>OY997593.1:45649704-46910538 GCA_963921825.1 Erodium maritimum | reverse complement strand
ATCCTTTAGCGGTTCTAAATCTGGCGAGGCTGTGAATCTGTGTATATCTTACCGTGTCATTGTGATGGATATGGCTAATAATAATATGAATTTCACTGCTAACAGATATATCCACCTATCAATGTACTCCCATCACTTTCCCGGTTAATGAAGGTATGCTTGTTCAAGAGAACCTCTAGTTCTTTAACCTTTGCACAAATTGTGCCTACTTAATGACACGTGTATGCATAAAATCGGGAAACTTTGTGATGCTTGCTGCTGATTAATTTTGCAGAGTGCCATTGGTGAGGGAATGACCCGCCGAGACCATTCTGATGTGTCCAACCAGGTCTGATCTGCATCTCAACCATAGTAGTGCAAGTTTCTTCATAACCATGTTCTGAAGTCTCTGTATTTAAAAGTCTCTTATTCTTTTCAGCTATATGCAAACTATGCTATAGGAAAGGATGTCCAGGCAATGAAAGCTGTGGTTGGAGAAGAAGCACTTTCTTCTGAGGACCTGGTCTCTCTCTCTCTCTCTCTCTCTCTCTGAACATCAACTAAAATCTCATATGTTGAATTACTTTTCTCAGGGAATACTAAATGCTAATACTCTTTTCTTGTTTGTCTAAATTTGATTCAGCTTTACCTGGAGTTTCTGGATAAGTTTGAGAGAAAATTTGTGGCCCAAGGAGCCTACGATACCCGGAACATTTTCCAGTCTCTTGATTTGGCATGGACACTGCTTCGCATCTTCCCCCGTGAGCTTCTCCATCGTATACCAGCAAAGACACTGGACCTCTTCTACAGCCGTGAAGCAACAAACTGATCTTGGGAAAGAGGAAAGGTCGATGTATGACTTATCAAAATTGGAGGTGCCTGTTACCATGAAAGGTCGTTTATGTTATTGCCGGATTGAGACATAGTAAATGAGCTGTTCATCTTTCTCAAGTATAGTGAGTGGCATTATATTGGTGTTGGAACTATGCTACTATCCAAGATTCTTTAATTTGGGATATCCTGAGGAGCCATAATTAAGAGCTTTTGTAACTATAGTAGTGACTGTTCCCCATTGGTTTTGGCACATACTTCTAAGCATTTAATTTGAAATGCTGGGAATGTCATATATATTTGTATTTCAAGTTTGGAATAAAATTGTCGAATTGGCAGAGATATTGGAGTAATTGGACAATTAGTTTTTATGGTTAATACTCTTATCTTGACTTTTTTTTTTGATTCACAGGTCCTAAAATTATGAACCTCATTTTACAGCTCATTTTTGGTACGTACGTTTTGAGTTGAAAGATTGAGTTTTAGTTAGATTCGTTTACTAATGATGATCACAATTTAATTTTAATGAATTTAAATAAAATATTTAATAAATAATTTATTGATGACTCAATTTGTTTATATCTCTGCCGTTAACATGTTAATTTTCTTATGTTTTATTCAATTAATTGTTTGTAGAGAGAATATAGAGAAGTGTATCAAACAAAGATTGGCCCGACCACATAACAGATATACATCGGGTCTCTCTAGTAAGTTAGTGGGTGACCAATGATAAAATGTAAAAAGCTCTCGTCTACCCTAACCAGCAGAGTCCATTCTACCCTAACCAGGGTCTAGTCGTCGTCGACACTACCTTCCGCCGATCACAGTCCCGACCATCGCCTACCCTCCGCCGTCACGCAGCCGCCGGCCCCTCCTGACCTTCTCATCTGCTCCCGGTTTTTTGTCTGGTCAGATCGAGTTTTTCTCGAGCCATACTGCAGGCAGTACGGCTTTTGGACCTTTGATCGTTACTCGGGTCTCCCCGTCGCGCTACCTCGTGGCTTCTCTGACGTCCGTGACGTCCTCAGGTACCGCTTCGTCTCTATTATACTAATTAGGACACTCTTTTCTATTTGTTTATGTCAAGTGTGCTAGCTTGGAACTGCCGGGGATTGGGGACGGATCATAACCGTCGCCAGTTGAAGGATTTGGTGAGCCGGTACAAGCCTGATCTCCTATTCCTTACCGAGACCCGACATGTTGACTCTCGGAAGTCGAGGTCCCGACTTGCTATCCTCCGCCGAACACTAGGTTTTCATGGCGGTACAGGAATTCCGGGCATTGTACCACAGGTGGGTCCGGGCCTTCGCCCCCCGTCGAACAAAGGGGGGGGGGGGGGGGGGTCATGCTCCTGTGGTCTGATAAGTGTTCTGTGAATGTCTTGTCGATGCGTCAATCGCATATAGACATAGTGGTCCGTTTTGGGAAGGAGCCACCACTACGGTTTACATGCATTTATGGGGAACTGGCCTGGGAGAACAGACATATGACTTGGGCTAACCTAAGACAGCTGGCCGCAGTCCCGGCACCGATGGAGTGGGTTCTTATGGGGGACTTCAACGGTATCCTCCGTCCTTCGAAAAACGAGGTGGTCAAGCGTATCCTCTAACTCTTATGCAAGAGTTTCAACAGACCATCTCGGATATTGTAGTGGAGGAGGTGAAATTACAAGGTTATCAATTCACGTGGGCTCGAGGTCATGACCCAGAAACGCAGGTGGAAAGCCAACTGGACAGAGCCTTTATCTCCCCTCAAGCTCGCCGCCGATTCCGGGACATATCCTTATAGAATTTGGGAGTGTCAACCTCGGACCATAAACCCATCCTACTCCAGCTTCAGAAGGAACCGATCGAACACCGGCCTCGACACTTCCGGTTCGAGAATATGTGGTTAGAACATTCTGAGTGTGGTATTTTGGTCCAAACCGAATGGGGCCAGCCCGGAAATCGCCATATAAAACATTATATCAAGGATATTGGCGCCTCGCTGAATGATTGGGGACAAACTATTTATCGGGACAACATCAATCAGATCGGGCATTTACAAAGAAGATTAACCGAACTCAATGGTCTGACTGATAGACAGGGAATCAAGCTTCGTCTGGCAATCCAGAAACAGTATAACAGGGCCTTGGCAAAACAAGAACAATTCTGGCGTCAGAGAGCTAAACAACACTGGCTCGGGGAAGGGGACAGAAACACGAAATTCTTCCAGAGATCAACCACGAAGCGACAGGCCAAAAACAAGTTGAAATCTCTGGTCAATGATGCAGGGGTGGAGCTACAATGGCACACAGGTATGAGTGAACTGTTACATTCTTACTTTTCTGACATCTTTACGGCAGGTGATATCGAGGACTATGATCTACCCATGCCAGTCCCCCTCATGATCAACCCAGCACAAAATCTGCAGCTGACAAAACGTGTAACGGATGAGGAAGTGCGTCATGCAGTGTTTCAGATGGGACCATCGAAATCACCTGGCCCTGATGGTCTCAACCCAAAACTTTTCCAACACATTTGGGAAACGCTGGCTCCGGAAGTTATCGACTTTGTCCGAACTGCAGTGGCAACGTGTACCATTGATCAGGACGTCAACAAAACCACTCTGGTCTTGCTTCCAAAGATCTCAGGGGCAAAGAAGGTTACAGAGCTGAGACCGATTGCCCTCTGCAATGCTATCTTTCGAATTTTCTCTAAAGTTCTGGCAAATCGTCTGAAACCACTCCTGGATCCGATAATATCTACAAACCAAGGAGCGTTCGTGCCAGGTAGACATATCCAGGACGATGTAATTATTTCATATGAAATAATACATACTCTCAGGCGCAAGACACAAGGTCAAATGGGATTTATGGCCTTGAAACTAGATATGAGCAAGGCCTATGATAGAGTGGAATGGTCATTTCTCCTATCTATGATGGGGGCTTTTGGCTTTGATATGGGGTGGCAAGCTATGGTCCTAGCGTGCATGCGGTCTATCCAGTACACAATGAGCTCAGATGGGAAGCATACGTCGCCGTTCACCGCAGGGAGGAGAATTCGCCAATGTCGCCGTATCTCTTCTTATTCTGTATGGAGGGCCTGTCTCGTATGCTTGGCCAAGCAGAGAGGGCTGGAAAGATACACGGGGTCTTGGTGGCCAGAGGTGCACCATTAGTCTCTCACATATTTTTTGTGGATGATTGCTATATAGTTGTAGGGCGGACCCGGAGGAGGCGAACCATCTGAATCAGATCCTTCTTACTTTCGGTCGTCTATCGGGCCAGGTCATCAACAAAGGCAAATCGTCCATCTTCTTCAGCACCAACACAAATCTAGCAAACAGAACGGCCTGCTATGGTATTTTGGGGATACATGAAATCTCTGGTTCGACTAAATACTTGGGGGGTCCCCAATATGTTGGGGCGTCGAAAAGGACAGAGTCTCTAGTTCCTGTGTGACCGAATCGTGTCCAAGATTGGAACCTGGGACGACCAGATGCTATCTACAGGGGGAAAGGAGGTGATGATACGCTCAGTCCTCCAAGCTATGCCAATTTATGCGATGAGCGTATTCTTATTACCAAGGGACTCCATCAATAAGATACATGTCGCGCTAGCTCGGTACTGGTGGACGGGCACCCCCAGAGGCACGAAACCGATCATATGGCAAGGCTGGGAAAAATTATGCAGGTCAAAGGAGGATGGCGAGATGGGCTTCCGGGACATGAGAGATATGAACATTGCGATGCTGGAAAAAATGGGGTGGAGACTACTAAACGAGCCAGATTGCTTGGTTGCCCGCATCCTGAAGGCAAGGTATTTCCCGAAGGGTGACTTCCTCTCAGCTGAAGGAGGAAATGGACACAGTCAGATCTGGACGGGGCTCCGGACAGCACATGGTTTACTCCGGCAGGGACTGATTCGGAAAATTGGTGACAGTTGCTCTACAATGGTTGAAGGATCCCCGTGGCTCATGGGGAACACCCCGGTCATCCCGCTCCATACTTGTATCACTCCGGACCTGAAGGTGTCGGATATGGCTACAGATGATCATCAATGGGACGTATTGAAACTTCAACAAAACCTCCCTCCGACCATTGTTGATGACATCTTGCAGGTGCCCCCACCTCTCCCCCGGCATGTAGACAAATGGGCCTGGAAGTTTAATATCCGGGGTGTGTACTCGGTCAAGGAAGGTTATAGGGCACTATCCCGGGAGAATGGTCGTTGGCATGTTTCAGCGGGAACGACAATCTGGACGGGCATATGGGATCAGGACATTCAACCACGAATCAAGGTATTTCTCTAGCGAGCCCTTTCCGGCACCCTACAAGTAGCGGTCAATCTCTGGACAAAATTTGTCCCGATTCCGGAGACATGCCAGATGTGTCAGCATGCACAGGAGTCTACGGACCACCTCTTCCTCCATTGTCCCTTCTCCCTTTCTATCTGGGATATTGCAGGTATACTGGTCCCCATCCCCCCTTCCGCCACGTTACAAGACTGGTTAAATGCCCTGTTTCTTTTGCCTGATGCACTGTTACGAAGAAAAGCCTGCCTCTTCTTGTGGGAGATATGGAAAGCGAGGAATGCTATGGTCTGGGACCAGACTTCGACCAGACCACATGATGTCATAGCCACGGTCCTCAGTAACCAGTGCAGCTAGTCAGAAGCACAGAATGGCCGCCCGAAACACAGTATTGTTCCTTATTACAAACAAACAAGCTGGAGCCCACCCCCTAATTGGTTTATAATCAATGTGGACGGTGCGACCTTTGCGGACTCGGGGCAATTTAGATGGAGCTGGATCTACCGGACAGCCACGGGTGGGGTCCGGGAAGGGAGAAATGGTTGTGGGAGTGGCTCGTCAAGCCCCGAATACGCTGAGGCCATGGCGATTTGGCAAGCCCTGGAATGGATCCAAGCATTGTACTCCTCCAGGGTCATTATCCAGAGTGATGCCCAATACTTAGTGCACCTGATCCAAGGAACACACCATGTGTTCTCCCCTTTGGGCCGGATGGTAGACGACTGCCAGACCCTGTTAGCTACTCTCGAGGATGTTAAACTCGAGTATATATCTAGGTCAGCGAACGGTGCGACCCACTGGCTTGCCCGGGAAGCCCGTTCTTCGCCTGTCCTTATGTGGTCTGGTTTTACTATTCCGAACGCACTTATGTCTATCTTACTACAATTCAAATAATAAAATTATGATCCTCTGTTTCAAAAAAAAAGTTAGTGGGTGACCTTGTTTGCTAATCTTTTTATAAATACGAGTTTGGAATCCTCGAGTTGAGATAATAGATTAGAGCATAAAAATCAATCTTGTCTCGACCAGATACAAGTACAAAGGTCTAATTGATGCCTAGTGTTCAAAAAAGGACCATGTATTTTATGATGAAATTGTGCTCCTTGACCAAGGATCACAATAATTGGTGAAGGGGTGATTGATCACAACTAATTGGGATGAGAGCAAGACGTAGCTCCACCCCAACGTCCCGCATCTTCTTGGGGACTTCTCTGGTATTCAGGAATCATGCATACCGTCTTCAGGTTCCATTTTGTTGATATTGCTAGCTAAACTGAAGCACCATGCGACCGCCCAAAACCACCTCTAATAACCACCGCTCGTTGAAAAACAGATCCTCATCAGCACATACATTGATCGTCGCAAAAAATCTATCCTAAAATGAGAGTCAGATCAAGAGAGCCCCATAAGGAGGGATGGTAGTATATACTACCATTTTTTTTATAAGCGAAATTTTTATTAAGCAATTGTTCTACAAGACTATAGAACAAAGCAAGAAAAGATCTTCAAGAAGACCTTTTCCTTAGACCATAACAGATACACAGAGCAACAAGAAACGAAAAAACCCAAACAAGAAGCAAACACAAACCTTGTCTACTTCCTGTCAGGATTCAAACAAGTAAACCGAATCGTAACCGGGACAGGGGTTAAAGCTTTTTCTTCAAGGTAATCCTCGTCCTTCCTACCCTCGGAGTCCTTTTTGAACTGATCGAGCGCCAAATAAAAAAGGTCAACTGCCTTTTCCCCAACTTTCTTACTATAACTCCAATTCCCAGAGCTATCTTTTTTCGCAACGTCCACAATAAAACATCCCGAATTATCCCCTTTATCAGCAGAAGTTCTGGCTCTTGTCCGATATAAAACAACAGGTAGGACAACCATCTTCGACTGACCTTTCTTTGGTCGTTCACGTCTCTTTGGCTCACCTCCAAAAATTGGGGGTTTTGACAAGGCTTTCTTTCAAGGACTACCTTGAAACCCGACAGCCTTGACCGGTTCACCACCCCGAGGATGATCCTCTTCAACTGGATCGCCGCTGTCATGTGCTACTAAAATCGAGCCCACAAAAAACACCGGGCCCAAATCACTCCCAATCCGTTTAAAAACACTAGCCAAACATGGGTCTCGAGCTTGCTCATATAGACCTTTTTTTGCTCCACTGTTGCTGGGTCACGATCCAAAACTTCTGTACATGAGACGACATCGCATCTAAAATCGTTCTCCCGAGACAAGACCGAACAGTCAACCACAAACGCAAATGTAGTATCTTGAGCGGGATTGACTATATCTATTTCAACGGGTGCCCCCCGAGGATCAAGGGGAATTTGAGAATCAATTCCAGAACCATCGGGATCTCTGGGATTCATAGAGTCTCGAATCTCCGAAGACGACTGCACAGCAAGCCCAGCGTCAGGTCTCTGAACCGTCGAGAGCACGGTCGCACACCCAAACAGCCGGATTGATGCAGCCATGACACCATCGCATGTATCCTCCACATCAGGAACATTTTTCTTAACTGATATACCAGAGGTAATCAACCTGCTCAGATTTGCAGGTGCTTGCGATTCAAAACAAGCTCTCCTATTCCAAGGCCTTGCAGAAGCTACATACAACTGATAACCGTTGAAAATGAACCCGTTAAGAGCCTCTATCGCCTGATTAGCCGATTCCTTAAGCTTGAATTCCGCAAAACAAAAAAAAAATGACATTTCCGACACGGTCTCTTGAGAAGGTTGGCTAAAATTACCTCACCAAACGTTCCCAGCGAATTATGGACCCATTCCGTCGAGTTATCAAACGGGAGATTGTAAAGAAACACCTCATGACCCTGCTTACTTGCCTCGCTCTCAACTCTGCAGGGAACCTCCTAAGCCTGCATAGACGTTGTTTCCACAGAGTGTGAAACCTTCAATGTAGAAGCAATTCTGAGAACTTGTTCGCGACCAAAGGCGGTCCTCGACGACTTAGGAACCTCCTTCTGTAAAGAGGTAACGCTGGCCAGTTCCACCGGAGCAGAATGACTCTTTGGACGCTTGATTTTCTTCTTAACTGATCTTGTGTTCTTATAATCCTTTGCATTCTGATCAGGAAAAGCGTTCTTACTTGTTGTGGTTTGAGCCCCGTTGATAACAATACAATATTCTCCATACAGAGTAATCAATCCCGAACAGAAGACCGTGAAAGACAACAACTCCAGCCTTGTCTTGATCCTCCGCGAGCTCTTGAAAAAAATTTCCATTGAAAATTCAATGAATTTCAACCACCCGTTCACAAATG
This sequence comes from Erodium maritimum, assembly GCA_963921825.1. NCBI lineage: Eukaryota > Viridiplantae > Streptophyta > Magnoliopsida > Geraniales > Geraniaceae > Erodium > Erodium maritimum. Next base: position 46,902,160 of record OY997593.1, on the reverse strand, counting down.
CTCCAAAAAATACTTGTTTACAAATGTTCCAATACAGAGCTCCGACAAACGCCTTGGTGAGAGGCGACCTTGAAACTCCAATCCAATTTCGAAATAGCAATACTAAACCAGAAACTGAATCGACAGAAAATCAAGGCCGATTGTCACCGGTAGAATCAATCGATCACAGTGTGCCTAATTCGTCTCCTCTGCAACTGTAACTAACAGTCAAACCACACACAGTACTCACCGGAGAGGCTCGGTGAAGACACGACGTCCGGAGAAGCCGGCGGACCAAGTACTTGGTCTCGAACTGAACCCCGGAATCAATACGCGATGAAGAAACGAGGCTAGGAGTAGAAGAACCCAGAAATCAAATCTTCACCGAATATAACGAGCTCATCGGGTTCAATCACGATTCAAAATCGCTGAGAAAAATCGACACACTTCACCAGAGCAGCAACCAGTAGGATAAGGTCGGAATGAAACGGAGGTCGATAACGACAGTCACCAGCATAACCAGGCCCGAACGAGAAGAGAAGGATAATGGCGCGTGACTCGTGCGTTCCTCTAGGTCCAGCAAAATTTTATATAGTATATACTACAAAGAAGAAGAAGAAGAATAAGAAGAAGAAGAAGAAGAAGAAGAAGAAGAAGAAGAAGAAGCCACCACTAATAACGACGATGACTAGGGTTTTAAGCGTTTGTTACTATCTGTTCATGAGAATTTAGCAGTGAATGCACTTCCCGTTAGTACATTAATAGTTTTGAAACAAATACCAAACATTCCTTTTTCATTAAAAAAAAAACTACTTCAAATTCAAAATCCCCGAGTATTAGAAATTAATGTGAATGAGCTTAAACACTTCTTTTGTACTAGGATTGATTTTTCATTCTTGTTGATTTTTTATTTTTATTTATTTTTTATATATAAAATTGGGCCTCACAGTAATATACCAGATTCAGGATTTGAAAAAGGGTTATTTACGATTTGGTACCCAAATGTTTCGTCCACGAACGATATGGTACTCATGAATTTTTTTCCCAATTTTGTACCCAAATGTTTCGTCCACGAACGATTTGGGTTTATGTGGTTAAGAAACTAACAGACCAAAGTGAAAAGACCATTTTACCCTTTATCATTTTAGTTGACTTTTGACTTTAATGTAAAAAGAATATTTTACCCTTATATTGACTTTTGACTTTATATTTAAAGTTATTTTTTAATAAGTATTTATTTTTTCAAAAAAAATAAATTTCTTTTATTTTATTGAATTATGTTTTTATAGTTTTTTTATTATATTATTATTTTATTATTATTTATTTTAGGGAAAATTTCATTTTACCACCCTGGCAAACATTTAATTTCAGTTTGATACCCTGGCATAAATTTTTATCAGTTTCATACCCTAACCAAACTTTTAATTCCACTTTCATACCCAGCCGGGAAAAATGTCCAAAATACCCCTAACTAATCTCAAATTTTCAAACTCATGCCATTGGTTCAGAATTTGAAAATAAGTGAAATGACAATAATACCCTTCATTGTTAGGGTGTTAAAATGAAAATTTCACTACTTTTAAATAAAATCAGTTTTTTTATAAATTCAATTTTTATTTAAGAAAATTATTTTTATTTTCAAGGGTAAATTACAAATACATACCCCATACTTTACACGATTAACCGATACCTACCCCAATCTTTTTTTGTAACCGATACCTACTCAATTGTTACCGAAATATAACAGATAGCCCCTGCCGTCCAACTCCGTCAGTCTCTTTTTTGTTAAATGACGAATATACCCTCAACAGACTTTGAATATTACATAATCATGCCATTTCGTTATTTATTTAGTTTTTTTTTTATTTTTAATAAACTCTCTCCTTCCTTTTTCGTCCTCTCTCCTCCCTTTCTCTCCTCCTTATCTCTCCTCTCTCTCCTCCCTCCACCGCTGTCGCCCTTCTCTCCTCCCTCCACCGCCCCCTCTCCTCCCTCGACCTCAAGGCCAACTCCAACCCCACCCCCATCAACTCCGTCAAGACCTCCGACGTCTTCATCGGCCTCCCTCGCAACCTCTGGTTTGGAAGATCTGGACCACGACCTCGACCACCACCCGCAGCCACGCCGACCACGACCTCGAACCAGATCTGCTCCCTCCGCCTCCACCTCGCCACCGTCGTGTGGTGTTTCGGGCTTGGTCATATTGTAGAGCTAGGGTTCGAGAAAAAAAATTGGGGGAATCGAAGGGAGGTGCTGAATCGGAGGTGGGGAGGTGAGAATCGGAGGTGAGGAGCTGAACCTAAGGCGAGGTGCTGAGAATCGGAGGTGGCGTTCCTTGATTATTTATTTGGCCAGAGAAGAACGAGGTTTGGCCGGAGAAGAACGAGGCTTGGCTGAAGTTGAACGAAATTTAAATTTTTTTTAATTATGTTAGAAAATAAAAAATATATAAATTCCAAAAGGTATAGGTTTTTGATTTTTGGGTAGAAAAATGAAAAACTGAAATAAAAAATAAAAGATAATTAAATATTAATTATATTAAAAAAACTGATTTTATGTATTTTTTAAATTAAAATATGAATTTTTGAAAATAAAAATATTTTTCTTAAATAAAAACTGAATTTATAAAAAAAATGATTTTTATGAGTTTTTAAAAATATTAAAATAATTTGAAAGATGTTAAGGGTATTATGGGTATTTTTGAAAAAACTAACAGAAAATGGATGGAAAATCAGACGGCAGGGGCTATCTGTTATATTTCGATAACAATTTAGTAGGTATCGGTTACAAAAAAAGATTGGGGTAGGTATCGGTTAATCGTGTAAAGTATGGGGTATGCATTTGTAATTTACCCTATTTTCAAAAATTCAGATTTTAATTTTAAAAATACATAAAAAATCATATTTAATTTTAAAAATTCAGTTTTTATTAAAAAAATTAATATAAAAATAATTTTTTAATTATTGTTTATATTTTTTATTTCAAAAATAAAAAAAATTAATTAAATTTTAATTTTTTGATTTTTGAAATAAAAATATAAAAAATAATTTAAAAGATAATTTTTTTTATATTAATTTTTTAATAAAAACTGATTTTTTAAAAATAAAATCTGATTTTTATGTATTTTTAAAATTAAAATTTGGATTATTGAAAATAAAAATAATTTTCTTAAATAAAAATTGAATTTATAAAAAAAAAACTGATTTTATTTTAAAAGTAGTGAAATTTTCATTTTAACACCCTAACAATGAAGGGTATTATTGTCATTTCACTTATTTTCAAATTCTGAACCAATGGCATGAGTTTGAAAATTTGAGTAATGGTTAGGGGTATTTTGGACATTTTACCCGATTGGGTATGAAAGTGAAATTAAAAGTTTGGTTAGGGTATGAAACTGATAAAAATTTATGTCAGGGTATCAAACTGAAATTAAATGTTTGCCAAGGTGGTAAAATGAAAATTTCCCTTTATTTTATTATTATTTATTTTTTAAATTTTAATTTTTTTTTAAATTTAAAATTTTTATTTTTGTTTTAATTTTTTAATTATTTTTATTTTGTATTTTTAAAATTTTCTGAATGTTAAATTTTTTATTATTTTTAATATTTTTTATTTTTAAATTTTTAAACTTTTAAAATTTAAAATTTTTTTATTTAATTTTTAAAAGTTTAAATTTTTATTATTTTTTATTTTTTAATTTTTATTATTTTAGTTATTTATTTATTATTTATTTTTAAAATTTTAAATTATTCAATTTAATTATTTATTGTATTATAACTAAGGATATAATGGTAATTTTGTCTATCACATTTATAAGCTTAAAATAAGAAAGGGTAAAATCGTCATTTCACACCCCACTTAACTGCACATGTCTAATTTAGAGGAATATTCCGTTAGTTTTCTAACGGAATATGCCACTTCCGTCTGTGGACAAATTATTTGGATATCAAATTGGTCATTTGAAACATAAGGGTACCATATCGTTCGTGGACGAAACATTTGGGTACCAAATCGTAAATGACTCTTTGAAAAATAAAGCCTCCATGAACAATCGAACATAAACTTTTACCGATAATCTAGATCCATATTAAATCCCACTAACTTTTTTAATACATTGTAATCAATCTTATGTGAACACTTTTTTTTGTTGTTGAAATAAATACGTTACATATGATTTTTTTTGAAGCAAAATGTACTAGAAAATACAGGTGTTAAGGAAGAACATAACATGAGAAATAATGTAGTACAAGAAAAATCCAGAGGGAAAGCAAGTATTCGGAAAACAATGATCCTCTAAAAACATTTATTTCCCAACGAAAGAATAATTCAAATATATGTTACATAAATGATCGTATATCATCGATTCAATACCAGTTTTCATCTAGAAAAAATGAACCCATCTCCCAAAATAGGGATTTACTTCACTAGATTTCCGACATCCCATGAAATCTATTGGTGAGAACCGTTTTCATCTAAGGAGGAGCACACAACAACAATCTCATGACAAACATATTGATCTCCCACTTGACTCAAAAGATTAGCCTATTAGGTCATGAGTCCGGTGTGTATATTAAGTCTTCTTTATTCCTTAACTATATGGTGTGAGACGCTTGACTCATATGTGGAGACACCTAAGAATCTTCGCCTCCACATTGAGTCTCATTGCATTAGGTTTCTCGCACTTCTAAATCCAAAATTTTACCCTTTCTACTCAATCCCTCAAGAGCCGACTTCATCCTAGCTAGGTCCATCACCATGAGAAGCAGCGATCATGGTTCCAAGTGTTCTTGGCCCTAGAAGATTTACCCAGACCCGATTCCTGGGAGAGTTCACAAAATTAGGTTATGATACCACTTGTTGGGGTATAACAATGTGGAACAATAACTAAGGTAGAAGTAACCAAGAGAAGATAAACAATCAAACAAGAACACAAAAAAGTATGTGATTCGACAATTTGTCTACATCTACGACCATACTACTCTCTTCTTAGTACAACTAATGAATGAATTTTAGTTTACATGTACATGATATCTATGGGGGAAGACAATATGTAAATAAGTAACAATTAAGTTTCCTAATCCTAAAAAAATATGTTATAATTACCTATCCAAGTAATTTACCTAAATTTATTAAAATGAGTAGGACTTTACTAAATATACTCAGAAATTTCCACCAAACCCTAACAAAATCTCCACCTCCAATTCGTCTCCATTATCACCACCCTTAAAACACAAACTACTTATTGTTGGAAAAAAAAGTTCACAGAGCCAACATTGTTCTATATTTCTATCCGGATTATTTTTAGGATAATGTTTGGATTGACTCGGTTCTTCTACGATATCGCGCAGGGTCAAGAAAGAGACCCACTTTCTTGGGTCAATGGGTAAGTTTACTAGAGAAATAAATCCAAATACAAACACACGACAACTGGTTATTAATGAGACGTTATTCAAAAAAAGAACACATCACGTGCACTAATATATTGCAATATGGTTGTTTGAGCCTGATATTCATATTTTATTCTCTTAACAATGATGCTTTTAAACAAATTTGTGTAGCAATTGATCAACTTGAACAAACTTATTGACCTCCAAGTCAGTTTGGACAAAGCAACCCAACGTTTCTCCGTAATGCATTTATGAATATTTTCTCCGATAATCAAGTCTCGTATCCTTTCAAACGACAACTTAATAGATTTGGATGAAATACTAACCGTTGTAACAATTCCTGACCAACGTGTACCTCATCATCAAATTTAATGTCCACTGACACTGATTTAGATAGTATCGTATTAAATTCATTCACATGATCAGTAATACTAACATCTTCCCTCATCTTTGTATTAATTAATTCAGGGGAACTTCAAAAACATGTTTCTGAACGACCTTTGTTAGCACATATGTTGACGACCTTTTCTCTCTCAAAAACATGCTTATTATTATTTTTATTTTTTTGATAGGCTAAATTTTTTATTTAAGCAAGCATTTTACAAGACAGTAAAACGTTGCAAGAAAACGATCCTAAGAAAAATCATTTTCTCAGACCATAACAGCTTACAAAAGCCAAACAAGAAACAAAAGAACCAAAAACAGAAAGCAAAACAAAAGAGGAAACACTACATCCTTCTTGACTACGACCTATCCGGGTTTAAACACAGTAACCGATTAGCAACCGGAACGGGGAGCAAGGCTTTTCCTGCAACCGGGTCAAGGTAATCCTCGTCCTCGTAACCCTCGACGGCCTCCACAACCTGGGGGTCAGAGTGATGAAGTGCTAGAGAGCAGAGATCAACAACCTTTTTCCCTACTTTCTTGGAGTAGATCCAATTACCTGAGTTATCCCTCTTAGCGACATCAATAGTGAAGTTTCCCAAGATATCCGCAGATTTAGCCCTTGTCTGATAAAAAAATAGTTGGAGTAGCTATCCCCTCTGATTGTCCCTTCTTTGGACAACCGCGTTACTTCTGAGGAGGATCAAAGCTCGTATCTCGTGTGATAGCTTGAATAGCCATTTCCAAACTTGGAGACGTACTTCCTGGAATATGGTTTACAATATTCCGATCTCCGGAAAATGAGGGGTTAATCAAAGCGTCCTTCCAAGGGCTACCTTGAAACTCGACATCCAAGATCGAATCGCTCCCCTCAGCCCGAGATCCATCTACCAACTCTGGGCCCACCACAGTCTGCGAGCCATGTTGGGCACAAGCCTGGTCCAAAAAACATGCTTATACCTTTCGTTTATTATAAATAAAAATAGCAATTTATGTTTAATTTTTTTATTTTTCCGTTACTTTGGACAGAAAAAGAACATGTGCATGGCACATGGTCTTCATATTTATCATAAATACCAAAATTGTCCCTATTTGATTCATATAGCTTTTCATACATATTTGATAGCACCTTATTGAATTGGTAGGTAGTATTCTCCTTCATTGTATTGTAGACAACAATCCTCGCAAATATCAACCTCTCTACACCAATTGTTTGTCAATATAGCAACCGTCAATCAATCGAACTTAGTCTCTCTTGACAAAGGCTCGTGTAGCTTCTTCCTATAAAGATAATCATCAATCTACGTCTTGTAAAACCCCAAATCCTTCCCATCGAACTTATAGGCTTGAACTTTGTCATCTCCTGTCATTGCTCCTACTTGCCACAAACATGACTCGGACACCCATTGTCGGGGTATAACGTGGGAAATAATCCAGCAAGAAATTACTAAAAGAAAATACGCAGTCACACAAGAACACAAATATTTACGTGGTTCGACAATTTTTTCGTGTTTACGACTACACTTCTCTTTTCGTATTATTCTCACAACTAATATTTTTGTTTTGAATTTACACATACATAATATTTATAGGAGGAAACAATGAGTAAATATGTAGTAAACAAGTTTCCTAATCCCTTTAAAGATATATCTTCTCATAACGAATATAATCCTATTAGATTATTCGGAACAAAACAAAAAAGTCTCCACCAAAACCCTATTATTAACCTTATGTGCTCCTCTCTGACAGATGTTTACAAGAAAGGGACTATCAACTATATCAAAGTCAATACAGCTACAATGCATGGACACAGACAAACTTGAGAGGGAAGAAAACTTACATAAGCCCTTCCAGTACTTTGACAAAGATGGAAGCATGTTAGTTAGGAACTACCTTGATATCTAAATTCTAATATGCAGTACATATTCAGAATTTTGGGTTTGGATATTCTTGGGTCACAGGGAATCTTGTTTCATTTTCATCAGGTTTAACACAAGGGATGAGCTTAGATAAGCAACATCCCCATATGGATGGAATGGGGGATGAAGATACCATAAGATGAGATCTTAGATGATGTAGATACTGATAAAGTGTTACTTTCTCCTGAAACCTTTTCATCCTCCCAGTATATTTATTTTCTAGACTTGCTCATACCAATCTTGCTCGGACCTGCAGGCTGGAAAAATTAACTACATGGACTTTGTGGCCATGATGAGGAGAGGGAAGCAAGAGCCTGAAGAGAACCAGAGATAGTCAGGTTGTTAGCAATATCAAGTTTGGAAAAATAAGAGAGCTTAAATAATTTGCTTGTTCCCGTGGAAGAAAAAAGAAGAGAATGAAATGACTGAATTCAACTCATGGTCGCTCACTTAACAAGGTAAGGACATACACAAAGGAAGTGCAAATGTTGTTACAAGCATTCATTACTAGAAAGCTAATCACAAGTAAAGCAACTGTCATAATTTGCACATATAAGAACTGTAAGAGTTTCCTACAGAATCAAGCAACTGTTGGAGTTGTATTTGATATCTTGGCAGCCGATAACTACTTTTTGTGGAATGATCCCAAGGCACAAAGTAAGACAGATCTCATCGGTTGAGCATTTCTTTGTAGTGTTCCTTTTCCCCTTGCCTATGTAAATTCTTATTTCAGTCTAAAACCAATATAAAGAAACTGTTCATGAAACAAGTGTTCAATGAAGAGGACTGCTTGTGTGCATGTAGGCATTTAGAAAATAAGATCCACGCAATCTAAGCATATGCCAAAGCAATTATCATAAGATTGACCATCAAAGAAGATCACCTTCCACTTAAGTTGTGTATCCTAAAGGCAAACCCAAAGCAGAAGACACTAATGCCTCCATCTTCAAATAAGGGTCCTATTTGACTATTTGTGAAAATAACACATTCAAATTTAGTGTTTGACTTTCCTCTTATACAAGGATATTGTTGATAATTGCTTAATTGACTAATTAAAATGGGAAAGTGGAGTTATTCTAAGACAAATCTCAGAGAATTGGAATGCTTATCTTGGGATAGATGGAGTATTAAGGATGTTGCATATGCTGGTAAATCAGTCTTCTACTTAGAGATTAACCATGAATTCAATTGGTAAGTGAAGTAAATTGTGCATCAAATAAATATACTGGCATAGAATTCCCTGGATAATTACTTTTTCCCTGTCCCATCCGCGAGCAATGTATGAAGTGTTATTCTGAGGAAAGGGTATAATACAAGAAATACTAAGTTGAATGAGAAATTGCTGAAGCATTTTGTATTTGATTTCTACAGAAATAAATAGTCAAAATGAAACAAGGAACCGAATGCTCAAATTGAAAAAAAAAACCTACATCTAGTTAAGACATTGCTTAAATAGATTACTAGATTCATTTTCTCCCCATCCAAACAAAATTACCCAATCATACATTCAATTGCAAACTCAACAAGTAGAAGCTCCATGTTATTCAAATATCAAGCAAAACAACACAATCACACGCATCAATTTGCAATACAGAGAGAGGGTTTGAAATACCCTAATGGAACGAAGGTCACCGACGATCTCCGCCGCCACGCTCCTTGTCGATTTGCTGCCTCTGCTTGTCCGCGAGCTTGTCCAGAGCCGACTGCACAGCGTCCCTGCCACCGATCAGCAACCGGGTGACGATTTCGGGGTCCGTCTCGAACCGGGCCGCTTCGAACTCCTTGCGGGCGTTGTCCCTGAGCACGTCCCTCCACAGGAACCCCCGCGAGTCCGCCCACATGAAGAACCGCGTAGCCCGCAGAATGTCTCTGTACAGACTCAACGCCTCGCGCCGAGTGGTGGCGATTCGCCGCCGATTCAACAGTTCTTCCTCGTCCGACTTTTCTTTCTTGACTACGTGCCTGTCGAGGAGCTCATCAATGGTGTCAGGCCCGAGATGCAACAAACGCCGCTGCCATATGACGCAATTCCGGACGGCGAGATTTACAGGGCCTGCTAGCATTCGCCATTTTTGCAGGTTGTTGTTCATCTCTCGCCTCCAAAGCTTTTCTTCTTTGTCATTTTTTTATGGATACTGCTGAGTCCAAGGTAAGATTGGGCTCAAATTATGGGCCGAGCCGTCGATTTCATGGGCCTCATTGAGATTTCCAACCTAAAGAAATAAAGAAGTACGTTTAGGACTCAAATTGTGGGGTGGGGTGTGATTTGCTTTAATTGATTTTGGTTATTTTAAAAAATTTGAAGTTTGGATTTTGGATAAAAACTTCTCGGCAAAACTACCCGATCCAAAATAGTTCGTTTTTTTTTGAGAAGAATAGGTACTATTATTACTGAAATATAATGTAGGGCGATGAGCACATAACTGTACTCATCTTACAAGACATGATCCAGCTAGAAAACATAAAGCAATAACAGGAAATTAAATGTTGCTCAAGACATAGGGGCGGTTGAAGGGGATATCTGCGATAGCATCCTGAGATACTGATACATCATGCTTCTATCAAAAGGCACTGGGCGAGCAAACCAAGTGAAAGGGGAATACTGGTGGACTGCCATCTCCCCCGGTAAGTCAGCGTGCGTCATCCTCCCTTGACTAATAATTTTAGGGCTCCTGAACGCGAGATTGCTGACACCGGACTGGTAGGGGAGACAGATGTCAACTGGAGATGGAACCCTCGCCATCTAACAGCCAGGAAGGGGTTACAGTCGACCACCCCCTTCCTGGGCCTCCTCAGATTCATTCTTGGAGGCGGGGGTGCTTGTGGCCCCCTGCCGCTATTATATATGATGCCCCATCTGACGCCGTCAACCCTTCCGAGTCCTTCGATCCAGTCCGGTCAGGGTTGCGAGCCCGGTTCTGATCACCCGGCCCATGAACCCCCCGCCCATCCTGAGCAACCCGGACCCGGGGTGGGCCTGATCCACCTACCGCATGCCTGACCCAGCCTGACAATCCGACCCGCCTGCTCGATCCATCTACATGGCCCAGTAGTCCTGTTTTCCCTGGCAGTCCTAACTCCACCGACCCAAGCTGTGGCCCGCCCAGCTCGGGCTTACCATGCCCAAATGGCCCATTTACAGGCAAAGCCCGGTAGGGTTCCTTGCCCGGTCTCCTCGACCACGTCCCCGCCGTCTTCTCCGGCAAGAGCTCCACCAGCCGGTTCTCCCCAATCAGACCCCGATCCCAACGAACGTACCCAGTATCACCATCGTCCCGACCACATATTGGGGACGCCTGCCATCGTCGACCACCTTTGTCCGTCGAATTCGCCTGACCACCCTCCTCCGTTTTGATATCGAAGAAGACAGAACACGGGTCTCCCCATGCCGCCCTAACCGAAGTCGGTGAGGCTGGGTCAGGGGCCCGTGAAAACTCACGAGGCAACGAGAGCGAGGAGGCCGGTATAAAACGATCCACCTTACCTGCCTCAGAGAGCCCGTCGCTCGACACATGGTGGCTGTCGGGATTGGAGCCGATCCTCCCTGCCGTCGCTGCCATGGATCGCAAAACCTCTTCGAAAGAGAGAGGCTGCGTGTTGCTTCCTTGTGATGTCTGCAAGGAGACGCATACCACCATCGTAACCTAAAGGATCATTATGGTGGAGTTCAGCCATAGCCAAAAGTTATGGCATAAACGACGCTTCTCTGTACTGCCATAGCCAAAAGCTAGGGCTTGAGCGACGTTGCTCTCCATCCGCAGGCCTTCGTAAGTCGTAACTTTATGTCATGTTTTCGTTATTTTCTAATATACTGCACAAAAATTTAAGTATTGTTTTTTTTCCTTCCTGGTAAGATTTTATTTATTAAAGATTCGAAGCTAGAATTATATAAAATGCTCAAAGTTGTTTTTTTATCAACAAATATTATTAAAGTTCAAGTCTTTGAAAAAAGGACAATGATAAGGGTTCAGCCCTCCAACCAAACTACAACCGAACCAAACTAGGATAATCAAAGGACTAAGACATTTTTTAAGTATTCCAACTAGTAGTTTAAAACTGGATTTTACAAACACGAAGGAACCAAATAACGGACACATAGATCTATAATCTAGATATCTTAATCATAAAGCTCAAGAACAGATGCCATATGCCAAAAGTTAAAAAAAGAACAAAGAAAAACCAAAAGCGAAAAGAAAACATGAAACACGGACCTTCCTCGAGCCCAACTAATGCCTCAAAACGCAGGAACACGACTCGCACCCAAGACCACCATAGCTCCCAGAAAAATCCAAAAACAAGATCCGGAGCGCCCCGACAAAGAAGTCTTGTGAATCGAAGCATTCAACTCTTGAAACCCATAGTCAACACCACCGGAAGAGAATGGTAACGAAACCTCGAAAACTCGTCACCGGAGAGTACGATAAAAGGGGAACAAACTTACCAAACATCGCGACCCACTAGAAGACGAAAGACAGGGAAGGAAGCACTGCCACTTGTACTACGAAGAAAAACCCAGCAACCTCGTTGATTACTGCTCATCTACCGCAAAGTAACCTGTCATAGACTAGCATCATCGACGATCCAAGGGAGAGTTAGACACCACGCCAACAATTATCTTCCTCCGGTTGAAGAAACAGAAGAGAGTGGGGCTAAGATCATAAGCGAGGCCGAGAAAACCCAAACAGAGGGAGGCTCACACCAATTCCCCCCACCACTGAAAAATATGACCCCATAAACTCAGATCTAGCCCAAGAAATTCTTTCTTGGTGTCAAAATCGACACTCAACCACCAGTCACAGTTGGAACCAACTCCATCAATGGAGAGAACGAGAGAAGAAGGGACTAGCCTCTAAGCCACAAACAACTAGATATGAGGCAGGAGGAGCTCGGGAAGAGAGAAGAGGAGAGGAAAGGCTAGAGAAACAACACAGGAGAAGGAGGGAACGACCACCGGTGACATATGGTAATAAGAGTTTCAGAGGAAGTCACCAATGGCCTCGTGAAGGAGATTTAGGGTTCAGAGATTTTAGAGAGAGGGGAGAGTAAATTTCTAGAGATAGGGTTTCAAACAAAAAATACAAAGTTGTCACGCCCCAAATCCGGTGTTGATCGGACTCGAGACGTGAACTAAAATAATAAATAAATAAAGCGATTTAAAAGGAAATAAATTCTGAAATTATAATCCAAAAGTAATAAACCCGATAAAATGAGTCAACAGCTCATAAATCCAACAATAAACGTTTAGTTCAAAATAGAGGGTATCTCTCTAGACTAGACTAGCCTAAGACCCTCGCTAGCTTCCTAGCTCCGAGAATCCCGCTAGACCACATCCCGCTCACAACCTGTAAAACAGTAAAGTAAAGGGGTGAGCTTTCGCTCAGTAGGAAAAATAGTTAAGGTGATGAGTATCCGCTCGTCACCACGAGTAACCGTCCAATTAAGGCATACTAGCAAAGCACAACACTAATGACGCCCCCGGAGAGCACATAACCACAAACACACTCCCATGAACACTATCACCCTGTACTCACATCACTTAACCGATCATCAAGCATACAATAAACAGTAAAACAATCACACGTCTCGTACCGCAGTGCCCGAACTCCACCGGCTGTACACAACCCGACTCTATCACATCGTACCAGAACACTCAGCATCGGCCTAGATATCTTCCCGAAACCACATCGGGCACAATCGCAATACATCATACCGGACCACACATCATCGACCTAGATGTCTTCCCAGGAATCCGTCGGGGCACAATCACAATACTGATCACGTAACCGTCGGCCTAGATACTCTACACCGGCATACCCCCTCGATGTAGGTATCGTACCGGAACCACACTCCGGGGGACCGCGCATACGTGGGACCACACAGTCGTCCTAGGTACTACCCTACACCGGCGTACCCCCTCGGTGTAGGTACCACACCGGAATAAAACTCCTTTTGGAACATGCATCAAAAAAGTCTCACACATCACAATGCTATAGTTCAACCACGGTATACCAACCGGGTCAACTTACCACAACACATCACATCGGTCTATCAATCACTCGATCATATCACAACCATTGGTTCACGTCATATCAAGCATGACACACTTTCCCAAAACATAACAACGCGTTAAACCGAGCATATCATAACATGATTCTCAATATAATAACGGATAAACCACACATCAAGCATCACAATCATATATCATGGCATTTCAATCAACACACAAACCTAAGGGCTCGACATGGCCCACATGCATTTCTACAGCACGACAATTCCCAAACTTACGGCTCGACATGGCTCGTAAGCTATCCCTCATTTCACTCGTTCCTCACATCCTAACATGCAATTCTAACAATTAATTCAAGTAATCGCAACCTATATGCATACTAGTAACTTTCCGCAATTAAACCGGTATTCGCTACTTTCCCTACCTCGATCGCTTTCCGAACGCTTAGTCACTTCACGAGGTCCAAAAGTCTCCTCCTCCGCCAAGCTCGGGTCCAAAGTCTAGGATCACAATTAAATATTTGAGCCGTCACGGCCTCCGTCATGGAGCCGTGACGCGTTACGTCACGGTGCCCGTCTCAGATCCGTGACGGGTCTGACACTGTTCCGCCTTCTTCTTCCTCCAGCTTTGATTTCACGAAAATAAACTCCAAAACCTCCATTTTTGACCTTCCCAATCTCTAAAACAGTCCTAAAAACGTCTCCACTTCAAAACCTATGATGGGTCTTCATCAAAACCACAATAATCCAATTAAAAACCATCATCTAACACCCTTTTCTCTCCAAAAATCATCATCCAACACCCAAAGCCTCAAAACCCAACCATGTTCATCCTTTTTCCTCAAAACCCATGAACCGAATTCAACAAAAACGAAAAAGGGTTGGAGATTTACCTTGAGAATGGAGAATAGAGGAAGAAACTAGTGATTTTGGGAAGATTTGGGTAGAAAATGAGCTCAAGACCTCTCATTTTTCTTCCTTTCTTCTTCTCCAAGTTTTGGGAGCTCCTCCTTCTTTCCTCTTTGGTGAATTTCGGCCAACACAATGTTTTTGGGCTGAAATGTGTCCCAATGAGGTATTAAACCTAAAGGAGAAAACCCTAAAGTGCCCCTCTTGCTCCCTCTCTCCTTCTTAGGCTCACTTGAGGGTATAATTGTCCATTCGCACCCATTTCTCCCCTTCCAAGCTAACATGGACAAGTGTCCATGTGGGGACCACCATTACCCCACAAATATCCAGCTCAAATAAAACAATTAGTTTTACTCCCTAATTTGATCGAGTTTGACCGAGAGTTGACTTGTTCACAATTACAACCATCTGAAAGGAAACGGCCCAATTAAGCTAACCGTAACGACGGCTAAGCATTTTGGACCCTGAAAAGGTCCCGAATGACTCCCGGAGTCATTGGTTGACTTTTCCAACAAAAAGTAAACTTTCGCCAGAATTCGTCGGTTCGACCGGAATCGACCGGGGCGGTTCTTACAAAAGTTCTCAAGATAAAACCAAATTGCCTGATCACAAACGAATTGACTATGAATAAGATGCTCTTATTATCCAATAAGCTGTCCTATTTATTGAACATTTGGACATCTTCCTATTGATTAATAACATAAATATAGATATTTTTAATTATGCCAAACACATAAACAAAATAAAAGAATTCCCTCTAAAACTAATCTTACAACTCCTTGACAATCACAATGTATGATAACACAAATTTATCTCATTTAATGAATCTATAATAGACTTCTCTTATAGAAAAATATTCGATTTAACTTAGGTTTTTAATATCTTGTATCAAACATGACCTAGTTGTTAGATCTTATTTTGTCTCAGCATTAGTTAGTTAAATTTAAACTAATTTTATATTATAACCTTGATGGTAGGTATATATATATATATATAGGATCACGATCATGTACAAACATCACAAATTGGTCAGAACGTAGAACTAATCACATCCTTTGAAATGTTTTATTGGATGAGTGAGATTTGTTTTCCAATTTTAACTACATGATCATAAAAGTATGCTGAAATCGGTTATAATTTCGAATTTGTGGGTAATTTGAACTTTTTTTCACCAAGTTTACTATTTTGATCTCTCCCGCTTCGTTTCAACTCCGATTTAATTTTTTCTTGCGCCAATAATTTTCTTTTTCCAAGACCTATATATCAAGTAGCATATTGAATATGTTTTGAAGCAAGAAAAGAAATCAATTTACTCAAATAATAAAGGGAAACGAAAGGAGTGTATGTTTTGTAATTTTCAATTGTATGTGTACGCTAAACTTAATGTATGTTTATGTTGTAAAGTGAAAAGTTATGGGTAGTATACATACAAATACAATTGCAAAAACATACATTAAGGTACTCAAAACTACCTATCCCATTACAGGGGTGTCAAGACATAAAGGTCGACTCAACGACTCTACCCTCAACCCCAAATACCAGCGAAAGAAGAAGAGATGAAAGAATGTGATGCTCAAACAAGAAAGACGTCCAAGAATTGTAAAGAAAGAACGTACCCTGAGTAGCTTCATGGCCGGAGTGACGTCCCTCAGCTCGAGAGTCGGTGACCGCGTACACCCTGCCATGCGGTGCCTGTGGTCCGCCTCTCGGGGGTGGTGGAAGTGCCACCTATTGTGCAGCTCGCTGCCTCGGCGCTGGCGCTCTCGCTGCCTGCCGCGGAGATCCCTGCACCTGTGCCTGATGCTGTTGGAACTGCGGTGACTGCCCAGTCTGCGACTGTTGTGGTCGCGGGGCCGACATCTCCCCAAATCGATCGGGGCACCAAGCAGCGAAGTGTCCTGGTCGACCGCACTAGTGGCATAGCGGCGGCCCGACACTCAGCCTCCCCTTAGGTCTGCCCGATGGACGATCCGCTGGTCCACCGCTCCTCGGACAGTCTCGAATCACGTGGCCCGGTTGCCCGCACTGAAAAAACGCTCTCCCTGACGGGGCAGGTGCAACGGATTCCACTGATCCGACCTGTCGTGTTCCTCTCAGCTATGTCTGGGACTGGAACAATCCCGAGGTCCTCTGTCTCCTCGGATCACGGGCCTCAGATGGCCTCAAGGAGCTGCTCAGCTTCGGCATGATCTCCCGAGCTCTGGCTATCTCACGAAAGCGTCGCTCCACTGTCAATGCATGATCCATCAGGTCAGAGTATACCTGGGTCCTCATAACATCGACCCGATCCGCAATCGCAGGGCGAAGCCCTCCCTCAAACCGTCTGCAGCGGTGAGCCTCAGTTTGTACCATCTCGGAGGCAAACCGGGACAAGGAGGTGAACCTTGCCTCGTACTCGGAGACGGTCATACCCTCCTGGCGCAGTTCCAGGAACTGCTGGTGCCTATAATCCAATACTGACTGTGGGAAGTACTGCTCCAAGAATCGTTGTCCAAACATCGTAAAGTCATCCCCGACTCGCGCTGCCACCAATGGTAGGCATCTCCCTCTAGCTGGAATGCCGCAAAAGATACTCTCATGCCACCATCCAGTATCCCCGACGTGTCTAGGTTGCGGGTCATCCGCTCCAACCATCTCTCGGCTGCCTCGGGGTCTGGCTCCCCGGAAAATACAGGTGCGCCAACCTGCGGAAATCCCTCAGTGCCTAAGCGGTATGGCCGTAGACCTGGCTAGGCCTCACGGTGGCTGTTGTAGTGGCCGCAGCCACAACCTCCGGTGTCGGGGCCGTAGCCTCTCTCTAGGCGAAGGCCGCTGCCAAGCCCTGCACTCTGCGAGTCAGCTCCTCCACAGCTGTCGCCTGGGTAGGCTAAGTGACAGGCGGAACTCTGGGCGGGAGTCCAGATGGTCCAGTCTCAACTCTCTCCTGCCCCTCGGTGGATGTACCCTGGGCGCTCGTAGCCCCTGCCGACTCAATGGCAGGTGGCTGCCCTCGGCCCCCAGCTGGCCGGCTCCTGGTGCGTCGTGGAACGTATGAAGGCGTCATGTCGTATATCCGCTGCACGGATAACGCACATGTTCAGTTTCTGAAATTCGCATAAGCGACGCGCTTAAATAACTAGCGTTCACACACGGTTCACAAGTCAAACTCGAACTAGTAGTATACTTAGTATAGTATAGTCAAACAATTTCACACAATCAAAGAAGTCCGCGCTCTAGTGCGTCACACAAGTTAAACATTCAATCAGCGAGTTTACACACAAGTCACACAGTTCATAAACCACATCTCACGTCAATTTCACATTAGACAAACATCAACTTAGATTCAAGTTCTTAACACGTCCTCTTTCTACTATAACATTCATGTCGACATCGTGTCGTTACAACCCGGTTCAGGCGTCCCCGAATTATGTTGTAACCAATTGAAATCCCCCCATTCACGTCCAGCTATAATTTCCCCTATAGCCGAATAATGATGGTACATACACTTTAGTTTCTGCAGAAAATTGGGCATGACCCGTTCGTAATTTACACTAACCATCCGCTTATGCGGGATAACCAAATCATAACCTGCACAATTCAGTTAACACAAACAGAGCACACAGCAAGCTATCGCAGCTACACACCTCAGGTCTCGGTAATTTCACTCTTACCACCAGGCCACGTCCACACTCGGAAAAAAACAGCTAACTCAATCAATGACACCAACCACAATGGTTCACCACAAGTACACGGTACCTAGACCGGTCATTTCACTACCCGAGACTCTCTTCGTCTCGGTTTTACGCGTAGGACATCTCCGATTTGCGTAACCGACACACGGAAACCTGACGACCCAACTCTACCCACCTAATTGACGTACGGTCCGAAGTTTTTGAACAACCAGGTTCTGATACCAAATTGTCACGCCCCAAATCCGATTTTGACAGGACTCGAGACGTGAACTAAAATAATAAATAAATAAAGAGATTAAAAAGGAAATAAATTCTGAAATTATAATCCAAAAGTAATAAACCCGATAAAATGAGTCAACAGCTCATAAATCCAACAATAAACGTTTAGATCAAAATAGAGGGTATGTCTCTAGACTGGACTAGCCTAAGACCCTCGCTAGCTCCCTAGCTCCGAGAATCCCACTAGACCACATCCCGCTCACAACCTGTAAAATAGTAAAGTAAAGGGGTGAGCTTTCGCTCAGTAGAAAAAATAGTTAAGGTGATGAGTATCCGCTCGTCACCACGATTAACGACCTAGATGTCTTCCCGAAACCGCATCGGGCACAATCGCAATACATCATATCGGACCACACATCATCGACCTAGATGTCTTCCCAGGAATCCGTCGGGGCACAATCACAATACTGATCACGTAACCGTCGGCCTAGATACTCTACACCGGCATACCCCCTCGATGTAGGTATCGTACCGGAACCACACTCCGGGGGACCGCGCATACGTGGGACCACACAGTCGTCCTAGGTACTACCCTACACCGGCGTACCCCCTCGGTGTAGGTACCACACCGGAATAAAACTCCTTTTGGAACATGCATCAAAAAAGTCTCACACATCACAATGCTATAGTTCAACCACGGTATACCAACCGGGTCAACTTACCACAACACATCACATCGGTCTATCAATCACTCGATCATATCACAACCATTGGTTCACGTCATATCAAGCATGACACACTTTCCCAAAACATAACAACGCGTTAAACCGAGCATATCATAACATGATTCTCAATATAATAACGGATAAACCACACATCAAGCATCACAATCATATATCATGGCATTTCAATCAACACACAAACCTAAGGGCTCGACATGGCCCACATGCATTTCTACAGCACGACAATTCCCAAACTTACGGCTCGACATGGCTCGTAAGCTATCCCTCATTTCACTCGTTCCTCACATCCTAACATGCAATTCTAACAATTAATTCAAGTAATCGCAACCTATATGCATACTAGTAACTTTCCGCAATTAAACCGGTATTCGCTACTTTCCCTACCTCGATCGCTTTCCGAACGCTTAGTCACTTCACGAGGTCCAAAAGTCTCCTCCTCCGCCAAGCTCGGGTCCAAAGTCTAGGATCACAATTAAATACTAGAATCAAGAGTAATTCACAATTGGTTTAAAGAGGAAAAAATGCCCGATTCTGGTCTGTCGCGGTTTGGGTCACGGAGCCTTGACGGACTCCGTGACGGTTCGGGTCACGGAACCGTGAGGTTCACCGTCACGGGTGATGTCACGGAACCGTGACGTGTGCCGTCACGGCCTCCGTCATGGAGCCGTGACGCGTTCCGTCACGGTGCCCGTCACAGATCCGTGACGGGTCTGACACTGTTCCGCCTTCTTCTTCCTCCAGCTTTGATTTCACGAAAATAAACTCCAAAACCTCCATTTTTAACCTTCCCAATCTCTAAAAAAAAATCCTAAAAACGTCTCCACTTCAAAACCTATGATGGGTGTTCATCAAAACCACAACAATCCAATTAAAAACCATCATCTAACACCCTTTTCTCTCCAAAAATCATCATCCAACACCCAAAACCTCAAAACCCAACCATGTTCATCCTTTTTCCTCAAAAACCATGAACCAAATTCAACAAAAACGAAAAATGGTTGGAGATTTACCTTGAGAATGGAGAATAGAGGAAGAAACTAGTGATTTTGGGAAGATTTGGGTAGAAAATGAGCTCAAGACCTCTCATTTTCCTCCTTTCTTCTTCTCCAAGTTTTGGGAGCTCCTCCTTCTTTCCTCTTTGGTGAATTTCGGCCAACACAATGTTTTTGGGCTGAAATGTGTCCCAATGAGGTATTAAACCTAAAGGAGAAAACCCTAAAGTGCCCCTCTTGCTCCCTCTCTCCTTCTTAGGCTCACTTGAGGGTATAATGGTCCATTCGCACCCATTTCTCCCCTTCTAAGCCAACATGGACAAGTGTCCATGTGGGGACCACCATTACCCCACAAATATCCATCTCAAATAAAACAATTAGTTTTACTCCCTAATTTGATCGAGTTTGACCGATAGTTGACTTGTTCACAATTACAACCATCTGAAAGGAAACGGCCCAATTAAGCTAATCGTAACGAAGGCTAAGCTTTTTGGACCCCGGAAAGGTCCCGAATGACTCCCGGAGTCATTGGTTGACTTTTCCAACAAAAAGTAAACTTTCGCCAGAATTCGCCGATTCGACCGGAATCGACCGGGACGGTTCTTACAAAAGTGCTCAAGATAAAACCAAATTGCCTGATCACAAATGAATTGACTATGAATAAGATGCTCTTATTATCCAATAAGCTGTCCTATTTATTGAACATTTCACATATTCAAAAAGGACATCTTCCTATTGATTAATAACATAAATATAGATATTTTTAATTAGGCCAAACACATAAACAAAATAAAAGAATGCCCTCTAAAACTAATCTTACAACTCCCTGACAATCACAATGTATGTTAACACGAATTTGTCTCATATCATGAATCTATAATAGACTTCTCTTATCGAAAAATATTCGATTTAACTTATGTTTTTAATATCTTGTATCAGACATGACCTGGTTGTTAGATCTTATTTTGTCTCAGCATTAGTTAGTTAAATTTAAACTAATTTTTTATTATAACCTTAATGGTAGGTATATATATATATAGGATCACGATCATGTACAATCATCACAAATTGGTTAGAACGTAGAACTAATCTCATCCTTTGAAATGTTTTATTGGATGAGTTAGATTTGTTTTCCAATTTTAACTACATGATCATAAAAGTATGCTGAAATCGGTTATAATTTCGAATTTGAGGGTAATTTCGACTTTTTTTCACCAAGTTTACTATTTTGATCTTTCCCGCTTCGTTTCAACTCCGATTTAATTTTTTCTTACGCCAATAATTTTCTTTTTCCAAGACCTATCTATCAAGTAGCATATTGAATACGTTTTGAAGCAAGAAAAAAACGATTTACTCAAATAAAAAAAGGGAAACGAAAGGAATGTATGTTTTGTAATTTTCAGTTGTATGTGTACGCTAAACTTAATGTACGTTTATGTTGTAAAGTGAAAAATTATGGGTAGTATACATACAAATACAATTGCAAAAACATACATTAAGGTTAGCTTACATATACAGATGAAAATGGTAAAAACTTACATTCAGTTCAGCTTACACATACAAATGAAAATGGGAAGAACATACATTAAGTTTAGCTTACACATATGCAGTTGTGAAAACATAAAAACATACATTAAGTTTAGCATACACATATAAATGAAAATGGCAAGAATATACATTGAGTTTTAACTCCTATAAACATACATTAGGTTTAGCGCACACATACAACTAAAAATTACAAAACATACATTAATTTCGTTTATTTTTTGTTTGTTTGAGTAAATCGTTTTTTCTTGCTTCAAAACATATTCAATATGCTACTTGATAGATAGTTCTTGGGAAAATAAAAATATTGGCGCAAGAAAAAATTAAATCGGAGTTGAAACGAAGAGGGAAAGATCAAAATAGTAAACTTGGTGAAAAAAAACGAAAATAGCAGCCAATTTCGTACCTGAATGTTACATGCGCGTGAACCAATTTCCGAAACTACCTCATATAGATGCGCGTGAACCAATTTTACATGTATAATTTCTGAACGGTACAAACTTTATAACTTCGTCAGAACGTAGAACTTTCAATCTGGACCCTTGGATCGTAGAATTAAAGGCCCAGATTTAATGCATATCTTTTTAATTAATGCATATCTTGTAATTGATTTCGTAATCAATCACCCCCACCCCCCCTGAATTTCAGTGGCCATTCGATTTGGGTAATCAATGGTCCAGATTGGTTCTACTATCTGACCTGAAAATGAGTTTGTACTTGATAGTCCCCCATATATATATATAGGGTTATTTATGTAAGAACCGCTCCCGGTCAACGCCAGTCAAATCGGCGAAAAACAGGAAAATTAAATTTTTTTGGACAGACACTTAAATGAACCCAAATTTGACCCCGAGGGTTATACCGGACTTAAGTTGACCCCGATATCGACCAAATGAGTTCCAGGGGACTTAGGGCAACTTTCTGACCAATTTGGGAAATGTTGACTTTTCGCTGGCAAAGTCAACCGAGCGACGTTTTGGTCCATTCGAGGCCCGTTTTGGATCCAAAAAGCTTAGCCGTCATCGCAACAGTCTTAGTTGAGCCGTTTCCTTGTAGCCCGTGAAGTTTCGTAATTTCTTGGAAAAAGTGCCCGTTCGGGGCCCGAGACGGCCGAATTTCGCGAATCTGACTGAAAAATATCTAGGAGAGATTTCCAAAAGGTGTGGGACCCATCTTGCCACATGTCACCAATATGGTGGTGTTAGGTAACATTGAACTAAACAAAAGATGGAAAGGTGGTAGTTTTGTAAATATGATAAAGGTGGGTGTTTTTGAAAAAATACAAAAGATGAGCCAAATGGTGATGTTCGGCCATATTGGAAAAAAGTGGGTTTTTGGAGAGAGAAAATAGAGAGAGAAGGAGAAGGAGAAGAGGGTGTTTGGAGTTTTGGCTTTTCCCGTTGATCAAGCCGTTGGATCGTCTCAACGATAGAAGAATCGAGTTCACACCGTCATTCTCTACGGTGAGCACCTAACCGATTTTTGTTTTGTTAAGTTCGAATTTTAGGGTTTGAGTTTAAACGATTCAAATATGGTTGGGTTTTGGTTAGAATTGGTTTAAAGATGAAGGGTTGAGGTTTGGGGTTCGTTAGGAACGTTTTGGGGCAAAAAGGGAATTTTTCCATTGTGGCCGTGTGGGGCCCACATGCCCGGGTATCGGGTTTTCATGTCCGGGTGGTTTAGGACGTTCTGCAAGTCGTTAATCCACACCCGGATCAAAATTTGGAATTAAATTGTGAAAGTTGTAATTGACGGGTTTAGAAACTTGAAACGCTAATTAAATGACTCGGAAGTCGGAATTCGATTCCGTCGAGTGCCTAGGAACCCTTGAATTATTCTAAGACCGTAGAAACAAAAACGGGAATTTTCGGAGCCCCGGAAGGGCGTTTCCAAAACCCGAGCAGATTCGCCATGTCGGGCGAATCGGGCTTTTCCGGGTCCATTATCGACAATGTCGAGTAATTGGGAAGTTTGGTAGTGATCGACGTTGTCGAGGTTACTTTTGGGCGTCAAGTTTATTAAATTCCAGTTTATGTCTGCGAACTTAAAGGTACTTAAAATTGTGTTCTTTTAGATCGTGCTGCAGACAGAGGAAAGGGAAAGCTAGGCGAGTGATCGAGATCACGCCGGAGCTTGTTAGTGCGCTTTTGGAGAAGCGTACGAGGTAGGGAAAAGTATCCGGATCTCGGCCCTGACTAGGGAAAGTTAACAGTAGAAATGCATGTGACACTGGGGTGTCATGGGTTAAGTAGGTTTATCGAATATTAGAAAGGTAGGCGACACCGGGTAGTGTCGTATGATTCGGGAACGTATCGAGCATTAGGATTGCATGTGACACTTAGTAGTGTCGTAGGAGCAGAGAACTTATCGATGTTAGAATTACTGGAGGCATATGACCATGCCCGGAGGTTGATTCCGAACTTATCGATATTAGGAGTACTGGAGGCATATGACCATGCCCGGAGGTTGATTGTGAAACTGTTGATGTTAGAACCGCTGGAGGCATTGGTTATGCCCGGAGGTTTATTGTGTAATTTGTGTCTTGCGTGGCCATGAGAGCCCGTACTTTACTGTTGTGTCTTGGGTGGCCATGAGAGCCCGTGCTTTACTGTTGTGTCTTGGGTGGCCATGAGAGCCCGTGCTTTACTGTTGTGTCTTGAGTGGCCATGATAGCCTGTGAGTTACTGTTGGTGTGTCTTGGGAGGCCGTGATTGCCCGTGGGGTTGTTGAGCCCGTGAGTTACTGTTGGTGTGTCTTGGGAGGCCGTGAGTGCCCGTGGGGTGGTTGAGCCCGTGAGTTACTGTTGGTGTGTCTTGGAAGGCCGTGAGTGCCCGTGGGGTTGTTGAGCCCGTGAGTTACTGTTGGTGTGTCTTGGGAGGTCGTGAGTGCCCATGGGGTTGTTGAGCTCGTGAGTTACTGTTGGCGTGTCTTGGGAGGCCGTGAGTGCCCGTGGGGTTGTTGAGCCCGTGAGTTACTGTTGGTGTGTCTTGGGAGGCCGTGAGTGCCTGTGGGGTTGTTGAGTCCGTGTTTTACTGTTGGTGTCTTGGGTGGCCATGAGTGCCTGTGGAGTGTTGAACCCGTGTTGTTGCTATTTGTTGAACTTTGCTTGTGATTGTGATTGTGGTTACCTGAGGTTGGAAACCCGACTTTGTGTCGGGGAAGTTGCGTGGTGTGGCTAGCCTCCCGACTGGGATCGGGGGAAGCGGAGAGGTTGTGGGCTAGCCTCCCGACTGGGATCGGGAGAAGGATTGCGAGGTTGGTGGTGTGGCTAGCCTCCCGACTGGGATCGGGGGAAGCGGAGAGGTTGTGGGCTAGCCTCCCGGTTGTGTGTCGGGAGAAGTTTCGTGGTTTGCCGGGTGTGGCTAGTCACCCGACTGAGATCGGGGGTAGGGGAGAGGTTGTGGGCTAGCCTTCCGACTGAGATCAGGAGAAGTTGCGCGGCAGGTCGACCGCCTGACCTGACAGGGATCGGTAAAGGGCGAGAGAGAGATGGGGTTACTGAGCAGCTGGCGTGCGATCCTTTGTGATCTTGTTTGGTGTGTGATCCTTTGTGATCTTTGGTGTTTTGTGGTTGTCTTTCGTGTCTTTGGAGGAGGTCGTCAATCGTTGAATCAGGTCTACATTTCGTGTCCGAGTGTTGAGTCGGTTGAGGAAAGTAACAGTGCGTGTGTGTCGGTCGGGTTACTTGAGTTGGGGATGGTGATCCCCGGTGTTTGGGTTGTTGTTGGTGTTAGCGGCATTGTCTGCTAAGTATGCCGTAGTCAGTCTGTTATCCGTGGTGGTGAGCGAACGCTCACCCCTAGCTGCTTTTCCTACAGGTACCGGTCGCAGGTTGGACTAGGTGAGCTTCCAAAGCTTGAAGAGCTAGGAGCGGGATTCTCGGTTTACTTTTGAGTCTAGCGACGTATACCTTGCTTTTTGTCCACTTGTTGGGACATACTTTTAAGTTGTAAATATTTATTTTGATGAACAATGGTGATTTTATTTAAAGGCTTTCAAAATGTTTTGTTGTTCTAAACGTTCCCGTCCCGAGTTCGGTTTTACTGAAATTGGGGCGTGACAGCTTGGTATCAGAGCTCGAGGTTTTGCACCTCGGACTGTACGTCAATTAGGTGGGGAGAGTCGAGTTAGTAAAGTCCCGTCGTGCGTTGGGTACGCAAGTCGGAATCGTGTGTAGACCCGTTGTGTTGTGAGTCCTGTTTGTGTTTGTGTGTATGTGCAGTACGGGGTTACTGGCATACTGTTTATGTGTTGCTGCGTGAAACATTTTTAAACTGTCGCGACTCGACTCAGGGGCGCCCTGTAGTCGAGCGTGACGGTGTTGATATCAAGCGGGTACAATGTAGTTCGGGGACGCCTGGACCAGGTTGTAACTACCTGATGTCAAGAAATGAGGTTTATAATGAAGTGGAGAAAGTTTTAAAGTTTGTTGGCCCGGTGGGCGTGTTTTAAAATTGGTTGGCCCTGTGAGCGTGTGTTTAAGTTGGTTGGCCCTGTGGGCGTGTGTGTAAGTGGTTGGCCCTGTGGGCGTGTGGGTTTGATTTTGGTTGGCCCTGTGGGCGTGTGTTTTGATTTTGGTTGGCCGGTTGTGCGTGTTGGGTTTGGTTGGCCTTGTCGGCTTGTGATTGAGGTCGGGTGAGTTGATTTGTCTGTGAGTCGTTGTGCGTGAGTTGTTTAATAAATTGGTGGTCGAGCGTGTGTGTCGTTTAAGGCTATTTTTAGGGTTAAAAAGGAGTAAGGGTCGAGTTTGAAACGATTTTGGAAAAACAGGCTTGCGCGAGTGTCACGGACCCTGTCACGGATCTGTGACGGAGCAACGCGTTTTGGCAGTTTTAGGGCCTTCGTCACGGCTCCGTGACCCCAACCGTGACGGGGTCTGTCACGGACCCGTGATTCCTGTCTTGTTCCACCGTCTTGTTTGTGCAGTTTGAGTGTTGGTGGCGTGGCTGTGTTCACGGTTGTGTTGGCTGTAGAGGTCGTAAGTTCGGTGTTAAAAGGTGAGGTCTTGGGTTCGAGACTCATCAATAACCTACGGTAGTGATACAGCGCCTCGGTGTGAGAGTCTCACCATACGGAGAGGGGTTAAGGATTGATGCGCTGCGGCGCCATACAAACTAGGGTTCCCCTATGTGAGTGGGTTATTCGAGGTTTCCCTTGCGTGAACGGGTGGTTTGAGGTTTCCTTCACGTGAGTGGGTTATTTGAGGTTCCCTAAATGATTGAGTGACTAGGGTATCGAGGTTGTGAGCAATAGTGGCTTGCGGAATTGAGAATAGGATCCCCGTTGAGGTTTCCCTACGTGATCGGGTAATTGGGGTCTTGAGGTTGTGAGCAATAGTGATTTGCTGAATTGAGAACATAATCCCCATTTCGAGGTTTCCGTTATGTGAGCGAGTATTTGAGGTTTTGATAGCGTGAGCAGTGTGACGTTTTGGTATCAGGTTTTGAGGTAGTGGTTTGCCCTGGTTAGATTGGTAAGTCGTTGGTGCTTTACTAGTATGCCATAATCGAACGGGTGTCCGTGGAGGTGAGCAGAACGCTCATCCCCTTTACTACTTTCTCGCAGGGGACAAGTAGCGAATACTGGTTTGGTTGCGGAAAGTTATAAGTAAATGCATACAGGATCGTGTGAGGGTGGTGTTATACCTTATCGGGGTGACCAATGGAATGGTCGTTCGGTCTCTGATTTGGGCGTCATTTTATTGGATATCGGGACGTCACACTCGTTTACTTCGTCGAGTTGTGCTGAGGTGTTGGGGATCAGTTTAGAGCCGTTGAGTCCACCCCTACGTTTGGACACGCCGGTTGGTGGTGGTGTGGTGTTGACTAGGGTCTGTCATGCCTGCGAGTAAAACCCACTTCGCTTTCAAAAGTGTATTAAATTGCAACCTGGAAACCGTAAGGTAGGTTTTTGAAACGAGTGCAAAAAAAAAAAAAAAAAAAAAAAATTAAAAGGCTGGACCGGGCGGGCCAGACCCGGCCCACTGCTACAGACCCGGCCCACTGCTACAGGCCCGGCCCAAAATCCAACATATATAAGCTTGGGTTAGGGTTCTGAAACCCTAACCCTCTCCCTCTCTTCTTCTCCTTCAGCCGCCCCTCACCCTCGTCGTCCTCTCTGCCTCGCCGTCCGGTCGCCATCACCGGCCACACCTCGCATCGCCGGCCACCGCTCCCGAGTCCGGCAACCACCCTCTCCCTCGCCTCCTCTCCCTTCCCTCACTCCGTCTTCGTCTTCTTCGAAACCCCATCCCCGACCTCCTTCTTCCTCGCCCTAACCAGATCCGGCCACCTCCCTCACCATCGTCCGTCACCCACCTCCCTCTCGCCGTCCCGTCTTCCCCACGCCGAGCCCCCTCCTCCTTCTCCGTCCGGCAACCTCCCGCCCACACCAGTAGCCACCGCCGTCGACCCCCTCTTCCATCTCCCTCTCGGATCCCGAACCCTCATCCGACCTCCCTCCCTCCTCTCAACTCGGAGTCCGGCCACCGCTCCCGAGTTCGGCCGACGCTCCCAAGACCGGCCATCGCTCCCGAGCCCGAGCTCGGCCGTCTCCGGCCACCGTCTCCCTCTCAGAACGGAGCCGAGCCCTTCGAACCCCGTCTCGCCGCCGGCACCGTCTCAAGGTCGCCGGCGCTCGCCAGATCCGGCGAGCTACGGCCGGATTCGTCCAGATCTGAGGGGAAACCCTCACCCGCGCCCCGTCGCGCCCAAAACCACCACCACCGGCGCTCCCTCCGCCGTGCTCCACCACCTCATCTCCCACGGTGAGGTTCTCACCACGAGGTTTGGTCGCCGGCGGCGTCTCCGTCGGTGGCCGGCCGGTTTCTAACCGAGCCCCTCTTTTTCGGTTCCCGTGTTGTTCGTTTCAAGTTTATTTGGTTAAACCGTTAATGAAATCGTTTGTTATTTGGTTAAACCGTTAATGAAATCGATTAATTTTTTGATTAAACCTGCTTATGAAGTCGATTAATATTTGGAACGGTTTTGGATTAAAAAGGGAAATTTGTTAATTTAAAATCAGTTTTTGGATCTGGACAATTTGTTGAAGCATAAAACTAACGAAAATTTATCGGTTAAAAGGGATAGTAATTAAAAACGACTTAGGCCCGTTAAATGAGAAAACGAAGTTCTGGTTAAATTAAACGGGTTTTAAAACGAATGTCGGTTTTTAAGTTTAAACTTGAGTTAAGTTAAGTTGAAAAGGGGAAAACGAACTCATATCAGATCAGATTTAGAAAGGTTTGGACCAAAATATCGAGTTTGGAAAAGAACTGAAAGAATCGTTCTGTTTTAAAGTCAAGGTCGGAATTAGATAAAACAAAGGAGTTTCAAAGACAGTTTGAGTTAAAATTGGTTTTAACTAGGTTTCGGATCAACTTGAGTTCGGTGCGCGGATGCTCGAACCCGATTCGTTGTAATCCCGCTTTTCTTCCGCTCGAGTTTAAGGGACAACTGTCGGTTTTAAACTGGATTAATCGTAACCTTTAATTTAGCGATGGAACCGTTATTAATCTATGGCTTTCGCGTTCTCTTTAGCGCCCGGCTTTGATCGAAGTGAAGCCCGGAGGTAGCGAGCCAGAACGTCAGCAGCTAGGAAACGTAGCGGTTGCTCTTCAGTTGAGGTAGGGAAAAGTAGCCGGATCTCGGCCCTGATTAGGGAAAGTTAATAGTAGAATTGCATGTGACACCGGGGTGTCGTGGGTTGAGTAGAATTATTTAATTATTAGAAAAGCATGATACGGGATTGTAGCGTTTAAGAGAAAAGCATGTGACACTTAGTAGTGTCGTAGGAACAGAGAACTTAGCGATAATTGAATTACTGGAGGCATATGACCATGCCCGGAGGTTGTTTGTGAAACTAGTGATTTTAGGACCGTTGGAGGCATCGAGTATGCCGGAGGTTGTCGTGCGTTTTTAATTGTTGAGTCTGGGTGGCCTTGAAAGCCCGTTTTTAATTGTTGAGTTTGGGTGGCCTTGAGAGCCCGTGTTATTTATCGCAGAGTCTGGGTGGCCTTGAGAGCCCGTATTTTATTGTTGAGTTGGGTGGCCTTGAGAGCCCGTGTTATTTATTGTTGAGTTTGGGTGGCCATGAGAGCCCGTGTATTTAATTTGGTGTCTTGAGTGGCCGTGAGTGTCGTGGGGTTGTTGAACCCGAGTCTTGACCATTGGTGTGTCTGGGAGGCCGTGAGTGCCTGTGGGGCCGTTGAGTCCGCGTTTTAGGGTTGGTATCTTGGGTGGCCATGAGTGCCCGTGGATTGTTGAGCCTGTGTTATTGCTGTTTGTTGAACTGTGATTGTGATTGTGATTGTGGTTACCTGAGGTTGTGGGCCCGCTTCATTAAACGGGGGTCCTCGATCACACGCGTCTGCACGTTCAGACGAGGTAGGGGGCCCGCCTGTCAGTAAAGGGGTCCTGGCCGCGCGTGTGTGGTTCGGTGGTTGTGAGTGTGATAGGTTGACAGTCTGATCCGACTTTGTGTCGAGGAAATGCGACAGGTCGACCGCCTGACCACGTCTATGATCGGTAAAGGGCGCGAGGGAGGTTACTGAGTAGCTGGTTTGCGATCCTTTGTGATCTTGTTTGGTGTGCGATCCTTGTGATCTTGTTTGATGTTGCGTAGTTCCTTGAGTCCTTGGAAGAGGTCGTGATCGTTGTGTCGTGTCTACTTACGTGTTTGAGTGTCGAGTCGTTCGAGGAAGGTCACCGTGGGTGTTTGTCAGTCAGAGTACTTGGGTTGGGGACAGTGATCCCCGGGGTTGAGTTTGTTGTTGGTGTTACCGGCATTGTCTGCTAATTATGCCATAGTCAGTCAGTTATCCGTGGTGGTGAGCGAACGCTCACCCCTAGCTGCTTTTCCTACAGGTACTGTTCGTGGGACGGACACGGTGAGCTCGCGAAGCTTGTGGAGCTAGGAGCGGAGTCCGGGTTTTTACTTTTGGTCTAGCGACGGATACCTCGCCCTTTTGTCCGCTTGTGGGACGTTGTATTTTGAGTTGTACTCATCTTTTGTTGAACTAAACTGTTAGTGTAAAGTGTTTTAATCGAAATGTTTTCAAAGTGTTTTCTTATTCTAAACGTTCGCGTCCCGAGTTCGGTTGCTGAAATTGGGGCGTGACATGCGAAGTTAGAGAAGCGAACTGATACAGGAGGTTCGAGAGAGGGCTCAAGAGCCCTGATGCTGGATCGAGTCCTCACCCCGAGGTTTCGGGTATGTTCGGGGTTGGTAGGGCACGACGGCGGTAGTGGACCGAGGTCTTAGAGAGATTGCGAGGGTCCGTGAGGTTCGGCAGTGACTGAGCTTGTTCGTATATCCGTGGGAAGGATACTTACGAAATGACAGCCTTTGACGTGATCCTGAGAAAGGATTGGCCGGCGAAGTGCCGAGCCAATAGCGACCGTTACTGGCGACGAGTGACGGTGTCAACAGGAAACACGAAAGGTTCGGGTATTCTGGGCAGTAGGAGCGGAGTTCTCCCGTCGGCTTGTCCGCAGTAAAGGAAGTATCGACCGTGTAGAGCCGAGAGTTACCGCGAGTGGCGTGCGAGTTCCTCGAGGTCATCCCTGAGGAGTTGAGCGGTTAGCCGAGTTCGCCTACAACAACAGCTTTCAGGCCAGTATCAGGATGGCACCGTTCGGAGCGTTGAATGGTAGACCGTGTCGGTCGCCCGTGTGCGGGGCGGAAGTGAGGAATGAGGGTTTACTGGGTCTAGAACTGGACCGAGAGACAGCTGAATCGGTCGTGCCGAAGCGTGAGCGGTTGAACACCGCGCAGAGTCGGCAGTAGCTATGCTGACAGACGGCGCCGACCTCTCGAGTCAGCAGTCGGTGACCATGTATCCTTGGAGGCAGGTTAGCCCCGCGGTGTATCGAGCCTTCCGAGGTCTTGAGTAGAGTGGGAGCAGTTGCATACCGACGTGCACTGCCACCGCAGCTTGGGAATATCCACGTTTCATAGTTGCGGAAGTATATGCGGACCCCTCGCACGTCATTGAGTAGGAGGATGTCGAGGTAACGGATGATGTCTCGTATAAGGAGAAACTGGTTTGGGGAAATGGATCTACGGGAGCAGGTCCCGCGCGGAAAGGTTATCCGCTTAGAACGGGGTCCGCGCGAAGTACCCCGAGCTGTTCGACTCCCGAGGTACGTCTGTTCTAAATTTCGTGGACGAAATTCCTTTAAGGGGGGTAGATTGTAAGAACCGCTCCCGGTCAACGCCAGTCAAATCGGCGAAAAACAGGAAAATTTAAATTTTTTGGACAGACACTTAAATGAACCCAAATTTGACCCCGAGGGTCATACCGGACTTAAGTTGACCCCAATATCGACCAAAGTGAGTTCCGGGGGACTCAGGGCAACTTTCTGACCAATTTGGGAAATGTTGACTTTTCGCTGGAAAAGTCAACCGAGCGACGTTTTGGTCCATTCGAGGTCCGTTTTGGATCCAAAAAGCTTAGCCGTCGTCGCAGCAGTCTTAGTTGAGCCGTTTCCTTGTAGCCCGTGAAGTTTTATAATTTCTTGGAAAAAGTCCCCGTTCGGGGCCCATAGACGTCCGAATTTCGCGAATCTGATTGGAAAATATCTTCCAAAAAGGTGTGGGACCCACCTTGCCGCTTGTCAAACAAGTGGTGGTGTTAAGTTTTGGGACAAGAGAAGACAAGACTTTGATGGTTAGTTTTGCTTTTAAAGTGTTAGTTGTTTTTTTAATAAAACAAAAGGGAAGGAAGTAGACATACACGTCCATTAAAAAAAAAGAAGAAGAAAAGGGTTAGTTTTAGAAAGAGAAAGAAGAGAGAAGAAAGGGAGAGAAGAAGAAGGAAAAACTAGGGTTTTGCTACTATTCCCGCTCATCTAACGTTTGGATCGTCTCAAAGGTTTTGCTTAATTTCAAAAATTAGTTTGGTTTAAAAATATTAGTTTATGGTGGAAATGAGGTGTGGGGATAGTTGGAGACGTCTTGGAGACGTTTTGGGGTGAAGAGGCACGTTTTCCGGTGACCGGGAGCTCGGGAGGAGCTCCGGCCACCATGTAGGGTGGCCGGCCACCATGTGAGGTGGCTGGCCGGAGCTAGGGCCGACCACCACCATGGTGGGCCGGGCCCACTTGAACCCTAGACCCACGGCCAAGTTGGGCCGGGTGGGGCCCACGTGCTCGGGTGCTCGGGTGCTCGGGTTTTATGTTCGGGTGGTTCAGAACGTTCCCCGGACCATTTATCCACAACCGAATAGAAATTTGGAATTAAAAATGTGAAAGTTGTAATTGACGGGTTTAGAAACTTTAAACGCTAATGAAATGACTCGGAAGTTGGAATTCGATTCCGTCGAGTGCCTAGGAACCTTTGAATTATTCTAAGACCGTAGGAACGAAAACGGGAATTTTCGGAGCCTCGGAAGGGCGTTTCCAAAACCCGGGCAGATTCGCCACGTCGGGCGAATCAGGCCTTTACGGGTCCAATATCGACAATGTCGAGTAATTGTGGAGTTTGGGAGTGATCGATATTGTCGGGGTTACTTTTGGGCGTCAGGTTTATTAAAATTCAGCATTATGCCTGCAAGCTTAAAAGCGTTTGAAATTGTGTTCTTTTAGATCGTGCTGCAGACCGAAGGAAAGGAAAGCTAGGCGAGTGACTGAGATCACGCCGGAGCTTGTTGGTTGGCTTTTGGAGAACACGCACGAGGTAGGGAAAAGTAGCCGGATCTCGACCCTGACTAGGGAAAGTTAACAGTAGAAATGCATGTGACGCTGGGGTGTCGTGGGTTAAGTAAGTTTATCGAATACTAGAAAGGCAGGCGACACCGGGTGGTGTCGTATGATACGGGAACGTATCGAACCATAGAAATGGATGTGACACTTAGTAGTGTCGTAGGAGCAGTGAACTTTCGATATTAGAACTATTGGAGGCATTTGGTTATGCCCGGAGGTTGATTGTGAGCCTGTTGATATTATAACTACTGGAGGCATCGATTATGCCCGGAGGTTGATTGTGAGCCTGTTGATATTAGAACTGCTGGAGGCATCGGTTATGCCCGGAGGTTTATTGTGTAGTTGTGTCTTGGGTGGCCATGAGAGCCCGTGCTTTACTGCTGTGTCTTGGGTGGCCATGAGAGCCCGTGCTTTACTGTTGTGTCTTGGGTGGCCATGAGAGCCGTGTTTTATGGTTGGTGTCTTGGGTGGCCATGAGAGCCCGTGTTTTATTGTTGGTGTCTTGGGTGGCCGTGAGTGACGTGGGGTTGTTGAGCCCGTGTTTTACTGTTGGTGTCGTGGGTGGCCATGAGTGCCCGTGGGGTTGTTGAGCCTGTGAGCTAATGTTTGGTGTATCTTGGGAGGCCGTGAGTGCCCGTGGGGTTGTTGAGCCCGTAAGTTACTGTTGGTGTGTCTTGGGAGGTCGTGAGTGCCCGTGGGGTTGTTGAGCCTGTAGTTACTGTTGGTGTGTCTTGGGAGGCCGTAAGTGCCCGTGGGGTTTTTGAGTCCGTGTTTTACTGTTGGTGTCTTGTGTGGCCATGAGTGCCTGTGGAGTGTTGAACCTGTGTTGTTGCTGTTTGTTGAACTTGCTTGTGATTGTGATTGTGGTTACCTGAGTGAGAGAGGTTACTGAGATAGGTCGACCGCCTGGCCCGACTTTGTGTTGGGGAAGCGCGTGAGTGAGAGAGGTTACTGAGACAGGTCGACCGCCTGGCCTGAGAGGTTCGGCAAAGCGCGTGAGTGAGAGAGGTTACTGAGACAGGTCGACCGCCTGGCCTGAGTTGTTCGGAAAAGCGCGTGAGTGAGAGAGGTTACTGAGACAGGTCGACCGCCTGGCCTGAGTGGTTAGGCAAAGCACGTGAGTGAGGGAGGTTACAGAGCAGCTGGCGTGCGATCCTTTGTGATCTTGGGTGTTGCGTGGTTGTCTGTCGTGTCTTTTGAGGAGGTCGTCAATCGTTTTGTCAGGTTTACTTTACGTTTCAGAGTGTTGAGTCGGTTGAGGAAGGTAACAGTGGGTGTGTGCCAGTCGGGGTACTTGGGTTGGGGATAGTGTTCCCCGGTGTGAGTTTGTTATTGGTGTTACCGGCATTGTCTGCTAATTATGCCGTAGTGAGTTTGTTATCTGTGGCGGTGAGCGAACGTTCACCCCTAGCTGCTTTTCCTACATGTACCGATCACGGGACGGACTAGGTGAGCTCTCGAAGCTTGAGGAGCTAGGAGCGGAGTCCGGGTTTTATCTTTTGGGTCTAGTGACGGATACCTTGTACTTTGTCCAATTGTTGGGACGTTTTTGAGTTGTAAATATTATTTTGATTAACTAAATGGTAATTTCAAAGTGTTTATTCAAAACAGGTTTCAAATGTTTTATGGTTTTAAACGTTCGCGTCCCGAGTTCGGTTTTACTGAAATTGGGGCGTGACAAGTCCATTACAATTCCATACCCTGAACAACGTGGTTCATCAATTCATCTGCAGTATGACACACCAACAAACATCA
This sequence comes from Erodium maritimum, assembly GCA_963921825.1. NCBI lineage: Eukaryota > Viridiplantae > Streptophyta > Magnoliopsida > Geraniales > Geraniaceae > Erodium > Erodium maritimum. The sequence continues at coordinate 46,866,949 of OY997593.1, read as the reverse complement.
CGGCATTATGATAACCATGTAACCTCACATGCTAACTAATACATGTCTTTCGATCTAAACATACATCTCACTCATACTACACATACATTTGAATACATGTCGCCATTACATATTAAGGTTAACGCCTCGAACCACATTACACTTAGATGAACACATAAACGTTTGACAGGTAAACACACAATGTAGTATGCCTGTAAATGAACATGCTAACCGTTTTGTTGCTGATAGAAGTTCAGTTTCTTCTCCGACCGCGCGTTGTACGTATGCTTATTCAGTTTCTGCTCCAATTTTGTTTTCCTTTTTCTTCAGTCGATCACGACAATAACCTTGTTTGTTCTTCGACTTCGATCGCAATGTCCAGATCCCGAAACAGGTTGCTTCTGTGGATTATTCTTCACTGTATTATGATATAAAGATATTCAGAAACGAATATATCTACATACCTTTATTAATATTGACAAACCACCATAAATTTCGGCCGTTATCCAATATTTTTTGATATCCCACTTCCCTTTTACGATTTCCCACTCTTTTTTTCCCGAAAATACCCATACAGAATGCGCGTGCACTTAATTTGGAATCGGATTTTCTAACAAATCTTAGCCCTTCATTTGCTATATTCAATGGTATAGATTAGTTCTATGTTTTGATCTAAGGGATGGTTTGTACTTGATAGCCCCCCATATATATATATATATATATATATATATAGGATAACAATCAGATACAAACTTCTATCTTTCGTCAAAACGCAGAACTTTCAATCTGGGCCCTTGGATCATAGAATTAAAGGCCCAGATTTAATGCATATCTTCTAATATCTTTTTAATTAATGCATATCTTGTAATTGATTTCGTAATCAATCACCACACCCCCCCTGAATTTCGGTGGCCATCCGATCTGGATAATCAATGGCCCAGATTAGTTCTACGTTCTGACCCGAAATAGGGTTTGTACTTGATTGTTCCCCTATATATATATATATATATATATATGAGAGCAACCAGGCGCGAACCATGAGTTATGGTGTGAACCTACGAACTCAACCAGATTGCGTCATGTGTCGCGCTCAGAAAATGCCCCCCTTTTTGTTATAATCAAGTTTATTAATTCGATTTTTCCCGTTTCGTTTCAACTCCGATTTCATTTTTTCTTGCGCCAATATTCTTATTTTTTCAAGAGCTTTTTAACAAGTAGTGGATTGCATATATTTTGATGTGTGTTTGAATACGTGTGTGGATGTGTGAATATGAGTGCGAAAAGTGTGATGTGTTTTGCAAATTTAGTGTATATGGTTTGCGGATTTAGTGTATATGGTTTGCGGATTTAGTGTATATGATTTGCGAATTTAGTGTATATGGTTTGCGAATTTAGTGTGTTTTGCAAATTTAGTGTATATGGTTTGCGGATTTAGTGTATATGGTTTGCGGATTTAGTGTATATGGTTTGCGAATTTAGTGTATATGGTTTGCGAATTTAGTGTATGTGGTTTGAGAATATAGTATATGTGGTTTGCGAATGTAGTATATGTGGTTTGCGAATATGACATATACGATTTGCGAAAAGTGTGATGTGGTTTGAGAATATGATATATGTGGTTTGCGAATATAGTATATGTGGTTTGAGAATTTAGTGTATATGGTTTGAGAATATAGTATATGTGGTTTGCGAATAGTGTGATGTGGTTTGAGAATATGATATATGTGGTTTGCGAATATAGTATATGTGGTTTGAGAATATAGTATATATAGTTTGCGAATATGACATATATGGTTTGCAAAAACTGTGATGTGGTTTGAGAATATGAGATAAGTTGGTTTGAGAACATAGTATATGTGGTTTGAGAATATAGTATATGTGGTTTGCGAATATACTATATTCTCAAACCACATATACTAAATTCGCAAACCATATACACTAAATCCGCAAACCATATACACTAAATTTGCAAAACACATCACACTTTTCGCACTCATATTCACACATCCACACACGTATTCAAAAACACATCAAAATATATGCAATCCACTAATTGTTAGAAAGCTCTTAAAAAAATAAGAATATTGAAGCAAAAAAAATTAAATCGGAGTTGAAATGAATCGGAAAAAATTAAATTAATAAACTTGGTGGGGAAAAAAAAGATGAGCATTTCTAAGCGCGACACGTGTCATGTTGTTGTTGAGTTCGCAGGTTCTCATTTTAAGAGGGGTTCGCACGTGAAAGCCTATATATGTATATATATATATATATATATATAGGAGAGCAATCAGGTGCGAACCATGAGTTATGGTGTGAACCTGCGAACTCAACCAGATTGTGCCATGTGTCGCGCTCAGAAAATGCCCCCATTTTTTCCCCACCAAGTTTATTAATTTAATTGTTCCCGCTTCGTTTCAACTCTGATTTAATTTTTTTCTTGCGCCAATATTCTTATTTTTTCAAGATCTTTCTAACAAGTAGTGGATTGCATATATTTTGATGTGTTTTGGAATACGTGTGTGGATGTGTGAATATGTATAGTCTTGAAAAATTTAATTGTCTTTTTACGGGTTTTAATTGACGGGATTAGGAAGCGGTTCGAAAAGTCTGGAAAAAAAGGAAGCTGGACTGGGCTGGGCCAGACCCGACTAGCGACCCGGCCCAAGCCTGGGTATAAATACCAACATTTAGGGTTTTAACCCTAAATGTTCTCTGCCTCCCTTCTCCCGCAGCCGACCGATCCCCCTCCTTCACTCCCTCTTCTTTGTCTTCTTCAAGCCTCACCCACGTCGTCTCCCTCGCCTCTCCCTCTCTGGTCCCGACCCTCTCATCGGAGCCCCTTACCCACGCCGTCTCCGACCACCCTCTCCCTCTCCTCCAGCTCCCTCGTCCCCACGCCGTCCCCGTCTCCCTTCCCTCTCCGTCCAGCCACCATCAAGCCGCCGCCCCTTCTCCGTCCAGATTCGGCCTCGCCGTCGCCGAGTCCCGGACCTCCCTCGCTCTGTCTTCTCCTTCGAGCCAGACCACAGCCCGCCGCTACGCCTTGCACCAAAACCCCCTTCTCTTCCAGCGCCGTCCGGAACCAGATCCGCGCCACCGCCGTCCCTCCTCTCACGCTCAAGCGTCGCCGAGCCCGCCGTCACCGTACACGGCCGGAGTCGTGACAGACTCGCCGACGCGCACTCAGATTCGGGACGGAACCGTCCGTTCCCGTTCAGATCTGAGGCGGAATCCACGGCCGCGGCCACCTCCTCGCTGCCGAAGTCACCGCCGCCGTGCACCGCTCAGCCACCTTTACCTCCACGGTGAGCTTTTCGACGTGGTGGTTGGCCGGATTCCCAAATCCGAGACGTCTCTTTTTCTGTTGTTGGTTGATTGTCCGAGTTATTGTAAATCCAGAAAACAAAGAAGTAATAAAACGAGTTTTGTTGTAAAAGTTGTTCTTTGTGATTTTTTGGATCTAAAATGCTTGGTTGTAAGATCAAAAGAACTGGAAAAGGGATTATCAGTTTTGAAAGGAAAGGGAAAAGAAATCAAATTTGAGATTAAAGTGTTTTTTTTGTTAAAATAAAATCAGATCTAAACCATGAACGGTTTAAAATCAAGTTGGGTTTAAAAACGGTTTTGATCAGTTGAACGATTGGGGTTGGACTAGTATTTGGGCCTAGAACGGTTTAAAGGCGAAACGTTGAATCGGTCCCTCGGGAATCGTGTCTCGGGATCCATGCATCGGGACCCGTGCCTCGATTTACGTGCAACGGGTTCTGTGCTCGGGACTCGGGTACTCGAACCCGATTCGCCGTGACCTCGCTTTTAGCCCGCTCGAGTTTAAAAGACAAATGTCAGATTTAAACTGGACAAATCGTAATCTTTAACTTAACGGTGGAACTGTGTTTAATTGGTGGCTTCATGTAATTTAGAGTCCGGCTTCGTTCGAAGAGAAGACCGGAGGTAGCGAGCCAGAACGTCTGCAGCTAGGAAGCGTAGCGGGTGCTCTTCGGTTGAGGTAGGGAAAAGTAGCCGGATCTCGGCCCTGACTAGGGAAAGTTAACTGTAGAATTGCATGTGGCACCGGGGTGTCGTGGGTTATCTAGGTTATCGATTATTAGAAAAGCATGTTACGGGAACTTAGTAATTATGAGAAAAGCATGTGACACTTAGTAGTGTCGTAGGAGCAAAGAACTTAGCGTTATTAGAATTACTGGAGGCATATGACCATGCCCGGAGGTTGATTGCTTATTTGGTGTCTTGGGTGGCCATGAGAGCCCGTAGTTAATTGTCGGTGTTTTGGGTGGCCATGAGAGCCGTGTATTTAAATTGGTGTTTTGGATGGCTTTGAGAGCCGTATACTAAGGTTGGTGTCCTTGGCTGGCCTGACCGAGTTAGAGTCTCGGGGGGTTGCAAGCTTTCTTTAGCTGGCTTACGAGTTAGAGTCTCGGTAAGTTGCAAGCGTGTTTTATGGTTGGTATCTTGGGAGGCCGCGAGTGCCTGTGGGGCTGTTGAGTCCGTGTCTTACTGTCGGTGTGTCTTGGGAGGCCGTGAGTGCCTATGGGGCTGTTGAGTCCGAGTTTTACTGTTGGTGTCTTGGTGGCCATGAGTGCCTGTGAGTGTTGAACTTGTGTCGTTACTGGTTGTTGAACTTGCTTGTGATTGTGATTGTGATTGTGTTTGTGGTTACCGGAGGTTGGGGGCCCGCTTCCTGAAACGGGTGTCCATGAGCACACGCGTCTGCATGTTCAGAAGGGGTAGGGGGCCCGCCCGCCAATAAAGGGGTCCTGGCCGCGCGTGTGTGGTTTGGGTTTGTGAGCATACTTGGCTGGCTTGCGGGTTAGAGTCCCGGTAAGTTGCAGCATTCTTCGGCTGGCTTACGAGTTAGAGTCTCGGTAAGTTGCAGCATTTTCCGGCTGGCTTACGGGTTAGAGTCCCGGTAAGTTGCAGAATTCTTGGGTTGGCCTGACCGGGTTAGAGTCCCGGAAGGGCGTTCTTGGCAGCTGGTTTGCGATCCTTTGTGATCTTGTTTGGGTGTGCGATCCTTTGTGATCTTGGTTGGTGTGTGATCCCTTGTGATGTTGTTTGGTGTTGCGTACTTTCTTTTGAGTCCTTGGAAGAGGTTGTCAATCGTTGTGTCAGGTCTAGTTTACGTATCAGAGTGTTGAGTCGTTCGAGGAAGGTCACCGTGAGTGTTTGTTCAGTCAGAGTACTTGAGTTGGGGATGGTGTTCCCCGGTGTTGAGTCGTTGTTGGTGTTACTTGCCTTGTCTGCTAATTATGCCGTAGTCAGTCTGTTATCCGTGGTGGTGAGCGAATGCTCACCCCTAGCTGCTTTTCCTACAGGTACTGTTCGTGGGACGGACTAGGTGAGCTCTCGAAGCTTGTGGAGCTAGGAGCGGCGTCCGGGTTTTGTCTTTTGAGTCTAGTGACGGATACCTTGTACTTTTGTCCACTTGTTGGGACGTGTTTTAAACCGTAATTATTTTTTTGAACAAATGGTACTTTTAAAGTGTTTAATGAAAACAGGTTTTCAAGTGTTTTTATGTTTTAAAATGTTCGCGTCCCTAGTTCGGTTTTACTAAAATTGGGGCGTGACAGAATATGAGTGCGAAAAGTGTGATGTGTTTTGCAAATTTAGTGTATATGGTTTGCGGATTTAATGTATACACTACTGCAAATAAGTACTTGAGTGACGGATTGGATCCGTCACCTAAGAGGACGTATCCGTCACCCAAGTTCTTAGGTGACGGATGCATCCGTCGGCCAAGATCCGTCGGCCATTTGGCCGACGGATGCGTACATCTGTCGGTAGGGTAAAAACTTAGGTGACGGATCCAATCCGTCAGCCAAGTGTATCCGTCACCTAAGGTTTTCACTCTAGCCACGGATCCAATCCGTCAGCCAAGTGTATCCGTCACCCAAGGGTTTCACTCTAGCCACGGATCCAATCCGTCAGCCAAGTGTATCCGTCACCCAAGTGAAATAATAGATTAATTATAAAAAAATCTATCTAACCAGAACTGCCCGACCCGCCACGAACGCGTCCGCCACGTCACTGCCCGACCCACCACGCGCGCGTCCAGACCCGACTGAGCTGCCACGCGCGCGTCCAGACCCGCCCGACCCACCCGACCCACCACGCCGCTACACCAACCCGCGCGCACACCATGGTTCGAACCTCTGACCTCATGGATCCAAAGGCTGTGCCTTTACCAACTCAGCTAGGGAGTTTTTGTGTTATATGTATGTTTAGAATATATATATACACTAATTAAGTTTTTCTTAAATTAATTAGCTTTATATAATTAAATTAAATAGCTTTTGTTATCAACGTACCTAGTACCTATTATCAACTAATTATTTATAGCAAGTTAATTTTATCATGTGCGCTACATTGTTTATATTTATATAAGGATAAATTACAAATATCTACCCTTAACTTATCACGTTTATCTGATACCTATCCCTAACTTTTTTTTAACTGATACCTACCCAGATGTTTAGTTATATGACAAATAGACCCTTTTTCTCTGTTAACTTTTTTCTAAAATGACGAAAACGCCCTTAGTGATTTTTTAAATATTTTTTTATAAATAAAAATGAAGTGATTTAGTAATATATATATATATATAGCGCAACTATCCAGTAAAAACCACCCTTATTGTGCAAACTACGAACCCACTGTAGCCGCGCGATCTGCCAGTCTTGACGTCAGCACGGAGAGCCAGATTGCGCCACGCGTCCAAAGAGTGCGCGCCAGCTCATTTGAACGGAACGCGGAATCACGCGAGAAATGAAGCTTATTATATCGTTTGGCGATATATTTAAATTCGCGCCATTCAAAATAGCTAATTTCGATTCCTTTCCTTCTTCAACCTTCTGTCTTCGCAATTTCTCAGACAAATTTATATTTCTTCCTTCTTCAACCTGCTGTGTTTGCGATTCGCGATTCCAGAGACAGATCAGCGTCAATTGAACACAAAGCTGTCTTTGAAGGTCAAAAAAACACGAAGCTCGACCAAACAAACCATGTAAGTTCTGAAATTTGTTAAATTATGTTATTTATCGAATTTTCACAAAAAATTGTAAGATTCCAAAGTAGATATCCGTCAAAAATTTGTTCCATTGTTACTTTTCAAAAGAATAGATTGATTTTGTTGAAATGTATGAACAAGTGTGTGTTATACAACTGAGATTGCTGAATTTAGAATTATAAATTTGTTATGTAAACCCTAATTGTTGCACAAAAACTGGGACTTGATTTGAGATAGTGCTTGTAGCATCAACATAGGGATGTTACAACCATGGAGCATCTCGAAGCCTTCGAGATATTACAAGCATCACGCAGGGATGCTTGTAGCATCCTATCGATAAAGGATTTTAGCACTGTTAGATTGAGAGTCCAATCAGTAATAGAGAGTGTGGATTCTGTCCATCCATAAAGGATATTAGCACTAGTAGATTTAGTGTTCAAACCACTGATACAGAGTGTTGTTTGGTAACTAGTATACACAGTTGTTGTTATTTGCATATTCACATTTAACATGCACAACACTGATAGTTTGAGTGGCCAACTGCTGGTGTTCTGTGTCCAATTACTAATACACTGGCTGTAATTTAGTTCTACACGGAGGGGAAAAATATGACTACACCAAATAGTAATACCACACCAACAACACCTCGTGTGACACGCCAAACTATTGAAAAACCACCGCGTGTGCCCACACCGACAACACCTCGTGTGACACGCCAAACAGCTCAAAAACCACCGCGTGTGCCCACACCGACAACACCTTTTATAACACGCCAAACAGCAAAAAAACCACCGCGTGTACCCACACCACGTGTGCCCACACCTCTACCAGTGAACACATGCACAATACCACCTATACCTCATCCAGTAGTAGCTCCAGAGGAGAGAAATGAGCCTGCCAACTCTGATAATACAGTGGCGGTAGAAGACATTGAGTGTCCACCAGATGTGACAAATGTCAATCGTCCACCTGCAAGTGAAAACACTGATGATACGATCAGAGTGGATGATGTAGAGGCACCTGTTGTGGAAGCTGCACTGGAAGAAAATCAAAATCAACCAAGTTCAAGTGAAAGCCAACATTCTGAACATTCTGCGTTCTGAGTGCCTGTTGTGGAAGCTGTAGTAGAAGCAAATCCAAACCAACCAAGTTCAAGTGAAAACATACATTCTGAACATTCTGCAATCCCAGTACCTGCTTCATTCATCCAGCTAACAGAGGATGGGAAAAAGGAATACATTCCAAATTTCCACGAGGATAGGAAGCCGAAAGAACAAAAGGAGTTCAAGACACTAGCTGCTGCAATTAACTTTTATGAGAGTTATGCAAAAGTGACGGGTTTCAGCGTTCGGAGAGGGGCAGAAAAAAAGCACAAAGATCAAACCGTGACCCTCAAGTACTTGCTCTGCTCAAAAGAAGGGCATAAGTACGAGCGCAAGGAACCTAAGGATGACGAGCCAATTGAAGAAAAGGTAAGAAACCGGCTATTGTCAAGAACTGGTTGCAAAGCGAAAATAGCTATTAAATTTAAAGCCACGAAAAATGGGAACGTGTACTTCATAAAGGAGTTTGTTGAAGCGCACAACCATGAGTTGTTCGTCATGAACGACAGGCAGTACATGAGATCCAACAGGAGGGTGTCATCAGCGATGCAAAACTGGTTACTGAATTGCCAGAAAGCTACAGTTGGTCCGGTTCCGTGTCACAAAGTTTTAAGCGAAACGCTTGAAGGTCCGGAAAAGGTTGGTGCAACTACGAGGGATTTCATGAACTACCAGAGGGATCTATGTAAAACCCACTTCATTTTAAAAGAATAGTAAACTGAAATTAGAAACTTGGAGGTAAGCTTTTGTAAACAAGTGGGTCAAAAAGAAAAGTCAAAAAAAAAAATGAAAGAGGTTCAGGCTCGGACCAGGCCCAGTGCGGAGGCCCAATCCCGGCTGGCCCGATCAGAGGCCCAAGACAATTGAGGGCTTGGGTATAAAAGTCAAAATTAGGGATTGAACCCTAATTTTCGCAGCCTCACTTCTCTTCTCCTCTGATTCCCGATCCCACCCGCCTCTCTCTCTCTCCCATCTTCATCCTCTCCGACGACCCTCCCTCAAGCTCCGGTCACGTCGCCTCCCACTCTCCGTTCCTACCTCTCGCCTGGTTCGTATGGTTCGTATGGCGCCGCAGCGCACCAACCCTAACCTCTCTCCGTGGTGAGACTCTCACACCGAGGCACTGTACTACTACCGTACGTTATCGATGAATCTCGAACCCAACCACAAACCTAAATGCACAACGAAACAACAATATTTTTCTGAAGATATGAGAGCCCGTGTTATTTAAACTGGTGTCTTGGGTGGTCGTGAGTGCCCGTGTTTTACTGTTGGTGTTTTGGGGTGATCGTGAGTGCCGTGGGGTTGTTGAGCCCGAGTCTTGACCGTTGGTGTGTCTTGAGTGGCCGTGAGTGCCCGTGTTTTACTGTTGGTGTTTTGGGGTGACCGTGAATGCCGTGGGGTTGTTGAGCCCGAGTCTTGACCGTTGGTGTGTCTTGAGTGGCCGTGAGTGCCCGTGGGGTTGTTGAGCCCGAGTCTTGACCGTTGGTGTGTCTTGAGTGGTCGTGAGTGCCCGTGGGGTTGTTGAACCCGAGTATTGAATGTTGAGGTGTCTTGAGTGGCCTTGAGTGCCTGTGTGTTTGAACTTGCCTGTGATTGTGGTTACCTGAAGTTGTGAGTTCGAAAGGTCGACAGCCTGATCCGACTTAGTGTCGATGAACTGCGATAGGTCGACAGCCTGATCCGACTTAGTGTCGATGAACTGCGATAGGTCGACAGCCTGATCCGACTTAGTGTCGATGAACTACAATAGGTCGACAGCCTGATCCGACTTGGTGTCGATGAACTGTGATAGGTCGACAGCCTGATCCGACTTAGTGTCGATGAACTGCGAAAGGTCGACAGCCTGATCCGACTTAGTGTCGATGAATTGCGATAGGTCGATAGCCTGATCCGACTTCGTGTCGAGGAATTGCGATAGGTCGATCCTTGACCTGATTGAGATTGGTTACTGAGCAGCTGGTGTGCGATCCTTTGTGATCTTGTTTGGCGTTTTGTAGTCTTTCTGTCGTGTCCTTGGAGGAGGTCGTCGATAGTTGTGTCGGGTCTACATTACTTTATCAAGTGTTGAGTCTGTTGAGGAAAGTAACAGATTGTGGGTCAGTTGAGTACTTGAGTTGGGGACTGTAGTCCCGGTGTTGGGTTGGTTTGGTGTTACTGGCTTTATCTATTAATTATGCCATAGTCAGTCTGTTATCTGTGGTGGTGAGCGAACGCTCACCCCTAGCTGCTTTTCCTACATGTACTGATCACCGGACGGACTAGGTTAGCTCTTGAAGCTTGTGGAGCTACGAGCGGAGTCTGGTCTTTATTTGTTGAGTCTAGTGACGGATACCGTACCTTGTCCACTTGTTGGGACGTTTTTGTATTGTAAATACTATTATTTAGATAACTAAATGGTAAATTTCAAAGTATGTATTCAAACAGGTTTCAAGTGTTTTTTGTTTTAAATGTTCGCGTCCCGAGTTCGGTTTACTGAAATTGGGGTGTGACAATCTACGTGCTTATGTAATGGATACAGATGTCCAGATGGTACTAGACAGGTTCCATGAGAAGAAGGAGTCCCGCCCTGAATTCTTTTTTGAGTTCAAAACTGACCGCTCCGATAGGTTGACCGCTGTTTTTTGGGCTGATGCTGAAATGTTGAAGGACTACAAGCTCTATGGGGACTGTGTAGCTTTTGACTCAACTTATCACACAAACCAGTAAGTAACGTTGAGATATTGTTCGTCTGGTGGTTTATATAGAATTGTGGTTTTTATAATTTTTTTTTAATTTTGCAGGTATGACATGGTATTCTCTCCATTCACTGGAATAAACAGCCACAACAAATCAGTGACCTTCGCGGTAGCCCTGATATCAAAAGAAGATGTACCATCCTTTGTTTGGATTTTCCAAACGTTCCTCAAGGCGATGAACGGGAAGGAGCCTCTATGCATCATTACTGACCAGGACCCTGCAATGAAGATTGCAGTGAACGAGGTGATGAAAGAGACAAAACACAGGTTCTGCATGTGGCACATCATGGAGAAAATTCCAAAAAAGGTGAGTACAAGTTCAAATTCATTATCGTGCTGATTGATTTTGGACTAAGAGTGGTGCAATGTTAAGGTACAAAGTAACTGGTTGGATGGATTTTTACTTGTTTGCCACTCAGAGTAGCAAATAGTTCACCATTCACACCACTGATAATTTAATAATCATCCTGCTGGTAGTTTACAAATGCACTGTGCTGATAATTTAGCATGTTAATTATTGTTTTGGCAGGTTTCCCTTGGCAATCTGTCTGAAACTAACTTTAAGCAAGAGATTAAGGAAGTGGTGTGGTCCAGGACTATGACGATAGATGAATTTGAGAAAAAGTGGTATGCGATAATCAAGAAGTGCAATTTAGAGGACAACAGCTGGCTGCAACAACTGTTTGAGATGAGGGAGGACTGGATACCCGCCTACTTCCATAATTTGCCGATGGCGAGGCTGATGAGGACAACATCCCGTTCTAAGAGCCAAAATAGTACCTTTAGGAAGTTGACAGACAAGTATCTCCCGCTGGTCCATTTCATGTGGAGAGTCGACGGTGTAGTGAAAAACCAAAGGGAGGAAACAAGGTACTTGGCCATGAAGTCTGCCACGTGTCACCCACAGTACAAGCTGAATTCAGAACTGGATCGCCATGCTTGGAACCTATACACATTGCCCATTTTCTTCAAGGTGTAAAAGTACATGATGCTGACCGACAAGCTCGAACTCCACAAAATGGATGACAAGAAGACCAACGAAGGAATGATAAAGTTGTACTTCATCAGTGACGACAGCAACAGTGAATTCATTGTGGCGAGGATGATGGAGGCGAACCACTTTGACTGTTCATGCAAGAGATTCCAGGCAAAAGGTTTGCTGTGCATCCATATATTCCTAGCAATGAGAAATGCGAGGATGAAGCTAATCCCGGACAGCATGGTGAATCTGAGATGGTGTAAGGAGACAGCCAGACAAGACCAAGAAGCAAGGGCAAACATGGATCCTGAAGATACGAACAAACTGATAGAGGACATCAAGAAACGATTTGCTGAGCTGATCGAAGTCCCGGATCCTTCCTTTTCTAATCTGCAGAGTCTGTTCCACACACTGAAGAACACAACCATACACAGCAACAACGAAGACTACAGGGCGAAAAAAAATGCAAAAGCAGAAGAAGATGGAGAAAATGACAGGGATTAAAAGGCCCATAGAGGTGACGGTCCAGAATCCGCCGCAGTCAAACAACAAGGGGTCTCGAAAGAGCAGAAGAAAACAGTCAGATTTCGAAATAACAGTACAAGCAGCGAGCAAGCCACTAAGACTGTGCCATGGATGTTTTAAGATGGTAAACGACCATGACAAAAGGAACTGTCTAGAAAATTAAGGAGAAAGATTGAACAAGTATTAGTATATGTTTATGATTTTGGGTTAAACCTGTCTTACTTTTGAACAGTTGGGAAATATTAGTATGGTATGGAACTTTGAATGACTTGTTGCTTATAACAATTGTGTTTTTAGTAATATATGGTTTTGAAGTTTCAAAGTGTTAAAGAACCATAATGCAGTATTGATGATGGACTGGTGCAGGAGTACTAATAGATTGGTGGACTTGTGCAAATATATTCATGAACATGTTCATGGGTGCTACCAAATTTATACTGTAGAGCACTGCACACCACTAAAAGTGTAGAGTGCAGACCACTAAAAGGCTCTACTGCACACCACTAGAAGTTCAGAGTGCAGACAACTGGAAGGTTATATTTATTCAGTTTCCTTCAGTTTAATATAAAAAATGTACATGGTTGCCATGCTTGGATCAAAAGTTTGAAGAATTCAAGATAATGAATCCAAATTTAATAAACATATAAAATAAAGACCTTTTAAGATCATGCATAAATTGCTAACAGTTTCTCTGCAACTAGAATTTTTAGCTTGCATATTACTAACAGTTTAGCATGCACACCACTAATTTTTTAACATGCAAAGTGCTGACAGATGGTAATTTGCTTCTTTAGTGAAAACACAAACAAAACACTAGATCACATATATTACTAACAGTTTAGCATACACACCACTAATTTTTTAACATGCACAGTGCTGACATATAGTAATTTGATTCAACAAGTCCACACAAGAACAACAAATTTAAAGAAAGCAGATTTATATATAAAAAACAAGGTGTCCAAACACAAAAGCAAATTTATAACATTCAGTTCAATAAGTCCAACAAAAAACAGCAAATATAAAGAAAGCATAAGTAGAAAGGAAACGATGTAACGGGCTCTAAACGACCTACTCTGCTCTGGAGAACTGCTCCAGTACACGACGAATTGCACTCAACTGACGGATGAGCGCTACATGTCTCCGCTTTTCTTCCTGCGACCATTCGTTGGTGTTGATGTGAGTCAGGGTCACCAGTTGTTCGTTGACATCGGCCTGGACGCTGAAAATTTTCTCTTCAACATCCTTATACGCCATCAGCCTCGCGTAATGCTCCAGTTTTCGTAACCCTGCAACGACCTGATCTGAAACAGAAGGAGCAGCCATGGATGATTGACTGGCGGTTGGGATTCCTGAACCAGAAGGAGCAGCCATGGATGATAGACTCACAATTGGGATTCCGGCAAAAAAACTGAGTAGAAGTAAAAGTAAAATTGTAATAACCACTCCCGGTCAACGCTAGTCAAATTTGCGAAAACAGGAAAATTTAAATTTTTTGGTCAGTCACTTAATTGAACCTAAATTTGACCCCGAGGGTCATACCGGACTTAAGTTGACCCCGATATCGACCAAAGTGAGTTCCGGGGGACTCAGGGCAACTTTCTGATCAATTTGGGAAAAGTTGACTTTTCGTTGGAAAAGTCAACCGAGCGACGTTTTGGTCCATTCGAGGACCGTTTTGGATCCAAAAAGCTTAGCCATCGTCGCAGCGGTCTTAGTTGAGCCGTTTCCTTGTAGCCCGTGAAGTTTCGTAATTTCTTGGAAAAAGTGCCCGTTCGGGGCCCGAAACAGCCGAATTTCGCGAATCTGACTGAAAAATATCTAGAAGATATTTTTCAAAAAGGTGTGGGACCCACATGACACATGTCATGAATGTGGTTGAAGGAAAAGGGGAGGACAACTTTACCCTTGACTTTAAAGAAAAGACAAAAGGAAAAGGAAGGGCATTTTGGTCTTTTTGCTATGTTTTAGTGTTTGAATCAATTTAAAAGGGAAATGTGGAGGTGATACACGGCAATTCAGCGAAAAAATAGGAAATGGAGAGAGAAAGAAGAGAGAGAAAGGGAAGGGTAGAAAAGGAAAGAAAAGGGGAGATTTTGGTGATTTTCCGACGATCCGACCGACCGATCGACTCAACGATTGAAGATTCGTCATCCCGTCGTCATTCCCTACGGTGAGCACCTAACCGATTTTCGTTTTGATACGTTTAAATTTTGGGGTTTGAGTTTAAACGGTTTGATTATGGTTGAGTTTTGGTTAGAATTGGTTTAAAGATGAATGGTTGAGGTTTGGGGTTCGTTAGGAACGTTTTGGGGCAAAAAGGGAATTTTTCCATTGTGGCCGTGTGGGGCCCACGTGCTCGGGTGCTCGGGTGCTCGGGTTTTAGTGCTCGGGTAGTTTAAAACGTTCCCCGGACCATTTATCCTTAACCGAATCGAAATTTGGAATTAAATTGGAAAAGTTATAATTATCGGGTTTAGAAACTTGAAACGGTAATCGATTGAATCGGAAGTCGGAATTCGATTATGTCAAGTACATTGGGACCCTTGAATTATTCTAAGACCGTAGAAACGAAAACGGGAATTTTTGGAGCCCCGGAAGGGCATTTACAAAACTTGGGCAGATTCGCCATGTCGGGCAAATCGGGCCTTTACGGGTCCCTTATCGACAATGTCGAGTAATTGGGAAGTTTGGGAGTGATCGACATTGTCGGGGTTAAGTTTGGGCATCGAGTTTAATGATTTTCAGTTTATTCCTGCGAGTTGTTAAGTGCCTTTAAATTGTGTTCTTTTAGATCGTGCCACGGACCGAGGCAAGGGAAAGCTGGGTGAGTGACTGAGATCATCACCGGAGCTCGTTGGTTGACTTTTGGGAGAACACGCACGAGGTAGGGAAAAGTAGCCGGATCTCGGCCCTGACTGGGGAAAGTTAACAGTAGAATTGCATGTGACACCGGGGTGTCGTGGGTTGAGTAGGTTTATTTAAATATTAGAAAAGCATGATACGGGATCGTAAAAATTATTGGAAAAGCATGTGACACTTAGTAGTGTTGTAGGAGCAGAGAACTTAGCGATATTAGAACTACTGGAGGCATATGACCATGCCCAGAGGTTGTTTGCGAAACTGTTGATATTAGGACTGTTGGAGGCATTGGTTATGCCGGAGGTTGTTTGTGTATTATTGTTGATGTCTTGGGTGGCCTTGAGAGCCCGTGTATTATCGTTGATGTCTTTGGTGGCCATGAGTGCCTGTGGGGTTGTTGAACCCGTGTCTTTACCTTTGGTGTCTTTGGTGGCCATGAGTGCCCGTGGGGTTGTTGAACCCATGTCGTTATCGTTGATGTCTTTGGTGGCCATGAGTGCCCGTGGGGTTGTTGAACCCGTGTCTTTACCTTTGGGGTTTTGGGAGGCCGTGAGTGCCCGTGGGGTTGTTGAACCCGTGTCTTTATTTGGCGGTGTGTCTTGGGAGGCCGTGAGTGCCCGTAGGGTTGTTGAGCCCGTGAGTTACTGTTTGAATGTCTTAGGAGGCCGTGAGTTCCTGTGGGGTTGTTGAGCCCGTGAGTGACTGTTGGTAGTTTTGAGAGGCCGTGAGGGCCTGTGGGGTTGTTGAGCCCGTGAGTTACTGTTGGTGTGTCTTGGGAGGCCGTGAGTGCCTGTGGGGCTGTTGAGTCCGAGTTTTACTGTTGGTGTCTTGGTGGCCATGAGTGCCTGTGAGTGTTGAACCTGTGTTGTTACTGGTTGTTGAACTTGCTTGTGATTGTGATTGTGATTGTGATTGCGGATCCCGGTAGGTTGCAAGCATTCGTTGGCTGGCCTGACCAAGTTTGAGTATCAACGGGTTGCAAGCATTCTTTGGCTGGCCTGACACAGTTTGAGTATCAACAGGTTGCAAGCATTCTTTGGCTGGCCTGACACAGTTTGAGTATCACAGGTTGCAAGCATTCTTTGGCTGGCCTGATCCGATTTTGAGTATCAACAGGTTGCAAGCATTCTTTGGGTGGCCTGATCCGAGTTTGAGTATCACAGGTTGTAAGCATTCTTTGGCTAGCCTGATCCGTATTCGTATGAGTGGGAGATGGGTTACTGAGCAGCTGGTATGCGATCCTTTGTGATCTTGTTTGGTGTGCGATCCTTTGTGATCTTGTTTGGTGTGCGATCCTTTGTGATCTTGGGTGCTGCGTGGTGGTCATTTGAGTCTTGGGAAGAGGTTTTCAATCGTTGTGTCGGGTCTACTTACGTGTTTGAGTGTTGAGTCGTTCGAGGAAGGTCAACGTGGGTGTTTGTCAATCGGAGTACTTGAGTTGGGGACAGTGATCCCCGGAGTTGAGTTTGTTGTGGGTGTTACCGGCATTGTCTGCTAATTATGCCGTAGTCAGTCTGTTATCTGTGGTGGTGAGCGAACACTCACCCCTAGCTGTTTTTCCTACAGGTACTGATCACAGGACGGACTAGGTGAGCTCTCGAAGCTTGTGGAGCTAGGAGCGGAGTCCGGGTTGTTGTCTTTTGAGTCTAGTGACGGATACCTTGTACTTTTGTCCACGTGTTGGAACATATTTTAAGTTGTAAATATTATTTTGATTAATTAAATGGAGATTTTAAAGTGTTTATTCAAAACAGGTTTCAAACGGTTTTATTATTTTAAATGTTCGCGTCCCTAGTTCGGTTTTACTGAAATTGGGGCGTGACAGCTTGGTATCAGAGCTCGAGGTTTCACACCTCGGACTGTACGTCAATTAGGTGGGGAGAGTCGAGTCAGTTAAGTCCCGTCGTGCGTCGGGTATGCAAGTCGGAACCCGTGTGTAGACCCGTAGTGGTTTGAGTCCTGTTTGTGTTTGTGCGTATGTGCAGTGTTTGATTGCTGGTGTGCTGATTGTTTGTTGCTGCATGAAATTTTTTTAAACTGTCGCGACTCGACTCAGGGGCGCCCCTGTGGTCGAGCGTGACGGTGTTGACATCAAGTGGGTACAATGTAGTTCGGGGACGCCTGGACCGGGTTGTAACCACCTGATGTTAGGAAATGGGGTTTTGTAATGAAAAGGAGAAAGTTTTTTTAATTGATTGACCCGGTGGGCGTGCTTGTTTGTGTTGGTCCGGTGGGGGTGTTTGATTTTGTTTGGCCCTGTGGGCGTATGTTTAAGTTGGTTGGCCCGGTGGGCGTGTTACGACTTTGGTTGGCCCTGTGGGCGTGTGTGTGTGGGTTGATTGGTTCGGTGGGTACATTTTGATTTTGGTTGGCCCGGTGGGCGGGTTTTCGGTTTTGTTTGGCCGCGTTGGCTTGTGGTTGACTTTGGGTGAGTTGTGTTTTGGTCTTGAATTGTTTTAAGTGTGTCGTTGGTTTGGTGGTCAAATGTCTGCGACGCACAAGCGTGCGGGTCGATAGGAGAAGGATAGGATGCGAGTGTCCTAGGATCGACGTGACGGTGTGTTGGGTGCGAAATCATCACCGCTATGGGACGGGTCTTGGACCGGCCCGATAGAAAACGTGGTTGGAGCCTCTGTTTTTGCCCGGTATGGGGCACGGTCCATTTGGCGTGCCGGCCCAGTAGGTGGCACGACCCATTCGGCGTGCCGGCCCGGTAGGTGGCACGACACGACTTGGGTGCCGGCCCGAAAGGTGGTACGACCCGGGTCAGTTGCCGGCCTGGTCCAGTAAGCCGGTTTCAATTGTTTTGGGGTTGTTTCGTTGTACGGTTAGGTTTGTCGTTACGCGGCTTTGTGTGCGTTTGTGCGGTTTATTTGAGGGTTCGCTTATGTATTATTATAATTGAAGTATTAATAGTGTGAGAAATGGTGTGTGCTCAGTTGAGAGCGTGATCCCCGTCTTGAGGTTTCCTTACGTGATCGGGTATTTGGGTGATTGAGGTTGTGAACAATAGTGATTACTGAGTTGAGGACGTGTTTCCCGTGTCGAGGTTTATCCTACATGAGCGAGTACTTGAGGTGTTGTTAGCATGAACAGTATGACGTTTGGCATCAGGTTCTGAGGTAGTGGTTTGCCCTGGTTAGATCAATAAGTCTTTAGTGCTTTACTAGTATGCCATAATCGAACGGGTGTCCGTGGAGGTGAACATAACGCTCATCCCCTTTACTACTTTTCCCGCAAAGGACGAGTAGCGAACATTGGTTTGGTTGCGGAAAGTTACAATTAAATGCCTAGAGGACCGTGTGAGGGTTGCACTAGACCTTACCAGGGTGATTAATGGAGTGGGTGTTCGTTTTCCGCTTTGGGCGTCAGTTTAATTGGATGCCGGGATATCACACTCGTTTGTTCGTCGAGTTGTGCTGAGAGGTTGGGGCTGAGTTTAGAGCCGTTGAGTCCACCCCTGCGTCTGGACACGCTGGTTCGTGTGGGGTGGTGTTGACTAGGGTCGGTTGTGCCTGCGGAGTTGGAGAAGCGAACCGATACAGGAGGTTCGAGAGAGGGCTCAAGAGCCATGATGCTGGATCGTCCTCACCCCGAGGATCGGGTATGTTCGGAGTTGATAGGCACGACAACGATAGTGGAACGAGGTCTTAGAGAGACTGCGAGGTTCCGTGAGGTTCGGCAGCGACTAAGCTTGTGCGTATATCCGCGGGAAGGATACTTACGGAATGAAAACCTTTAACGTAATCTTGGGAATGGATTGGCTAGCGAAGTATCGAGCCAATACCGACTGTTACTGGCGACGAGCGATTTCAGGTGTTCTCGAATTCATAAGAGCTTTAAGTACATCTCTTCCCAACGAGACCTGAATGCGCGCCAGCGGCGATGGATGGGACTACTCGAGGAGTACGAATTTGAGCTACACTACCATCCGGGTAAGGCGAACGTAGTTGCCGACGCCCTGAGTAGGAAGTCGGTCCCGAGTCTTACTAGCATATCAGTCCGAGAGTGGGACATGATATGGGAACTGGGCGCGCTCGGGCTGGAGCTAGAAGAGGTTACTAGCGGCGGGGCCATGTACTTCTTGGTGACTTAGCCCACCCGGCTTGGCCGGGGGATAGAGGCAGCAGTCGGTGGATGTCGAGACGACGGAGATCCAGGAGAGAGTTGTCGGCAGTGTTGAAGCCGAGGGATGGGATCGTCGTGCTAATTGGGAGTTACAGTATCGTGGAGGTTTATGGTGGAGCGGGATGCGGAGAGCGGTTGCGGAGTTAGTATCACAGTGCCTCACTGTTTTAAATTTAATGAAATAGTAATTTCCTCCAGTTGAATATAAATTGTGTTCTTCTTTTACTTCTCTACAGTTCTATATCCATGCTCACTAAAAGGTTAGTGTACACACTGCTAAAATATTAGAATACATGCTACTGATAGTTCATACATAAAAAGCTTATTTAATATTTATAGCTGTATTATAAAATGAATTTGAGACTTGCAAAAAAATGTACATGATTGACATGTTTGGATCAAAAGTTTGAAGAATTCAAGATAATGAATCTAAATTTAATAAACGAAAGACCTTTTTAAGATCATGCATAAATTGCTAACAGTTTCTCTGCAACTAGAATTTTTAGCTTGCATATTACTAACAGTTTAGCATGCACACCACTAATTTTTTAACATGCACAGTGCTAACAGATAGTAATTTGCTTCTCTAGTGAAAACACGAACAAAACACTAGATAACATATATTAAGCATCAACAAAAATTACACAACGCAGTTGTCCACCTAAAAACAAAACCTCTTCAACTATTCAGGTGGACAAGTTCAACAAAAACAACCAGGTTAAAGAGAAAGCGTAATTAGTTGACGTTACGAACAAGCTTCATTGACTCAATGTCAATTAAACAGTCAACACACACATATCTAAGTTCTCCAACACCTGCGATATCGTCCAGCCTACGCCTCCAATGGCCAACATCGTGAGGAGATTCGCAGATGTTTGATGTCCTCAACTCTGACCATCTGCCAAAGTGTAGCATGGCACGAAACTCAAGACGACATTCATGCAGCATTGCCCTCTCTGGATCACTTATCAGAAAAAAGATACCGTAGAATATGTCTACAACAAGTGTAAGAACCACTCCCGGTCAACGACAGTCAAACCTGCGAAAAACAGGAAAATTTAAAATTTTTAAGACAGACACTTAAATTAACCTAAATTGACCCCGAGGGTCATATCGGACTTAAGTTGACCCCGTTATCGACCAAAATGAGTTCTGGGGGACTCAGGGCAACTTTCTGACCAATTCGGGAAATGTTGACTTTTCGCTGGAAAAGTCAAACGAGCGACGTTTTGGTCCATTCGAGGACCGTTTTGGATCCAAAAAGCTTAGCCATCGTCGCAGCTATCTTAGTTGAGCCGTTTCCTTGTCGCTCGCCTAGTTTCGTAATTTCTTGGGAAAAGTGCCCGTTCGGGCCCGAAACGTCCGATTTTCGTGAATCGGATTGGAAAATATCAAGTAGATATTTTCCAAAAGGTGTGGGACCCACCTTGTCACTTGTCAACCAAGTGGTGGTGTTAGGTTTTGGGGGGAAAATGAATGGGAGAGTACAAGGGGGTTCGGCCAAGGGGTAAACCAAAGAGAAAAAAAAATAGAAAAAGGGAAGAGAGAGTTAGAGAGAGAAGGAGAAGAAGGAAGAGAGAAGCTAGGGCTTGGTTGCCACTATTCACGTCATCCCACCTTTGGATCGTCTCAAGGCAAGGAGCAATCTAGTTCCCCTCGTTCTCCTCTTGGGTAAGCACCGAACCGATCGTCGATTTGATAGTTTTCCAATGTTAGGGTTTGGTTAAAAATGAATAGTTAGGGTTGTATTGAGGTTGCGGGAATTGTTGGAGACGTTTTGGAGCTGTTTGGAGGTGAAGGAGAACGTTTTCCGGTGACCGAGAGCTCGAGAGGAGCTCCGGCCACCATAGCGGGTGGCCGGCCACCATGGGAGGTGGCTGGCCGGAGCTAGGGACGGCCACCACCATGTTGGACGAGCCCCACTGAAACCCTAGGGCCCACGGCCAAGTGGGCCGGGTGGGGCCCACGTGCTCAGGTGATCGGCTTTAGTGTTCGGGTGGTTTAAAACGTTCCCCGGACCAATTATCCTTAACCGAATCGAAA
The DNA here is from genome assembly GCA_963921825.1 of Erodium maritimum. Classification (NCBI taxonomy): domain Eukaryota; kingdom Viridiplantae; phylum Streptophyta; class Magnoliopsida; order Geraniales; family Geraniaceae; genus Erodium; species Erodium maritimum. The sequence goes on along the minus strand of OY997593.1, from coordinate 46,845,568 downwards.
TTTGGAATTAAATTGGAAAGATTGTAATTAACGGGTTTTAGAAACTTTAAACGTTAATTAATCGACTTGGAAGTCGGAATTCGATTCCGTCAAGTGCCTCGGGATCCTTGAATTATTCTAACACCGTAGAAACGAAAACGGGAATTTTTGGAGCCCCGGAAGGGCATTTACAAAACCCGGGCAGATTCGCCATGTCGGGCGAATCGGGCCTTTACGGGTCCTTTATCGACAATGTCGAGTAATTGGGAAGTTTGGGAGTGATCGACATTGTCGGGGTTACGTGTTATTATTGTGAGTTTGGGTGGCCATGAGAGCCCGTTTTATTATTGTGAGTTTGGGTGGCCATGAGAGCCGTGTTATTATTGTCAAGTCTTGGGTGGCCATGAGAGACCGTGTTGTTATTATTGGAGTTTGGGTGGCAGTGAGTGCCCGTGGGGTTGTGAACCCGTACTTTTCCGTTGATGTCTTGGGTGGCCATGAGCGCCCATAGGGTTGTTGAACCCGTGTTTTGTTGTTGGTGTCTTGGTGGCCTTGAGTGCCTGTGGAGTTGGGACTGGTGTCGTTACTGTCTGTTGAACTTTGTTTGTGATTGTGTTTGGTTACTTGATCTTGGTGGAGGTTGTGTGGTGTAGCTAGCCTCCCGACTGGGATCGGGAGAAGCGGAGAGGTTGTGGGCTAGCTCCCCGACTGGGATCGGGGGAAGGACGCGCAGGTGTGGCTAACCACCCGACTGGGATCGGGGGAAGGACGCGCAGGTGTGGCTAACTACCCGACTGGGATCGGGTGAAGCAGAGAGGTTGTGGGTTAGCCTCCTGACTGGGATCGGGAGAAGTTGCGCGACAGGTCGACCGCCTGACCTGATTGGGATCGGTAAAGGGCGAGAGACAGAGATTGGGTTACTGAGCAGCTGGTATGCGATCCTTTGTGATCTTGTTTGGTGTGCGATCCTTTGTGATCTTGGTATTGCGTGGTTGTCAGTCGTGTCTTTGGAGGAGGTCGTCAATCGTTGTGTGGGGTCTACATCACGTGTTCGAGTGTTGGGTCGGTTGAGGAAAGTATTTTGGTCGTGTGTGTGTCAGTTGAGTCGTTGTTGGTGTCACCGGATTGGTCTGCTAAGTATGTCGTAGTCAGTCTGTTATCTGTGGTGGTGAGCGAACGCTCACCCTAGCTGCTTTTCCTACAGGTACCGTTCGCAGGCTGGACTAGGTGAGCTTTTGAAGCTTGAAGAGCTTGAAGCGGGTTTCTGGGTTATTTCTGAGTCTAGTGACGTGTACCACGTTTTTGTCCAATTGTTGGGACTTATTTTGAGATGTAAATATTTTTGGTTGAACATTTGGTGATTTCAAAGTGAATTATAAAAATTGGTTTCAAAAGTGTTTATTATTTTAAAACGTTCGCGTCCCGAGTTCGGTTTACTGAAATTGGGGCGTGACAGCTTGGTATTAGAGCTCGAGGTTTCACACCTCGGACTGCACGTCAATTAGGTGGGAGAGTCGAGTCAGTAAAGTCCCGTCTTGCGTCAGGGACGCAAGTCGGAAATCCTGTGTAGACCCGTTAAGACTTGAGTTCTGTTTTTGTTATGTGCTTGTGCAGTACGGAGTTACTGTCACAGTGTTTGTGTGTTGTTGCGTGCAATGTTTTTAAATTGTCGCGACTCGACTCAGGAGCGCTCCTGTAGTCGAGCGTGACGGTGTTGATGTCAAGTGGGTACAATGTAGTTCGGGGACGCCTGGACCGGGTTGTAACTACCTGACGTCAAGAAATGAGGCTTTTAATGAAGTGGAAAAAGTTTTAAAATTGGTTGGCCTTGTGGGCGTGTTTTGGGTTTGGTTGGCCCTGCGGGCGTGTGTGACTTTGGTTGGCCCGGTGGGCGTGTTGTTGTTGCTTGGCCGTGTTGGCTTATGATTGAGGTCGGTCTTGAGTTGCCGTACTTGTGTTATGTGTTTGGTATTCGTTTGTCTGCGACGTACTAATGTACGGGTCGCTATTAGCCGGGAAAGTTACGAATACCCTAGGGTAGACATAGCGGGTGTAAGTAGTGCGAAATCCTCACCGCTACGAAATCCGGGTCACTGGTTTGGGCCGGAAGGTGAAATTGGCAGGTTTGGTTGCCGGCCCGGTAGGTGGAACGGGACGGTTTTGTTGCCGTCCCGGTAGGTAGCACGGGACGGTTTGGTTTCCGGCCAGGTAGGTAGCACGGGACGGTGTGGTTGCCAGCCCGGTAGGTGGAACGGGACGGTTCGGTTGCCGGCCCGGTAGGAAGAACGGGGCGGTTTGGTTGCCGGCCCGGTAAGGGGCATGGCACGGGTTTGGTGCCGGCCCGGTAGAGGGTACGGTAGGGCCTAGGTGTCGGCCGGTATGGGGCACGGCCCGGCCTAGTTACCGGCCCGGAGGGTGGCACGGCCCGGGTCGTGTGCCGGCCTGGTCCAGAGAGCCGCTTTCAATTTTCTTTGGTTGTTGTTGTTTCGTTGTGTGGTTAGGTTTGTCATCGCGGGTTTTGATGCACGTTGGTGCGATCTCTCGGAGGTTTCTCTTAGTAATACTAATATTTAAAGTATTAATAGCGTGAGCGGTGTGACGTATTAGTGATAAGCACGCCAGAGTAAACGAAGACCGTGTGAACGTTAGTGTACTTGAACTTGTTGTTTTTATATGAGTTCGCAAACTGAACGTTTGCGTGTATGCGTGCAGAGGATACTGCCTTATGGCTCGCGGTAGACGTGGACGAGCAGCGGTAACACGGGGTCGGGCGCCCACGCGAGGCCGGCGGGGACGGTCAGTGGGGACACCGGGAAGGGTGCCAACCGTTGAGCCTGCCGAGTACGCGGAGGCGAGGGGAACTTTTTCGGAGAAGACAGGAGAAGCGACGCGGGACCGTCTACAGGCACACCCAGTGTTCCGCCGGTCGCGGACCCTCCCGTTATGACTGCCCTGGATGAGCTGACCAGGACAGTCCAGAGTTTGGTGGCGGTCATCGCCAGGCGAGAGTCGGCTTCACCAGCTCCAGAGGCAGCCGCGGTCCCAGTGAGGCCCGGTCAGGCAGAGGATCACACAGCCCGGACCTTACTAGACTTCCTGAAGCTAGGATACCCATCTTCGTCGGGGAGCCAAACCCCGACCTAGCCGAGAGGTGGCTAGAGCATGTCACGCGGGACCTGGATACTTCAGGTATCGAAGATGGCCGCCGCAGAGTGTCCTTCGCAGCTCACCAGCTGAGAGACAACGCCTACCACTGGTGGGGGCGTGTGAAGGACATTGTCGGGCACGACTACGACATCTTCCAGGAGGTGTTTTTGGCGCAGTACTTTCCCGAGTTGGCTCGGTTGGGGCGACATCGACAGTTTCTAGACATGGAGCAGAGGGGGATGACAGTGGTGGAATACGAGGCCAGATTCACGGCCTTGACCAGATTCGCGCCGGAGATGATGATGACCGAGCATAACCGTTGCCTGCGGTTCGAGGGGGGACTGAGACCGGTGATTCGGGATAAGGTCCTCGCCTTGAGGATGCGGAAGTATACAGATCTCGTGGACACCGCGGCGACGGTGGAGCAGGGCGTCCGGGATGCGGCCAGGAACCGTGAGGTCCGACAGCGGCCGACTCTCTTTGCATTGCCGTCCGAGTCACGAGACCCGAGGAGGCAGAGGACAACAGGGTTCTTCCGACCACCGACTCATCAGGGTGGAGCGAGACAGCGGGGGTCAGTGGCATCTGTTGGGTTAGTCGCGTCAGAGAGGGCGCCGACGTGCTTTACCTGCGGGCAGCGAGGCCACTTCCGTCGCGAGTGTCCGATGGGAGGAGGGCCCACGACGCTGCCAGGGACCAGCCGGATGAGCCAGGGCACGTAGTCGAGAGTCGATGAGATTGGCTGTTTCCGATGCGGCCGGGTTGGGCACACCATTGCGTGGTGCCGTGAGCCGTCGAGGGCAACGTCAGCGCAGCGACCGCAACAGTCGCGTACAGTACAGTCGCCAGGGGTCGTCCTCGTCAGAGTCAGCAGTCGAGGCTGTCACAGCCTTCTACGAGCGCACCGATTCCGAGACAGCAGCAGAGTCACGGGTATTCAGCAGCCAGTGCGCCGGGTCAGAGGCAGCAGGCCTCGCAGGGGAGAGTGTATGCAGTCACCGACTCCAGTGCCCCAGGATCTAGCACGTACCGCGAGACCATCCAGGGTACGTGTTTATTTTATCATTTATGGGCGTTATTCTTATTTGATACCGGGGCGTCGCACTCTTTTATTTCGTCGAGTTGTGCTGAGAGGTTGGGGTTGAGCTTAGAGCCGTTGAGTCCACCCCTATGCCTCGACACCCCATTTGGGAGTGGTGTATCGTTGACTAGGGTATATCGTGCCTGCGAGATTAGAGTCGCAGACTGTCCTTGCCCTGGTGATCTTCTCGTGCTGGGAATGACGACCTTTGATGTGATCTTGGGAATGGATTGGCTGTCGAGGTGCCGAGCCAATATCGATTGCTACAGGCGACGAGTGAAAGTGTCAGTGGGCGGTACGAAGGTGACGTGTGTTCTGGGTAGTAAGAGCGGGGTCCTCCTGTCGGCGTTGTCCGCAGAGGAGGAAGTATCGGCTGTGCAGAGCCGAGAGTTACCGCGAGTGGTATGCGAGTTCCCCGAGGTCTTTCCTGAGGAGTTGAGCGGGTTGCCACCGGTTCGTGAGGTGGAGTTCGGGATTGACCTGGTTCCGGGAACGGCGGCGATATCGATGGCGCCTTACAGGTTTGCGCCGACAGAGTTGACTAAGCTGAAGCGTCAGCTAGAGGAGCTTCAGCAGAAGGGGTTTATCCGTCCGAGTGTATCGCCCTGGGGAGCACCAGCACTCTTCGTGAAGAAGAAGAGTGGAGAGCTACGGATGTGTATAGATTACCGGAAGCTGAACCGGGTTACGGTGAAGAACCGATACCCGATGCCGAGGATCGATGACTTGTTCGACCAGTTGAGAGGGTCGACCTACTTCTCGAAGATCGATCTGCGATCCGGTTATTATCAGTTGCGAGTCCGTGAGGGGGACGTCGCAAAGACTGCATTCCGGACACGCTATGGGCACTACGAGTTCCTGGTGATGCCATTCGGACTGACGAACGCACCTGCAGCGTTCATGGACCTGATGAACATCATCTTCCGGCCGTACTTAGATCAGTTTGTGGTGGTGTTCGTGGACGACATCCTGATCTACTCGCAGAATGAGGCGGCGCATAAGTCACATCTGAGGGCTGTTCTGACACTACTGCGCGAGCATCAGCTATATGCCAACCGGGAGAAGTGCGAGTTCTGGCTCACATAGGTGAAATTCCTCGGTCACATCGTGTCCCGTGACGGCATACTGGTCGATCCGTCGAAGATCGACGCGGTCTCAAATTGGGCATGGCCCACGAGTGTCTTCGAGATCCGTAGCTTTCTGGGGTTGGCAGGCTATTATCGGCGATTCGTCCAGGACTTTGCGCGACTAGCCTCGCCGATGACTCTGTTGACGCGCAAGGGGGTCGGGTTTGTGTGGACCGAGGACTGTGAGCGTGCATTCGCGGAGTTGAATACTCGGATGACTACCGCTCCAGTGTTAGTAGTGCCCGAGCGAGGGATCGGTTATGATGTCTACTGTGATGCGTCCGGAGAGGGACTGGGCTACGTACTGATGCAGTTGGGCAGAGTTGTGGCTTATGGCTCCAGGCAGTTGAAGACGCACGAGCGCAACTATCCTACCCACGACTTGGACCTAGCAGCAGTCGTGTTTGCGCTTAAGGGCTGGCGATATTATCTTTATGGCGAGGGGTTTCAGGTGTTCTCGGATCACAAGAGCCTCAAGTATATATTTTCCCAGCGAGACCTGAACATGCGCTAGCGGCGGTGGATGGAGCTACTCGAGGAGTACGACTTCGAGCTACAGTACCATCCGGGTAAGGCGAACGTGGTCGCCGACGCCTTGAGTAGGAAGTCGGTTCCGAGCCTCGCCAGCATATCAGTCCGAGAGTGGGACATGATGGGGGAGTTGAGCACGTTCGGGCTTGAACTAGAGGAGGTTACTGGTGACATGGCCATGTGCTCATTAGTGGCTCAGCCCTCACTGCTTGCTCGAGTGTTGGAAGCGCAGTCGGACGACGTCGAGACGTCAGAGATCCGAGAGAGGGTCGTCAACGGCGCTGAGATAGTAGGTTGGGAGATCAGTACAGATTGGGGACTACGGTACCGAGGAGGGTTGTTCGTGCCGGGCAACTGTAGAGATGACGTGTTGCGAGAGGCACATCATTCGCGTCTTACAGTGCACCCGGGGGGCACCAAGATGTACCGTGACCTCACACGGCACTTCTGGTGGCACTGGATGCGGAGAGCAGTCGCAGAGATTGTGTCGAGATGTCTCGTCTGTCAGCAGGTGAAGGCTGAGCATCAGCGTCCCGCAGGATTGTTACAGCCACTGCCGATTGCCCAGTGGAAGTGGGAGCACATTACGATGGACTTCGTGTGTGGACTACCGAGATCACCGAAGGGAAACGATGCCGTATGGGTGGTAGTCGACCGATTGACCAAGTCGGCCCATTTTCTGGCTATGAGGATGACTGACCCGGTCGACAAGTTGAGCGGCTTGTATATTCAGGATGTATATTCAGGAGGTAGTGCGGCTCCATGGGCTCCCGGTGTCGATAGTGTCTTACAGGGGTCCCCGCTTCACGTCCAGATTTTGGCCGAGTCTGCAGAAAGCGTTGGGGACCAAAGTTCTACTCAGTACCGCACATCATCCCCAGACAGACGGTCAGTCCGAGCGCACTATTCAGATCTTGGAAGACATGTTGCGGGCATGTGTGCTGGATTTCAAGGGATCATGGGAGACCCACCTGCCGTTGGTCGAGTTCGCCTACAACAACAGCTACCAGGCCAGTATTGGGATGGCACCGTTCGAAGCGTTGTATGGGAGGCCGTGTCGATCGCCAGTGTGTTAGGCAGAGGTGGGAGACAAGAGTCTACTGGGGCCAGTTCTTGTCAGAGAAATGACAGAGAAGGTCGCGCTGATACGCGATCGGTTGAGGACCGCGCAGAGTCGACATAAGAGTTATGCCGACATGTGACGTCGACCTCTTGAGTTTGCAGTCGGGGATCACGTGTTCTTGAAGGTGAGCCCGAGGAAGGGGCTGGTACGGTTCAGACGTAGCAGGGGCAAGTTGGCTCCGCGGTACATTGGCCCGTTCGAGATCTTGGGCAGAGTGGGAGCAGTGGCCTATCGTTTGGCGTTGCCACCGCAACTTGGGAGAGTCCATAACGTCTTCCACGTGTCCCAGTTGCAGCAGTACAACGCAAACCCCTCCCACGTCATTGAGTGGACAGATATCGAGGTGGCTGACGATGTCTCCTATGAGGAGCAGCCGGTTCGGATCATGGACACACGGGAGAAGGTCCTGCGGAGAGGCAAGATTATCCGCCTGGTGCGAGTGCAATGGAAGCATCACGGGGCTGAATCGACTTGGGAGCGCGAGGATGAGGTTCGCGCGAAGTATCCCGCCTTGTTCGTTTCCCGAGGTACATCTGTTTTAAATTTCGTGGACGAAATTCCTTTAAGGGGGTAGATTGTAAGAACCACTCCCGGTCAACGACAGTTAAACCTGCGAAAAACAGGAAAATTTAAAAATTTTAAGACAGACACTTAAATTAACCTAAATTGACCCCGAGGGTCATACCGGACTTAAGTTGACCCCGTTATTGACCAAAATGAGTTCCGGGGGACTCAGGGCAACTTTCTGATGAATTCGGGAAATGCTGACTTTTCGCTGGAAAAGTCAATCGAGCGACGTTTTGGTCCATTCGAGGACCATTTTGGATCCAAAAAGCTTAGCCGTCGTCGCAGCGGTCTTAGTTGAGCCGTTTCCTTGTAGCCCGCCTAGTTGCGTAATTTCTTGGGAAAAGTGCCCGTTCGGGCCCGAAACGTCCGATTTTCGCGAATCGGATTGGAAAATATCAAGTAGATATTTTCCAAAAGGTGTGGGACCCACCTTGCCACTTGTCAACCAAGTGGTGGTGTTAGGTTTTGGGAGGAAATGAAAGGGAGAGTACAAGGGGGGTTCGGCCAAGGGGTAAACCAAAGAGAAAAAAAAAATAGAAAAAGGGAAGAGAGAGTTAAAGAGAGAAGGAGAAGAAGGAAGAGAGAAGCTAGAGCTTGGTTTCCACTATTCACGTCATCCCACCTTTGGATCGTCTCAAGGCAAGGAGCAATCTAGTTCCCCTCGTTCTCCTCTTGGGTAAGCACCGAACCGTTCGTCGATTTGATAGTTTTCCAATGTTAGGGTTTGGTTAAAAATGACTAGTTAGGGTTGTATTGAGGTTGGGGGAATTGTTGGAGACGTTTTGGAGGTGTTTGGAGGTGAAGGGGAACGTTTTCCGGCGAACGGGAGCTCGGGAGGAGCTCCGGCCACCATGGGAGGTGGCTGGCCGGAGCTAGGGCCGGCCACCATGGGAGGTGGCTGGCCGGAGCTAGGGCCGGCCACCACCATGTTGGCCGAGCCCCATTGAAACCCTAGGGCCCATGGCCAAGTGGGCCGGGTGGGGCCCACGTGCTCAGGTGATCGGGTTTATTGTTCGGGTGGTTTAAAACGTTCCCCGGACCAATTATCCTTAACCGAATCGAAATTTGGAATTAAATTGGAAAGATTGTAATTAACGGGTTTTAGAAACTTTAAACGTTAATTAATCGACTCGGAAGTCGGAATTCGATTCCGTCAAGTGCCTTGGGATCCTTGAATTATTCTAAGACCGTAGAAACGAAAACGGGAATTTTTGGAGCCCCGGAAGGGCATTTACAAAACCCGGGCAGATTCGCCATGTCGGGCGAATCGGGCCTTTACGGGTCCTTTATCGACAATGTCGAGTAATTGGGAAGTTTGGGAGTGATCGACATTGTCGGGGTTAGGTTTGGGCGTTAAGTTTATTGAATTTCGGTTTATTCTTAATAGTTTAAAAGTGCCTTAAATTTGTGTTCTCTTAGATCGTGCTGCGTACCGAGGCAAAGGGAAACTAGGCGAGTGACTGCGATCGCGCCGAGGCTTAGTTGGGCACTTTTGGAGGAATTATACGAGGTAGGGAAAAGTAGCCAGATCTCGGCCCTGACTAGGAAAGTTAACTGTAGAATTGCATGTGACACCGGGGTGTCGTGGGTTAGTTAGGTTATCAAATATTAGACAGGCATGATACGAGAACGTAGTAATTATTAGAAAAGCATGTGACACTTAGTAGTGTCGTAGGAGCAGTGAACATAGCGAGATTAGAATTACTGGAGGCATATGACCATGCCCGGAGGTTGTTTGTCATTATTGTTGAGTTGGGTGGCCATGAGAGCCCGTGTTATTATTGTGAGTTTGGGTGGCCATGAGAGCCCGTGTTATTATTGTGAGTTTGGGTGTCCATGAGAGCCGTGTTATTACTGTCGAGTTTTGGGTGCCATGAGAGCCCGTGTTGTTATTATTGGAGTTTGGGTGGCAGTGAGTGCCCATGGGGTTGTGAACCCGTACTTTACCGTTGGTGTCTTGGGTGGCCATGAGGGCCCGTAGGGTTGTTGAACCCGTGTTTTGTTGTTGGTGTCTTGGTGGCCTTGAGTGCCTGTGGAGTTGGGACTAGTGTCGTTACTGTCTGTTGAACTTTCTTTGTGATTGTGTTTGGTTACTTGATCTTGGTGGAGGTTGTGTGGTGTAGCTAGCCTCCCGACTGGGATCGGGAGAAGCGGAGAGGTTGTGGGCTAGCTCCCCGACTGGGATCGGGGGAAGGACGTGCGGGTGTGGCTAACCACCTGACTGGGATCGGGTGAAGCGGAGAGGTTGTGGGTTAGCCTCCCGACTGGGATCGGGAGAAGTTGCGCGACAGGTCGACCGCCTGACCTGACTGGGATCGGTAAAGGGCGAGAGACAGAGATTGGGTTACTGAGCAGCTGGTATGCGATCCTTTGTGATCTTTTTTGGTGTGCGATCCTTTGTGATCTTGGTATTGCGTTGTTGTCAGTCGTGTCTTTGGAGGAGGTCGTCAATCGTTGTGTGGGGTCTACATCACGTGTCCGAGTGTTGAGTCGGTTGAGGAAAGTATTTTGGTCGTGTGTGTGTCAGTTGAGTCGTTGTTGGTGTCCCCGGCTTTGTCTGCTAAGTATGACGTAGTCAGTCTGTTATCTGTGGTGGTGAGCGAACGCTCACCCCTAGCTGCTTTTTCTACAGGTACCGTTCGCAGGCTGGACTAGGTGAGCTTCTGAAGCTTGAAGAGCTTGAAGCGGGATTCTGGGTTATTTTTTAGTCTAGTGACGTGTACCACGTTTTTGTCCAATTGTTGGGACTTATTTTGAGATGTAAATATTTTTTGTTGAACATTTGGTGATTTCAAAGTGAATTATAAAAATTGGTTTCAAAAGTGTATTATTTTAAAACGTTCGCGTCCCGAGTTCGGTTTACTGAAATTGGGGCGTGACAACAAGGTCATCTTTCCCACCTAATTTGATTAGAGCAATTGCATGGATATATCTTCTTAACATTGTAGACCAGTTGTCACACACCTCAAGTTATTTAAGGCCGAGTCTAGGTCTATTCCGATTGAAAGTATAGTACAGACCAAGAAGGTACCTAGCATTCAAATTACCGGCTTTAGTAGCATTCACAAGCATTGATTTGGTGCGGAATGAGACTGTCCTCACTACTTGTGGTCGGAATTCACAATTTAGGGCCAACAGAACATCATCATCCTCTTTCATTAAGTGATAAAAATCCTTGCAACTGAATGCAGCACGCAAAGACAAATAGTATATTAAAATAAAAGAGTAAAAAAGAAAAAGGAAATAAGAATTTTAAATGTTGAGGGATAGAGTTTTAGAACCAGTTTAACACATAGAAAGGTGGACAAAAGGAACATCGCTGTCATCCAGAGTCCTTTTGAATATTTCAGACTTCAACTCATCAGGCAAAGCACTAAGGTAATCCATTACAAAACCTAAATGTTGAGGATAACATATATTTTCAGAACTTAAATATTTGAGTATACTACTGCACATAAAATTTTAAAGTGCACACCTTAATGGAGTTCAAAAGATTGTTGATCTTCAGGATTTCTTTGAGTAATTGAGAGGAATGGAGAAGGAGTTTGAGATAGATAGATACAGAGATAGAGAGAAATATGTTCGAACAAGACTTGTCTATATATAGTAGAAGTAAAACGATGGGATTATTGAAGAAGGAAATGATTTATTAAATGCAATACCGCCCTTCCATCTTCCATATTTAATATGATGGAGACACGTGTAGTCAAATCAAGTCAATCAGATTGTCACTTTCTTAACCGCCCTTTCACCTTAATTATTATCTCAATTAATACGGAAATGATAATATATGTGCAGAGTCATTTAATTAAAATACGTGTAAAGCCTCGTTTAATTAAATCAGATCAATTTATTTAGATATTGCTGATATTTCACCACGCACGGTACTAATAATTTAATATTCAAACTGCTGAAAGTTTCCAATTCATATAAAAAAAAATAGTTTTAATATTGGCAGATATATGAAATATTGAAAGAACTGAGAACCGATAAATGGTTAATCTACACACCGCTAATATATTAGAATACATGCCGCTAATATACCAGTTGTCCAACTAAAAAAACATCTTCAACTATTTAGAGAGACAAGTTCAACCAAAATAATCAGGTTACAGATAAGTGTAATTAGTTGAGATTATAAGTAAGCTTGAATGACTCAATGTCAATTAAACAGTCAAAGCAGCTATATCTAAGTTCGCTAGGACCTAAGATATCTTCGATTCTACGCCTCCAATGGCCATCATCGTTAGGAGTTTCACAGATGCTTGATGTCCTCAAGTGTGACCATCTGCCGGGTTGAAGCATGGCGCGAAACTGACGGCGACATTCATGCAGCATTGACCTGTCGGTATACATCATCTGCATAAAGATACCGCCGAAGATATCTCCAACACGTTCTTCCCCACCTACTTTGATTAGTGCTATTGCACGGACATATCGTCTTAACATTGTAGACCAGTTGTCACACCTCTTAAGTATTTCAAGGCCGTGTCTAGGTCTATTCCGATTGAAAGTATAGTACAGACCAAGAAGGTACCTATCATTCAAATTACCGGCTTCACTAGCCTCCTCAAGCACTAATTTGGTCTGGAATGTCACTTCCTTCACTACTTGTGGTCAGAAATCACAATTTAAGGCCAACAGAACATCATCATCCTCTTTCATAAACTTATAGAAATCCTTGCAACTGAATGCAGCACAGAAAGATAAAATCATACACTACAAAAGAAAATAATTAAATAAGAATTTTACATGTTTAAGATAGAGTTTCAGAACCAGTTACCACATCGAGATGTGGACAAAAGGAACATCACCATCACTTAGAGTCCTTTTGAATATTTGAGACTTCAACGGATCAGGCAAAGCACTAAGGTAATCGAAACCAGGGGCAGCATTTTGATCCATTATAAAAGCTGGGGTTGAAGATGAAATATTTTCTTAAAAACTCAAACATGTAAATAAATACTTCTATGAATCAAAGAAGAAACGTAGAAAAATCAAACGCAAAATCATACCGCTGCAAGTTCGCTTCAGGCTTTCTTCTAGTAACTGAGTAGAATGGACGAGGAGCTTAAAAATCAACCCTGGAGATAGAAAGAAATATGTTCGAAGTAAAGTTCCCTATATATAATAGAAGTGAAGTGATGGTGGTATACAAAAAGGAAACGGTTTATTAAATTAATAACTACCCTTCCATCTTCCATATTTAATATGATGTAGACAGGTGTAGTCAAAGCAAGTCAATGAGTTTCTGAAACTCTATTAACCGCCCCTTCACCTTCGTCATTATATTAATTAATTCGAAAATCTTAACATATATGCAACGTCGTTTGTTTAAATCAAGTTAATCTATTTACATACTGCTAATATTTTACCACGCATAGTACTAATGGTTCAATATTCACGTTGCTCAAAGTTTACCATTCATACTACCAATAGGTTACCATTCATAACAAGTTTAACAAAAAACATACTGAGATTCAGTCTATTACATAAAAAAAAAACAAAAGACCTACTTAATGTTATGAGATAGTTTATATGTTTCGATATCAATTAAAAATTCGACACAGTTGTAACAAAAATCTCTAAGATATTTGATTGCTGCGACTTTCTTATTCCAGTGATTGGGATTTCCGGTCCATTCACACAAATTTGTGTGTTTTAGATATCTCCAGTTCCTGTTCTGCAGCATTTGGCGAAACTGGTGACGACAAGCAAATAGGACACGCCTGTCATCCGGATCAGTCTCCTCAAAGAAACTATACAGAGCACCAAGAGATTCAGGTTCATCTTCATTTACATTCAAATTGGCCATCGCATAGACATACCTTCTCATCCAAGTTGACTCATTGTCACACGTGTTCAGAATTGGAAGACCTCGCTCAGGCGTATCAGAATTAAAGATGAGGTACAGAGCCAGGAGATATGCTGCCCTAGAGTTCCCAAAATCAGCGGCCTTTTCAAGAATTTTGGAGCCGTCATGGTCCACAACTTTCACTGTCCTCGGGTGGAATGTACAGGGTAACTCCATCAGAATATCCTCCTCAGTAGACATAAGTCTATGAAATGACTTGCAACTGAAATTAAAAACACGTAGCAGAATAGGCACAAGTTTCAAATTGATTACCACGATGAGAGTATAACCAAATTTATGTCTAAATCATCGAAACACCTCTTAAGAATATTAACTAATACATCGTGTGGAAACGACGTGATATAATCAACACCAGGAACCCCTCTGTGATCCATTATAATACCTGAAAATGAATAGGACCAATTAAATGCAGACTACTAATAGTTTATTATACACACCACTACTATATAAAATATGCTACTTATAAAATACTGGCATTTAAGTTAATAAAAAAAAAACATTAACCAGCACAAATACAGTCCACTTAGTTCACAAATTTTATTTTATTATCTTGGTCTTATTCAAAATGCTCATTATTACAAGCATGCTCCACATTAATGACACATTTTGGTTGGTAGAAATGAAATAATTACAAACAGAACCTCCATGATTCATTCTTCAAAAAAAATTAATGACACAACCTATAGAAAATACAGAGATTTACACACAAGAGGGATATTTTGCAATTAAACCAAACATATATTGATGAGAGAAGTGGCCAAATTTGGAAAAGAGACAGTAATTTTATGTGAACGAGGGAGATTGAGGTAGGATTCAGCGGTTGAGATTTTAATGCAAAGTACTAATAATATAGACACTGAGGTGCTAATACATGACCAAATAATCAAACTAAGAAACATATATGGCATAAAAAAACACATTTCTCGTCTGCCTACACAGATACAGAGGGAATGTATACAAAAATGAATAAACAATTCAATCTGGTATAATAAATAGAAAATTTGAGAAGACACACCTTGATGAAAATCGTGGCTCTGTAAGGAGCACAGAATAGATTTGAAGAGGAAAATGAAGAGTGGCTCCAACCTGACGAGGAAGATAAATAGTGGTTCCAACCTGTCCTCAGATATGAATAGTCAAATCGTTGCACTAGGCATTAATACCTCTGTCGTTTAGGACATCATGGCTACTTGGACTCTAAAAACCCTAATGGGCCTGAGATTCATCTAGAGATTCGAAAAAAAGTAATGATTAAAGGAAATAGTCATTTAGTTCTCCTATATTTTGTAGTAATTGCCAAAAAAAAAATTATTTTAGTCATTTTTTTAAGTTTTCGTTTCCCAAAAATACTCTGCTCTGTCTAAGTTGTCACGCCCTAAATCCGGTTTTGGGCGGACTCGAGACGTGACCTGAACAATCGAGATAAAAGTGGTAAAATTGTATAAACTCTTTTAAAGTTGAAAGCGAGTCCAAAATAAACCTCGATAATTTAATCCAAAAAAATATTTAATTATAGTGTCGAAACTTGACAAGTAACATAAGGTAAATAAGGTTCAACAATGTGGACTAACACATCTCTAATACAACCCTCAAGACATCCGGAAGCTCCCGAGCCTCGAATTCCCAAGATCTCAATCACACCTGTACACACAATAAATAAACAAATGGGGATGAGCTTACGCTCAGTAGGGAAAATCGTAAATAACTTTAGTCTCCAAGTTTAATATTAAAACTGTTTTAGTTCGAGATCACAAAAGTATTGAAAACCCTAAGACCAAAAGATATAATAAACAAATAAGAAGTAACGATAACAATAGCGCATTCTCAAGGATAACGATAACTTCCCAGAGAATAGATAGAGAACATTATAATAAAATAGAAAACCGACACAACTGGGAACGAGTAAATTCTATTAATCAATGAAATGTCATGGAATTCGTGTAATGAAATAGTATCGCTTTTTCAAAGATACAGTAACTTAAAAGATTCCATGAAAGTACTATAGCGAATCATAACTTAAATAAATGGGAGTGATTAATATCACACCAACCACTCGCTTTCTCAAGCCTCCGATCCATGGATAGATTATGGGATCACATCGGTTCCCATATTCCGATCCACCAGAGTATCCATATCATATCAGATTTTCCCTCGGTCCAAAGGAGACACATAACATCGGGGCTACCGGAAACCATCCCCTCAGGACGCTCATCGTCGGGATTCCCGGAAACACCTCCAAAGGACCATAGATCATAGGGAACCAAGGTCGTGCTCCACTGGGACGCACGCCCTTGGGTGAAACCTCCGCAACCACCTCTCATGAAGAAATCCACTCAATAATCACTCAATATCCCGTAGGATCTGCCGAGCTCTCAGGCTCCAATAACCATTCCATAATCACTCAATAATCACTCAATATCCCGTAGGATCTGCTGAGCTCTCAGGCTCCAATAACCACTCCATAATCACTCAATAATCACTCAATATCCCGTAGGATCTGCCGAGCTCTCAGGCTCCAATAACCACTCAATAATCACTCAATAATCATTGTCTCTGTCAAACTCAAACCACCACAACGGCACCGGATTACCCCCCCGGTGTAGTACCGAACCAAACACACAAACAAACAACCAAACATACATTTCAAGAATAAGAATAAAGGGAACAAGCATAAACATTCATCCATCAATCAACACTCATCGAAACACACTTTCATCACAGCGAAGACATCCAATACCATTCCACACTTACCGTATACTCACCTGTCACGAACCATCGGTACATCGATCACCTGATTGTACCCCTTGGCACAACCAGTCATACTCGATCATCCATTCAAACCACAATTAATAACCACTCAATCAATCAACCAATTAATCAAGCATTCAAGTCAATCCTTCAACATTCAAGCATACATTCGATCTAGTTTCATTAGACTCTTGATTATCCTAATAACTAGCAACCAAGCATGTGAACCTAACATACAACTAATCCGAGAGCTCAACATAGCCTCTCTACCAGTAAATCAATTCCCAAGTATTGAAAGCAAGCTTCACTAATCGTCATCATCCTAAGCATGCATACTAGACTCATCCATTTATTAGTAATTGAAGTACGATTATTCTAGTTTTCGTATCCTATAGGAAATTCTAGGACCTTTCCGATTTTATTATCCTAATCATGCATACGAAGCGTTAATTAAGAAATTAAGACTTTCCCTACCTTGTGGTCTTCCTCTAATAAAACTCTGATGACAGCTCGAGTGGTCACAACTCCGTTCTTCATACGGGTTCCGGCGTGATCTTTGTTCTTCTAGCCCGGGTCCAAGCCCTTGTGCTCGGGCAAAGTCTCGTCTTGAATTAATTAAATCCATTAATTAAAACTGATTTTAAAAGTATTATCTTTGAAACCGGGTTGACCCGGATCCGACCCCTGACCCGGACCTGACCCGAACCCGGACCTGACCCAAACCCAGACTCGGACTTAGACTCGGTCCGAGCCCGAAGCCCAGATCAGATCCAGCCTGAGGTCTGCCTCGTTCAGGCCCAGGCCCAAGGCCCAGGCTCGTCCAGGTCCAGTTCCTTCCAAGCCCAAGCCCTTAGCCTGGCCCAAGGCTTGTCGAGCTCGGGTTCGAGCTGATTCCAGCTCCGGCGTGGTTTGGGTGCTCCGGCCGTCGTTGGTGGCGGTGGTAGGGTTCCGACGAGGCGAAGTGGCGGTAGGAAGGGTTTGGAGTGACTCTCGTTGCTGGTGATGGCGTCAGGGATCTACGGCAAGGGGGAAGGGTTGTCATCGCTCGGGACGAGGTTTTCCGTCCAGATCTGACGAACGGAGGAGCTCGTCGGCGAGGGTACTCCAGATCTGGAGCTCGGCGTTCTGGCGACGCCCTCCTGTCACGTTCGAATCACAACGAGCCCATAGCTCTTGATTTTTGGGAAAAGGAGGACGGGGAATCGTGAATCTGGTGGAGAATCGAACTCACCGACGATGGTTTGCCTGATACCGACACGGTCAGACTTTGAACCAGAAGAGGCGGTGGCTATGGCTTCGAACGACGAGGAAGAAGAAGAGAGGGGGGTTCTGGGTTTGGGCTTGTCACGGGTGAAGCAGGAGATGGAGAAGAAGGACGAAGCTCGGTGAAGGAGCTCGTTGAAGACGGTCGGAGGCGAGGTGCGTCGGCGAGGGTTCGAGGGCTTCGCGAGAGAGAGAGGGAGGCGAGTGGGGGAAGGTGAACAATACATCGCTTTTAGGGTTTTATCTCTTATATACCGTGCCCTTTGGGCTGGTCTCGCAAGCGGGCCTGGTGCGCACTTCTGAGCTGGGCCAAGTCCGGCCCAACTCGATCCAGCCTGGTACAAAATCCCACTCAGCCCAAAAATCTTCTCTTTTTTTTTTTGAAAATTCCCCCTCAAATTCCACTCGTTGCAAAAACCTACCCCGACGTTTCATTTTGCAAGAGAAAGTCCCAATTTAGTTTTCCGGTCTTTACAGTCTTTCCCCCTTAAAAGAATTTCGTCCTCGAAATTTAAAACGCACGCGCTCCTCTTGATCCGATCTCAAGGAACGTCCTGCTTAAGACTCACAAGCGAGGGATCCGCGGTGTACTCCTGCAGTTTTGGGAACACGCAGAAGCTGCTAGGCAACGCCTCTAGTCCTGCCTGAAGATCTCAAAAAGTACGATAACCTGCGGGGCCAACTTGCCTCCGCCGCGATTGAACCGCTAAAAGTCCTTCTTAGGCTCACTTTCAGTAATACGCACTCACCGACTGCAACCCACAGAGGTCTGCGCCTTCTAACTGCATAAACCTTTTGTCTGCTCTGCACGGTCTTTAACCGTTTCTGAATTTACGCAACAATCACTTAATTGTACTTCACTAGATCACGCTAGTTACTCAAACGTCATCCTTAGTGGTACAAAAACGTCTTACCCCACTTCACGAAGACACGCACAACGATTCACCAACTCAAGAAAACCGGGTAACAACACAAGTCGAGAAACATCTAAACACTTAAGAAAACTAAGGTGAAGATCTCGCTATCTCACACCCGAAATTCCATCGTCAAAGGTATCTTGATGGAACCCTTTATAGTCAAACCAAGTCGAAACCACACATAACGTAACTCAACCAATTTCTCCTTATTGATCGTCACGGGGTCAATCCCAACGGAACTCAAGTACTAACAAGTCACGACCGACTACAAACAAAATTCAAGGGAGTAATACATACTCCAAACAACAAACAAAAGACCTCACTAACACCGAAGGATCTGGAACACTCGTTCGTTTCATAACATCTCGTGGAAAGGTAGGCGTACCTCAAACAAGTGAACGATGCAAAGCACCGACCTCTAGTCGGAAGTCGGCACGCCTCAAAACGTACTACCATAGAAGCTCACATTATCCAAGTACGACACACTTGCCCAATCCCATCGACAGGTCACACCTGGTAAATCCGTTCAAGATTTTCAACCTGATAATGATTCAACCACTCATCAAGTAACACGATCCTAGAATAAGGATAAACTGACAAAACTCAGCTGCGGTCGATCACAAAGTTAACCAACTTGATATAATTCTCTTACCGTCGATACCCGCTCACAATTCTGACAAAACCATCTTACAAGTCGCTTCGTCTAAGTTATTATATCTGCGATACCCCGGTTCTCAAACTCGGTGTACGGTTCCGTACCACCACAAACTCTACCAACACCTAGTCGGACGAACGACGCACAACAACAAAAACGGTAGAACCTCGTACTGGAATTTAGCCAAAAGTAGGCGTCCTTCAAGACTCCAAAATGAACGTACCATATTCGCATTCGATAGCGAAACACAATCCAGGAGTTGACACTCGTTCGATAGCGAAACACTAAAGTTTATCCCGATCGGTGGTAATCCTCATACCGTTGACACTCGTTCATGAGTTGTCGATCAAAACAACTTATAGTCAAGTCCACCCAAGTCACCCCGTAAGGAGTAATCATCATGCACTGAGATCTCGATAATTTGATCGGTTCAGAAACTAGCGCGGTTCCTTCCATCGTTCCTCGAACAACTCAAAACCAACAATGATTAACCTTCAACTTTCCATGTGCCCATGCATGGCACAAAATCCGACCTATCACACAGCGCTTCGTTCGGTGCCATCCTGTTACTGGCCTGGAAGCTTGTGGTAGTCGCCCTCGGCTATCAGTTGCCGGGTTTCAACACGAGGTGCTCTCACTTCTATGGCGTAACCTTATGGTTATGCTTAGTCCTTGCGGGACGTTTGGCGTTCGTTATTCTCTTGCTGGCCAAGGTACACCTTGGTACTCGGTTCTCGTTTTCCGTACTCTTCTCCGCTGGGAAAGTCGTCTGAACAACTCTCGATGTTATTCGCCTGTTCCACGTGAACTGGCGGCAACTGTTGAGTCCCTCCGGGACGAACGTAGGGAGCATATTCTAATCCAATCTCTGAAGTACGGCACACACTTGTGCAACTTTTCGCCCGTTAAACGGGATTTTAAAACAAAAGCGCCTTGAAGGTTCGAATCTTATGGCCTAAACCTTCTAACGGAGGTAGAAGAAGATGGAGATTACTACTCCTGTGGGTTATGGGTCCACCATGCTTCCGCTGCGCTACTCTGATCTCATCGCTGCTCGGTCATCTCTTGTGACCGTAAGGACCGTTTACCGGTCAAGGCTGCAGCCTTTCACTGCTCGGGCATTCGCTGCCGATAGCGTTCGACGAACGTTTGATGTTTCACCAATCTGTTCTTAAAACTCGATTCTCACTATCGAAGAAGGAAAAGAACTTCTCGTACTACTAGGTCTGTTACTCCTCTTTCAAACCCAAACTAGCGTTCGTTGGTACTACCACACCTCTCGTCTGTGTGTTTAAGATACGAGTGGGCTTACCAGTTTGAAGCTCGATCCAACATAAAGTAAACACGAAACAACACAACCAAGTGTAATACTTAAGTTTCAATGACCAAGAAAACCAAAAGTAAATCGTAAACAGGTACTCTAAGCGATCTCAAGGTCAGTAACAAGTCCCTCAGCTCGGAGCCCGGCAATCGCGTATGCTCGGCCCTGCTGAATTAGAAGTCCTCCTCTCAGTGGTGGTGAAAGACTTTGCTGATGTGATAGCATGTCCTCTTATCGGCTCTCGTAGGCCGACCTGCAAGACGGTTTGTGAATATAACAATCCATGGGCAGTTCCGGCCCAGATGTCCCAACTGTCTGCACGATTGACAAAACTGTGCCACCGGGGCAGGTCCCACCGACGCTGCTGCCCCACCCCGGTGTATTGTCCCACCAGACTGGGTCCGCGGTTGAAACAATCTTGGGGTCCTTTGCTTCTTAATATTGTGACTCCTTGACGGCCTTAAGATGCTACTCGGCCTCGACCTGCTCTTCCGTGCTCTGGCGGTCTCCTGAAGATGCTTCTCAACGGCAAGCGCGTGATCCACTAGTGCAGAAAATCCTCATCCTGAAGGTAATAACTTGATCCGCGACAGACGGGGTGAGTCCTCTCTCGAACGCCTGCGGTGACTCTCCTCGGTTTGCACCATCCCGGCGCGAAGCACCACAAGAACGTGAACCTCGTCTCATACTTAGAGACGGTCATCCCTCTCTACTGCATATCCAACAACTGTTGGTGTTGGTCCTCTCGAATGGATCGGGGGAAAGATACTGTTCCAGGAATAATCTAAGGAACAGCTAAAAATCACCTCCAACCTTGATCTGTACATGCTGCCACCAGTATCATGCTTCTCTCTCAAGCTGAACGGTCGTGAAAAACATTCTCAGATAATCATCCGAATACTCTCGATGTAAAAAAGTTGCGGGTAATCCGCTCCAACCATACCACAGCTGCCTCGGGGTCTGAACCCCCGGGATTGATTGGCGTAATCATTCTACGAAGATTCCTGAGAGCCTGGCCGTGTTACTGTGCACCTGGCCTGACCTCTCGATAATGACTGCGTCGGCCGTAGACACAGACTCTGGTGCCGGTACTACAGTCTCCTGCTGAGCGCTGAGCGCTGCTGGTGCTGCGCGAACCACCTCATCCATAGGGGTCACCTGAGTCGACTCTGCGACTGAAAGAACGCTCGGTGGTGACCCTACCAGTACACCTCAAAACTCTGGTGCCCTGTGGAAGCCGCACCCTAGCGCTCGCTGTCCCTGCCAGACCAACGGCTGGTGTCTGGCTCTGCCCCACAGCGGGGCGACTCTTGGTCCCTCTCGGACTATAAACATGGGACATCTCGTGTACTCGTTGTATTTAAAACGTAAGTACCAATTAATAGCAATTTAACTCAAGCTGTTCGATTTCTCATAAAGGGACGTTCTCATGCGTCTAAACGGGATCCCACTTGGATCAGTAGGACGAAGTCTCATTTAGAAAAATCGGTTCGATCAACTCAATCAAGTCCCACAGGAGGAACAATCTCAATCAATTCACACAAATCACAAAACAACATGCATACCTCTCGATTTGGGTATCTTCCCAACATTAGGGTTTAGAACTGTAACACGATAAATTTCACAATTTATGTCCTCAACTCTTTTCCACCATCTCCATCCCTTAAATTTTTTTTTATATAACATTCATGTCGATTTCACGTCGTTACAACCTGATTCAGGCGTCCCCGAATCTCATTGTAACCACTTGACATCCCTCTATAACGCTCGACTACAGTGGCGCCCCTGAGTCAGCCCGTGATAGTGCAAACACTTCAGTTTCTATCGAAATTTCGGCATGACCCGTTTGTATTTTCCTCTAACCATCCGCTTAAGCGGGACATTTATATAATAACCTGTACACAAGGTTGTAAAAAACGTTAGGCGCTAGTCGGGCGGAAAGGGGTCCTAGGCGCTAGGCGGGGATTAATCGGATTATTATTTTATTATATATCATCAAAATTTATATTATACTATATAAAAATATTAATAATATCGAACATTAAATATATTAAAAAACATAAATATTCTACTAAATAAAAGTATCATACAATTCTTAAAAGAATATCAATAAATATGACTATCAACTAGCATAATTTTATGGTTTTACTTGGTTTGTAGAAGGTTAGAAACTGTTTTTTAACTACGCATCTGATCCGATGCCTGATCGACCCGTTCAATTAATCGGTCAGGCAGTGATTAATCGGCCGAATCGGGGATTAATCGGTCATATTCCGCCCAAACGGCCTGGAGCGCCCTAGGAAGATAAATCGGGTCGGCATAGCCCATTTCGGCGCCTAGGCGGGGCCTAGGCGCCCCCAGACGGGGATTTTTACATCATTGTCTGTACACAGTGTCCTACCCATACGATACATATAAAACATCTCAAGTACACAACATCTTGAAAACCATAAATAACCCATGCGGGTTTTAGCAAATAACTCATTATTACCCGGTCAATTTAACCCTTCAGGTTTTACTTAACAATTAACGGCCGACCCAAACGACAATTCCTTCAATAATTATTTAACCAGCGCGTCACAACCGACCTGGGCATCGTTCGTTCACCCGATCTAAACCCGATCTTAGTTTCAATCTTAATCTCTGTCTCGACTTACTTCTCATTTCAAACTCAATTTCAAATTTAACTTAAGCCTCAGCTTCAAACTCAAGGTTCATTTCAAATTCAATATTAGTTTCAACTTTAATTCTTAAATAACGGTGGGCACTTAAACAAGTCGACAATTACCAATTAAACTTTCGCAAGGCATTCAATACTTAGAGTTATCACGCTCCGCAAAGTGCACAACACAATCAATACACAAAGTACACAACACAATCAATGCACAAGGTACACAACCCAATCAATGCACAGAGTTCTCATATTCTTCAAGGTATACAACACAATCAATAACTGAAGTTCCCATGTTCCTCGAAGTTCTCAGTGTACGGAGTTCTCGTGCTCCCTAAAATACCACGGGTTCTCGTGCCTCAAAATACCACGGGGTTCTCGTGCCCCAAAATCTCAAAATCGTTGCACACTTTACCGACTTCTAGCCGGAAGGTGGGTACACCTCAACAAAATCACTCATAAAATCACAACCGTCGCAGTACACTCTTAGCTTAGCCACTCATACCATTCCCACCAAACCACAAGACTCAAATTAACGATCGTTCTGAACAAATGATTTACTCAACAACCAATTTACAACGGCTCGATAACCGCTCGTTAACCCAATACCGATATCGACCATTCGGCTTCACCGATCACTGTACTTTACAGTCAATAGGGTAAGGATCCCAATAAAGCGATGTAACCATCATAATAAAAGGGTTCAAATTGAAACAACCATTGAGACAATCAAGATTCGTGTCGTTCCCACTCTACGCATCAAATATTTTCACTTGCGTCACTGAGCACACAACTTAGACTTCCTAACTCTACCCACCTAATTGACGTTAGTCCGAGGTTTTGAAAACAAGTTCAAAATTTACAACCTGTTTCAAATGAAACCAGGCTCTGATACCAAATTGTCACGCCCCAAATCCGGTTTTGGCCGGACTCGAGACGTGACCTGAACAATCGAGATAAAAGTGGTAAAACTGTATAAACTCTTTTAAAGTTGAAAGCGAGTCCAAAATAAACCTCGATAATTTAATCCAAAAAAATATTTAATTATAGTGTCGAAACTTGACAAGTAACATAATGTAAATAAGGTTCAACGATGTGGACCAACACATCTCTAATACAACCCTCAAGACATCCGGAAGCTCTCGAGCCTCAAATTCCCCAGATCACAATCACACCTGTACACACAATAAATAAACAAATGGGGATGAGCTTACGGTCAGTAGGGAAAATCGTAAATAACTTTAGTCTCCAAGTTTAATATTAAAACTGTTTTAGTTCGAGATCACAAAAGTATTGAAAACCCTAATACTAAAAGATATAATAAACAAATAAGAAGTAACGATAACAATAGCGCATTCTCAAGGATAACGATAACTTCCCAAAGAATAGATAGAGAACATTATAATAAAATAGAAAACCGACACAACTGGGAACGAGTAAATTCTATTAATCAATGAAATGTCATGGAATTCGTGTAATGAAATAGTATCGCTTTTTGAAAGATACAGTAACTTAAAAGATTCCATGAAAGTACTATAGCGAATCATAACTTAAATAAATGGGAGTAATTAATATCACACCAACCACTCGCTTTCTCAAACTCTGATGACAACTCGAGTGGTCACAACTCCGTTCTTCATACGGGTTCCGGCGTGATCTTTGTTCTTCTATATCGGGTCCAAGCCCTTGTGCTCGGGCAAAGTCTCGTCTTGAATTAATTAAATCCGTTAATTAAAACTGATTTTAAAAGTATTATCTTTGAAACCGGGTTGACCCGGATCCGACCCCTGACCCGGACCTGACCCGAACCCGGACCTGACCCGAACCCAGACCCGGACTTAGACCCATTCCGAGCCCGAAGCCCAGATCAGATCCAGCCTGAGGTCTGCCTCGTTCAGGCCCAGGCCCAAGGCCCAGGCTCGTCCAGGTCCAATTCCTTCCAGGCCCAAGCCCTTAGCCTGGCCCAAGGCTTGTCGAGCTCGGATTCGAGCTGATTCCAGCTCCGGCGAGGTTTGGGTGCTCCGGCCGTCGTTGGTGGCGGTTGTAGGGTTCCGACGAGGCGAAGTGGCGGTAGGAAGGTTTTGGAGTGACTCTCGTTGCTGGTGATGGCGTCAGGGAGCTACAGCGAGGGGGAAGGGTTGTCATCGCTCGGGACGAGGCTTTCCGTCCAGATCTGACGAACGGAGGAGCTCGCCGGCGAGGGTACTCCAGATCTGGAGCTCGGAGTTCCGGCGACGCCCTCCTGTCACGTTCGAATCACAACGAGCCCATAGCTCTTGATTTCTGGGAAAAGGAGGACGAGGAATCGTGAATCTGGTGGAGAATCGAACTCACCGTCGATGGTTTGCCTGATACCGACACGGTGAGACTCTGAACCAGAAGAGGCGGTGGCTATGGCTTCGAACGACGAGGAAGAAGAAGAGAGGGGGGTTCTGGGTTTGGGCTTGTCACGGGTGAAGCAGGAGATGGAGAAGAAGGACGAAGCTCGGTGAAGGAGCTCGGTGAAGACGGTCGGAGGCGAGGTGCGTCGGCGAGGGTTCGAGGGCTTCGCGAGAGAGAGAGGGAGGCGTGTGGGGGAAGGTGAAAAATATATCGCTTTTAGGGTTTCATTCCTTATATACCGTGCCCTTTGGGCTGGTCTCGCAAGCGGGCCTGGGGCGCACTTTTGAGCTGGGCCAAGTCCGGCCCAACTCGATCCAGCCTGGTCCAAAATCTCACTCAGCCCAAAAATCTTCTCATTTTTTTTGAAAATTCCCCCTCAAATTCCACTCATTGCAAAAACCTACCCCGACGTTTCATTTTGCAAGAGAAAGTCCCAATTTAATTTGCCGGTCTTTACAGTTCATAATTTCTTTCTTCTTTACAATCAAACCACAATGTCTGGCAATCTACTTCCAGAGGATTTGATATTCAAAGTACTGCTGAAATTTTACAACACATAGTACTAATTATTTAATATTCAAACTGCTGAAAGTTTCCCATTCATACCTATAAATTTTTGACATTCATATCATGTTCGACAAAAACATACCGAGATGCAGTCTATTACAAAAACAAAAGTCCTACTTAAACAGTTTTGTACTTCAGTTTATATGTTTCGATATCAATTAAACAATCTATGCAGTTATAACAATACTCTTTAAGATATGTAATTGCTGCGACTTTTTTGTTCCAGTGATCGGGATATCTGGTCGATTTGCACAAGTTTGTGTGTTTTTGTCACGCCCCAATTTCAGTAAACCGAACTCGGGACACGAACGTTTTAAAAACATAAAAACACTTGAAACCTGTTTTCATTAAATCACTTTAAAATACAAGTTTAGTTCAACAAAATAATAATTACAACTTAAAACACGTCCTAACAAGTGGACAAAAACGAGGTACACGACACTAGACTCAAAACACCCAGAAACCCGCTTCAAGCTCTTCAAGCTTCAGAAGCTCCCCTAGTCCAGCCTGCGAACGGTACCTGTAGGAAAAGCAGCTAGGGGTGAGCGTTCGCTCACCACCACGGATAACAGACTGACTACGGCATAATGAGCAGACAATGCCGGTAACACCAACAACAAATTCAACTCCGGGGAACACTGTCCCCAACCTAAGTACTCTGACTGAACGATACACCCACAGTTACCTTCCTTGACCAACTCAAAACTTTGACACGTAAAGTGGACCCGACACAACGATCACGATCTCTTCCAAGGACTCAAAAGAAACTACGCAACACCAAACAAGATCACAAAGGATCGCAAACCAGCTGCCAAGAACTCTCACGCCCTCCCGAGACTCTAACTCGGTCAGGCCAACCCAAGAATGCTTGCAACTTACCGAGACTATAACTCGTAAGCTAGCAGGAAAAAATGCTTGCACTTACCGAGACTCTAACTCGTAAGCCAGCCAAAGAATGCGTGCAATTTACCGAGACTCTAACTCGTAAGCCAGCCAAAGTATGCTCACCAACCCAAACCACACACGCGCGGCCAGGACCCCTTTATTGGCGGGCGGGCCCCCTACCCCGTTTGAACATGCAGACGCGTGTGCTCATGGACCCCCATTTCATGAAGCGGGCCCCCAACCTCAGGTAACCACAATCACAATCACAATCACAATCACAAACACGATCACAAGCAAGTTCAACACTCATAGGCACTCATGGCCACCAAGACACCAACAGTAACGCTCGGACTCAACAGCCCCACAGGCACTCATGGCCTCCCAAGACACACCGACCATAAAACACGGACTCAAACGCCCCACATGCACTCACGGCCTCCCAAGACACGCCAACAGTAAAACACGGACTCAAACGCCCCACAGGCACTCACGGCCTCCCAAAACACCAAAGGTAAAGACACGGGTTCAACAACCCCACAGGCACTCATGGCCACCCAAAACTCAACGATGAAACACGCTTGCAACTTACCGAGACTCTAACTCGTAAGCCAGCTAAAGACTGCTTGCAGCCCCCCCCCCCCCCCCCCCCCCCCCGAGACTCTAACTCGGTCAGGCCAGCCAAAGACACCAACCCTAGTACACGGGCTCTCAAGGCCACCCAAAACTCAACAATGATAACACGAGCTCTCAAGGCCACCCAAAACTCAATAATAATAACACGGGCTCTCAAGGCCACCCAAAACTCAATAATAATAACACGGGCTCTCAAGGCCACCCAAGACTCAACAATAATAACACGGGCTCTCAAAGCCACCCAAGACTCCAAAAGATCAAACAACCTCCGGCTCAACCAAAGCCTCCAACAGTCCTAATATCAACAATTTCTCAATCAACCTCCGGGCATGGTCATATGCCTCCAATACTCCTAATATCGATAAGTTCACAAACAACCTCCGGGCATGGTCATATGCCTCTAGTAATTCTAATAACGCTAAGTTCTCTGCTCCTACGACACTACTAAGTGTCACATGCTTTTCTCATAAACGCTACAATCCCGTATCATGCTTTTTAATATTTAAATAAACCTATTCAACCCACGACACCCCGGTGTCACATGCAATTCTACTGTTAACTTTCCCCAGTCAGGGCCGAGATCCGGCTACTTTTCCCTACCTCGTGCGTGTTCTCCCAAAAGCCAAACAACGAGCTCCGGTGATGATCTCAGTCACTCACCCAGCTTTCCCTTGCCTCGGTCCGTGGCACGATCTAAAAGAACACAAATTTAAGGCACTTAACAACCCGCAGGAATAAACTGAAATTCGATAAACTTAACGCCCAAACGTAACCTCGACAATGTCGATCACTCCCAAACTTCCCAATTACTCGACATTGTCCATAAGGGACCCGTAAAGGCCCGATTCGCCTGACATGGCGAATCTGCCCGGGTTTAGTAAATGCCCTTCCGGGGCTCCAAAAATTCCCGTTTTCGTTTCTACGGTCTTAGAATAATTCAAGGGTCCCAATGTACTTGACCGAATTAATTTCGACTCCCGAGTCAATTAATTACCGTTTCAAGTTTCTAAAACCCGTTAATTATAACTTTTCCCATTTAAATCCAATTTTCGATTCGGTTATGGATAAATGGTCCGGGGAACGTTTTAAACCTCCCGAACACTAAAACGGAGCACTCGAGTACGTGGGCCACACCCGGCCCACTTGGGCCGTGGCCCTAGGGTTTAAATGAGGCTCGACCACCATGGTGGTGGCCGGCCCTAGCTCCGGCCAGCCACCTCCTATGGTGGCCGGCCACCCTCCATGGTGGCCGGGGCTTCTCCCGAGCCCCCGGTCGCTGGAAAACGTTCAATCAAACTTCCAAAACCTCTAAAACGTCTCCAATAATTACCCCAACATCAAAACCACCTCAAACTAATAGTTTTACACAAACCCTAACAATTTGAAAATTAACAAAACGGGAATCGGTTCGGTGCTTACTCAAGAGGAGAACGAGGGGAACGATGTTGCTCTTTGTCTTGAGACGATCCAAATGTGAGATCTCCTCCAAACCCTAGCTTTCCCTCTCTTCTCTCTTCTTCTTCTTCTCCTTCTCTCTCTAAACACTCTCTTCCTTTCTATTTCAAATAAACTAACTCATTTTCTATTTTTTTCTTCTTTTAACCCTAAATGGCCGGCCACCTTATGTCCCCTCACCTTTCCCCCCCAAGACTAACACCACCACAAAGTGGACAAGTGTCAAGGTGGGTCCCACACCTTTTGGAAAATATGTACTTGATATTTTCCAATCAGATTCGCGAAAAACGGACGTTTCGGGCCCCGAACGGGCACTTTTCCCAAGACAACTTAAGTCCGGTATGACACTCGGGGTCATTTTAGGTTCACTTAACTGTCAGTCTTAAAAATTTTAAATTTTCCTGTTTTTTCGCAGGTTTGAGTGGCGTTGACCGGGAGTGGTTATTACAGTTTTAGATGTCTCCAATTCCTATCCTACAACATTCGGCGGAAAACACGACGACACTCAAATACCTCACGCTTGTCATAAGGATCAATTCCCGCAAAGAAACCATATAGACCAAGAACCGCTTCAACACCATCAGGATCATGTACTTTCAATTTGGCCATCCCATATACATACCTCCTCAACAAAGTTGACTCATTGTCACACGTCTCAAGAAACTAAAGTCATCGCTCAGGATTATCAGAATTGAAGATGAGGTACAAAGCCAGAAGATATGCTGCCTTAAGGTTCCCAAAATCAGCGGCCCTTTCAAGAATTTTGGAGTCGTCATGGTCGACAGCTTTCACCGTCCTCGGGTGGAAAGTACAAGGTAGCTCCATCAGAATATCCTTGTCAGTAGACATAAGTCTATAAAATAATTTGCAACTGAATTCCAAAAAAAAAAGTAAAAAAATTAATTATTAATAATGAAGGACAAAATTATAAGGCACAGATGTGAAATTGATTACCAGGATGAGAGTATAACCAAATTGCAGTCTAAATCATCTAAACTCCATTCAGAATATTAACCAATACATTTTCTGGCAAAGAGGTGATATAATTAACACCATGAACCCCTCTCTGATCCATTATAATTACCTGAAAAGGGATATGACCAATTTTTTTTTGTAATGTTTTTATCAGATACAGAGCAACATAGATAAAGCTGCACAGTACTATCATGCAGACTACTAATAGTTTATTAAACACACCACTACTATATATATGCTACTTATAATATAATGGGAATTAAGTTAATAAAAAAAGAAGATTAACCAGTGCAAAAACAGTCCAATTAATTCACAAATGAATACAAATATAGTACACAGCTACAGGGCGGATGTATACAAAAATAAATAAACAATTCAATCTGGTATAATAAATAAACTCAGATAAACTAAAAAAAATAGGCAACAATTGCAAGGTTAAGAAAACTAATAACAATAAAAAAATTGAGAAGCCACACCTTGATGAAAATCTGACATTGTAGGGTGCACATAGTAGATTTGACGAGGAAGATAAATAGTGGCTCCAAGCTGTTCTCAGATATGAATAGTCAAATCGTTGCACTAGGCATTTATACCTCTGTCGTTTAGGGCATCATGGCTACTTGGACTCTAAAAACCCTAATGGGCCTGAGATTCATCTAGAGATTCGAAAAAATTAAAATCCGGGTAATTATTATACAAGACGCGTGTACAGATACGAAAAAGTATAATGATTAAAGGAAACCGCCATTTAGTTCTCCTATATTTTCTAGTAATTGCCAAAGAAAATAATTATTTTAATCATTTTTTTAAGTTTTCGTTTCATATAAGGTATGTGCCTCTTCGTTTCCAAAAGCGTCATAAACCGAACTTATATATAATACTCTACTCAGTCTAACTTGTTCATAATTTCCTTCTCCTTCACAATCAAACCACAACTTCAAAAATGTCTGGCGATCTACTTCAAGAGGACTTGATATCTGTTTCTCCTCCAACAACATGCGATAGCACTCAAATAAGTTCAAGCAGAGGTACGTTGTCACGCCCCAATTTCAGTAAGCCGAACTCGGGACGCGAACAATTAAAATTATAAAACATTTGCAAACCTTTTCCATAAATCACTTTAAAAAATCACCAATTGTTCAACAAAAGAATCATTTACAACTTAACAAAATACGTCCCAACAAGTGGACAAAATACAAGGTATCCGTCACTAGACTCGAAAGATAAAACCCGGACTCCGCTCCTAGCTCCTCAAGCTTCGAGAGCTCACCTAGTCCGTCCTGTGATCAGTACCTGTAGGAAAAGCAGCTAGGGGTGAGCGTTCGCTCACCACCACGGATAACAGACTGACTACGGCATACTTAGCAGACAATGCCGGTAACACCAAAACTAGACCCAACACCGGGAATACCATCCCCAAACTCAAGTAACTTAACTGACACACAACCCGTTACTTCCTCAACAGACTCAACACTCGGACTCGTAATGTAGACCCAACACAACGATCACGACCTCTTCCAAGGACTCAAAAGACCACCACGCAAACCCAAGATCACAAAGGATCGCACACCAAACAAGATCACAAAGGATCGCATACCAGCTGCTCAGTAACCTCCCTCACGCCCTTTACCAATCTCAATCAGGTCAGGCGGTCGACCTATCGCAATTCCTCGACACAAAGTCGGATCAGGCTATCGACCTATCGCAATTCATCGACACAAAGTCGGATCAGGCTGTCGACCTATCGCAATTCATCGACACAAAGTCGGATCAGGCTGTCGACCTATCACACTCACAACCCCAAACCACACACGCGTGGCCAGGACCCCTTTCTTGTCGGGCGGGCCCCCTACCCCGTCTGAACATGCAGACGCGTGTTCTCGTGGACCCCCGTTTCATGAAGCGGGCTCCCAACCTCAGGTAACCACAATCACAATCACAAGCAAGTTCAACAAACAGCAACAACACAGGTTCAATACTCCACAGGCAGTCATGGCCACATGAGACACCAACCGTAAAACACAGACTCAACAACCCCACAGGCACTCACGGCCTCCCAAGATACACCAACAGTAACTCACGGGCTCAACTACCCTACGGGCACTCACGGCCTCTCAAAACATTCGACATCAACTCACGGGTTCAACAACCCCACGGGCACTCACGGCCTCTCAAAACCACCAACAGTAACTCACGGGTTCAACAACCCCACGGGCACTCACGGCCACTCAAAATGACCAACAGTAACTCACGGGCTCAACAACCCCACAGGCACTCACGGCCTCCCAAGACACACCAACAGTAAAGACACGGGTTCCACAACCCCACGGCACTCACGGCCTCCCAAGACACACCAACGGTAAAGACACGGGTTCAACAACCCCACGGGAACTCATGGCCAACCAAGACACCAACAGTAAAAACACGGGTTCAACAACCCCACAGGCACTCACGGCCTCCCAAGACACACCAACAGCAAGACACGGGTTCGACAACCCCACGGGCACTCACGGCCACCCAAGATACCAATAGTAAAACACAGGCTCTCATGGCCACCCAAGACACAACGGTAAAACACGGGCTCTCATGGCCACCCAAGACACAACAATAAAGTACGGGCTCTCATGGCCACTCAAGACACAACAGTAAAACACGGGCTCTCATGGCCACCCAAGACACAAATAAACAAACAACCTCTGGCATAACCAATGCCTCCAACAGTCCTAAAATCAATAGTTTCACAATCAACCTCCGGGCATGGTCATATGCCTCCAGTACTCCTAATCTCGATAAGTTCGCAATCAACCTCCGGGCATGGTCATATGCCTCCAGTAATTCTAATAACGCTAAGTTCTCGGCTCCTACGACACTACTAAGTGTCACATGCATTTCCAATATTCGCTACGTTCCCGTATCATGCCTTTCTAATATTCGATAACTTACTTAACCCACGACACCCCGGTGTCACATGCAATTCTACTGTTAACTTTCCCTAGTCAGGGCCGAGATCTGGCTACTTTTCCCTACCTCGTATATGTTCTCCAAAAGCTAACCAACAAGCTCTGGCGTGATCTCAGTCACTCGCCTAGCTTTCCTTTCCCTCGGTTTGCAGCACGATCTAAAAGAACACAATTTTAAGGCACTTTTAAACTCGCAGGAATAAACTGAAATTCAATAAACTTAACGCCCAAACGTAACCCTGACAATGTCGATCACTCCCAAACTTCCCAATTACTCGACATTGTCGATAAAGGACTCGGAAAAACCCGATTCGCCCGACATGGCGAATCTGCCCGGGTTTTGGAAACGCCCTTCCGGGTCTCCGAAAAATCCCGTTTTCGTTTCTATGGTGTTAGAATAATTCAAGGGTTCCTAAGCACTCGACGGAATCGAATTCCGACTTCCGAGTCAATTAATTCACGTTTAAAGTTTCTAACCCGTCAATTACAACTTTCATAATTTAATTCCAAAATTCGTTCCGGGTGTGAATTAACGACTTGGGGATCGTCCTAAACCACCCGAACACGAAAACACGAGACCCGGGCAAGTGGGCCCCACACGGCCACAATGGAAAAATTCCCTTTTTGCCCAAAAACGTTCCTAACGAACCTCAAACCTCAACCATTCATCTTTAAACCAATCTTAATCAAAACCCAACCTTAATCAAACCGTTTAAACTCAAACCCTGAAATTCAAACGTATCAAAATGAAAATCGGTTAGGTGCTCATTGTAGGGAATGACGACGGGATGACGAATCTTCAATCGTTGAGTCGATCGGTCGGTCGGATCGTCGGAAAATCACCAAAATCTACCCTTTTCTTTCCTTTTCTCTCCTTCCCTTTCTCTCTCTTCTTTCTCTCTCCATTTCCTATATTTTTGCTGAATTGCCGTGTATAACATCCACCATTCCCTTTTAATTTGATTCAAACACTAACACATAGCAAAAAGACCAAAATACCCTTCCTTTTCCTTTTGTCTCTTCTTTAAAGTCAAGGGTAAAGTTGTCCTCCATTTTTTCCTTCCACCACATTCATGACATGTGTCATGTGGGTCCCACACGTTTTTGGAAAATATCTTCTAGATATTTTTCAGTCATATTCGCGAAATTCGGCTGTTTCGGGTCCCCGAACGGGCACTTTTTCAAAGAAATTACGAAACTTGACGGGCTACAAGGAAACGGCTCAACTAAGACCGCTGCGATGACGGCTAAGCTTTTTGGATCCAAAACGGTCCTCGATTGGACCAAAACGTCGCTCGGTTGACTTTTCCAGCGAAAAGTCAACATTTCCCAAATTGACCAGAAAGTTGCCCTGAGTCCCCCGGAACTCACTTTGGTCGATAGCGGGGTCAACTTACGTCCGGTATGACCCTCGGGGTCAACTTTGGGTTCATTTAAGTGTCTGTCGAATTTTTTTAAATTTTCCTGTTTTTCGCAGGTTTGACTGGCGTTGACCGGGAGTGGTTATTACATACGTACTACCCAGAGCTGTCAGGTGATGAGGGCGAAGTTTCTTCTAAACTTTCAGAAGTTGAAAACAAGGAAGGAGAGAAACCAAAGGCAGAAGATAAAGGTCTAAAGAATGAAAAGGAAGAAGAAAAGAAGGAGGTAAACCTGAAGAATGAAAAGAAAAGGAAAAGGGATGATGATCCAGATGAAGGTCATAACATAGGAAAAATCGTGTCCTCCCAGAAGGCTTAATATGAAATAAAAAATATCTATATATTTTGTTTAATGCTTTGTTTTGAATAATAGTCTGTTTCTCTCTTTCTTTGATGGATATTACTATTGTTTTGTTTGTTATTTGTGTTGAAAACCTTGACGAAATTGATAATATTTGTTCCTTATCTTCGTCAAAGTTCAGTATTTCAATTTATTTTGAAGTGTTATCTTGCATGTTAGTGGTTTGCAAAATAAACAATTATCACATTGTAATGTAATATATTAGTACCAAAAACCATACTTATATTATACAATTAATTTTAATTTATTTGATGTGTTTACTTGCATTTTAGTGGTATGTAACACAAACAATTATCACATTGTAGTCGAGTGTTTTAGAAGCACAAAAACCATACTTGTATTATATATAAAAAGCTGAAAGCATTAAAAAATAGATAAATTTTTTAACCTAATATATTTTGTAACACAGCTTATAGGTCTCTATATCTACGATACAATAAGCACAACTGACGTTCAAATCACCGCCATAGTCGATAGTATCGAAAACCTTAGGATGCCAACGCCCGATGTCTTCTTCAAAGCAGCACTCAATGACAACCAAAGTTCGGCGCCTGTTCCTTCTCAGCATCCTTTGGAAATCATATCGGCAGGTTCGAAGTCCACGCCTTTCCTCATCCCCTTCCATCACCTCCATGATTAACCCGACCAGAATCTGAACACCATAATCAAACGTACCTGCATTGATTTGGGCCATTCCCATGATGTAACGCCGCCTCCAGGTTGTGGTGCAATCAAACTCGGACAGGAGCCTCAGTCCATAGTCGTTGAAACTGCTATTGAATGTGTAGTAGAAGGCAAGCAAAAACCTTTCCCTGTAATTGCGTGCATTAGCTGCGTTGCGAAGAACGCGACAGCTACGTCCTCTAACAGCTCGAACAACTTCAGGCCTAAATTGGCAGCGCAGACGGGAAAGAACTCTCTCATCACGATGGAGAAGTTCGTAAAACCTCCTGCAACTAATTAAACCACGAATTGCAGAAGTGATAAACAAAAATACGGGATTTGTGTAATCAATCTTGACTAAAATCAACGATAAATATAAACAGATACTGATTTGGGAATCAACAATAAAAATAAACAGATACTGATTTGGGATTGATTTACCAGAAGGAAAAGGGAAAGAACATAGTATCGCTTACCAGACAGAAAGAGGAAAGAAGGGACCATCACTTTCCTCCAGAAGCCTATCGAAAATTTGCAGGAGCACATTGTTGGGGAGTTGATTGATGATATCCCTCTGATCGTCGTTTTCCATACTGCAACTAGAAAATCGCTTCCGAAAAGATATCCCTCTGATCTCTCTATTCAAAAGAGTTTGTGGTGACTGAAAAGACTCTGCGTCAAGGCCACTATATATAACAAATCAAGGGACGCGTTTTAGGAAATCAAAGGGCGCCGAGTTAATTTTAATTACAAAATTTAAACTGAATAAATCACCGTGAATAGAGGACGTGGTGTGTTAATTGACGCACGTCGCGTCCATTAATGAAGGCACGCGAGGAGTGTCTTTTCATATTCAATTGGGCTCAGCCCACTACAATTACTGATAAATGGTCATTGACTAGACCTATATCAGGTCCACTAAGAATAAAAATAAATAAATAATTTTATTTATTTATTTAATTGTTATAATACATAGTATTATAACAATATTCCATAATTTTTATGTTATAATACATAGTATTTATTGTTTTACTATCGAATACAAACCAACCGCAGGGAAAGTCTATGCGCATCACTAATACTTAAAAATGCACACCACTGATATAGCAGTCTACACACAACTAACATTTATGCTTGTTTTGGGTATGATGAACTGATTAGAAAGGCAACCACCATGACCCTGACGCAATCTCTGAAAATAGATAGGTTTAAAAAAACAAGGGAGATTTAGCTATTAAAAGAGAAATGCACTGATCAGAAGTTGATCAATTTTGGAAATGAGGTATTGATTTTTGTGGCCAAGGGATTTTGATGCAGTGATTTGGTGGTTGAGAATTTAATGCATAAGAGTAGAGTGGATCACAAAAAGAAACTACCCACTAAACACATAATTTATTATTTTATTGTCAGATACAAAACACATTTCATGCAAAGTCTATGCACTAAAAAATTATGATGCACACCACTAATTATTTAAAATGCACACCACTGATATAATAGTCTACACACCACTAACATTTATGACTGTTTTGGGTATGATGAAGTGATTAGAAAGGCAACCACCATGACCTTGACGCAATATCAGAAAATAGATAGGTTTAAAAAAACGAGGAAGATTAAGCTATTAAAACAGAGATGCACTGATCAGAAGTTGATCAGTTTTGAAGATTTAGTGGTTGAGAATTTAATTCATAAGAGTAGAGGTGGTGTTGAAAAGAAACTACCCACTTAGTCCATAACTTAGTTTCGGAATAACAATAATGCCCTTGGACCAAGGCTATAAATACCCCCCACTTAGCAATCACTTGAACACACCTTTCAAACCTCATCTGCACAGAAATATCTTCAGTCCCACAAAGCAAAAAAAATGGCCTCCAACGGAAAAAGTGATAATAGTGCTTGGTTTTGCATGAACATCGAAGATGAGGAAAGATGTATAGATACCATTCACCAACTATGGAAGTTGAAGTTCACAGTGATCCAGTATCAGATACTGATGTTGGATGCACAAGTTGTGAAGTTGTTGGGTGAGATGGAACGAGACGACATCCATACTTGGAAGGCAGAACAAACAGCTGCCAAGGAACGCATGCTGCAGGCATTAAGGGAATATCAACAATTCCTCGGAAATATAAATGTAGATCCCTAAGCCATAGGCAGATGAAGGATTGTTGGTACCTTCTTTTTCATGCATGTCGTCTTTTGTCTGTTTTGTTTGGTGTTTCACACACCATGTTTTCCCTATAAATCAATGAAATATTAAATTTTTCCAAGTATGAGTGAACAGTAACATATGGTCCATAGTGTTGGGTCTGGAGGTAGGGTTGGAGATGAACCAACTCGCAGCGGAAAATCAATGATAACCAAGAGACGATTAAAACCATGAAACAACTAACAAAGAATGGATTCACAAGAGAAAAATTCAGCACTAGTTCTTACCAAAACAAGAACACCGGTTAACGAATGATTGGCTTGAGTCTCCAAGACGCCTACGTATCCACATGGGAATCAAAGCCACGTAGTTCTTCTCTTTGAGGACTCAAGAACACAAACATGGAGGTGGAAACTAGCCAAACCCGATATGGCCATGGAAGAGGGAGAGAAAATGTGTTTCCTATTCTTGTCTTGTGTTTGTTATGTTGAAAAAAGATGACTTAAACATAACAAAACCCATACTTGTCCAACTAAAGGCATGAGACAAGTATGGTGTCAAGTAAGGTGTAAATAGGACAAGTATGGCAAGACAAGATTGGGTTAGGTGGTGAATCACCAACACCTTAATCTTTGTCTTGCTTACTTAGTACTAATTAATCAAGACTTGATTAATTAGTTCCATGGGCCTTGGTTGCATGGGCCTCTTGGAACATGGCCCGTGGCCATTTCTAACGAGGTCCCGTGATTCGCTCATCGCCTCCAAGCCTTCCATACCGGAAATGTCCAACATTATCCGACGCGATCAATCCCAAGACTCCAAGCCTTGTCTCGATCCGTAAAGTCCTATTCACGTACGAGCACATGACCCAAAACCCAGTTTTGGTCATGTCCCGAGACAACTCCCTTTTGGCCATTCTCCATAAATGTGTCAATGAGTTTCATCCTCCGGTGTGACCCTTAGGTTTATGCATGTCAATAGATCAACGTAAAATCCCATTTTACTTGATCCTATTTAAGTGGCAACTAACGAGACTTTAGTATTGCCTGACACTTCATAACGAATCGACCCTGTCGATTCTAACCTTTCTGTCGTCCCTGTCATTATCCTTTTATCTCCGATATCCTGATTGAGATAAGGCATAGAGCCGTCATCCTTATTATTCTCAATCACCGTTCCTTGATATGTGAGATGACTGAAGATATGATACCCAGTATCATGTGCATGGCCATGCTATTCTTCCAGTCACTCTCGATCAAGTGGCCGAGAACCGATATCTTTCCCATACCTTAGTATGACGGATAAATCCCTTAGCCGTCTTTCGTGTCACTCATGTAGCCCGTCCCCAAGCCAATCATGGCCGTTATGGAAGCCCTGTTACGGACAACGTTAGGCTCAGGTCAAACTCAGTTGTTGACTACATAGCGATCACAAAGACTCCTTGGTCTAAGGATACATGACAAGCTACAACACTGAATATGTTCATGACTTAATCTATGGCACATATTCAGGGCGGGTCGTCCAATATCATGTCCCACATGATATCTATGATCAGACTCCGGAATCCCATTCCAATGACTAACAGAACGTAAGCCATAAAGAGCCATCTTTCATACTAGTCGCTTCTAGTGGAGCTTTG
This sequence comes from Erodium maritimum, assembly GCA_963921825.1. NCBI lineage: Eukaryota > Viridiplantae > Streptophyta > Magnoliopsida > Geraniales > Geraniaceae > Erodium > Erodium maritimum. Next base: position 46,806,470 of record OY997593.1, on the reverse strand, counting down.
TTGACTAGGGACCCATCGAGTGTGATCTATCTCGATCTATGGTTCTATTCGCATGGTGGGCATAGATCAGAGCACACATCGATATATTACTCCAACACATAAGTAATATAAAGCCGTTTTAATTTTATTGCTAACGATGATATATACATTTGGACATTTAGGATTGAACTACGGGCACTAAGACTAACAATCTCCCACTTGCCCTAGTTCCAATCTAAACTCCAATATGTCCCCATCGACTTTACATGTCTAACATGTTCAGGCAGTGACACTGCCTTAGTCAAAGGGTTGGCTATGTTATCATCTGTTGCAATATCGGTTATCTTCACTTCACCTCAGTTCAGTATTTATCTGATGAGGTGGATACGCCGCAGTACATGTTTGGATTTGTTATACGATCTAGGCTTTTAGCTTGCGCAATGGCCCTTGTGTTGTCGCAAGATGGATTCACCGGGCTGGATGGGTTTTTAATTACACCCAGCCCTGCCATGAATTTCCAAATCCTCATAGCCTCCTTAGCTGCCTCTGCAGCATCCTTGTACTTGGCCTCTGTAGTAGATTCGGCAATGATATCTTGCTTTACGCTCTCCCAGCTAAAGCTCTGCCATTCAGCGTAAACACATATCCTGATTGACTTCTAAAGTCATCTGGATTTGTCTTGGAAAACTAACGTCTACTCATCCTTCGACGACTAGTTCAGCATCATCTTTCCCCCGGGTTAGAATGATGTCTACTGGTACAACATAAGGCTTACGAGACGTCTGGTCTCATACATGTCATGGCATATATGATCGATCCTGCCCCCAGGCGCATAGGATTCTCATCATCCTTTTCAGCTCATCAGGTGTCTTAGGACACTGAGTCTTGCTGAGATGAATGCCATAACTAGTGGGTAAGAGTCCTTTCTTTGAATCGAGCATTAAGAACCTACTCAATGCCTTGTTCACATAGGTTCCCTGACTTAAATCCAAGACCCTCTTGGTGCGATCTCTACATATCTTAATCCTTAAGATATGAGATGTCACGCCCCAATTTCAGTAAACCGAACTCGGGACGCGAACGTTTAGAAAAAAGAAAGCACTTTGAAAACATTTCCATTAAAACACTTTACAATACCAGTTTAGTTCAACAAAAGATAATTACAATTCAAATAAAACATCCCACAAGCGGACAAAAGGGCGAGGTATCCGTCGCTAGACCCAAAGTAAAAACCCGGACTCCGCTCCTAGCTCCACAAGCTTCGAGAGCTCACCTAGTCCGTCCCACGAACAGTACCTGTAGGAAAAGCAGCTAGGGGTGAGCGTTCGCTCACCACCACGAATAACAGACTGACTACGGCATAATTAGCAGACAATGCCGGTAACACCAACAACAAACTCGACCCCGGGGATCACTGTCCCCAACCCAAGTACTCTGACTGACAAACACCCACGGTGACCTTCCTCGAACGACTCAACACTCAAACACGTAAGTAGACACGACAAAACGATCGCGACCTCTTCCAAGGACTCAAAGGAACCACGTAACCCCAAACAAGATCACAAAGGATCGCAAACCAGCTGCCAAGAACGCCCTCCCGGGACTCTAACCCGGTCAGGCCAACCCAAGAATGCTGCAACTTACCGGGACTCTAACCCATAAGCCAGCCGGAAAATACTGCAACTTACTGGGACTCTAACCCATAAGCCAGCCGGAAAATGCTGCAACTTACTAGGACTCTAACCCATAAGCCAGCCAAGGTACGCTCACGAACCCAAACCACACACGCGCGGCCAGGACCCCTTTATTGGCGGGTGGGCCCCCTACCCCGTCTGAACATGCGGACGCGTGTGCTCGTGGACCCCCGTTTCAGGAAGCGGGCCCCCAACCTCCGGTAACCACAAACACAATCACAAACACAATCACAATCACAAGCAAGTTCACAACCAGTAACAACACAGGTTCAACACTCATAGGCACTCATGGCCACCAAGACACTAACAGTAAAACTCGAACTCAACAGCCCCACGGGCACTCACGGCCTCCCAAGACACCAACCATAAAACACGCTTGCAACTTACCGAGACTCTAACTCGTAAGCCAGCTAAAGAGAGCTTGCAACCCCCCGAGACTCTAACTCGGTCAGGCCAGCCAAAGACACCAACCTTAGTACACGGGCTCTCAAGGCCACCCAAAACACCAAAGGTAAAGACACGGTTTCAACAACCCCACGGGCACTCACGGCCACCCAAACTCAACAATAAAACACGCTTGCAACTTACCGAGACTCTAACTCGTAAGCCAGCTAAAACACCAACAATAAAGTACGGGCTCTCATGGCCACCCAAACACGATTAACAACACGGGCTCTCATGGCCACCAAAGACGCCAAAATAAGCAATCAACCTCCGGCTTAACCCAAGCCTCCAACAGTCCTAATATCAACAGTTTCACAATCAACCTCCGGGCATGGTCATATGCCTCCAGTAAAACAGCTAACGCTAAGTTCTCTGCTCCTACGACACTACTAAGTGTCACATGCTTTTCTCTTGAACGCTACAATCCCGTATCATGCTTTTCTAATATTTAAATAATTCTACTCAACCCACGACACCCCGGTGTCACATGCAATTCTACTATTAACTTTCCCTAATCAGGGCCGAGATCCGGCTACTTTTCCCTACCTCAACTGAAGAGCAACCGCTACGCTTCCTAGCTGCTGACGTTCTGGCTTGCTACCTCCGAGCTTCACTTCGATCGAAGCCGGACTCTAAAGATAACACGAAAGCCATAAATTAATAACGGTTCCGCTGTTAAGTTAAAGGTTACGATTAGTCCAGTTTAAATCCGACAGTCGTCCTTCCCACTTGAGCGGGATAAAAGTGGTACTACGACGGATCGAGTTCCAGCACCCGCGCACCGAACTCAGGTTGATCCAAAATCCAGTTAAAACCAATTTTAACTCAAACCGTCTTTGAAACTCCTTTGTTTTATCTAATTCCGACTTTGGTTTTAAAACAAAACGGTTTCCTTTCTGCTCGTTTCCAAACCCGAGATTTTGGTCCAAAACACTTCTAAAGCCGATTTGATTTCGTTTTCCCTTTTCGATTTAACTTAACTCAAGTTTAATTTTAATGACAGAATTTCGTTTTAAAACCCTTTTTAATTTAACCCGATCTAGTTTTATCATTTTTTTCTTAAGAACTCGAAACCGGTTCCTTTTTCCCCTTTTTCCCTTAGACAATTGTTTTTCGTTTCAAATAGAGTTCCTTTTTAATTAAACTCTGATTTTCTTTCCGTTTAAAACAACTTCGTTTTCTCAATTAACGGATCTAAGTCGTTTTTAATCACTTTCCCTTTTAATCGATAATTTTCATTAGTTTTGAAACATAACAACAACTTCACACTTTCTTTGATTTCCTTACAATTCAGATTCAAAATGACAACGGTTCAAACCGAGCCAGATCCAGAACAACATAAAATAGCGGTAAAGGGAATAATAACTCGATAACGAAAAAATAACGGGGACTCGGTTTTCACAACCGGCTGACCACCGGTAATGGCGTAGCCGGCCGAAGCCTAACCGTGGGAACGAACGGTGGCGGCGGTGGAGAGCGGCGGTGGGAACGGCGGTGGTGGTGGCTCGGCTGAGCTTGTCGGCCGTGCGGACGGCGACGAGGAGAAGGGAGACGGGAGAGGATGGTCGGGGACCCGAGCTGGCCGGAGGTGGTGGCTCGGGGCGACGGCTGGGTAGATCTGGACGGTGGCGAGCGTGAGGGGCGGAGAACGAAGGAGACGGCGATGGTGGTCGATGCTGGACGGAGAAGAGGGGCTCGGTGGTGGCGTGGTTGGACGGAGATGAGGGAAAGGGGACGGGGGCGGCGGTGTGGTCGTGAATCGGACGGAGGAGAAGACGGCGGCGAAGGATGGCCGAGAGGTGAGGGAGATGGTGGTCGGGGACGGCCGGCGACGGAGGATGAGAGGGTCGGGGACGGTGGTTGCGTGGCTGGACGGAGGTGGTGACGGGGTCGGGATGGGGGAGAAGAAGACGGGACGAGGGTGGCGAGGGAGGTGGCGGCCGGAAATGGTGGTGGACGGCCGGAGTTCGGCGAGGACGACGAAGGAAGAGGGAGGCTGGACCGAGAGGGTTGAGAGGATCGAAGGAGAGGGAGGCTGCGTTTCTGATGCTGAAACCCTAGGGTTTCAGCTTTTATCAGAAACGCAATGGGCCGGCCCTCTCGGGCCTCAGCTGAGAAACGGGCCCAAGACCCAAACGGCTGGCTGGCCGAAACAGGCCTGGCCTGCTAGTTTTTTTTTTTGTTTTTTTTTTTGCTTTACCACTTGTTTCAGAAACCTACCCTACGGTTTTCAGGTTGCAAATTTAATACCCTTTTGAAGCGAAGCGGGTTTTACATGAGAAGCATCACCTAAGTCCTTTATTGAAAAACACTTCCTCAACCAAGCTTTAGTCTCGTGCAAGGTTGGGATGTCGTTTTCAATGAGAACCAGAAAGGTAATATTGCTCCCACTAGCCTTCTTATAAACCGAAGATTCATCCTCATTCTTGATTAAGCCAAATCCAATTACAGCTTCATCAAAACGAAGGATCCAACTCCGAGAAGTTCGTTTCAATCCATAAATGGATTTCAACAACTTATAAATCTTTCCTTTATTCTTCGGATCGTCAAAACCTTTGGGCCGAGACATACAAACGTACTCAGTCAAATTTCCATTTAGGAAAGCGGTTTTGACATCCACTTGCCATATCTCGTAATTATGATACGCAGTTATGTCAAGAAGAATTTGGATCGATTTTGACCATAGCCACTAAGGAGAAGGTTTCCTCATAGTCAATCTATTGGATCTGCCTATAACCTTTCGCCACCAGTTGAGATTTGTAGGTCAGAGGGTTGCCGTCCATGTCCATCTTCACCTTGAAGATCCATTTGCATCCTATGGTCCTCACACCATTGATGGGATCAACCGGTTCCCAGACTCGGTTGTCCGACATGGATTGCATTTCCTCCCTCATGGCTCCCAGCCATAACTCGGAGTCGGGCCCATCCACGACTTCTTGAAAGGTGGCTGGATCATCGTGATCCACCATGACTTCATTGTCACCTCCGGATACCATATCTTGGAGGTGGAAGATTGACCCTTTCAAATCGCCTTGGACCTTCCGGAATTGTAACAGGAATTGGTTCTCACTCTACGACAATCTCTGGCTCCTTTCTACTGGGTTGTCAATTGGTTTAGACAGATCTGTACCATCCTGAATTTCTTCGAGATGCACAGTCCTCCTAATGACGTCTTTGGAAACAAAACTTCTTTTCCATAAAGACCCCACCCCAAGCGACGAACACCATGTTCTCACTGGGATTGTAGAAATAGTATCCCCTTGTTGCTTTGGGATACCACACGAAGGTGCATACCTCAGATCTTGGTTCGAGCTTAGTCGAAACACAATGTTTCACATAAGCCTCGCAACCACAAATCTTTAGGAAGGACAAAGCGGGCATCATCCCGTACCATTTTTTAAAATGGTGTCCCTTCCACACCATTCGTCGAAGCCCGATTCACTATGAATGCGGTCGTCTCTAGAGCAAAACCCCTAAAAGAGATTGGGAGATCAGTCCAACTAATCATGGAACAGACCATTGTCTAACAATGTCCGATTTCTCCGTTTGGCTACACCTTTCAACTACAGTGACCTAGGAGGAGTCCATTCCAAAAGGATCCCATTCTCTTTTAGATGATCTAATAACTCTGTGGTCAAGTATTTTCCACCTCGATCCAATCGAAGTGCCTTAATACCTTTGTCGAGCTGGTTATCTACTATAGTCTTAAACTCTTTGAATTTATCAAAAGCTTCAGACTTATGTCTCACCGAATAGACATAACCATATTTACTGTAATCATCAGTAAATGTGATAAAGAAGCTAAAACCCCTCCTGGCAAGTGAACTTATTGGTCTAAACACATTCGAGTGTATAAGCCCCAATAATTCACCCGCCCTTTCATCTCGATCGATAAAGGGCACTTTAGTCATTTTTCCCATCAAACAAACCTTGCACCTATCGATCGAATGGAATTCGAATGAACCTGAAAGCCCGCACTTCTGAAGTGCTGATATGCGCTTCTTGTTTATGCGACCCAAATGACAGTGCCATAACAAAGTTAGGTTTAAATCGTTGGATTTAGACCTCTTGGTATTAACGGAATATATAGAACTTGAGGCATTGTTACCCATATCTAATATGTACAATCCTCCAACCATGTCAGTACTGGTATAAAACATATCATTGCATAGAACATTGAAAACTCCATTTCCAATATTAACATTATATCCTTCCTTGTCAAACACGGATACAGATATAATATTCCTACTAAAAGTAGGTATGCAATATACATTGTACAATACTAAGACAAGGCTTCTTGGAAAAGCAAGATTCATGGATCCTACAGCAGTTGCCACAACTCTGAGGTCCATTTCGTGCTTTCCAAATCTCTCCTACTTTCAGCCACCATATATTAGTGCATGTGTGAGATTCAGTCATGGTATCTAATACCCATGAATCTTTGGAAGTAGAGAGATGTAGCTCTATAGAGTTAATACCGATTGAAGGCACGGTCCCACCGCCCTTCCTTAGATCATTCAGGTTTCCTGATGAAGGCGCAGTCTTACTGCCCTTCTTCAGATCATCCAGGCTATTTGATGAAGGCGCAGTCCCACTGCCCTTCTTCAGATCAGCCGTGAACTTCCTGTAATCCCGGTTCCAATGACCAGGCTGTTGGCAGTAGAAGCAGACATTCTCAGGTGTCTCATCTTTCCTGCCAAGTGCGCATGGGCCCAGCCCATGCCACTTCCAATTCCCTTGTTGACCATCAGAATATCCTTGGATCCCAGATCCCTGAGATATTCTTCTCAGCAGTTAATGACACTTCATGTAACTCTGATATGGTCTTAGAGACAGCCTTGTCAAGGACATATTCTTTGCGTTCAGACTTGAGGACTATCCTCAAAATTCTGTACCAGTCCAAATAGTTTGTCCCATTTAGCTTGACCCTGTCAAGAATGGTTTTTAATGACAAACTATTAATGTTCGCTGAATTTGCCATTTGATCTACAACGGATAAAATTCAATCAGTAAACTGAATAAATTTAATGAAGATCAAGCTTAAACACCAACAATCGATTCTAAACCTTTAGAATCTGAAACCAAGATCCTTGATTCACTCGATTAAGCTGAACTAATGCTCACCACTTAATCGAGCTATGTAGGTAGGACTCCATCCAATCACATCCAATGTGACTCTTGGCTAGGGTATGCACTTATGTACACGGCTTACCCTATCTGTTACCCTAGCTCAACCTCAGGCTGAGAATCGTAGTCGGGTCCACCAATTTTCAACTATGGCTCGTCACTATGTAGGTGCTCCGCTAATGCGCACGACACCCACATATGTCGTCCAAACCTACTACCCCGCTTTCCCATGGATGCTCCGCTAATGCGCACGACAACCATAGGACGGGGAGGTAGTAAGGTGTTGATGATTGGGAGGTATCGGACATGACCCGCTTTTACTTGTCCAGTTGTGTTCAAAACTTTGGCACATCCTAGATGCGATGAGCACATCAACTACATTCCAAATGCAATGATGCCTCAAATTACATCCAATGTAATTCTTCCTTTGAACCCGTCAACTACATCCAATGCAATGACGGTTCTAAGGGTTCACACACAAGGATTAAAATTCCAATTTTATCTTTGCATGTGAGGTGATATGCTCGGTAAATAAAGTTAAGCATGCAATTCTAAAGCACATAGAATTAATCATGCATAAACTAAACCAAGCATAAAGCGATAAATGTGCACATAATAGCCCCCTAAACTAACTCCCACTAGCTTCTTGAGCTCCACCGACTCCAAGCCGATGCCAACACCCGAAAAGCCACCAAATGACCTTTTCGCCCTTTCTTCATCTTGAGTAAAAAGTTACAATTTAATACACGACTCGCAGGTCGGGAATAAATAAATATTACAAACAAGTGGTTCGACGACCACACCTTGAAAGAATAATTACACGCTAACACTAACGGCTCGCAGACCGTGAAAAGCGATAAATAATTAAATTGAGCTCGGGGCTATTATGTACACCATGCCAACATCACATCACACATCGTGTTATCAAACATCATGTGATTTTCCGGTTTTAATTAATAGCCAAGTTTCGAAATTTTTTGATGCTCGGTTTATCGAAACCGTTCAAAAATGAAACTTTTGAACATTTGATCTTCGAGTTCGTCATGACGGTTCCAAACTCGTCATAACTAACAAAACGGTTTAGCCTTGGCATATCAACCATCCAATGGTCATGCTTGGCCTAGCTCCGTCCAACGGAGCCCCGTTCGGTCCCGGTTTCGGCTCCCCGAGAGTCCCGCTCCCGAGACCCGAAAAATCAAATTTTTTTTCAAAATTTCCATATTTGAAATAATTTTCAAAAATTCATTTTACATGCATTAAATCCATGAACAAGAATTTAAAACATGTTATCAAACAATTTAGCAAAACAACATGCCAAAAACGAAACTTTAAAGCAAAACCGAAACTTTGAACACCGTCTTGTGAATCCCGAAGGTAGCACGGCTCTGATACCACTGTTGGGTCTGGAGGTAGGGTTGGAGATGAACCAACTCGCAGCGGAAAATCAATGAAAACCAAGAGACGATTAAAACCATGAAACAACTAACAAAGAATGGATTCACAAGAGAAAAATTCAGCACTAGTTCTTACCAAAACAAGAACACCGGTTAACGAATGATTGGCTTGAGTCTCCAAGACGCCTACGTATCCACATGGGAATCAAAGCCACGTAGTTCTTCTCTTTGAGGACTCAAGAACACAAACATGGAGGTGGAAACTAGCCAAACCCGAAATGGCCATGGAAGAGGGAGAGAAAATGTGTTTCCTATTCTTGTCTTGTGTTTGTTATGTTGAAAAAAGATGACTTAAACATAACAAAACCCATACTTGTCCAACTAAAGGCATGGGACAAGTATGGTGTCAAGTAAGGTGTAAATAGGACAAGTATGGCAAGACAAGATTGGGTTAGGTGGTGAATCACCAACACCTTAATCTTTGTCTTGCTTACTTAGTACTAATTAATCAAGACTTGATTAATTAGTTCCATGGGCCTTGGTTGCATGGGCCTTTCATGGGCCTCTTGGAACATGGCCCGTGGCCATTTCTAACGAGGTCCCGTGATTCGCTCATCGCCTCCAAGCCTTCCATACCGAAAATGTCCAACATTATCCGACGCGATCAATCCCAAGACTCCAAGCCTTGTCTCGATCCGTAAAGTCCTATTCACGTACGAGCACATGACCCAAAACCCAGTTTTGGTCATGTCCCGAGACAACTCCCTTTTTGCCATTCTCCATAAATGTGTCAATGAGTTTCATCCTCCGGTGTGACCCTTAGGTTTATGCATGTCAATAGATCAACGTAAAATCCCATTTTACTTGATCCTATTTAAGTGGCAACTAACGAGACTTTAGTATTGCCTGACACTGCATAACGAATCGACCCTGTCGATTCTAACCTTTCTGTCGTCCCTGTCATTATCCTTTTATCTCCGATATCCTGATTGAGATAAGGCATAGAGCCGTCATCCTTATTATTCTCAATCACCGTTCCTTGATATGTGAGATGACTGAAGATATGATACCCAGTATCATGTGCATGGCCATGCTATTCTTCCAGTCACTCTCGATCAAGTGGCCGAGAACCGATATCTTTCCCATACCTTAGTATGAGGGATAAATCCCTTAGCCGTCTTTCGTGTCACTCATGTAGCCCGTCCCCAAGCCAATCCTGGCCGTTATGGAAGCCCTGTTACGGACAACGTTAGGCTCAGGTCAAACTCAGTTGTTGACTACATAGCGATCACAAAGACTCCTTGGTCTAAGGATACATGCCAAGCTACAACACTGAATATGTTCATGACTTAATCTATGGCACATATTCAGGGCGGGTCGTCCAATATCATGTCCCACATGATATCTATGATCAGACTCCGGAATCCCATTCCAATGACTAACAGAACGTAAGCCATAAAGAGCCATCTTTCATACTAGTCGCTTCTAGTGGAGCTTTGTTGACTAGGGACCCATCGAGTGTGATCTATCTCGATCTATGGTTCTATTCGCATGGTGGGCATAGATCAGAGCACACATCGATATATTACTCCAACACATAAGTAATATAAAGCCGTTTTAATTTTATTGCTAACGATGATATATACATTTGGACATTTAGGATTGAACTACGGGCACTAAGACTAACACATAGCAGTAATAAATTGTGACTTATTATCTACTAGTTTTGAACAGATACAAAAATATAATCATGCACAAGTCTGTATACTGATAATCTATGTTGCACAGCAGTATAAAATTATGCTGTACACCACAAATTGCTTAATATGCAGACTGCTAATATACTATATTACATTCCACTGACACTGTCACGCCCCAATTTAAGTAAACCGAACTCGGGACGCGAATATTTAAAATCATAAAACAATTGAAACCTGTTTTGAATAAACAGTTTAAAATCTCCATTTAGTTAATCAAAATAATATTTACAACTCAAAATAAGTCCCAACAAGTGGACAAAACCAGGTATCCGTCACTAGACTCAAAAGTAAAAACACAGAATCCCGCTCCTATCTCTTCAAGCTTCAGAAGCTCACCTAGTCCAACCTGCGACCGGTACCTGTAGGAAAAGCAGCTAGGGGTGAGCGTTCGCCCACCACCACGGATAACAGACAGACTACGGCATAATAAGCAGGCAATGCCGGTAACACCAAAACCAAACCCAACACCGGTAATACAATCCCCAAACTCAAGTACTCAACCAACACACAACCCGTTACCTTCCTCAAAAGACTCAACACTCGGACTCGTAATGTAAACCCGACAAAACTATCGACGACCTCCTCCAAGGACACGACAGAAAGTTACGCAACACCAAACAAGATCACAAAGGATCGCACACCAGCTGCTCAGTAACCTCCCTCACGCCCTTTACCGATCTCATCAGGTCAAGCGGTCGACGTGTCGCAATTCCTCGACACAAAGTCGGATCAGGCTGTTGACCTATCACACTCACAACCCCGAACCACACACGCGCGACCAGGACCCCTTTACTGACGGGCGGGCCCCCTACCCCGTCTGAACATGCAGACGCGTGTGATCGAGGACCCCCGTTTCATGAAGAGGGCCCACAACCTCAGGTAACCATAATCACAATCACAAACAAAGTTCAACAAACAACAACAACACAAGTTCAGCACTCCACAGGCACTCATGGCCACCCAAGACACCAACCGTAAAACACAAACTCAACAACCCCACAGGCACTCACGGCCTCCCAAGATACACCAACAGTAACTCACGGGCTCAACAACCCCACGGGCACTCACGACCACTCAAAACCACCAACAGTAACTCACAGGCTCAATAACCCCACAGGCACTCACGACCTCTCAAAACCAACAACAACTCACGGGCTCAACAACCCCACGGGCACTCACAGCCTCCCAAGACACACCAACAGTAACTCACGGGCTCAACAACCCCACAGGCACTCACGGCCTCCCAAGACACACCAACAGTAAAGACACGGGTTCAACAACCCCACAGGCACTCATGGCCACCCAAAACACACCAACAGTAACTCACAGGCTCAACAACCCCACAGGCACTCACGGCCTCCCAAGACACACCAAACAACCCCACAGGCACTCACGGCCTCCCAAGACACACCAACAGTGTCACGCCCCAATTTCGGTAAACCGAACTCGGGACGCGAACGTTTAAGATAAGAAAAACACTTTGAAACCACTTCCATTAAAACGCTTTACAATACCAGTTTAGTTCAACAAAAGGATGATTACAATTCAAAATACAACGTCCCACAAGCGGACAAAAAGGGCGAGGCATCCGTCGCTAGACCAAAAGTAAAAACTCGGACTCCGCTCCTAGCTCCACCAGCTTCGAGAGCTCACCTAGTTCGTCCCACGAACAGTACCTGTAGGAAAAGCAGCTAGGGGTGAGCGTTCGCTCACCACCACGGATAACAGACTGACTACGGCATAATTAGTAGACAAAGCCGATGACACTAACAACGACTCAAAGACACACACACGACCAGTCTTTTCCTCAACTGACTCAACACTCGGATACGTTATGCAGACCCCACACTACGATCGACGACCTCCTCCAAGACACGACTGACCACACAATACCAAACAAGATCACAAAGGATCGCAAACCGGCTGCTCAGTAACCAATCTCTGTCTCTCGCCCTTTACCGATCATAGACGTGGTCAGGCGGTCGACCTGTCGCGCAACTTCTCCCGATCCCAGTCGGGAGGCTAACCCACAACCTCTCCGCTTCACCCGATCCCAGTCGGGTGGTTAGCCACACCCGCGCGTCCTTCCCCCGATCCCAGTCGGGGAGCTAGCCCACGACCCCTCCGCTTCTCCCGATCCCAGTCGGGAGGCTAGCTACACCACACAACCTCCACCAGTAACCAGTAACCAATCACAATCACAAACAAGTTCAAACAGACAGTAACGACACCGGTGACAACTACACAGGCGCTCAAGGCCAACAAAACACCGACAACCAAACACAGGTTCAACAACCCTACGGGCCCTCATGGCCACCCAAGACCCCAACGATAAAGTACGGGTTCACAACCCCACGGGCACTCACGGCCACTCAAAATACCAACCATAAGACACGCTTGCAACTTACCGAGACTCTAACTCGTAAGCCAGCTAAAGGAAGCTTGCAACCCCCCCCCCCCCCCCCCCCCCGAGACTCTAACTCGGTCAGGCCAGCCAAAGACACCAAACTTAGTACACGGGCCCTCAAGGCCACCCAAAGCACCAACAATTGACTACGGGCTCTCATGGCCACCCAAGACACCAATTTAAATACACGGGCTCTCAAGGCCACCCAAACTCAATCAATAAATAATACGGGCTCTCAAGGCCACTCAGAACTCGATAATAAAATACGGGCTCTCAAGGCCACCCAAACTCAATCAATAAATAACACGGGCTCTCAAGGCCACCCAAGCTCAACAATAAATAACGCACAACAACCTCCGGCATAAATGATGCCTCCAACAGTCCTAAGATCGCTAGTTTCACAAACAACCTCCGGGCATGGTCATATGCCTCCAGTAAAACAATTAACGCTAAGTTCTCTGCTCCTACGACACTACTAAGTGTCACATGTTTTTCTCAATAATTACTAAGTTCCCGTATCATGCTTTTCTAGTATTTAAATTAAACCTACTCAACCCACGACACCCCGGTGTCACATGCAAATCTACTGTTAACTTTCCCTAGTCAGGGCCGAGATCCGGCTACTTTTCCCTACCTCAACTGAAGAGCAACCGCTACGCTTCCTAGCTGCTGACGTTCTGGCTCGCTAACTCCGAGCTTCACTTCGATCGAAGCCGGACGCTAAAGAAAACACGAAAGCCATAGATTAATAACGGTTCCGCCGTTAAGTTACAGGCTACGATTAGTCCAGTTTAAATCCGACAGTTGTCTTTCACACTCGAGCGGGATAAAAGCGGGATTACTACGGATCGAGTTCGAGCACCCGTGCACCGAACTCAAGTTTGATCTAAACCCAGTTTAAACCCCTTTTAACTTAAAACCGTCGTTGAACTCCCTTGTTTTATCTAATTCCGGTTTTGATTTTAAAACAAAACGGTTTCCTTCCGTTCGTTTCCAAACTCGATATTTTTGGTCCCAAACCCTTAATAAGCCGATCGGCTTCGTTTCCCTTTTTCGATTTAACTTAACTCAAGTTTAAACTTAAAAACCGACATTCATTTTAAAACCCGTTTAATTTAACCCGACCTAGTTTTAACAACTTTCTTAAGAATTCAAAACTGATATTCCCCCTTTTTCCTTTTACAATTAATTTTCGTTTCAAATAACAACCTCTTTAATTAACTCTGATTTTGTTCAATTATTTCCCTTTTTCAATTCAAATCAGTTCTAAAAATTAATCAAATTCATTACAGGTTTAATAGATACAGATTTAACAGGTCCAATTTGGCTCGAATTTAACAACACGGGAAACCGACAAATGAGGGGCTCGGGTTTGAAACCGGCCGGCCACCGACGGAGACGCCGCCGGCGACCAAACCTCGTGGTGAGAACCTCACCGTGGAAGATGAGGTGGTGGAGCACGGCGGAGGGAGCGCCGGTGGTGGAGCACGGCGGAGGGAGCGCCGGTGGTGGAGGTTTTGGGCGCGCCGGGGCGCGGCTGAGGGTTTCCCCTCAGATCTGGACGGAGGCGAGGAAGGTGGACGGTCGGCGGCGAGATGGGGTTCGAAGGGCTCGACTCCGTTCTGAGAGGGAGACGGTGGTCGGAGACGGCCGAGCTCGGGCTCGGGACGGCCGGGATCGAGAGGGACGGTGGTGGCCGAGCTCGGGCTCGGGACGGCCGGAATCGAGAGGGACGGTGGTGGTTCGGGCGGCGGCTGGTGTGTGGAGAGAGGGGTCGGGTTTTGAGGGACGGTGGCGGCGTGAGGGCGGAGAAGAGGGCGGCGTGGAGGAGAAGATCTGGCCGGCGGCGTGGTCGTGGGAAGGGAGGTCTCGAACCAGGGGAGGGAGAGGGTGGTGGCCGGCCTCGGGAACGGTGGTCGGTGGAGAGGACGGTGTGGAGTGAGGGCGGAGATGGGCGTGGTCGGGACGACGAACCGAGAGGGAGGATCGGGACTGAGAAACGAAGGGGGAGGCAATTAGGGTTTCCAACCCATTGCTTCGGTTTTATACCGAAGCCCTTAAGTGGGCTTGGCACCACTTGGGCCTCAGGCGGGCCTGAGCATCCACGGCTCAAAGGAGGAAGCAAGGCCGGGTCAGGCCTGGCCTGTCCGGATCAGCAGCTTGGGCCGGGTCCGGTCCGACCCGGTCCGACCCGGTCCGACCCAATTCATTTTTTTTTTTTTTTTTTTTTTTTTTTTCAAGAACCTACCTTAAGGTTTTCGGATTGCAATTTAATACCCTCTTGAAGCGAGGCGGGTTTTACAAACAGTAACTCACGGGCTCAACAACCCCACAGGCACTTACGGGCTCCCAAGACACACCAACAGTAAAGACACGGGTTCAACAACCCCACGGGCACTCATGGCCACCCAAGACACACCAACCGTAAAGACACGGGTTCAACAACTCTACGGGAACTCATGGCCACCCAAGACACACCAACAGTAAAGACACGGGTGCAACAACCCCACGGGCACTCATGGCCACCCAAGACACACCAACAGTAAAGACACGGGTTCAACAACCCCACGGGCACTCATGGCCACCCAAGACACACCAACAGTAAAGACACGGGTTCAACAACCCCACGTGCACTCATGGCCACTCAAGACACCAACAGTAAAACATGGGCTCTCATGGCCACCCAAGACACAACAGTAAAACACGGGCTCTCATGGCCACCCAAGACACGAAAATACACAATCAACCTCCGACATAATCAATGCCTCCAACAGTCCTAATATCAACAGTTTCACAATCAACCTCCGGGCATGGTCATATGCCTCCAGTACTCCTAATATTGATAAGTTCGCAATCAACCTCTGGGCATGGTCATATGCCTCCAGTAATTCTAACATCGATAAGTTCTCTGCTCCTACGACACTACTAAGTGTTACATGCTTTTCTAATATTCGTTACGTTCCCGTATCATGCCTTTCTAATATTCGATAAACCTACTTAACCCACGACACCCCGGTGTCACATGCAATTCTACTGTTAACCTTCCCCAGTTAGGGCCGAGATCCGGCTACTTTTCCCTACCTCGTATATGTTCTCCAAAAGTTAACGAACAAGCTCTGGCGTGATCTCAGTCACTCGCCTAGCTTTCCTTTCCCTCGGTCTGCAACACGATCTAAAAGAACACAATTTTAAACGCTTTTAAGCTTGCAGGCATAATGCTGAATTTTAATAAACCTGACGCCCAAAAGTAACCCCGACAATGTCGATCACTCCCAAACTCCCCAATTACTCGACATTGTCGATAATGGACCCGGAAAAGCCCGATTCGCCTGACATGGCGAATCTGCCCGGGTTTTGGAAACGCCCTTCTAGGGCTCCGAAAATTCCCGTTTTCGTTTCTACGGTCTTAGAATAACTCAAGGGTTCCTAGGCACTCGACGGAATCGAATTTTGACTTCCGAGTCATTTAATTAACGTTTAAAGTTTCTAAAACCCGTCAATTACAACTTTCACAATTTAATTCCAAATTTCAATCCGGGTGTGGATTAACTACTTGGGGATCGTCCTAAACCACCCGAACACGAAAACCCGATACTCGGGCACGTGGGCCCCACCCGCCCACAATTAGGAAAATTTCCTTTTCGCTCCAAAACGTTCCTAACGAACCCCAAACCTCAACTCATCCAATTTCAACCCATTTCACCCAAACCCTAACTTTTAAACTTAGCAAAACGAGAATCGATTAGGTGCTCACCGTAGAGAAAGTCGATGTGAGCTCGATTCCTTTAGCTTTGAGACGATCCAACAGTTCGATGCTCGTGAATAGTGGTAAGACCCTAACACCCCCTTCTCTTTTCTCTCCTTCTTCTATCTCCCTTTCTCTCTCTAAAAGCCAATTTCTCTCTTCTTTTTTGAAATGGACGTGTAAGCCATATCTTCTTTCCCTTTTGTTTTATTTAAAAAAAACAAACTAATACTTAATTACAAACTAACACCTAAAGTAGTCTTCCTTGTCTTGTCCCACACCTAACACCACCACTTGCTTGACAAGTGGCAAGGTGGGTCCCACACCTTTTTGGTAAAATATCTAATAGATATTTTCCAATCAGATTCGCGAAATTCGGACGTTTCGGGCCCCGAACGGGCACTTTTTCCAAGAAATTACGAAACCTGACGGGCCACTAGGAAACGGCTCAACTAAGACCGCTGTGACGACGGCTAAGCTTTTTGGATCCAAAACGGTCCTCGAATGGACCAAAACGTCGCTCGGTTGACTTTTCCAGCGAAAAGTCAACATTTCCCAAATTGGTCAGAAAGTTGCCCTGAGTCCCCCGGAACTCACTTTGGTCGATATCGGGGTCAACTTACGTTCGGTATGACCCTCGGAGTCAATTTTAGGTTTAATTAAGTGCTTGACCAAATTTTTTAAATTTTCCTGTTTTTCGCAGGTTTGACTGGCGTTGACCGGGAGTGGTTATTACAGACACTTGAGACATAAGCTACAAAATACTAAGAATCATATGTGTATTATAATAACCATGTTTGTTTTAAACAGAAAAAAAATATCCATAGTTATGATCTTACAATAAAGAACAATATCCATACTGTTCCAAACAATCAAGAACCTATTTTTGGTATTTTGGTACATGTAAATGGAAACTTTGTTTGGCGAAAATTGAATGGGTTTCCTGTTCCTGAATAGTAGCGCTTCACTTCTTCATGCACATCTTTCCATTTACCGTTCAGCTCAAACGTCAACAAGTTTGCCATGAACCTCATCCTGAGCTTCCTTGTCTGTGTCCTTTGATACTGCATTGCAAAAGTTTAAATATGTGAATACTTTAAGAACTGCAGCAGAAAAAATATGTGACTCTGCTGCATACTAAAAGGCCAAAATCAGCCTTTTAATGCAGACCACTAAAAGGCTCTGCTGCACACCACTAGAAGTTCAGAGTGCAGGCAACTGGAAGGTTATATTGCAGACCACTAAAAAGCTTGTAGTGCAAACAACAAGAATAACTTATCCAGGGATGTGAATGCAATCAGATACAAGAGAAGAAGATATAAATTAATTTTAGAACACTGTCAAACAGAAATATGACTTGCTACTTTAGTTTGTTATTATGTGAATTTTACCACTACATGAGGATAAGTTAATTATGTTATTCTCACTGCTTGTACCATCTTGCATGGGTACTACCAAATTATGCTGCAGAGCACTGCACAACAGTAAAAGTTCAGATTGCAGACCACTAAAAGCCTCTGCTGCACACCACTAGAAGTTCAAAGTGCAGAGCACTAAAAGGGTATGTTGTACACCATTAGAAGTTCAGAGTGTAGGAAAATAGAAGGTCATATTGCAGACCACTAAAAGAGAGGTTAAGAGAAGAAAAACATATTGTAATCCGATGTGCGATTTTGGTTTTATTCGCCCATCGTCCTCGACCGAGATAGTTTTCTACATGGTACATGGCAAAAACCCCACAATCCTTGCAGTTCAAAGCATTCTGCCAATGAAGATGACGACGTCTGATTGGTAGACCACCGATTTTTAGCCCAATCTTCTTATTGGTCGTCATAACATGTGCTGAAATGCCATCTCTCTGTGATATATACAAATTTTGAAACATTATTTACAAGTAAATATGTTCAGATAGAATAAAATATAAAAATATATAAGACTCAAGAACAAGAAGAAGAAGAATATATTAAATTCACCAAGTCATGAAATTTTTTTTGATAACGATCCTTATCGTCAGTATCAAGGTCATAATTGTCAAGAATCTCGATGATACTATTCTTTATATCAATTACCATGAGCATGTAATGGCTCTTCCTGTATACAAACATCATAATCTGCGAAAAAATGATTTCCCAAAACACAATATTTTCACCAAAGTAATTTGACTTTAAAAAAAATTATAATGACGAAACAAAAAATTACCATGTCGTAATAATGCAAACTCATGTTAAACTTTCGAAGTTCATCCTGTACAATAGTTCCCAGTGCATCAGTGTTTTCTGACTGCTCGAAGGCAATCTACATATATGTAAATACAAGAAGATTATTATTCAAAAAGATAAAGTAAAATGATGAACAAAAATAACAATTGAACGACTTCAAAAAGGATACCAAACTTCAACTTACAGATATATGGGTTGATAAGAACACCCGTGATGGACCCAGATGGTTCACCTTGTAGAATTCCAAGTAGTTGAGATAATCAGCCCAAGCATCAATCACAGAACTGTAAACTTACATGTCATCTCTGAAAGTCAAAATGCCGTCTCTTCGCAATCCATTGCATTCATTTTCATACACATGATCCCTGTCACATCATACGAATGCATTTTGATAAACAACTAAAAATTTCACTGTAGACAGGTAAAACCTTATATGCAGACCACTAAAAGTTCCTGCTGCAGAACACTAAAACCTTATATGCAGACCACTAAAACCTTATAATGTAGAGCAGAAAATAATTTATGCATGAATTTTATATACACTGAATAGTAATAACAGCAACTTACTTCAAATCATTTTCAGTGGGGTTCAAAGCTCAATCTATCAACAGGGTCTCCCAAATGGGCTGCTGCTTACTGCTAATGAATTATGTATGCCTGTTCCCATAAGGTACTATGTTCTTATCAAACAAATAAAGATCGGGACCTGTAGTACAATCTGGTGATGGGATGGCTTGAAGTGGAGGAATATTCAATGCGCCTTTTCTTCTCCCTTTGCGTTTACGAGGAGGTGAAACAACTTCTGCTGCATCAGGAGGAGTTTGTTGTTCATTATTTTGTTGGTAAGCGTTGAAGAGATAGTCTGTATCACCAGAATGATGTGATGGTTCTGCATCAACGCTTTCCTTGCCTACCGGTTTGTCCTCATTGTTCATGTGTGAAGCTGAAACAGATGTGTTACTCCCAGACAATTTATGTGGAGGAACATAAAGGACCATAGCCATGCACGGTTCAGATATCTCCTCAAGTTCTTCACATGCGTCCTTCCCTATTGATGCCACAAAAGAGAAGAGAGCTTCTGGATCATCAAAATCCTCTACATCAGAGTCACTAAGCAGTATGTGTGGAAGTTTCGGGATGTCTGGAACCGAATGTGAAGAACTAGCTTTCTGATTATCAACCTCTATCTTTTCTTTTTCTTCTTCACTGTTACCAGACACCAATCCACCTACCTCTTTGCCAATATGCAGAGATGTGTCAGTATAGGTCCCACCATCTTCTTTGGATTGTATTGGGGATAAAAGACCATGTTGAGGAATTAAATCTAGAGAAGGGTGATCTGCTTCAGTGGTTTCCTCCTCAGCAATGACTGTATTCTTTTCTTCAGTGGTTTCCTCCTCAGCACAAATAACTGATGATGCCATTACATCGATCATCATTGCATCAATTAGACAATGAAGACCGTTTTTATCTATGGTTTTCTAAACTGTCAACGCTTTTGTGCACATTAGTTTTTGGCATGCTATGTTCACCGACAACAATAATGCCCGTTTCTTGTTTATGCTCCACATCAGCAACAACTTCTTTCCCTTCACATGCACTCTGTTCAACTGGTACATTAGAAGGACTTTGTTTCAAAGATTCCTGTGTCTCGGAATCCAGTACAACAATATGAGATCCATCTTTCAAATTACAACTAATGCTTTTATCCACATCAGTTTTTGGCATGCTATGTTCACCGGCATCAAGAGTGTCTGTTTCTTCTTTATGCTTCACATCAGCAACAACTTCTTTCCCTTCACATGCACTCTGTTCACCTGGTACATCATCGGAATCCAGTACAACAATATGAGATCCATCCTTCAAATTACAACTAATGCTTTTATCCACATCAGTTTTTGGCATGCTATGTTCACCGGCAACAAGAGTGTCTGTTTCTTGTTTATGCTCCACATCAGCATCAGTTTCTTTCCCTTCACATGCACTCTGTTCAACTGGTACATCAAGAGGACTTTGTTTCAAAGATTCCCGTGTCTCGGAATCCAGTACTACAATATGAGATCTATCCTTCAAATTACAAGTAATGCTTTTATCCACATCAGTTTTTGGCATACTATGTTCACCTGCAACAAGAGTGTCTGTTTCTTCTTTATGCTCCACATCAGCAACAACTTTTTTCTCTTCACATGAACTCTGTTCAAGTGGTACATCAGGTTGTGTATCTGAATTAATAAGAATAGACATCATAGGGTACATGTACAAATTGTCACTCTGTTCAGCTCCAACGTCTGTTTCAGCTGGTACCTCTGAATCAGGTGCATCTACTTCTGTTTCTTCTTCGTCATCACTTACATAAGCAGACTTGTCAAAATCACAATAGCTTCCACCTGAATTTTCTCTTTCACTATCGTCTGAACCTTCCAACTGTTCCTTATCAGTTTCGTCTTCTTCGCAAATATTTTTCTTGGTCTCCTTTTCTTCAATGTCAAGCAAAAGATTGAAACTAGGTGGAGGACCTACATCAGGAGATCTAGTCCTTAGTGCATGAAAATAAGCATTGGACTTCTTTTTCAGTTGAGCTTCTTCAATCTTTGCTATAGCTTTCAGAACATCATCCTGCTCCCAAAAGTCACCATCCACAAGCTGTTGAACGCGCATCGGTGGTGCTGCTGCCACAGGACTTGGAACTCCAACAATTTCTTGAAATCCTTGAGACAGACGCCTAACTTGTTGGACATCGGGTAGAGGATGTTGACTATTTTCATAACAGTCAACCAAAACTTCAAAACTTTCAGCGAAAACTTTTGCCGCTGTGACAAAGTTTTGGTATGAACGCTGAAAATTTATCAATAAAACTAAATCAAAAAACAAAATTTAGGAATGATAACTGAAAACAATTAAAAAATATAAAAGTCAGAAAACATACACGATAGCTGCTGCCTGAACCACGAGTAGAACCAGAAGGTCCTGGATGGGACTGAGGATCATGGGTTTTCTGGTGAGTACCAGATTGTTCATTGACCTTACGAGGAGATACAAGAGGTGGTTGAGGAGGCAACTGAGCAGGAAACTAAGGATCAAGTTGATCAACGTAACACATTCCAAACTTGTCACCTAACAACAACTCTTTATCCTCCCTCTCCTGAACATCGTCTGTAGTCCAACCAATTAACGAAGGTTTATATTTTGGCTTCTTCATATTGGCTATGGTAGTACGATCCAAATAGAACAGCTGCAAATAAACCAATAGTCAAGTAACAAATTGATTATAACATAATAATACCACATTATGAGAAACATGATACTGCATACAGACCACTAAAAAATTATGTTGCAGACCACTGACAGCTTCACTACAGACCACTAAAATAATGTTGCAGACAACTAAAAAATTATGCTGGAGACGACTAAAAAATCATGCTGCAGACCACTAAAATAAAGTACTACATACCACTAAAAAATAATGATGCAGACCACTAACATATTACAGTATTTCTTTCAGTGCAAATTCTTAAGAGGCAAAAAACCCAAATACTAAAATACTATGCATTAAAAAACAAAAATGGGAAAATAACCTTACTTACCGCCGGTCGCAGACCCCTTCCGTCATGACTGCCCAGGATGAGTTGACCAGGACAGTCCAGAGTTTAGTGGCGGTCATTGCCAACCGAGAGTCGGCTTCACCAGCCCCAGAGGTAGCCGAGGTCCCAGTGAGGCCCGGTCAGACAGAGGATCACACATCCCGAGTACTACTAGACTTCCTGAAGCTCGGGATACCTACATTTGTCGGGGAGCCGAACCCCGACCGAGCCGAGAAGTGGCTAGAATAGGTCACGCGAGACCTGGATACATTAGGTATCGATGATGGTCGTCGCAGAGTGTCCTTCGCGGCCCATCAGCTGAGAGACAGCGCCTACCACTGGTGGGGGCGTGTGAAGGACATGGTCGGTTATGACTACATCATCTTCCAGACGGTCTTTCTGGAACAGTACTTTCACGAGTCGGCTCGGTTGGAGCGACATCGGCAGTTTCTGGATCTGGAGCAGGAGGGGATGACGGTAGCAGAGTACGAGGCCAGATTCACGGCCTTGGCCAGATTCACGCCGGAGATGGTGATGACCGAGCAGAACCGTTGCCTGCGGTTCCAGGGAGGACTGAGGCTGGGGATTCGGAACCAGGTTCTCGCCTTGAGACTGCGGAAGTACACAGATCTCGTGGACATCGCAGCGACGATGGAGCAGGGGATCCGGGATGCGGCCAGGACCCGCGAGGTTCGACAGCGGCCGACCAGCTTTACAGGGCCGTCCGACTCACGAGACTCTCGGAGGTAGAGGACCATGGGGTTCTTCCGACCACCGATTCATCAGGGTGGAGCGAGACAGCTGGGGTCAGTGGCATCAGTTGGGCCAGTCACATCAGAGAGGGCGCCGAAGTGCTATACCTGCGGCCAGCGAGGCCACCTCCGTCGCGAGTGTCCGATGGAAGGAGGGCCCACAACGCAGCCGGCGACCAGCCGTACGGGCCAGGGCACGGAGTCGAGAGCCGACGAGACCGGCTGTTTCCGATGCGGCCGGGTTGGGCACACCATTGCGTGGTGCCGTGAGCCGTCGAGGGCAATGTCAGCGCAGCGGCCGCAACAGTCGCGTATAGTACAGTTGCCCAGGGGTCGTACTCGTCAGAGTCAGCAGTCCAGACCGTCGCAACCTTCTACGAGCGCGCCGACTCCGAGACAGCAGCAGAGCTATGGGTATCCAGCGGCCAGTGAACCGGGTCAGAGGCAGCATGAGTCGGAAGGAAGAATGTACGCAGTTACCGACTCCCGGACCCCAGGATCCCCTACCTTCCGTGAGACCTATCAGGGTACGTGTTTATTGTACCTTATATGAGCGTTAATCTAAATTTCGCGGACGAAATTCCTTTAAGGGGGGTAGATTGTAATAACCACTCCCGGTCAACGCCAGTCAAACCTGCGAAAAGCAGGAAAATTTAAAAAAATTAAGACTGACAGTTAAGTGAACTGAAAATGACCCCGAGTGTCATACCGGACTTAAGTTGACCCCGTTATTGACCAAAGTGAGTTCCGGGGGACTCAGGGCAACTTTCTGATCAATTTGGGAAAAGTCAACCGAGCGACGTTTTGGTCCATTCGAGGACCGTTTTGGATCCAAAAAGCTTAACCGTTGTCGCAGCAGTCTTAGTTAAGCCGTTTCCTTGTAGCCCGTCAAGTTTCGTAATTTCTTGGGAAAAGTGCCCGTTCGGGGCCCGAAACGTCCGTTTTTCGCGAATCTGATTGGAAAATATCAAGTAGATATTTTCCAAAAAGTGTGGGACCCACTTTGCCACTTGTCAACCAAGTGGTGTTGTTAGTTTTGGGGGAAAATGAGTGGTGTGGGGCTATGTGTGGCCGTCCACCTATATCAAAAAAAGAAAAGGAAATACAAAAAAAGAGAGTTAGTTGTTTTAGAAAAGAAGAAGAGAGTTAGAGAGAGAAGGAGAAGGAGAAGAAGAGAGAAGGTTAAGAAGCTAGGGTTTTGAGGGTTATCAAACCCTTGGATCGTCTCAAGGCAAAGAGCAACCTCGTTCCCCTCGTTCTCCTCTTGAGTAAGCACCGAACCGATTCCCGTTTTGTAAATTTTCAATTGTTAGGGTTTGTGTAAAACTGTTAGTTTAAGGTGGTTTTGGTGTTGGGGTAATTGTTCGAGACGTTTTAGAGGTGTTGGAGGCTTGATTGAACGTTTTCCGGCGACCTGGGGCTCGGGAGAAGCCCCGGCCACCATGAGGCGTGGCCGGCCACCATGGGGTGTGGCCGGCCACCATAGGAGGTGGCTGGCCGGAGCTAGGGCCGGCCACCACCATGGTGGCCGAGCCTCATTTAAGCCCAAGGGCCCACGGCTAGGTTGGGCCGGGTGGGGCCCACGTGCCCACATGCTCGGGTGCTCGGGTGCTCAGGTTTTAACGTTCGGGTGGTTTAAAACGTTCCCCGGACCATTTATCCTTAACCGAATCGAAAATTGGAATTAAATAGGAGAAGTTGTGATTAACGGGTTTTAGAAACTTGAAACGTTAATTAATTGACTCGGAAGTCGGAATTCGATTCCGTCAAGTGCATTGGGTTCCTTGAACTATTCTAAGACCGTAGAAACGAAAACGGGGGCTTTTGGAGCCCCGGAAGGCAATTTACAAAACCCGGGCAGATTCGCCATGTCGGGCGAATCGGGCCTTTACGGGTCCTTTATCGACAATGTCGAGTAATTGGGAAATTTGGGAGTGATCGACATTGTCGGGGTTAAGTTTGGGCATCGTGTTTAATGATTTTCAGTTTATTCCTCCAAGTGGTTAAGTGCCTTTAAATTGTGTTCTTTTAGATCGTGCCACGGACCGCGGCAAGGGAAAGCTGGGTGACTGACTGGGATCATCACCGGAGCTCGTGGTTTGGCTTTTAGGAGAACACGCACAAGGTAGGGAAAAGTAGCCGGATCTCGGCCCTGACTGGGGAAAGTTAACAGTAGAATTGCATGTGACACCGGGATGTCGTGGGTTGAGTAGGTTTATTTAATTATTAGAAAAGCATGATACGGGATCGTAGTAATTATTGGAAAAGCATGTGACACTTAGTGGTGTCGTAGGAGTGGAGAACTTAGCGATATTAGAATTACTGGAGGCATATGACCATGCCCGGAGGTTGTTTGTGAAACTAGTGATCTTAGGACTGTTGGAGGCATTGAGTATGCCGGAGGTTGTTGTGCATTATTATTGTTGAGTTTTGGGTGGCCTTGAGAGCCCGTATTATTATTATTGAGTTTTGGGTGGCCTTGAGAGCCCGTGTTATTATTGTTGAGTTTTGGGTAGCCTTGAGAGTCCGTATTATTATTGTTGAGTTTTGGGTGGCCTTGAGAGCCCGTGTACTAAGGTTGGTGTCTTTGGCTAGCCTGACCGAGTTAGAGTCTCGGGGGGTTGCGAGCATTCTTTGGCTGGCTTACGAGTTAGAGTCTCGGTAAGTTGCGAGCGTGTGTTATTGTTGAGTTTTGGGGTGGCCATGAGTGCCCGTGGGGTCTTTGAACCCGTGTCTTTACCTTTGGTGTTTTGAGTGGCCATGAGAGCCCATGGGGTCGTTGAACCGGTGTCTTTACCTTTGGTGTTTTGAGTGGCCATGAGTGTCCGTGGGGTTGTTGAACCCGTGTCTTTACCTTTGGTGTTTTGGGTGGCCATGAGTGCCCGTGGGGTTGTTGAGCCCGTGAGTTACTGTTGGTGTATCTTGGGAGGCCGTGAGTGCCTGTGGGGCTGTTGAGTCCGTGTTTTACTGTTGGTGTGTCTTGGGAGGCCGTGAGTGCCTGTAGGGCTGTTGAGTCCGTGTTTTACTGTTGGTGTGTCTTTGGAGGCCGTGAGTGCCTGTGGGGCTGTTGAGTCCGTGTTTTACTGTTGGTGAGTCTTGGGAGGCCGTGAGTGCCTTTGGGGCTGTTGAGTCCGTGTTGTACTTTTGGTGTGTCTTGGGAGGCCGTGAGTGCCTGTGGGGCTGTTGAGTCCGTGTTTTATGGTTGGTGTCTTGGGTGGCCATGAGTGCCTGTGGAGTGCTGAACCTGTGTTGTTGCTGCTCGTTGAACTTGCTTGTGATTGTGATTGTGGTTACCTGAGTGAGAGAGGTTACTAAGACAGGTCGACCGCCTGGCCCGACTTTGTGTCGAAGAAGCGCGTGAGTGAGAGAAGTTGTAAGACAGGTCGACCGCCTGGACCGACTGGGATCGGAAAGAGCGAGGGACAGAGAAGTTGTAGGACAGGTCAACCGCCTGGACCGACTGGGATCGGAAAGGGCGAAGGACAGAGAGGTTACTGAGACAGGTCGACCGCCTGGCCCGACTGAGATCGGAAAGGGCGAGAGAAACAGAATTGGTTATTGAGCAGCTGGGTTGCGATCCTTTGTGATCTTGTTTGGTGTGCGATCCTTTGTGATCTTGTTTGGTGTTGCGTAGTTTCTTTTGAGTCCTTGGAAGAGGTCGTGATCGTTGTGTCGGTCTACTTACTTGTTTGAGTTTTGAGTCGTTCGAGGAAGGTCACCGTGGGTGTTTGTCAGTCAGAGTACTTGAGTTGGGGACAGTGATCCCCGGGGTTGAGTTTGTTGTTGGTGTTACCGGCATTGTCTGCTAATTATGCCGTAGTCAGTCTGTTATCTGTGGTGGTGAGCGAACGCTCACCCCTAGATGCTTTTCCTACAGGTACTGATCACAGGACGGACTAGGTGAGCTCTCGAAGCTTGTGGAGCTAGGAGCGGAGTCCGGGTTCAGTCTCTTGAGTCTAGTGACGGATACCTTGTACTTTTTTCCACGTGTTGGGACGTATTTTTAAGTTGTAAATATTATTTTGATTAATTAAATGGAGATTTTAAAGTGTTTATCCAAAACAGGTTTCATTGTTTTATTGTTTTTAAAACGTTCGCGTCCCGAGTTCGGTTTACTGAAATTGGGGCGTGACAGACACCAATTGTAGTCTTTGATCTTTTCGACATCGTGAACAGCGTCCAATATGTACTGGTTCACAAGCCCGAATGAACTACCAAAATCTATCGTAAGTATAGTGAAGAGCACCATGAAAGATCGTTTGAAATGGTCCCCTCCATCCTTCAAAGACAACAAATGATGGTACAGATCCTCATGTGTTATATCATAGACAGATGTTGTCTGTTTCTTCTTGCCCTTCACATCAACCAACTTTGTTAACTCCCTCCATTCCAAGCGAGCTTTTGAATAAGATTTACTTTTATTCAAGTAAACCTTATTCCTGCCTCGAGGAATGCCAAGAACCTGGTGCACAACAGAATCGTCGATATGTAACTGATCCCCAAACCCAAGAACCAGTGACATAATACCAGGCTTGAAGCTCTCAGCAAGGTACATACACAGCCGGGCGGGTAGAAACTGCACTCTAAGCTGTAATATAGACCCAAAACCTATCTCTTCGATATCTTTTCTTTGGGCTGCACTTAGTCGAACGATCGGATCGTATAACCTTGACGGTGAAGTACGTAACAAAATCTTAGGTAGCCCGGCTTTCCTTTTCCTAATCAACTGCCACTCCTCCCTCTGCTGTGAAGTTTTATAAACTCTTCTCTTCACTTCACCACCAATCTTCGGTTTCTTTGCCTCCTGATCTGAAGACAAAACAACTGCCTCTTTTCGCTTACCAAGGACATCAACCCTTTGTTTCCGCTTCCGAAGCCTCTCATGAACTTGAAGATTGACGGAATTTTTCCTTAAAATGCCAATAGGCATGTTATCTTCATCGCTTTGCCCATGCAGCGACCTAGTTGCAGAATCAGGTACCACTAACTCTGCAGCTAGAGAGGTTGCAGCAGATTCTTCTACAAAAGACACAATGATTCATGCACTGTAAAAATTAATACTAACACACACAAACTACTGCAACTTTCCCAAACATACTACTAATACTTACCCCAATCATACTAACAAAGACCATTCTAAACACAAAAACTAAACAACATTAACATGTTACTTTTGATACTGCATTGCAAAAGTTTAAATATGTGAATACTTTAAGAACTGCAGCAGAAAAAATATGTGAATTTTACCACTACATGAGGATAAGTTAATTATGTTATTCTCTCTGCATGTAGCATCTTGAACGGGTACTACCAAAATTATGCTGCAGAGCACTGCACACCACTAGAAATTCAGAGTGCAGACCACTAAAAGGCTATGCTGCACTACACTATAAGTTCCCAAACATACTACTAATACTTACCCCAATCATACTAACAAAGACCATTCTAAATACAAAAACTAAACAACATTAACATGATACAGGGACAGATATGTATAACTTGTACAGAATTAACACAAACCACATACCCAGAACAATTTATAAAAGAACTAATATTATTGGAAGTAATATTTTGGAACATAAAGCAAAACACATACAACCCACACAATCTCAGAAAACATATAAGTGACAAAGCAACTAGCTCTTTTATTGTATTTTAAGCAAAAGAAAGCAGTCTCAAGAAATAAACAAGTCCCCACTTTCAGAAGATATAGAATCAATAAAAAATTAATACTATATATGAAAATGCAACTTTGAAACCACAGACAAAGGGAGTATCAGGTTTAAATACCCAGACAAAGGGAGTATCAGGGTGCAAACTACATATAAGTAACATACACCCTAAAAATCACAATACCCAATAATCAACTACAACATTCACATTACTGAGCTATGAAAATGAAAAAACTAGGGCAAAATGATTAATTACATAACCGGTTACCTTGTTTGCTCGAGGTTCTGTGGAAATCCAAAAACATTTTTGAGGTCATTTTGCAGAACTAAAGTTCTTCTTGTGTCGAAAAATATAGAACTAACTTCTTCTTGTTCTTCGTCTTCGTCTTCTTCTCCTTCTCCTTCGTCTTCGTCTTCGTCTTCTTCTTCTTCTCCTTCTACTTCGTCTTCGTCTTCTTCTTCTTCTTATTCTTACTACAGTTCGAGAAACAAATTAACAATAAGAAATTGAACACACGTATATTGAATGGGGGCAAAATAAAAAATAAAAAATAAAAATAAAAAACACGTATATTGAATGGGGGGATTTATTCGTTTCGTTTAAAATCTCGCGTGTTTCTAACTAAAATCTCGCGTGTTTCTATCTAAAATCTCGCGACAAATAAAAAAGAGCCACAAATTACAATTATGCCACCGCGTCTCTCAGCGCGATCTGAGCCATCGATCCGAACAGATCCTGTGGCCCTCAAGAGTTCGTAGTTTGCACAATAAGGGGTGGTTTATACCTGATAGCTATCCTATATATATATATAACAAAAGTGATTTTTTAAAAACAATTATTGAAGTGTGGTTGAGGGTATTTTCGTCATTTTAGAAAAAAAGTTAACAGAAAAATGGGCTATTTGTCATATAACTACACATCGGGATAGGTATCAGTTAAAAAAAGTTAGGGGTAGGTAATTTACCCTTTATAAAATACTAAGACAAGGATAACACAAATTTTCTTGATCGTTTTCTCGATTAGAAGTACAAAATATTGTTTTTTTTTGTGATCAAATACATTATATAACTTTTTTGACAACAATATCAATCTAATGATTATAAACTTGTGAATTATGGACACCGTTCGCTCAATGTCGGGTTTCAATTTGATGCCCAAGTTCAAAGATAAAATTAAAATAGTGGAAATAATTATATATATATATATATATATATAGATATATATATATATATACTGAACGATTGATATATGCATCCGTCGATGAAAAAGCTGGCCGATGGATATATGCATCCGTCGGCCAGTAGAAGTTGACTTACTTTGACCAAAACCCCAAAACCCGTCATTTTTCCCGACTAGCATAATATTGATAATTGAACGATATAAGTACTTAGCATGTCTCATATACAAAATAAGATCGTATAGTGCTCATGCATATCACATACAAAAAATGAACGAGACAAAGTCATACGTTATACTACCGTAAGGCTAAATATGTTCATGCACATAGTGGAATTGACGATTTCAATCAATACGTGTCGGTCTCTCGCATATTATATAATCAAGACCGCTCATCTCGTATGTACTATCCAAACTAGTATACGTATGTAAAAAAAACTATCATCGAACGGTTAATTCATCTTGAATATTGTGGTCAATTTTTTTGTTGTAAAATAGTCAACCCACTTGGGTGACGGATAGACCATGCGTGGCTAAATTTTTCTCACTTGGGTTGTGAAGACCGCTTCGTTAAAAAAAAAAGTATTGGGTCGGACCGGGTCGGACCGGACCCGACCAGCAACCCGGCCAGGCCAGACCCGGCCCGGGCAGGCTGTTTCAGCCATCCACATCTGGGCCGCGCGACCCATTTCGGCGAAGCCCGTTAGTCAGGCCCGGTTGGAGGTGGCCCAAGCCCGCTGGGAACTCGGGTATAAAAGGAGCAAGTTAGGGTTGAAACCCTAACATTGCAGCCGTCCTTCTCTTCTCTTCTCCTCTCCGTTTCCCGAATCCCCCCTCTCCGATCCGAGCCCTCGCCTCCGTTCACTCCCGATATCCCCTCACCTTCATCACCTCGGTCTCTACTCCCTCCTCCTCGTCTCAGCCTGCCGCCACCGTACCGGCGAAGACCGATGAGGCTCGCCGCTCGTCCACGAGTCCAGCGCCACCTCTCTCTCTCGATTCACCCGTCTCCGACCCCGTCATCCTCTTACCCGAGCCTCCATCTTCGTTCCTTCCATCCTCGCCGGATCTGAGACGGAAGCTTGACGCGCCGTTCAGATCCACGAGGAGCTCCGTCACGCTCCGCCGCTGCCACGACCACCACAACCACCTCCCGTCACCGCCATCCCTTCCCTACGGTGAGCTACCACCGTGAGTTCTCGGCCGGCGACGTTTTCGCCGTTGGCCGGTCGTTTTATTGATCAAAACCCCCCTTCTCCCGTTTTATTCTCGAGAAATTTTGGATCTGGGCTTTGGGGAAAAACAGAAAGATATTTTTGGGGTCTGCACGTTGTGAAGAAGAAAGTGAATAAAAAATTTAAAGAAAATAATTTTGTTAAAAGGAAATGAGATTTAAACAAAATGAGATTTGATAAAAAGGAAAGAATTTTGAAGTAAGTCAAACTAGATTAGAAAGCAGGTTCGATTTAAAATGGTTTTGGGACTGGTGAATAAAATCTGGAACTTTGGCTAAACTGGACTGTTAATCGGACCTTGAATG
The DNA here is from genome assembly GCA_963921825.1 of Erodium maritimum. Taxonomy (NCBI): domain Eukaryota; kingdom Viridiplantae; phylum Streptophyta; class Magnoliopsida; order Geraniales; family Geraniaceae; genus Erodium; species Erodium maritimum. The sequence goes on along the minus strand of OY997593.1, from coordinate 46,774,979 downwards.
GGATCAAAGCGGATCGCCGAACCTTGTGTCTCGGGAAGCATGCCACGAAACCCATACCTCGGGAAACGTGTCGTGAAACCCGTGCCTCGAGATTCGTGCATTGGGACCGTGCCTCGGAAACATGCACCGGTTTCGGTGCTCGGGGACTCAAACCCGATTCGCCGTAATTTCGCTTTTAGCTCGCTCGAGTCTAAAAGACAACTTTTGAACTTAATCGAAACCGTCGTAACCTTTAAATTAAATTGTGTTCTTTTAGAATTTAGTGTATATGGTTTGAGAATATAGTGGTTGGCTTTTGGGAGAACACGCACGAGGTAGGGAAAATTAGCCGGATCTCGGCCCTGACTAGGGAAAGTTAACTGTAGAATTGCATGTGACACCGGGGTGTCGTGTGTTATTTAGGTTATCAGATATTAGAAATGCATGATACGGGAACGTAGCGAATAATGGAAATGCATGTGACACTTAGTAGTGTCGTAGGAGCAGAGAACATAGCATTATTAGAATTACTGGAGGCATATGAACATGCCGGAGGTTGATTGCGAACTTATCGGGTGTCTCTTGAGTGGTCGTGAGTGCCTGTGGGGCTGTCGAGTCCGTGTTTTACTGTTGATGTCTTGGGTGGCCATAAGTGCCTGTGAGTGTTGAACCTGCGTTGTTACTGGTTTTTGAATGTGTCTTTACCTTTGGTGTTTTGGGTGGCCATGAGTGCCCGTGGGGTTGTTGAACGTGTCTTCACCTTTGGTGTTTTGGGAGGTCGTGAGTGCCCGTGGGATTGTTGAGCCCGTAAGTTATTGTTGGTGGTTTGAGTGGCCGTGAGTGCCTGTGGGGCTGTTGAGTCCGTGTTTTACTGTTGGTGTATCTTGGGAGGCCGTGAGCGCCTGTGGGGCTGTTGAGTCCGTGTTTTACTGTTGGTGTATCTTGAGTGGTCGTGAGTGCTTGTGGGGCTGTCGAGTCCGTGTTTTACTATTGGTGTCTTGGGTAGCCATGAGTGCCTGTGAGTGTTGAACCTGCGTTGCTACTGGTTGTTGAACTTGCTTGTGATTGTGATTGTGATTGTGGTTACTTGAGGTTGGGGGCCCGCTTCATGAAATGGGGGGTCCACGAGCACACGCGTCTGCATGTTCAGACGGGGTATGGGGCCCGCCCGTCAATAAAGGGGTCCTGGCCGCGCGTGTGTGGTTTGGGTTTGTGAGCATTCTTTGGCTGGCTTACGAGTTAGAGTCTCGGTAAGTTGCGAGCATTCTTTGGCTGGCTTACGAGCTAGAGTCTCGGTAAGTTGCGAGCATTCTTTGGCTGACCTGACCGAGTTAGAGTCTCGGGAGGTTGCGAGTGTTCTTTGGCTGGCCTGACCGAGTTAGAGTCTCGGGAGGTTGCGAGCGTTCTTGGCACTGAGCAGTTGGCAGCTGGTATGCGATCCTTTGTGATCTTGTTTTGTGTGCGATCCTTTGTGATCTTGAGTGTTGCGCGGTGGTCTTTGAGTCCTTGGGAGAGGTCGTGATCGTTGTGTCGGATCTACTTTACGTGTCAGGGTGTTGAGTTGGTCAAGAAGGTAACAGTGGGTGTGTGTTCAGTCAGAGTACTTGGGTTGGGGATGGTGTTCCCCGGTGTTGGGTTTATGTTGGTGTTACCGGCATTGTCTGCTAATTATGCCGTAGTCAGTCTGTTATCCGTGGTGGTGAGCGAACGCTCACCCCTAGCTGCTTTTCCTACAGGTACCGTTCGCAGGCTGGACTAGGTGAGCTTCTGAAGCTTGAAGAGCTAGAAGCGGGATTCTGGGTTTTTTTGAGTCTAGCGACGTATACCATGTTTTTGTCCACTTGTTGGGACTGATTTTGAGTTGTAAATGTTAGTTTGTTGAACTAAACTAGTATTTTAAAGTGTTTATTCAAAACAAGTTTCAAACGGTTTTATTATTTTAAATGTTCGCGTCCCGAGTTCGGTTTACTGAAATTGGGGCGTGACATGGGTGACGGATAGAGCATGCGTGGCTAAAGTTTTCTCACTTGGGTGACAGATCCAGCATGCGTGGCTAAAGGTTTCTCACTTGGCTGACGGATAGTCGTTACCTTATCCCACTTGGGTGACGGATCCAGCTATGCGTCGGCCAGGTTTGTCACTTGGCTGATGGATACAGGATCCGTGACCTAATTTGTTCCACTTGGCTGACGGATTGCTGTATCCGTGGCTAGAGTGCGAAAACTTAGGTGACGGATCCATTTTATATGTCACCCAAGTGGATTTCTGCAATAGTGATATGGTTTGCGGATTTAGTGTATATGGTTTGCGAATTTAGTGTATGTGGTTTGAGAATATAGTATATGTGGTTTGCAAATATAGTATATGTGGTTTGCGAATATGACATATATGATTTGCGAAAAGTGTGATGTGGTTTGAGAATATGATATATGTGGTTTGCGAATATAGTATATGTGGTTTGAGAATTTAGTGTATATGGTTTGAGAATATAGTATATGTGGTTTGCGAAAAGTGTGATGTGGTTTGAGAATATGATATATGTGGTTTGCGAATATAGTATATGTGGTTTGAGAATATAGTATATATAGTTTGCGAAAAGTGTGATGTGGTTTGAGAATATAGTATATGTGGTTTGAGAATATGGTATATGTGGTTTGCGAATATACTATATTCTCAAACCACATATACTAAATTCGCAAACCATATAGACTAAATCCGCAAACCATGTACACTAAATCTGCAAATCATATACACTAAATTTGCAAACCATCTACACTAAATTTGCAAAACACTTCACACTTTTCGCACTCATATTCACACATCCACACACGTATTCAAAAACACATCAAAATATATGCAATCCACTACTTGTTAGAAAGCTCTTGAAAAAATAAGAATATTGGCGCAAGAAAAAATTAAACCGGAGTTGAAACGAAGCGGGAAAAATTAAATTAATAAACTTGGTGGGAAAAAAAAAGATGAGCATTTTTAAGCGCGACACGTGTCATGTTGTTGTTGAGTTCGCAGGTTCGCATTTTAAGAGGGGTTCGCTCGTGAAAGCCTCCCTATATATATATAAGAGAGCAATCAGGTGCGAACCACCTGATTTGGTGCGAACCTGCGCACTGCGTGATGGCCGTCCGATGTGAATTTCGCGATGGCGCAGATTTGAACGCGTCATCAGTGGCACGCGTCGTAAATAAGTCGTAGTGGGATTCATTTTAACTGATTTGCTATGGTTCGGGGGTATAAACGTGCTTTTATCTACCCGTTCGCGCAGAAACGTTTCGTGCTCACCAAAACACATGCAGAATCGAGTTTTTAGCGAAACGAACATTTCGAAATATGATTTTTTGAGCTTCCATTGCCTTGATTTTCGTCTTCTGCGCGATATCGAAGTGAATTTCAATAGTTCATTGTGGTGAGTTACAATTTTTGGTGTTTTAGGGTTTTGATTCAATCTTGTTCGTTTGGTTATTTAGCTTTTTGATTATAGTAATCCGTTTGTAGAGAATGAAGAACAAGGTTGCTGAATCTACAACATTCTGCAACAGGGACACCGAATCAGGTAATTTGAGAATATAGTGTTTGTATTTTGCGGATTTTTTATAGTTGCTATGTTTTCAGAGTGCTTGTGTTTTGCTTTTAGTGTACACCATTTCAACTCAATAATGAAACTACCATGAAATTATTCAACTATGAGATGATTTTGATCTAATTTTGAGGAAAACCAAGTTGTTGGTTGAGGTTTTGGGGTTTCTGTGTTGTTTTGCGGACATTGTTTTTCTGTTTTATGAATAATGAATTTATGTTTTGCGAGTATTCTTTACCTAATTTGCGGATAAAGAATTTATGTTTTGCGAGTGTGCGCACTCTGTTTTGAGAAACAGTTTTGAATAATCCTGCATTTGATATGTGCGTAGGTTTATTGTATGCAAATGTGCACATTTTGGTTTGCAGATGTGTTTGGTAGTTGATGCATACCCTGTTATTGATTGACTTGTTTTGATAATATGATGTACATTGTTTGCGGATAGTGAATATATGTTATGCGAATTAGATTTATCTAGTTGCGGATAGTGAATTTATGTTTTGCGTATATATAGTATCTTGTTTGCGGGCACTGTTTTTCTTTCTTCCGAATATTCAATGTTTTTGTATATTGTCTTTTTTGCTTAAATGCTAACCCTTGTTTGCGAATTATAGATAAAACTCTGGATACAGTGGTACCTCTTCTTTTAATGGATAGGCCATCCACAGAGGCTGATGTTGGTGAAGGAAATACGACTCTTGCTAATATGTTGAAGGAGCAGAAGTCTATTAACAATAAAGATAAACGAAGACTTTCAATTAAGAAGAAGAAGGTAGCTGAGGTTCGTGAATGTATAGTGTCTTGTTTGCTTGTACTATTTTTCTGTTTTGCGAATAGTCAATCCTTGGTTTGAGAAACTGGTTTCCTTGTTGGTTGAGGTTATGTGTTTTCTGTTTTGCGAATATATAATGTCTAGTTTGCGGAATTGTTTTTCTGTTTTGCGAATAGTCAATCCTTGGTTTGAGAAACTGGGTTTCCTTGTTTCAGGGTATGCAATATGTTGGTTGAGTTTCAGTATTGTATGTTCTGCGGATATACGTAACGTGGTTTGCTGAATAACGTTTACATATTTGAAATATGCAATGTTTGAGGTTGAGGTTTTGGATTGTTTTGTACGAAGAACACACTGTAGTTCTGTTTTGATTTTACCAATGATAAGATATGCCTTAATATGTTAGTAAGTTCAGTATTTTTTGTTTTGAGAATAATCATGTCTTGGTTAACGAATATAACCATACGTGTTTGAGAATACAGAACATGTTATCAAAAGACAAGCAGATACTAGTCATACATTCACTGAGAAACCAAGTTATCAAAAGACAACACAAAAACATTAAAAGACGATTGATATGATAATAGGTAAAATATAAATACATCCTTCTTGTGTCGGATGTGCCCTAGTCTAGTTTTACGTCAATGGTTTTGAAGAAGTCCTGAATCTTTTCCAGTGTCGCCATCATCTTGTCCCTATCTTCCTTGTTCTTTTCAGTCGAGTTGCTCATGTCAAGCATTTGCAGTTCATTGGCAAGGCTTTCCACCTTCTCTTGCATCAGCAAAAAGTGGATCTGGCATAGTGCCAACCTTATTTTGCGATACTGCATTGCGGACTCCCAAGCGACTTCCTCTCTGGTACGTTCCATAGCTTCTGCGGTGCAAACGTTTCCTTCCCCTCTGGTGCGTTTCCTGTTTGGGGCCATCACTTTTGCAGACTGGTGGTTTGAAGTTATTTGAGAAGAGAATTTGAAATTGAAAGAGAGTTGTAGGGTTCAGTGGTATAGGGGTGGGGGTATTTATAGTTGAATTCTTGCGGTGGCATTATCGTTATTATGTTTAAAGTAGAGTTCTAATTATAGACATATTAGTTAACTAATAATAATTCCGCCAAACATATACCTTATTTTCACAATCCGTATCTCATAATTCTCAAACAAAATGCTGATTTACGCGTATCGTTATGTGATACTATAAGATATTGTAGAGGACACGTGTCAACCGTTACGAAAATCAGTCGTATCATGTAATCTATATGATTTCAAAATCTGACGGTTAAGTTTTCACGGTTATATTTTATTATTACTAAAATCCCACTCGAATGCACGAAGATCTTATCGCATTTAATGCGTTGGTAAGTCTTATCGCACTTGGTGTTTGCGGATAAGGACTTGAAGTTTGCGGATACAGAAATCCTGGTTTGCTAATATTGTTAATTTATTCGTCTGTACTTGTTCTTTTGCGGATACTGTTATTATGTTTCGCGAATTTAATTATTGACTATAGTTGCAGATATTTGTACGTGTTGTTTTGCGGATACTGTTATAAAGTTTCGCGAATTTAATTATGGACTGTAGTTTGCGCAAACATGTTAGCATTGTTAATTTATTCGTCTGTAGTTGTTGTTTGCGGATACTGTTATTATGTTTCGCGAATATAATTATTGACTGTAGTTTGCGGATATGCCCTAGTTGTGTGCAAACATGTTAGCGTTTCAGTAATTTTCGTTTTGCGAACAATCATGTTCTCTTTTAAGAAATTAAAAATACGTCTTCGAGAATACATAATATGTATTTTGCGAATTTAATATAGATTACTTTAACTGTAGAATAGGTAGATACTAATCATCCTTTCATTGAGAAAACAAGTGTTCAAAACACAAAACAAAAACAACAAAAGACGATTGACATGATAATAGTAAAAATATAACTACATCCTTCATGGGTCGGATGTGCCTTTGTCTTCTGCTATCACCATGCTTTTGAAGAAGTCCTAAATCTGTTTCTGTGTCGTCATCATCTTGTCTCTATCTTCGTTAAGCTTTGCATTCCCGTTCCTCATGTCAAGCACTTCCAGATCATGGATACGGTTTACCACCTTCTCCTCCATCAGAAAAAAGTGGCATTGGATTAGTGCCAACTTTACTTTGCGAATCTCCATTGCCGTATCCATAGCCGCTTGCTCCATCTCACGCATCTTCTTACAACGTTCCTCTATGGTACGTTCCATAGCTTCTTCGGTGCAAACGTTACCTTCAACTCGGGTGCGTTTCCTGTTTGGAGCCATCTCTTTTGCAGATCTGGTGGTTGTGAAATTGAACGAGAGTTTTAGGGTTTAGTAGTATAGGGGTGGGGGTATTTATAGTTGAAATCTTGCGGTGGTATTATCGTTATTTTGTTTAAAGTAGAGTTCTAATTATATATAGATTAATTAACCAATAATAATTCCGCAAAACATATATCTTATTTTCGCAATCCATAACTCAAAATTCTCAAACTAAATGCCGATTTACGTCTATCGGAGTGTGATACGATAAGATCTTGTAGAGGACACGTGTCAATCGTTCCCCAAAATCTGATGGTATGATTTCAAAATCAGACGGTTAAGTTTTCACAGTTACATTCCATCATTACTAAAATCCTCCTTGAATGCACCAAGATCTTATCGCATTTAATGCATTGTTAAGTCTTTTCACTGCCGTTTGGTTTAGTTTAAATCAATTTTTTAACCCTACAAATCACGTCATCATAGACCATTTTTTTAATTAAGTCATGTCACCATATAGAAAGTATTGTAGTAGCAGCGAGGAAGAGGTAACTTCAAAGAGACGAAGGGTTATTTCACATGGTGATGAAGAGGATTGCCCTATTATCATCAGTGACGATGACGATGATGAGAAAGAGGAGGATAAAGAAAATGTGGAGGAAGACGATGATGGGTATAATGGTGATGTTGAAGAGGATGATGATGTTGAAGATGATGATGATGATGAGGAAAATGAAGAAGAAGATTATGATTATAATGGTGATGTTGAAGAGGATGAAGAAGAACATGATGATGATGAAGAATACTCGGAGAATGAAGATTGATGAATGTAATTTATGTGACAAGTTCTTTCAGTTTTAGGAAATAGCACTCTCTGTTTGTGAATATAGAACTTATTTTTTTGGGTATTCATATATGGCCTTGTAGTTTGCGGATACAGAGATCCTGTTTTGCTAATATTGTTATTTTGTTTCTCTTAACATGTTGTTTGCGGATACGGACTTGTAGTTTGTGGATTCATATATGATGGTTTGCTTATATTGTAAATTTGTTCCTCTTAACTTTTTGTTTTCGAATACTATGATTAAGTTTCGTGCCTATTACTATTGACTTAAAGTTTCGAATACTAAGATTCTGGTTTGCGGATACAGATATCATGGTTTGCTGATACTTATATTCTGTTTCGCGTGTAACACAAATCATGGAATCATACATAACTTGAAAGCGAAATATAAACGTATTTAAGGAAAAAGATTTTGTTATTGATTAATAAGATTTGGTTAAGAACAGATAAAGGGAAACAAAAGAGACTAGGGTTTGCTATGCCTATACCACTAGTTTCTTATCTTTGTTCACCGCTATGATCACTTCGGTTATCTTCCTGTTCAGGGCTGAGTTTGCAAGCGCTTCTTCGGAGCTCATGTCAGTGCACAGCTGTTCGCCTACTTCCATACCCAAAATTTCAAGCTCAAGCTCAATGTCAGAAAGCTGACGCCCTATTGCCTTGAAGTTCATCAAAAACTCCTCATGCTTGATGAGACGCTTTTGTTTTTTGTCCTTATTTTGCTCCTTCAGCTTCCTTTCGCATTCGTCGAATTCATCTTCATAACTTCTACGCTTCCTGCTGCTTGAGGACGACATTTTTTCAGAGTAAAATTGGTTATAGGAAGAGTTGAGGGATGAGTATAGAAGGATACAGTATTGGGTATATATAGGGGAATATCTAGGGCATCGTGGGTTAGTGGAGCAATTAATTCTCCCCCACGTTTCCATGCTGTCAATATTTGATTGGTCTACCACAAACCGGTCCACTTTCCCTTTTGTACGCAAAAACGAAGTGGTATATTCTCTTTACTTGGTGTTTGCGTATACGATCTTGTAGTTTGCGGATACTGTTATTATGTTTCGCAAATATAATTTTGGACGGAAGTTTGTGGAAACATAGATCCTGGTTTGCGGATATAGAGATCATGGTTTGCTGATTCTAATAATTTGTTTCGCGTGTAACATAAATAACGAAATTATATGTAATCGAAAGTGAAATATAAACTATTTTAAGGAAAACGATTTTTTTAATTATTTTAAATTGGTTAAGAACAGACAAAAGGAATCAAAGAGAATGGGGTTTGCTACCCCTATACCACCAGTTTCATAGCCTTGTTCACAACTATGATCACTTCGGTTATCTTCCTGGTGAGGGCTGTGTTTGCAAGCACCTCTTCGGTGCTCATGTCAATGCACAGCTCGTCGCCAACATCCATGGCCAAAATTTCAAGCTCAAGCTCGATCTCAGAAAGCTTAGGCTTGATTGCATTGAAGCTCGTCACAAACTTCTCGTGTTTGATGACACGCTTTTCTTATCTGTCCTTCTTGTTCTGCTCCTTCATCTTCCTTTCGCGTTCGTCGAGTTTATCTTCATAGCTTTTACGCTTCCTGCTGCTTGACGACGCCATTTTTTCAGAGTAAAATTGGGTATTCGAAGAGTTGAGGGATGAGTATAGAAGGATACAGTATTTGGGTATATATAGGGGAACACGTAAGGCATCGTGGGTTAGTGGAGCAATTAATTCTCCCCCACGTTTCCCAGCTGTCAATATTTGATTGGTCTACCACAAACCGTTTCACTTCCCTTTTGTACGCAAAACGGAAGTAGTAAATTCTCAAATCATTACACATTTTTTAGTAAACAAAATTTGAAATATTCGCAAACAATTTGTTATATTAAATTCGTATAAATGAAACAGTCTATATTAAATCCGCAAAAAACAATTGTGTATATCCAAAAACATATAAAACCAAATCCGCAATTGATAATCTTCATCAGTCTACTTCTTCTTCTTCTTCCTATTCTTACTCAGTGGGGCATGTCCTTGTGTCATGGTTTTTCCTTCTGTGTGAACAATATATTATATTAAATTTCATATAAATAAAAACATGTGCAGAAATGAAATTTATTAATTCGGAAAAAGTCAAACAAATGTATCCTCAAACAGTCTGTATTTATTTACAAAACTTATTGTCTATATTCGCAAACAGAAACAACGAAATCCACAGTTGAAAATATTCATCATTCTACTTCTTCTTCTTCTTCTTCTTCTTCTTCTTCTTCTTCTTCTTCTTCTTCTTCTTCTTCTTCTTCTTCTTCTTCTTCTTCTTCTTCTTCTTCTTCTTCTTCTTCTTCTTCTTCTTCAGAGGGCAGGTCCTTGTGTCATGGTCTTGCAATGTGCGGCATGTGGCGCATAGCCGTTTTCGCTTGTTACTAGCATTGATTGTCTTTTCTTTATTACTGATCATTCTACTCCCAGATCGCAAGCGAGAGCCTTTGGTGTTTGTGATATTTGGTGGCTGGACAATGACTATTTCTGGTAATTTGATCCCTGTCACCGATGCTATGAAACTTGTTCTATTGAGCCTATTCGCATTCACTATGTCATCCACCGTCTTAACTCTATATCGATTTAGAGTGTCCAACAATCCTCAAATACTTGAAATTGATGCATCTTCTGTCCCAATCATTTCCGTAAACCTGGTTTTCACTGCATCCAGAACTTCATCGTCCTTCAGACTAGGACCTTCAGGTGCAACACCATTAGAAGACAATGTAGCTGTCAAGTTTGTGTCTTTACACCATCTCGGGTTTACCAGCGTCCTAGGAATCTTCTTTAACGTTGTGTTTTGCAGCGCAAAGAATATGTGAGAACATATATAGCCCGTTGTTAGAAGCTTGTTGCAATTGCACTCAAAGTTGTTTGTACTCATCGTCCAAGTCACCCTGAATTCCTTACCATCTTTAATAATCGACGAATCTCTGACTTTATAGACAATGCTGTCATCTACGGTGTCATCCATGCCTGGCAAGCTGCAGCGGTTGAGAGCGTAAACTATATGCTTTTGTATGTCAGCAAACACAGTATGAGTGTATACAGTCCAAGCATCCGCTTCAAACCACGTGTTTGTCTTCAGCACCGGATATGAATTGTAGATGTGCATCATAAGACTGAAATGCTCATTCCTTTGGTTCTCTATCACCACTCCACACCGCCAGATCAAGTGAACAAGGTTTAGGTACTGATCTGTGAGTTGTTGATAGGCCCGGTTGGCTGATTCAGACCTTGATGTTGTTCTCATAAACAACCCCATTGGTAAATCCCTATGGTATGCTGGGATCCAACTATGTCGCAGATCGAATATGCCATTGAGCCAAGTGTTGTCCTGCAAATTGAAGTCTTCAATGATGCTAGCCCACTCTTCATCAAACTCATCAGGGCCTATAAGGTTGTTGTATACTATGGAATCCAACCTTTTCTCAAAGTCTGTATCATTTGTCATACTTCCAGGCACCTGTAACATTTTTCGTAAGATTTGTAAAGTCGAACAAATAAATAATAGAAATTGACAATACTGTGGCGTATGGATATTTTGTGTTCATAGATTGAGAAAACAGACATAATAGTTTGAGAATAGATATAAACTCATCGCATAGTAGTTAACTATGAGAACCATATTAAGAATAAAACGTTTTGAGTAAACAACCATTACAAGATGTGGATACAGAGTATATGATTTTCTTATAGAGACTGACCTTAAGACGAATCTTATTCATAATGTGCCACATGCAGAGTTTGTGCTTAGTGTCTGTCATGACTTTCGGTATTGCAACTTTCATTGCTGGGTCTTAATCTGTCACCAGATACATTGGTTGCTTCCCATTCATCGTTGTAAAACCCGCTTATTTAAAAAGGAGTATCCTTTTGTAATTAGAATCGTCGGGGTAGGTTTGTGCAATAAGCGTTTCTGTAAAAAAAAATTGAATTGGGCTGGACCGGGCCGACCCGGCCCAAGCCCGGGCTTTATAAGCCGAAATTAGGGTTCGGCCTCCCCATTTCTCTCCTCTTCTTCGTTCCTGCGCAGCCTCCCCTCACCCGACCTCCCTCCCTCATCTCTCTCTCTCAACTCCGGCCGCCGGTGCCACAGCTCCCGAATCCGGCCACCATCGTCCTCCCTCGTCTCCACATCGAGTTCATCGGCCGTCTCTCCGTCCTCACTTAGTCCCGAGCTCGAGCTCGTCCTCACAGCGCCACCACCGAGCCGCCGCCTCTTCTCCGTCTAGATTCGGTCTCCCTCTCCCGAACCGATCCCCACCTCTCCAGCTCGCGTCGCCGCCGCCGCCGTTGGCCGACCGCTCGATCCCTCACCTCCCCCGTTCAATCGAAGCCACCACCGTCCAGTTTCCCGTCGCCGAGCCACTCGCCGGCCACGCCATCGCCCCGAGCCACTCGCCGGCCACGCCACCGTCCCTTTCTCTACGGTTAAGCCCCGGCCGACGCCGCCCTCGCCGGCGGCCGACCGGTTCGAAACCGAACCTTTATTTTCCCGTTTTTGATTTCCGTTGAATCTGGGTTTTTTGTTGAAACCGGTTGTTTTGGAGTGAACCGAGTTCTGTATTGTAACAAAAGGGTAAAGAAATAAAACCTTTTTCGAGTTTAGTGTGGAAGTTCAAATCAGTTTGGATCTGGTTCTCTTAGAAGCAAAGTAGCGTAAATTGAAAACAAAAGAGGTATTAAAATGAAAAAAGTCAGTCTTAAGAAAAGGAAAAGAAAACGGTTTTAAATGGAAAAGATAGGGTTTTAAAATGGAGAGAATTTAAAATCAATTTGGGCTTAAAAACGAGAATCAATTTTGGAGATAAAACGGTTTTAATCAAAAAGGAAAACGAAACCAGAGTCGAGGAAAAGGTTTTCTTGTTAAGATTAGTGGATCGAAACTGGATTGAGATTGGGAACCTGAACGTTTAAACTAGACGTTAAACGGATTTAAAACGGAATTTTGAGCAGTTGAACGAATCTAGAACTCTCGTTAAAATGGAATGCTAATTGGGTTTAGAAAGGAACAAAAGCGGACCGCTGAATCGGACCTCGTGCATTGGGACCGTGCCTCGCATGCACCGGTTCGGTGCTCGGGTACTCAAACCCAATTCGCCGTGACCCCGCTTTTATCGCGCTCGAATTTAAAGGACAACTGTCGGTTTTAAACTGGATTAATTGTGATCTTTAAATTAACCTGGGAACCGACTCTAATTATGGCTTTCGTGTTATCTTTAGCGTCCGGCTTCGATCGAAGTGAAGCCCGGAGGTAGCGAGCCAGAACGTCCGCAGCTAGGAAGCGTAGCGGGTGCTCTTCGGTTGAGGTAGGGAAAAGTAGCCGAATCTCGACCCTGACTAGGGAAAGTTAACAGTAGAAATTTCATGTGACACTGGGGTATCGTGGGTTGAGTAGGTTAGCGAATATTAGAACTGCATGATACGGGATTGTAGCGTTTATCAGAAAAGCATGTGACACTTAGTAGTGTCGTAGGAACAGAGAACTTAGCGATAATTGAATTACTGGAGGCATATGACAATGCCCGGAGGTTGATTGCGAACTTATCGACATTAGGAGTACTGGAGGCATATGACCATGCCCGGAGGTTGTTTGTGAAACTAGCGATCTAGGACTGTTGGAGGCATCGTTTATGCCGGAGGTTGTTGTGCGTTATTTATTGTTGAGTTTGGGTGGCCTTGAGAGCCGTGTTAATTGTTGTTGAGTTTGGGTGGCCTTGAGAGCCCGTGTTAATTGTTGTTGAGTTTGGGTGGCCTTGAGAGCCCGTGTTAATTGTTGTTGAGTTTTGGGTGGCCTTGAGAGCCCGTGTTACTATTGCTGAGTCTTAAGTGGCCATGAGAGCCCGTGTTGTCGTTTTGTTGTTTTGAGTGGCCGCGAGTGCCCGTGGGGTCGTTGACCCGTGAGTCACTGTTGGTGTATCTTGGGAGGCCGTGAGTGCCTGTGGGGCTGTTGAGTCCGTATTTTAGGGTTGGTGTCTTGGGTGGCCATGAGTGCCTGTGGAGTGCTGAACTTGTGTTGTTGTTGTCTGTTGAACTGTGCTTGTGATTGTGATTGTGGTTACCTGAGGTTGTGGGCCCGCTTCATTAAACGGGGGTCCTCGATCACACGCGTCTGCACGTTCAGACGGGGTAGGGGGCCCGCCCGTCAGTAAAGGGGTCCTGGCCGCGCGTGTGTGGTTCGGTGGTTGTGAGTGTGATAGGTCGACAGCCTGATCCGACTTAGTGTCGATGAACTGCAAAGGTCGACAGCCTGATCCGACTTAGTGTCGAGGAATTGCGATAGGTCGATCCTGGACCTGAGTGAGGGAGGTTACTGAGCAGCTGGTTTGCGATCCTTTGTGATCTTGTTTGGTGTGCGATCCTTTGTGATCTTGTTTGGTGTTACGTAGTTCCTTGAGTCCTTGGAAGAGGTCGTGATCGTTGTGTCGTGTCTACTTACGTGTTTGAGTGTTGAGTCGTTCGAGGAAGGTCACCGTGGGTGTTTGTCAGTCAGAGTACTTGAGTTGGGGACAGTGATCCCCTGAGTTGAGTTTGTTGTTGGTGTTACCGGCATTGTCTGCTAATTATGTCGTAGTCAGTCTGTTATCCGTAGTGGTGAGCGAGCGCTCACCCCTAGCTGCTTTTCCTACAGGTACTTGTCGCAGGTCGAACTAGGTGAGCTTCCGAAGCTGGAAGAGCTAGGGGCGGGAGTCCGGGTTACTTTAGTCTAGCGACGGATACCTCGTTTTACTTTTGTCCACTTGTTGGGACGTGGTTTAAGTTGTAATTATTATTTTGTTGAACTAAACTGGTATTCTAAAGTGATTTAATGAAAACAGGTTTCACGTGTTTTTATGTTTTTAAAACGTTCGCGTCCCGAGTTCGGTTTACTGAAATTGGGGCGTGACAATCGCTTTCAGAAAAGCGTTAAACATCCAAGTGAAAGACTCGATATCCTCATGTGTTACCAGTCCCAGCCCAAAAGTCACAGATTTGTCATAGTTGTCTACTCCTTTAAACGGACAAAATGGCATCGAGTACCTACAAAACATCAATCGTTAATAAATAATAATGTTTAAAATTTCTTTTTCAATGGATTAGCGAATACGAGTAATACTTACTGGTTAGTCCTGTAAGTTGTGTCAAAGGAAACATTACCCCCTAAAGCTCGGAATTCTTGATAGCTATTTCATCACACCAGAATAGTTTAGTTAGGCTTCCGCTTGTGTCAACATCGTACTCATAGTAGAACTTGTTGTTGGCTACCTTCTTGTCACGGAACTGGTCAAGGATCATCTGAACATCACTTCCTCCAATATAGGCTTTCAAGTCCCTGTGCTAGTTGAAGAAATTTTGCTTCAAAGCTCCAACATGGCTGGGGCCTCCGCGTGTTTCACTGATTAGTCTGTGTGCCTTTGAGGGACCTATTCCCGATCTCTCGCAAAAGTTCATATACTCAACATGGTTGCCTTCCGTGTGTCGGTTACCTCTCATCTCATGTCTGTGCTCCGCTCCAACCATAGGGTGGTTATGACCTTCAACAAATTTTGATACTTTGTATCCCAATTCCTCCGAAACAAATGTGAACCTTATCATTGCTTCATAATTAATTCTTGTGAGCAATCTGTTCCTCTTTTTTGTAGGCTTTGAAAGTTGAGGACTGTTTTGTTCGGGGATCTCACCCTGTTTGGAGCATACCATGTACTTTAGCTTTATGTTGTTTGTTTTATCCTTCTTCTCGGTAGACCTTCTTGTAGTGAATCCAGACAGTCTAGCGTAATTTTGGTAGAAATCTATCGCCTTATTCAGTGTCTTGAATTGTCACGCCCCAATTTCAGTAAAACCGAACCTGGAACGAGAACGTTTTAAAACAATAAAACAATGAAACCTGTTTTGGATAAACACTTTAAAATCTCCATTTAATTAATCAAAATAATATTTACAACTTAAAAACACGTCCCAACACGTGGGCAAAAGTACAAGGTATCGGTCACTAGACTCAAAAGACAAAAACCCGGACTCCGCTCCTAGCTCCACAAGCTTCGAGAGCTCACCTAGTCCGTCTTGTGATCAGTACCTGTAGGAAAAGCAGCTAGGGGTGAGCGTTCGCTCACCACCACAGATAACAGGCTGACTACGGCATAATTAGCAGACAATGCCGATAACACCCACAACAAACTCAACTCCGTGGATCACTGTCCCCAACCCAAGTACTCTGACTGAACACACACCCACAGTTACCTTCCTTGACCAACTCAACACCCTGACACGTGAAGTAGACCCGACACAACGATCACGACCTCTTCCAATGACTCAAAGGAAAGATACGCAACACCAAACAAGATCACAAAGGATCGCACACCAAACAAGATCACAAAGGATCGCACACCAGCTGCTCAGTAACCTCTCCCACTCACACGAACACGGATCATGCTAGCCAAAGAATGCTCAACACCTGTGATACTCAAACTCGGACCAGGCCAGCCAAAGAATGCTTGCAACCTATTGATACTCAAACTGTGTCAGGCCAGCCAAAGAATGCTTGCAACCCGTTGATACTCAAACTGTGTCAGGCCAACCAAAGAATGCTTGCAACTTGTTGATACTCAAACTGTGTCAGGCCAGCCAAAGAATGCTTGCAACCTGTTGATACTCAAACTTGGTCAGGCCAGCCAAAGAATGCTTGCAACCTACCGAGATCCGCAACCACAATCACAAGCACAATCACAATCACAATCACAATCACAAGCAAGTTCAACAACCAGTAACAAGACAGGTTCAACACTCACAGGCACTCATGGCCACCAAGACACCAATAGTAAAACTCAGACTCAACAGCCCCACAGGCACTCACGGCCTCCCAAGATACACCAACAGTAACTCACGGGCTCAACAACCCCACGGGCACTCACGGCCTCTCAAAACTACCAACAGTCACTCACGGGCTCAACAACCCCACAGGCACTCAAGTCCTCCCAAGACACACAAACAGTAACTCACGGGTTCAACAACCCTACAGGCACTAGCGGCCTCTCAAGACACACCGCCAATAAAGACACGGGTTCAACAACCCCACGGGCACTCACGACCTCCCAAAACCCCAAAGGTAAAGACACGGGTTCAACAACCCCACGGGAACTCATGGCCACCCAAACCACCAAAGGTAAAGACACGGGTTCAACAACCCCACAGGCACTCATGGCCACCCAAAACACCAAAGGTAAAGACACGAGTTCAACAACCCCACGGGCACTCATGGCCACCCAAAACACCAAAGGTAAAGACACGGGTTCAACAACCCCACGGGCACTCATGGCCACCCAAAACACCAAAGGTAACGACACGGGTTCAACAACCACACGGGCACTCATGGCCACCCAAAACACCAAAGGTAAAGACACGGGTTCAACAACCCCACGGGCACTCATGGCCACCCAAAACATCAACAATAATACACGGGCTCTCTAGGCCACCCAAGACATCAACAATAATACACGGGCTCTCATGGCCACCCAAGACTCAACAATAATACACGGGCTCTTATGGCCACCCAAGACACAACAATAATACACGGGCTCTCATGGCCACCCAAGACACGAAAATACACAAACAACCGCCGGCATAATCAATGCCTCCAACAGTCCTAATATCAACAGTTTCACAAACAACCTCCGGGCATGGTCATATGCCTCCAGTAATTCTAATATCGCTAAGTTCTCTGCTCCTACGACACTACTAAGTGTCACATGCTTTTCCAATAATTGCTACGATCCCGTATCATGCTTTTTAATATTTAAATAAACCTATTCAACCCACGACACCCCGGTGTCACATGCAATTCTACTGTTAACTTTCCCCAGTCAGGGCCGAGATCCGGCTACTTTTCCCTACCTCGTGCGTGTTCTCCCAAAAGCCAAACAACGAGCTCCGGTGATGATCTCAGTCACTCACCCAGCTTTCCCTTGCCTCGGTCCGTGGCACGATCTAAAAGAACACAAATTTAAGGCACTTAACAACCCGCAGGAATAAACTGAAATTCGATAAACTTAACGCCCAAACGTAACCTCGACAATGTCGATCACTCCCAAACTTCCCAATTACTCGACATTGTCCATAAGGGACCCGTAAAGGCCCGATTCGCCCGACATGGCGAATCTGCCCGGGTTTTGTAAATGCCCTTCCGGGGCTCCAAAAATTCCCGTTTTCGTTTCTACGGTCTTAGAATAATTCAAGGGTCCCAATGTACTTGCCTGAATCGAATTCCGACTCCCGAGTCAGTTAATTTCCGTTTCAAGTTTCTAAAACCCGATAAATACAACTTTCGCATTTTAATTCCAAATTTCGATTCGGTTATGGATAAATTATTCGGGGAACGTCCTAAACCACCCAAACACGAAACCCTAATTCCCGAGCGTGTGGGCCCCACCCGGCCATCCTTGGAAAATGTTCCTTTTCGCCCCAAAACGTTCCTAACGAACTCCAATCTTGAACCCAACCTTAATCAACACATCTAAACTCAAACCCTAAAATTCAAACGTTCCAAAACGAGAAAAAGATGGGTTCTTACCGTAGGTAATGACGAGGGGAGTTCGAATCTTCAATCGTTGAGTCGATCGGTCGGTCGGATCGTCGGGAAATCACCAAAAACCCAATCTTCTTCTTCCTTTCTCTCCTTCCCTTTCTCTCTCTTCTTTTCTCTCTCTTCTCT
Organism: Erodium maritimum; assembly: GCA_963921825.1. NCBI lineage: Eukaryota > Viridiplantae > Streptophyta > Magnoliopsida > Geraniales > Geraniaceae > Erodium > Erodium maritimum. The sequence continues at coordinate 46,756,807 of OY997593.1, read as the reverse complement.
CTCCTAAATTCTGAAATGGCCGAACCATCTCACTCTCTTCCCCTTTTGTTTTGTTTTAAAAATCAAACCACACATCAAAATGACAAAAGTACCCTTACTTTCCCTTTTAAGTCAAAGGGCAAAGTTGTCCCCTTTCCTTCATTCCACCACATTCATGACAAGTGGCAAAATGGGTCCCACCCCTTTTTGGAAAAATATCTACTGGATATTTTCCAATCAGATTCGCGAAAATCGGACGTTTCGGGCCCCGAACGGACACTTTTTCCCAAAAATTACGAAATCTGACGGGATACAAGGAAACGGGTCAACTAAGACCGCTGCGACGACGGCTAAGCTTTTTGGATCCAAAAAGGTCCTCGAATGGACCAAAACGTCGCTCGGTTGACTTTTCCAGCGAAAAGTCATCTTTTCCCAAAACGATCAGAAAGTTGCCCTGAGTCCCCCGGAACTCACTTTGGTCGATAACGGGGTCAACTTAAGTCCGGTATGACACTCGGGGTCATTTGAGGTTCACTTAACTGTCAGTCTTAAAAAATTTTAATTTTCCTATTTTTCGCAGGTTTGACTAGCGTTGACCGGGAGTGGTTATTACATGAATTCCTTTCCTACAAACGGCGTTCATTCAGGCTGGCAGGACGGCAAGTATATCCTGGTTCCTCCAGCACAAAACAGAACTGTGTTTTGGAGATCTGATTCTGCAGTACAGTCACTGTCTGTGCCTGCAGCTGATATTCATCGAAATAAGGATCAGTTTGAGGATGTAATAATTTCGGATTGCATATACAGCACACATAGAATCAGATAGTTATAATATACTCAAATTGATAAATAGGCAGTAGTATATAGTAACAGGCAAAGTAGATTATTTATGCTTTACGGTAATAAGCAAGTTAGTTTGCGGATACTGCACACCTAGTTTGAGAGTTTGTCATGGAGGAGATTTTATATATTGTTTGAGAAGAAACAAATATTTTATGTCGCTAAATATCGTACAACACAAACTATTGTTTTGAGTATCTAGGCATTCTAGTTTACGGATAAAAAAACCACCATGATCATGACTGTCACGCCCCAATTTCAGTAAACCGAACTCGAGACGCGAACGTTTTAAAAACCATAAAACAATGAAACCTGTTTTGGATAAACACTTTAAAATCTCCATTTAATTAATCAAAATAATATTTACAACTTAAAAACACGTCCCAACATGTGGGCAAAAGTACAAGGTATCCGTCACTAGACTCAAAAGACAAAAACCCGGACTCCGCTCCTAGCTCCACAAGCTTCGAGAGCTCACCTAGTCCGTCCTGTGATCAGTACCTGTAGGAAAAGCAGCTAGGGGTGAGCATTCGCTCACCACCACAGATAACAGACTGACTACGGCATAATTAGCAGACAATGCCGGTAACACCAACAACAAACTCAACTCCGGGGATCACTGTCCCCAACTCAAGTACTCTGACTGACAAACACCCACGGTGACCTTCCTCGAACGACTCAACACTCAAACCTGTAAGTAGACCGACACAACGATTACGACCTCTTCTAAGTACTCAAAATAAACTACGCAACACCAAACAAGATCACAAAGGATCGCACACCAAACAAGATCACAGAGGATCGCAAATCAGCTGCTCAGTAACCAATTCTGTTTCTCTCGCCCTTTCCGATCCCAGTCGGGCCATGCGGTCGACCTGTCAGTAACCATCTATGTATCTCGCCCTTTCCGATCCCAGTCGGTCCAGGCGGTCGACCTGTCTCAGTAACCTCTCTGTCCTTCGCTCTTTCCAACACAAAGTCGGTCCAGGCAGTCGACCTGTCTTACAACTTCTCTGTCCCTCGCTCTTTCCAACACAAAGTCGGTCCAGGCAATCGACCAGTCTTACAACTTCTCTGTCCCTCGCTCTTTCCAACACAAAGTCGGTCCAGGCAGTCGACCTGTCTTACAACTTCTCTGTCCCTCGCTCTTTCCGACCCCAGTCGGTCCAGGCAGTCGACCTGTCTCAGTAACCTCTCTCACTCAGGTAACCACAATCACAATCACAAGCAAGTTCAACAAAACAGCAGCAACACAGGTTCAACACTCCACAGTCACTCATGGCCACCCAAGACACCAACCATAAAACACGGACTCAACAGCCCCACGGGCACTCACGGCCTCCCCCAACACACCAACGATAAAGACACGGGTTCAGCAACCCCACAGGCACTCACGGCCTCCCAAGACACATCAACAGCAAGGACATAGGTTCAACAACCCCACTGGCACACACGGCCTCCCCCGACACCAACAGTCAAACACGGGCCCTCATGGCCACCCAAGACTCAACAGTCAACCACGGGCTCTCATGGCCACCCAAGACTCGACAGTCAAACACGGGCTCTCATGGCCAACCAAGACACACCAACAGTAACTCACGGGCTCAACAACCCCACGGGCACTCACGGCCACTCAAACTACCCACAGTAAAGACACGGCTTCACAACCCCATGGGCACACATGGCCACCCAAAACACCGTAGGTAAAGACACGGGTTCAACAACCCCACGGGCACTCATGGCCACCCCAAACTCAAATAATAACACGGGCACTCAAGGCCACCCAAACACAAATAATAACACGGGCTCTCATGGCCACCCAAGACTCAACAATAATAGCACGGGCTCTCAAGGCCACCCAAACACAAATAATAACACGGGCTCTCATGGCCACCCAAGACACCAAATAAACAATCAACCTCCGGCTTAACCAAATCCTCCAATAGTCCTAATATCAACAGTTTCTCAATCAACCTCCGGGCATGGTAATATGCCTCCAGTAATTCTACTAACGCTAAGTTCTCTGCTCCAACGACATTAGTAAGTGTCACATGCATTTCCAATATTCGCTACGTTCCCGTATCATGCATTTCTAATATTCGATAACCTACTCAACCCACGACACCCCGGCGTCACATGCAATTCTACTGTTAACTTTCCCTAGTCAGGGCCGAGATCCGGCTACTTTTCCCTACCTCAAGACGATACCACAACAACGTCTCCTAGCTGCTAACGATCGAGCCTACCTCCTGTCTTCTCCACGATCGAGGTCAAAGCCTAAAGAACACCGATTCATCTGAGCCTGACCGGGACGCCACAGCTTGGTGCTTTGCAGCACCTGTTGTGTTCTCAAACCTCATGTCCTTTGCAAAGAAATCCCTCCCGGCAACAATTGATAAACACAAGTTAGTGTCCAACCAACTATATTAGAGTTTGATCACAAAACCAAACACGTACCAAGTCATTCCCATTACTGAATAGTATAAAAAAGGAAAGGCATTGTCTACTGGTTCACAAGGAGAGATACTTAAACAATCATGACCATTTCACATGGAGGTGGGACAGGAGCAAAAGACCAAATCTTGGATCAATTTTTAAGTCATAATCAACGGCTAAAACCAAGGCAGTTTTGGTCACCACCACTACTACCAAGTCGAATCACAGTCCACACTCCAATATAACCCATCATAAACATTTATTTACTTACCAACAGTTGCAGTGGAGGAAGTGGGAGTGCCGTCAATGAAATTCAAGCTTCTGGTGACGATGGTCTTGGTCTTGCTCTTGTGAGCATCGTCTCTGCAGGTGAGCCCTTCCATTTCACCAACATCTTCGTCGTCGTCATCCTCCGATCCGTCGCTGGGCGTGGTGGTGCCGCCGCCATTTCCGTTCCAATCACATTCGTCCCGCCGCTCATCACCGTAAACAGACCTCCGGAACTCGGGGTCGTGGGGGGTGAAGAAGCGGTTGCGGTCGGCGGGTGAGAGCATCTTCTCGCCGATGAAACCGGTGAGCTCTCGGGTCTTGGGACCTTGATCGCCGGTGCAGTGTAGTGGGGCGACGGAGATGAACCGCACAGTCTCGGCATGGAGGACTAGCTGGGGGTCGAGCCTCTGAGAGGAACCATCTCCATTTCTTCGGTCGACAACATGCTGTAGAACCCTAAACTGGGAAAAAATAAGGGTGTGCTTCGTGCCGAGACGAGGTCCAGGAGAAGTAGTCTCGCTTTCCCGAACCCTTTTATGGGCTCTCCCTCAAGCTTTTGTTGGGCCTTCCTCAAAGTAAGGGAGGTTGTGAGCCCGTGCTTACTACAACAATCTTAAAACATTAGTGGTCCAAAACTTATACAATTGCAACACAAAGAATAAGTAAGTTGAAGCACAAAACACTTAGTCTTGAAGACATGGGTTCAAGTCTCAGCTACCACTTATTTTTTTTTCGATCCAAATTTCAACCCGTTCTCCTCCCAACGTCGTTTCAAAATAATAATTTAAATATTAATTCCTATAACCGGAGCGGTCTTTACAGTCTACCTCCCTTAAAGGAATTTCGTCCTCGAAATTTAAAACGAACGCGCTCCACTCAACCCGATCTCGGGGAACGCCCGATTGAGCTATCAGTCTGCTGTCTCCAAATTCACGGAACCACATAAACCAGTTGGTCGATACCGAAATCCTCTGTCGGTAGAAATGTCGCACTGACACACGCGGCTTGGTCGAGATATCCTATACCGGAATCGTCTGTCGATATAGGTAACATGCCGAAACAATTCTTATAACACACTTAAAGCGGATCCAACACGCACACACGTCTGCTCACTATTTACTTCTTTTAAGTAAGTAACGCGCACAACAACAGAAAGTTAGCCCCCGTCCTGCACCGCAGTCCCCATCTCCGTCGGTTGTTCACTACCCGCATCTAATAGAACACATGATAACGGTCAAACCATCTCCCCGGAATTCTCGTCGGGATACAAACATGACACCTGGTGCCAAACACAACCGTCGATCTAGACGTTCCACATCGGTATACTCTCTTGATGTAGACGTCATACCGGAACAACACACTGGAAACCGTGCATACGTGGGACCACTGTCACTACTCGTGCAATCCACGCCGGACTCCAAACATGGTTACGCCCCGGCCAACCTCACACGATAACACAAGTAAAACACCTGCAGACTCAATCAGTTTACAAGTCGATTCACCCACAGTACCACGAAACTGAAGACATTACGAGTACCAGTCCCGCGGGCTCCGAACGGCTTGGATACCTCGCGCATACTTCATCATCGCGCTTCCATGTCAAATCTGCGCTGTTCTTAATCGTTCAAGATCACGCGACCCTTCTGTCGCTTCTCGAGCAACTCGGGACCACACCGATCACTATTGGACTTGAAGTGTGCCCTGCTCAGCAAATGCACGACCTACCATCCAACGCTTCATGCGGTGCCATGGTGTTACTGGCCTGGAAACGATGTGGTAGTCGTACTCGGCGATTCGTTTCCGGATACCTCGTGAGGTACTCCCACTGCTACCAAACACTCTCTCACTCGTCAAACAACAACGTACTCAGTCAGGGTGTCAAGACGCCAGAACCACATCAAGTTTCTATTCTTAGACACTCACGCCTCCTCACGTGTAACGAAAACCGAAGGGTGTGATGTTTGTGGGTTAGGGGTCCACCACGCTTCCGCTGCGCCACTCTGATCTCATCGTCATTCGGTCACCTCTTGACCGGCTGAAGGCCTACTACTGTTGTTGCGGCCCTCCGCCGCTCGGGCACTCGGCTCCGATGTCCCGGCTGCCGACCGTGTAAACATACAAATCCCCCGTTCCAACGCGACGACACCTACCGATGTCCCTGATCCTGTCTACTTCATATGGTCAGACGAAGCTCGTGGCCGGGAGAACCCTGCAGTTCTCTGTCCCTTCAATTCTCGAGTCTCGTACAGTCTCGCAACACATGCTCAGTCGCTACTGAGTCTTACAGGCCCTCGCGGTCTTTCCACGGCCTCGTTCCACTACCGTCGTCGTGCCTACCAACTCCGAACATACCCGATCCTCGGGGTGAGTACTCGATCCAGCATCAGGGCTCTCGGGCTCTCTCTCGAACCTCCTGTATCGGTTCGCTCCTCCTACTCCCCAGGCGCGACAGCCCTAGTCAACACCACACCACCACCAACCGGCGTGTCCAGACGCAGGGGTGGACTCAATGGCTCTAAACTCAGCACAACTCAATGAAACAAAACAGTGTGACGCCTCGTTACTCAACAAACATGACGCCCAAATCAGAGACCGACCAACCATTCCAATAGTCACCCCGATGAGGTCTAGTGTAACCCTCACACGGTCCTCCATGCATTTACTTGTAACTTTTCGCAACCAAACCAGTGTTCACTACTCGTCCCTTGCGGGAAAAGTAGTAAAGGGGATGAGCGTTATGCTCACCTCCACGGACACCCGTTCGATTATGGCATACTAGTAACACACTAATGACTTACCGATCTAACCAGGGCAAACCATCTCCCCGAAACCTACTACCAACACGTCACACTGCTCAAGTCATTAACACCTCAAATACTCGCTCATGTAAGGTAAACCTTGACACGGGAAACACGTCCTCAATTCAGTAAATCACTATTGCTCATAATAACGATACCCCAATTACTCGATCACCTAAGGGAAACCTCAAATAACCCACTCACGTGAAGGAAACCTCGAACCACCCGTTCACGCAAGGAAAAACCTCGAATAACCCGTGGTGAGACTCTCACACCGAGGCGCTGTATTACTACCGTAGGTCATCGATGAGTCTCGAACTCAAGACCTCATCCTTTAACACCCAGCTTACGGCCCCTACAACCCACAACTGTGGACATAACTACGCCAAACCACGCACTCAAACTGCACGAACGCGAATCGAGTCACGCAACCACAACACTAACCTGCGTAATCAAGATGGTGTAAAAGACAGGGGTCACGGACCCATGACCAACCCCGTCACGGTTGGGGTCACGGTGCCGTGAAAAAGGCCCCAAAATCCTCTGGTCCATCACTGATCTGTGACAGGATCCGTGACGCTCGCGCATACCTGTTTTCCAAATTCGTTTCAACCTCGAACCTTACCCCATTTTAACCCTAAAATAGCCTCAAACGACACATACGCTTGACCAACAATTTACCAACACACGTACGACCATTCAAGACCAAACACAAGTCTCCCCAACCTCAATCATAAGCCGACACGGCCAAACAACAACACTCGCCCACCGGGCCAACCAACCTACACACACGCCCACAGGCCAACCAAAGTCGAAACACGCCCACCGGGCCAACCAACAATCAAGACACTCCCACAGGACCAATCAAAATCAAAACACGCCCACCGGGCCAATCAAAATCAAAACACGCCCACCGGGCCAATCAAATTTTAAAACTTTCTCCACTTCATTAAAAATCTTGTTTCTTGGCATCAGGTAGTTACAACCCGGTCCAGGCGTCCCCGAACTACGTTGTACCGACTTGACATCAGTACCGTCACGTTCGACTACAGGAACGCTCCTGAGTCGACCCGCGACAGCTTAAACACGTTTCACGCAGCACACACAAACAGTATGCCAGTAACCCCGTACTGCACATACACACAACACAAACAGGACTCACAACACAACGGGTCTACACACGGTTCCGGCCTGCGTACCCAACGCACGACGGGACTTTACTGACTCGACTTTCCCCACCTAATTGACGTACAGTCCGAGGTGTGAAACCTCGAGCTCTGATACCAAGCTGTCACGCCCCAATTTCAGTAAACCGAACTCGAGACGCGAACGTTTTAAAAACCATAAAACAATGAAACCTGTTTTGGATAAACACTTTAAAATCTCCATTTAATTAATCAAAATAATATTTACAACTTAAAAACACGTCCCAACACGTGGGCAAAAGTACAAGGTATCCGTCACTAGACTCAAAAGACAAAAACCCGGACTCCGCTCCTAGCTCTACAAGCTTCGAGAGCTCACCTAGTCCGTCCTGTGATCAGTACCTGTAGGAAAAACAGTTAGGGGTGAGCGTTCGCTCACCACCACAGATAACAGACTGACTACGACATAATTAGCAGACAATGCTGGTAACACCAACAACAAACTCAACTCCGGGGATCATTGTCCCCAACTCAAGTACTCTAACTGACAAACACCCACGGTGACCTTCCTCGAACGACTCAACACTCAAACCTGTAAGTAGACCGACACAACGATTACGACCTCTTCCAAGGACTCAAAAGAAACTACGCAACACCAAACAAGATCACAAAGGATCGCACACCAAACAAGATCACAAAGGATCACAAACCAGCTGCTCAGTAACCAATTCTGTTCCTCTCGCCCTTTTCGATCCCAGTCAGGCTAGGCGGTCGACCTGCCAGTAACCATCTATGTATCTCGCCCTTTCCGATCCCAGTCGGTCCAGGCGGTCGACCTGTCTCAGTAACCTCTCTGTCCTTCGCTATTTCAACACAAAGTCGGTCCAGGCAGTGGACCTGTCTTACAACTTCTCTGTCCCTCGCTCTTTCCAACACAAAGTCGGTCCAGGCAGTCGACCTGTCTTACAACTTCTCTGTCCCTCGCCCTTTCCAACACAAAGTCGGTCCAGGCAGTCGACCTGTCTTACAACTTCTCTGTCCCTCGCTCTTTCCGATCCCATTCGGTCCAGGCAGTCGACCTGTCTCAGTAACCTCTCACACTCAAGTAACCATAATCACAATCACAAGCAAGTTTAACAAAACAGCAACAACACAGGTTCAACACTCCACAGTCACTCATGGCCACCCAAGACACCAACCACAAAACACGGACTCAACAGCCCCACGGGCACACACGGCCTCCCCCGACACACCAACGATAAAGACACGGGTTCAGCAACCCAACAGGCACTCACGGCCTCCCAAGACATACCAACAGCAAGGACACAGGTTCAACAACCCCACGGGCACACACGGCCTCCCCCGACACCAACAGTCAAACACGGGCCCTCATGGCCACCCAAGACTCAACAGTCAACCACGGGCTCTCATGGCCACCCAAGACTCGACAGTCAAACACGGGCTCTCATGGCCACCCAAGACACACCAACAGTAACTCACGGGCTCAACAACCCCACAGGCACTCGCGGCCAGTCAAACTACCAACAGTAAAGACACGGGTTCACAACCCCACGGGCACACATGGCCACCCAAAACACCAAAGGTAAAGACACGGGTTTAACAACCCCACGGGTATTCATGGCCACCCAAACTCAAATAATAACACGGGCTCTCAAGGCCACTCAAACACAAATAATAACACGGGCTCTCATGGTCACCCAAGACTCAACAATAATAGCACGGGCTCTCAAGGCCACCCAAACACAAATAATAACACGGGCGCTCATGGACACCCAAGACACCAAATAAACAAATCAACCTCCGGCTTAACTAAAGCCTCCAACAGTTCTAATATCAACAGTTTCTCAATCAACCTCCGGGCATGGTCATATGCCTCCAATAATTCTATTAACGCTAAGTTCTCTGCTCCTACGACACTACTAAGTGTCAGATGCATTTCCAATATTCGCTACGTTCCCGTATCATGCATTTCTAATATTCGATAACCTACTCAACCCACGACACCCCGGCGTCACATGCAATTCTACTGTTAACTTTCCCTAGTCAGGGCCGAGATCCGGCTACTTTTCCCTACCTCAAGACGATACCACAGCAGCGTCTCCTAGCTGCTGACGATCGAGCCTACCTCCTGTCTTCTCCACGATCGAGGTCAAAGCCTAAAGAACACCGATTCATCTGAGCCTGACCGGGACGCCACAGCCTGGTGCTTTGCAGCACTTGTTGTGTTCTCAAACCTCATGTCCTTTGCAAACAAACCCCTCCCGGCAACAATTGATAAACACAAGTTAGTGTCCAACCAACTATATTAGAGTTTGATCACAAAACCAAACACGTACCAAGTCATTCCCATTACTGAATAGTATAAAAAAGGAAAGGCATTGTCTACTGGTTCACAAGGAGAGATACTTAAATAATCCTGACCATTTCACATGGAGGTGGGACAGGAGCAAAAGACCAAATCTTGGATCAATTTTTAAGTCATAATCAACGGCGAAAACCAAGGCAGTTTCGGTCACCACCACTACTACCAAGTCGAATCACAGTCCACACTCCAACATAACCCATCATAAACATTTAATTACTTACCAACAGTTGCAGTGGAGGAAGTGGGAGTGCCGTCAATGAAATTCAAGCTTCCGGTGACGATGGTCTTGGTCTTGCTCTTGTGAGCATCGTCTCTGCAGATGAGCCCTTCCATTTCACCAACATCTTCGTCATCGTCATCCTCCGATCCGTCGCTGGGCATGGTGGTGCCGCCGCCATTTCCGTTCCAATCACACTCGTCCCGCCGCTCGTCGCCGTAAACGGACCTCCGGAACTCGGGGCCATGGGGGGTGAAGAAGCGGTTGCGGTCGGCGGGTGAGAGCATCTTCTCGCCGATGAAACCGGTGAGCTCTCGGGTCTTGGGACCGGGATCGCCGGTGTAGTGTAGTGGGGCGGCGGAGATGAACCGCACAGTCTCGGCTTGGAGGACTAGCTGGGGGTCGAGCCTCTGAGAGGAACCATCCCCATTTCTTCGGCCGACAACATGCTGTAGAACCCTAAACTAGGGAAAAATAAGGGTGTGCTTCGTGCCGAGACAAGGTCCAGGAGAAGTAGTCTCGCTTTCCCGAACCCCTTTATGGGCTCTCCCTCAAGCTTTTATTGGGCCTTCCTCAAAGTAAGGGAGGTTGTGAGCCCGTGCTTACTACAACAATCTTAAAACATTAGTGGTCCAAAACTTATACAATTGCAACACAAAGAATAAGTAAGTTGAAGCACAAAACACTTAGTCTTGAAGACATGGGTTCAAGTCCAAGCTGCCACTTATTTTTTTTTTCGATCCAAATTTCAACCCGTTCTCCTCCCAACGTCGTTTCAAAATAATAATTTTAATATTAATTCCTGTAACCGGAGCGGTCTTTACAATGACGTTTTGGTCAACGGAAAATTATAATTTGCAGCGATTCTAGAAGAAAATCAATTTTGTTGAATAGATCTATACTGACATATTGTAGATGACATCTCGATTTGTGTATTGTTTGCTGTGTTAAAATCTGACGATATCAATCAATATCTCCCGCGATCTCTGTTGCGATTTCCGACGATCTCACGGTGCGATCCTGTCGGTGCGATCTCTGGTGCGATCTCAGGTGCGAAAAGAGATTTTGTTTTGGAATCAAGTTTCGAAGAATCGCAGTTCTTTTAACCTTGTCCGTGATCTAGATTTCTTCGAGAAAACTCCGATCTAGGGTTGATACTTGGAAAATCGTAGAGATTTTTTCGAGAGACTTTGTAACTCTGTGTTTGATTCGATTTCTTATTTCTTGTTTAGGAACTTTCCGTTTTTGAATTTCGAGGTTTTATAGAGAAAGTTGGGGTAAATTCGTGCGCTAATCTAGGACCGTCGATATATTATTCGCAATGGACGAACCCGATTCAGTTTTGAAAGTTCAATCGAAACATTTTATTTTATTAGCGAATAGATTCTTTGCGTATATTTCACATTTAGTTTGCGGATTTTTAATGTAAAGTTTGCGGATATTTCAGAAGTAGTTTGTGGATATTCCATATCTAGTTTGCGGATTTTTGATTTATTTTTTGCGGATACTGTCAGTCATGTTGAGAATACAGAAAGCATGGTTTGAGAAAATACAGCATCTAATTTGAGAATATTTATAGATTCATTAGGAAAAGATGGTGTGTGAAACACCAAACAAAAACATAAAAGACGACATGCATGAAAAACGAGATACCACCAATCTTCTTCTGGATGTGGCTTAGGGATCTACAGTTATTTTTCCGAGGAATTCTTGATACTCCCTCAGTTTCTCAAGCATGCGTTCTTTCGACTCTCTTTCTTCTGTGTTCCACATTAGGTTTTCATCCGTTTCGATTTCAGCAAGGAGCTTGACCACCTGCGCATCCATCATCAGCATATTATACTGGATTTTTGTGAATTTGAGCTTCCAGAGATGGTGGATGGTAGCCAAACGCCTGGCTTCATCCTCTGCATTCATGCGAGCCCATTCAGCATTCATTGAGGCCATTTTCGTTGTTTTTTTTAGTTGAAGAGTGAAAGATGTGTGAAAGTAGTTACTCAGTAGTGGTATTTATAGCAATGGTCCTAGGGGGTATTATTGTAATCTTGGATTAAGTAATGAGGTTAGTGGGTAGTTACTTTTCAAGGTCAGAATATCAAGTGTTTAATCCAAGACTTACAGTTTGTATTTCTTATGTATTAAATTCTCAAACAATTATATAATTATCCTCAAAACAAAAATCACTGGCTCTTTCAAATATACAATCGTGTCTCGACACGCGTCACTTCCAAATCTCACCATTGTCTGATCAGTATCTTTGGTAAATCTCTCTCGAGTCACACGAAATATTTTCTCAAATATTAAACAATAATGAATTATGAAGTTTGCGTTTGTTAATTTACGAGTTTGAGAATATAAGGCATCTTGTTTGCGGAACCATTGTGTACATTTTGAAAACTAGGAATTTCTCTCGAGCCACACAAAATATTTTCTCAAATATTTAAGAAGAACGAAATATGATGTTTGCGTTTGTGGCTTTACGAGTTTGAGAAAACAAGGTATCTTGTTTGCGGAATATTGTATACATTTTGCAAACTAGGTAGTATATTGTAATATATTGTGTAAATTTTTGTGCATATTTACTTTAAAAAAAGTTTTTCATTAATTCATCTGTAGTCAGGAAGAACAACAAAAATAACGACATCATACAGAAGAACCAAAAGCCAACACAAAAGACATCAAAACAGAAGGGAAAGTTCATGCAATCCCTTAGATGCGCTCTTCTGCAACGGTTCCAATTATAGCCTTATACAACTGGAGTGTCTTTCTCATGCTCTTCACACACTCCTTGTGTTCTTCATCCGCGTTGGATATGTCTTCTGCATACAATTCAGCCATCAGTTTGGCCACCCTGTTTTGTACTATCATCAAATGGGATTTGATGATAGACATCTTCAGGTCACAAAGCTCACGCACGGATGCATGATGTTCTTTGAGAAGAACTTCGATTTTGAGTCTTTTTGATGATGATTCCATTTTCGTCTATATGATCTAATAATTCAGAAGAGATGTGAGTGTGAATAATTTTTTATCGGTGATAGAAGGGGTATATTTATAGGGGTATTGATTTAGAGTATTTGGTGGGACACGTGCCAAGCACGCACGTAATGTGATGAAAGCACATTTTTGCAAACAGAATGTCCATTATTTGCAAAACGTCATTCTAATTTCCGCAAACTGGTAAACCATTTTACGTAACACAGAATGATTATTTCCGCAAACTGGAATTTTGTATTTTCAGAATATTAATTTCCGAAATTCAACAGGTTAGAACACGTGTCAACCATGCAGTAAAAAGTGAGGTAATCATGATTTTAATTTTTGATCTGAATACACGCAACCGTCGTTTCATTTTTGATCTGAATACAACCGTCCTTTCATTTCGCCCTTTCATTTCAATATCTTCTGTCATCATTACAAAAATCTCTTCGCGCCAAACGAAAAGCTTCCCAAATTAATGGCGTCGTTCCATTTCCCCAAACTTTCTGATACCTTTTTGATATCTTTATATTTAAGCACAAATCAACTATTTTTCTCAGCATACCTATCGTAGTAGGTAGCCATGTCATCATCTCCCAAGTCTCCATCTATTCTGTATTCTAACAGTGATGGAGACAAATGGCAATCTTTCGAATGCAAGTCTCCACCATCACAAATCTTCAGTAGTGATGATGACGACGACGACGTCTGTTCAAAGAGGCGCAGGCTGAATCCTTCCTCCTCCTCCTCCTCCTCCTCTGATGATGATGACCCTCTCATCAATGAGTACGACATTCCTCAACCGGGGGATCTTAATTATGAATCACCGGCGGATGAATATGAAGATGAAGAGGACAATGAGAAAGAAGATGAATAAGAAGAGGAGAATGAGGAAGAAGATGAAGAGGATGAAGAGGAGAATGAGGAGGAAGGAGATGCTGAGTTTGAACCAGAAATAGAAGAACCTCCAACCGCACCTGCTCCCGCACCTGCTCCCGTAGAGGATGATGAAGAAGACAGTTGTTATGTTGATGAAGATTGGCTAGATGATGATGAAGAAGATGTCCATGCAGAGGATGATGAAGAAGAGGAAGAGGGAGAAGAGGAAGAAGAAGACAACATAGACCTATATGGGGAGGATCCTGAGGAAGGAGTTGTTGAAGATGAAGAAGAATTCTGGGATGATGATGCTTAATTACTGTAGTTTTTAATTTTTTTTTGTGGAAAGTAGATATTTGAACTTATGAAATCAATCATGTTTAAGCTTATTTTTGGTTTGTGGATACAGTTGTTTTCGTTTGCAAATATAAGAACCCCAGTTTGCGTATATAATCATTCCAATTTGCAAAAAAGTAAACCAAAATGAAATCCTTTTGCGGATATCGACATAATAGTTTGCGGATGAAGAACAAATCGTTTGCAGAAAAGCTAAATAGAGCAAATGACATTTATAGGAAATCTTTTCATTCATAACACAGGTTGAACAAAAGAGCACCATACAAAAAAGAGTAGAAGAAAACCATCTTCTTCTAGGTCGTTCATTGACGCTTTGGTACCCAACTATAACATATATATAGCACGATCCAGTGCCCTGTTCACTTCTGTCACTCTGGACAAGAGGTCTTTGGCTATAGTTATGCAGTCACCTGACATGTCGTTATCGGCGATTTTTGCGGTGTCAACCACAAGAAGATCGATATCAAGTTTTGCCTCCAGCATCATCACCTTTAAGTTCTTGTGCTTCATTGTGACCTTCTCAACATTGAGAAGAATGTTGTATTTTGCGAATATGGCATATCCCCTCTTCAGCAGCTCTTCCTTTGTTAGAAGATCGATGTTCGTGCTCTTACCCTTCTCGGTGTTGCAAGCATCCATGGTTTATAATTGGGAGAGAGTTGAGGTTTGCTAAGAGTTGATGTTGATTTTATGTTTTGTTTGCGCAGTTTTTCTGTATATATAGGCAAAATGTAGGGTTTAGTTGGATTGGTGGGTCCCTAAACATGTTTAATCTTTAATTGTTTCATTTGTATCTCATATGAGGATACAGTTTTTCTCGTTTGTGGATAACAATATAATATTCTACGGATGACTAACAAATCGTTAGCGGATAAACTAAAGAGGACAAATCCGTTTTTGATATTTAGTTTGCAGAATTGTTTTATGAGGATACAGTTAATGTCGTTTGCGAATAGAGTAATCCCAGTTTGCGAAAGCTGACAGAATACCAAGAAAAACATTTTCCTTCGTAACATAGGTTGAACAAAAGAGGAGCGTACATAGGGTGTTTTTTGAGGTTTTATTTTTTATTGTTTGAGAATATAATGGAATCTAGACCAACTAAACCAAAATGTAGGGTTTAGTTGGATTTGTGGGTCTCTAAACATGTTTAATCTTTAATTGTTTCATCTGTATCTCATATGAGGATACAGTTATTCTCGTTTGCGTATAACGATATAATCTTTTGCGGATGACTAACAAATCGTTTGCGGATAAGATAAAGAGGACAAATCCGTTTTTGATATTTAGTTTGCAAAATTGTTTTATGAGGATACAGTTACTGTCGTTTGCGAATAGAGGAATCCCAGTTTGCGAAAGTTGACAGAATACCAAGAAAAACAATTTCCTTCGTAACATAGGTTGAACAAAAGAGGAGCATACATAGGGTGTTTTTTGAGGTTTTATTTTTTATTGTTTGAGAATATAATGGAATCTAGACCAACTAAACCAAAATGAAATCTGTTTGCTAATATCGATATATCCGTTTGCGGATAAAGAACAAATTGTTTGCAGTTACACTAAAGAGGTCAAATGATAGGCAAGGAAAGCAGACAAATTTTTTTTATTATACTGCTAATATTTTTTGCATATATAGAAGAATTTGTTTGAGGTTCAGAATTTTTTAATTTTTTCCCAGTTTAAAACGACGAGCATTGTGTTTATCAGTTTTTATTTACGACAATTTGGTCTAAATTAAAATCTCAGAAGAACAGGCTTAGATTGCGGATATTATTATTCTGTTTTGCGAGAGAATCTGGGCCGCACGCGTAATTAAAAATGGTAAATTCCATTTTTGCCCCTGAGAAGAGGCGCGTGGCCCAGAATTGGTTCCAATTCGCGCGCTTTCACGCGCTTAGCTCTGAGCCGTAGATCGCGCGCGTTGCTGATAGATAGACGGTCCTGATGCAGTTCGCAGGTTCGCATATTACAGGTGGTTCGCACCTGATAGCGTCCCTATATATATATATAGGGGGACTATCTAATGTAAACTAAACTTTTGATATAAATTAAAAACTGATCCTAGCCATTAGATTAGAATGATCCAAAGGTTATTATTTTTTGACAACTACATAATTTCCAAAAAATAGTCAATATTAAAAGGGCATAAGAGGCATGAAATTTATTCTCTCCCCTGCACCCGCACAACAAGACTACACAATCCTCAAATCATGCTAACTGTAAGAGAGAAAAAAACTAACCATCTCCCACCACCAACTGAATTTGACATATATACATACAAATTTAATTATTTTATTGATAATAAAATTCTAATAATCTTGGTGAAGTTACTGTAGATGGAAATTGAAACATGTGATAAAGTATTTTGAAGTAGAGATGGTTGCATTGCTTCTCTATAAATGTTTCAATTATAATATTTTACACAAAACCATAACAATAAAACATTATTAGTTCATTGATGTTCAGATATCCAGTACAAATATTTCATTGTTATTCAATGGAACAGTAATTTATGAGCTTTATACTATACTTTTTTTTCTTCATTTGTTGCATTCTTATATTCAAATAACTCTCTGACATATTATGCAGATTATTTACTTATTCTACGGTCAGCATATTTTTTGATGAAATGTTTTGTAATAACCACTTCCGGTCAACGCCAGTCAAACCTGCGAAAAACAGGAAAATTTAAAATATTTAAGACAGACACTTAATTGAACCTAAATTTGACCCTGAGGGTCATACCGGACATAAGTTGACCCCGTTATCGACCAAAGTGAGTTCCGGGGGACTCAGGGAAACTTTCTGATCAATTTGGGAAATGTTGACTTTTCGCTGGAAAAGTCAACCGAGCGACATTTTGGTCCATTCGAGGACCGTTTTGGATCCAAAAAGCTTAGTCGTCGTCGCAGCGGTCTTAGTTGAGCCGTTTCCTTGTAGCCCGTGAAGTTTCGTAATTTCTTGGAAAAAGTGCCCGGTCGGGGCCCGAGACGGCCGAATTTCGTGAATCTGACAGAAAAATATCTATAAAGATATTTTCTAAAGAGGTGGGACCCACTTGCCACATGTCACACAAGTGGTGGTGTTAGGTAATTTTTGAACAAAAATAAGAGGATGACCACATAGGGTGTTCGGTCATAATAGAAAAAAAAAAGGGGGAAAAGAGAGAACCAAGGTGTTTCATGAGTGGTTGCTGCAAAAAATCAAGAGCCCTTTTTGCTGGAGCAGTAGAGATTATCAACCGGATCATTGGTGGTCTTCGTTGTGCACTTGGTGTGTGTTCTTCTTCTTAAAGGAGTGGTCTTGTCTTGTGTGATTGTGAGCCACGGGAAGCCAAGGAAATCAAGATCTATCTTGTGGTTATAAAGCTTGCGTGGCCCATAATTTTGGTGGGGTTGTAGTGCCGCAAAAATCAATTGAATGGGAAGGTGATTAGTTTGAAGATCAAGACCCACACTTCCATCTTGATTTGGCGGTGCTTTTCTGGAACAACCAATACCTAAGTTCTTATCATTGAGATAAGCTTCTTACCTTGGTTTATGTGGCTGTGAAACAAGAGAGATGAAGACCTATATTTATACTTGAGTTGGTGACTGTGGGAGCTAGAACAAGAAGTAAGACATTTTCTTTATTCTCGTGCGTGTACAACATCAAATGGGAAGGAAGAGTTGACTCACTAAGGGACTACAAAGGTGATTGTTTTTCTTTTGCTATCTTGAAGCTAGTTTATCGGTATCAAAAGATTAGTTTTTTTTCTTTTGTAGTTTACCGTCTTGTATTGAAAAATAGGGAATTAGGGTTTGTAATTCGTGAGATTTCGGAATTCGATTCCGTCGAGTGCCTATGTAATAACCACTCCCGGTCAACGCCAGTAAAACCTGCGAAAAACAGGAAAATTTAAAAATTTTAAGACGGACACTTAATTGAACTTGAAATGACCCCGAGTGTCATACCGGACTTAAGTTGACCCCGTTTTTGACCAAAGTGAGTTCCGGGGGACTCAGGGCAACTTTCTGATCAATTTGGGAAATGTTGACTTTTCGTTGGAAAAGTCAACCGAGCGACGTTTTGGTCCATTCGAGGACCGTTTTGGATCCAAAAAGCTTAGCCGTCGCCGCAACGGTCTTAGTTGAGCCATTTCCTTGTAGCCCATCACATTCCGTAATTTCTTGGGAAAAGTGCCCGTTCGGGGCCCGAAACGTCCGTTTTTCGCGAATCTGATTGGAAAATATCAAGTAGATATTTTCCAAAAGGTGTGGGACCCACCTTGACACTTGTCCTATTTGTGGTGGTGTTAGTTTTGGGGGGGAAAGATGAGGGGACAAGGCATGGCCGGCCATACAAGGTTAAAGGAGAAAAAAATAGAAATTAGAGGTAGTTGTTTAGAAAGAGAAAGAAGAGAGAAGAAACGGAGAGAAGGAGAAGAAGAAAGAGAGGAAGCTAGGGTTTGGGCACTATTCACGCCATATCCAACCCTTGGATCGTCTTAAAGCAAGGAGCAATCTCGTTCCCCTCATCCTCCTCTACGGTAATACCCAAACCGATTCTCGTTTTGATTATTTTGGAAAGCTAGGATTTTGTTAAAACGAATGATTTAGGGTTGTGTGGAGGTTGGGGAGGTGTTCGAGACGTTTTAGAGGTGTTTGGGGGGTTTAATTGCACGTTTTCCGGTGACCGAAGGCTCGGGAGGAGCTCCGGCCACCGTGGGTGGTGGCCGACCGGCCATGGGGTGGCTGGCCGGAGCTGGTACCAGCCACCACCATGGTGGCCGAGCCCACCTTGAACCCTAGGGCTCTCGGCCAAGGAGGTTGGGTGGGGCCCACGTGCTCGGTTGCTCGGGTTTTAGTGTTCGGGTGGTTTAAAACGTTCCCCGGACCATTTATCCTTAATCGAATCGGAAATTGGAATTAAATTGGAGAAGTTGTAATTAACGGGTTTTGGAAATTTTAAACGTTAATTAATTGACTTAGAAGTCAGAATTCGATTCCGTCAAGTGCGTTGGGTTCCTTGAATTATTCTAAGACCGTGGAAACGAAAACGGGAATTTTTGGAGCCCCGGAAGGCAATTTACAAAACCCGGGCAGATTCGCCATGTCGGGCGATTCAGGCCTTTATAAGTCTCTTATCGACAATGTCGAGTAATTGGGAAGTTTGGGAGTGAACGACATTGTCGGGGTTAAGTTTGGGCTTCGAGTTTAATGATTTTCAGTTTATTCATGCAAGTTGTTAAGTGCCTTTAAATTGTGTTCTTTTAGATCGTGCCACGGACCGAGGCAAGGGAAAGCTGGGTGAGTGACTGAAATCATCACCGGAGCTCGTTGTTTGGCTTTTGGGAGAACACGCACGAGGTAGGGAAAAGTAGCCGGATCTCGGCCCTGACTAGGGAAAGTTAACAGTAGAATTGCATGTGACACCGGGGTGTCGTGGGTTAAGTAGGTTTATCGAATATTAGAAAAGCATGATACGGGAATGTAGCGAATATGAGAAAAGCTTGTGACACTTAGTAGTGTCGTAGGAGCAGAGAACTTAGCGTTATTAGAATTATTGGAGGAATATGACCATGCCCGGAGGTTGTTTGTGAACTTATCGATATTAGGAGTACTGGAGGCATATGACCATGCCCGGAGGTTGATTGAGAAACTGTTGATATTAGGACTGTTGGAGGCTTTGGTTAAGCCGGAGGTTGATTGATCTTTTGGTGTCTTGGGTGGCCTTGAGAGCCCGTGTATTATTATCGAGTTTTGGGTGGCCTTGAGAGCCCGTGTATTATTATCGAGTTTTGGGTGGCCATGAGTGCCCGTGGGGTTGTTGAAACCGTGTCTTTATCTTTGGTGTTGTAGCTGGCTTACGAGTTAGAGTCTCGGTAAGTTGCGAGCGTGTTGTATTGTTGAGTTGTGGGTGGCCATGAGTGCCCGTGGGGTTGTTGAACCCGTGTCTTTATCTTTGGTGTTTTAGTTGGCTTACGAGTTAGAGTCTCGGTAAGTTGCGAGCGTGTTGTATTGTTGAGTTTTGGGTGGCCATGAGTGCCTGTGGGGTTGTTGAAACCGTGTCTTTATCTTTGGTGTTGTAGCTGGCTTACGAGTTAGAGTCTCGGTAAGTTGCGAGCGTGTTGTATTGTTGAGTTTTGGGTGGCCATGAGTGCCCGTGGGGTTGTTGAACCCGTGTCTTTATCTTTGGTGTTTTAGCTGGCTTACGAGTTAGAGTCTCGGTAAGTTGCGAGCGTGTTTCATCGTTGAGTTTTGGGTGGCCATGAGTGCCCGCGGGGTTGTTGAACCCAAGTCTTTACCTTTGGTGTCTTGGGAGGCCGTGAGTGCCTGTGGGGCTGTTGAGTCCGTGTCTTACTGTTGGTGTGTGTCTTGGGAAGCCGTGAGTGCCTGTGGGGCCGTTGAGTCCGAGTTTTTACTGTTGGTGTCTTGGTGGCCATGAGTGCCTATGAGTGTTGATTATGTGCTGTTACTAGTTGTTGAACTTGCTTGTGGTTGTGTTTGTGATTGTGATTTTGATTGTGGTTACCTGAGGTTGGGGGCCCGCTTCATGAAACGTGGGTCCACGAGCACACGCGTCTGCATGTTCTTTGGCTGGCTTACGAGTTAGAGTCTCGGTAAGTTGCAAGCATTCTTTGGCTGGCTTACGAGTTAGAGTCTCGGTAAGTTGCAAGCATTTTCCGGCTGGCTTACGAGTTAGAGTCTCGGTAAGTTGCAATCATTCTTGGGTTGGCCTGTCCGAGTTAGAGTCTCGGGAGGGCGTGAGCGTTCTTGGCAGCTGGTTTGCGATCCTTTGAGATCTTGTTTGGTGTGCGATCCTTTGTGATCTTGTTTGGTGTTGCGTAGTTTCTCGTGAGTCCTTGGAAGAGGTCGTGATCGTGATGTCGGGTCTACTTGCATGTCAAAGTGTTGAGTTGGTCAAGGAAGGAAACAGTGGGTGTATTGTTCAGTCAGAGTACTTGGGTGGGGGACAGTTGTCCCCGGTGTTGACCTTGTTTTGGTGTTACCCGCTTTGTCTACTAATTATGTCGTAGTCAGTCTGTTATCTGTGGTGGTGAGCGAACGCTCACCCCTAGCTGCTTTTCCTACAGGTACCGTTCGCAGGCTGGACTAGGGGAGCTTCTGAAGCTTGAAGAGCTTGAAGCGGGTTTCTGGGTGTTTGAGTCTAGTGACGTGTACCTCGTTTTTGTCCACTTGTTGGGACGTGTTTTAAGTTTTAATTATTATTTATTTGAACTAAACTTGTATTTTAAAGTGATTTAATGAAAACAGGTTTCAAGTGTTTTTATGTTTTAAAACGTTCGCGTCCCGAGTTCGGTTTACTGAAATTGGGGCGTGACAGCTTGGTATCAGAGCTCGAGGTTTCACACCTCGGACTGTACGTCAATTAGGTGGGGAGAGTCGAGTCGGTAGAGCCCCGTCGTACGTTGGGTACGCAGGTCGGGAACCGTGTGTAGACCCGTGGTGTTGTGAGTCCTGCTTGTGTTTGTGTGTACGTGCAGTGTTTTCTTGCTGGCTTGCTGATTGTTGTTGCTGCGTGAAACGTTTTCAAGCAGTCGCGGGTCGACTCAGGAGCGCTACTGTAGTCGAACGTGACGGTGCTGATATCAAGTCGGTACAACGTAGTTCGGGGACGTCTGGACCGGGTTGTAACTGCGTGATGTCAAGTATGAGGTTTTAATGAAGTGGAGAAAGCTTTTAAAATTTGATTGTTTTGATGTTGTTTGATGCCGTGAGCGTTTGTGTTTGACTTTGATTGGCCCGGTGGACGTGGTTCGGTGTTGGTAGGCCCGGTGGGCGTGTCTTGATTTTGTGTGACGCCGTGGGCGTTTGTGTTTGACTTCGATTGGCCCTGTGGGCGTATTGTGATTGTTGTTGGTTGGCCCGGTGGGCGTGTTGTGGAGTTTTGGTTGGCCCGGTGGGCGCTATTTGACTTTGGTTGGCCCGGTGGGCGGGTGTCGTCGTTGTTGTTGTTATGGGTGTTTGGCCGGTTTGGCTTGTTCGTGGTTTAGTCGGGTTTTGTGGTACGTGTTTGGTCGTTTTGGTGGTTAATTGTCTGCGACGCACAAGTGTGCGGGTCGCCAAGAGACTGGTAGAATACGAGTACCCTAGGGTAGCCATGACGGGCAGTTAGGGGCGAAGCTGTCGCAGCTACGGGACGGACCACGGGCCGACCTGGTACGAGACCAGGACGGGCTCGCTGTTCCGATCCGGCAGCCAGCACGGACCGGCTGGCGTGCCGGCCCGGCAACTAGCACGGCACGGCTGGTGTGCCGGCCCGACAGCAAGCCCGGCACGGATGGCCCGGCAGCCAGACCAGCACGGACGGCGTGCCGGCCCGGATTGCCATATGGTCCGGCCCACCTACCGGACCGGTCCAGCCCACCTACCGGACCGGTCCAGCCGGTCATCTTCAAAAAAAAAATCTTCGTTGTGCGTTTAGGTCTGCGGTTGTGTGACTCGGTTCACGTTCGTGTGGTTGAGCGTTGGTTTTACGGGGTTGTGTTCATGGTTGTGGGTTGTAGAGGCCGTAAGCCTAGTGTATGGTTGGGTTGTTGTTGAGTTTTTCGCTTACGTATTATTGTAATTGAGGCATTAATAGCATGAGCAGTAGTGTTTTACTGGTTTGAGGACGTGTTTCCCGTGTCTAGGTTTTCTTACTCGAGCGAGTACTTGAGATGTTGTTAGCATGGGCGGTGGGATGTTTGGCTTCAGTTTACTGATGGTGGTTTGCCCTGACCAGAGTGGTAAGTCTTTGGTGCGTTATTAGTATGCCATAATCGAACGGGTGTCCGTGGAGGTGAGCATAACGCTCATCCCCTTTACTACTTTTCCCGCAAGGGACGAGTAGCGAACAATGGTTTGGTTGCGGAAAGTTATAAGTAAGTGCATAAAGGATTGGATGAGGGCTTGGTGTACGTTTGTGTGGTTAAATGGGAGGTTCCGCCTACGTGTTATTATGATTAAAGTATGATTAACGTGAACGGTGTGGCGTTTAGTAACAAGTACGTTGGGGTAGACGTAGACCGTGTGAACGTTAGTGCATTCGAGCAGTTTTCTTTATTTGAGTTCGCAAACTGAACGTTTGCGTGTATCCGTGCAGAGGATACCCGCTGATGGATCGTGGCAGACGAGGAAGAGCAGCAGTGGCACGGGGACGAGCGCCCCCGCGAGGCAGGCGGGGACGGTCAGAGTGGACACCAGGATGGGTGCCCACCGTTGAGCCCGTCGAATACGCCGAGGTGCAGGGTACTCCGGTCGGTGAGGACAGGAGGAGCGATGTGGGACCTTCTACGGGCACGCCCAGCGTCCCGCCGGTCGCAGACCCACCCGTTATGACTGCCCTGGATGAGCTGACCAGGACAGTCCAGAGTTTAGTGGCGATCATCGCCAGTCGAGAGTCGGCTTCACCAGCACCAGAGGCAGCCGCGGTCCCGATAAGGGCCGTTCGGACAGAGGATCATACCTCCCGAGCACTACTAGATTTCCTGAAGCTCGGGATACCTACATTTGTCGGGGAGCCGAACCCCGACCTAGCCGAGAGGTGGCTAGAGCAGGTCACGCGAGACCTGGATACATCAGGTGTCGAGGATTGCCGTCGCAGGGTGTCCTTCGCGGCCCATCAGCTGAGAGACGGCGCCTACCACTGGTGGGGGCGTGTGAAGGACATGGTTGGATACGACTACAGCATCTTCCAGGATGTGTTTCTGGCGCAGTACTTTCCCGAGTCGGCTCGGCTGGAGCGTCATCGGCAGTTCCTAGATCTGGAGCAGGGAGGATTGACAGTGGCGGAATACAAGGTCAGATTCACGGCCTTGACTAGATTCGCGCCAGAGATGGTGACTACTGAGCAGAACCGTTGTCTGCGGTTCCAGGGGGACTGAGACCGGTGATTCGGGACAAGGTCCTCGCCTTGAGATTGCGGAAGTATACAGATCTTGTGGACACCGCAGCGACGGTGGAGCAGGGTATCCGGGATGCGGACAGGACCCGTGAAGTCCGACAGCGACCGACCAACTTTGTAGGGCCGTCCGAGTCACGAGACCCGCAGAGGCAGAGGACCACGGGATCCTTCCGACCACAGACTCATTAGGATGGATCGAGACAGCGGGGGTCGGTGGCGTCAGTGGGGCCAGTCGCTTCAGAGAGACGGTTGGGATGTTATAGCTGCGGGCAGCCAGACCACATGCAGCGAGAGTGTCCGATGAACACGGGGCCGAGGGCCGACGAGACCAGGTGTCACCGGTGCGGCCTCGTTGGGCACACTATCGGCCAATGCTATGAGCCGTTGGGGGCAACGACAGTGCGACAATCACAGAAGTCGCGCCCTCGTCAGAGCCAACGATCGAGGTTTTCGCAACCGTCGACGAGCGGGCCAGCTCCGAGACAGCAGCGGAGCTATGGATATCCAGCAGTTAGTGCGCCGAGCCAGAGGCAGCAGGCGCCAGAGGGGAGAATGTACGTAGTTACCGATTCCCGGGCCCCAGGATCCCCTACCTACCGCGAGACCTATCAAGGTACGTATTTATTGTACCTTTTATGAGCGTTATTCTAATTTCGCAGACGAAATTCCTTTAAGGGGGTAGATTGTAATAACCACTCCCGGTCAACGCCAATCAAACCTGCGAAAAATAGGAAAATTTAAAAATTTTAAGACGGACACTTAATTGAACCTGAAATGACCCCGAGTGTCATACCGGACTAAAGTTGACCCCGTTTTTGACCAAAGTGAGTTCCGGGGGACTTAGGGCAACTTTCTGATCAATTTGGGAAATGTTGACTTTTCGCTGGAAAAGTCAACCGAGTGACGTTTTGGTCCATTCGAGGACCGTTTTGGATCCAAAAAGCTTAGCCGTCGTCGCAGCGGTCTTAGTTGAGCCATTTCCTTGTAGCCCGTCATGTTTCGTAATTTCTTGGGAAAGGTGCCCGTTCGGGGCCCGAAACGTCCGTTTTTCGCGAATCTGATTGGAATATATCAAGTAGATATTTTCCAAAAGGTGTGGGACCCACCTTGACACTTGTCCTATTTGTGGTGGTGTTAGTTTTGGGGGGAAAAGATGAGGGGACAAGGCATGGCCGGCCATATAGGGTTAAAGGAGAAAAAAAAATAGAAATTAGAGTTAGTTGTTTAGAAAGAGAAAGAAGAGAGAAGAAACAGAGAGAAGGAGAAGAAGGAAGAGAGGAAGCTAGGGTTTGGGCACTATTCACACCATATCCAACCCTTGGATCATCTTAAAGCAAGGAGCAATCTCGTTCCCCTCATCCTCCTCTACGGTAATACCCAAACCGATTCTCGTTTTGATTATTTTGGAAAGCTAGGGTTTTGTTAAAACGAATGATTTAGGGTTGTGTGGAGGTTGGGGAGGTGTTGGAGACGTTTTAGAGGTGTTTGGGGGTTTAATTGCACGTTTTCCGGTGACCGAAGGCTCGGGAGGAGCTCCGGCCACCGTGGGTGGTGGCCGGCCGGCCATGGGGTGGCTGGCCGGAGCTGGTACCAGCCACCACTATGGTGGCCGAGCCCACCTTGAACCCTAGGGCTCTCGGCCAAGGAGGTTGGGTGGGGCCCACGTGCTCGGTTGCTCGGGTTTTAGTGTTCGGGTGGTTTAAAACGTTCCCCGGACCATTTATCCCTAAACGAATCGGAAATTGGAATTAAATTGAAGAAGTTGTAATTAACGGGTTTTGGAAATTTTAAACGTTAATTAATTGACTTAGAAGTCGGAATTCGATTCCGTCAAGTGCGTTGGGTTCCTTGAATTATTCTAAGACCGTGGAAACGAAAACGGGAATTTTTTGGAGCCCCGGAAGGCAATTTACAAAACCCGGGCAGATTCGCCATGTCGGGCGAATCGGGCCTTTATGAGCCTCTTATCGACAATGTCGAGTAATTGGGAAGTTTGGGAGTGATCTACATTGTCGGGGTTAAGTTTGGGCTTCAAGTTTAATGATTTTCAGTTTATTCATGCAAGTTGTTAAGTGCCTTTAAATTGTGTTCTTTTAGATCCTGCCACGGACCGAGGCAAGGGAAAGCTGGGTGAGTGACTGAAGTCATCACCGGAGCTCGTTGTTTGGCTTTTGGGAGAACACGCACGAGGTAGGGAAAAGTAGCCGGATCTCGGCCCTGACTAGGGAAAGTTAACAGTAGAATTGCATGTGACACCGGGGTGTCGTGGGTTAAGTAGGTTTATCGAATATTAGAAAAGCATGATACGGGAACGTAGCGAATATGAGAAAAGCTTGTGACACTTAGTAGTGTCGTAGGAGCAGAGAACTTAGCGTTATTAGAATTATTGGAGGAATATGACCATGCCCGGAGGTTGTTTGTGAACTTATCGATATTAGGAGTACTGGAGGCATATGACCATGCCCGGAGGTTGATTGAGAAACTATTGATATTAGGACTGTTGGAGGCTTTGGTTAAGCCGGAGGTTGATTGATCTTTTGGTGTCTTGGGTGGCCTTGAGAGCCCGTGTATTATTATCGAGTTTTGGGTGGCCTTGAGAGCCCGTGTATTATTATCGAGTTTTGGGTGGCCATGAGTGCCCGTGGGGTTGTTGAAACCGTGTCTTTATCTTTGGTGTTGTAGCTGGCTTACGAGTTAGAGTCTCGGTAAGTTGCGAGCGTGTTGTATTGTTGAGTTTTGGGTGGCCATGAGTGCCCGTGGGGTTGTTGAACCCGTGTCTTTATCTTTGGTGTTTTAGCTGGCTTACGAGTTAAAGTCTTGGTAAGTTGCGAGCGTGTTGTATTGTTGAGTTTTGGGTGGCCATGAGTGCACGTGGGGTTGTTGAAACCGTGTCTTTATCTTTGGTGTTGTAGCTGGCTTACGAGTTAGAGTCTCGGTAAGTTGCGAGCGTGTTGTATTGTTGAGTTTTGGGTGGCCATGAGTGCCCGTGGGGTTGTTGAACCCGTGTCTTTATCTTTGGTGTTTTAGCTGGCTTACGAGTTAGAGTCTCGGTAAGTTGCGAGCGTGTTGTATTGTTGAGTTTTGGGTGGCCATGAGTGCCCGTGGGGTTGTTGAACCCGTGTCTTTATCTTTGGTGTTTTAGCTGGCTTACGAGTTAAAGTCTTGGTAAGTTGCGAGCGTGTTGTATTGTTGAGTTTTGGGTGGCCATGAGTGCACGTGGGGTTGTTGAAACCGTGTCTTTATCTTTGGTGTTGTAGCTGGCTTACGAGTTAGAGTCTCGGTAAGTTGCGAGCGTGTTGTATTGTTGAGTTTTGGGTGGCCATGAGTGCCCGTGGGGTTGTTGAACCCGTGTCTTTATCTTTGGTGTTTTAGCTGGCTTACGAGTTAGAGTCTCGGTAAGTTGCGAGCGTGTTTCATCGTTGAGTTTTGGGTGGCCATGAGTGCCCGCGGGGTTGTTGAACCCGTGTCTTTACCTTTGGTGTCTTGGGAGGCCGTGAGTGCCTGTGGGGCTGTTGAGTCCGTGTCTTACTGTTGGTGTGTCTTGGGAGGCCGTGAGTGCCTGTGGGGCCGTTGAGTCCGAGTTTTTACTGTTGGTGTCTTGGTGGCCATGAGTGCCTATGAGTGTTGAATCTGTGTTGTTACTGGTTGTTGAACTTGCTTGTGGTTGTGTTTGTGATTGTGATTGTGATTGTGGTTACCTGAGGTTGGGGGCCCGCTTCATGAAACGTGGGTCCACGAGCACACGCGTCTGCATGTTCAGACGGGGTAGGGGGCCCGCCCGCCAATAAAGGGCTCCTGGCCGCGCGTACTTTGGCTGGCTTACGAGTTAGAGTCTCGGTAAGTTGCAAGCATTCTTTGGCTGGCTTACGAGTTAGAGTCTCGGTAAGTTGCAAGCATTTTCCGGCTGGCTTACGAGTTAGAGTCTCGGTAAGTTGCAAGCATTCTTGGGTTGGCCTGACCGAGTTAGAGTCTCGGGAGGGCGTGAGCGTTCTTGGCAGCTGGTTTGCGATCCTTTGAGATCTTGTTTGGTGTGCGATCCTTTGTGATCTTGTTTGGTGTTGCGTAGTTTCTCGTGAGTCCTTGGAAGAGGTCGTGATCGTGGTGTCGGGTCTACTTGCATGTCAGAGTGTTGAGTTGGTCAAGGAAGGAAACAGTGGGTGTATTGTTCAGTCATAGTACTTGGGTGGGGGACAGTTTCCCCCGGTGTTGACCTTGTTTTGGTGTTACCCGCTTTGTCTGCTAATTATGCCGTAGTCAGTCTGTTATCCGTGGTGGTGAGCGAACGCTCACCCCTAGCTGTTTTTCCTACAGGTACCGTTCGCAGGCTGGACTAGGGGAGCTTCTGTATCTTGAAGAGCTTGAAGCGGGTTTCTGGGTGTTTGAGTCTAGTGACGTGTACCTCGTTTTTGTCCACTTGTTGGGGCGTGTTTTAAGTTGTAATTATTATTTTGTTGAACTAAACTGGTATTTTAAAGTGATTTAATGAAAACAGGTTTCAAGTGTTTTTATGTTTAAAATTTTCGCGTCCCGAGTTCGGTTTACTGAAATTGGGCGTGACAGCCTAGGAACCCTTGAATTATTCTAAGACCGTAGAAACGAAAACGGGAATTTTCGGAGCCCCGGAAGGGCGTTTCCAAAACCCGGGCTGATTCGCCATGTCGGGCGAATCGGGCCTTTCCGGGTCCAATATCGACAATGTCGAGTAATTGGGGAGTTTGGGAGTGATCGACATTGTCGGGGTTACTTTTGGGCGTCAGGTTTATTAAAATTCAGCATTATGCCTGCAAGCTTAAAAGCGTTTAAAATTGTGTTGTTTTAGATCGTGTTGCAGACCGAGGCAAAGGAAAGCTAGGTGAGTGACGGAGATCACGCCGGGGCTTATTTGGGCACTTTTGGAGAACTCGCACGAGGTAGGGAAAAGTAGCCGGATCTTGGCCCCTCACTAGGGAAAGTTAACAGTAGAAATGCATGTGACACTGGGGTGTCGTGGGTTAAGTAGGTTTATCGAATATTAGAGAGGCATGATACGGGAACGTAGCGAATATTGGAAATGCATGTGACACTTAGTAGTGTCGTAGGAGCAAAGAACTTAGCGTCATTAGAATTACTGGAGGCATATGACCATGCCCGGAGGTTGATTGTGTTTTACTGTTGGTGTGTCTTGGGTGGCCATGAGTGCCCGTGGGGTTGTTTAGCCCGTGAGTTACCGTTGGTGGTTTTGAGAGGCCGTGAGTGCCCGTGGGGTTGTTGAGCCCGTGAGTTACTGTTGGTGTGTCTTGGGAGGCCGTGAGTGCCTTGGGGTTGTTGAGCCCGTGAGTTATGGTTGGTGTGTCTTGGGAGGCCGTGAGTGCCCGTGGGATTGTTGAGTCCGTGTTTTACCGTTGGTGTCTTGGGAGGCCATGAATGCCTGTGGAGTGTTGAACCGGTCTTGTTGCTGTTTGTTGAACCTTGCTTGTGATTGTGATTGTGTTTGCCCGAGGTTAGTGACCCGACTTCGTGTCGGGAAGTGGTGTGGAATTTGGCTGGCTTACCTGACAGGGATCGGTAAGTTACGAGCGTTCTTTGGCTGGCCTGACCGAGTTCGAGTCTCGGGAGGTTGCGAGCGTTCTTTGGCTAACCTGACCGAGTTCGAGTCTCGGAAGGTTGTGAGCATTTGTAGGCGATGAGAGGACAACTCCCCTTCCGACTAGCTATCGGAAAAGCAGCGTTGTATATATCGCCAACAGGTAGACCGCCTGGAGCCTGACAGGGATCGGCAAAGCGCGTGGGGCAGGCTCGAGCCCAGCCGGTTAGCAACCGGCACTGAGCAGCTGACAGGAGTGCGATCCTTTGTGATCTTGTTTGGTGTGCGATCCCTTGTGATCTTGGGTGTTGTGTGGTGGTTTGTCGTGTCTTTGGAGGAGTTCGTCGATCGTTGTGTCGGGTCTACCTTACGTGTCCGAGTGTTGAGTCGGTTGAGGAAAGTATCAGTGTGTGGGTGTCGGTCCGGTTACTTGAGTTTGGGGGATAATGATCCCCGGGGTTGAGTTGGTTGTTGGTGTTACCGGCATTGTCTGTTAATTATGCCGTAGTCAGTCTGTTATCCGTGGTGGTGAGCGAACGCTCACCCCTAGCTGTTTTTCCTACAGGTACCGGTCGCAGGTTGGACTAGGTGAGCTTCTGAAGCTTGAAGAGCTAGGAGCGGGATTCTGGGTTTATTTGAGTCTAGCGACGGATACCATACTTTTGTCCACTTGTTGGGACGTGTTTTAAGTTGTAAATATTATTTTGTTGAACAAAAGGTGATCTTAAAGTGGTTTAATGTAAAAGGTTTCAAAATGTTTTATTGTTTTAAAAGTTCACGTCCTGAGTTCGATTTATTGAAATTAGGGCGTGATTTTATTTTCAAATTGTCTTGATTACATATTTACAAACACATTCATAAATTAAGGTTAATTGTTTTATTTTATACAGGGCACATAGAATTTCTATACAAAAAAAGGTAGAACCTGTTGGGTCTCGAGGTAGGGTTGAAGATGAACCAACTCGCAGCGGAAAATCAATGAAAACCAAGAGACAATTAAAACCATGAAACAACTAACAAAGAATGGATTAACAAGAGAAAAATTCAGCACTAGTTCTTACCAAAACAAGAACACCGGTTAACGAATGATTGGCTTGAGTCTCCAAGACGCCTACGTATCCACATGGGAATCAAAGCCACGTAGTTCTTCTCTTTGAGGACTCAAGAACACAAACATGGAGGTGGAAACTAGCCAAACCCGAAATGGCCATGGAAGAGGGAGAGAAAATGTGTTTCCTATTCTTGTCTTGTGTTTGTTATGTTGAAAAAAGATGACTTAAACATAACAAAACCCATACTTGTCCAACTAAAGGCATGGGACAAGTATGGTGTCAAGTAAGGTGTAAATAGGACAAAGTATGGCAAGACAAGATTGGGTTAGGTGGTGAATCACCAACACCTTAATCCTTGTCTTGCTTACTTAGTACTAATTAATCAAGACTTGATTAATTAGTTCCATGGGCCTTGGTTGCATGGGCCTTTCATGGGCCTCTTGGAACATGGCCCGTGGCCATTTCCAACGAGGTCCCGTGATTCGCTCATCGCCTCCATGCCTTCCATACCGGAAATGTCCAACATTATCCGACGCGATCAATCCCAAGACTCCAAGCCTTGTCTCGATCTGTGAAGTCCTATTCACTTACGGGCACATGACCCAAAACCCAGTTTTGGTCATGTCCCGAGACAACTCCCTTTTGGCCATTCTCCATAAATGTGTCAATGAGTTTCATCCTCCGGTGTGACCCATAGGTTTATGCATGTCAATAGATCAACGTAAAATCCCATTTTACTTGATCCTATTTAAGTGGGAACTAACGAGACTTTAGTACTGCCTGACACTACATAACGAATCGACCCTGTCGATTCTAACCTTTCCGTCGTCCCTGTCATTATCCTTTTATCTCCGATATCCTGATTGAGATAAGGCATAGAGCCGTCATCCTTATTATTCTCAATCACCGTTCCTTGATATGTGAGATGACTGAAGATATGATACCCAGTATCATGTGCATGGCCATGCTATTCTTCCAGTCACTCTCGATCAAGTGGCCGAGAACCGATATCTTTCCCATACCTTAGTATGACGGATAAATCCCTTAGCCGTCTTTCGTGTCACTCATGTAGCCCGTCCCCAAGCCAATCCTGGCCGTTATGGAAGCCCTGTTACGGATAACGTTAGGCTCAGGTCAAACTCAGTTGTTGACTACATAGCGATCACAAAGACTCCTTGGTCTAAGGATACATGACAAGGTACAACACTGAATATGTTCATGACTTAATCTATGGCACATATTCAGGGCGGGTCGTCCAATATCATGTCCCACATGATATCTATGATCAGACTCCGGAATCTCATTCCAATGACTAACAGAACGTAAGCCATAAAGAGCCATCTTTCATACTAGTCGCTTCTAGTGAAGCTTTGTTGACTAGGGACCCATCGAGTGTGATCTATCTCGATCTATGGTTCTATTCGCATGGTGGGCATAGATCAGAGCACACATCGATATATTACTTCAACACATAAGTAATATAAAGCCGCTTTAATTTTATTGCTAACGATGATATGTACATTTGGACATTTAGGATTGAAATACGAGCACTAAGACTAACAATCTCCCACTTGCCCTAGTTCCAATCTAAACTCCAATATGTCCCCCGTCGACTTTACATGTCTAACATGTTTAGGCAGCGACACTGCCTTAGTCAATGGGTTGGCTATGTTATCATCTATTGCAATATAGGTTATCTTCACTTCACCTCAGTTCAGTATTTCTCTGATTAGGTGGATACGCAGTAGTACATGTTTGGATTTGTTATGCGATCTGGGCTTTTAGCTTGCGCAATGGCCCTTGTGTTGTCGCAAAATGGATTCACCGGGCTGGACGGGTTTTTAATTACACCCAACTCTGCCGTGAATTTCCAAATCCACATAGCCTCCTTAGCTACCTCTGCAGCATCCATGTACTTGGCCCCTGTCGTAGATTCGGCAATGGTATCTTGCTTTACGCTTTCCCAGCTAAAGCTCTGCCATTCAGCGTAAACACATATCCTGATTGACTTCTAAAGTCATCTGGATTTGTCTTGGAAAACTAGCGTCTACTCATCCTTCGACGACTAGTTCAGCATCATCTTTCCCCCGGGTTAGAATGATGTCTACTGGTACAACATAAGGCTTACGAGACGTCTGGTCTCATACATGTCATGGCATATATGATCGATCCTGCCCCCAGGCGCATAGGATTCTCATCATCCTTTTCAGCTCATCAGGTGTCTTAGGACACTGAGTCTTGCTGAGATGAATGCCATGACTAGTGGGTAAGAGTCCTTTCTTTGAATCGAGCATTAAGAACCTACTCAATGCCTTGTTCACATAGGTTCCCTGACTTAAATCCAAGACACTCTTGGTGCGATCTCTATATATCTTAATCCTTAAGATATGAGAAGCATCACCTAAGTCCTTTATTGAAAAACACTTCCTCAACCAAGCTTTAGTCTCGTGCAAGGTTGGGATGTCGTTTTCAATGAGAACCAGAAAGGTAATATTGCTCCCACTAGCCTTCTTATAAACGCAAGATTCATCCTCGTTCTTGATTAAGCCAAATCCAATTACAGCTTCATCAAAACGAAGGATCCAACTCCGAGAAGTTCGTTTCAATCCATAAATGGATTTCAACAACTTATAAATCTTTCCTTTATTCTTCGGATCGTCAAAACCTTTGGGCCGAGACATACAAACGTACTCAGTCAAATTTCCATTTAGGAAAGCGGTTTTGACATCCACTTGCCATATCTTGTAATTATGATACGCAGTTATGTCAAGAAGAATTTGGATCGATTTTGACCATAGCCACTAAGGAGAAGGTTTCCTCATAGTCAATCCATTGGATCTGCCTATAACCTTTCGCCACCAGTTGAGCTTTGTAGGTCAGAGGGTTGTCGTCCATGTCCATCTTCACCTTGAAGATCCATTTGCATCCTATGGTCCTCACACCATTGATGGGATCAACCGGTTCCCAGACTCGGTTGTCCGACATGGATTGCATTTCCTCCCTCATGGCTCCCAGCCATAACTCGGAGTCGGGCCCATCCACGACTTCTTGAAAGGTGGTTGGATCATCGTGATCCACCATGACTTCATTGTCACCTCCGGATACCATATCTTGGAGGTGGAAGATTGACCCTTTCAAATCGCCTTGGACCTTCCGGAATTGGTTCTCAGTCTACGACAATCTCTGGCTCCTTTCTACTGGGTTGTCAATTGGTTTAGACAGATCTGTACCATCCTGAATTTCTTCGAGATGCACAGTCCTCCCAATGACGTCTTTGAAAACAAAACTTCTTTTCCATAAAGACCCCACCCCAAGCGACGAACACCATGTTCTCACTGGGATTGTAGAAATAGTATCCCCTTGTTGCTTTGGGATACCACACGAAGGTGCATATCTCAGATCTTGGTTCGAGCTTAGTCGAAACCAAATGTTTCACATAAACCTCGCAACCACAAATCTTTAGGAAGGACAAAGCGGGCATCATCCCGTACCATTTTTTAAAATGGTGTCCCTTCCACACCATTCGTCGAAGCCCGATTCACTATGAATGCGGTCGTCTCTAGAGCAAAACCCCTAAAAGAGATTGGGAGATCAGTCCAACTAATCATGGAACAGACCATTGTCCAACAATGTCCGATTTCTCCGTTTGGCTACACCTTTCAACTACAGTGACCTAGGAGGAGTCCATTCCAAAAGGATCCCATTCTCTTTTAGATGATCTAATAACTCTGTGGTCAAGTATTTTCCACCTCGATCCAATCGAACTGCCTTAATACCTTTGTCGAGCTGGTTTTCTACTATAGTCTTAAACTCTTTGAATTTATCAAAAGCTTCAGACTTATGTCTCACCGAATAGACATAACCATTTTTACTGTAATCATCAGTAAATGTGATAAAGTAGCTAAAACCCCTCCTGGCAAGTGAACTTATTGGTCTAAACACATTCGAGTGTATCAGTCCCAATAATTCACCCGCCCTTTCATCGCGATCGATAAAGGGCACTTTAGTCATTTTGCCCATCAAACAAACCTTGCACCTATCGATCGAATGGAATTCGAATGAACCTGAAAGCCCGCACTTCTGAAGTGCTGATAGGCGCTTCTTGTTTATGCGACCCAAATGACAGTGCCATAACAGAGTTAGGTTTAAATCGTTGGATTTAGACCTCTTGGTATTAACGGAAAATATAAAACTTGAGGCATTGTTACCCATATCTAATATGTACAATCCTCCAACCATGTCAGTACTGGTATAAAACATATCATTGCATAGAACATTGAAAACTCCATTTCCAATATTAACATTATATCCTTCCTTGTCAAACACGGATACAGATATAATATTCCTACTAAAAGTAGGTATGCAATATACATTATACAATACTAAGACAAGGCCTCTTGGCAAAGCAAGACTCATGGATCCTACAGCAGTTGCCACAACTCTGAGGTCCATTTCGTGCTTTCCAAATCTCTCCTACTTTCAGCCACCATATATTAGTGCATGTGTGAGATTCAGTCATGGTATCTAATACCCATGAATCTTTGGAAGTAGAGAGATGTAGCTCTATAGATTTAATACCGATTGAAGGCACGGTCCCACCGCCCTTCCTTAGATCATCCAGGTTTCCTAATGAAGGCGCAGTCCTACTGCCCTTCTTCAGATCATCCAGGCTATTTGATGAAGGCGCAGTCCCACTGCCCTTCTTCAGATCAGCCGTGAACTTCTTGTAATCCCGGTTCCAATGACCAGGCTGTTGGCAGTAGAAGCAGACATTCTCAGGTGTCTCATCTTTCCTGCCAAGTGCGCATGGGCCCAGCCCTTGCCACTTCCAATTCCCTTGTTGACCATCAGAATATCCTTGGATCCCAGATCCCTGAGATATTCTTCTCAGCAGCTGATGACACTTCATGTAACTCTGATATGGTCTTAGAGACAGTCTTGTCAAGGACATATTCTTTGCGTTCAGACTTGAGGACTATCCTCAAAATTCTATACCAGTCCAAATAGTTTGTCCCATTTAGCTTGACCCTGTCAAGAATGGTTTTTAATGACAAACTATTAATGTTCGCTGAATTTGCCATTTGATCTACAACAGATAAAATTCAATCAGTAAACTGAATAAATTAAATGAAGATCAAGCTTAAACACCAACAATCGATTCTAAACCTTTAGAATCTGAAACCAAGATCCTTGATTCACTCGATTAAGCTGAACTAATGCTCACCACTTAATCGAGCTATGTAGGTAGGACTCCATCCAATCACATCCAATGTGACTCTTGGCTAGGGTATGCACTTATGTACACGGCTTACCCTATCTGTTACCCTAGCTCAACCTCAGGCTGAGAATCGTAGTCGGGTCCACCAATTTTTAACTATGGCCCGTCACTATGTAGGTGCTCCGCTAATGCGCACGACACCCACATATGTCGTCCAAACCTACTACCCCGCTTTCCCATGGATGCTCCGCTAATGCGCACGACACCCATACGACGGGGAGGTAGTAAGGTGTTGATAATTGGGAGGTATCAGACATGACCCGTTTTTACTTGTCCGGTTGTGTTTAAAACTTTGACACATCCTAGATGCAATGAGCACATCAACTACATTCCAAATGCAATGATGCCTCAAATTACATCCAATGTAATTCTTCCTTCGAACCCGTCAACTACATCCAATGTAATGACGATTCTAAGGGCTCACACACAAGGATTAAAATTCCAATTTTATCTTTGCATGTGAGGTGATATGCTTGGTAAATAAAGTTAAGCATGCAATTATAAAACACATAGAATTAATCATGCATAAACTAAACCAAGCATAAAGCGATAAATGTGCACATAATAGCCCCCTAAACTAACTCCCACTAGCTTCTTGAGCTCCACCGACTCCAAGCCGATGCCAACACCCGAAAAGCCACCAAATGACCTTTTCGCCCTTTCTTCGTCTTGAGTAAAATATTACAATTTAATACACGACTCGCAGGTCGGGAATAAATAAATATTACAAACAAGTGGTTCGACGACCACACCTTGAAAGAATAATTACACGCTAACACTAACGGCTCGCAGGCCGTGAAAAGCGATAAATAATTAAATTGAGCTCGGGGCTATTATGTACACCATGCCAACATCACATCACACATCGTGTTATCAAACAAGCATGTTATCAAACATCATGTGATTTTCCGGTTTTAATTAATAGCCAAGTTTCGAAAAAAAAAATTTGATGCTCGGTTTATCGAAACCGTTCAAAAATGAAACTTTTGAACATTTGATCTTCGAGTTCGTCATGACGGTTCCAAACTCGTCATAACTAACAAAACGGTTTAGCCTTGGCATATCAACCATCCAATGGTCATGCTTGGCCTAGCTCCGTCCAACGGAGCCCCGTTCGGTCTCGGTTTCGGCTCCCCGAGAGTCCCGCTCCCGAGACCCGAAAAATCAAACTTTTTTCAAAATTTCCAGATTTGAAATAATTTTCAAAAATTCATTTTACATGCATTAAATCCATAAACAATAATTTAAAACATGTTATCAATCAATTTAGCAAAACAACATGCCAAAAACGAAACTTTCAAGCAAAACCGAAACTTTGAACACCGTCTTGTGAATCCCGAAGGTAGCACGGCTCTGATACCACTGTTGGGTCTCGAGGTAGGGTTGAAGATGAACCAACTCGCAGCGGAAAATCAATGAAAACCAAGAGACAATTAAAACCATGAAACAACTAACAAAGAATGGATTAACAAGAGAAAAATTCAGCACTAGTTCTTACCAAAACAAGAACACCGGTTAACGAATGATTGGCTTGAGTCTCCAAGACGCCTACGTATCCACATGGGAATCAAAGCCACGTAGTTCTTCTCTTTGAGGACTCAAGAACACAAACATGGAGGTGGAAACTAGCCAAACCCGAAATGGCCATGGAAGAGGGAGAGAAAATGTGTTTCCTATTCTTGTCTTGTGTTTGTTATGTTGAAAAAAGATGACTTAAACATAACAAAACCCATACTTGTCCAACTAAAGGCATGGGACAAGTATGGTGTCAAGTAAGGTGTAAATAGGACAAAGTATGGCAAGACAAGATTGGGTTAGGTGGTGAATCACCAACACCTTAATCCTTGTCTTGCTTACTTAGTACTAATTAATCAAGACTTGATTAATTAGTTCCATGGGCCTTGGTTGCATGGGCCTTTCATGGGCCTCTTGGAACATGGCCCGTGGCCATTTCCAACGAGGTCCCGTGATTCGCTCATCGCCTCCATGCCTTCCATACCGGAAATGTCCAACATTATCCGACGCGATCAATCCCAAGACTCCAAGCCTTGTCTCGATCTGTGAAGTCCTATTCACTTACGGGCACATGACCCAAAACCCAGTTTTGGTCATGTCCCGAGACAACTCCCTTTTGGCCATTCTCCATAAATGTGTCAATGAGTTTCATCCTCCGGTGTGACCCATAGGTTTATGCATGTCAATAGATCAACGTAAAATCCCATTTTACTTGATCCTATTTAAGTGGGAACTAACGAGACTTTAGTACTGCCTGACACTACATAACGAATCGACCCTGTCGATTCTAACCTTTCCGTCGTCCCTGTCATTATCCTTTTATCTCCGATATCCTGATTGAGATAAGGCATAGAGCCGTCATCCTTATTATTCTCAATCACCGTTCCTTGATATGTGAGATGACTGAAGATATGATACCCAGTATCATGTGCATGGCCATGCTATTCTTCCAGTCACTCTCGATCAAGTGGCCGAGAACCGATATCTTTCCCATACCTTAGTATGACGGATAAATCCCTTAGCCGTCTTTCGTGTCACTCATGTAGCCCGTCCCCAAGCCAATCCTGGCCGTTATGGAAGCCCTGTTACGGATAACGTTAGGCTCAGGTCAAACTCAGTTGTTGACTACATAGCGATCACAAAGACTCCTTGGTCTAAGGATACATGACAAGGTACAACACTGAATATGTTCATGACTTAATCTATGGCACATATTCAGGGCGGGTCGTCCAATATCATGTCCCACATGATATCTATGATCAGACTCCGGAATCTCATTCCAATGACTAACAGAACGTAAGCCATAAAGAGCCATCTTTCATACTAGTCGCTTCTAGTGAAGCTTTGTTGACTAGGGACCCATCGAGTGTGATCTATCTCGATCTATGGTTCTATTCGCATGGTGGGCATAGATCAGAGCACACATCGATATATTACTTCAACACATAAGTAATATAAAGCCGCTTTAATTTTATTGCTAACGATGATATGTACATTTGGACATTTAGGATTGAAATACGAGCACTAAGACTAACACTTGGTACTGAAACTATTGATACATTAAACATCTAGGCTGATTTTTATTGACAATCTCTCTTCATCAAAACCTTTGTTTTTCTACCAACGAACAAAATGCTCTTCTTGCTGCTGTGGTGTTTGACTTTCTGTTGCTCAAACTCCTCATTAGTGCTATCATGGAATACATGGACATGCAATGCTTTTTTACGTGATGATGATAACTCGTATCCAAAATATTATCATTCATCTGCAACAAAATGAACTATATGCAGACAAACATTGAAACTTTAACAAAGGTATAATGTTTTATGTATCAAAATAAAAGTTAAACATCTTATTTCTTACACAATGCAATTAGTCAATGAAAAGTAAAACATTGTCATAAACCAGTGAATCACATTGAAACAATTGTGTATATAAGTTGAAACACTGTTGGCTATAATTGAGGGAATGGACATATAAAACACATAGTAGTATGAAACAATGTTTTAGAATCTTTGTATCAATGGCATCAATTTTTTTTAAATGAAACATTTTTTTTGTTGGAAGGTAATCAATATAAATTTGGGAGAATGAAACACTTGGCAGTGAAATTTGTATCAATTACAGTAACACCTCAACGACTGCATATTATATATAATTTGTATCAATTACAGTAACACCTCAAAGACTGCATATTATATATTAAACGCATATTGTGCTTGATCAAACACAAATTGCATTGACCCTAAACCAACATCATCTAAAACAATGAATTAATATTACGAATAAATCATACAACGAAACATGCATTGCCCATGAACACAGTGGGTTCAAAATCAATGAAAGCATCAGAAAATTAGAAGCAAACAAAAATGGGTGAAACATGTCCATAAAGGAAACAGAAAAAGGTCGCTTGATCTCACCAGAGTGGACGAAGCCCTCGTCGTTGTCGCCGAGCTCAATTTTGACCAGACCTGAGAAGGAGAAGCATAAGGCTGGAACGACCGCGGAGGAGACGATTGGAGCGGCTAGAAGATGAAAGGGAAGCTCGCCGCTCGATCTCGCCGGAAAAGACGAAGCCCTCGTCGTTGCCTTCTGATCTGTTGGTCTG
The DNA here is from genome assembly GCA_963921825.1 of Erodium maritimum. NCBI lineage: Eukaryota > Viridiplantae > Streptophyta > Magnoliopsida > Geraniales > Geraniaceae > Erodium > Erodium maritimum. The sequence goes on along the minus strand of OY997593.1, from coordinate 46,716,614 downwards.
AGATTCGCGTCGACCACCAGAATTGGAAGCCAACGGCGCGACGGCAAAGCTCAACATCATCAGACCTTGTTTCAGAACGGTCGAATTCTAGCCGAGAACAGAAATTGAGGTGGACGGCGATTGCTCGGGCTGGTTTGGGCTATGGCTTCACGGCGTCGACGATACAGGGAGGTGGCATTGTTCCGCGAGAGAAAAGATGAGGTGAGAGACCACTGGAGGGTTGGAGGTTGGAGATCGTGTGAATAGATGCAGTTACAAAATATATGAAAATACCTAAAACACCCTTTTAGGCAATGAAATTACATAAAGAAATCATAGAAAATAGTTAATTACGAAAATTGTCACAATCAATCATAGCCATCCATATAAGATAAATCAATGGCTGGAATCAGTTTTTAAATTATAGTGAAATGTCTAATTTTCAATGGATAATGACCCTATATATATATATATATGAAACTCTAGAAATTGGTTCTTTCTCAATCCTATTTCATAGTTTTAAATACCAGCTCACAAACCTAATCAAGTTGCTTAAGTCAAGGTGGATAAATCAATTCCACAATCAAGTGTTAATGCTGTTACTCTCGATGATCAAGGTAAATTCTCTTTATCGCTAATTGATTGTGAAAACTATATTGTTCTAAGATCCAGATTTTATATTTCATTGCATGATTATGATTTATGATTTAAGTAAAACTTACATGCGGTATTAGAGCTTAGGTTTGGAACTTTGTGATATTTTGGTTAAATTTGTTTTACCTACTGTCCGATCAATCCCATTCACGATCTTTGCTATATATACGTGTATGTTTGATGTATGTATCGTTCATGTATGTTGATGATGGCGGTTTATTTGTATGGACTTTAAGTTCATTCTGTTTTCGGTTCTAACTAACCATTAGCGATCAATATAGCTTTATGTCTTGACGAATCAAGAGATCACAAACCTATATTGATATGGTAATATATATATATATATATGAGAGCAATCAGGTGCGAACCATGAGTTACGGTGCGAACATGCGAACTTAACCAGATTGCGCCATGTGTCGCACTCAGAAAATGCCCCCCCTTTTTTTATAATCAAGTTTATTAATTCGATTTTTCCCGTTTTGTTTCAACTCCGATTTCATTTTTTCTTGCGCCAATATTCTTATTTTTTCAAGAGTTTTCTAACAAGTAGTGGATTGCATATATTTTGATGTGTTTTTGAATAAGTGTGTGGATGTGTGAATATGAGTGCGAAAAGTGTGATGTGTTTTGCAAATTTAGTGTATATGGTTTGCGGATTTAGTGTATATGGTTTGCGGATTTAGTGTATATGGTTTGCGGATTTAGTGTATATGGTTTGCGAATTTAGTGTGTTTTGCAAATTTAGTGTATATGGTTTGCGGATTTAGTGTATATGGTTTGCGAATTTAGTGTATATGATTTGCGAATATAGTATAGCATGGCTAGGTTTAGATTTGGTTTCAATTTGTACACCCGGTTAGAACAAATACAAGCACACACACATTCATACACATGCTATACTGTAAGAAAATAACTTGCTTTTAACTGGCATTTATGACAGAGCTTTATAAAATACAGAACTGGAGTATCTGCTTCTGATAATGATCTCAGCAGTTTCTTCCTTTTTGATACCTATGATAATTGTTGGAGAGGTAAGTTCTTAAGTATTTTGTCCCTCTCAAGTTAATAACTTACCCAATGGGTTGTCCTCTAAAACTTAGTTGATGATATGCATCAGTGCTATTGACTTAACCTTCATTTTGATGCTACTGCAACATTTTTATGACTTTCCACTGATTCTATCTTTTTTTTTTATCAGCAGTTTTTGTATTGAAACCGAGCTTTCGAAGTGAAAGGCAAGGTCAAGGGAAAAAACCCTCAAATTACAATCTACATATTACAATAATCATCAAAAGGTGAAAAGAGAGCATAATTTTAAACCCTCCCCAAACCTAAACAAGACTAATCTTGACTTGTACGGTACTATTGCCCTAGACTTGCCTTGCAAGGCACGCAAGTAGCTAGTTAAAAACTTCCCCCCAAAAATAATACCCTGTCCCAGTTGTGATCACCCATTCCCAATCAGTTTTGAACCAAAACTCCACCTCTGCATAATCGAAATGGAGATCTCAGAGAACCCTTGAAGCTGTGTACACATAATCAATAGGCCAGCCCCCCACAATCTCCATTGAGCACCATCCCAACCGATCCAACATCCTCAGATACTTGCTTGCCAAAAATCTGCATAATATAAGAACAAACCAGTTTTGTACCAGTAATCTCTAGGCCAGTAACCCCAAGATCAGTATTGAAAACAAAAAACACTCAAAACTTAGTAACTACCCACTCTCTAATACTGAAAAGAATTACCAGGAAAATAAGTACCCACACACAAGTAATTACTCCCAAAGGAGTGAGATAACAAAATAAAAACCCCCAAGTGACCTAGCCTCACCACAGTACCCAACCCTCCCTCAAAACCACCCAAACCCAAAGCCAGTTGAGTGAACCAGGAAGAGGATATTTAAACTCCCACAAGTGCTGGGGAATTGAACCTGTGAGTATCAGAAGGGTGTTCCAACCAGGATAAAAATGTGAAAGAATGGCCTCTTTTGAAATGAGCCCATAAAATTTGGAAAGATTCATTTTGAATTTGCTGCACCACTAATTCAGGCAAAATGACTTCCCTTCTGAATATAATTGCATTCCTTCCAAGCCAAAGTATCCAGATAGTAATAGCAAAAATGAGATCCCATTGTTTTCTGGCTGTCACAGGAGCCAACATTCTCCAGGAAATAAACCAATGTTCAATGTTATCTGGAATAGCGGTTCTAATCCCCCACCAGTCCAAACATTGATTCCACACAGTCATAGCAAAAGTACAAGTGAGAAATAAATGATCCAGCTCTTCAGGTTCATCATAACAAAATTGACACCAGATATTATCTAAGTAAAGACCTCTAGCCAGAAGAAAGCATTTAGTGGGAATGGCTTTCATACATAATAACCAGGAGAAGGCAGCAATCTTTGGAGGTAAAATTGGTGCCCAAAGCAATGCAGGCCAATCAGGAATAGGATCAACCCTAACATCCAGGGATTCATACATCCTATGAACTGAGAATCCTTTGGGATCAAGTTTCCAAGAAATAGTGTCAACCCCATTTTCCATCAGAGAAAAATTGTTGAGGGAGTCACACAAAATGGAAAAAGTATCCAATTCCCACCCTCTAAGGTCTCTTCTGAAGATTAATACCCAATCACCCTCCCTCCAAAATTTGTTTACTAGGGTCTTTTTCTGTGAACTGAGATGATATAACCTTTGAAACATAACTTTTAAAGGCCCTTCCAGTAGCCAGATATCTTCCCAAAAATAAACACAATCACCTGAATGAACCATCCATTTAAGTCCCACTGCACCAAAAGCCTCAGCAAATTTTGGACAAATCAGTAATGATTGAATATGACTAAATAAGGATTGGCCATCCTGAATCACCAAATCAGTGAGATCCCAAGCTTCATGGTCCCAGCCAAATTTTGCACAAAGAAGTTGCTTCCACAAAGAATCTTTCTCAACAGCAAACCTCCACCACCATCTAGCAAGTAAAGCCTTATTCATAATATGCAGGTTTTTAATGCCAAGACCTCCCACAGTTTTAGGCATACAAATCAAATTCCATCTGACCTTGTGTAATACTTTCTTTGTAATGGTGCCATTCCACAGAAATCTCCTTTGCCAACAATTCATTTCCTTGATGACACCCTTGGGTGCTCTGAAGAGTGACATGTAATATAATGGGAGGGAGCTCAGAGAGGACTTAATCAAGGTAATCCTTGTTAGTCTTAGTGCCCGTAGTTCAATCCTAAATGTCCAAATGTATATATCATCATTAGCAATAAGATTAAAGCGGCTTTCTATTACTTATGTGTTGGAGTAATATATCGATGTGATTTCTGATCTATGCCCACCATGCGAATAGAACCATAGATCGAGATGGATCACACTCGATGGGTCCCTAGTCAATAAAGCTTTACTAGAAGCGACTAGTATGAAAGATGGCTCTTCATGGCTTACGTTCTGTTAGTCATTGGAATGGGATTCCGGAGTCTGATCATAGATATCATGTGTGTCACGCCCCAATTTCAGTAAACCGAACTCGGGACGCGAACGATTAGAATAAGAAAACACTTTGCAAACACTTCCATTAAAACAGTTTACAATAACAGTTTAGTTTAACAAAAGGATAATTACAGTTTAAAACACGTCCCAACAAGTGGACAAAAGTACAAGGTATCCGTCACTAGACTCAAAAGACAACCCGGACTCCGCTCCTAGCTCCACAAGCTTCGAGAGCTCACCTAGTCCGTCCCACGAACAGTACCTGTAGGAAAAGCAGCTAGGGGTGAGCGTTCGCTCACCACCACGGATAACAGACGGACTACGGCATAATTAGCAGACAATACTGGTAACACCAACAACAAAAACAACCCCCGGGGATCACTGTCCCCAACTCAAGTACTCCGACTGACAAACACTCACGGTGAATTTCCTCGAACGACTCAACACTCAACCACGTAAGTAGACCCGACACGACGATCGACGACCTCCTCCAAAGACACGACACAACGATCACGATCTCTTCCAAGGACTCAAAGGACAACTACACACACCGAACAGATCACAAGGGATCGCACACCAAACAAAATCACAAAGGATCGCATACCAGCTGCTTAGTAACCTCTCCCACTCACACGAACACGGATCAGGCTAGCCAAAGAATGCTTACAACCTGTGATACTCAAACTCGGACCAGGCCAGCCAAAGAATGCTTGCAACCTGTGTTACTCAAACTGTGTCAGGCCAGCCAAAGAATGCTTGCAACCCGTTGATACTCAAACTTGGTCAGGCCAGCCAAAGAGTGCTTGCAACCTACCGGGATCCGCAATCACAATCACAATTACAAGCAAATTCAAACACACAGACACTCAAGGCCACTCAAGACACCTCAACAGCCAAGACTCGGGTTCAACAACCCCAAGGGCACTCACTGCCGCTCAAGACACACCAACGGTCAAGACTCGGGTTCAACAACCCCACGGCACTCACGGCCACCCAAAACCCCGACAATAAGACACGGGCACTCAAGGCCACCCAACTCAACAATAAATAACACGGGCTCTCAAGGCCACCCAGACTCGACGACAATTAACACGGGCTCTCAAGGCCACCCAAACTCAATAATAAATAACACGGGCTCTTAAGGCCACCCAAACTCAACAATAAAATACACAACAACCTCCGGCATAAATCGATGCCTCCAACAGTCCTAAGATCACTAGTTTCACAACCAACCTCCGGGCATGGTCATATGCCTCCAGTAGAACAATTATCGTTAAGTTCTCTGATCCTACGACACTACTAAGTGTCACATGCTTTTCCAATAATTACTAAGTTCCCGTAACATGTTTTTCTGATAAACGCTACCACCCCGTATCATGCTTTTCTAGTATTTAAATTAAACCTACTCAACCCACGACACCCCGGTGTCACATGCAAATCTACTGTTAACTTTCCCTAGTCAGGGCCGAGATCCGGCTACTTTTCCCTACCTCAACTGAAGAGCAACCGCTACGCTTCCTAGCTGCTGACGTTCTGGCTCGCTACCTCCGAGCTTCACTTCAATCGAACCCGGACGCTAAAGGAAACACGAAAGCCATAGATTAATAACAGTTCCCCTGTTAAGTTAAAGGTCATGATTTATCCAGTTTTAAGACCGACGGTTGTCCCTTAAACTCGAGCGGGAGAAAAGCGGGGTCACGGCGAATCGGGTTTGAGTACCCGAGCACCGAAACCGGTGCATGCGAGGCACGGTCCCAATGCACGACTCCCGAGGTCCGATTCAGCGGTCCGCTTTTGTTCCTTTTTAAACCCGAAAAGCAGTCCATTTTACCCAGAGTTCCAGAGTCGTTCCCAAATCCGATTAATAACCCTTTTTCAAACCAGAACGGTTTTTATTCTAAATCAAATTCCCTTTTGATTTCAAATCTGTTTTTGTTCCGGTCTTTTGAGCCCAAAATGAATTAGGTTCGGTTTTTGAACAACCGTTCCTAAATCCCGTTTACAAATTAGATTCACAACTCCTCGATTTAAACCGTTTTTAAAACCGAAACGCTTTTAATTCCCTTTCATTTTAAAACCCTTTTTCCTTAAATTTGATTTTCCAATTTACAACCCTTTCTTTCCAAAACCGTGCTTTCGATTTCAACCGAAGCAACTCCAAAAACCGTCTTTTACCTCAATCTGATTTTCCAAATCTTTTCCTTCAAAACCTTAATCAAATCTAAACCGTTTTGCTTTGTTTTACTTTCCTTTTTAATTTCAAATCCGATTCCACTTTAATCGATTTCTTTAACGGGTTTAACAGATATGATTTCTCTCGACAGATCCAAATTAGATCGAACTGAACTACACGGGAAACTGAAATGAGGGGCTCGGTTTTGAAACCGGCCGGTCACCGACGGAGACGCCGCCGGCGACCAAACCTCGCGGTGAGAATCTCACCGTGGACAAAGGGAAACGACGGGGTGGTGGAGCACGGCGGAGTACGGCGGGGATCCGCCTCGGATCCGGACGAAGACGGGCTGTTCCGTCCCGGATCTGTGCCCGCGCCGGCGAGTCCATCTCGGCTCGGCCGTGCACGGCGACGGCGGGACTCAGGGACGCTCGGGCGCGGAGGGGCAAAGGGAGCTCGCCGTGGTTGAACGGAGGTCGGAGACGGTGATTTCCGGCGAGACAGGCCTGAGAGAGGGAGTGGTTCGGCCAACGGTGGCGGCGGCGACGTGAGCTGGAGAAGACGGGGCGAAGGCGTGGCCGGCCGGAGAAGGAGACGGTGGTGGTCGTGGGAGGACGGAGGAGAGGGAGCGGACGGTGAGGGAGCGGACGGTGAGGGAGCCGGAGCTGGTGCGTTGGCCGGAGATGGAGGCGGGAGATCGGAGCTGGCGAGGTCGGGATCGAAGAGGGAGGAAGGCCGGGATCGAGTTCGAGGAAGGAGAAGGAGTGAGGGGAGATCGGTGCTGGTGTGGTCGGACTCCGGTGAGGGAGAAGACGGCGTGGAGGAGTAAGGTCGGGGCTGCCGTTTCCGGCGAGATGAGAGGGAGTCGGGGGTGGGTTCGAAGAGGACGAAGACGAAGAGAGGGAGGGGTGTGGGGGTCGGCTGCGCAGAACAGAAGAGGGAGGTGGGTCTGTTCAGCTGAAACCCTAGGTTTTGGCTTATAAAGCCTGGGTTGGGCCGGGTCAGCACTTGGGCCGGGTCTGACTCGGGTCGGGTCAGTCCAGTCCAGCCCAAAACATTTTTTTTAAGCGGGTTTTACAATCTACCCCCCTTAAAGGAATTTCGCCCACGAAATTTAAAACAACGCTCATTAACAGTACCATAAACACGTACCCTGATAGGTCTCGTGGTAGGTGGAGAATCCTTGGGTCCGAGAGGCGGTGACCGCAAACACTCTTCCCTCTGACTCATGCTGCCTCTGACCCGGCGCACTGACCGTTGGATACCCATAGCCCTGCTGCTGACTTGGAGCCGGCGCGTTCGTCGACGGTTGCGAAAGCCTCGACTGTTGACTCTGACGGGGGCGACCCCTGGGTGACTGTACCGTCCGCGACTGCTGCGGCCGCTGCGCCGATGTCGCTCACAACGGCTCACGACACCATTTCATCGTGTGTCCCACACGGCCGCACCGGAGAGAGCTGGTCTCATCGGCTCCCGACCCCGAGCCCTGGCCTGCCCGGCACCCCCGCCGCAAGTGGCCTGGCTCCCTGCAAAGATGGCATGTCGGCACCCTCTGTGTCGCGACTGGCCCCATGGACGCCACCGACTCGTGCTGTCTCGTTCCACCCTGGTGAGTCGGTGGTCGGAAGAATCCCGCGGTCCTCTGCCTTCTTGGGTCTCGTGACTCTGACGGCCCTGTGAAGTCGGTCGGCCGCTGTCGAACCTCGCGGGTTCTGGCCGTATCCAGGATCCCCTGCTCCACCGTCGCTGCGGTGTCCACGAGGTCGGTATACTTCCGTATCCTCAAGGCGAGAACCTGGTTCCGGATGCCCAGCCTCAGTCCGTCTTGGAACCGCAGGCAACGGTCCGTCTCACTCGTCACCATCTCAGGCGCGAATCTGGCCAAGGCTGTGAACCTGGCCTCGTACTCTCCTACCGTCATCCCTCCTTGCTCCAGGTCCAAGAACTGCCGATGTCGCTCCAACCAAGCCGACTCGGGAAAGTACTGCGTCATAAACACCTCCTGAAAGACGATGTAGTCGTATCCGACCGTGTCCTTCACCCGGCCCCACCAGTGGTAGGCGCTGTCTCTCAGTTGATGGACCGCGAAGAACACTCTCCGTCGGCCATCCTCGACACCCAATGTGTCCAGGTCTCGAGTGACCTGCTCTATCCATCGCTCGGCTAGGTCGGGATTCGGCTCCCCGACAAAAACAGGTATCCCGAGCTTCAGGAAATCTAGTAGCGCTCGGGAGGTAAGATCCTCGGTCTGAGCGGCCCTCACCGGGACTGCGGTTGCCTCTGGTGCTGGCGAAGCCGACTCTCGGCTGGCGATGACCGCCACCAAACTCTGAACGGTCCTGGTAAGCTCATCCAGGACAGTCATCACTGGAGGGTCCGCGACTGGCGGAACACTGGGGGTGCCTGCAGATGGCCCCGCATCACTTCTCCCGTCTTCTACGACGGGAGTGCCCTGTGCCTCCGCGTAGTCGGCGGGCTCGACGGTGGGTACCCGTCCTGGTGTCCCCGTTGACCGTCCCCGCCTGCCTCGCGCGGGCGCTTGTCCCCGTGCCACTGCTGCTCTTCCTCGTCTGCCACGAGCCATCAGTAGGTATCCTCTGCACGGATACGCGCAAACGTTCAGTTTGTGAACTCAAACAAGGCAGCAAGCTTGAAGACACTAACGCTCACACGGTCTACGTCTACCCCAACGTACTTGCTACCAAACGCCACACCGTTCACGCTAATCATACTTTAATCATAATAACGCGCAAGCGAAGCTTCGATTTTTTTTTGTTGGCCACACAAACGTACACTAAGCCCTCATCCAGTCCTTTATGCATTTACTTATAACTTTCCGCAACCAAGCCAGTGTTCGCTACTCGTCCCTTGCGAGAAAAGTAGTAAAGGGGATGAGCGTTAAGCTCACCTCCACGGACACCCGCTCGGTTATGGCATACTAGTAACACACCAAAGACTTACCACTCTAGTCAGGGCAAAACACCAACACCAAACTGAAGCCAAACATCCCACCGTCCATGCTAACGACACCTCAAGTACTCCCTCGAGTATGACGAACCTCGACACGGGAAACACGTCCTCAAAACAGTAAGACACCACGGCTCGCGCTATTAAAGCCTTAAGTATACTAATACGTAAGCGCAAAACTCAACACAGTCCAACCGTACCCAGGCCTACGGCCTCTACAACCCAAAGCTGCGAACACAAACCGAGTCAAACAACCACAACCCTAAACGCACAACGAAACGAACTCTTACCCTAGGGTACTCGTATTCTACCAGACTCTTGGCTACCCGCACACTCGTGCATCGCGGACAAATGACCACCAAAACGACCCAACACGTACCACAAAACCCGACTAAACCACGAACAAGCAAAACCGGCCAAGTGCCCATAACAACAACAACGACGACACCCGCCCACCGGGCCAACCAAAGTCTAATAGCGCCCACAGGGCCAACCAACAACAATCACAATATGCCCACAGGGCCAAACGAAGTCAAACACAAACGCCCACGGCGTCACACAAAATCAAGACACTCAAATTTCTTTTAAAGTTTTCTCCACTTCATTAACACCTCAATTCTCGACATCAGGTGGTTACAACCCGGTCCAGGCGTCCCCGAACTACGTTGTACCAACTTGACATCAGCACCGTCACGTTCGACTACAGGAGCGCTCCTGAGTCGACCCGCGACAGCTTAAAAACGTTTCACGCAGCACACACAAACAGTATGCCAGTAACCCCGTACTGCACATACACACAGACCAAACAAAACTCAAGACTTTAAGGGTTTACACACGGTTCCCGACCTACGTGCCCAACGCACGACGGGACTTTACCGACTCGACTCTTCCCATCTAATTGACGGACAGTCCGAGGTGTGAAACCTCGAGCTCTGATACCAAGCTGTCACGCCCCAATTTCAGTAAACCGAACTCGGGACGCGAACGATTAGAATAAGAAAACACTTTGCAAACACTTCCATTAAAACAGTTTACAATAACAGTTTAGTTTAACAAAAGGATAATTACAATTTAAAACACGTCCCAACAAGTGGACAAAAGTACAAGGTATCCGTCACTAGACTCAAAAGACAACCCGGACTCCGCTCCTAGCTCCACAAGCTTCGAGAGCTCACCTAGTCCGTCCCACGAACAGTACATGTAGGAAAAGCAGCTAGGGGTGAGCGTTCGCTCACCACCACGGATAACAGACGGACTACGGCATAATTAGCAGACAATACTGGTAACACCAACAACAAAAACAACCCCCGGGGATCACTGTCCCCAACTCAAGTACTCCGACTGACAAACACTCACGGTGAACTTCCTCGAACGACTCAACACTCAACCACGTAAGTAGACCCGACACGACGATCGACGACCTCCTCCAAAGACACGACACAACGATCACGATCTCTTCCAAGGACTCAAAGGACAACTACACACACCGAACAGATCACAAGGGATCGCACACCAAACAAAATCACAAAGGATCGCATACCAGCTGCTCAGTAACCTCTTCCACTCACACGAACACGGATCAGGCTAGCCAAAGAATGCTTACAACCTGTGATACTCAAACTCGGACCAGGCCAGCCAAAGAATGCTTGCAACCTGTGTTACTCAAACTGTGTCAGGCCAGCCAAAGAGTGCTTGCAACCCGTTGATACTCATACTTGGTCAGGCCAACCAAAGAGTGCTTGCAACCTACCGGGATCCGCAATCACAATCACAATTACAAGCAAATTCAAACACACAGACACTCAAGGCCACTCAAGACACCTCAACAGCCAAGACTCGGGTTCAACAACCCCAAGGGCACTCACTGCCGCTCAAGACACACCAACGGTCAAGACTCGGGTTCAACAACCCCACGGCACTCACGGCCACCCAAAACCCCGACAATAAGACACGGGCACTCAAGGCCACCCAACTCAACAATAAATAACACGGGCTCTCAAGGCCACCCAAACTCAACAATAAAATACACAACAACCTCCGGCATAAATCGATGCCTCCAACAGTCCTAAGATCACTAGTTTCACAACCAACCTCCGGGCATGGTCATATGCCTCCAGTAGAACAATTATCGTTAAGTTCTCTGATCCTACGACACTACTAAGTGTCACATGCTTTTCCAATAATTACTAAGTTCCCGTAACATGTTTTTCTGATAAACGCTACCACCCCGTATCATGCTTTTCTAGTATTTAAATTAAACCTACTCAACCCACGACACCCCGGTGTCACATGCAAATCTACTGTTAACTTTCCCTAGTCAGGGCCGAGATCCGGCTACTTTTCCCTACCTCAACTGAAGAGCAACCGCTACGCTTCCTAGCTGCTGACGTTTTGGCTCGCTACCTTCGAGCTTCACTTCAATCGAAGCCGGACGCTAAAGGAAACACGAAAGCCATAGATTAATAACAGTTCCGCTGTTAAGTTAAAGGTCATGATTTATCCAGTTTTAAGACCGACAGTTGTCCCTTAAACTCGAGCGGGAGAAAAGCGGGGTCACGGCGAATCGGGTTTGAGTACCCGAGCACCGAAACCGGTGCATGCGAGGCACGGTCCCAATTCACGACTCCCGAGGTCCGATTCAGCGGTCCGCTTCTGTTCCTTTTTAAACCCGAAAAGCAGTCCATTTTACCCAGAGTTCCAGAGTCGTTCCCAAATCCGATTAATAACCCTTTTTCAAACCAGAACGGTTTTTATTCTAAATCAAATTCCCTTTTGATTTCAAATCTGTTTTTGTTCCGGTCTTTTGAGACCAAAATGAATTAGGTTCGGTTTTTGAACAACCGTTCCTAAATCCCGTTTACAAATTAGATTCACAACTCCTCGATTTAAACCGTTTTTAAAACCGAAACGCTTTTAATTCCCTTTCATTTTAAAACCCTTTTTCCTTAAATTTGATTTTCCAATTTACAACCCTTTCTTTCCAAAACCGTGCTTTCGATTTCAACCGAAGCAACTCCAAAAACCGTCTTTTACCTCAATCTGATTTTCCAAATCTTTTCCTTCAAAACCTTAATCAAATCTAAACCGTTTTGCTTTGTTTTACTTTCCTTTTTAATTTCAAATCCGATTCCACTTTAATCGATTTCTTTAACGGGTTTAACAGATATGATTTCTCTCGACAGATCCAAATTAGATCGAACTGAACTACACGGGAAACTGAAATGAGGGGCTCGATTTTGAAACCGGCCGGTCACCGACGGAGACGCCGCCGGCGACCAAACCTCGCGGTGAGAATCTCACCGTGGACAAAGGGAAACGACGAGGTGGTGGAGCACGGCGGAGTACGGCGGGGATCCGCCTCGGATCCGGACGAAGACGGGCTGTTCCGTCCCGGATCTGTGCCCGCGCCGGCGAGTCCGTCTCGGCTCGGCCGTGCACGGCGACGGCGGGACTCAGGGACGCTCGGGCGCGGAGGGGCAAAGGGAGCTCGCCGTGGTTGAACGGAGGTCGGAGACGGTGATTTCCGGCGAGACAGGCCTGAGAGAGGGAGTGGTTCGGCCAACGGTGGCGGCGGCGACGTGAGCTGGAGAAGACGGGGCGAAGGCGTGGCCGGCCGGAGAAGGAGACGGTGGTGGTCGTGGGAGGACGGAGGAGAGGGAGCGGACGGTGAGGGAGCCGGAGCTGGTGCGTTGGCCGGAGATGGAGGCGGGAGATCGGAGCTGGCGAGGTCGGGATCGAAGAGGGAGGAAGGCCGGGATCGAGTTCGAGGAAGGAGAAGGAGTGAGGGGAGATCGGTGCTGGTGTGGTCGGACTCCGGTGAGGGAGAAGACGGCGTGGAGGAGTAAGGTCGGGGCTGCCGTTTCCGGCGAGATGAGAGGGAGTCGGGGGTGGGTTCGAAGAGGACGAAGACGAAGAGAGGGAGGGGTGTGGGGGTCGGCTGCGCAGAACAGAAGAGGGAGGTGGGTCTGTTCAGCTGAAACCCTAGGTTTTGGCTTATAAAGCCTGGGTTGGGCCGGGTCAGCACTTGGGCCGGGTCTGACTCGGGTCGGGTCAGTCCAGTCCAGCCCAAAACATTTTTTTTTAAGCGGGTTTTACAATCTACCCCCCTTAAAGGAATTTCGCCCACGAAATTTAAAACAACGCTCATTAACAGTACCATAAACACGTACCCTGATAGGTCTCGTGGTAGGTGGACAATCTACCCCCCTTTGTTTTTTTTTTTTAAGCGGGTTTTACAATGTGGGACATGATATTGGACGACCCGCCCTGAATATGTTCCATAGATTGAGTCATTAACATATTCAGTGTCGTAGCTTGTCATGTATCCTTAGACCAAGGAGTCTTTGTGATCACTATGCAGTCAACAACTAAGTTTGACCTGAGCCTAACGTTGTCCGTAACAGGGCTTCCATAACGGCCAGGATTGGCTTGGGGACGGGTTGCATGAGTGACACGAAAGACGGCTAAGGGATTTATCCCTCATACTGAGGCATGGGAAAGATATCGGTTCTCGGCCGCTTGATCGAGAGTGACTGAAAGAATAGCATGGCCATGCACATGATACTAGGTATCATATATTCAGTCATCTCACATATCAAGGAACAGTGATTGAGAATAATAAGGATGACGGCTCTATGCCTTATCTCAATCAGGATATCGGAGATAAAAGGATAATGACAGGGACGATGGAAAGGTTAGAATCGATTGGTTCGATTCGCTATGTAGTGTCAGGCAATACTAAAGTCTCGTTAGTTGCCACTTATATAGGATCAAGTAAAATGGGATTTTACGTTGATCTATCGACATGCATAGACCTAAGGGTCACACCGAAGGATGAAACTCATTGACACATTTATGGAGAATGGCCAAAAGAGAGTTGTCTCGGGACATGACCAAAACTGGGTTTTGGGTCATGTGCCCGTAAGTGAATAGGACATTACGGATCAAGACAAGGCTTGGAGTCTTGGGATTGATCGCGTTGGATAATGTTGGACATTTCCGGTATGGAAGGCTTGGAGGCGATGAGCACGTCACGGGACCTCGTTGGGAATGGCCATGGGCCATGTTCCAAGAGGCCCATGAAAGGCCCATGGAACTAATTAATCAAGTCTTGATTAATTAGTACTAAGTAAGCAAGACAAGGATTAAGGTGTTGGTGATTCACCACCTAACCCATCTTGTCTTGCCATACTTAGCACCATGCTTGTCTTACTTCACACCATGCTTCACACCTTACTTGTCCTTGATGGTTGTTGATGGTTTAAGTCATCTTTTTCCTACAACAAATCACAAGACAAGAATAGAAACACAACTTCTCTCCCTCTCACACTACAATTTCGAGTTTGGCACTTTTCCCCCCTCTTGTTGTGTTCTTGAGTCATCTAAAGAAGAACTACGTGGCTTTGATTCCAATTGGATACGTAGGCGTCTTGGAGACTCAAGCCGATCATCGTTTCTTTGGTGTTCTCTTCCTTTTCTTGAACTAGTTGGTAAGGAAACATCCATATTGTTTATTCTCTTGTGTATCTAATATTTGGTAGTGTTCTATGACATGGTCTCGAGTTATTTCCGCTGCAAGTATGTGTTCATACCCTCCATCGAGACCCAACAGTGGTATCAGAGCCGTGCTACCTTCGGGATTCACAAGAGAACTTTCGGTTTTGCTTGCTAGTTTCGGTTTTGCATGTTAATTTGCTAAATTGTTTGATAACATGTTTTAAATTCTTGTTTATGGGTTTAATGCATGAAAAATGAATTTTTGAAAAGTTTATCAAATCTGGAATTTTTGAAAAAAAAATTTGATTTTTCGGGTCTCGGGAGCGGGACTCTCGGGGAGCCGAAACCGGGACCGAACGGGGCTCCGTTGGACGGAGCTAGGCCAAGCATGACCATTGGATGGTCAATATGCCGAGCTAAACCGTTTTTTTAGTCATGACGAGTTTGGAACCGTCTTGATGAACTCAAAAATCAAATGTTCAAAAGTTTCAATTTTGAACGGTTTCGATAAACCGAGTATCAAAATTTTCGAAACTTGGCAATTAATTAAAACCGGAAAATCACATGATGTTTGATAACATGCTTGTTTGATAACACGATGTGTGATGTGATGTTGGCATGGTGTACATAATAGCCCCGAGTTTGATTTAATTATTTATCGCTTTTCACGGCCTGCGAGCCGTTAGAGTTAGCGTGTAATTATTTTTTCGAGGTGTGGTCGTCGTACCACTTATTTGTAATATTTATTAATTCCCGACCTGCGAGTCGTGTATTAAATTGTAATATTTTACTCAAGACGAAGAAAGGGCGAAAAGGTCATTTGGTGGCTTCTCGGGTTTTGACATCGGCTTGGAGTCGGTGGAGCTCAAGAAGCTAGTGGGAGTTAGTTTAGTGGGCTATTATGTACATATTTAACGCTTTATGCTTGGTTTAGTTTTTTCATGATCATTTCTATGTGTTTTAGAATTGCATGCTTAACTTAATTTACCGAGCATATCACCTCACATGCAAAGATAAAATTGGTTTTAATCATTGTCTGTGAGCCCTTAGAATCGTCATTACATTGGATGTAGTTGACGAGTTCGAAGGAAGATATACATTGGATGTAATTGGAGGCATCATTACATTTGGAATGTAGTTGATGTGCTCATCGCATCTAGGATGTACCAAAAGTTTAAAACACAACCGGACAAGTAAAAACGGGTCATGTCCGATACCTCCCAATTATCAACACCTTACTACCTCCCCGTCCTATGGGTGTCGTGCGCTTTAGCGGAGCATCCATGGGAAAGCGGGGTAGTAGGTTTGGACGACATGTGTAGGTGTCGTGCGCATTAGCGGAGCACCCACATAGTGACGGGCCATAGTTGAAAATTGGTGGACCCGACTACGATTCTCAGCCTGAGGTTGAGCTAGGGTATTAGATAGGGTAAGCCGTGTACATGAGTACATACCCTAGCCAAGAGTCACATTGGATGTGATTGGATGGAGTCCTACCTACATAGCTCGATTAAGTGGTGAGCATTAGTCCAGCTTAATCGGGTGAATCAAGGATCTTGGTTTTAGGTTCTAAAGGTTTAGAATCAATTGGTTGGTGTTTGAACTTGATCTTCATAAAATTTATTCAGTTTACTGATTATATTTTGTTTGTCGTGTAGATCAAATGGCAAGTACTTCAGCGAACAATAATAGTTTGTCACTAAAAACCATTCTTGATAGGATCAAGCTAAGTGGGACAAACTACTTGGACTGGGACAGAAACTTGAGGATAGTCCTCAAATTCGAGCGCAAAGAATATGTCCTAGACCAGGCTATCCCTGAGGAGCCAGCTAATAATGCCATTAGGGCCGTTAAGGATGCATACCAAAAGCACCTTAGCGATTCTATAGATGTGGCATGTATTATGCTGGGCTGCATGGAGTTTGATCTCCAAGACCAGTTCATGGAGTACTCTGATGACCCCTATACTATGATGGGGATCATAAAGGGTATGTTCAAGGAAAGGGCACGTATCGTGAGATACAATGTCCTTAATGAACTTCTCTCCTGCAAAATGTCAGCAGGAGTCTCCGTGGGTCCTCATGTCCTAAAGATGAAGGGGCATCTCAAACATCTTAATCGACTGGGTCTTAAGATAGAGAACGAGATGGCAGCGGATGTGGTTCTGCGTTCCCTTCCTCGTTCATATGCTACGTTCGTCATGAACTATCATATGCACGATATGCACAAGACCATTTCAGAGTTGCATGGAATGTTGGTAACTGCTGAAAAGAACGTCAAGGATCAGGGATCCAAGGATGTTCTGATGGTCAGACAGGGAAACAGTTTCAAGAATAAGGGAACTGTTAGTGGTAAGGGCAAGACCCCTTTGCACTTGGCAGGAAAGATGAGGCATCCGAAGCGTCCTAACCCTCCTAAGACTGAGGAGTCCTCAAGGAAGGGGAAGGATGTCGAGAATGTCTGCTTCTACTGTCAACAGCTTGGTCACTGGAAGAAAGATTGCAGGAAGTTTCTGGATGATCTGAAGAAGGGCGGTGGGACTGTACCTTCATCAGGTATTTTCTTTATAGAGCTAAATCTCACTACTTCCAAAGATTCATGGGTATTGGATACCGGGGCTGAATCTCACATTTGTACTAATGTGCAGTGGCTGGAAGGTAGGAGAAGCTTGAAGAAGGACGAGGTGGACCTCAGAGTGGGCAACAAGACTAGAGTTGTGGCGACTGCTGTAGGATCCATAAGTCTTCTTTTGCCAAGTGGGCTAGTTTTTGTTTTGAACAATGTATATTGTGTACCTACTTTCAGTAGGAATATTGTATCTATTTCTTTGTTGGACAAGGAAGGATACAATTTTGATGTTGGAAATGGGATTTTCAATATTTTATGCAATGATATATTTTATGCTAGCGCCAAAATGGTTGGAGGATTGTACATATTGGATATGGATAACAATGCCTCAAGCTCTATATATAATGTAAATACCAAGAGGTCTAAGTCCAATGATTTAGACCAAACTCTTTTATGGCATTGTCGTTTAGGCCACATAAACGAGAAACGCATATCAACACTTCACAAGTGTGGACTTCTTAGTCCATTCGAATTTCATTCGATTGATAGATGCGAATCTTGTTTGATGGGAAAACTGACTAAAGCGCCCTTCATCGGTCGCGGTGAAAGGGCGGGTGACTTATTGGGGCTAATACACTCGGATGTGTGTGGACCAATGAGCACACTTGCCAGGAGGGGTTTTAGCTACTTTATCACATTTACTGACGACTTCAGTAGATATGGTTATGTCTATTTGATGAGACATAAGTCTGAAGCTTTTGATAAATTCAAAGAGTTTAAGACTGAAGTAGAAAACCAGCTCGGGAAAAGTATTAAAGCACTTCGATCAGATCGAGGTGGAGAATACTTGACCACAGAGTTTTTAGATCATCTAGCAGAACGTGGGATCCTTTCGGAATGGACTCCTCCCGGAACACCACAATTGAATGGTGTGTCCGAACGGAGAAATCGGACTTTATTGGATATGGTCCGGTCCATGATTAGTGGGACTGATCTCCCAATCTCTTTCTGGGGTTATGCTCTGGAGACGGCCGCATTCATTTTGAATCGGGCTCCGACGAAGGCTGTGGAAGGGACACCATTTGAGAAATGGCGCGGGAGAAAGCCCGTTTTGTCCTTCCTGAAGATTTGGGGTTGCGAGGCTTATGTGAAACGTTTAGTTCCGACTAAGCTCGAACCAAGATCTGATAAATGCACCTTCGTTGGGTATCCCAAAGAAACAATGGGGTACTACTTCTACAAACCTAGCGAGAACACGGTGTTCGTCGCTCGGGGTGGGGTCTTTATGGAAAGGGAGTTTATTTCCAAAGACGTCAGTGGGAGGGCTGTACATCTAGAAGAAATTCAGGGTGGTACAGATCCAACTGATCCACTGGACAACCCTGTAGAAGAGCCTGAGATGGTCGTAGAGCAAGGACCAGTTCCTGCAACAATTCCAGAAGGTCCAAGGCGATCTGAAAGGGTTAGTCGTCCACCTCCGAGATATGGTTACTTTGTGTCTGGAGGTGACGGTGAGCTTGTGGTGGATCACGATGATCCAGCTACATTTCAGGAAGCTGTGGACGGACCCGACTCTGAGTTATGGCTGGGAGCCATGAGGGAGGAAATGCAATCCATGTCGGACAACCAAGTCTGGGAACTGGTTGATCCCATCGGTGGTGTAAGAACCATCGGATGCAAATGGATCTTCAAGGTGAAGATGGACATGGAAGGCAACCCTCAGACCTACAAAGCCCGACTGGTGGCGAAAGGTTATAGGCAGATCCAAGGGATTGACTATGAGGAAACCTTTTCCCCAGTGGCTATGGTCAAATTTATCCGAATTCTTCTTGCCATAGCTGCATATCACGATTACGAGATATGGCAAATGGATGTCAAAACCGCTTTCCTAAACGGAAATTTGTCGGAGGACGTTTATATGTCTCAACCCGAAGGTTTTGTCGATCCGAAGAATAAGGGAAAAATTTGTAAGTTGTTGAAATCCATTTATGGATTGAAACAAGCTTCTCGGAGTTGGAACCTTCGTTTTGATGAAGCTGTAATTGGATTTGGCTTTATCAAGAATGAAGATGAACCTTGAGTTTACAAGAAGGCAAATGGGGGTATGATTACCTTTCTGGTGTTGTATGTCGATGACATACTACTCATTGGAAACGACATCCCAACCTTGCACGAGACTAAAGCTTGGTTAGGGAAGTGTTTCTCAATGAAGGACTTAGGCGATGCTGCTTATATCTTAGGGATTAAGATATATAGAGATCGCACCAAGAGGGTCTTGGGTTTAAGTCAAAGCACCTATGTGAACAAGGTATTGAGTAGGTTCTCAATGCTTGATTCCAAGAAAGGACTCTTACCCGCACGTCATGGCGTTCATCTCAGCAAGACTCAGTGTCCTAAGACACCTGATGAGCTGAAAAGAATGATGCGAATCCCATACGCTTCGGCGGTAGGATCGATCATGTATTCCATGATATGCACGAGACCGGATGTCTCATATGCCTTGAGTTGTACCAGCAGACATCAGTCTAACCCTGGTGAGGAACACTGGATAGCGGTCAAAGCGATTCTCAAATATTTGAGAAGAACTAAGGACGCGTTTCTAGTGTACGGGGGAAAAGATGATTCTGAACTAGTTGTTAATGGATATGTAGACGCTAGTTTCCAGACAGATCCAGATGACTTTAGAAGTCAGTCAGGATATGTGTTCACGCTGAATGGCGGAGCTTTCAGCTGGAAGAGCGTGAAGCAAGACACCGTCGCTGACTCCACGACAGAGGCCGAGTACATAGCGGCTGTAGAGGCGGCCAAGGAGGTTGTGTGGATTAGGAAGTTCACGGCAGGGTTGGGTGTAATCAAAAACCCATCCAGCCCGGTGAACCTATTTTGCGACAACACAGGGGCTATTGCGCAAGCTAAAGATCCCAGATCGCATAACAAATCCAAACATGTACTGCGGCGATATCACCTCATCAGAGAGATACTGAACCGAGGCGATGTGAAGATCACCTATATTGCAACTGATGATAACATAGCCGACCCGTTGACTAAGGCACTATCGTTTCCTAAACATGAGAGGCATGTAAGGTCAATGGGAATAGATTGGAGTTTAGATTGGAACTAGGGCAAGTGGGAGATTGTTAGTCTTAGTGCCCGTAGTTCAATCATAAATGTCCAAATGTATATATCATCATTAGCAATAAGATTAAAGCGGCTTTCTATTACTTATGTGTTGGAGTAATATATCGATGTGATTTCTGATCTATGCCCACCATGCGAATAGAACCATAGATCTAGATGGATCACACTCGATGGGTCCCTAGTCAATAAAGATTCACTAGAAGCGACTAGTATGAAAGATGGCTCTTCATGGCTTACGTTATGTTAGTCATTGGAATGAGATTCCGGAGTCTGATCATAGATATCATGTGGGACATGATATTGGACGACCCGCCCTGAATATGTGCCATAGATTGAGTCATTAACATATTCAGTGTCGTAGCTTGTCATGTATCCTTAGACCAAGGAGTCTTTGTGATCACTATGCAGTCAACAACTAAGTTTGACCTGAGCCTAACGTTGTCCGTAACAGGGCTTCCATAACGGCCAGGATTGGCTTGGGGACGGGTTGCATGAGTGACACGAAAGACGGCTAAGGGATTTATCCCTCATACTGAGGCATGGGAAAGATATCGGTTCTCGGCCGCTTGATCGAGAGTGACTGAAAGAATAGCATGGCCATGCACATGATACTAGGTATCATATATTCAGTCATCTCACATATCAAGGAACAGTGATTGAGAATAATAAGGATGACGGCTCTATGCCTTATCTCAATCAGGATATCGGAGATAAAAGGATAATGACAGGGACGATGGAAAGGTTAGAATCGATTGGTTCGATTCGCTATGTAGTGTCAGGCAATACTAAAGTCTCGTTAGTTGCCACTTATATAGGATCAAGTAAAATGGGATTTTACGTTGATCTATCGACATGCATAGACCTAAGGGTCACACCGAAGGATGAAACTCATTGACACATTTATGGAGAATGGCCAAAAGAGAGTTGTCTCGGGACATGACCAAAACTGGGTTTTGGGTCATGTGCCCGTAAGTGAATAGGACATTACGGATCAAGACAAGGCTTGGAGTCTTGGGATTGATCGCGTTGGATAATGTTGGACA
This sequence comes from Erodium maritimum, assembly GCA_963921825.1. Lineage (NCBI taxonomy): Eukaryota > Viridiplantae > Streptophyta > Magnoliopsida > Geraniales > Geraniaceae > Erodium > Erodium maritimum. The sequence continues at coordinate 46,695,100 of OY997593.1, read as the reverse complement.
TTTCCGGTATGGAAGGCTTGGAGGCGATGAGCATGTCACGGGACCTCGTTGGGAATGGCCATGGGCCATGTTCCAAGAGGCCCATGAAAGGCCCATGGAACTAATTAATCAAGTCTTGATTAATTAGTACTAAGTAAGCAAGACAAGGATTAAGGTGTTGGTGATTCACCACCTAACCCATCTTGTCTTGCCATACTTAGCACCATGCTTGTCTTACTTCACACCATGCTTCACACCTTACTTGTCCTTGATGGTTGTTGATGGTTTAAGTCATCTTTTTCCTACAACAAATCACAAGACAAGAATAGAAACACAACTTCTCTCCCTCTCACACTACAATTTCGAGTTTGGCACTTTTCCCCCCTCTTGTTGTGTTCTTGAGTCATCTAAAGAAGAACTACGTGGCTTTGATTCCAATTGGATACGTAGGCGTCTTGGAGACTCAAGCCGATCATCGTTTCTTTGGTGTTCTCTTCCTTTTCTTGAACTAGTTGGTAAGGAAACATCCATATTGTTTATTCTCTTGTGTATCTAATATTTGGTAGTGTTCTATGACATGGTCTCGAGTTATTTCCGCTGCAAGTATGTGTTCATACCCTCCATCGAGACCCAACATCCTACCCCCAAAAGATTTGGCTCTTGCCTGCCAAAGGCTCAACTTGGATTTGAATTTTGTGATAACTGGTTCCCAAGTCTTTTTCCTCCTAGGATTGGCCCCCAACTCAAATCCTAAATATTTAAAGGGTAATTGAACTTCTGGACACCCTAATATAGAGCAAACCTCAACAGCAGTCATGCTATTAGGATTCAACAATGTGACTGTAGATTTATGAAAGTTGATCTTCAATCCAGTAGCCTTCTGTAGACATTTGAGAGTGTGCTTAAGATTAATCACTTGTTGATGGCCTGCTTCAATAAATATAAGGGTGTCATCAGCAAATTGAAGGTGAGAGATCTCAGGCCCCAAATTATTACATTTGATCCCATGAAACATCCCAGAATTTATCCCTTTTCTCATGAGTTGATGTAGTGACTCAGCTACCAATGCAAAGAGCAATGGAGACAAAGAACAGCCCTGTTTGAGGCCTCTGAAGAGTGGAAAGTCCTGTGAGGGGGATCCATTAATTAGAACTGAGGACCAAGATTTGATACACTCCTTGATCCAAGAGAGCCAAAGAGGACCAAAACCCATAATTTGTAATATATCAGTCAAAGCCTGCCAATTAATGTGATCATAGGCTTTTTCAAAATCCACTTTCAATACAATTACTTCTGTTCTGGTGCTCTTGATATAGTGAATTAGCTCAGATGCTATTAAAATGCCATCCAAGATTTGTCTGCCAGCAATAAATCCAGATTGAACATCATGAACCAAGTGATCCATCACCAATTTCAATCTTGCTGCAAGTACTTTGGAGATGATCTTATAGGAGCCGGATATGAGGCTAATGGGTCTGTAATCTTCAAAACTTTGGGGAGATGTAACCTTTGGGATGAGAGTAATGAATGAGGAGTTAATGCCTTTGCCCAATGAGCCTTTGTGGAAGAAATGATTCATAAACATCATGATATCATCCTTAATAAAATCCCAACAAACTTGATAAAACTTCATGGAGAAACCATCAGGCCCTGGAGATTTTGCACCATTACAAGACTTGATAGCTAGCCAAACCTCCTCAACAGTGAAGGCCTTCTCTAAATTTTGAGCTTGAGAGGTGCTGAGAGTATTAAAAGGAAGAGATGATAGATCAATGCAAATCTCAGAGGTATTGGAAAATCTCTTCTGGAAATGAGTCTTGGCAATCTCTTTAATCTCAAATGGAGTATGAAACATTTCTCCTTCTTCCTGGATCATAGTAATTTGCTTCCTCACTTGATTAAAATTGGCCACTAGATGAAAAAATCTTGTGCACCTATCACCTTCTCTTGACCATTTGTGTCTAGCTTTTTGGCACCATAACTTTGCTTGCAGTTTCAATTTTAGTATCAGTACAGCATTAAGCAATGATCTCTGAGTAACTTCAGCAGAAGAGAGGGACCTTATGTCTAGCAAGTCATCTAACTCTTTTATCTGAGTCTTTAAATCTTCAATGGCCTTCTCCAACCTCCCAAAAGTGTTGATGTTCCAACCTCTATAAAACTGTTTGAGTGCTTTCAATTTAAACCATAGAGTATATGAAGGAGAACCTCTGGTGTAATCAAAAACCTATCAATTCTGGAGGCTAGTGAACCAGGACCAAACCAAGTGAATTTACCTCCAGAAAGATTCAAATCCACCAAACCCAAGCAGTCCAAAAAATTGCTGAATTCTCTTATGCTATTAGAGGAAAAAGAAGGACCAGTTTTTTCAAGAGGATCCAATATAGCATTAAAATCCCCAGCCACCACTAGAGCTTTATGAAAATGACTATTATTCAGCCTGATATCTGTCCATAACTGAGTCCTCAAATGTACCTGACAGGGAGCATAGACATTCACCACTGTAATAGAAACATTTGTAGATAGATGAGTCCCTGACCAATAGATAACCTGGTCCTCCACAGCAGTAATTGATACTTGAAAACATTCCTTGTCCCACAAGGTAAGAACACCACCACTATTTCCCACAGAGGGACAACAAACCCCTTCCCAAGAACTAGCAAATCCACAAGCAGTTAAGAAAAAATCAGGTAGTACCTCAAATTTGGTTTCTTGTATCAGAACCATTGATAGATGTTGTTTACTGCATACATTCCTCAGAGCTCTTCTCTTTTGTCTAGAAGAAGCTCCTCTCATGTTCCATGAGAGAATTCTCATGGAGAAGCAAGATTTTGAGTGGGGACAGAAGTCAGAGGTGAGATTTGTCCCTCCTCCACATCTTCTAGATCACAAAAATAATCATCAGTGTTGGCTTCCAGTTCAAGTGCTTGATTGACCTCAAATTCCAGGTTATCAAATTGTTCAGCTACTTGTTCATCAGACAGATAAGCTTTCAGTCCTAAAGCTTTACAATACTCCAAGTTTCCAGCCCCTCCAAGATTGAAAGATTGAGAGTTCTTGAATCCAGCTTTGTTTCCAGTTGAAGATTTGCTGGCAGAAATGGAGTGAATTGGAACCTTTGCCTTAGACCTTGTGTTATAAGCAACCTTTGAATTTAATTTCTTGTTTTTACTAATGCCTCTTGTAGGAATAGGAGTAAACTATCCCACTTTCTCACTAATTGGTTTTGAATTAATTGTTCCCTCCAAACCAATAGTGTATATACTCTCTGTCAGAATTTTGGGACCCAAGCTTACCATCTCATTAATACAACCGGCTTCCAATGAGACATTTTGATGTTGTACTTCTCTTACCATCCCATCCTTCCCAGCTAATAATTTATCAGTCCCCAATGTAGTTTGAATAGTAGGAAGAGGAGTTGGTACAGTGTCAAGTGGGACAAGATTTTCCTCTTCCCAAGAATCAGGAACAAACCTGGCTTCACTGAGGTTGACTTGGTTGTTCGATTTGGAGGGATGTAGAGTCTCTTTGGACAAGTTGTCCAAGGAAGGAAACTCTGTCTCAGAAGACAGATGCAGTTCTGTGGTAGGAATAATCAGGTTACCCGAAACACCCACTTCACCAACATTCTCTTCCTCAATCACAGCCATTAAACCTCTATCAGAGCCATAAATGGCAGCAATTAAATTGGTTCTTCCTGCCTCCAATGAAGTACCAGAGTCATTGGCCTTCATAACTTCTGTGGACAAGGAATTTTCTGATCTGGTGTACTCAGAAGAAGAACTAGTAGACAAAGAGTGTGAAGTGGGACAAATAATGGGAATCATTGACACATCAACAGTACAAGCCATCGCATTAAAGGTTTCCTCCTCAAGAATTACTCCAGTTTCTTTATAAACCTTAACATATTCTTGAGAGTGTAGCAGTACATAACCAGCCTCAATCGAAGTTCCATTTAAAGTATTGGGATGAACACAAACTACCTTGCCTAGATCAGAAGAGAAGTCTTCAAAGGTTTGTGAACACCAACCCAAAATAGGTATACCAAAGATTGCAATCCAAGTGAATCTCCCCCCAAGTTTACACAACCCTGCCTTTTCTTTGATTATGGTCATCCAATAACTCAGCCAAGCTGCATCTTTGTCAAGTGCTTGCTTTTCTACCCCCTCCTCTGGAAAGTACACCAGTATGATTCTATTTCCCAAATCTTTGATACAAATCTCACAGCCTCTCTCAGCCTCAAAATCTTCCATTATAGCTTCTACCGAGTATTTTTTATGTAGCAAAGCCAGATGGCCTTTCTCCAACCAAACTCTATGAGTATCCACAACTGTTCCTCGAATTGTTGGAGCCGGAGTTGGAGAAGGAGTTGATAAAGGAGTTCCAATATTGAAATCAGTGTTTTGTCTCACCCTGTTGTCTCTGAGCTTATTAAACTTCCAAGCTTTTGATACAAATAGTTTAAAACCTTTCAGTATATACCCATTGAAGATGTGAATACCTTTCTCTACAGCTTCAGCAGTAAGAAACGTGACAAATCCAAACCAAATCCCATTAGAGTTGGGTTTGGTAGGAGCCTCTGCCTTCACCAAGTCACCACACTCCAAAAAAAGATTTTGTAACCAGTCACTAGAAGTCCTAGGAGGAAGATTAAGCACAAATAGCTTTCTTTGTTCCCAAACAGAGTCCCAAGGTTTGTTATGTGTATGAGCTCTTCCTTCAGAGGGAGTCCGATTCCTGTGTGATGAACCAGCTCCCAACTGATTTTGTGAGTTGACTATAACTGACTTCATTCTGTGCGGACCCGTTTGATCAGGAGTATCCAAAACCACTTCAAACCCAGGAGGAGGACCCAAGGTGGAGGAGGCAGACATAGTAGCTAATGCAAGATGAAAAAGAGTACCTGAAGTGTGATGGTTCGATGACTAATAATGGAGCATCATGAACACAACATCACAGAAGGAATAAACGAACTGTGGTTGATGATATTGTAGCTCTGTTCCTTTGTTCTGAACAAAATCAAAAACCCAAACAAAACCGGTGGTCCGATGACCTGTAGGTCAACCAGGACACTACACCGGTGATAAACAGTCTGAGATGTACCGGAAATAGAGACCTCAAGATGATGAAAATGAAGAACAACCAAGAACATGAAGATGGTACTATAGCATCTTCATAATCCTACTGTAGCACTTGTTGAATGCCCTTGTAAGTTGTAACCCACATACGATGGCTTCATTAGTTCCACTGATTCTATCTGATATACACTAAATTCACAAACCATATACACTAAATTCGCAAACCATATACACTAAATTCGCAAACCATATACACTAAATCCGCAAACCATATACACTAAATTTGCAAAACACACTAACTTCGCAAACCATATACACTAAATCCGCAAACCATATACACTACATCTGCAAAACACATCACACTTTTTCGCACTCATATTCACACATCCACACACGTGTTCAAAAACACATCAAAATATATGCAATCCACTACTTGTTAGAAAGCTCTTGAAAAAATAAGAATATTGGCGCAAGAAAAAATGAAATCGGAGTTGAAACAAAACGGGAAAAATCGAATTAATAAACTTCCTCTCCTAAAGCATTGCTGCAATTTCTACAGGCCATCCATTTGGAAGCTTCTTTCAATTTAAGTAAACAATTAGTTTCTCTATTACCAATTCCAGAGCTTGACTGAATTATACCCCCAACAATTATTCTAATTAATTCCCTCCACCAAAAAAGCCTATGAAAGCAAATCATATACACTAAATTCACAAACCATATACACTAAATTCGCAAATCATATACACTAAATTCGCAAACCATATACACTAAATCCGCAAACCATATACACTAAATTTGCAAAACACACTAACTTCGCAAACCATATACACTAAATCTGCAAACCATATACACTAAATCTGCAAAACACATCACACTTTTTCGCACTCATATTCACACATCCACACACGTGTTCAAAAACACATCAAAATATATGCAATCCACTACTTGTTAGAAAGCTCTTGAAAAAATAAGAATATTGGCGCAAGAAAAAATGAAATCGGAGTTGAAACAAAACGGGAAAAATCGAATTAATAAACTTGATTATAAAAAAAGGGGGGACATTTTCTGAGCGCGACACATGGCGCAATCTGGTTGAGTTCGCATGTTCGCACCGTAACTCATGGTTCGCACCTGATTGCTCTCCTATATATATATATATATATATATATATATATATATGTCACGCCCTAAATCGAATTAATAAACTTGATTATAAAAAAAGGGGGGGCATTTTCTGAGCGCGACACATGGCGCAATCTGGTTGAGTTCGCATGTTCGCACCGTAACTCATGGTTCGCACCTGATTGCTCTCCTATATATATATATATATATATATATATGTCACGCCCCAATTTCAGTAAACCGAACTCGGGACGCGAACATTTAAAAACATAAAACACTTGAACCTGTTTTGAATAAAAGCTTTGATATTTCCATTTACTTCTCAAAAATAATAGTATTTACAATACAAAAACGTCCCAACAAGTGGACGAGGTACAATATCCGTCACTAGACTCAACAAAATAAAGACCAGACTCCGCTCCAAGCTCCATGAACTTCAAGAGCTAACCTAGTCCGTCCGGTGATCAGTACCTGCAGGAAAAGCAGCTAGGGGTGAGCGTTCGCTCACCACCACGAATAACAGACTGACTATGGCATAATTGTTGGGGGTATAATTCAGTCAAGCTCTGGAATTGGTAATAGAGAAACTAATTGTTTACTTAAATTGAAAGAAGCTTCCAAATGGATGGCCTGTAGAAATTGCAGCAATGCTTTAAGAGAGGAACTGGGTGCTACATTTCGAGCAAACCCTTAACAAATGCGAGAGTTTGCTAATGGATAGAATAAACTTTGTGATACCAACTCTATGATATGCCATTTTCAAATATGAAGGCTTGATACAAAAAAATTCTTTTTAACAGAAGCTATCAGATAGAATCAGTGGATAGCTTCTGTTAAAAAGAATTTTTTATATCAAGCCTTCATATTTGAAAATGGCATATCATAGAGTTGGTATCACAAAGTTTATTCTATCCATTAGCAAACTCTCGCATTTGTTAAGGGTTTGCTCGAAATGTAGCACCCAGTTCCTCTCTTAAAGCATTGCTGCAATTTCTACGGGCCATCCATTTGGAAGCTTCTTTCAATTTAAGTAAACAATTAGTTTCTCTATTACCAATTCCAGAGCTTGACTGAATTATACCCCCAACAATTATTCTAATTAATTCCCTCCACCAAAAAAGCCTATGAAAGCAAATCATATACACTAAATTCACAAACCATATACACTTAATTCGCAAACCATATACACTAAATTCGCAAACCATATACACTAAATCCGCAAACCATATACACTAAATTTGCAAAACACACTAACTTCGCAAACCATATACACTAAATCCGCAAACCATATACACTAAATCTGCAAAACACATCACACTTTTTCGCACTCATATTCACACATCCACACACGTGTTCAAAAACACATCAAAATATATGCAATCCACTACTTGTTAGAAAGCTCTTGAAAAAATAAGAATATTGGCGCAAGAAAAAATGAAATCGGAGTTGAAACAAAACGGGAAAAATCGAATTAATAAACTTGATTATAAAAAAAATGGGGGGCATTTTCTGAGCGCGACACATGGCGCAATCTGGTTGAGTTCGCATGTTCGCACCGTAACTCATGGTATATATATATATATATATATATATGTCACGCCCCAATTTCAGTAAACCGAACTCGGGACGCGAACATTTAAAAACATAAAACACTTGAACCTGTTTTGAATAAAAGCTTTGATATTTCCATTTACTTCTCAAAAATAATAGTATTTACAATACAAAAACGTCCCAACAAGTGGACGAGTTACAATATCCGTCACTAGACTCAACAAAATAAAGACCAGACTCCGCTCCAAGCTCCATGAACTTCAAGAGCTAACCTAGTCCGTCCGGTGATCAGTACCTGCAGGAAAAGCAGCTAGGGGTGAGCGTTCGCTCACCACCACGAATAACAGACTGACTATGGCATAATTAGTAGCTAAAGCCAGTAACACTAACACCAAACCCAACACCGGGACTACAGTCCCAAGCTCAAGTACTCCACTGACCCACAACCCGTTACTTTCCTCAACAGACTCAACACTCGAGAACACGATGTAGACCCGACACAACTATCGACGACCTCCTCCAAGGACACGACAGAAAGACTACACAACGCCAAACAAGATCACAAAGGATCGCACACCAGCTGCTCGGTAACCAATCTCAATCAGGTCAGAGTTCGACCTATCGCAATTCCTTGACACGAAGTCGGATCAGGCTGTCGACCTTTCGAACTCGCAATTCATCGACACTAAGTCGGATCAGGCTGTCGACCTTTCGAACTCACAACTTCAGGTAACCACAATCACAATCACAGGCAAGTTCAACCACACAGGCACTCAAGGCCACTCAAGACACCTCAACAATCAAGACTCGGGTTCAACAACCCCACGGGCACTCACTGCCACTCAAGACACACCAACGGTCAAGACTCGGGTTCAACAACCCCACGGCACTCATTGCCACTCAAGACACACCAACGGTCAAGACTCGGGTTCAACAACCCCACGGCACTCACGGCCACCTCAAAACATCAACAGTAAGACACGGGCACTCATGGCCACCCAAGGCACCAACAATTAAATACGGGCTCTCATGGCTACCCAAGACACCAATTTAAATACACGGGATCTTAAGGCCACCCAAACTCAACAATAAATAACACGGGCTCTCAAGGCCACTCAAACTCAACAATAAATAACACGGGCTCTCAAGGCCACCCAAACTCAACAATAAATAACACGGGCTCTCAAGGCCACTCAAACTCAACAATAAATAACACGGGCTCTCAAGGCCACCCAAACTCAACAATAAATAACGCACAACAACCTTCGGCATACTCGATGCCTCCAACAGTCCTAAGATCACTAGTTTCACAAACAACCTCCGGGCATGGTCATATGCCTCCAGTAATTCAATTCTCACTAAGTTCTCTGTTCCTACGACACTACTAAGTGTCACATGCTTTTCTCTTAAACGCTACAATCCCGTATCATGCTTTTCTAATATTTAAATAAAACTACTCAACCCACGACACCCCGGTGTCACATGCAATTTTACTATTAACTTTCCCTAATCAGGGCCGAGATCCGGCTACTTTTCCCTACCTCGTAAACAACTCCAAAAGCGCTCCACTAAAACTCGATGCAAACCCAGTCACTCGCCGAGCTTCCCTTTGCCTCGGTCCGCAGCACGATCTAAAAGAACACAATTTTAAAGCACTTTTAAACTATTACGAAAAACCCGAAAATCAATAAACTTAACGCCCAAACGTAACCCCGACAATGTCGATCACTCCCAAACCTCCCAATTACTCGACATTGTCGATAAAGGACCCGTAAAGGCCCGATTCGCCCGACATGGCGAATCTGCCCGGGTTTTGTAAATTGCCTTCCGGGACCCAACACACTTGACGGAATCGAATTCCGACTTCTAAGTCAAATTATTAATGTTTAAAGTTTCTAAAATCCGTTAATTGCAACTTCTCCAATTTAATTCCAAATTTCGATTCGATTAAGGATAATTGGTCCGGGGAACGTTTTAAACCACCCGAACATTAAAACCCGAGCAACCGAGCACGTGGGCCCCACCCAAAATACTTGGCCATGCCCTAGGGTTCAAGGGGAGGGGTTCGGCCACCATGTGGTGGCTGGTGCCAGCTCCGGCCAGCCACCTCATGGCCGGCCGGCCACCCCCACGGTGGCCGGAGCTCCTCCCGAGCCTCCGATCACCGGAAAACGTGCCAAAACGCCTCCAAACACCTCTAAAATGTCTCCAACACCTCCCCAACCTCAATACAATCCTAACCCATAGTTTTATACAAAACCCTAACTTTCCAAAGTTAACAAAACGAAGATCGGGTTAGGTCTTACCAACGAGGACGACGAGGGGAAGACGATTTCTCTTTGTCTTGAGACGATCCAAAGGCTTGAAAATCCTCCAAACCCTAGCTTCTAACCTTCTCTCTTCTTCTCCTTCTCCTTCTCTCTCTAACTCTCTTCTTCTTTCTATTTCAAATAAACTAACAACATTTCCCTTTTTTTTTCTTTTAAAACATGTGAGGCCGGCCACCCTTGTCCCCTTTCTACTTTCCCCCCAAAACTAACACCACCACAATTAGGACATGTGTCAAGGTGGGTCCCACACCTTTTGGAAAATATCTAGTTGATATTTTCCAATCAGTTTCGCGAAAAACGGACGTTTCGGGCCCCGAACGGGCACTTTTCCCAAGAAATTACGAAACTTGACGGGCTACAAGGAAACGGCTCAACTAAGACCGCTACGACGACGGCTAAGCTTTTCGGGTCCAAAATGGTCCTCGAATGGACCAAAACGTCGCTCGGTTGACTTTTCCAGCGAAAAGTCACCATTTCCCAAATTGATCAGAAAGTTTCCCTGAGTCCCCTGGAACTCATTTTGGTCGATAACGGGGTCATCTTAAGTCCGGTATGACCCTCGGGGTCAATTTAGGTTAAGTTAAGTGTCTGTCTTAAAATTTTTAAATTTTCCTGTTTTTCGCAGGTTTGACTGACGTTGACCAGAAGTGGTTATTACAGTCTACCCCCCTTAAAGGAATTTCGTCCACGAAATTTAAAACAGACGTACCTTAGGAGTCGAACAGGCCGGGATACTTCGCGCGAACCTCGTCATCGCGTTCCCACGTCGACTCAGCCCCGTGATGTTTCCACTACACTCGGCCCAAGCAGATAATCTTGCCTCCCCATAGGACCTGCTCCCGTGTGTCCATGATCCGAACCGGCTGCTCCTCATAGGAGACATCGTCAGCCACCTCGATATCAGTCCACTCAATGACGTGGGAGGGGTCTGCGTTGTACTGCCGCAACTGGGACACGTGGAAGACGTTATGGACTCTCCCAAGCTGCGGTGGCAACGCCAGACGGTAAGCCACTGATCCTACTCTGCCCAAGATCTCGAACGGGCCAATGTACCTCGGAGCCAACTTGCCCCCGCTGCGTCTGAACCGCACCAGCCCCTTCCTCGGGCTCACTTTCAAGAACACGTGATCCCCGACTGCAAACTCAAGAGGTCGACGTCGCCTGTCGGCATAACTCTTCTGTCGGCTCTGCGCGGTCCTCAACCGATCACGGATCAGTGCGACCTTCTCCGTCGTCTCTCTGACAAGATCTGGCCCCAACAGACTCTTGTCCCCCACCTCTGCCCAGCATACTGGTGACCGACACGGCCTCCCATACAACGCTTCGAATGGTGCCATCCCGATACTGGCCTGGAAGCTGTTTTTGTAGGCGAACTCGGCCAATGGTAGGTGGGTCTCCCAAGATCCCCTAAAATCCAGCACACATGCTCGCAGCATGTCCTCCAAGATCTGATTGGTACGCTCAGACTGACCGTCTGTCTGAGGATGATGTGCTGTGCTGAGAAGCACCTCGGTCCCCAGTACCTTCTGCAGACTCGACCAAAACCTGGACGTGAAGCGGGGATCCCTGTCAGATACTATCGACACCGGGACCCCGTGGAGACGCACTATCTCCTGAATATACAAGCTGCTCAACTTGTCTACCGGGTCAGTCATCCTCATCGCCAGGAAGTGGGCCGACTTGGTCAACTGGTCCACCACCACCCACACGGCGTCGTTTCCCTTTGGCGATCTCGGTATCCCGCACACGAAATCCATCGTAATGTGCTCTCACTTCCACTGAGCAATCGGTAGTGGCTGTAACAATCCCGCGGGACGCTGATGCTCGGCCTTCACCTGCTGACAGACGAGGCATCTCGACACAAACTCTGCGACTGCTCTCCTCATACCGTGGCACCAATAGTGCCGTCTGAGGTCACGATACATCTTGGTGCCCCCCGGATGCACTGTAAGACGCGAATGGTGTGCCTCTCGTAACACGGCGTCTCTACAGTTAACCGGCACGAACAGTCCCCCGCGGTACCGTAATCCCCAATCAATACTGTCCTCCAAGCCCACCACCTCGTCACCTCTGACGACTCTCTCGCGGATCTCTGACGCCTCGACGTCCTCCGTCTGCGCCTCCAACACTTAGGCAAGCAGTGAGGGCTGAGCCACCAATGAGCACATGGCCACGCCGCCAGTAATCTCCTCTAGCTCAAGTCCGAACGTGCTCAGCTCCCCCATCATGCCCCACTCTCGGACTGATAAGCTGGCGAGGCTCGGAACTGACTTCCTACTCAAGGCTTCGGCGACAATGTTCGCCTTGCTCGGATGGTAGTGTAGCTCGAAGTCGTACTCCTCGAGTAGTTCCATGCACCGTCGCTGACGCATGTTCAGGTCTTGCTGGGAAAATATGTACTTGAGGCTCTTGTGATCCGAGAACACCTGAAACCCCTCGCCATACAGATAATAACGCCAGCTCTTTAGCGCAAACACGACTGCTGCTAGCTCCAAGTCGTGGGTGTTGGGTCTCGAGGTAAGGTTGGAGATGAACCAACTCGCAGCGGAATATCAATGAAAACCAAGAGACGATTAAAACCATGAAACAACTAACAAAGAATGGATTCACAAGAGAAAAATTCAGCACTAGTTCTTACCAAAACAAGAACACCGGTTAACGAATGATTGGCTTGAGTCTCCAAGACGCCTACGTATCCACATGGGAATCAAAGCCACGTAGTTCTTCTCTTTGAGGACTCAAGAACACAAACATGGAGGTGGAAACTAGCCAAACCCGAAATGGCCATGGAAGAGGGAGAGAAAATGTGTTTCCTATTCTTGTCTTGTGTTTGTTATGTTGAAAAAAGATGACTTAAACATAACAAAACCCATACTTGTCCAACTAAAGGCATGGGACAAGTATGGTGTCAAGTAAGGTGTAAATAGGACAAAGTATGGCAAGACAAGATTGGGTTAGGTGGTGAATCACCAACACCTTAATCCTTGTCTTGCTTACTTAGTACTAATTAATCAAGACTTGATTAATTAGTTCCATGGGCCTTGGTTGCATGGGCCTTTCATGGGCCTCTTGGAAGCCCGTGGCCATTTCCAACGAGGTCCCGTGATTCGCTCATCGCCTCCATGCCTTCCATACCGGAAATGTCCAACATTATCCGACGCGATCAATCCCAAGACTCCAAGCCTTGTCTCGATCTGTGAAGTCCTATTCACTTACGGGCACATGACCCAAAACCCAGTTTTGGTCATGTCCCGAGACAACTCCCTTTTGGCCATTCTCCATAAATGTGTCAATGAGTTTCATCCTCCGGTGTGACCCTTAGGTTTATGCATGTCAATAGATCAACGTAAAATCCCATTTTACTTGATCCTATTTAAGTGGCAACTAACGATACTTTAGTATTGCCTGACACTACATAACGAATCGACCCTGTCGATTCTAACCTTTCCGTCGTCCCTGTCATTATCCTTTTATCTCCGATATCCTGATTGAGATAAGGCATAGAGCCGTCATCCTTATTATTCTCAATCACCGTTCCTTGATATGTGAGATGACTGAAGATATGATACCCAGTATCATGTGCATGGCCATGCTATTCTTCCAGTCACTCTCGATCAAGTGGCCGAGAACCGATATCTTTCCCATACCTTAGTATGAGGGATAAATCCCTTAGCCGTCTTTCGTGTCACTCATGTAGCCCATCCCCAAGCCAATCCTGGCCGTTATGGAAGCCCTGTTACGGACAACGTTAGGCTCATGTCAAACTCAGTTGTTGACTACATAGCGATCACAAAGACTCCTTGGTCTAAGGATACATGACAAGCTACAACACTGAATATGTTCATGACTTAATCTATGGCACATATTCAGGGCGGGTCGTCCAATATCATGTCCCACATGATATCTATGATCAGACTCCGGAATCCCATTCCAATGACTAACAGAACGTAAGCCATAAAGAGCCATCTTTCATACTAGTCGCTTCTAGTGAAGCTTTGTTGACTAGGGACCCATCGAGTGTGATCTATCTCGATCTATGGTTCTATTCGCATGGTGGGCATAGATCAGAGCACACATCGATATATTACTCCAACACATAAGTAATATAAAGCCGCTTTAATTTTATTGCTAACGATGATATATACATTTGGACATTTAGGATTGAACTACGGGCACTAAGACTAACAATCTCCCACTTGCCCTAGTTCCAATCTAAACTCCAATATGTCCCCATCGACTTTACATGTCTAACATGTTCAGGCAGTGACACTGCCTTAGTCAAAGGGTTGGCTATGTTATCATCTGTTGCAATATCGGTTATCTTCACTTCACCTCAGTTCAGTATTTATCTGATGAGGTGGATACGCCGCAGTACATGTTTGGATTTGTTATGCGATCTAGGCTTTTAGCTTGCGCAATGGCCCTTGTGTTGTCGCAAAATGGATTCACCGGACTGGATGGGTTTTTAATTACACCCAGCCCTGCCATGAATTTCCAAATCCACATAGCCTCCTTAGCTGCCTCTGCAGCATCCATGTACTTGGCCTCTGTCGTAGATTCGGCAATGGTATCTTGCTTTACGCTTTCCCAGCTAAAGCTCTGCCATTCAACGTAAACACATATCCTGATTGACTTCTAAAGTCATCTGGATTTGTCTTGGAAAACTAGCGTCTACTCATCCTTCGACGACTAGTTCAGCATCATCTTTCCCCCGGGTTAGAATGATGTCTACTGGTACAACATAAGGCTTACGAGACGTCTGGTCTCATACATGTCATGGCATATATGATCGATCCTGCCCCCAGGCGCATAGGATTCTCATCATCCTTTTCAGCTCATCAGGTGTCTTAGGACACTGAGTCTTGCTGAGATGAATGCCATGACTAGTGGGTAAGAGTCCTTTCTTTGAATCGAGCATTAAGAACCTACTCAATGCCTTGTTCACATAGGTTCCCTGACTTAAATCCAAGACCCTCTTGGTGCGATCTCTACATATCTTAATCCTTAAGATATGAGAAGCATCACCTAAGTCCTTTATTGAAAAACACTTCCTCAACCAAGCTTTAGTCTCGTGCAAGGTTGGGATGTCGTTTTCAATGAGAACCAGAAAGGTAATATTGCTCCCACTAGCCTTCTTATAAACGCAAGATTCATCCTCGTTCTTGATTAAGCCAAATCCAATTACAGCTTCATCAAAACGAAGGATCCAACTCCGAGAAGTTCGTTTCAATCCATAAATGGATTTCAACAACTTATAAATCTTTCCTTTATTCTTCGGATCGTCAAAACCTTTGGGCCGAGACATATAAACGTACTCAGTCAAATTTCCATTTAGGAAAGCGGTTTTGACATCCACTTGCCATATCTCGTAATTATGATACGCAGTTATGTCAAGAAGAATTTGGATCGATTTTGACCATAGCCACTAAGGAGAAGGTTTTCTCATAGTCAATCCATTGGATCTGCCTATAACCTTTCGCCACCAGTTGAGCTTTGTAGGTCAGAGGGTTGCCGTCCATGTCCATCTTCACCTTGAAGATCCATTTGCATCCTATGGTCCTCACACCATTGATGGGATCAACCGGTTCCCAGACTCGGTTGTCCGACATGGATTGCATTTCCTCCCTCATGGCTCCCAGCCATAACTCGGAGTTGGGCCCATCCACGACTTTCTGAAAGGTGGCTGGATCATCGTGATCCACCATGACTTCATTGTCACCTCCGGATACCATATCTTGGAGGTGGAAGATTGATCCTTTCAAATCGCCTTGGACCTTCCGGAATTGTAACAGGAATTGGTTCTTACTCTACGACAATCTCTGGCTCCTTTCTACTGGGTTGCCAATTGGTTTAGACAGATCTGTACCATCCTGAATTTCTTCGAGATGCACAGTCCTCCCAATGACGTCTTTGGAAACAAAACTTCTTTTCCATAAAGACCCCACCCCAAGCGACGAACACCATGTTCTCACTGGGATTGTAGAAATAGTATCCCCTTGTTGCTTTGGGATACCACACGAAGGTGCATATCTCAGATCTTGGTTCGAGCTTAGTCGAAACCAAATGTTTCACATAAGCCTCACAACCACAAATCTTTAGGAAGGACAAAGCGGGCATCATCCCGTACCATTTTTAAAATGGTGTCCCTTCCACACCATTCGTCGAAGCCCGATTCACTATGAATGCGGTCGTCTCTAGAGCAAAACCCCTAAAAGAGATTGGGAGATCAGTCCAACTAATCATGGAACAGACCATTGTCTAACAATGTCCGATTTCTCCGTTTGACTACACCTTTCAACTACAGTGACCTAGGAGGAGTCCATTCCAAAAGGATCTCATTCTCTTTTAGATGATCTAATAACTCTGTGGTCAAGTATTTTCCACCTCGATCCAATCGAAGTTCCTTAATACCTTTGTCGAGCTGGTTTTCTACTATAGTCTTAAACTCTTTGAATTTATCAAAAGCTTCAGACTTATGTCTCACCGAATAGACATAACCATATTTACTGTAATCATCAGTAAATGTGATAAAGTAGCTAAAACTCCTCCTGGCAAGTGAATTTATTGGTCTACACACATTCGAGTGTATCAGCCCCAATAATTCACCCGCCCTTTCATCGCAATCGATAAAGGGCACTTTAGTCATTTTTCCCATCAAACAAACCTTGCACCTATCGATCGAATGGAATTCGAATGAACTTGAAAGCTCGCACTTCTGAAGTGCTGATAGGCGCTTCTTGTTTATGCGACCCAAATGACAGTACCATAACAGAGTTAGGTTTAAATCGTTGGATTTAGACCTCTTGGTATTAACGGAATATATAGAACTTGAGGCATTGTTACCCATATCTAATATGTACAATCCTCCAACCATGTCAGTACTGGTATAAAACATATCATTGCATAGAACATTGAAAACTCCATTTCCAATATTAACATTATATCCTTCCTTGTCAAACACGGATACAGATATAATATTCCTACTAAAAGTAGGTATGCAATATACATTATACAATACTAAGACAAGGCCTCTTCGCAAAGCAAGACTCATGGATCCTACAGCAGTTGCCACAACTCTGAGGTCCATTTCGTGCTTTCCAAATCTCTCCTACTTTCAGCCACCATATATTAGTGCATGTGTGAGATTCAGTCATGGTATCTAATACCCATGAATCTTTGGAAGTAGAGAGATGTAGCTCTATAGAGTTAATACCGAATGAAGGCACGATCCCACCGCCCTTCCTTAGATCATCCAGGTTTCCTGATGAAGGCGCAGTCCTACTGCCCTTCTTCAGATCATCCAGGCTATTTGATGAAGGCGCAGTCCCACTGCCCTTCTTCAGATCAGCCGTGAACTTCCTGTAATCCCGGTTCCAATGACCAGGCTGTTGGCAGTAGAAGCAGACATTCTCAGGTGTCTCATCTTTCCTGCCAAGTGCGCATGGGCCCAGCCCTTGCCACTTCCAATTCCCTTGTTGACCATCAAAATATCCTTGGATCCCAGATATATTCTTCTCAGCATTTATTGACACTTCATGTAACTCTGATATGGTCTTAGAGACAGCCTTGTCAAGGACATATTCTTTGCGTTCAGACTTGAGGACTATCCTCAAAATTCTGTACCAGTTCAAATAGTTTGTCCCATTTAGCTTGACCCTGTCAAGAATGGTTTTTAGTGACAAACTATTAATGTTCACTGAATTTTCCATTTGATCTACAACAGATAAAATTCAATCAGTAAACTGAATAAATTTTATGAAGATCAAGCTTAAACACCAACAATCAATTCTAAACCTTTAGAATCTGAAACCAAGATCCTTGATTCACTCGATTAAGCTGAACTAATGCTCACCACTTAATCGAGCTATGTAGGTAGGACTCCATCCAATCACATCCAATGTGACTCTTGGCTAGGGTATGTACTTATGTACACGACTTACCCTATCTGTTACCCTAGCTCAACCTCAGGCCGAGAATCGTAGTCGGGTCCACCAATTTTCAACTATGGCTCATCACTATGTAGGTGCTCCGCTAATGCGCACGACACCCACATATGTCGTCCAAACCTACTACCCCGCTTCCCCATGGATGCTCCGCTAATGCGCACGACAACCATAGGACGGGGAGGTAGTAAGGTGTTGATGATTGGGAGGTATCGGACATGACCCGCTTTTACTTGTCCAGTTGTGTTCAAAACTTTGGCACATCCTAGATGCGATGAGCACATCAACTACATTCCAAATGCAATGATGCCTCAAATTACATCCAATGTAATTCTTCCTTTGAACTGCCGATGTCGCTCCAGCCGAGCCGACTCGGGAAAGTACTGTGCTAGAAACACATCCTGGAAGACGCTGTAGTCGTATCCGACCGTGTCCTTCACACGCCCCCACCAGTGGTAGGAGCTGTCTCTCAGCTGATGGGCCGCGAAGGACACCCTGCGACGGCCATCCTCGACACCCGATGTATCCAGGTCTCGCGTGACCTGTTCTAGCCACCGCTCGGCTAGGTCGGGGTTCGGCTCCCCGACAAAAGTAGGTATCCCGAGCTTCAGGAAATCTAGTAGTGCTCGGGAGGTATGATCCTCTGTCTGAACGGCCCTCACCGGGACCGCGACTGCCTCTGGTGCTGGCGAAGCCGACTCTCGGCTTGCGATGACCGCTACCAAACTCTGAACTGTCCTGGTCAGCTCATCCAGGGCAGTCATAACCGGAGGGTCCGCGACTGGCGGAACACTGGGGGTGCCTGTAGACGGCCCCGCGTCGCTTCTCATGTCTTCTCCGACAAGAGTGCCCTGCACCTCCGCGTACTCGGCGGGCTCAACGGTTGGCACCCTCCCCGGTGCCCCCGCTGACCGTCCCCGCCGACCTCGCGTGGGTGCCTGACCCCGTGTTCCCGCTGCTCGTCCGCGTCTACCGCGAGCCATAGTCAGTATCCTCTGCACGGATACACGCAAACGTTCAGTTTGCGAACTCATATAAAGATCACAGTTCAAAAACACTAACGTTCACCCGGTCTATGCTTACACTAGCGTGCTTATCACTAAAGCGCCACACCGCTCAAGCTAAACACACTTTATATATAGTATTAGTAAACGAGACCTCAACGAGACCGCACCGACGTGCACCACACAAGCGACGACAAACCAACCCACACAACGAAACAACAACCACCAAAATTTTGAAAATGACTCACTGGATCGGGCCGATACACGACCCCTGCCAAGCCACACTCCGGGCCGGTAACCAAAACCTGCCGGGCCACTCGCCGGGCCGGCAACCACAACCTGCTGGGCCACTCGCCGGGCCGGCAACCATAACCTGCCGGGCCACTCGCCGGGCCGACAACCATAACCTGCCGGACCCCATTCCGGGCCGGCAGCCTGCCCTTGCCGGACCCCATTCCGGGCCGGCAGGCAGCCCTTGCCGGACCCCATTCCAGGCCGGTAGGCAGCACCTGCCGTGCCTCGTTCCGGGCCGGCTTGAAGCACCTGCCATACCCCGTTCGGGGCCGGCACCAAGGTCCTACCATTCCACCTACCGGGTCAAACCAGTGACTCCGATCTCGGAGCGATGATGATTTCGCCCTACTTACACCCGCTGTGTCTACCCTAGGGTATTTGTAACTTTACCTGTTAATAACGACCCGTCCACTAGTACGTCGCAGAAAAAACGACCACCCAAAACATAACACAGTAGGGCAACTAAAAACCGACCTCAAACATAAGCCAACACGGCCAATAACAACACAACCACACGACCCCCGCTCACCGGGCCAACCAAAGTCGAACCTTGCCCACTGGGCCAACCAAAATCAAAACACGCGCCCATAGGGCCAATCAAGTTCAAAACACGACAACAGGGCCAACAATTTTAAAACTTTCACCCTTTCATTTCAAAACTTCATTCCTTGACATCACGTAATTACAACCCGGTCCAGGCGTCCCCGAACCACGTTGTACCGACTTGACATCAACATCGTCACGTCCGACTACAGGAGCGCTCCTGAGACGACCCGTGACAGTTTAAAAACAGTTCACTCAACCACACACAATCAGTATCCCAGCAACAAAATACTACAACATACGCACAAGAAAAAACAAGACTCAAGACATGACGGGTCTACACTGACTTGACTCTCCCACCTAATTGACAGACAGTCCGAGGTGTGAAACCTCGAGCTCTGATACCAAGCTGTCACGCCCCAATTTCAGTAAACCGAACTTGGGACGCGAACATTTAAAAACATAAAACACTTGAACCTGTTTCGAATAAAAACTTTGATATTTCCATTTACTTCTCAAAAATAGTAGTATTTACAATACAAAAACGTCCCAACAAGTGGACGAGGTACAATATCCGTCACTAGACTCAAAAAAATAAAGACCAGACTCCGCTCCAAGCTCCATGAACTTCAAGAGCTAACCTAGTCCGTCCGGTGATCAGTACCTGTAGGAAAAGCAGCTAGGGGTGAGCGTTCGCTCACCACCACGAATAACAGACTGACTATGGCATAATTAGTAGCTAAAGCCAGTAACACTAACACCAAACCCAACACCGGGACTACAGTCCCAAACTCAAGTACTCCACTGACCCACAACCCGTCACTTTCCTCAACAGACTCAACACTCGAGAACACGATGTAGAGCCGACACAACTATCGACGACCTCCTCCAAGGACACGACAGAAAGACTACACAACGCCAAACAAGATCACAAAGGATCGCACACCAGCTGCTCGGTAACCAATCTCAATCAGGTCAGGGTTCGACCTATCGCAATTCCTCGACACGAAGTCGGATCAGGCTGTCGACCTTTCGAACTCGCAATTCATCGACACTAAGTCGGATCAGGCTGTCGACCTTTCGAACTCACAACTTCAGGTAACCACAATCACAATCACAGTCAAGTTCAACCACACAGGCACTCAAGGCCACTCAAGACACCTCAACAATCAAGACTCGGGTTCAATAACCCCACGGGCACTCACTGCCACTCAAGACACACCAACGGTCAAGACTCGGGTTCAACAACCCCACGGGCACTCATGGCCTCCCAAGACACCAACAGTAAAGACACGGGTTCAACAACCCCACGGGCACTCATGGCCTCCCAAGTCACCAACAGTAAAGACACGGGTTCAACAACCCCACGGGCACTCATGGCCTCCCAAGACACCAACAGTAAAACACGGGCTCTCATGGCCACCCAAGACACAACAGTAAACCACGGGCTCTCATGGCCTCCCAAGACACAAAATACACAATTAACCTCCGGCATAACCAATGCCTCCAACAGTTCTAATATCAACAGTTTCACAATCAACCTCCGGGCATGGTCATATGCCTCCAGTACTCCTAATATCGATAAGTTCACAATCAACCTCCGGTCATGGTCATATGCCTCCAGTACTTCTAATATCGCTAAGTTATCTGCTCCTACGACACTACTAAGTGTCACATGCAACTCTAATGATCGCTACGTTCCCGTATCATACGACACTACCCGGTGTCGCCTATCTTCCTAATATTCGATAAACTTAATATTCGTTAACTTTCCCTAGTCAGGGCCGAGATCCGGCTACTTTTCCCTACCTCGTGCGTGTTCTCCAAAATCCAACCAACGAGATCCGGTGTGATCTCAGTCACTCACCCAGCTTTCCCTTGCCTCGGTCCGCGGCACGATCTAAAAGAACACAATTTTAAACGCTTTTAAGCTTGCAGGCATAATGTTGAATTTTAATAAACCTAACGCCCAAAAGTAACCCCGACAATGCCGATCACTCCCAAACGTCCCAATTACTCGACATTGTCGATATTGGACCCGGAAAGGCCCGATTCGCCCGACATGGCGAATCTGCCCGGGTTTTGAAAACGCACTCCCGGGTCTCCGAAAATTCCCGTTTTCGTTTCTACGGTCTTAGAATAAATCAAGGGTTCCTAGTCACTCGACGGAATCGAATTCCGACTTCCGACTTCCGAGTCATTTAATTAGCGTTTAAAGTTTCTAAACCCGGAATTCCAACTTTCACAATTTAATTCCAAATTTCGATCCGGGTGTGGATTAATTACTTGGGGAACGTTCTAAACCACCCGAACACGAAAACCCGATACCCGAGCACGTGGGCCCCACACGACCATAATGGGAAAATTCCCTTTTTGCTCCAAAACGTTCCTAACGAACCCCAAACCTCAACCATTCATCTTTAAACCAATTCTAACCAAAACCCAACCATAATTAAACCGTCTAAACTCAAAACCTAAATTTCAAACTTAGTAAAACGAGAATCGGTTAGGTGCTCACCGTAGAGAATGTCGATGTGAGCTTGAATCTTCTATCTTTGAGACGATCCAACGGTTTGATGAACGAGAATCACCAAAACCCTAAACACCTCTTCTCTTTTCCTCCCCTTTTCTCTCTTCCTTCTAACTCCTTTCTCTCTCTAAAAACATCTCTTCTTTTTCCCTTTTGACAAGTCTTAGTCGTGCATCACCAATTCATCCCCTTTGTTTTGTTTTAAAAATCAAAACTAATACTTAAAAAGCAAAACTAACCATCAAAGTCTTGTCTTGTCTTGTCCCAAAACCTAACACCACCACTTGTTTGACAAGTGGCAAGGTGGGTCCCGCACCTTTTTGGGAAAATATCTACTAGATATTTTCCAATCAGATTCGCGAAATTCGAACGTTTCAGGCCTCGAACGGGCACTTTTTCCAAGAAATTACGAAACTTCACGGGCTACAAGGAAACGGCTCAACTAAGACTGCTGCGACGACGGCTAAGCTTTTTGGATCCAAAACGGTCCTCGAATGGACCAAAACGTCGCCCAGTTGACCTTTCCAGCGAAAAGTCAACATTTCCCAAATTGGTCAGAAAGTTGCCCTGAGTTCCCCGGAACTTACTTTGGTCGATAACGGGGTCAACTTACATCCAGTATGACCCTGAGAGTCAATTTTAGGTTTAAATAAGTGTCTGCTGAAATTTTTTAAATTTCCTTGTTTTTCGTAGATTTGACTAGTGTTGACCGAGAGTGATTATTAGAATCTACCCCCCTTAAAGGAATTTCGTCCACGAAATTTAAAACAACGCACTTCCGGAGTCGAACAGATCGGCGCACTTCGCGCGAACCTTCTCCTTGCACTCCCAAGTCGACTCGGCCTCGCGGTGCTGCCACCGCACCCGTTCTAAGCGGATAACCTTTCCCAAACCGGTTTCTCCTCATACGAGACGTCACCTGTTACCTCGACATCTGCCCACTCAATGACGTACTCAAGACCTCGAAAGGCCCGATACACCGTGGGGCTAACCCGCCTCCGCCGCGGTTGAAACGCATTAGCCCACCTTTCGGACTCACCTCTAAAGATACATGGTCACCGACTGCAGACTCGAGAGGTCGGCGCCGTCAATCAGTATAACTCCTGCTGACTCTGCGCGGTCTTCAACTGCTCACGTTTTGGCACGACCGACTCAGTTGTCTCTCGGTCCAGTTCTAGACCTAGTAACCTCTTATTTCTCACATCTGCCCAGCACACGGGCGATCGACACGGCCTACCACACAACGCTTCGAATGGTGCCATCTTGGTACTGGCCTGAAAGCTGTCGTTGTAGGCAAACCCGGCTAACCGCTCACGAAACCCATCGTGACGTTCCCCCATTTCCACCGTGCAACCCGCAGTGGCTGCAGTAATCCAGCGGGACGTTGTTGTTCGGCTCTCACCTGCCGACGAGTGAGGCATCGCGATATTAACTCTGCAACCTCTCTCCGCATCCCGCTCGACTAGACATGCCCCCTGATGTCGCGCTCCTCTTAGTGCTACCCTCGTGCACCGTCAGACGCGAATGCTGCGACTCTCGCAGCTCGTCGCCAGTGACAGTCGGTATTGGCTCGGCACTTCGCCAGCCATCCATTCCCAAGATTACATTTAAAGGTTGTCATTTCGTAAGTATCCTTCCCACGGATACACGCACAAGTTCAGTCGCTGCCGATCCTCACGGATCCTCGCAGTCTCTCTAAGACCTCGCTCCACTACCGCCGTCGTGCCCACCAACTCCGAACATACTCTAGTCAACACCACACCACCACCAACCGGCGTGTCCCGACGCAGGGGTGGACTCAATGGCTCTAAACTCAGCCTCAACCTCTCGGCACAACTCGACGACACAAACGAGTGTGACGCTCCGGTACCCAACAGAAATGACGCTCAAAGCAGAGACCGAAAAACCACTCCATTAGTCACCCCGGTAAGGTCCAGTGCAACCCTCACACGGTCCTCTATGCCTTTACTTATAAGTTTCCGCAACCAAACCAGTGTTCGCTACTCGTCCCTTGCGGGAAAAGTAGTAAAGGGGATGAGCGTTATGCTCACCTCCACGGACACCCGTTCGATTATGGCATACTAGTAAAGCACTAAAGACTTACCGATCTAACCAGGGAAAACCACAACCTCAAAACCTGATGTCAAACGTCACACTGCTCACGCTATCAACACCTCAAGTAATCGCTTATGTAAGATGAACCTCGACACGGGAAACACGTCCTCAATTCAGTAAATCACTATTGCTCACCACCTCAATATCCTAATTACCCGATCACGTAGGGAAACCTCAAGACGGGGATCACGCTCTCAACTAAGCAAACACTATTGCTCACACTATCAATACCCCAATTACCCGATCACGTAGAGAACCCTCGAATAAACCGCACAAACGTGCACCAAGTCACGCAACCACAACGCGACAACCGCGTAAACAAGACGGTGGAAAAAAAAGACAAGGGTCACGGACCCGTGACAGACCCCGTCACGGTTGGGGTCACGGTGCCGTGACAAAGGCCCTAAAAAGGCCAAAACCCTCTGATCCGTCACGGATCCGTGACAGGATCCGTGACTCTCGCGCAGGCCAGTTTTCCAAAAACGCCTTAAACTCGACCCTTACTCCTTTTTAACCTCAAAGAGAAACCTTGGACGACGCACACACTCGACCAACAATTCAACAACCCGCGTACAACAACTTAAGACCAAACACAAGTCTCCCAACCTCAATCATAAGCCAACACGGCCAAACGACAACAAGAACAACGACAACGACACCCACCCACCGGGCCAACCAAAGTCGAACCACGCCCACCGGGCCAACCAGAACCACACACGCCCACAGAGCCAATCAAAATCAAGCACGCCCACCGGGCCAGTCAATTTTAAAACTTTCTCCTTTTTCACTTTAAAACCTCATACTTGACATCACGTAGTTACAACCCGGTCCAGGCGCCCCCGAACTACGTTGTACCGACTTGATATCAGCACCGTCACGTTCGACTACAGGAGCTCCTGCGTCGAGTCGCGACAGCTTAAAAACGTTTCACGCAGCAACAAACAATCAGCACACCAGCAATCAAAGACTGCACAAACGCACAATCACAAACAGGACTCAAACCACTACGGGTCTACACACGGTTCCGACTTACGTACCCAACGCACGACGGGACTTAAATGACTCGACTCTCCCCACCTAATTGACGTACAGTCCGAGGTGTGAAACCTCGAGCTCTAATACCAAGTTGTCACGCCCCAATTTCAGTAAACCGAACTCGGGACGCAAACATTTAAAAAACATGAAACAATTGTAACCTGTTTTGAATAAACACTTTAAAATCTCCATTTAGTTAAACGAAATAAGTTTACAACTCAAAATAAGTCCCAACAGGTGGACAAAACCAGGTATCCGTCACTAGACTCAAAAGTAAAACCTAGAATCCCGCTCCTAGCTCTTCAAGCTTCAGAAGCTCACCTAGTCCAACCTGCGACCGGTACCTGTAGGAAAAGCAGCTAGGGGTGAGCGTTCGCTCACCACCACGGATAACAGACTGACTACGGCATAATTAGCAGACAATGCCGGTAACGCCAACAACCAACTCAAACTCAAGTACTCAACTGAGACACAACATATTACTTTCCTCAACAGACTCAACACTCGGACTTGTGATGTAAACCCAACACAACGATCGACGACCTCCTCCAAAGACCCGACAGAAAGTACTCAACACCAAGCAAGATCACAAGGGATCGCACACCAAACAAGATCACAAAGGATCGCATACCAGCTGCTCAGTAACCTCCTTCACGCCCTTTACCGATCTCATCAGGTCAGGCGGTCGACCTGTCGCAATTCATCGACACAAAGTCGGATCACGCTGTCGACCTATCGCAATTCATCAACACAAAGTCGGATCAGGCTGTCGACCTATCGCAATTCATCGACACAAAGTCGGATCAGGCTATCGACCTATCATACTCACAACCCCGAACCACACATGCACGGCCAGGACCCCTTTGTTGTCGGGCGGGCCCCCTACCCCGTCTGAACATGCAGACGCGTGTGATCGAGGACCCCCGTTTCATGAAGCGGGCCCACAACCTCAGGTAACCACAATCACAATCACAAACAAAGTTCAACAAACATCAACAACACAAGTTCAGCACTCCACAGGCACTCATGGCCACCCAAGACACCAACGGTAAAACACGGACTCAACACCCCCCCCCCCCAGGCACTCACGGCCTCCCAAGATACACCAACATTAACTCACGGGCTCAACAACCCCACGGGCACTCACGGCCTCTTAAAACCACCAACAATAACTCACGGGCTCAACAACCCCACGGGCACTCACGACCTCTCAAAACCACCAACAATAACTCACGGGCTCAACAACCCCACGGGCACTCACGGCCACTCAAAACATACCAACAGTAACTCACAGGCTCAACAACCTCACAGGCACTCATGGCCTCTCAAAACCACCAACAATAACTCACGGGCTCAACAACCCCACGGGCACTCACGGCCTCCCAAGACACATCAACGGTAAAGACACAGGTTCAACAACCCAACAGGCACTCACGACCTCCCAAGACACCCACAGTAAAGACACGGGTTCAACGACCCCACGGTCACTCATGGCCTCCCAAGACACCAACGGTAAAGACGCGGGTTCAACAACCCCACGGGCACTCACGGCCTCCCAAGACACACCCACAGTAAAGACATGGGTTCAACAACCCCACGGGCACTCATGGCCTCCCAAGACACCAACAATAAAGACACGGGTTCAACAACCCCACGGGCACTCGTGGCCTCCCAAGACACCAACAGTAAAGACACGGGTTCAACAACCCCACGGGCACTCATGGCCTCCTAAGACACCAACAGTAAAGACACGGGTTCAACAACCCCACAAGCACTCATGGCCTCCCAAGACACCAACAGTAAAACACGGGTTCAACAACCCCACGGGCACTCATGGCCTCCCAAGATACCAACAATAAAGACACAGGTTCAACAACCCCACGGGCACTCATGGCCTCCCAAGACACCAACAATAAAGACACGGGTTCAACAACCCCACGGGCACTCATGGCCTCCCAAGACACCAACAGTAAAGACACGGGTTCAACAACCCCACAGACACTCATAGCCTCCCAAGACACCAACAGTAAAGACACGGGTTCAACAACCCCACGGGCACTCATGGCCTTCCAAGACACCAACAGTAAAACACGGGCTCTCATGGCCACCCAAGACACGGCAGTAAACCACGGGCTCTCATGGCCTCCCAAGACACAAAATAAACAATTAACCTCCGGCATAACCAATGCCTCCAACAGTCCTAATATCAACAGTTTCACAATCAACCTCCGGGCATGGTCATATGCCTCCATTACTCCTAATATCGATAAGTTCACAATCAACCTCCGGTCATGGTCATATGCCTCCAGTAATTCTAATATCGCTAAGTTCTCTACTCCTACGACACTACTAAGTGTCACATGCAACTCTAATGATCGCTACGTTCCCGTATCATACGACACTACCCGGTGTCGCCTATCTTCCTAATATTCGATAAACTTACTTAACCCACGACACCACAGTTTCACATGCATTTCTACTGTTAACTTTCCCTAGTCAGGGCCGAGATCCGGATACTTTTCCCTACCTCGTGCGTGTTCTCCAAAAGCCAACCAACAAGCTTCGGCGTGATCTCAGTCACTCGCCTAGCTTTCCCTTCCCTCGGTCTGCAGCACGATCTAAAAGAACACAATTTTAAACGCTTTTAAACTTGCATTTTAAAAGAACACGAAAAAGAGAACACCTCTTCTCTTTTTCTCCCCTTTTCTCTCTTCCTTCAAACTCCTTTCTCTCTCTAAAAACATCTCTTCTTTTTCCCTTTTGACAAGTTTTGGCCGTGCATCATCAATTCATCCTCTTTGTTTTGTTTTAAAAATCAAAACTAATACTTAAAAGCAAAACTAATCATCAAAGTCTTGTCTTGTCTTGTCCCAAAACCTAACACCACCACTTGTTTGACAAGTGGTAAGGTGGGTCCCACTCCTTTTTGAAAAATATCTACCAGATATTTTCCAATCAGATTCGCGAAATTCGGACTTTTGAGGCCCCGAACGGGCACTTTTTCCAAGAAATTATGAAACTTCACGGGCTACAAGGAAACGGCTCAACTAAGACCGCTGCGACGACGGCTAAGCTTTTTGGATCCAAAACGGTCCTCGAATGGACCAAAACGTCGCCCGGTTGACCTTTCCAACGAAAAGTCAACATTTCCCAAAATGGTCAGAAAGTTGCCCTGAGTTCCCCGGAACTTACTTTGGTCGATAACGGGGTCAACTTACGTCCAGTATGACCCTCAGAGTCAATTTTAGGTTTAAATAAGTGTCTGCTGAATTTTTTTAAATTTTCCTGTTTTTCGTAGATTTGATTGGCGTTGACCGGGAGTGGTTATTACAGCCGTCGTCAAAGGAATGCCTCTGCCCCGAGAGCAGATCTGTTCATCGGCGAACACCACACCTCAAACCATTGCTCGAGATCAAGATCCTTGCCGGCCAAATCTAGTTCACTCCGTTTTAGACCCATCGCCTCTCGCCGCCGCATGCCCACATACAGATCTAGCCGTGCCCAGTCAGGTCTCCACTGTGCCAAGTCGCACAGATGTCGTCGCCGTCCACGCAGTCGCTGCTCCTCTCGTCGACGCACGAACCAGGAGCTCCGTCTTCATGTCCTATTGCAGTGTTTGCTCTCATGACGTGGTAAGGTTTAATTTTTGGACCAAAAACACATCTGGTCCAAAAAAACATCTACTATTGTTGTTGATTTAATTTTGGACTGATCTTGGGACATACTGAAACTCATTTTCTGTAATTTTGATGGTTGATTTATGTTACATTGGTATATGATTTAGATTGGGTTATTTTTTGGGTTTATTATAGTTGTTGATTGTAGCGTTGTGTAACACTAGATAACCATTGGGTAGTTTTTTGTATTAGTTAGCTTTTTCGGGAAACATTATTTAAATCGGTATGTAAAGTTAAATGTATTTTTCTGTTACTTTTCATGTAGTATTTTGTAAGAACAAGGCTTGGATTATGTCCCTCATGTAGTTTTTTGCAAGTTACAGCAGTGTATTTTTGTGTAACTTTTCGTGTAATATTCTGGAATAATAGGGTCTGGATTATGTAACTATAGTCTTCGTGTAGGTTTTTGTAAAGTTAGAAAGTTCTGCAATTGGCATTGTATTTTTGTGTATTTTTTCGTTCCACATTTTGAAACGACAGGGTTTGAATTATGTAACTCAACTATGGTGTAGTTTGTTCAGTGTAGTTTTTTGTAACACTTTAATTTTAACGATAGATATATGTAAAACTTATAAATCTCGGTTTGTTGTAATTATGTAATGTTGTGACAGATATCTGTAACACCAAAAACTTCTAATTATGGGTTTGTTGTATTTATAACTTTTTCCATAAGAAAATGAAACTTTAAACAAAAGATTATGTAACTTAAGTCTAAAAAAATTCTGAATTGAATTTAATAATTTGTAATCTCGACTACAACAATTTGTAATTTGGATCTAAAAATCTGTAACATTGTCTATACAATTATGTAATTTCACCTATACAATTCTATACTAAGTTTAAAAAATTGTAACATCAACTATAAAAAATTGTAACTTTGATATGAATATCAGAAGGGTCGAAAATTTAAACTAAAAAAATATTATTTTTTGAAAAAACTAAATATTAAAAAATCAATTTTGGACAATAAAAAAGTAATTATGCAGTAAAAAAATAGAGGAGATGGACTTACCAAGATACCCTTTTGGTGTTTTTTGATTTAATTTATAGATAATTGGAGCAAAAAGTGTATAACCATTAGATTTCAGAATTCAATGGTTTAGATTTGGGTAACAAGTAACAACTTAAGCGTGGGTAACACGTGAGCGTGCCCCTATATATGTATTTATTAGGGTTATTATCATCCGAGTACCCTAAAAATACTTGGTTTTCAACCGAGTACCCTAAAAATATTTTTTGACGGATAAGTACCCAAACGAAACATTGTGTTTCAAATCAGTACCCGTCGTTAGTTTTCCATCTATTTTGGATGGAAAATGGTCATGTGCCTGGCACATGACCCCAATTTTATTAAAAATGACAACACTACCCCTCCCTAAAATTGCCCCCATTATGTTTAAAACCCTAATCCCTTTATCTTTTAATTTCCACACAGCCTCCATTCTCCACTTCCTCGCCATCACCACCTCCCTCAAGATCTACAGCCCTCACCTCCACCACCAGACCTCCACCACCTTCACGTTGTATCACCGGTTCACCTTCTCTTCTCCTTCAGCAGCCATTCGAAACTCTCGAGCTCACCTCCTTCACTAGCCACTCCACAAAACAAACACGCCTCCAGATCCACAAAACAAACACGAGCTGGACGGAGACGGCATGGAAAAGGATCAGACGAGAAGGAGAGCAGCTTCAAAACTGAGTCCTTATCGTACCTACCGTACCCAAACCCACCTCGACCCCGATCTCCTCGGTCTCGCCACTTTTTCTGGGTTTTTGATTTCGGGTGATGGAGATATAAGGTTGAGCTTAGAGAGTTGTGATTGAGGAAGGAAATGAAATTGTAGTCTGAGTTCTTGTGTTGATGCTACAGATTGGTATTTTATGTAGAGATTGACTGTGTTGAAATTGTAAATTTTGGCTATCGTAGTCTATGGATTCAATTCTTCTCTTGAGTTTGTGAATTAATGGGTTGAACAGTAGATTGATGGTGGGGTTCAGATGGTTGGATTAACATTAATTAGTGAGTAACATTTGAATTAACAACATAATTACAAAAAAATGAAAAGGATTTGGGTGGGGATTTTCTGGGTTTCGGGATGAAGACAATGACCATCTTGATTTGTTTTTTAAAAAAAATTATTTTTATTTTTATTTTCGTTCTGACCTGATTTTTATATATTAGTAAAAAAATATATAAAAAAAAGTCTGATTTTATATATTTTGGGTAGTAAAATGATAAATAAATAAATAATAATAATAAATTAAAAATAAAAAACATAATTTTATCAGAAAACTGATATTTTAAAATATGAAATCTGATTTTTTTAAATATAAATTTGATTTTTTAAATAAATTTGATTTTTTTATGATAAAACACTGATTTTTTTAAAAGAAAAACTAATTTTTATAAAATAAAATTGATTTTTATTATAAAACTGAATTTTAAAAATATAAAATCTTATTTTTTTAAATAAAATCTTATTTTTAGAAATAAAAAATTGATTTTTTTAAAAGAAAAAACTAATTTTTATTAGAAAACTGATTTTTTAAAATATAAAATCTGATTTTTTTTTAAATAAAATAGATTTTTAGAAATAAAACACTGATTTTTTAAAAGAAAAACAATTTTTTTATAAAATAAAACTGATTTTTATTAGAAAACTGATTTTTAAAAATAAAAAACTGATTTTTTTAAAGAAAAACTAATTTTTATAAAATAAAACTGATTTTTATAAATTATTATCTGATTTTTTTAAAATAGAAAACATATTTTTGAAATAGAAAATAGTTTTCTGAAATTCAATGGCATGTGTATGAAAATTTGAGTGTTGGGGAGAGAGGTATTTTGGACTTTTTAATGTTTTGGATGGAAAATAGACAGAAACTAACGGCGGGTACTGATTTGAAAATAATGTTTCGTTTGGGTACTTATCTGTCACAAAATATTTTTTGGATACTCGGATGAAAACCAAGTATTTTTAGGGTACTCGGATGATATAGCCCTATATATTATAATGATTGATTCGACTTATTACAGTGATGAAGATCCATGCATATGTTGATATATGTTTATGATATGTTATAAGATCATTAAGAGATCACTGTTTCTGGTTCTTATATATTTTGTTTGATTATTATAAACTCTGTTTTGTTAGTGATCTTATAGATCCATTTGGATTGACTGATATAATTAGATTTATGTTCAATGATAATATTGTTTCAGATAAAAAAATGGCTGGTTTTTAAAAATAAAAATATAGGGATAATTCCACCTCAGTATCCTAAATCTTTTATATTTCATTTAGAGTACCCTAAACTTTAATTAATTCATTTAGAGTATCGTAAATATTTTTTGTCGCCTCAGTACTCTAAACTTTCATTGATTCTATTTTAATACCCATGTTAATTTTACTCTAAATTTGGTTGTTAGTGAAGAGTATTATGGTCATTTTATGTGTTTTGGATGGAAAATCAAATGGAAAGTTAACAGTGGGTACTAAAATGGAATTAATGAAAGTTTAGGGGTACTGAGGTGACACAAAAAGATTTAGGGCACTCTAAATGAATTAATGAAAGTTTAGGGTATTGAGATGACTCAAAAAAGGTTTAGGGTGCTCTAAATGAAAAATGGAAGATTTAGCGTACTGAGGTGGAATTGCCACTAAAATATATTGTGACCCTAAAGTTTTCGAAATCGAGGTTTATCGTCATAATGTATTTTATGTATTTGATACCAAATTATGATTAAATTGTTTTTTTTATCAGAGAGAAAATTTTATTAAAAACAAAGCGGACAGTACAAAAGCATAGAACCCTAAAAGTGGGCCAGGAGAAAAGAAAAAACAACAAAAGTACCAAAAAGAGAATCAAGTGACCGGGGTCAGACACCCTGCTGCTGTAGTGAGGACTCAAAGTCGTTTCAGTCTTCTTGAAACCTTCTTCAACTGAACCTCTATAGCGGACTCCTAAGCTTTTAGCGAATCTCGCCACAGAATGAGTGGTATTCTCTCCAGTGTGTCCATCGATCAACGGGGAGGAAAACCAAGAGACGACATCCGTCTGGGAAAGGGCCTCGCCACCGTCAATTTGGAGCGGCTAAGGGGACCGATCAGAGAAAGGGACGATAGATTGGATAGGCTGCGGCGTGGAAAGCCCTGAAGGAACTCCCGAGAGGGGGAGGGCGAAAAGACCATCAACCTGAGGAAGCCGCGATGGACGATCTGCCAGCGGTACGAGGGCCTTGTCAAAATCAGCATACAAGTCAGAAGTTGAGTGCAAGTCATCGGTGTCATCTTCCACCATCTCTTCCCACCTATTCGACTTGCTACCTTTCAATCCCGAAGAAGTTGGCGAAACCCCTGTACCACTTGGCGTATCCCCCACAGGAGTAGAAAGGTCGCTCGGGGTGTTGGGGAGGGCAACTGTACTGCTCGAGTGAGGAAACGGTTGGGAGTAAATGGCAAGAGAACTCCTAATTTCGACAGAAGGGAAAACGTTAACCTCGACCTCACCCAGGGGAAGAGCAGGAATAGAATCAACAGGAACCACCTCGACAGGCACGTTCGCACAGAAGCCATGACATTGGGCCACAACCACCCGACTGTCCATCGACACATCCATAACTTGGACCAAAGCTAAATCCCTAGACAGTTGAGTTGGCACCAAGGAGCTCGGTTGAATGGAAACAAGCTTCCCAAACGTCCCAACTAACTTAGAAATCGAGTCCCTGCTCCAACACACAACGGGAAGGCCTATAAGATCGATCCAGAGAAGGCATCCTCCCTACAAAACCCGGTCAACACAAGTAGTGAAGGAGAAAAAACAAGGACGCAGAGCCTTCCAATCGTCAACAATTAGGGTCGCCCAAACATCGTGGTCCGAACAGGACAACAAAAAGGTTCTCGACCCCAGCTCAACGAGTTTCACCTTTATTAGCTTTGCAAGTTGAAGACCAACACTAAGAGTATGCACCGTAGCCGAGGTATTAGCCACCCCAATCACGCAAAAGGTCGGCAACGTCTTGAAGCCAGGACTAAAGGAAAGAGAGCACTGAGACGACGCCCCATAACTAGGACGGGCGGGTGTTGAAGCCAGCAGGCGCAGTGTCGTATGGGAAGACCCTACCACAACAGTAGTGGCGGGACTCTCCACAGGTAAAACACTAGGTCCTTTGAGCCTTTTACCCAATTCCACCAGTAACTTACGACCTTGAAACATAACCCATTCAAGGAAGTAACAGCGCGCGCAGGGTCTCCGAAATTCTTGTAGTAAACAAAGGCGAACCGATTGCCTTTGAAAGCAAGTATTGTCCCGGCATCAACTGCATCAATGTCGCCAACCCGAGAGAAAAGAGTCCTCAACTGATCACCGGTTGCGGACAACGAAAGGTTAGCTACGAAGACCAGAAAAGCTCTAGGAACGAAAAAGGGACGAGCACCCAAATCTTTTCGACCCAACACATCTTGGTTCTCCAGAACAGAACCTTTGTTCACGGAGGTGGAAACAGTTGTTGTACCACCATCACCAACCCCTTTGTTCACTATTCCTTTCCGAGGATTAGTAACACCGCATTAACCACACTAGCAAAAGTCTGTAAAGGGGAAGCACTTACCCGAGCTTGCATCATCCCTCAATCATCCCTGGACCCATTGCTCAAAACACCCTCAGAATGAATCGGAGCCGGTGAAGCCAACCCAGCAATAGGAGACACCTCCACAATGGGAGCAGAACCATGAGCAATACGATGGGGATTGGGACCCTCACCACCTACCTGTTGATCGGCACTCACTGTAGGCTGAGAACGAGAACGCCCACCGCGATCTCTGTCCCGATCACAGCGAAGGAGTTCATTCCGACTCTGCATACGCTTAGCCTCCATCCAATCCCTCAAATCCGACCGTCGATTGTACCGACGAGAACTCTCTTGGTGTCGCTGCTGAAGATGCTGCCAAATCATCCAATCCATATCCTCGCCATCGTTATCGGAAGCCGTATCGACACCACCGAAATAGACACCATCTAGGTCGTCGTCTGTGAAATCCAACCCTCTTCCGATGTTTGGTGGCTTTGGATGGCCACGCCGCCACCGTCGTCTTCCCATGCACAGAAACCCTAGAGAGAGCCCACTAGCATTTTATTATTTAATTCGGTGTTTCCTCTCTTTTCGGTGATTCTCAACACGTCTTTCTCCTCTGTCGCACTCGGTCCAAATTATGATTAAATTGTTAATCACCAAAGTGACCAAATTATAAAGTTATATGGATATTTAAATTAAATATAATTCCTTATTTGTGTAGTTGTCTATATAATGAAACCATTCGTTAGTCGCCAAAGTGACCGAGTTAGAAAGATCTATAGACAATGTCAAACTGAATGTAATCGTTTGACTATGAATATGCTAATTTTAATATGATGTATATCTTATGAATATATTTGTTAGACATTAAATTAAAATAAATCTAATGAATCGTTTACTCGTCTACACTATGAATTAATTTGTTAGTCACCAAAGTGGCCAAATTAAAAGAGTCGTAAACAATGTCAAATAGAATGAAATTATTTAACAAATGAGTATGATAGTTTTTAATCATATATACATTGTATATTGATTTGTTAGTCGTCAAAACGGCCATATTTGAAAGATTCGCAAACATTAAAACAAAAATAATTTCAACCGCTCATGCTTGTGCGATGCATATGAATTGAATAACATTATTGTATTTTAAATATTATCTTCTTTTTTTTAAACGGGTAACCGGAGACTTTCATAAATACCCAAAGGTAATCAAACAAGGCAGGGCGTGACCGCCCCGGGTTCCAGATGTATGTCCGAGCCGACCGTAGTAGTCCCAGTGCTCATGGAACCATAATAATTAAATATTATCTTAAATATATTGAAGTTCATAGTTATAAGTTATTTATGGGTCGCCTAAAGGTTGATTATTTGTTTTATAATTTATGAACATTATTGTGGCAAGTTGATGTGCTCGGTTAAGTATGTTTAGTATATCCAAAAATTACAAATGTGCTTAATTGTAGTATGTTAGTTGTCAATTACGTAGAATTATTTTGAGCATCAATTATGTTTTATGTTTGTTATATATTGTGGTTACACCCAAGGTGAACTTCAATATAACTTCAATATAATTCATGATTGTTTTACATGATGTTTATGAATCTAAATTATAGATAACTATATTACTCAAAGCAATAATGTGTGAGCATATAATATATATTTTCCTGCATTTACTCTTGTTTCTTTTGTGCGCACAACACGTTTGTTACTAAGTTTAACAAGGTTAATTTCTTCTAATGGTGTGGATAAGTTTGGTTTCACCTCAGTAATCTGAACCTTGATTAAACACTCTTAAGTGACAAATGTGTTGCTCTTACGAATACTAATAACACTGAGTAAAGATTCTTCCATGAAGCTTGTGAAAGGTTTAATAAATTGAGCCTAATGTTTATGTGAATGATTGTAGAAAACAATATTGAGTTCACACTTAATGAAAGTAAAGATGTTATGAGATTTATGAAATTTGTGGAGAATAACTCTTCGTCGTGTTTTTTTTGGATAGGCGATTATATTATTAGAACAGACAACCAAGACGGAAACCTGTAACATAGGCATCTTTAAAAGGCAACTCTTCGTCGTGTTTATAAGTCATTTAATGGGGGCATCAATGAGTATATTAATGGGTACATTAACCACCATAAAGTTCGATGATTCTTGTACCATTCATAAGCATGTTGTCA
Source organism: Erodium maritimum (assembly GCA_963921825.1). Taxonomy (NCBI): domain Eukaryota; kingdom Viridiplantae; phylum Streptophyta; class Magnoliopsida; order Geraniales; family Geraniaceae; genus Erodium; species Erodium maritimum. The sequence goes on along the minus strand of OY997593.1, from coordinate 46,658,141 downwards.
AAATGACAATATTTTAGCAAGATTGAAGACTATGAGAATGAAAGTGAATGAAAATTTCCTAATAACGTGTATCCTTTATTCATTACTTTTGAGTGCAGTACATTTCATGTACATTGTAATACTAAAAATGATAAATGGAATGTGCTTGAAAAATAATATATGCTCATTCAAGAGGAAGTAAGTAGAAAATCATTTTGTTAATTTGATTGGTCATAAAGGAGCTTCAAATAAACCATGAAAGGAAGATGTAAAAGGACTATCAAGATCGAATAAGTCATCTTCCCACATCCGTAAAAGGAACCTAGCAACAATATGTGTCGCTTCTATAAAATGATCGAACATTATCAGAAAAATTGCCTACTTTTGAGCAAATTTAGCTAAAGTTTTTTATAGTGCTATTTGGATAAATTATGGTGTCACAACTTATGTTTCAAGAACGATACAAGAACTTTTTATTTATGAATTTTATGTTATTTTAATGTCTCGTAGTTTTTTTAGCATACGGGCGAGAATTTTATTGATATGAAAATAAGGTGGTCAAGTTAACCGTACAAAGAAGAAAAACAACGAATAGGATGAGATACAGTTTCGGTGACATCCGAAACACTGATACTGTATCTAAATGCCTGGTCAATTCCAGGGAGATGCTAGAGGTAGGTCCCTATTCCAGTTGTGTGTAGCACTATGGTTGCATAATGTTTTCCCCGTCTCGACTTGATCGATACCGTTATGTTGTACCGGTCGATCAAGGAGTATGTCATGGAAAGGAGGAAGCTGGGGATCGTTAGACATTGATCCCCAGAGCCGGGGTGTGACTCCTCAACAATACCCCATGTTGCCTTAGTGGAGGAATCATGGGGATCCGTGAGGCCTCTCAACGTGCCTCGCTGCTTTCCTTTTGGAACTAAATTCCATAGTGGATCCCTCATATATCCTTGAGGTACGGGTATCCCGGGTTGAAACAACAAAGTATGGGTCGTTTGCATCCATTTCAAGTGGTTGTTCGCCAATGGTCCGCTACTAGGGAAAGCCGAGAAATGTCTCACAACTTGGTCGTCATATCCTGGGTCATACCCCCTCTAAGGGAAATGTGGGGATGAGATCGCCCCTAGGGGTCGCCTGTGGGGGTGGCTACGTCAGGGAAGGAAAGTTCGGCAGTGACGACCCGGATTGAGCATCTAGTGGTCCGCCTTGGAATACCTTGGAAGTTTCCAAGGATCTTGTATCATTCAGAGGGGGGGCCTGGTTAGGCAGGAGGTCATGTATTGCCTCTTCCTCTCCAAGTCCTGAATTCCATTCCCCATCGGGGGATCGAATGAAAAGAGTGGACACAATGCGTCCCGTTCTTGCTGATGATGCTACCTTAGGCATGAGATCTTGTATCGGTGTTGGAATGTATGGGGTCCAAATATTCGGGCTCGGTCCGGGGTGGTGATGCTGTTATTGGGTTTCCCACAAACTGGTTTGTAGTCTCTGTATTGGCTTGTGGGATTGGTCAGGCTTCGCTAGGTCAAATCCTCCATATCTTGAGGTAAGGTCAGATGGCGTAGCAGGGGCAGTAGTATTGGGGTTTTGTTCCTTAGGACAAATGCACATTAACATGTTACAAATGTCCTTATGAGTTAATAAATAAATTGGAAAACGTTTCATTATCATTAAGTTGTAATGTTAGTAAAATCGTGAGTATAGTACTCTTTCTAAGGTATTGGGGAGCAACTCCCAAATAGTAGAATTCTTAGAAAAAAAAAGAGTAGATTCATACACAGGTCCCTAGCCTGAACCGATAGTTAGAGCTAGAGTGATTTTGACGAGATGATAATGTTTTATTGATTACGCATATAGAGATATGAGTTAAAGTCACGGATGCCAAAGAGTTTGACATTTGGACGACCCACCTTGAGAATACTTCATAGAACAAGGAGACATGAGTATATCTCAACTATCAAAGTAGTCTTTAGTCCTTTGACCGTGACATCACCATGTGATCTACATAAGGTGGATTCATGATTTGACATAACCAACAGTTGTCCTAACATATAGTTATAAAGGTTATGATTGGTCCTGGATACACGCATGTGACACATATAGGTGATGGTCATATGGACTTGTCACTTGTATTATACAAGTTAGATGTCATCATAATGGCTGCTCTTGATGAGTAGGAGGTTTGTAAAAGAAGAATGGTCATACGTGTGATTTGTCACCTACATTCCTCACTTAGAATCAAGAGAACATGTTGAGACTGAAAAAAACGATGATGCTTCCATGTCTTTGTTCAGTCGTGACACTCGTCAAATGACACGAGGATAAAACTAGTCATGATAACATGACTTGACAAAGTATCGGTCATTAGTTCTATGACTTGGGAAATCACGAGCCTTGTTAGAAGTTACCCATGACTCGTGGGTGAAGTATCTTGTTTCATTTCACTACCAATACTCATAGAATCCTAAAGGATCACACACAATAGAGAATGGCCACAACGAAGTGAACGACATGGTTTCGATCAAATAGAATGATATGAAATCATATTTGATATGATAAACATATCACTTTTATTTAATACAAACTCTCGCAAAGGAAAATAATATTAGTATTTAATTATTATAAAGTATAGTAATTAAATAAACAAATAAAAGGGCTTGGCCGAACACCCTTATAGCTCAATTGGGGTATTCGACTAACCAAATAAAAGTGATATATTTTTCAGTACTTTATTTAATTAAAAGGATTAAAAGGAAACCTAAATTCTAGAAGGTCTAGAACAAGGAATGCTAGATTGGTTTATGAAGCTTCTAAGGGTTGTGGGGTTGGGGATTCCAGGTTGTGGGTTTGGATTTGAAATGGAATTTTAGCCGGTTTTCTGAAATCTTTAGTTGAAATCGCTCCAGCCTCCTCTATTATGTTAAAATTTGACATGTGCTACTTTTTGCAGTAAGTTTTGTATAATTAAAGAACTAGAGATTGTTCAAGTTTTTTTTAAGATGTAGACCAATTAAGTACAACTCATATGTGTAGTGTTGATATTATCTGGGAGGAGATGAGTTGTAATTTGAAGAAGATTGAAGGAATTTGGGCAAGATGAAAACACAGTATTGGGTTAGGGATTTGGGGAAGATGAGCTCGTATAAATTATAGAGTAAATATAAATATAAAATTAAATTCTAATTTTAAATAGAAATAAAGGAAAAATGACCGAATTAAAATCTGAATTTTTTTAAAAAAAAATTAAGTTGTTTTTTTAAAATTAAAATATGATTTTTTCGAAATATATAAAAATGTGATGTTTTATGGTAGATTTTGAAAATTTAAAGATGAAAGAAGGACAATTTTGACATTTTATAGTTGGAATAGTTTTGAACATTTGATTGTTAGTGAAGGTATTTTAGAGTTTTTATGCTCTTTGAATGTAAAAATAACAGATAGAAACGACGGGGTACCAAACTATTATTAAATATTTACCAGGGTACTGAAAACGAAAAAAAACAGTTCGGAGTATTATAATACAAACAAATGTTTTGTAAGATATTATATTAATATTTTCCCACCAATATATTATTGGCGAACATGACTATATTCCTTGAAACACAAAATAAAATAAAACTTATCGGTGGTATTTGAGCAAGAAATGCATGTTCAAATAGTTAGAGGAGTTTGCTCTAGTAGTAATCGGGTGGTTAGACAATTTGGACATAAGTATGAATTTGATATAAGTTTTGTTGAGAAATGAATGATAAGTATATATTAAAATGGAGTAGGAATTGTCCAACGTGAAGCTCGAGGGCAATACCATACCAAGATGCCTTGTGTTGACTAGCTACAAAATACAAAGGATAGACAAATCATGTTTTGCGGCTAAGATTGGAACCCTTAACCACTAGTAGTTAGTAGTATCTATTCTGTTCTGTGGTACGTATAAAATACAACTTGGACCTTTCTCTTCCAAAAATTTAATAATAATTAAAAAGATCAAAACAGGTATGATTATCATTTATGATTAGCTATATTAATCAGTCAAAACATGCACGCTGCCCATTAATTATTACTATTAATAACAATCTGTCTCTCAATTTCATTATCTTCATATTTAATTATCCTTGGACTGAATCAATCAGCTATATCTAATCTCATTATTAGCGTCTCAATTTACCATTCAAATGTATGTATATATTTGACTAATAATATTCAATTCCTCTTTTATAATTCAGATAAGAAGGCGGCACAGCATTTCGTGATCGTACGTACCCATTTCCATTGACCAAACATCTCTTGTTATCTGAATATAAATAAGACCGTCCGTGTTCACTGAAACAACACAAGTAATGGAAAAGGCAGCGGCTAAACCGAAGAAGAAGATGTTGAAGTACCTCCCCAGAGCAGCCTCCGCCGTCAGTTTCCGGCACCCTCCCTTGACCCCCGGCAGGGCCGCCAAAGGCTTTTCCGGTCCCATCATCCCCGACGTGGCCCGCCGGAGCAAGAAGAAAGACGCCGCAGCCTTCGACACCCACGAGCCCACTTCGCCCAAAGTGTCCTGCATGGGCCAAATCAAGCCCAAACACAAGCCCTGTCGTAGCAATTCGGTTTCATCGTCGAAACCTAAGCCTGCCGCCGGAATATGGTCTCCTCGCGTGGTCAGGAATCAAGCAGCGGCTATCCGCAGAATCTTCGGCGGCGCCGGGAAATCCGGTGACAGTAAGCAGGTCTCTTCGAACAGAGCGCCTTCTATTGGTCAGTTAAAGCGCTTTGCTAGCGGGAGAGATACGTTTGCGAGTTTTGACTGGACCACGCAGATCACTCCGGTGGAGTCCGACCACCGAGATTATTATTCCGACGAAGAAAGCAGCGTGGAACCGTTTTCTGCGCCTATTAGGATCGGCGGCGGGGGAAGGGAGGTGCAGCCGAGAAAAGAGGTTAACTTGTGGAAGAGGAGGAGCATGGCAGCACCAAAGCCTCTTCAACTGTAGAAAATAAACTCATATAGATGTTGAAATGATTTGGTGTAACGATGCATCTGTGAATACAAAATTCTTTTGTTCATTAATTCAGATTACTCTACAGTATATCTTAACACCAGTTGACAAATGTTTCGGGATGAATATTCTCATAGAAAATCCGTTTTCCAGATTTACAAGTCCTTTTTTAAAAAGGAGCAGTTCAGAGTAACTAAATAAAAATACATTGGCTAACCATATGATACAATACAACCAAAAAAACTTAAATACCTTATACCTTTGATAATCATGTTTTGGAGTGATAATCTATTGAAGACCACTCTTAATATATATAGGAACCGTGAGAACCAATCCTACTCACACCCACCTATGATCCAACACTCATCAAAATGTCACATCATCACCCAATCCAACCCATATACACGCCACTTTCATCTTTCTCTACACAAGTAAGGGCATAATTGTAATAGCATGATGTCATGTGGATAATTGTCCATTTTTTTAACCAATTCACTAATTTAATATTTCCCGATTCGTTTGAACTCCGATTAACTTCAAACTTGCGCCAATATTTTTCTTTTTTCAAGGGCTTTAAATCAAGATCATTCATGAATATATTTTGAAGCACGAAAATAAAAATTTATATCAAGGTGATAAAAATAATATTGAGTGTTGATAAATCTTAACTAATAAATGTTTTAAATCGGAGTACCAAACTAGTGCTAAATGTTGATAAAAAAGATGTAATGAGGTGATAAGAAAAAAATAATGAGGTGATAAAAACCATGTTCAATTTTGATAATAAGTGTGATACATTAGAGTTTAACGTTGATGAAAAATAACTTGTGATGGGGTGATAAAACACACGTAATTCAATGATAAACCTAGTGTTTAGTGTTGATAAAACTGGTGTTCATAAAAAGCATGTGATGAAATGATACAAATCATGATCAGTTTTGAAGAATGGGGTGATAAAACCAGTGTAGAGTGTTGATAAAACCAGTGTAAAGTGTTAATAAAACCATAGTAAAGTGTTGATAAAAATTACCCATATATAATTTCTTTAAAAACCAGCCCCGATATAAAAAAAATTTCGTGCTTCAAAAAAACATGTGATGGGGGTGATAAAACACACGTAATTGAATGATAAACCTAGTGTTTAGTGTTGATAAAACTAGTGTTCATAAAAAGCACGCGATGAGGTGATAAAATCATGATCAGTTTTGGAAAATGAGGTGATAAAACCAGTGTAAAGTATTGATAAAACCAGTGTAAAAGTGTTGATAAATCCAGAACAAATTGTTGATTTAAAGCCCTTAAAAAACAAAACTAATGGTGCAAATTTGAAGCCAATCGGAGTTCAAACGAAGCGGGAAAAATTAAATTAATGAATTGATTAAAAAAAGTAATATGATAGTTTTACTAAAAAGCCCTTACCACTTATTTAAAAATGATGTTTTTTTGCAGTCAACAAGTCAATTACTCAATTGCATCTCATCCATCCATTCTTAAAATGGATGGCTTAGATTGGTTCTCGCGGTTCCTACGTTAAAACATGTTTCTCACCAGATTTCTCCTCCCTGTTTTGCACTATGAATTTGATATTCTTTTGTTGTCTATTAATCTTTTTTAAAATAATTAAAAACTAGCAAAATAATATGAAATAACTATTGTACTCCTCCTTTGTAAGTAGAAAAAATTGAAAAGAAAAGCGCTCTGAATAACCCATTGGGTTGCACACAGATTTTTAGAAATGAAACAAAACTCGATAGAAACAAACTTGTTCAAGAAATACACAAGTTAACTATCAATGCCTACCAAAGACTAGTTAACTATGCTCATGCAGCAAATTAAAAACCTTCACTGCCACTCAATCCTAAGAGCTCTAAAAGACAGGTTATAAACTTTTCTAGAAAAGTAAAAATTTAGTTAACAGTCACGTACAACAAATTAAATTAGTGTTTACGATGTCCAATATATGTGAATGACTCTAACGACATCCTGTAGAAGACGAACACATGGTCCTTAACAAAGAACACATGGCGAACTCGTGGCGAATTGACGACGAACTTATCTTCTCTGATGAGCACGCTTCAAAACCCCATTTAACCTTTAGATCAGAACTTGAGTTAAGATTTGTTGTGATCAATTATTTAATCGGTTTCTTTTTCAGCGTGAAGCACGATTGAATTTGGATTCTTGAATTCAATTTGAGAATTTAAGAGCTAATTAATTTTATTCGTTGTATGAGAAAAATGAATAATTTCAACTTTGGATGATTATGAAAAGGGAAAATCTTTTTCTTGATTACTTGTTAATGTGGGTGTCAGTCACGCTAGGGAAATTCTCAAGGAAAATTCCTGACTGACCAAGATTCATGTCCAAGATATACGTGCATAACAAAACAGTAACTAATAAGACCCGAAGCTTGAGTCAAAACATGTGTAGCCGACACAACAACTAATCTTAAACAAGATTTATTGTTATTAATCGATCAAATGATAACACTACGGATCCGTTAACCTAAAGGTTGTCTAGTTATAAAGGTATGTGGATAAAAGCCTGAAAACATTGAATGCGTTATGTGAAGGAAAACCTTATCTAATTGACTAGATATCCCAAGATCTATGTTTAATTTAATGGGGCATTCTAATTGCATAAATTTTATAAGGTCATTGTACAGGGTTAACCCCATGTCTGTTATAATGATGTAGAAACAGTGATAATTTAACGTGTTTAATTTAACGTGTTGAGAATGAGCATTGTTTTTAATGGTTCCTTGTGCATCAAGAGTATTGAGCAAAAGAATCTCCTATGTGAGAGTAAAATGGTGTCGCTTCAAGGGAGACTAGTAGGGCTAGTCATCTTAAGCTCTTGCAGAACCAAATGATGCTCATGACTATATATAATGGTGTTGGCCACCAACGGATCGGTGGAGCCATTCTCCATCGGGGTATGACTGTTTGAGGTTGGTTCACTTCTTGTTTTGTTGGACTCTTGTCGTTGTTTTCTCTGTAGGTTTGTTGGTACTGGCGTGGGTCAGGACAGATTTACAGGTGCTAGGGTTCGTGATGGGTTATGGTGTTGGCCACCGGTGGTACTCGTTCCCTACAATGTTGAAGGTTGTCTAACAGAGCTGGATACCGTAGTACATTCATACCATCTTAGTGGTGTTGGTCATTGATGTGTTGGATGTAGCTCAGGGTGGAGCCCTAGTGGAACGGCGGTGTTGTCGAGTACTGAGGTTTCGCTGGTCCGAAGCTTGTTGGCGGGTTGGCATCGACGATTCCTTCTAGCATTGGTTGCCACTCACCCAGGGCGGATGCTGGGGTGTTTTTTCGTTAATGTGTTTAGGCGGTTTGGCCTCTTTTGTTAGGAAGCCTGGTTAGGCCTTTCTGTAGGTGTTGGGGTTTGTGTTTTTTCTTTTTCTTTTTGCTGGTTGTTGGACTTGTTGGTTTGTGACTCCTTTTTCGGGATTCACGGCTCTTTTTTATGCAATTATTTCTCTCTGATAAAAAAAAAGACTATATATAATGAACATAACCATGAGGATAAAAATTTTTGTGTTGGTATCTGTGTGGGTATATCATCATTTTCATAAAAGAAAGAATAGTTCAAAGACAAATGTCTATTATCACTCAATAATGCAGGTATCGACTTGATAAGTCATCGCTTCCTCGTTTTCCTCTCTTTACCCATCACATTTTTGTGGGGGTTTGTTAGAAAAAAAAAATGAAAACTATGTCGTGTAATATCATATTATTATTTTTTTTGAATAAATTCATATTTTAAGACTAGATAAATGTGAGTTATTGTAATTGACTGACAATCAATTCTAATAGTAATTCATGAGATTTGTCACCTTATGAATACCCTATTTTGATCTTTCCAAAAGGCTATATGTACTCACATCTTTAGTTTCTTTTCATGTAACTCAAAAAACGTTTTGTTTTCTTGTAATTCTCTCTACTCCTCTATTCTTGGTGACTTTCTCGATAGTTTTGAGTTCACTAATGATTAGTCGTTGTATCCTAGGAGTCCGCTGCTCATAAAGTGCTGAAAGTGTCTTAAGGAAACTAGATTACCATGCCTCGATTAAGCCTTTAATTTCCTTAATTAGTAAGGTAGCTGATTCGGTAAAAGTTATTTCTTATTGCGAATTATAATTTTCATTATTTGAATCTAATTTATTCGTTAATATGGTATAACCAAATATCGAATCCCTTTAAGATCCAAAGCTTAGTCAAACAATCGGGATTTAAACATGCAACAACAGTAGTGCATACCTGACTCCATTGTTGATCCGAGAACGAGATTGGGTTGGCCTTCCACAGATCAATCCCTTATGTTCTCTCAATATGCTATCACTCAATAGATGGGGATGGAGGTGAAAAGAGAGACGACTGATTGAACTTGGGGACCAAAACCTAGTAGACTTTTATATATATAATCTAAATAAAGCCCGTTACTCTAATTCAGATTTGTATTGTGTATCATACATTACAAATCCCATACTCATTATAATATTTTAAATTGGGCTTCCCAACTAGATCAATTATTTAACCCAATACGAATCATTGACCCCAAATATATTTGTCTCAATTTGTAAGCTCACACGTTGGATTATAAAATAAGCCAACAATCTCCCACTTGGGCTACAAATCAATTCCATACGACAATTATATTTGAAAACTATATGTGCACACAAAATAGTCAATATTCTTAAAACATTCCCCATTAGTCAATCTGGTTTATTTCTTATACCAACATGTGACCAAAACAACATTTGCTATATTTATCATAACTAGACCCATCAATTCTCACCATGACAAATACATTTAATGACATAGATAAAATATGGAAGTGTGACTGTAAATTTCATGCGATGTGATATCATCCATGCCTATTTTCAATTGGTCCTTAATGCTTAAATGAGATCAATATTCAGTCTTTCAAACCTTATGCTAAACCGCAATTGAAAGACAAAACATTCAGAGCAACAATAATAATAACAACATCAACTTTATTTTGGATGACCAAGACGATAGTGTCAAAGCATAAAAGAATTTGGATCGATGAACTTTTGGTTCATTGTTGCGTAGGTTTCAACTGTTCTTATGGTCGTGTAATACAACCCCGACCATAGAACAAGAAAGCACTCTAGTACTTGCTTTTCACCATGATCACCCCCGGTGATACAGGCAAACTCAGTCTCATTTTCTCTAGTGGTCTCAACATGATATCCATTACCACAAGTATCCTTAAAGCTCAATAGTTTTCTCTTGTATCTACTAGCATGCAATGCATTATGGATACACAATCTCGTTCTATTTTTCAATAGTAAGGTGGCTCCCCCAAAGCCTTCTATCAGGTTCGTAGTACCCATGATAGTGTTAACACTTGCCTCAACCAATGTTAAGCAAGAAAAGTATTTCTTGTCCCTTAAGATTGTGTGCGTCGACGCACAATCAACAATACAAGCATCATCATTTTCATTGCAAAGAGATAATATACTATCGAGCTCCATATCCTTCTACAAAAGGAGAGCACTACATTATTTAAAAAAATACGATATGATTGTACAAAAACATCACACGTATATCACATTGTTCAAAAGAAGTCCCTAATAATAAGAAACGCATGCCACATTCCCATATCGGGCAATGTCCCCGTCATCATCATCATCATCATCATCATCATCATCATCATCATCATCATCATCATCATCATCATCATCATCATCATCATCATCATCATCATCATCATCATCATCATCATCATCGTCATCGTCATCATCATCGTCATCGTCATCGTCATCGTCATCGTCATCGTCATCGTCATCGTCATCGTCATCGTCATCGTCATCGTCATCGTCATCGTCATCGTCATCGTCATCGTCATCGTCATCGTCATCGTCATCGTCATCGTCATCGTCATCGTCATCGTCATCGTCATCGTCATCGTCATCGTCATCGTCATCGTCATCGTCATCGTCATCGTCATCGTCATCGTCATCGTCATCGTCATCGTCATCGTCATCGTCATCGTCATCGTCATCGTCATCGTCATCGTCATCGTCATAATCATCGTCATCGTCATCGTCATCGTCATCGTCATCGTCATCGTCATCGTCATCGTCATCGTCATCGTCATCGTCATCGTCATCGTCATCGTCATCGTCATCGTCATAATCATCATCATCATCATCATCATCATCATCATCATCATCATCATCATCATCATCAAAGAAATTGGAGACTGAAAGTTTGATCGGATTCCCCGAATCAATATGATCATCAAAGTTCGCCTCTACGAACTTCTTCTTTCCCTCTGGTCGGCTCCTAACACGCTTTACCAAAATGTTTGGCATACGAAAAAGTCGCGCCCAATGGCCAATCTCACCACATCGATAACACATAGTTTCACCATTCTTTGTAGAATGGTTTTGTGAGCCTTTTCTCTTATCTTGCCTCTCATGATTGTTCCACCCCCGTTGGTACATATTCCTCCCATGAGACTGAAGATCATTATACAAAAAATCACGACTATGACCATGACTACAGTTATGCCTAGGTCCCCGACCTTGCCCATGTCCAAAGCTACTACTTGTACTGCCACATTCACTTCGGGTAATGGAGTACTACCAACAAGGTGAGTTTGATGGTTTTTCAGCAACAGTTCATTGTTCTGTTAAACAATGAGTAAACATGTTATTAGCTTTGTAAATTTTTGAAACTTTCGCTTTCGATACTACCATTGCAGGAGCATATTCAGTGGGTGGAATGTGGAGAATGTTTTCTCAAGCATAGATACATCATATATCTTTTCTCCACACATCCGAAGATTGGATACAATTCTAAACATAGTAGAATTATACTCAATCAGACCTAAAGTACTATAAAACGAGATTCGACCAGTCATACGATGCTTGAGGATGAGCTATCGATTTCATATGCTCGAATTTCTCACTGAGCTTGGTCCACAGATCGCACGAATCTTGGATATCCAAATACTCACCTTAGAAGGACATCGTCCATATGATGACGGGTAAAAATAATGGAAAGAGATTTGTCTTGCAAAGACACTTCATTACCTTTCTTGATGACATCTCCAAGATTCTTTGATCTGAGATAGAGAGTTGTATCTAGTGCCCGTTGAAAATATTTCTTTCCATCCAGCCTGAGAGCTGTGTATTAGTATTTTACCAGATTCGCCATCTTGAACATGGATCGAAACCACAATATGTCAAGATATTTCAATATGAACATATCGACATTATCATACCGACCTCAAGTCGCTGGTATGGAATACATGGAACTTCTGGCCCAAAGTATGCTAGGTCGCTAGTATCATGTATTTAGAACTTCTGGTCCAACATACATCATGTCGTTGATACTATGTATTTGGAATTTCTGGTCCAACATACATTAGTTCGTTGGTATTTTAAACATCTGGCCCAACATATATACCACTATATTCGTAAACTTTAGGCTACAAATATACGACCTCACGAATTTATTCATAAATTGACCATGCGACGATCAAACACATGGAGTAGGCAAACTACCCACATAGAAATTTTGCGACCTTCAGGCCCTAAGCCAGGCTGCATGTTACATGCATGCGTTTTTCATCTTGGAACTTCAGGTCCAAATGCTTCAGTTTCAACAAACCTCAAATATTCTAGTATCTGCAATAAAACACAAGTGTACAAATCAAACTTCTGATGTGAAAGATACAATATAAATCGGTGATCACAAAGCATACTTATCGGAAAGTCAGAATATGCATAAATAAGCATGAATCAGGTATAATATATTCACGAGAATGTGAAACTTTGATACCAGATAGATGTGCAAGTCGTGTTGTAAGGCACGAGCAATCGTGTTGATAACGTGTCGTGAAACCCGTGCTCACAACGTGTCGTAGAACTCGTCCCGACAATGTATTGTAAGTCGTGTTAGATGGAACCAACACCAAGACATCAATGACCTAAATAATAACAAGAATGCAAGAGGTTGGTGTCTATGTGATGATCACCATCAGAACAAGAAAGAACAAACACTTAAGAAACGTAGAAAGAATGAGGGAGCATTTCACTCATCTTGTTCATATGAGTTGTGTATGAGTGTGTTGTGTCTAATACAACGAGTTGGTACGTGTATTTATAGGTGTCAACAACACATAAGGGATTATCACATAATCATTGCATACAAGAAGTAGTAGCATGTATATTATGGTGGCCACACATGACATATACATGCCATCTCATACTAGAATACGATTTGTTAGGTTTAGAGTAGCTTGGGAATATATCGGGGCTTTCGGTTACATAAATAAATATGTTTTTAGGGTTATTTACGATAAGGTACCCTAATGTTTCGTCCAGGAATGATAAGGTACCCTAATGAATTTTGTGTACGATAAGGTACCCTAATGATTCGTCCACGAACGATTTGGTTTAAAATTGGCATATTCCGTTAAAAGCTAACGGAATATTCCTCTAAATTAGGCATTTGCAGTTAAGTGGGGTGTGAAATGACGATTTTACCCTTTCTTATTTTAAGCTTATAAATTTGATAGACAAAATTACCATTATACCCTTAAGTATATAATACAATAAAAATATAAGGGTAAATTCCACCTCAATACCCTAACTATCGGTTTATTTCACCTCAATACCCTAACTATTTTTCGTGGCACCTCAATACCCTAGAATTGCATTTTCCGTCACTTTGATACCTGCCGTTAGTTTCAGTCAATTTTCCATCCATTTTTCCATCCAAACACCTAAAAAGTCCAAAATACCCCTTACTACCATACAAATTTTCAAACCAATGCCATTGAATTTCAAAAACTATTTTATTTTATTTATTTTATAAAATCAGTTTTTTATTTTACAAAAATTAGATTTTATTTTTTTAAAATCATTTTGTATTTAAAAAATATATATAATTTAATTAAGAAAATCAGTTTTTATTTAAAAAATAAGATTTTAATTATTACAAATCAATTTTAATTATTAAAAATCAGTTTTAATTATTCAAAAAAAGATTTTAATTATTACAAATCAATTTTAATTATTTTTAATTCTTTACATATTAAATTTATTTTTGTTGTTCATTTTGCTTCCCAATCTTGGTGATTTATTTTAATAATTTTTCAAAAATGGTTTATTTTACTTAATAATTTTTGTTCTCTTTTAATTATTTACTTATTTACTTCTTAATTATCGTGACTTTTGGTGATGAAACTGTTATGATGAAACAGGAAATTCTTACCAGAATCAATATACACAACAAATAAAAAAATGTTCTTCATCTTAGATGATTCAAAAAATTGAATACATGGTCTCAGATCCAACCCAAAGAGATTAACCATAACTTTTACAAAAAAAAACAACCCAGATCTAGAAAATGCTTCAGATTTAACAAATGAGCATCTCTGACAAATGCTTCAGATGAGCATCTCTAACAGGCTTGTTCTCATTAGCTTTGGGCCTCTGCTCCTTCGGCTTTTGCTCATCCATTTTCCTTCAATGTCAAAACATAATTTACATCAGACCATACATTGTATATGCCAAATATGACCCTGCAACACCATTTCTCGTGGAATCAGATACCCAAATCAATTAATGCTCCTAATCTTATTAATCACAACATATACATGCATAAATAATAAGCTAAATTCCTTGGCAAACACGAAGGGAACAATTCCCTGAGGCAGAATGGGACTGATGAATCCTTAATTATGGGACTGATAAACTCAAGCAGCAAAAAAGACCTGTAATTTCATCACAAAATTAATTGGGGAAAGTAAATTAGAACCCTATCCTCTCATCTCGACCAGTCCAATTCCAATCCCAGAACACAAAAATCCAGTGCAAGAACAACTGACATGATAATCAAACATATATTCCATGGAAGTCCACAAAGACCTTACCGTCCATGGGGTCTCGGTTCGGCCTCCTCCAGCGTCGCCGACCTCGCCCCGAGCTTCTTCTTTCTCTGGTCTGTCCTCCCCGAGCCCACCTCACCCCGAGCTTCTTCTTCTCCTCCAGAATCTTGGCCTCGAGGTCAAGCTCTGATGGCTTGCTGGTTCGTGCAGCTGCCTTGGCCATGGAGCAGTTGAACTGGTGTGCGCTGGGGAGGGGAGGCTCGTGAAGAAGAAGAGGGTGGCGATGGCCACGCCCAGGAGGAGGAACAGGGGGCGCTGTTGCCGGAGGAATTGGCTGAAGGGGATTGGGAGGATTGAAGCTTAGATGAGAGAAGATGAGGGTATGAAAGAGAGAGGAGTAGAAATTAGGGTTTTAAAGTACCTAAGGGTAATTTTGGAATTTTTAAAAAAATTGGGGTCATGTGCCAGGCACATGACCATTTTCCATCCAAAATGGATGGAAAATTGACGGTAGGTATCAAAGTGACGGAAAATGCAATTCTAGGGTATTGAGGTGCCACGAAAAATAGTTAGGGTATTGAGGTGAAATAAACCAATAGTTAGGGTATTGAGGTGGAATTTACCCAAAATATAATAAATAAATAAATAAATAAATTTAATTTTTTTTAAATTTAAAAAATTAAAATTTTGAACATAATAATAAAAAAAGTTTAAATTTTTTAACATATTAAAAAATACAAAATATTACAATATTAAATATTAAAAAAAATTCAAAAATCATTTTTATTTTTTTAAAAAATCAATTTTATTTATTTTTAAAAAAAACTGGTACTGTTCATCGTTCGTCCCCGACCCCCCTCCGGCGTCGCCTCCTCCCCCTCCGGCGTCGCCTCCTCCCCCTCCGGCGTCGCCTCCTCCTCCTCCGCCGTCGTCTCCAGCCACCACGTCCACCGTCGTCGTCCTCAGCCACCCACCCCCTCTCACCGCCGCCTCCTCCTCCCTCTTCCACCTCTCACAGTCTTCGAATCGCAGAGCTTCAGCTCTGCGAGAGGGGGTGGGTGGCTGGGGACGACGGCGGTGGACGTGGTGGCCGGAGACGACGGTGGAGGAGGAGGAGGCGACGCCGAAGGGGGGTCGGGGACGAACGATGAACAGTACCAGTTTTTTTTTAATATTTTAATTTATTATTTTAATACTTTATTCTTTTATTTAATATTTTATTTTTTATTTAATATTTAAATTTTTTAATATTTAAATATTTAAATATAAAAACTAATTATTAAAAAAATAAAAACTGATTTTTAAATATAAAAATCTGATTTTAAAAAAATAAAAACAATTTCAGTTTTTAAAAAATATAACTTTAAAAAAATATATAATTTATTTATTTTATTTTGAAAATTAAAAATAATTAGAAAATATAAATTAAGGAAAAATAAAAACTGAGGGTATAATGGTCATTTCACTCTTAAGTCAAAAGTCAACTGAAATGCCAAAGTGCAAAATAGTCATTATACATAT
The DNA here is from genome assembly GCA_963921825.1 of Erodium maritimum. Lineage (NCBI taxonomy): Eukaryota > Viridiplantae > Streptophyta > Magnoliopsida > Geraniales > Geraniaceae > Erodium > Erodium maritimum. The sequence goes on along the minus strand of OY997593.1, from coordinate 46,641,771 downwards.
TTCTGTTAGTTTTTTAACAGCATTAAACCAAATCGTTCGTGGACGAATCATTAGGGTACCTTATCGTACACAAAATTCATTAGGGTACCTTATCGTTCGTGGACAAAACATTAGGGTACCTTATCGTAAATAACCCATGTTTTTAGGATGAAATTTGTATACGATAAAGTTGCATCTTTAGAATAATATATTTTATTTTTATATGAAATGTATTTTATGTAGTATATTTTGTAAATATGAATATTTATTTAATAATAAATAAAAAAATTAGAATAATATTTCAATTAATCTAATTAATTTTTGTTTTAATGTCTAGATACGCTTACAGTCTTATTAATTTAGTACTAATGTTAATTTTTTTATTACAAATCGGATTGAGGCTCTACTAGGGTTTGCGCCTCCAATGGAGGACAAACCTAGGGTTTCAACCCCTCCCTGCCGCGCCTCACCCCGACGCTGCCTCCACCTCTCCCGGCGTAGTTTCGGTCTCTCCTCTCTATTGCCATGGCGTTCTCGGACCTTGGTTACTTCCACCCCTAGAAACGGCCCTGTCCCTTCGAACCCTTAGATCGCGAATTCCTGGGATTACCACGACCTTGCTCTGGTTCCTGTTTCAAGCGACGCGTTTCCTAGGGTTGCGCCTTCACCTGGGCCTCCGAGGTATCGGGTTATCTCTCCAGATCATCCCCCGTCGCCTCATTGCCACTGAAGCCACCAACGCACCGATCTCCCTGGCCTCTGTCGCCGTTGCCGCCTCTGGAGGCGTCACTTTCGTCCCTGAAACCGCCTCCTCCCTAACCTTCACCACCACTTCTTCCTCGACCCCTCTCTCGATTATGGATCTGGCTAATCGAGTGGGTCTTTGTTATTTTTTCTGACTTCGCCTTTGCAGGGTCAATGACGACAGGAATCCAGTGCTCTAGGGACTAGCCTTAGGAGGGGTCCCTAGGCGATGTTTTGCCTCCCACATCACCATTACTGTTGAGGTCCCTCAGGATCTCTGATACCCCGCTCCTCCTCACCGTCTTCTCTCTTTTCCCAAAAGGCATCACATTACCGTCGAGGTCCTGCAGGATGTCCTGTACCCTGTTCGCCCTCACAGTCTTCTTTTAGTGCCCAAGGGGCGTCAACATACCGTCTGTGATGGTTCTGACATTCAAAGGATCTAATTGCCCAAGGGACGTCAAAATACTGTCTGTGACGGTTATGATATTAAAAGGATCAGTGAACCATTGTGTGCTAGTACTGACCTTTTGGTGGTCGGAGAGTCTGTTCCCCGAGGCCCAATAATATAATCAATTTCAAGTAATAAAATTGAACCTTTCGTTCAAATTTTTTAGTACCTTGATTTGAACAATCTTTATCTTATATTGGGCCATAAACTCGGTCCGGCCCAAACAAATAAACATGAATCCAACCCAATAACATATTTTGAAATGGGATGGATGAGCAACAATTTGTGCTTATGTTAGGAATCCGTACTGAATTAGAATACGCTGATATTAATTGCTGATATAGGTTGCAGTTCTTGTTGTCCATTGATCAATGAATTTGGTAGAGCTAGAATATAATTGTTCTTCCTGAGACATGTACAATCGAAAGAAAAAGAAAGGCGTTATTCTCGAATAAATTGAACATTTTAATGAAATAATTACATTAACTGCTGGGATGATCTGATCCTGAAATTGTGAATGGCCGCACACAGCTGATTCCGGGAAAGCTGACTGAATACACATCGATGATAAACTCATTTTTTGTCCAACAACCGATTATGTTGTTTTATTTTCTCAAAAGAAATGGCGTAATATATTAAATATTAATCTCATTTTATAAATTCGTGAAAGAAAAAACAAGAAAGAGCCACGTGTAAGGAGAGTTAAAAGCAGGAGGACACGTAAGAGGCAATTCAAGTTCCAAGACCCCACAGTTTGACACCCAAATTATCTGTCGCCGCCATTCCGTTAGGCCGTTGGCTGACGTCGGAGAATGTACATTCCGTAACCGGCTCATCCTCCAACTGGTTACTCCGGTCTAAGCCAACGCTCCCGGAGGACCCATGTCGGACGAATTCTCGGACACCGTAGTATACCTCCACGGCGACCTCGATCTGAACATCGTGGAGGCCCGGTGCCTGCCCAACATGGATCTCATGTTCGAGCGGATCCGGCGATGCTTCACCGCCTTCTATTTCTGGCGGAGCCGAAAGCGGAACAAGAACCGCCACAACATCATCACGAGCGACCCCTACGTGACGGTGTGCGTGGCGGGGTCCACGGTGGCCCGCACGCGCATCATCTCCAACAACCAGAGCCCCCGCTGGAACGAGCGCTTCCGCATCCCCCTGGCCCACCCCGTCTCCCACCTCGATTTCCACGTCAAGGACAACGACCTCTTCGGCGCCGAGATGATCGGCACCGTCACCCTCCCCGCCGTCAGGATCCTCTCCGGCGACCCCCTCTCCGAGTGGTTCCCCATCGTTGGGACCCCCAAGCCCGACTGCGCCCTCTTCATGGAGATGCGCTTCATCCCCTGCCACGAGAACCCCCTCTTCCGCTACGGCATCGCCGCCGACCCGGACAATTTCGGGGTCAGGAACAGCTACTTCGCCGCCAGGACGGGAGGGGCGGTGAGGCTCTACCAGGACGCGCACGTGCCGGAGGGGGTGCTCCCGCGGATAGAGCTTGACGGGGGCAGGGTCTTCGAGCACGGCCGCTGCTGGGAGGACATCTGCCACGCCATCCTCGAGGCCCACCATTTGGTCTACATCACAGGCTGGTCCATCTACCACAAGGTCCGCCTCGTCCGGGAGAGCACCAGGCCCCTCCCCTCCGGCGGCTCTCTCAGTCTCGGCGATTTGCTCAAGTACAAGTCTGAAGAAGGCGTCCGAGTCCTCTTGCTCGTTTGGGACGACAAGACCTCTCACAGCTCCTTCTTCATCAATACGGTATATATGTCATTCTGTTTGTCACACATTTCAATGTATGAACGAATTGATCACTTGATCAGTCCCAGCTTTTGAGTTGAATTGAGCTTTAACAAATTTGTAATTAATATCATCACGTTAATTAGCCTGATCAATGCCAAGCTTTTGAGTTGCAGAGTGGACTAATGCAGACTCACACGAAGAGACCCGCAAGTTTTTCAAGCACTCCTCTGTTAGATGCGTGCTTTCCCCTCGTTATGCTAGCAGCAAGCTTGGCATTTTCAAGCAACAGGCATGCACCATGTAACTGCTTTACTATACAAGTTCAACAATTTTTGTATCCTAAATTGTCATTTGATTTCAGGTTGTTGGAACCCTGTTTACTCATCATCAGAAATGTGTGATTGTGGATACACAAGCTACAGCCAGTAACAGAAGAATAAGTGCCTTTATTGGAGGTCTTGACCTTTGTGATGGCCGCTATGATACACCTGCCCATCGCTTATTTACCGATCTCGACACCGTCTTTGAAGATGACTATCGTAATCCAACATTTCCAGTGAGTAATTCTTTCTTGGTATTTTACTCACTATATCTTTGTTCTATGAAGGCAAATCTATCATTATTCACATACATTGCAAAATCTGTCCTTTTCGTTCGTTCAATTTAGGCAGGAGCTAAGGGACCTAGACAAGCTTGGCATGACATGCATTGCAAAATAGATGGGCCCGCTGCATATGATATTCTTACAAACTTCGAACAGCGCTGGAGAAGAGCTGCAAAATGGAAAGAGCTTGGACGGCGTTTCAAAAGGGTAACTCATTGGCATGATGATTCACTATTGAAGATAGAACGTATCTCATGGATACTTAGTCCTTCCTCATCATTACCCACGGACGATCCTCTGCTGCAGGTTTCCCAAGGAGATGATCCTCAAAACTGGCATGTTCAGGTTCATTTCCCCTAAATAATGTTTCTCTACTTTGCTTACCACTCTATACTCTCTTATTGCTTTTCTTAATTCACAGATTTTTCGATCTATAGATTCGGGATCTATAAAAGGGTTTCCAAAAGATGCTTATGCTGCTGAGAGTCAGGTTTGTTTCTTATGCAGTTGACAACTACACACATATCCTAATGAATGAATACACACTAGCCATAGTTTGAACTTTTTTATAATCAACGTACTGCTAGTAATCGGTCAAGTTTTGCTCAATTACTTTCATTTCAGAATCTTGTGTTTGCAAAAAATGTGGTGATAGACAAGAGTATTCAAGCTGCATACATCCAAGCAATCAGATCCGCTCAGCACTTCATATATATTGAGAATCAGTTCTTTGTTGGATCATCATACGCATGGCCATCCTACAAAGAAACAGGTTTTTGCTGTCTTGCTTCTACTTTTTCTACACAATTCAAACTATACCATTTTCTGTATGAGTATCCGTTTTTTTTTCTTTCCTGAAGGCTTGTTTTTGTAACTATTCTAGTAACTTTTAGTTTATATTGTTTATTTCTGATGAAAGAATCCTGAAACAAGATTTTTTTTTCTTTTTGGCATGATTAGGTGCCGACAATCTAATTCCTATGGAGTTGGCATTGAAGATCACGAGTAAGATAAGAGCAAATGAGAGATTTGCTGTTTACATTGTCATTCCAATGTGGCCTGAAGGTGTCCCCTCTTCTGTGTCTGTACAAGAAATTCTCTTTTGGCAGGTAACAAGAAAGACTGATTTAAAAATTACCGTTACTTTTGTGCTATGGGACACGGGTTTTGTATAATTAGGAATGGCAATATGTTGTTGTATGATGATTGGTGATTGGGTTTTGCAGGGACAGACAATGCAAATGATGTATGAAGCTGTAGCAGCAGAGTTGAAAGCCATGAAGCGCGAGAATGTCCATCCCCAAGACTACTTGAATTTCTACTGTCTTGGTAATCGAGAACAGGTGCCGAAAGAGAGGTTGCAATCCACTAATATGATTCAGCACGTTGAGGCGGTACGTAGTAATGGGGTTTCCCTTTATCTTTAGATAGAACAGAAGTTGATGTGTAAGAAAATGAGTGTTGATTCCAGGTTACAACATCGCAAAAGTTTGGACGTTTCATGATCTATGTGCATGCCAAGGGAATGATAGTGGACGACGAGTATGTGATATTGGGATCTGCAAATATAAACCAAAGATCAATGGATGGATCAAGAGACACGGAGATAGCGATGGGGGCGTATCAGCCCCACTACACATGGGGGAAGAGGAAAGTGCATCCACGCGGCCAGGTTTGTATCCTAGTGTAGATGCTTGTTGCTTCTCGATCTATCCCCTGCTCTGCTCTTAGCGGTGTGATAATGATGAATGTGCAGGTGTATGGGTACAGAATGTCGTTGTGGGCGGAGCACTTGGGAATGATAGACAGCAGATTCAGGGATCCTGAAAGTATGGTATGCCTGTTGAGTACCAACAAGATAGCGGACGAGAATTGGAGAAGGTACACAATGGACAACTTTGTAGCACTGCAGGGGCATCTGCTTAGGTACCCTCTCAAGGTGGATGTCTCTGGGAAGGTAAGCCCCTTGCCCGGGCAGGAGACCTTCCCAGATGTCGGGGGTAAGGTCATGGGCACCCGCTCTCCTACCCTTCCCGATTCTTTAACTTCATAAAACAGATGTAGTCTTAGCTTGTAGAATCACAACCGAATAACACTAGGTTGGGAACCCATTTAGATTCACCTTAGGCACACAACCTTGTAATTTCAGAACTCATTTAGCTTTGTAGGAACAAAATACTGTGTCCTGGTTGTAATTTACTCCAGAATGTAAGTTGTATAGGCTTAGCACTAGGTTGAAAGACAGAGATTATGCTTCAAACTTGTCTTCTATTTCACACTGTCTCTTTTGTTTATTAGGCTGAAACAAAATGAAATTAGGCTAGGCTAGGAAATTGAATTTGTCCTCGCCTTGTTAAATTGTCAATATGCCTCTTTTTCATACAAACTGTTTTTAATGAGAGCTTTTTAAGTTCAATGCCCATGTTCTCCAGATCATAATCTGTCTAACTGGTTTTAAGATTGCTGAGTTTGGTGTTGCAAAAGAGCAGGCTCAAATTAATTTAAAACAATTATATGACCAAGGGGATACAAATTAATATCCATAAAAATCATTAATTAAACATTACATAAACCAAAGACCAACACAATTGAAAAAGTATGGTCTTGACAAGATATACATAAATTGCTATATGTCAAAGTACGTGCTACCAGGGTCTCGGACCGTTGTGCTATAGAGCATGTACAACAGAACGGCTCTGGGTGAGGCCCTAGCCCTGAGGCCCTTGTGCTGACTGGACAAAAGTCAGGGAGTGGGAGTGCAGAAAAGTGGGTGTTCTACAACAGAAAGGACCTCTGAGGCCCTGGGAGTGCAGAACAGTGCTGACTGGATTATTATTTGATATTTTCCTGTTTTATTTAATTCGTTATCAGAAACCGTTTAATTTAGTCATACTTTAAACAATTTTGGAAATAAATAATTAATGACAATCAATAATTAATAAATTCAACACAAATATAAATGAACTTCTAATTTTATTCAACCCCTTTTAATACAACACCAAAAAAACCAGCTCCAAGAGCACAAACGACTACTCGTCGTCATGGAAACCAGCTCCATATAGACCCCATAAGTGCTCCATAAGATCATTTTGTAGTTGATGGTGGGTCTCAGGATTTAGGACACTTTGTTGACAATCAACTCGTTGTTGGTATTCCAATGGCCCTCCGTGGTGCCATCGTTCCGGTGGTGTCCAATTCGGCATTTCTGGAGGTTGCGCCCACAACAACTCCTCCTCCCCATACTCGTACCGGCCGCGCTCATCCTCTACAATCATGTTGTGTAGAATTATGCAAGTGTGCATGATATCAGCCAAAAAGTCTGCGCTCCAACACCGAGCGGGACGGGAAATGATGTGCCACCTTGCTTGAAGTACTCCAAAAGCCCTTTCAAGATCTTTTCGAGCACCTTCTTGGCATTTAGCAAACAACCTCTCTTTGGGCTCGAAGGGATGCCGAATAGTCTTCACGAACCGTGCCCATGATGGGTAAATGCCGTCCACCAAGTAATAAGGTCGGTCGTACCGATGCCCTTTGATCTCGTACTCCACAGCTAGATCACGGCTGTAGTAAGCGTCTTGGAATAGGTGGTTGTGGTTGAGGACGTTGATGTCGTTGTTCGATCCAGCCATCCCGAAAAATGCATGCCAAATCCATAAATCACGGGACGCTACAGCTTCAAGCATAATCGTCTTGTCCCCGTGGTGACTTCCCCGTCCATGGGCTCCCTGTTCTTCGGTTGGGCAGTTCTTCCACGTCCAATGCATACAGTCAAGACTCCCCGCCATTCCGGGAAACCCTCGGTTGTACCCTTCTCGGAGTAAGCGGTCCATGTCAGCCGGTGTGGGTGTACGCTCGTACTCGGCTCCGAATACCTCAATGACGGCCTTGCAAAACTTACGTAAACATTCAAGTATGGTGCTTACCCCAATGCGCAGAGTTTCGTCCAATGAATCGGCCGATGACCCATACGCAAGCATCCGTATAGCGGCGGTGCACTTATGCTCCGTTGATAAGCCCGGCCGTGAGGCAGCGTCGGGCCTCCATCCAATGAAGTAAGGGCCGTGAGCCTTCACCGCGTTCATAATCCGTTGGAAAAGTGGCCTGCACATACGGAACCGACGCCTGAACATTTCAGGGCCATATAGGGGTTGTTCGTCAAAATAGTTCGCCATCAATTGGATGTGGGCTTCCGCACGATTTCTGTTAATCTCTCAGCGCATTGGTTCCCCACGGATGGCCCTCTGGACCCTTGGCATTACTCTCTGCATGTGCCTCTCTACCATCCGCCGGAATCGTCGCTCAACTGGCCGCATTTGGGCTTCCATCTCCTCATATGTCGGCAGTTGGGCTGCCATCTCCGCACGAGTCGACATCCGGGGAGCCAGCTCCTCGTACGTCATCTCCTCAGCGTCGGACATAACCTCGTCGTCGGACATTTTCAAAAATAGCAAGTAGGAAGTGATTATGAAAGAGTGAAAGTAGAGAATGGTGTGAGAAAAATGAGGAATGAGGTTGGGTATTTATAGGGTTAAAATTATCTGATTTTTGAATTAAAAAAAAAATAGCCGTTGGAGGGGCAGACTCGCCGGCGCCACGTGGCGGCACATGAGGCTGCCAGCGCAGCTCGGGCGCGACGGGCCGAGGACCGGCCAGCGGGCAGCAACCGGGGCGCGCAGCGCGCGTATCGGGGAGCGGGAGCGCGTTTCTGGGGAGCGGGAGCGCGTTTTTTCGCTCCTACAGCGGGACGGCCCGCGTTCCGCGGTCCTCGCGCGCGCGGAGTAGGGCACGGGTGCGACCCGTTGTACATGCTCTTAGCTAGATGAATTCAACTCTTCCGCCGTCATTCAGGATTGATCCAATTGGGCAGTAGGTACGAGACTTGGGTGCATATTACGAACAAATGACAGACAAGAGAAGCAGCCGAGAATAACATGGCCAAACCAAGGTTTGGGGTGAGTTCATATAACATTCTGTGCATTTGACCATGATTTCTCAATGCCTTGTTCTTTCTTCTGTTTGTGCAATGTTAAAGCTATATTTACATGTATGATGCGATGCAATTTATGAGAAACTGGGAAGCTTTGAAGACTATGTATCACTTAGAACCAACCACCAAAATGTTTCAGAAATTGGGTGGTATGGATGTGTTGATATCCATCATCACTAGCATTGTCTCTTAATGACACGAAAATGCTGGATGCGTTGATATCAATCATCATCACTGTGATCTTGTTGGTCATTTGGGGAGTACCCATAACTCATTTCCGGGTTTCGATCAGCTCCCAGCTTCTCTTGGTGGTGTTAATATTCGTAAAATCCTATATAAAAAAAATTCTTTGAAGCCATCTTTCTATTTGTGATGCACCCCTTTGATGTAGAAAAAGGTATAATTATGGCCGAATACAAAACAAACCAATTGTTTAATTATTCTTAGAACGCGCTTCCACGCGTCCCCTTTTCGTGCAAGCCTTAGTTTGCGTTTTGATGCCTATACCATCAATCCCGATAAAAAATGGACGGCGGGGCTAGTTATAGGAACGGGAAGGGTCCGTCAGGGCATGGGAGAGTGCCTCTCCGATCGGCCATTGTTTCTTCAGCGTATGTAGAGGTAGAGAGAGCTTTGGATCGTAGAGGATTTGTGGGTGTGGAAGCAGAAGGGGTTGTTGAGGGCGGAGATGACGAGGAAGAGGCAAGTTAAGGGGTCTGGAAGGGTGTGTACATGAGCTCGAGTGACATTTCAATCATGACAACTTCTCGGAGGATTGAAGAGGGAAGGATTTTTTACAATTGGAAGGTCTTCGTCCATAATCTTCCGGAGGGCGTCTCCGTTGATGGGATTCGTGCGATTTTCAGCGTTGTGGCTGAAGTCGGTCACATTCACCTTCTTGCCAATCCAAATCGACGAGGTAAGTTTTTTGGTTTCGCCACTTTCCGATTCAGGACTGACTTGGACCAGGTAGTGAGAAAGCTGAATGGTTTCAAGCTGGGTGCCCACAAGCTCTTTGTAGCGCAAGCCTACGAGAAGCAACATCAGGGAAATGGTGGTCCAGACCCGGTTTTGCGGTGGGTTATCTTAATAAGAAGAGAGGGTCGTGACCTGAACATGGTTGCAAAGAAACCAGTTCTCAGCTTGGAGATAGATGAATCTTTGTAGTGTAAGGTAGAGGAAGGGTGGTGGGGGTCCTTCGGGAAAGCTTCTCCTCGTCACGTCTTAAGGAGGAATTTGTGAGACATAGCGAATTTCATCTAAAGGTCAAAGCTCTGGGGAGTAGGGTTGTCCTCATCTATTGTTCTGATAAATTGATTGAGGAGCATATCGTCCAAACTAGATAAGTGTAGCTGTTGTAGTGGGTGGTTATGGGGCTAGACAAGGAGGCTTTGTTGGGGAGGGGAGGATCATATCAGTGCTAGAAGCTGGTAAGAGTTCCAATCATTGTGTAAGAACCTCCCCCGGTCGATCCCGATCAAACCGATGAAATCTGGCGAAAGTTGACTTTCCTTCAAGAAAAGTCAACCGATGACTCCGGGAGTCATTCGGGACCTTTCCGGGACCCAAAAAGCTTAACCGTCATTACAGTTAGCTTAGTTGCGTCGTTTCCTTTCTAATGACTCCTTTCGTGAAAAAGTCAACTTTGGGTCAAACTAGGCCTAATTAGAGGTTAAACCGACTTAAATTAAATGGGCTGGAAATTAGTAAGGACAAGGTGAAACCCACATGGACACTTGTCGTAAAACCCCACTCTTTCAATGGGGTAATGTTCTGAAACATGAAACATTGGGTATGTTTTTGTAACAAATGGAAAATTGAAAGGAGATAAAAAAAAAAGGAATGGAGATTGGGCTGGTCAGGCCAGACCCATGTCTGGGCCGGAACAAGACCAGGCCCAAGTCTCTTGCGCAGGCCCAACCGGCCCAATTTCGCTACACTACCATCAAAACCCTAGTTGCCTCTTCAGATCCTCATTCGATTGCACGCCTCCCAACGAACCCTTCTGACGCCGTCGCCGGCGGCCGGAGCGACTCCAGCGTCGCCCCTCTCCGTCTCCGACTCAAGCCAAGCAACGCTTGGGCCTTGGGCCATTCAGAGCCGAACTGACTTTGGGCCCGTGTGATTCATGGATCAAATTGGGCCTTGGGCCGAGCAAGACAGAATCTGGGCCTTGGGCCCAGTTGGACTTCAGGACCGGGTCTGGACCGGGTTCGGGCTCGGATCCGGTTCAACCCGACTATAAAGAAAATCATTTTAAAATCAGATTTACTTAATTGATCTACTCGTTTCAAGGTGAGAAATTAAAGGATAAATTTGGATAAATCAATGGACCTTGGAAATTATTAATTTTGACTGGACTTTTTAATTGTCAAACCTAGTTGGGACTCCGCCCGAGAACAAGGGCTTGGACCCGAGCTAGAAGAACGAAGATCACGCCGGAACCCGTGTGAAGAACGGAGTTGTGGCTACCGAGCTTGACAACAGAGTATTAGAGGAAGACCACGAGGTAGGGAAAGTCTTAATTTCTTAATTAACGCTTAGTATGCATGATTAGGATAATAAAATCGGAAAGGTCCTAGAATTGCCTATAGGATGCGAATAACTAGAATAATCGTATTTCAATTACTAATAAATGGATGAGTCTAGTATGCATGCTTAGTTTGACGTTAATTAGTGAAGATGGCTTTCAATATTTGGGATTTGATTACTGGTAGAGAGGTCGGGACGAGCCCTTAGATTAGTTGTGTGTTAGCTTCACATGCTTGGTTGCTAGTCTTTAGGAATAGTTAGGAGTCTAACGAAACTAGCTAAATCGTATGCTTAATTGATTGATTGAACGTTTACATGATTGCTTGATGGGTTGAATGTTTAATGGCTTAGTTGAGTGGTTACGTGTTGAATTACTTATTGTTTGAACGGATGATCGAGTATGACTGGTTGTGCCACGGGGTACAATCAGGTGATCGATGTACCGCTGGTCCGTGACAGGTAAGTATGACGGTAAGGGTAATTGTGGGTATGAATCCCGTGTGGTGTGTATTGATGAACATGTGTACTTCTAAGATTGAGGATTAAGTGAATGGCTTTGTGTGCTGTGAGGGAAGTGTGATTCGAGAATTGTTGATTGGTGGTTAAGTTATGGTGTGTTTCCTTTATTTATGGTCTTGAATGTTTGTCTGTTCGGTTCTGTACTACACCGGGGGGGGGGGGGGGGGGGGGGGAATCCGGTGCCGTTATGGTGGTTGGAGTTGACAGATACTGTGAGATATTGGTTGAGTATTGGAGCCTGAGTGCATTTGTTATTGGATATTGTGAGGATTGATTATTGGAGCCTGAGGGCATTGGTTATTGGATATTGTGAGGATTGATTATTGGAGCCTGAGGGCATTGGTTATTGGATATTGTGAGGATTGATTATTGGAGCCTGATGGCATTGGTTATTGGATATTGTGAGGATTGGTTATTGGAACCGGTGGAACATTTGGATGGTTTACCTTGTGAGGATTAGTTATTGGTTGATTCACCCAAGTGTATGCGTCCTACGGGAGTATTACCTTGGTTCCCTATGACAGATGGTCCCTTGGAGACGTTTATGAGATTCCCGATGATATGCACCCTCCTAGGGATGTTTCCGGCATTCTCAACGTTATGCGTCTCCTCTGGACCGAGGGAAAATCCGATATGACACAGAGAGTATTGTGGATCGGAGGGTGGCGACTACATGTCCCACGACATTATTCTACTTGTCCCGATGACATATGATCCTTTGGATACGTTTCTGAGAGTACCGATGATATGCATTCTCCTAGGGATCTTTCCGGCATTCTCAACGTTATGCGTCGCCTCTGGACCGAGGGAAAATCCGACATGACACAAAGAGTATTGTGGATCGGAGGGTGGCGACTTCATGTCCCACGGCATTACTTGAACATCCGATCTTCTATTAAGTATTTAAGAAATGCTTTGATTCTCTTATTTTCCTACGATCATCATTGAATCTTTAAAATTGTTAAACATTCGGTTTGCCTCCGTATTTCATCATCGGTTTGGTTTCTCGTTTTACTAAGATTTGAATGAACTTGTGAACTCCTATTTAGTAAACTAAAAGGGTGACCTGGTTATGCATTTTCCCTACTGAGCGTAAGCTCACCCTTCCTGTCTTTGTGGTGTTTCAGGTGTTGAGAGGGAGCAGTATTAGCCGGACTCTCGGAGCTTGGGAGCTTGAGGGTTTAGCTAGTTTTAGAGACGTGTACCCTTTTAAAGTTGGTTATTGTGTCTTACTGGTTGAGCTGTGACTCTTTACATTTTGAAGGATTTATATCATTTGGAAACTTTATTCTATTTCATTATTTTTGTTTTTGTTTTACTGTAAATCTTTGGTCACGTCTCGAGTCCGGTTTCACCCCAACCGATGGTTGGAACCCTTATTTGTTCAACCAATACATGGCCTCTCTTTTGGGCCCAGGTAATTACATTTTATGAATTATAATTTTATCCATTTCATTAATTAAAATATTAATCATTCCATTATCAAAGTTTGCATTATCCATTTGTACTTGAAATTAAAATTTAATTGTCAACGTTGGTGGAATAGGACAACCGGTCTACCCACCGGGACAACCGTCCTACCCACCGGGACAACCGTCCAATCCAATTGGAGATCTTCCACCGGTGACTGGAGTATTCACCCACCCACTGTGCGACCAATTCAACATGGGGGTCAACTATTTCGGCCACCAACAATTCTCGATGTCGGCCGCCACCGGAACCAGACTGTCGTCTACTTCATCATCAATGGGACTGAGCACCCGGGTGACACCAGAAAGGCGAAGCAAATGCCCCCCTGAAGTGGATTTGGTCCTAATCAACGCCTGACGACGCACAACGCACGACCCCATCACCGGTACCTCTCAAGATGGGAACACGTTCTGGACCACGGTGAGGAGACGCTTGTGCAAAGTTGGGAATTTCCCAATCGATCAGTGGACGGTGCAAGCCGTCAAGAGCCATTTCAACAAAAGTGCTGCAAGAGTCAGGCGGTATATCACACTGATGAGGAATAAGAGGAAAGAGCTAGGTCATAGCGGCTGGAACGAAGAAAAGTTTAGGGAGCGGGTGATGGAACTCTATGGAATTCACACCATGCCTATATAAAACGAGCCGAAGATTTTCAAGCTCCACCATTGGATAGAGCCGTTGGAAAATGACGACAAGTTCTGGGTAGAGGAACTCGGCGAAGTCGGGGTAGTTTGACGACGATTGGACGAGTCCGACAATTATAGCAGCACAACCCCGCCCACTTCACTCCCCACCGACGATGATAATGTCACACATTTAAGTGGTGACGAGCAACCAGTAGGAGGCTCAAGTTCCCCGTACGGAGGTACAAGTTCCCCAACCCGACGTCCACGATCCCTAGTCGTGGTTCCAAGTTCCCCAATTGGCATGCCGCCTCCACGAGAACGCCCAATTGGCAATAAGGCCGCGAAGAGGAAGGGGAAGAGTTTGTCAAACAGGGCATCGTATATCCTCCAAATGGATCAGGGGAGGTGTGAGAAGGCGAAGCTTGTCGTGGTTATTGACCAGAAAATTGATAAATATATGCAGGAACTTAAAGAATTGAAGGCTGCGGACACGTCCGATTTCTCCCCGTAACAGAAGGAGCAACATTTGGAAATGATGCGTGTATGGATGGATCAAATAAAAAAGCTTCAGAAACAACTCGACAACGTTAACGGGGATACCTAATAATGTAATTTTTTTTATGTATTTTTTAAGTTATGTACTTTTTAAATTTTGCATTTTATTAATGAACTTTTATATCTATTAATGATTTTTTTTCTATTTTATTTAGTAGTTGTCGATTTAATAAATAACGTTACAATTCAGTTAAAAGCTTAATTAATTACACAGTCAGCATTTCTGAAAATCATGCCCCCCATACTTGCCCCTCTGATGTGCAACACACTTTTTAGGGGTGCAGGGGCCTGAAACCTGCCCAATCAGCAAAGGGTTATGCCTCAAGGTTCAGGGTTCTGCCCCCCCCCCCCACTGATGTTGATGCTCTGAGTTAGTTCGCGTCCTGCCTCACGCTTACCAAGTTCAAGAGGAAAGGCTTGTTTCCCAAGGGACTTCTGATTTACCTTTCTACGAGATGTTGTACTTGCATGGTTGGATCCCCAATAAATGCATACACTATAGGTTTGGTATTGGTATTGGTTGATACTATCTAAAGCTCGTGGAATAAGACGAGTATGTAAATTACTTATGTTTGTTGAAACACCACATAGTTATAGTTGTCGGTTAATGGACGCGAGGATGGTTTTGAAGATGCCGTGCTGGGCTCATGCCCAGTTGGGCCTGTTTCAAATTTGGCAAGTGTGGGCTTATTTCAAAAAGAAGCTGGAATAGCATTGGGTGGAGTGCTAAACCCATCCGAAAAGGCACGTTCTTTGATCGGTGTGGACCCAAGTTTGGCTACAGTTTTAAGCCGACTTGGGACAGATATTGGTTCGTGTTCTGATCTTCCTCCCCGGGATGGTGATCCGTTTTTGGAAGTCGGCTTTCATGGAAGTCCATGGGATGTTACTTGGTGGACCTCTGCTTATAAAGGGGTTAATATGGGATGTTACTTGGTGGACATTGCCAAAAAAGATAGCACGGGCAATTGGAAGTACAGTTCGAAAGTTGGTCATAAGGCGGTTAATCTTTGCTCTTTGGACGCCGAGGATGGACAGGCCAAGGACTACGAGGAACCGACTCCAATTCTCTCTTTAACCCATGTTCCGGTGTCTAATCGGTTTACGTGTTTGAATCTAGATAGGAAGTAGACATTTTTGTTTTTCCTATTCTGCGTTAACTCTTCGGAGCTGTATTGGTTTGAGGAATTGATCCTTTTTGGATCATTTCCTGCTTTGTTCTATAATTTTATAGAACATTTGCTTAATAAATCTTTTAGCCTATAAAAAAACTTATAAATAGTGAAATTTAATGTTTGTTTTGTATTATTTAGAGGTTACTCCATGTCCTAACCCCCTACTACACTTAATTGTCAAATCTGCACCCAAGGTTTAGAAAATTGTCAAATAATAACGAATTTCAAAACTGAATTATTAAAAACCAAAAAGTACTGTTTAAATTGAAAGGGTTCTGTGAACAGTGAATCACGTGCGTCTCAGGTGACTCATTTTATAATGGAGCTTAGGCGAGCTGAGGTCACGAAGAGATGAAATTCGAAGCTCGAACACAAAGAGATGAAGTTCGAAGAGCTGAGATGAAGAGATGAGGTCGCGAAGAGATGAAGTTAAGCCAAGTTAACGTCCGAAGGAAGAACATATTTGAGGGTAAACTCGACTTTTCACTTGGCCAAGTTAACGTCCATTTAAAATTAGAAACAATTGGTCATTTCAGTTAATTGACCGTTACTACATGGCAATTTCAATAGTATAGGGTTTGCATTTAACAGTTTCTGAAAGTTGGGCGTTAGGACATGGAATAACCCCTATTATTTATGTTAATGATTTAAATTAAGGAAAGTTAAGTGATTATGCTTGTAGATGATTTCTCTTAACAAATCTCGTTAACCATGTCTCGCTCTACTAGGGTTTGATTGTTGCTAACGATGTCAGAGTCTCTCCTCGGAGACAGCCTCGATCCTCTCGGCTTCGGCCAGACAATCATGATCCGTCTCAATGGCGACGTTCCCCCTCCTCCTGCTCATTCGTACCAACGACTATTGTCCCCATGAATCTCTCGTCCCCACTTTCTCCCACATCACCCCTATGATTACCAACGCCGTCATCCTCGCCTTGCCCCAATGCAACTCCCTCTTGAACTGGACTTCCCCGACTTACACCCACGCCTCAAGGGCTCTCCCAATCGCCCCCCATGCCTCAGTGTCAACACCGATTAGACCTTGGATCCAGACCTCTCCCCAACCACAACCCGTTTTAGGAGAGACCTGATCTGTGAATTTTGGCATGGAATTGCCAAGGGATGGGTTCTCGCATACACAAACAGCACTTGCGACATCTTCTCGGGTACCATTGGCCTCATATACTGTTTCTCTCGGAATGCCTCCTCTCTACCAGAATTTTCTACTACTAGCTTGATTTTTGGGTTTCAATGGCCATCTCTGTGTACCGACCTCGGACACGCAAAAAGGATTGACCATGTTCTAGGTGATTGGCGTCGATGTGGCTCTCCGAGCTCAGGATGGTCACTATATTGATGTGGACGTCCCGGCTCCAGGATATGATGATGTTCGCCTAACGGGTATCTATGGTGAGACACGCTTGGAGAACCGCCATCGGACTTGGGACTTATTGAGACAATTACATCATTCCTCAAGGCCGAATTGGATTCTTATAGGAGATTTTAATGGCATTATGGTCAGGTAGAAACTACGGGTGGTGGTACATATCCTGCGGGCTTGGTGGAGGATTTCTATCAAGTTATAGATGACTTGGACCTTATTGATATCCCGATGACGAGCCACCAATTTACTTGGTTTCGGGGAAGAGCATATGATTGTCGTATCGAATCTCGGTTGGATAGAGCGTTAATGACCAACTATATCTTATTCTCTCTATCGGAACTAGAGTTCTGCAACACATGGGATACAACTTCGGATCATTGGCCTATCCTATTGTCCCTGGCTCATAAGGTGAATAACCGAGGTCGCCCAAAATTATGATTCCAATCATAGTGGACTCGTGATCCAGAATGTGGTAATGTGGTAGTGGAAGCCTAGGACAAGTCATCTTCGACACTGATTAAATATATAATACGTGAGGTGGGCCTCTCCTTGGACAAGTGGGGTCGTAAACATTTTAAGAAAAATGTGAATAACATTAAGTGGTGCCAGAGATGTATTGACGAACTTAATGGGAGGACTGACCGGGCAGGGGTTCACCGGCGGGAGGCCATCCAGATTCAGTATGAGAAGGCTTTTTTGGTGCCAAAGGGCGAAGAAGCATTGACTCACAGAGGGGGATAGGAACAACAAGTTCTTTCAACCCACAACATCATATAGACGCCGGGTAAATGCAGTAGTGGCTCTTAAGAACACGATGGGGCACCTAGTTACATGGGAATCAAAGATGAAGGAGCTTATCATTGACTACTTTGATCGGTTATTTACCACCAGCTATCCGGATCTAGAGGAATTTCTTATTAACCTTCCTACTCGGATTACGACCGCCCAAAAACCATTCTCTCTTGACGCTGGGGACTTCTAGTGAAATATGTACCGCTATTTTCCAAATGGGATAAATCCCCCGGGCCTGATGGCCTTAATTCGTGGTTCTACAACACTACTAGCTTATGGTCGTAGAGGAGGTCATTCGCTTTATTCAAGGGTTTATTCAGACTAGGGGCTTTGAGCCGGATTTAAATGGCACGTCTATTTTCCTCATCCTTAAGAAGCTTGATTCCGACGTGGTTACAGATCTACGCCCTATTGCATTATGCAATGTAATCTTCTGGTTTTTGTCTAAAATATGGCGTATAGGTTCCGACCCCTACTCCAGCATGTGATCTCGGAGTCCCAGGGTGCTATTATCTCGGGAAGATGTATTCAGGATAATGGCCTGGTTTCTTTTGAAGTGATTCACAACTTGAAACGAAAAAGACAAGAGGTTGTGGGTTTTATGGCATTGAAGCTGGATATGAGTAAGGCGTACGACAGGGTTGAGTGGAGTTACTTAATCGCTATTATGACAGGTTTGGTTTCTCCCCTGAATGGATTGAGTTGGTGCCATGCTGTATGAGGACGGTTACATACTCTATATCCTCAATAGGCAAAGAAACACCTCGACTAACCCGGTCAAGAGGAATCTGGCAAGGGGACCCACTCTCACCCTATTTGTTTCTCCTATGCATGGAGAGACTATCTCACCTTCTACAGGAAGCGTAGGATGAGGGCCTTATTCATGACATCAAAGTCGCTATGAGCTCCCCTAGGGTATCCCGTATGTTCTTTGTTAATGACCGTTGTGTATTCTGCAGGGCTACTCCTGGTGAAGCACAGTGTGTTCACAACATCCTTGGAATTTTTGGTAATCTTTTAGGGCAGGTCCTCAACTTGAATAAGTCATTTATTATATTCATTACAACTACATCGGTGAGTGTGTGCCAGGAATGTTGTGATATCATCTCTATTGTTGAGACTTCTTCTGCATCTATGTACTTAGGCTTATCTAATATGATCGGTTGGAACCAGAACGCAACCTTGGCATATCTTGGGGACTGGGTCCTTACCCGAATCAGATCTTGGGATGGAAAATTACTCTCTTCACTTGGGTGGGAGGTCATGATCCGGTTGGTTCTCACCTCTTTACCAGTGTATATTATGTCGATCTTTTAGGTCCCGCGTCGGATCGTGGATCGCATCCATGTAGTGTTAACTTGTTTTTGGTGGGGGTGGGGGCAAATCAGCTAGACCCATCATTTGGCAGGATTGGGATAAGCTTTGTATGCCCAAGAAAAGTGGGGGTATGGGTTTTCTCCACCTGCAAGATGTTAATAACAAGCATAGGAAAATGAAGCAGTGATAACTTCTTCCTCATGTCTGGATAGACTAGTCTTGATGTCCTCATCACCTTGGCACTATTTGTGGAGGGTCATATTCCTTAGGGTGATATGTTAGTCTTAGTGCCCGTAGTTCAATCCTAAATGTCCAAATGTATATATCATCGTTAGCAATAAAATTAAAGCGGCTTTATATTACTTATGTGTTGGAGTAATATATCGACGTGTGCTCTGATCTATGCCCACCATGCGAATAGAACCATAGATCGAGATAGATCACACTCGATGGGTCCCTAGTCAACAAAGCTTCACTAGAAGCGACTAGTATGAAAGATGGCTCTTTATGGCTTACGTTCTGTTAGTCATTGGAATGGGATTCCGGAGTCTGATCATAGATATCATGTGGGACATGATATTGGACGACCCGCCCTGAATATGTGCCATAGATTAAGTCATGAACATATTCAGTGTTGTAGCTTGTCATGTATCCTTAGACCAAGGAGTCTTTGTGATCGCTATGTAGTCAACAACTGAGTTTGACCTGAGCCTAACGTTGTCCGTAACAGGGCTTCCATAACGGCCAGGATTGGCTTGGGGACGGGCTACATGTGTGACACGAAAGACGGCTAAGGGATTTATCCCTCATACTAAGGTATGGGAAAGATATCGGTTCTCGGCCGCTTGATCGAGAGTGACTGGAAGAATAACATGGTCATGCACATGATACTGGGTATCATATCTTCAGTCATCTCACATATCAAGGAACGGTGATTGAGAATAATAAGGATGACGGCTCTATGCCTTATCTCAATCAGGATATCGGAGATAAAAGGATAATGACAGGGACGACGGAAAGGTTAGAATCGACAAGGTCGATTCGTTATGCAGTGTCAGGCAATACTAAAGTCTCGTTAGTTGCCACTTAAATAGGATCAAGTAAAATGGGATTTTACGTTGATCTATTGACATGCATAAACCTAAGGGTCACACCGGAGGATGAAACTCATTGACACATTTATGGAGAATGGCCAAAAGGGAGTTGTCTCGGGACATGACCAAAACTGGGTTTTAGGTCATGTGCCCGTACGTGAATAGGACTTTACGGATCGAGACAAGGCTTGGAGTCTTGGGATTGATCGCGTCGGATAATGTTGGACATTTCCGGTATGGAAGGCTTGGAGGCGATGAGCGAATCACGGGACCTCGTTAGAAATGGCCACGGGCCATGTTCCAAGAGGCCCATGAAAGGCCCATGCAACCAAGGCCCATAGAACTAATTAATCAAGTCTTGATTAATTAGTACTAAGTAAGCAAGACAAGGATTAAGGTGTTGGTGATTCACCACCTAACCCAATCTTGTCTTGCCATACTTTGTCCTATTTACACCTTACTTGACACCATACTTGTCCCATGCCTTTAGTTGGACAAGTATGGGTTTTGTTATGTTTAATTCATCTTTTTTCAACATAACAAACACAAGACAAGAATAGGAAACACATTTTCTCTCCCTCTTCCATGGCCATTTCGGGTTTGGCTAGTTTCCACCTCCATGTTTGTGTTCTTGAGTCCTCAAAGAGAAGAACTACGTGGCTTTGATTCCCATGTGGATACGTAGGCGTCTTGGAGACTCAAGCCAATCATTCGTTAACCGGTGTTCTTGTTTTGGTAAGAACTAGTGCTGAATTTTTCTCTTGTGAATCCATTCTTTGTTAGTTGTTTCATGGTTTTAATCGTCTCTTGGTTTTCATTGATTTTCCGCTGCGAGTTGGTTCATCTCCAACCCTACCTCGAGACCCAACATGATATTCTTTATGCCCCCGAGATCCAAGGAAACCACCCTATCGGGTATTTAGCTCATTGATATTGCGTCATTGTACGTATCATCAGTTGTCAAACTTTTTCTACAAATTTGTGTCGAAATCCTTTATATTAGCCAAGTGTGCCAGATCATCTGTTTTGTTTTAAACGGGGGATTCCGACCGTTATCTTAGTTTGTATCGAGTTTTATCCCTTGACTTCGTTGTTGTTTTCATTTGGATTTAATTGAATGAATGTATAACCTTTCCTTAAAATAACGTATATTATATTATATATTAATGTAATATATATTATATGTAATTGGACATCTAAAGTCCAACCAAAATTTGGCCCGTTATCGTGTGTGACTCATAAGCTCATATAATGTTAGTAATGGGCCCAAAATATTTGTTTCGCCAAGAAGTTATAATTGGCTTCTAGTAAGACATTATGACCACCCAAGTTGCATGAAGATCGATAATTTGACTCACCCATTTGTCTCTGATGTCGAGATTGAATATAATACGTAAAAATGTCATCCTTATTCTATCAATAATTCGCTTCTTGACTGTAAATAATAACCCTTTATCAATTAACATGACCATGCATTTCCACAGTCTCGCACATTAAGGGGTCCAACGATATTTAACTTATTAGTCACCCACAATACTGTAGCATGAGAAACAAATTCAATATTATTCACCCACATTCCTCATATAAATGATTTCATATTAAACAGTAAACGACAATCCTTTTTATTATACAGTTAAAGACAATGTTCGATTGTGTCAGGATACAATAAAACTATATCTATATCGATGATCATTCCAAGGTCAAAGGATTTTAGCCATACTACAGTACTAAAAATACTTATGACAATTGAGTTTAATTTTCTCCATATCGGTTAAGGTTCCCACATCTCCTCTACTGTCACATCGTCATAGTCTCCTATCAACCATGACTTCGTCTTCTTCGATCTCCTCCTCAACCTCGAGCTCTACTTCACCTGTCCTACCTACCACACACGTGGAAGTCATGCCCTCTACTCTCCTTTCTGCACCTCCAACGCGACTGGCCGACCAGACCCCGCTTTCGATTATAGAGCCGAATGCTCCTTCACACGTGACCGACCAAGGGGGTCCCAAGGAACCTCGAACATTGCCCCCACGTCTGTCCTCATTATTTCTCAAGTCTCTGAGACAGAGTCGAGCTCAAACCAGACAACAACTAGTCCCTCTCCCTCTACTGCCTACGGTACTCTCCAACCCGCCTGTTAGTCTTAGTGCCCGTAGTTCAATCTTAAATGTCCAAATGTATATATCATCGTTAGCAATAAAATTAAAGCGGCTTTATATTACTTATGTGTTGGAGTAATATATCGATGTGTGCTCTAATCTATGCCCACCATGCGAATAGAACCATAGATCGAGATAGATCACACTCGATGGGTCCCTAGTCAACAAAGCTTCACTAGAAGTGACTAGTATGAAAGATGGCTCTTTATGGATTACGTTCTGTTAGTCATTGGAATGGGATTCCGGATTCTGATCATAGATATCATGTGGGACATGATATTGGACGACCCACCCTGAATATGTGCCATAGATTAAGTCATGAACATATTCAGTGTCGTAGCTTGTCATGTATCCTTAGACCAAGGAGTCTTTGTGATCGCTATGTAGTCAACAACTGAGTTTGACATGAACCTAACATTGTCCGTAACAGGGCTTCCATAACGGCCAGGATTGACTTGGGGACGGGCTACATGAGTGACACGAAAGACGGCTAAGGGATTTATCCCTCATACTGAGGTATGGGAAAGATATCGGTTCTCGGCCGCTTGATCGAGAGTGACTGAAAGAATAGCATGGCCATGCACATGATACTGGGTATCATATCTTCAGTCATCTCACATATCAAGGAACAGTGATTGGGAATAATAAGGATGACGGCTCTATGCCTTATCTCAATCAGGATATCGGAGATAAAAGGATAATGACAGGGATGAAAGAAAGGTTAGAATCGACTGGGTCGATTCGTTATGCAGTGTCAGGCAATACTAAAGTCTCGTTAGTTGCCACTTAAATAGGATCAAGTAAAATGGTATTTTACGTTGATCTATTGACATGCATAAACCTAAGGGTCACACCGGAGGATGAAACTCATTGACACATTTATGGAGAATGGCCGAAAGGGAGTTCTCTTGGGACATGAACAAAACTGGGTTTTGGGTCATGTGCCCGTAAGTGAATAGGACTTTACGGATCGAGACAAGGCTTGGATTCTTGGGATTGATCGCGTCGGATAATGTTGGACATTTCCGGTATGGAAGGCATGGAGGCGATGAGCGAATCACGGGACCTCGTTGGAAATGGTCACGGGCCATGTTCCAAGAGGCCCATGAAAAGCCCATGCAACCAAGACCCATGGAACTAATTAATCAAGTCTTGATTAATTAGTACTAAGTAAGCAAGACAAGGATTAAGGTGTTGGTGATTCACCACCTAACCCAATCTTGTCTTGCCATACTTTGTCCTATTTACACCTTACTTGACACCATACTTGTCCCATGCCTTTAGTTGGACAAGTATGGGTTTTGTTATGTTTAAGTCATCTTTTTTCAACATAACAAACACAAGACAAGAATAGGAAACACATTTTCTCTCCCTCTTCCATGGCCATTTCGGGTTTGGCTAGTTTCCACCTCCATGTTTGTGTTCTTGAGTCCTCAAAGAGAAGAACTACGTGGCTTTGATTCCCATGTGGATACGTAGGCGTCTTGGAGACTCAAGCCAATCATTCGTTAACCGGTGTTCTTGTTTTGGTAAGAAATAATGCTGAATTTTTCTCTTGTGAATCCATTCTTTGTTAGTTGTTCATGGTTTTCATCGTCTCTTGGTTTTCCTTGATTTTCCGCTGCGAGTTTGTTCATCTCCAACCGTACCTCGAGACCCAACAGTGGTATCAGAGTCGTGCTACATTCTGGATTCACAAGACGGTGTTCAAAGTTTCGGTTTTGCTTGAAAGTTTCGTTTTTAGCATGTTGTTTTGCTAAATTGTTCGATAACATGTTTTAAATTCTTGTTTATGGATTTAATTCATGTAAAATGAATTTTTGAAAATTATTTCAAATCTGGAAATTTTGAAAATTTTTTGATTTTTCGGGTCTCGGGAGCGGGACTCTCGGGGAGCCGAAACCGAGACCGAACGGGGCTCCATTGGACGGAGCTAGGCCAAGCATGACCGTTGGATGGTTGATATGCCAAGGCTAAACCGTTTTGTTAGTTATGACGCGTTTGGAACCGTCATGACGAACTCGAAGATCAAATGTTCAAAAGTTTCATTTTTGAACGGTTTCGATAAACCGAGCATCAAAAAATTTTGAAACTTGGATATTAAATAAAACCGGAAAATCACATGATGTTTGATAACACGATGTGTGATGTGATGTTGACATGGTGTACTTAATATCCCCGAGCTTGATTTATTTATTTATCGCTTTTCACGGCGTGCGAGCCGTTAGAGTTAGCGTGTGATTATTCTTTCAAGGTGTGGTCGTCGAACCAGTTGTTTGTAATATTTATTTATTCCCGACCTACGAGTCGTGTATTAAATTGTAATATTTTACTCGAGATGAAGAAAGGGCGAAAGGTCATTTGGTGGCTTTTCGGCCGTTGGCATCGGCTTGGAGTCGGTGGAGCTCAAGAAGCTAGTGGGAGTTAGTTTAGGGGGCTATTATGTGCACATTTATCGCTTTATGCTTGGTTTAGTTTATGCATGATTAATTCTATGTGTTTTAGAATTGCATGCTTAACTTTATTTACCGAGCATATCACCTCACATGCAAAGATAAAATTGGAATTTTAATCCTTGTGTGTGAGCCCTTAGAATCGTCATTACATTGGATGTAGTTGACGGGTTCGAAGGAAGAATTACATTGGATGTAATTTGAGGCATCATTGCATTTGGAATGTAGTTGATGTGCTCATCGCATATAGGATGTGTCAAAGTTTTAAACACAACCGGACAAGTAAAAACGGGTCATGTCCGATACCTCCTAATTATCAACACCTTACTACCTCCCCGTCCTATGGGTGTCGTGCGCATTAGCGGAGCATCCATGGGAAAGCGGGGTAGTAGGTTTGGGCAACATATGTGGGTGTCGTGCGCATTAGCGGAGCACTTACATAGTGACGGGCCATAGTTGAAAATTGGTGGACCCGACTACGATTCTCAGCCTGAGGTTGAGCTAGGGTAACAGATAGGGTAAGCCGTGTACATAAGTACATACCCTAGCCAAGAGTCACATTGGATGTGGTTGGATGGAGTCCTACCTACATAGCTCGATTAAGTGGTGAGCATTAGTTCAGCTTAATCGAGTGAATCAAGGATCTTGGTTTCAAATTCTAAAGGTTTAGAATCGATTGTTGGTGTTTAAGCTTGATCTTCATAAAATTTATTCAGTTTACTGAATGAATTTTATCTGTTGTAGATCAAATGGCAAATTCAGCGAACATTAATAGTTTGTCATGAAAAACCATTCTTGACAGGGTCAAGCTAAATGGGACAAACTATTTGGACTGGTAAAGAATTTTGAGGATAGTCCTCAAGTCTGAACGCAAAGAATATGTCCTTGACAAGGCTGTCTCTAAGGCCATATCAGAGTTACATGAAGTGTCACTAATTGCTGAGAAGAATATATCAGGGATCTGGGATCCAAGGATATTCTGATGGTCAACAAGGGAATTGGAAGTGGCAAGGGCGGGGCCCATGCGCACTTGGCAGGAAAGATGAGACACCTGAGAATGTCTACTTCTACTGCAACAGTCTGGTCATTGGAACCGGGATTACAGGAAGTTCACGGCTGATCTGAAGAAGGGCAGTGGGACTGCGCCTTCATCAAATAGCCTGGATGATCTGAAGAAGGGCAGTAGGACTGCGCCTTCATCAGGAAACCTAGATGATCTAAGGAAGGGCGGTGGGACCGTGCCTTCATCCGGTATTAACTCTATAGAGCTACATCTCTCTACTTCCAAAGATTCATGAGTATTAGATACTAGGACTGAATCTCACACATGCACTAATATATGGTGGCTAAAAGTAGGAGAGGTTTTGAAAGCACGAAGTGGACCTCAGAGTTGTGGAAACTACTATAGGATCCATGAGTTTTGTTTTGCCAAATGGCCTTGTCTTAGTATTGTATAATGTATATTGCATACCTACTTTTAGTAGGAATATTATATCTGTATCCGTGTTTGACAAGGAAGGATATAATGTTAATATTGGAAATGGAGTTTTCAATGTTCTATGGAATGATATATTTTATACTAGTACTGACTTGGTTGGAGGATTGTACATATTAGATATGGGTAACAATGCCTCAAGTTCTATATATTACGTTAATACCAAGAGGTCTAAATCCAACGATTTAAACCTAACTCTGTTATGCCACTGTCATTTGGGCCGCATAAACAAGAAGCGTCTATCAGCACTTCAGAAGTGCGGGCTTTCAGGTTCATTCGAATTCCATTCGATCGATAGGTGCAAGGTTTGTTTGATGGGAAAAATGACAAAAGTGCCCTTTATCGATTGCGATGAAAGAGCGGGTGAATTATTGGGGCTAATACACTCGAATGTGTGTAGACCAATAAGTTCACTTGTCAGGAAGGGTTTTAGCTACTTTATCACATTTACTGATGATTACAGTAAATATGGTTATGTCTATTCGGTGAGACATAAGTCTGAAGCTTTTGATAAATTCAAAGAGTTTAAGACTAAAGTAGAAAACCAGCTCGACAAGGGTATTAAGGCACTTCGATTGGATCGAGGTGGAAAATACTTGACCACAGAGTTATTAGATCATCTAAAAGAGAATGAGATCCTTTTGGAATGGACTCCTCCTGGGACACTGTAGTTGAAAGGTGTAGGCAAACGGAGCAATCGGACATTGTTAGACAATTGTCCGTTCCATGATTAGTCTGACTGATCTCCCAATCTCTTTCAGGGGTTATGCTTTAGAGACGACCGCATTCATAGTGAATCGGGCTTCGACGAAGGGTGTGGAAGGGACACCATTTTAAAAATGGTACGGGATGTTGCCCGCTTTGTCCTTCTTAAAGATTTGTGGTTGCGAGGCTTATGTGAAACATTTGGTTTCGACTAAGCTCGAACCAAGATCTGAGATATGCACCTTCGTGTGGTATCCCAAAGCAACAAGGGGATACTACTTCTACAATCCCAGTGAGAACATGGTGTTCGTCACTTGGGTTGGGGTCTTTATGGAAAAGGAGTTTTGTTTCCAAAGACGTCATTGGGAGGACTGTGCATCTCGAAGAAATTCAGGATGGTACAGATCTGTCTAAACCAATTGACAACCCAGTAGAAAGGAGCCAGAAATTGTCGTATAGTAAGAACCAATTCATGTTACAATTCTGGAAGGTCCAAGGCGATTTGAAAGGATCAATCTTCCACCTCCAAGATATGGTATCCGGAGGTGACAATGAAGTCATGGTGGATCACGATGATCCAGCCACCTTTCAGGAAGTCGTGGATGGGCCCAACTCCAAGTTATGGCTAAGAGCCATGAGGGAGGAAATGCAATCCATGTCGGACAACCGAGTCTGGGAACCGGTTGATCCCATCAATGGTGTGAGGACCATCGGATGCAAATGGATCTTCAAGGTGAAGATGGACATGGACGACAACCCTCTGACCTACAAAGCTCAACTGGTGGCAAAAGGTTATAGGCAGATCCAATGGATTGACTATGAGGAAACATTCTCCCTAGTGGCTATGGTCTAAACCAATCCAAATTCTTCTTGACATAACTGCGTATCATAATTACGAGATATGGCAAGTGGATGTCAAACCGCTTTCCTAAATGGAAATTTGACTGAGTACGTTTGTATGTCTTGGCCCAAAGGTTTTGACGATCCGAAGAATAAGGGAAAGATTTATAAGTTGTTGAAATCCATTTATGGATTGAAACGAACTTCTCGGAGTTGGATCCTTCGTTTTGATGAAGCTGTAATTGGATTTGGCTTAATCAAGAACGAGGATGAATCTTGCGTTTATAAGAAGGCTAGTGGGAGCAAGATTACCTTTCTGGTTCTCATTGAAAACGACATCCCAACCTTGCACGAGACAAAATCTTGGTTGAGGAAGTGTTTTTCAATAAAGGACTTAGGCGATGCTTCTTATATCTTAAGGATTAAGATATGTAGAGATCGCACCAAAAAGGTCTTGGATTTAAGTCAGGGAACCTATGTGAACAAGGCATTGAGTAGGTTCTTAATGCTCGATTCAAAGAAAGTACTCTTACCCACTAGTCATGGCATTTATCTCAACAAGACTCGGTGTCCTAAGACAGCTGATGAGCTGAAAAGGATGATGAGAATCCTATGAGCCTAGGGGCAGGATCGATCATATATGTCATGACATGTATGAGACTGGACGTCTCGTAAGCCTTATGATCGATCATATATCCCAAGACATGATATTGGACGACCCGCCCTGAATATGTTCCATAGATTAAGTCATGAACATATTCAGTGTCGTAGCTTGTCATGTATCCTTACACCAAGGAGTCTTTGTGATCGCTATGTAGTCAACAACTGAGTTTGACTTGAACCTAACGTTGTCCGTAACAGGGCTTCCATAACGGCCAGGATTGGATTCGGGACGGATTCATGAGTGACACGAAAGACGACTGAGGGATTTATCCCTCATACTGAGGTATGGGAAAGATATGACAACGTTAGGGAGGGTTAATGACAGGGATGATAGAAAGGTTAGAATCGACAGGGTCGATTCATTATGCAGTGTCAGGCAATACTAAAGTTTCGTTAGTTTCCACTTAAATAGGATCAAGTAAAATAGTATTTTACGTTGATGTATTGACATGCATAAACCTAAGGGTCACACCGGAGGATGAAACTCATTGACACATTTATGGAGAATGGCTGAAAGGGAGTTGTCTCGGGACATGACCAAAATGGGTTTTGGGTCATGTGCCCGTAAGTGAATATGACTTTACAGATCGAGACAAGGCTTGGAGTCTTGGGATTGATCGCGTCGTATAATGTTGGACATTTCCGGTATGGAAGGCTTGGAGGCGATGAGCGAATCACGGGACCTCGTTGGAAATGGCCACAAGCCATGTTCTAAGAGGACCATGAATGGCCCATGCAACCGAGGCCCATTGAACTAATTAATCGAGTCTTGATTAATTAGTACTAAGTAAGCAAGACAAGGATTAAGGTGTTGGTGATTCACCACCTAACCCAATCTTGTCTTGCCATACTTTGTCCTACTTACACCTTACTTGTCACCATGCTTGTCTCATGCCTTTAGTTGGACAAGTATGGGGTTTGTTATGTTTAAGTCATCTTTTTTCAACATAACAAACACAAAGACAAGAATAGGAAACACAACTTATCTCCCCCTTCCCTTGCAATTTCGGGTTTGGCAAACTCCCACCTCCATTTTTGTGTTCTTGAGTCCTCAAAGAGAAGAACTGCGTGGCTTTGATTCCCATGTGGATACGTAGGCGTCTTGGAGACTCAAGCCAATCATTCGTTAACCGGTGTTCTTGTTTTGGTAAGAAATAATGCTGAATTTTTCTCTTGTGAATCCATTCTTTGTTAGTTGTTTCATGGTTTTAATTGTCTCTTGGGTTTCCTTGATTTTCCGATGTGAGTTGGTTCATCTCCAACCCTACCTCGAGACCCAAAAACCATCATCGACGATGATATTGTCTTTCCTAAGGCCTCACTACTCCTCAGTCCTCATCGTTGCGACCGAAAAACGTCGTATGGATCCTCATCACGAAACCTACCTTCACTAGAGGGAGTACCGATGATGTAAACAAGTTTCGAATCCCTCATGGTAGATGCCGAGGAGGATCGGCTGATCGTTTTCTCAAGGAAGGCATAGGACTATACTCGTGCTTCCCTAAATGAGTTTACCCTCACCACCCGACTCTTCACGAATAATTCGTTACAACGAACAATCCTCGAGGGCGTTATGGTTCGGGCATGGGGCAATGAAGTGGTTGTTGTCCATGATCTTGGGGGGGGGGGGGGGGGTTCTTGGGATTTTACTTCTCCTAGGTGGAGAAGGATAAGGTCCGTTAGAGCGAGCCATGGTGCTTTAACTAGCCCCCTTCCTCCTCGAATACATCACGACCTCCACCAACCCCGTAACGCTATCATTCTCTCCTATGTAGATGTGGACCAGGCTGTTAGACATCCCATTGGGGGATTCACGAAAGCTACGGGTCTTACCATAAACAGCGCCTAGGGAGGGTTCATTGACATGGAAACACATCGTCGAGGCCAGGACCATAGAGGCTACATCTGAGTTCGTTTCTAGAAGGAATTGGAAACCCCTCTCCAACGGCTGGTCTGCTTGAGTATCCCTGAGATCTTAATCCCAACCCGTGCTTGTATACATTGTGAGTATCTACCGATATTATGCTTCTCTCGTTGTTTCATATGCCACATTACTGCGAAGTGCCCTCGGCTTCCTACCTCCTCTTCTAGCTTCGAACTCTCAGTTATAGCGGAAGGGATTTCCCACATTGTGCACATCGTTCGACACGATTGGTCGGATCTGATCCCAATAAGTTTCGGTCAACTATGGGCTCCTTTACCCTGATCGGTTATCCCATTGTATCCCCCGGGGCTTGGGCCGCGCCTCTTGGCCCTTCCACCAATGACCCATGACTTTTTAATTATGGTACTCGTATGCCTGTGGAGCAGGAGCCTCGTGCCACCTTTTGGAAACCTGAAAATTAAGGAACCCTAAGGAATACTGTCTACCCTCTCGGGGTAACACATGACTTCCTAACCAACATGGAGCGAGAACCAAAGGTCCAAAGGCTCATGCATGCCTCCAAGGTGAGCATAGTGAAGCGAGGAAAGATCATGGCCTGACCCACAGGTACGTCCAACAGGAAGTATACCCTATACTAGAAGAAGAGTACATTCCCGAACAAGAAGGAAGTCCCCACAAGACAGGAAGTGAAGTCTACAAAGCATTCTTTCCAGTTGTAATGAGTCATTGTGGGACTTTCGCGGTACTAAAGAGGAGTCGTACCCTAGTATGGAGGGTCTTGAGATTATTCAGTCCCTAGCCTCCTTTTTCTCCTAGAAGCCTCCTAGGATATCTGGTGCTCTTAATCCCATGAGGTCTCCTTAGCGTGGCCGGTGAGCATTTGAGGCACCTAAGGTACCTAGGGATACATGAATAATACTCTTTAAATATTTTAAAATTTTACTAACAAGTCACATACTTATGATCTATGAAAAAAAAATCAATTATTCGAGTAATTACTATCATAAAATAATAATACACGTGATTTTTTTATGAATAACAAATGATAAATTCTAAACATGTAAGATTAACATATAGCATACAACTAATTGTTGGTGTTTGATTCTAGTATCGGATGCACCACAAAAGGATAAGTAGGAAATCATCATGAGCGATTTTACCAAGCACATGTTGGGCTATCGTATGATTCGAAATTTTCATACATAATAGGTCGGATGAGATGTCCTCGATGCAGTTACCACATGAAAAGGTACACCAGCCTACCACCACTAGTAGGGATTGTGTCATATAAAAAAATCAAGCACATTGAACAACATATGTCCTATGAGTTAATGGATGAGATTATAAGATAGTGGATGAGATTACTCGAGAAGATATGTAGTTGTTCAAGAATAAGTGGAACGTCAAATTATGGCATGAAGGCATTCAAGCGGTAAAGACCTTTTTGGGTATAATTTTGTTGTCTTTTAATTTAATGTGACTAAAATGGATGGGTGGTTACACCATCGATATTCATTTAATCTCCAGAATCTGATAGATTTCGGTGATATCTACCGTATTCCTGTGAACGATCATGCCCACAAAAATAAAGTCATAGAAAATATAAGTAAGTTCGAATAACCCATACTACGATTACAAATAAATAAGTATACAATCATCGACTATTTGACCATTAGTAAAATATGAGTTTTGCATGGAAAACTACACATTCATTTTCATTTCCATCAAAAACTCGAATGACTAAACAATATATTTATCATAAAAATAAAGACCATTTATAGATACATTTATTTGATTTTTCCTTTAATTTGTTATCAAATAAATGTATCTACCGTATTCCTGTGAACGATCATGCCCACAAAAATAAAGTCATAGAAAATATAAGTAAGTTCGAATAACCCATACAACGATTACAAATAAATAAGTATACAATCATCGACTATTTGACCATTAGTAAAATATGAGTTTTGCATGGAAAACTACACATTCATTTTCATTTCCATCAAAAACTCGAATGACTAAACAATATATTTATCATAAAAATAAAGACCATTTATAGATACATTTATTTGATTTTTCCTTTAATTTGTTATCAAATAATGCAGAAGCTATTATGTTCAAACCCTAGAGTTCCCCTTTAGCACTACCTGGTCCTTAATGGCGGCGCCCCTATACTCTACTATTGCGACTGCTCCTGCTACCACCTTGTGGCCTCGATTGCTCCACTACCCGTGACTCTGTCTGCTGCACCATTGACCATGCTAGCTCGTCCCACCCACAAGGTTACACGCCCTAAAAGAGCTCATCGGGATACAAAGCCTAAACTCTAGAAGTTGTAATGGCCATCACTCCCACCGAGCCCTTATCCCCTATTTCTATTGACGCCATGCCCTTGATTGGCCTATTAGTGCCTCAAACATAGTTGTCGTCTCCGGTATCGGCCCTGTTTGTCGCCCTAGGTGAACGTACCAACAAGCCCATCAAGCGAATGCCACGAGTTCTCGCGCCTTCCATTCTCTTCCCGTCGTGCATGGTGTCGCTACTGTCGGACTCAAAACCCATCATTCCATCTCCAGTCACGGAAACCCCCTGCCATCCCCTATACGACATCCATGATAGCATATCTACATGTTCATTAGTCTTTGACGAGGACACTATCATTGAGTTCCCATACATATCGGCGGACAAAGCCTCTCTGATCTGCCTCCTATTTGGAATGGTTGGCCGCCTCTCTCCAGTCGATCGTATATAACCGGAAAATCATGCTATGAGTCATCACCATGGGGTGGGGCTCCTCGGCCGAGGGTCTGGTGGTCAAAGACTTGGCTCCATATGTGAACATGTTCTATTTCGCTTCGCATAAGGTGGAGGATAGCGTGAGATGGGAAGAGTAGTTATGCTTTGATTGCACCCCATTATCCTCGCTGACTTCCCATTGTACGGGACATTAGTGCCCTGGTTGAATCGCATCCAGCCATGGGCTCAAGCTTGGAATATATAACCGAAGGTTATGACAGAAGCAATGGGTAGTACAATAGGTCACACGTTGCGTGCATGTGTCAAAATCCACTGTGATCAATGAATTTTATGTAGCGTTCACTTCTGGATGGACCATGACAAACCCTTCTGGCGTTTCTTGATGCCCAAGTTCAAGGAATTTCCTGACCATGTATGGATCAAGCTGGTGTATGAGCAGTTGTCTCTATTTTGCTTCAACTGTGGTCGTTTGAGACATGCAACTAGTCCCATAGATGGGACCTCGAAGCTAAGGCATCACTTCATAAAGAATTGGAAACCGAAATTGAGATGTTCATCATATGTGGTTCCCCTAGGTTTTTCACCCCTGTCACCCAGAACCCATGGCCCACCATTGACAACACACATCTTCCGTAAAGCGTTAGCATATTATTGGATACACACACCCACCTAGAATTCTAAACCCACTAGAGGGTCAAAGGAGGGTTTGGCTTGAAGACATATGTTGACTATGACAACCAACGTCTTGCCTAACCCACGATTAGGAAGGACATGTAACATCTTCCCCTTGGCTCCCCCACAATTTGGAAGGAAAATTAACACAGAGAAGCCAAGGGGACACTCCTAGAGATAGCCTACGGGAAGGCTGAGAAATGGGTTGCTACCATCCCACCATCGAGCATTAAGCCGAAAAAAACCTTGGCCAAGAAAATGGCCTTTAGCCTCAACCCTACCATAGCTGCAGAGGAGTCATATGAGCAGTAGGAG
Organism: Erodium maritimum; assembly: GCA_963921825.1. Taxonomy (NCBI): domain Eukaryota; kingdom Viridiplantae; phylum Streptophyta; class Magnoliopsida; order Geraniales; family Geraniaceae; genus Erodium; species Erodium maritimum. The sequence continues at coordinate 46,607,844 of OY997593.1, read as the reverse complement.
ATGATTAGAAAACCACCTTGCCAAGAAAAATGAGGAGCCCTTAGATACAGGTCGTTGGAAGGAATAACATCCCGACCCCTATATGGGTTTCTCCACCGATTGCCATGATGATGATCGAATCACGCATTTTTTTATAGAGATATCATAGTCCTCCCCCGAGGACCATGCAACAGTTAGGTACTCGTATTAGTATCAGGTCAAACCAAGATTGCTTCCATTGTCTCTTAAGTTTTTTAAGTTTATGTTTTTTGGTGTTTAGCCGCTTATGTGAAGACCGACTATATCTCGATTACAATTCTAAAATTCACTTGTAAGATTGTCACCTGTTGCTTTAATGATTCTTTTATATGTATTTTTTTAGTTAATACTAATAAAAAGTACATTTCGCTACAAAAAAGCACATAAATTATGAATCATTGAGAATTGATCCACAATATATTGTGTTTTGGAAAAGCGAATGTCGTATGCTAGGGTTTCTACGCGTTGACTCCCTTCGCGGTAGCGCCGCTCCTCCTCCTCCCGACGGTGTTCCAGGCTCACTCTCTCTGCCAGGGTGCGCGTCTCCAAACCCTTCTCCTCCTTCCTCGCCTACTCCATGCCTGAATGATATCTGCTCACAGGGTCTCATGGGGGGGGGGGGGGGGGAACTTTGGGTTTGTTCGGCCACGCTTCACTCTTACACCATCGTCCCCATGGTCGATCCCCCTCGTCTCTTGCGCAACCCCCATCCCCAATTCCTGGGTAATCGCAGCGCAATTAGGACCCAGGGTCAAGGGTTCTCCCGCCGCCGTCAGAATCCCTGGATCTTCGGGTCTTGGCTTGGAATTGGTAGGGGATGGGGACCGAAATTCACAAACAGCAGCTCCGCCAAACATTGTGCCATTTTTTCCCGTTCGATGGGTTTTCAAGATTTTTTTTCTGTGTTCCTTACTCTACCTCTCGGAGGAGCCAGGATGCTTGGGATTAGAGGAGCTTGGCTCTGTTCTAGGTCTCTTGAATTGAGGTAGTGCTCTGGTCATCGTCTACAAGGTACATCGATGTGGAGGTCACGACACTGGGACATAGAGACTTGAGGCTCACTGGTATCTATGGGGAACCTCTACATGAACACCAATATCGTACATGGGAGATGATATAGCGGTTACACACCCTTACAAGGCCAAATTGGATACTAATTGTAAGAACCGCCCCCGGTCGATCCCGGTCGAACCAGGAAAATTTGGGGAAAGTTGACTTTCCGCCGGAAAAGTCAACCGATGAATCCGGGAGTCATTCTGGACCTTTCCGGGACCCAAAAAGCTTAGTCGTCGTTACGGTTCGCTTAGTTGGGTCATTTCCTTTCGAATGACTACTTTTGCGAAAAAGTCAAACCCGGGTCAAACTAGGTCGAATTAGGGATCTTAATGAATTAATTTAATTCATACTGAGATATTTTCGGTAAAGGTGGACCGCACATGGACACATGTCCATGGTGGCTTGGGTGAGAAGAAATAGGGGAGAAATGACCCAATTACCCTTAAATTTTGGACATGAGAGGCAAATGGGCAAGGGGGCAAAAGGGTCTTAGCTCAATTAGGTTTAGAAAGGAATGGAGCAAATATTTCAGCCCATTTACAAGTGTTGGCCGAAATTTAGAGAGAAGGGAGAGAGAGAAAAGTCATTGAAGCTTGAAGAAGAAGAAAGGGAGAAAAGAGAGGACTTTGGGTGATTTCTTCACAAAAAAACTTCATTTCTTCTAGTTTCCTCATCCTTTCTTCATTTCCCAAGGTAATCCCTCAATCTAATCCCATTTTAATGAAGTTTGGATTATGGGTTTGAGAGAAAAAGCATGAACAAGTTTTTGTTGTTTAGATGTTTGATTTATGGAGATAAGAGGGAGATTTTGATAATTTGCGGGCCATGTCGTGCCCGTAGGTTTGGGAATTGATGTGCTGTAGTATCACATGTGGGTCCCTAGTTGGGCCCATAGGATTGCGTGTTGGCTGTGTTGGTGTGATTGATGGCTTGCAATGCTTGTTATGTGGTATATCCGTTGTTAAATTGAGGATCATGATATGGTATGCTCGGGATGATATGTTTTGGTATGACGTGAACTACTGCCTTGTGATATGATCGGGTGATTGATAGACCGATGTGATGTGTTTCGGTAAGATCGTTGGTTTGGTATGCTGTTAGTTGAACTTTGACCTTGTGATATGTTTGAGACATTCGTGGGTGTGATCTGATACGATATGTTCCGAGACGAGGTATTCCGGTACGATACCTACATCGAGGGAGGATTCCGGTGTAGGATATCTAGGCCGAGGATGGTGTGATCCGTACCCCAATGATGTGTGGTCTGGGAAGATATCCGACCGAGGTGTGTGCCGGTCCGATATGTTATTATGAGTTATACCCGATGATGTGTGGTCCGGGAAGATATCTAGGCCGAGGCTGTGTGTTCCGGTACGATAAGGTTGAGTCGGGCTATGGAAGCCGGCGATGGAGGGACTGCTGTACGGGACTTGTGGTTGTTTTATTGTGTGTTGTTTCTTGATGATTGGTAAGTGATGTGATTGAGCGTGGTTATAATCATGTAAGTATGGTTTGTGTTCTGTGTTTTCAGTGGATGTCGTTAGTTGTTGTGCCTTTCTAGTATGCCCCAATTGGACGGGGTTACCCGTGGTGGTGAACGGATAATTCATCACCTTTACTACTTTTTCCTACTGAGCGAAAGCTCACCCCCTTCATTACTGTTTTACAGGTTTCGATTGTGAGTCGGTGTAGAGGACCGTTCAGAGCTGGGGAGCCTGGCAAGAGTCCTTATTTATTTTTGGTTGTTAGTGACATACTTCCTTTTGTATTAAACTCTTTACTATTTGGATTTCGAGCCTTGACTCGCGTTACCGGAATTATTTGTTTTGGAATTATGTTTCGAGACTTAATTCGTTAAAGTTGTTTTATTTATTGTTATTTTTAGTTCACGTCTCGAGTCCTGTCAAAACCGGATTTGGGGCGTGACACTAATAGGATCCTACGGTGGTGCCCTCCTTTCTTCCTCCATGTACTAGGATGTCGTGGAGACTGCACCCCCTTACCGTCCCTTCCCCCGATCCCAAACCCGCCTGTCGGTTGTCTGATATTCGTCGGAAAAGAGGAGCATCTGAGTGACGGAGTGGAAGTTTCTTCGCTTGAGAGGATGACAGCCCGAAGGAGGTGGATCAGCGGAGATGACGACTAGGACAACCATGGCGGCCAGTGGTGGTCAGCGGCGATTTGAGAAATAAAAGGCGGAATATGGTTTTTCCCTTTGGTGTCTAGGGTTTTTCCCTCTTGGCCTAAAATATCATCTACAAAGATGATGGAAACCATGACTATAGCCATGGCCAAGGCCATCTCGGTTTGTCGCCGCTTTAGGGTTTTGTACACTATTTTACTAAGACTCATAATCCACTATTAACGGTTGGTAATTTACTTGTAGCATACGATAAATCTGAAAAAAAAAAGGTGTTACGACGGTCTCTATGGCAAGCAATCTAAAGTAGGATACGACAGCGTTTGGGAGGTGGGGAACTAAGCGGCACGACATCGTTTCGAATAGTGGGAGTGAAGGTTGTTGGCTGATGCGATGTCGTTTTTACTGCTTCTTCTCCAACAGTTAGGTATCACATAAAAGGGAATGGTTTGTGGCTGTTGAGGGGGATCTATTAACTTGCTGGGTACCGTTTCTATTTTTCGTAGCATAACAGTATATTAATTGTACGTTTTTGTAGTAGAATTTGGTGTTGAGAAAGGGGCAATTGAGTATTGTTTTATTGTAAACCCCATTTATACAGTTGAATACAAGCTTCCCTTTTTTTCTTTTATATTCATGGATGGAGCTTGAATCTCAATCATGACAAAGTGGTTTCATAGCCTTTCTTCCCGCAACTTGTGGAGACGATGGGTGCCATTCCGCGAGTGGTAAGTTTGGAGAAAAACCTCAAAAGGTGTGATGACAATCTGAGTTACTTGTACTCACTCTGGAAGGGAAAAGAGTCTTCATTGTACAATCCATTCGAAGTTGGATGGGGTTGGGAGAAAATTATCATCCAGACAGAGATGTAGAGGATCTGGGAACAAATTGAGGTATGGCATCGGTATGAGTACGGGTTGTTGAAGGAGCAACTTGAAGTGGAAAAACAAATTTTTAGCCGAACAATTATCTGAGAAACAAGCTATTGAAACTGAGAAGATGGTGCAAATTGAAGCATGGAGAAAAATACGAGTGGAAATTTTGGTTCAGGCTAGAATGTTGGTTGAACAAAAAGCTTGGGCAACACAACAATTGCTCATTGCAAAAAGTATCATGGACCAGCTGTCTGAGATTGAGAAGCAAAAAGAGTGGTTAGCTCAAATAGAAAAGCAGGGCAAGGAGCTAAATAGTGACAAGTGCTTAGAGATAATTAAAGAGGGGTTGGCCAAAACTATTGTTGGACATGAGAATTCTGGTGCCCGTGGACTGTCAGGGCAATATCGATTGAGCAACCAGGAGGTAATATCAGTTCCAATTGTTTTATGGTGCTTTGATTTAGCTAACTATTTTATAAAAAAGGTAAAATGGTCTACTGGTATCGGTACAAAGAAACCAACTATGTGTAAGAAAAGAGATTATGGAGGGATAAGTATGATGGGTTTAATGGTGTAGTAGTGACTTGTGGTGTTAAACTGAAGGTGACTAATGCTTGTATAGTGTCTGATAAACCGTGGATGAAAGTGTTGCACAAGGTATTGAGAAAGTTGATTTCTGAAACTCTAAGGTTTAAGAGCATGTGTAGATTATTTGAAAAGGTAGTTGTGAAGAGTTTTGTGAAAATATTGGTTGATAGAGGTGGTAGAGGAAAAATCAAATAGAACCACTCCTTAACGTAAAAACCGTGTGAATTAATCCAAGTCATTCATTTTAAGAATGGATGGATGAGATGCAATTGATTTGTTGACTGCAAAAAAACAGCACTTTTTAGTAAGTGGTAAGGGCTTTTTAGTAAAACCATCATATTTTTTTTTACCAATTCACTAATTTTATTTTTTCCGCTTTGTTTGAACTCCGATTGGCTTCAAACTTGCGCCATTAGTTTTGTTTTTTCAAGGGCTTTCTATCAAGATAAGTCATGAATATATTTTGAAGTACGAAAAAAATATTATTTTCGGAGCTGATTTTTTTAAAAAAAGTTTAAGTCTGGATAATTTTTATCAACACTATACACTGGGTTTATCAACACTATACACTGGGTTTATCAACACAGAACACTAGTTTTATCACCTCATTTTCCAAAATCGAACATGATTTTTATCACATCATCACATGTTTTTTTATGAACACTAAGCACTAGTTTTATCAACACTAAACACTATGTTTATCATTAAATTGCATGTGTTTTTATCATCCTATCACATGTTTTTTTTATCAACACTAAACTCTAGGTTATCACCCTTATTTCGGGACTGATTTAAAAAAAAAAGTTAAGTCTGGGTAATTTTTATCAACACTATACACTGGGTTTATCAACACTATACACTGGGTTTATCAACACTGAACACTAGTTTTATCACCTCATTTTCCAAAATTGAACATGATTTTTATCACATCATCACATGTTTTCTATGAACACTAAGCACTAGTTTTATCAACACTAAACACTATGTTTATCATTAAATTACATGTGTTTTTATCATCCCATCACATGATTTTTTTATCAACACCAAATTCTAGGTTATCACCCTTATTTCGGGGCTGATTTAAAAAAAAATTAAGTCTGGGTAATTTTTATCAACACTATACACTGGGTTTATCAACACTATACACTGGGTTTATCAACACTGAACACTAGTTTTATCACCTCATTTTCCAAAATCGAACATGATTTTTATCACATCATCAAATGTTTTTTTATGAACACTAAGCACTAGTTTTATCAACACTAAACACTATTTATCACTAGTTTGATACCCCGATATAAAAAAATTATTAGTAAAGATTTATCAACACTCAACATTGTTTTTATCAACCCAATATAACTTTTTATTTTCGTGCTTCAAAATATATTCATGACTGATCTTGATTTAAAGCCCTTGGAAAAAGAAAAATATTGGCGCAAGTTTGAAGCTAATCGGAGTTGAAACGAAGCGGGAATGATTAAATTAGTGAATTGTTGAACAAAAAATGGACACTTGTCCACATGGCACCATGCTATTACAATTATGCCCTTGCTTGTGTGAGAAAGGAACAAAGTGGCGTGAGTTTTGGTGGAATTGGGTGATGATGTGGCATTATGGTGAATGTTGGATCTAAAGGGTGTGTGGCTAGCATTGGTTCACACAGTTTTTAGGATAAGAGTAGTTTCTATTAGATTTCTCCTCAGAGGTGGTAATTATAAGCTATGGGAGTTGTCATGGTTATTAAAAGGAGGCGAAAGTAAGTGGGGTAGCAAGTATGCTAAATATGGTGTCAAGGATTATGTATTATCACTCCAATCATCTATTTATCACACTGCTCCTGACTTAACTCGAGGTACAAATTTGGCTCAGGCAAGCAATTTTCCTAATATTCTTGATTATGCAGCATATCTTCCATGGGTTATGGTTGTGTTTGCTAAGGGGTATATTGATTATGGTTAGCATTTTAGATGCCAATGAGGTATATTACAGGCTCATAGTTCATCATATTGATTATGGTTAGCATTTTAGATGCCAGTGAGGTATATTACAGGCTCATAGTTCATCATATCTTACCCTGACAGATTCATATGGCTATGTTTTCTTGGTACCAGGTAAAGCTTTTCAGAGGCAATACCAAGATTGAATTATGTCTTGTTCTGGTGCTCACAAGGATCAATTTCTTCACATTGTTCGAAATAGAATATGGATTAACGAGAAGGTTAACAATTTGGCCCTCCATGCCATTGTACAGACAGAGTCCCTCCATTACAAACTCCTCAGAGGTCTTGTTGCTAGGATAGCTTGCTATGGTGCTATGGTGGATCATGAGGAGGGGCTACTTGATTTGGCTAAGTTACCTTATAAAGGCACCGATATTGCTGCAACACTACCAGGAACTTACTGGTGGTGCAAGACTACCAACCAGGTCACTGAATTAAGTGGGTTATTATGAATGTATATGTTCTTCTTGGTAAACTGTTGAGGAAAGGTTCGAATAATATTAGGAGCTCAGAAAAGGAAACGGCGTGTATTGAGTATTGAAGGTAATCAAATCAAACAAATAAATCAAATTGATTTGTTCTGATTTGATTTAATTTGATTACGATATTTAATTATAATATTATGTAATATTAGTTTCCTTATAATAGTCTTGTAATCTCCTATAAATAAGAGTAGTGATTCTTCAATAAAACAATCCAAGCATTTCAGTTTATATTTTTACATGGTATCAGAGCTATAACTGTAATTGGGCCTACAACTATCAGTTTGAGCTTTTAGTTGAGTTGGTTCTCTAATATGGTATCAGAGCTTGACAACCTCACGGACACGGGTTCAAACCCCACTCTCTATAAAAATTCTAATTTATTCTCTATTTGTCAAATTTGTCCAAAATGGGCTAGCCCTTATCACTCTTCTCAATGGCCTCATCTCTTTCTTCTAAATAATTCACCTCCAAACCCGTAAACGGGCTTGTCCCTCCAAACCCGTAAATGAGCTTGTACGTGAGGGCGCATGTTAGAATATAACTATAATTGGGCCTTCAACTATCAGCTTAAGCTTTTAGTTGAGTTGGTCTTCTAATATTGAACAGTTATTCGAGTTCCAGAATGATAAAGCTTATAGCAGAGAAATTGCATCAGAAAAAGAGGCATTAGTTCTTATGTCTTGCATGGTAAGAGACCTAAATCACCCTTCATTATTAAATCTAGTTGGGCATGGATTAAAGATATTAAAGAAGGTAGAGGACATTGGTGAGTACTTGGCATTGGTTGGAAGAATTGAACTCTTTCTCAACAAGCTGTGTAATAGGATATCTTTTATTATTAGCAAAAGCTTCTCTCTCAAACCCGCTACAGTAATCTCTTCTGTTACAGTTCTCACCGTTGAAGATCTTCATCCTCACGGTGTTGTCTCCAAGATGGCGCCACTCTTGGCCATCAGACCACCGTTGAGCTTCCTCCTCCTGGACTTCTTCCTCTAATGCCATATTACGGTCTTCATTCCTCACACCACAGAATCCAATCCTCCTCTGTTACCATACACACTCATTTCAAATTACAAGCTCTCACAAATTACCTACAATGCTAACTATGGCTGAACTCAGTGGAAATCCAGCTTTGCAACCTTGTCTTGGCCTTGCCTCTACTATTCGAGAAGGAACTACTTCATCCTCAGTCGGCCCTCCACCTGGTTTTGAAAGACCAATCAACAATGTTCTTCCCAACATCAATCAACAACAACAAGTCTCTGTTATACAGCCTAAAGAGAATCTCAGCAGCCTAGGAAGATCAGAAATCAAGGCTCAAACTCCTCCTCTAGTGATCAAACCCAGGAGTACTCCCCAGGAGGCCATACAAAACTGATAGATGGTCAGAAAATGTTCTACGACAAGCATTTCAAACCAGTGCTCTATGAAACAGATGCAACACCTAACTATTCACAAAATAGAGGGTTCTGTCAATCTTAAGCTCTTGAAAAACAACAACAAAATCCCTTCTTTGAGCAAAACAAAACATATTACAAAAGCTTTCAGTGTAGGGGTTGGAGGCAGACTAAGCAAAGGGTTCAATCTTCAAACTTTCCTCAGAGATCTCACATTAGTCCCAAAAGCAAAGTATCTCATCCTACCGCCTATGTGGCTTACACTCATAACCTTCCAACTAAGGCCAATGAAGACTGGCTTGCTTCTCTCTTTGCTGAGATTGGGGGTGTTCTTAAGGTCCATATTGCTGTAAGGCCTAGTAAAATAGGCAAGAGATATGGTTTTTGCTATTTCCTTTTACAGGAGCAGCTGAAGGAGGCCATTTTTCTCTTTAATGGTTATTCGATCAATGGAAATAAACTCTTTGTCACTAAGGCTATTGGAAACAAAGATACAAATCCCCCAACTGTATAACCTATTCTCTTAGTTGAAAAATCTCTCAGACCACAAGGCTCGGTGGTAGCTGCTCAACAACTCTATTTTCAGAACTCACATCTAGTTATAGCTCACAAGAACTACAATGCACAGACAATTATGAGAGATATTACAATGGAAGGGGTTTGTGATATCAGTCTTAAAGATCTGGGAAATCATGTCTTGCTAGTCCACTGCTCTAATCCTGACTTGGATTCAGAAATTATGAAGGATGAAGGAGTCTGACTACAAAATTGGCTCACCTTCATCCCTGGAAAGGAGACACTTGGGAAACTTGGAGGCTGTTTCAGATGGATCAAAGTTCTTGGTGTGCCCTTCCATAGCTGGTGTGATGAAACCTTTGCTATTTTTTTTATCAGAAAAAAAATGAATTGTATTCAACCAATCAATACACTCCATAGGAGCATTACAATCGAAAGGGAGAAGAGCAGAGAAAGGATAAGCAAGACGAGAAGAAAACACGGAAATTAAAAGACATCATGAAACATTTTGATAGTGTCCTTTGCGCCGCAAGAGGAGGTGAAGCCCATCGATTTGCAAAGAGCCCATGCCCTTTTGGCCTCGGACTTTTTGCTGTTGCAGCCTCAAATTATGGCCAGCTTATATATACTCATCCTATTACCAAAGCTGGAGTGCATATTACTGAGGCTTTGCTATTAATACATACAACAACCTTCACTTCTTTTGCCTCAGAGATTCAGGTTTTGCTTGGTAGACAGAGTTACACCTTTTGGGTTCAGTCCTTAAATGACACTGAGGTTCCTGTTATTAATTCCAAAACTGAAGACACTGAAGACAAATTTAGCTCTGATTCTGAGTCCTTGAATGAAGAATGTCCTTCCTCACAGCTAGGAGATATATGCTCACTAACTTCTGATGAGAAAACCTCACCCTCACAACCAGCTCATTCCATCTCTGCAGTAGAAGCTTTACCATCACACCAACAAGAATTAATTGCTTCTGAGCCTTGTTATCAGATTGGTGTTGGAACTATTACACATCCTGCTGTAGAAGCTCAAGGAGTTACCCTCCTCAACTGCTCCTTCAGTTCATTCTACTCTCCAAAAAATGGTGGTCAAAGATACTTTGGATTTTTCAGAAAATTTGATTGAAGCTGGGAGTGGAAGCAGCCCTACTCAGAAACTAACCAAACCATTGTTGACTGTTGATCCCCGGTCAGGAATTCATCAGGACCTGACTAATCCATCCTCAGTTCAACCGACTCAGTTCACTTCACCTGCTGCAAGTACAAGGCCACATCAAGAGTTAATTTTGGGAGAGGCTCAAAAAAACTTTTCCCCATTTTCTGGTGAGAGAAACTCTTTGGACAAGTCTTCATTAAATGCACCTTCTAGAAGAGAGGTTGTTTCAGGCCATCTCTCATCACCCTCAACACAGCTACTTCCAACTGAGATGTATGGACTGGATTGTCTGGCCAGTGACAATTATACCCTGCAAATTGGGCCAAAACCTACAGTCACTTTGGAAGAGGATCTTTCAAATTTCCCCCCTCTCCCCAAAAACAAGAAAGGAAAAATCAAAAAAGTCTCATCTTCAAACTCTCCACATCACTATGCAACAAGATCCAAATTGAGAGCTTGCTCGAACCCTAAAACCTTCGTCTCCAAAAGTCAACTAAATGAAGCAAAGAAGGCTTGGAGCTTTGGAAAGGTGATTGGTCTGACTGCTGATTGTAGTGAAGAAATAATACTTCAACAGCTTGCTTCCTTGGATGATGAAAGGCTAGAGGAGGATGCTCAATCTTTATCTACTGATTTAAGTGGTGAAGAGAAAGATCAGTTGCAACTTAGCCTTGTCCAATTCAATGGATGTGGGAAATATCCCCATTCTATTGCCTCACATCTAAGCTACAAGTATGTTAGTCCTCTCTTGGAACATGAGAGGACTCTCTTCCTCACAAAAGAGGAAGACCTTGGGTAACGTGGTCCGCAAGCAACAACCTACAATGGTTCTTCTACAGGAAACAAAGCTACTCTCTCCCTCCTCTAGCTTTCTTAGATCATGTGGTATGAATAGAGATTGGGAATTGGATTACATACCTGCTATTGGACTCTCAGGAGGTCTCATAATGTGCTAGAGAACCTCATGCTTTCAACTTACAAGGATACAAAAATTAAATGGTGCTATGCTTTGGTTTGGCTCCTTCAAAGACACTGGTGAAGCCTGCTGCATTACAAATATCTATGCCCCTTGCACAAGAATTAGAAGAAGGTCTCTTTGCCTTGAATTAATTGCAGAATTGACTTGCCATCACACTCCATCAGTCTTGATAATTGCTGGGGACTTCAATTCAGTTCTATATGTTGATGAAAGATCCTCTAATAGAGGATCTGTTAGGGATATGAATAATTTTCAGAACCTCATTGATACGCTTGCTCTAATTGATCTTCCTTTATCTGGTGGAAGATACACCTGGTTTGGTTCTGGTTCCACTGCCTCAAGAATAGACGGAAACAGATCATGTCCTAATTCAAGCAGCTACAACAACTCACTTTGAAGCAAGGTTCTCTGAGTCCACCTCTTATCATATAAATCTAGATCACTTGAGCTTCAATACCATCTCATCAAAGCAATCACAAGATTTAGAGAGGCTATTTTCTAAAGAAGAAGAAGAAGAAGAAGCTGTAATGGGGATAAGGCAACAGGTCCAGATGGATTTCCTTAAGGGTGGTCATTTGGGGAAGACTCTTAATTCCTCTTTCACAACCCTAGTACCAAAGACTAAAACCCCTCTAACATTTGATGATTACAGACCCATCAGCCTAATGAGTGGTCCTTACAAGATACTCATTAAATTACTGGCTATTAGATTGAAAGAGGCGATCAGTCCCTTGGTAGGGTTTGAGCAGACATGTTTCTTAGCTGGGAAGAAAATTTTAGATGGAGTTCTTGTTGCTAATGAGGTGGTACATAAGACCAAAAAAGCAAAAATTCTTGCTCTTCTCTTCAAAGCTGATTTTGAGAAAGCATTTGACAAAGTTGATTGGTTATACATAATGAAATTGCTTACTAAAATGGGCTTTGGCTATCTTTGGAGACTCTAGATGATCTCTTGCTTTAAAGCTCATGTCTCTATACTTATAAATGGTTCTCCATCACCACAGTTCAAAGTCTTTAGAGGAATAAGGCAGGGCTGCTCACTGTCACCACTTTTGTTTGCTCTAATTGCTAAGGGATTAAATCAATTTATGAAGGCTAGATTAAGGCATGAACAATTCCAAGGAATCTCACTAGGGGTAAATGGTCCACACATCTCACACCTTCAATTTGCAGATGACACCTTATTCTTCATCAAAGCAACATCAATTAGAGCACAGAACCTGAAAAATGTACTCAAATTATTCAGATTGACATCTGGACTCAAGGTCAACTTCTACAAATCCACTCTAATTCCTTTCAACCTCTCCTCAGAAGATGGTGATCAGTTTGCAAACATACTTTCCTGTTCCATTGGGGCATTACCATTATCTTACCTTGGTTTCTCTCTGGGAGCCAATACCAAGAAGATCTCCACATGGCAACCCATCATAAGTAAATTCAAAAAAAGTCTAGGACTCTGGCAAGCAAAAATGTTGTCCTTTGGGGGCAGAATCACTCTCATCAAATCAAACCTAAGTGCTTTACCTCTGTACTATTTTTCTCTTCTCAAAGCTCCCAAAGCAGTGTTAAAGGATATGGAGAGATGGCAAAGGGGGTTCTTATGGCATGGTAATGCTCCTTCTAGGGTCTTCTACAAAGTGGGATGGGGACAAGTCTGCAAAGCTAAATCTGATGGTGGTCTTGGTATTAGGAAACTAAATCTCATGAATGTCTCACTACTTGCAAAATGGTGGTGGAGATTTGCACTTGAGGAGAATTCACTGCGAAAACAAACTATTTGTGCCAAAATGGGGTGGAATTTCAGTGAGTGGGATCTAAGCAAATTCACTGAACTAGGCAAACCTAGTTTTCTCTCCCACTTTATGACACTGCTGAGACACTCAAGGTTTGCTGACTGCTTTGGAGATAAAGGGCTGATTTGGGTGCTTAGAAGAGGTAACAAAATTCAGTTTTGGGAAGATCTTTGGTGGGGGGATACACCACTAAAAACACTCTTCCCCAGAATCTATTCTCTATCAAACACAAAACACAAGCTTATTGCTGATATTTGGGAGGATGGGAACTGGAATTTAAAACTGAGAAGAGTTGTTCTAGGCAGGGAAGCTCAGGAATGGGGGGGTGCTTTATGCAATTCTTGATTCTATACATTTAACACAAAATGATGATGAACTCACATGGAAATGGGATGAAAATGGCTTCTCAGTTACCAAAATCCATGCCTTACTTGCTCAACAAGGCACCACAGCTATCAGTTGGACTACAAAGGTTTGGATCCCTGGAGTCCCTCCAAAAATCTCTGCTTTCTCATGGCTTGCTTGCTTAGAAGCAATTCCATCTAAATGTTTCCTAGAAGGAAGAGGCATGGAATTTTCTCTACAACAACTGGTCTGCACTTATTGCTCCTGGGATCTTGAGGATGGATCCCATATTCTCCTACATTGTAAAAAAGCTTGGGACACCTGGACTCTCATATGTAAGTGATGGGGCTTAATTTGGGTTTGTCCTGCTATTGTCAAAACACAATTCTGCACTTGGGTTATACTTGTCCCCACTAAAATGAGAAGGTGTTGGGGAATCATTTTAAAAGTCACAATCTGGCAACTGTGGTTGGCTAGAAACAATCTACTTTTCAATGGGATCAATGAATCCTCAGATTCAATCTTCATTAGAATTATCAACAAGACCTTTAGTTGGGAATTGGCCCACTTTCTCCAAGGATCATCACTTCACAATTCATCAATGGAGTTCTAATCCAAGAATTTGTGCTAAAAAGTAACCATTACTCTCCTTTTACAACTGAGCTCTTCTTCAACTGGGGTTAGCTCCTGGTTCTTTCTTCTCAGCAACATCTTTTGGGTCCTGGGTGAGTGGGGGTGGGTTTGGGGTTTAGTTTTTCCCTTGGTGAGGCTAGGAGTGTCTCTGGGTATCTGTTTCCTATTTGGTGTGTGGGTTTTCTCTTCTCCTTCTCTCTGGTGTGTGGGTTTTTACTTGTTTCGAGTGTTTTTCTTTCTCTCTTGCAGGCTTCTCACTCTTGCAGCTTCTTCTGGTCACCTTGCTTGGAACACAAGCTTTCTCCTCGGTTACTTGGACTTCAAGCTACCTTGAGGCCTTGCCTTTCCTTTAGGCCTTGCCTTCCAACATTGCTTTGCCAGTTCGGCCTACAAGTACTGGTTTTTTTTTATGCAGCAAGGCTCACTGCATCTCTCACTGTCCACCAACATTGTTGCTACACTACCTTTAACACACATGGAAAGCTCAATCCTGCAGCAATTCTTTGCAGGTGCTCATTTCAGGGCTACTGAACCTTCTCCCTTTGTCTCTGAAGCTTTGATCTACCCCTCATCTTCTACTGTTTCCTCATCATCACAACTGGTCCTACTCAAGACTTTAGTTTTAATTCAAGTTCAAAAACCTCTGTACCTGGTTTTGTCTTTGATTAGCTCTTTGGTTTGGTTTTGTTGTGTTTTTTCTTCTTCTCACCTGTAGTTGGGTGTTATTTTTTGTCTGTAACCGTTTCTACCTCGAAAGAGGGTTGCTTAATATATGCTCTCTCTGATCCAAAAAAAAACAGGTTGTGTAATTGTCTTGCTAATGTTAAGAGAGGGGTGGCTTTTAAGGGTGAAATAACGACCTCAACAACTAACAGTGAAGAGCAAATTGCAAGACAAAATACAAATATATTGGTTGAATTATTATCTAAGGCAGAAGGTTTAATAACTAGATGGTGTTTCATTTTAAATGGCATGATGCCTATATGTGTTATGTACATGGAGCAATGTGAGCTTGTTATTAAAGTGCAAGTCAAGTTTGATAGAAGAGAGTTTGTTGAGCTATGACTATTCTTGAGGCTATAAGATACGGGATGGAGATGCGCCATGTTGAGTCGAATTGGGATGATGGAAGCGATTTCTGGATAAATTTGTTCTGGCTATTTCAGTTTTTAGTAGAGATGCTTGATGATGTTGTTCAACAAGCAAGCTTGAGGACAAGCTTGTCCAAAGGAGGGTGTATTGTTACAACGGTCTCTATGGAAAGCAATCCAAAGTGAGATGCGACAGCGTTTGGGAGGTGGAGAACTAAGCGGCACGACATCGTTTCGAATGAATAGTGGGAGTGAAGGTTGTTGGCTGATGCGGTGTCGTTTTTACTGCTTCTTCTCCAATAACTAGGTATCGCATAAAAGAGAATGGTCTATGGCTGTTGAGGGGGATCTATGAACTTGCTGGGTATGGTTTTCATTTTTCTTAGCATAACAGTAGATTAATTATAGGTTTTTGTAGTAGAATTTGGTGTGGAGAAAGGGGCAATTAAGGATGGTTTTATTGTAAACCCCATTTATACAGTTGAATACAAGCTTCCCTTTTGTCTTTTGTATTCATGGATGGGAGCTTGAATCTCAATCATGACAAAAGGAAATTTGGAACGAATGTATGGCTAGTTTTATCGCCGACAAATAAGTGATGCATTTATTTTTGGAAAAACTCCACGAACTAACGGCTATTTAATTATTGAAATCAAAAACTAACTATAGACTATTTTAATTAACAAGCTATTACGTTACAGTTTAGTAATTAAGAAAGGAACATTTTCCGTTAAAAATAACGGAAAACGTTAGAAAAAACCCAAGCCTATAGTTAGTTTGTTTTTGAGTTAAAATAATCATACGACAGTTAGTTCTTGGAGTTTTTTCTAACGGTTTCCGTTAGTCTTAACAGAAAACGTTACTTTTTAACACCGTTACTATTTGCTCGACTAGATAGTTGATAGTTAGATTTTGCACAATACAAAATCACTATAGTTAATTCCTGGTGTTGTCCCTATTTTTCTTTCTCAAAAGCGATTGGGGACGAATTAGCCACTCTCCGACGTTAGGTCACCTGCCCAACCATTATTAGCTTCGTATCCAATTAATAAAGGCGTAGATTGTAGGTGTATCGTAATTGAATTGGAAAAGGTAGGATGGGGGCCCAAAGCAGAAGAACATCCTCGATTCAAGTAAGGGATAACCAAAGGTGGATCGATGTGTCCATTTTTCACATGTTGCGAGTGAGTGGTACACAAGACACCACCTCCTCCACTTTGTCACCCTATTAACCAAACCCAGACACCATAAAACCAATCCATTACCCAACCCAACCCCAAATAAGCCGAACCAATCGAGCTTTCTAGTCTAGCCATGGCGACTCCGTCAATCAAAGTGTACGGACCTCCCATGTCCACGGCCGTCTCTCGGGTGCTCGCCTGTCTCATCGAGAAGGACCTCCGTTTTCAGCTCATTCCCGTCAACATGTCCAAAGGCGAACACAAGACACCCGACTTTCTCCGTCTTCAGGTACTCTTCTCTCCCTCTCTACAAATCAAAATTAACTTGAATTCGCAATGTGGCTACTCAACTAATTTCATGCAGCCCTTCGGCCAAGTTCCAGCTTTTGAAGACGACGACATCTCCCTCTTCGGTAATTACTCAAACCCAGACGACTTGTCTCTCTTTTACCAGTGTTTCAATTGTGTATGTTTGATTGAATTTCAGAGTCAAGAGCAATTTGCCGATACTTGTGCGACAAGTACCCGGAGAAGGGGAACAAGGGGATCTACGGGACCAGCCCGTTAGTGAAAGCCTCAATCGAACAGTGGATTGAAGCCGAGGGGCAGAGCTTCAACCCACCGAGCTCTGCTCTGGTGTTTCAGCTGGCGTTTGCCCCCATGATGAGGATCAAGCAGGATCAGGCTCTCATCAGGCAGAGCGAGGACAAGCTCTCCAAGGTGCTCGACATCTACGAGAAGCGCCTTGGGGACACCAGGTTCCTTGCGGGCGACGAGTTCACTCTGGCGGATCTGTCTCACTTGCCCAACACGCAGTATCTGGTGCACAAGACGGACAGGGGCAAGCTGTTCACGGAGAGGAAGAACGTCGGGAGGTGGTGGGACGACATCTCCAGCCGTGACTCGTGGAAGAAAGTGGTTGAAATGCAGAACCAGAAGTGAGTTAGGAGACTTAATTTGTTTGGACCTTCCTTTCTAGATTGCCTTGTTATTGTATTTCAATTTCATGTTTGTTTGGGTCAATTACATGGCTAAGGACTTGCTTGGCATTGCAGCCAATTATCTATGGGCATTGATGGATTGTTGAGATTAACAGATATGTATGAAACTGCTTAATTCTCATATGAAGAAATTTCAACACTAGTTAACGATATAAGAGAAAAATGAAACTAAAGTTATGTAGTCTTTTACTTGTTCCTTGATGGTCAAGGGAGCCCGTTATCTATCCACGCAGAATACCCCCCAGCAACATCTGTGACACGAGTGAATCCCTGCATAAATCAAAACAAACTCATGTACTGATAAAGGAGTATGATAATATGCTTAAAAGGTTATTCTTCGACACACTTGATCCATACTAAAGCCACATACACATTATACCAAAACGCTAAAGTCCAAACCAAGAAAATGATGTATCACAAACAAGAATTGCCTGATCAATTGCTGCCTATCATGGAGTAAATTAAATTTAACCCATTTCTTTTCCATAGATATACTGAAACAAATGGGAAAAACCTCTACTTACAGAAGCTTGAAGATCCATTGCAGCCTTGAGCGACCTTACACCACTCCGGCATCCCTGGACCAAGCATCAAATGGAGAACAACAACTCAAGAGAATATTTCAAGAGGTTTAAGGCATGTACAGTTTTTGGAACAGAGACATACAACAACAATCTCATCATCTTTCTGGAAATGAGACGATACTTCCTCGACAAACTTGGGATTCTTTGACATCTCTGTATAACAAATTAAGTCTATACACATTTCAATAACAAATTCAACACTTGGAATGTTTCATACATGTAATAGAAAATCATACCGGATCCAGACTTGAACATGTAAGGAATGTTCATAGCTCCTTCAGGATGCCCAGCTTTGAATTCATCACAAGTCCTACCCACAAAATGCACACCCATACAATACATCATTTTCAACAATTGAATCTCAATCATCAACAAAACAACTTTCAAATTCAACTGTCATTAACAGAAGGAGTACCCGAAACAGACCCTTAATAATCCGAGAATCACAATTCTTACCTTCAAATTAAAGACTAATGCACCACAAAATGAGATGAAATAAATCTCAATTTTTTGTGAGACAGTTGGTGGGTACCTGACATCCAAATAATAGTGGCCGGATTGAAGAAGATCAAATGCGGCACGAACATGCACAGACCTTGGCCTCTTAACGTCATCAACCACACCGGGACTGGCTTGTACGCTCTCTGCAATATTGATCCACCTGTTTCATTTCAATTCAATTACGTTCTTAATCATAACGCTGATGAAAAAAAACGAATCATAGACAATAATCGAATCAATTCATGAAAACCCTAGTGACTAAATCTTAGTGAAACATGTATAGAGAGGACCGGACCTTGTAGTAATAAGGCATATTGGAGAGCGCAGATGCGGAAGCACGGAGCGAGCAGAGGAAATGAAGACTGTGGCCGCCATGTCTATTCTCCGATCCAATCACTGCTTCTCCCTAGTATTTTTTTAATCCATTTAATTTTTGTGAAAATTGCGATTCGATGTGTTTGCTAATTTTCTTACTCTTTTTTTGTCACCATTGTTGGTAACGTGGGATTTATTATTATTCTAACAGTCTAAACTATGGAGTGCTGTCCCAATCAACCTCTAACGATGAAACGTCATCGTTTCCAACGCTGCTGGTGTCTCCCCATGTGTCCTTGTTCTTCAATCCATATTATTGATATCAAGAGATTACATAGATGTGTCTCGAGTAATAGATTTCCCGACAACAAGTAAACGATCAGAATAGATGAACAACGATTCTCTAATCTTTATCGGAACATAACCGACGTAAGCGATATTTTGATGCCTCATACGCCATGACAGAAAGCGGAGGGAGGGGGAATGGGAGATCAAAGATCCTGAGGGAACTCAACGGTAAAAGTGAAGGGGGAGGCAACACATTGTATAGGGACCCCTCCCAGGTCCAGTTCCTGATGCACAACGTACCACTCATTCCTCCTGGCGGGGCTGTTTCCCCGCCCTGGACTGTTCCTCCCTAAGGACCCCAGTTGCTGACCGTTTCAGAGTGTTCTGGTTGTCCTCTGCTCCAGCTCCTCCAGGGACACCACCCTCCTGAGCTCCCCACTCTGCCCGAGCCCTCCCTGCTAGATGATCTTGGTGTGATAGTAGATCCTCCAACATCGGAGGGGCAGATAGCCGAGTCGGCGGCCCACTAGTCGAGCCCAGATGGCTTGACCAAGTGGGCATAAGAGGCCCCTTATCCCAGTTCAAATGACCTTGAAGGCTAGGACTCGGCGAGGCAGTAACAGGCAGGCAGACCGGTTCTCCCCAATCTGTAGCGTACGCCTTGACTTTCTTCTCGCGGTAGTATCCCATCATGAATTCCCCAAACTGTGGGGGGGGGGGGGGGGGGGGGGGGCTCTAACTGCCCACGTACAGTCCTTCAAAGTATGGCCGAGCCGACCAAAGTTGTAATAGAAATTGGGGAGCTTCGTATACGTGAGGTCAATATGGATTGGGTCCAGTAACTCCGGGAACCTAAGAAACAACCCTTTCTGTAACGACTTTTCAAGGAGGTGTCAGAAGCGGATTTTTATAGTCCCTCCCCAGCACATCCCTCATTGGTCACATGGAACATTCACGCACATTCTCAATGCGTTTCCAATGGAGATACATGTCTCCCTTGTTCCA
The DNA here is from genome assembly GCA_963921825.1 of Erodium maritimum. Lineage (NCBI taxonomy): Eukaryota > Viridiplantae > Streptophyta > Magnoliopsida > Geraniales > Geraniaceae > Erodium > Erodium maritimum. The sequence goes on along the minus strand of OY997593.1, from coordinate 46,587,892 downwards.
ACAGAGGTGGAAGCCCTCTAGCATGCACCCATAGTTGCACCCGGTCTAGAGGGGGCAACTCCCGAGCGCATGGGTCCAAATATCCCAACACCAGGACCTTTCCATCAAAGCACCAGGGTTCATTGCATCGAACCCATGACCGCTACTCCGCTGATCGGAAGCCGAACAAGCCCGGCCCTAAATCCTTAATCATGAAGCCCACTGCAGATCTTCCCCATTCGTTTGTGATGATACGCAAAAGCATGTCCTTCCGTGGAGGCTTATGGGTCTAGAGGCATCCCAACAAACCCGATTGTTGACGAGCTAGGGCCACCGATGCTGTCGCCCGAGACGCTGGAACCATTACCTCGACTTCTTCATCTTCCTCCAAGGAACATGATGATAATCCATCATGCAGACCTTCCAAGGATGATTGAAGGTCTGTCACCCTATCAATCGAGGGTGGAGGAAGCTCAGCCGTAGCTAGGTGTCGCGACCTATCCCGCGTCATATCCGGCGGGGTAATGAGGGCCGCAGGAATGTTCGGTACCGTGGCCTGAGCAGGGAGGCAACTCCCTAGGCCCAAAGATGTCACTATCATCCTTAGCATTAGCAGGTCCTCCATGGGGGCCTTCCCTTTCACTGGGTCCCTCCGCAACGGGGGAAGCGCACTATTGTTGACACCTGAAGCCTCATCTGTGGGAATACGTACCTGGTCCTAGGTCATCTTATGAACATGTGCCCTCCAAGAGACAAGACCTACAGAACCCTCAACACTCGACAATGCAGAGATAACAACAGGCGACGTCGGAACCCTAGGCTCCCCGGCATCAAGCAGCGATGGCAGAGCGAGGGCGTGGCACACAGGGTTGTTACTCGTGGGAGACGCCGGAACAGTAGGGTTCATGGGAACCCTAATAGGATCGCGGGTCGGCTTTCTACGGTTTAGTGGAGCCGTAGCGTGACTTGTAGGGCACGCTGGCCCCCTAGGGCTCAAAAAGGCCATAGCGAGGTCGCGACTTGTCACGCAAACCGGTCCACTAGGGTTTGGAGGAGGAAGAGCGAGAAGGCCCTTACTTGTGGGAGAAGGCACCGGTGGTCGACGCAGAGATCTCCCCCATTTCGGTTTTGTGGCAGAAGTAGAGAGGTCGATCCCACAGAGAAGGAGATCTCGTCCAAGTTCCCAGCCCGGGGAGGAGAACTAGGCGGCAGGACAAACGAAGTCGCCGACAGAGCCATGAGCGTAGACTTCGGTTTTGGCCGATGATGGCTCTTGACCTCATCACCGGCAACGGGTTATGGAGTACAAGACAGAGGAAGAGGAGAGCACCGTGGCGTGGCTATAGCAGAGGACACGGCGGCGGGGGGAGGAGAGGAGAGCACCATAGCGTCGCGCGGCTAAGGCAAGGAAAAAATCTCAAAATTGAGAGAGAATTTTTTGTTTCTAGGCTATCTTCCATCTCTTGATACTGATGCAATTAGGAATGAAAACTCTTGTATATTTTTAAAGTTTTTTTTCCCAACGAAAGAAGCAAATATTATTATTATTTTCTGACAGATAAACAATTGGATATTATAAATCGAAAAAGATAAAAGACGGATACACCACCAAACACTCAAATAAAAGTTCCAAAAATGAACTGCTAATAGAAGTAAATTACAATAATAAGAAATATGACTCATTGAACCGGACCATTTCGTTTATACGTTCAGAAGGGAGTAGTACTATGGTAGCGCTATGAGACACCGATACAGCTAATCTGACCTGGAAGTTAGGGTTGAGCGGACCCATTTTCGGAGGGGTACTGTGCTGGACTGGATACTTCTCCAAGATGTCAGTGTGCGTCATCCTCCCTGAATGATAAAAGTAGGGCTCCTTAACGCGGAGTTGCTGCCCCCCATGAAGGTAGAGGGGTACTACACCAAATCTTGGTGGAACCTTTACCACCTTACGTCCAGTGGGGCGGTGATACTGGTCAACACCCTACTGGACTACTTCAAACTCATTCGGCGAGGCGAGGGTGCATATAGCCCCCCGCGCGCTGCACTTGTTGCCTCCACTGAATTAGAGAATCCATGATCACCCATTCCTTCTTGAGGCTTTCCCGCTACCCCCGGATGACTACTTGAGCTAGTTGTCGGATTTTCCCCAAACCAGGTTCGGTCTCGGGCTTCTCTAGACCTCGGGTTCCACACGACCTCCCGGTCGCCCAAAACGGTCTTGTCTGCCCCATTCAGGGCCCGACTTTGGCTTCTATTGGCCTTAAGCCCCACGTTCATTGGGCCTCGTCCCATGAGGGGAGTGAAATCGCCCTCCTCCTCGTAGCCTCGACCTGGAACCCTAGTTGGGTCCTTGGCTTCTCGTCGCCACCAAGACTCCCCACCACTTCTCTCGGACGGTAGTAGCACACCACCACCTGACTCCAGTACCGAAAACCTTGTGGTTTCTAACGGATTCCTTCCACAGTTCATTGGCCCGTCCCCTTCGTCGTCCTCAACCCTAGCCATCGTCGTGCCTACGATCAGAGTTCGCCGCAAAAATCCACATGATCTCTCGCTCACATTACATTGTTCTTCTCGCTCCCTTTCCCTCTGAGGGTCATCTGAGATCCCACTTCCACCCGCCCTACTGATGGAGAAGATCAAAAGTCAGCCTTCCTTGCGTCGTCGCCCCACCAGAGACTGATGAGCTGAGTCTAGGGGACCGGTTTGTTTCATGAGCCCGCGAGAATGGGGACGACGGAGGAGAACACTCATAGTCCGTGCATCCGGTTTTTCACCGCTCGGTACATAGAGGTTAACGTAGTTGATAGTTTTCGTCGCCATGAAGGCGCCAATTTTTGATGCCTCATGTGGATGTAGAAATGTCTAATTTTCTGTACGACAGAGGTTCACCAACATGTATGTATTCTGGTTGGCCTTAATGGCACATGTTGCAGAATAACAAAGGAGAAGAATGATAAGAAGAAGATTTTGCTTGTCTGTCTGGCAACAAACTGCAGATTTAAGTTGTATGCATCAAGGAGTAGGAAAAAGGTATCTATTCTCCATCAGATATTTGTTTCCACAACACGATTGCCCCACAATTAAGGTGAACTCATCTTTCTCGTCAAAGTTCCTGCAATAAGGTTCTTGAACGACATCCCAGACAACCCTGGTATTACACGGAAACAACTCGCAAAGCACATTCACCACGATTTACTACTACACACCAGTTTATCACAAGCCTACAAAAGAATTAGATGTCTCATAAGATAATACATGGTGATGTGATGGAGCAATTCTAGAGGATATACGATTATTGTGAAACCTTAGAAGCAATAAACCAAAAATAATTTTTTTATATATAAATATTTTGAAAGTATAATGGATATTTTGAAATTTTGAAAGTTAATGAAGGCAATTATTGACATTTCACTACTATTTTTTTTTTGTTCTGAACAATTAATGACATGGTTTTGAAAATTTGACTATTAGTGAGAGATATTATGGACATTTGACCTGTTTTGGACAAAAAATTAGACGGAAAGTACTAAATTGAGACAAAAAAAAAAACCAGGGTAGTGAGACAACAAAAAAATTACAGTAGTTTAAATGGATTCTGAGATTTTTAGGATAGTGAGGTGGAATCAACCCATTTTTATGTCCTAAAGACATCTCTTGTTCATCCAAGTTTAACAAAGTTTTAACAAATTTTAGTATGGATTGATGTATTTGTAAAACGGAAATAAATCTATATAAATAATAACTTCAAGCAATTAGACGGTCAAGGGAAAAGAGATGTGAAAACTAAACGTGTGTTTTGGAACAATAACGATCTTTACTTAGTGGCGGAACTAGTTTTTTTAGTGAGGGAGGACACTAACAAAAAAATGATGATTGTGAATAACATAAGAATATGAAATAGTAATGTAATAACATCATATAAAAACATATAACATGACTATTTATTACAAAATGTGACGTCAAGATTTCGTATCCTGAAAGTGTTGCAAAACATTTTCACTATCAGTACAATAAAAAAATCCATTCATATATGATCATTCTATCTCTCATCCATTCGTCTCTCATTTCATTTCTCAACCGATCTTGATGATATCTACGGTGGAAAATACCTTCTTTACAATCGTAGGCTCGAGAATAATAACTCAAGATCCATTGTCGTCGTAAGTAAAAATCATTACTCTCTAAGCTTGCATGCGTTTTCGCATGCAACACACATATAATATTCATTCACATTATTTGAATGAACACCAATTACTAATTACGACCCTAGATTCAGGATCTTTAAGTTACACATGAACATCTTATATGTAGATAAAATGGTTATCATCCACATTATACACATTACGAAAGAAAGAAAATGAAACAAAACATAAGAAGAAAAAGCTTCTTGAATTGTAGCAATGACGTCTTGCACTTTTTCCAACGAATTACGACTTTCTACTCGATGCTTTAACCCTCTGAACCCTCGGAGGCTATGAGATGTGGAAACACACTAGCGAAGGCAGGAGAAAGAGTCCTCCGAGTCTGCTTCTTGAAAGATCTGGCGAGTCCCCTCCGACGGTCCATCTGTCTGAGTATTCACGGGGTTCCCTACCCCGTATGAGTTCAACTTCAGCACAAAAGCTTGCTGGTGTTCTACTTCGACTATGAATGTATTGGTCACATGGTTGCGAATTGCCTCTAGGGCCGAGGAGCTGGCCAAAATTGGGAGAATAGTCCGACATGACTGGTCGGACCCATTCCCCGCTAGGATTAGTCAATAGTGGCCACTTTACCGCGATCAAGAACTCCAAAATCTCCCTTAAGGTTCGGGTCGTGCCTCTTGCTCTCCCTAAAATAACCCAGGACTTTCAGCCCAAGGAACCAGCACGCCGGTGGACCGGGAGACTCGTGCCCCTTCACGGACTTGATACTTGTGGAGCTTTAATGGTACTAACAACCTCTCCCCGAGTAAGATAGGACTTCCTACCTAACCTAGAGCGAGTACTAGAGGTCCAAAGGCCTTTGCATGCCCCCCGGTGAGCATGGTGAAGTGGGAAAACGAAAAGCCAGTCCCCCCCCGGCCCGTTAGGTGGGGAACTCGCTATGCACGAGTAGAAGAGGACGTTGAACAATTCGGGAGACTCGTGCCCCCTTCGTAACACCCGATACTTGTGGAGCCCAAAGAGTACTAACAATCCTCCTAGGTAACACATGACTTCCTGGCTAACCTAGAATGAGTACTACAAATCCAAAGGCTTTTGTATGTCTCCCTTGGTGAGCAAGCGGGCCACACTAAAAGCCCGTTCCACTTGACCTTTAGGCGGGAAACTCGCTTTGCACTAAAAGAAGAGGATGCTGAACAATTCGGGAGACTCGTACCCCTTTCGCAATACTCGATACTTGTGCAGCCCCAAACCGTACTAACAATCCTTCCAGGTAACACAAGACTTCCTACATTACTTGGAATGAGTACTAGAGGTCCAAAGGCTTTTGTATGCCCCCTTGGTGAGCATGGTAAAGCGGGCCACACTAAAAGCATGTCCCACCGGACCGTTAGGGGAACTCGCTCTGCGCCAGAAAAAGAAGACGTTGAGAAATTCCCCCCTCCTGATTGAAGACGAGGCCCTAGAAGAATGCACAACGAGGTTGTCAAGTAGCCTCGTCAGCTGCAATGATTCTCCACGGGACCTCTGCGGCAATAGTGAGGAGTCCTACCTCGGACTACTAGGATTTGAGGTCACTTGATCTCACGTCTCATCCTTAGCCTGGGTACCTTCTCGATTACCTAGCACTTTTCATTCAATGAGGTCTCCTTAGTAGGACCGACAAGCATATGAGGCAACGTAGGTACTCTCGAGTCGAACCTAGAGAAGCGACAGAATCACCTCAGAGAGATTTTAAGGATAGTTCCCCTAATGTTTTACCTGACTTATCCAGTGTTTCTAGTCATAGGACCAATATTCCGGACATGTTTAGAAATATGCCTCGTTCTTATTTTGTTTTTTATAATGAAACTCTCACGGTTATTATGCTACAAAAATGCATTAGAGATGCCATCGTCTTCTACCCCTCACTTGCACACACAAAATAAATTTGAGACGAGGTTCTACGACCCACGTTGCGTTTCTCATCGACCATCAAGGTTTGACGAAGAAGGTGGCAACAATGACGACTGCGGACGAGTGTTCAAGCTAAGCTTACAATTTAGGGACAAGACTAGAGAGTTTTAAGAGAAATTACAAAGCATATTATGACTAAATTTTTATCGATATTCTATTAAATCTGACAAACAATATTAAGAAAAATTGGATCACAATCTATTTCACATCAACAATAAAAAGTCACGTGACTATCACTTTTTGTTAAATATCTAAAATACATTTGAAAACTTCTTTCCCCATATTGAGATTAAGATTCAAATACACAAATTGCAAACAGGTGTAGAGATTAACATTTAGGATTATCTCATAAAAAAAATCTAGAGGAAAAGGTGAGTTCCTCTATTGACTAAAACAGTAGAAAGGCTGGAGTGTTACAGAGTTGTAAGGAAAAGCATTACATATTTGGCGATCATTCTAGTGCATATAGTTAGTATCTGTACATAGATTTCATACAAGACAAAAAATGGATAGGTTGTTATAGTTGAAGCTTTCTAGTAACCCAACTCATCCCATTCACTTGAAGTTGTCTCTGTATTCTTTCAACTCCCTCTGGTACCTCTCCTTGTCTTTCAATCCCATGTTCTGATAAACCTACAACAAAATCACGTTCAGAATCAACCCTCACAAATTATAACAGAATGAAACACACATATAATACTAATACCATCCGCTCGTCTGGGCCTAGATTGGTCCAGGACTCGGCTATCATTTTGGTCAACTCTCCCCTCTCTCTATTTCGGTGTAGAGAATTGAGCTCGAAATGCTTTTCAGCAAAGTAGAAATTGTAGCCGCTCCGGTTGGGCTTGGGATGGTTAGGGTCTCTTTCTCTCCGCTTCCGACCATGCTGGCCTGGTTTCGAGGTGTACGGTACAATGGCACAGCTAGATTCAGGAACCGTAGGGTGATGATAGAGTACTCCCCTCAGAATCTCCCAACCCACTTTCACACTGACCAAATAACCACAATCAAATTTCCCATCAATTGTTCCCACACCTGAAACAACACAAACGTAATTAAGACGCAATTGTACCAAATATGTGTGTGTGTCTGTTCAATTTACCATTAAGGTCGGGACAATGTTGTCTTATCTTAGGAGGTGAAAGCTGTTCATAGTTGTAAAGAAGAGTGGAGTAGTGCTTCTTCAGCACATAGGAAGAACTCGTTGCTGTCGGAGGCAAGTTCAAAGCACATGCGACTTGCCTCCATTTCTTTTCTGCAACAACCCTGTCGTACCCTCCCCTTTGGGTCACCTCAACATAAAGAGCATGCAAGTCCAGCTCCTTGCCACCAATCACAGGGATCCTTCACACATGATCAACAAGTCATCGACAAACCAGTGACAAGGTATAGCGAGTTCGGAACTTACATGAATCTGGAGCCCATTACGAAATGGAAGCGTCTGAGAGAGTCCCAGAAAGCAACAGAGTCGTCCACAACCCTACTGCTACTGCTCAGTCCCGGCACCGGCACCGGCGACATTGTGGCCATTGGGATAGATGGTCAACGACAAGGAGAAAATGTGATTTCCAAGAGAAGAACGGAGTGAGTGTGTTGTGGGTAATTAAAACAGAGAAATGCAAGTGATGGAAGACGTGGAGGGCAACGGAACTATGCTTATTATTAAAAAGGACCCACTATGAAAGCTTGTTTACATTGATATTTGGTTTGAATTTAATTACTATTTACTGGTCTAGTTGATGAGAGAGTTACATCATTTACGAGTGTGTAGGCTCTGTCGCAAGGGTCATTTCATTCGAATGCAGCCTGACAAGTCACACAAGTGAGGGCTATGTGTACTGTGAGCTGTACTTAAAGATATGCTCAGGAAGCTCCAACCCCAAGTGTTTTTGTTTTGGGGCAGTGTATATGATGGATGGTATCTGAAGCTAATACTTTCTCTCAGCCAAAATAATAAGGTGTGGTTAGGGCATCCACAAACCTACCATCGGCTGTTGGCGGATAGTGACCGACGTGGAGGATTAAAATATTAATTTTTTGTGTCCCCGTCAGCTTATTGTCTGCGCAAACTGGCAATAACCAAAGGTGGCCATTTTTTTGTCGGCAGAGAGCTGTCGGTGGGTAGAAAAATATAATATTTTAATATACAAATTTTATTGAAAATAAAGACGAAAACTAGCACACACAAGTTCGGAAATAACATAAACGAGTTTGGTACGCAAAGCTCATTGAGCATGTTCACGATTTACAGTTCGTGAACGTACTGGAGGAATTTCGGCTAGTCTTTAACGATCTCCCAAAGCGAGAACTTCGTGAAGTGGTGATCATGTTGGGAAAAATACTGGTCCACCGCTGTAGATCGGAAGAAATTTTCGTTATGTCCCGGCAGGACAGCCAGAACTACTTCACGATAACAAACTTCAAAACGGTGCATTTTCCGGGATATCTGCTGCCAATGGTTATGCACTGCTTCTGTGTGCGCTGTGGGGCATCTGCCGGTGCATTTTGGACATAATTTGCGAACACTTCCGGCCAATACCTGTTATTTGGCCCCGGAAGGGCATCGTGCAGCCAACATAGTACCAAAACCATCTCTTCCTAATTGCTCCAGAGGTTTGCTGTCACGCCCCGAATTCGGTATGACCGAACCCAAAACGTGAACGGTGAAACAAGTAAAGTGAATTTTCAAACATGTTAATAACCCGCTTCAAAACGCCACTTATCATTAATCAAAAAAATATTTTTACAACTGAAAATACGTTCAAAACAAGCGAACAAAAAGCCAAAAAGTACGTCGCTAAACTACCAAAGACCCGGACTACCTCTCCCAGCTCTTCAAGTTTCGAGAGTTCTCCTAGTCCGCCTCGCGGCCAGTACCTGTAGGAAAAGCAGCGCACCTCATCGCGGCACATAGCAACACTTTTCTGATTGCTAATCGAAAGGAGGGCCTCTCCTTCATTGAGGAACCTCGCAACACTTTACCGATAGTTAGTCGGAAGGTGGGCCAACCTCAACCCGGTACCGTGGCACCCTTTGTCGATGGCGAGTCGACAGGCGGGCCAAACCTCCACACCAATACTATAATCACACAATACTTAGCAAATAGCGAAATTAACATAAAGACTAACTACCACTCAGCAAGTCAGTCAATAACATACGGGTTCAACACCCCACAGGCACACATGGCCACACGCAAACACAATTAGTTCACTCAACCTACGGGCACAACCAGGTGCCCACATGCACTTCTATCATACAATAAGTTTTCTTAACCTACGACACCACCAAGTGCCACCTGCATTTCTATTGCTCGATACGTTCACTTACCCTACGACACCACCAAGTGCCACATGCATTTCTATTGTTCGATAAGTTCACTTAACCTACGACACCACCAAGTGACATGCATTTCTATTGATAACTTTCCCTAGTCAAGGCCGATATCCGGCTACTTTTCCCTACCTCATAAAGCGTTCCAAGTCTGATGCTCACGCTCCGGCAATGCTCACGATCACCCGCTTAGCCTCCTCTTTCCGCGGTCGGTGGCATGGTCTAAGGTGATCAAAAAATAATACACTTTTTAAATATGCTGGAAAAACCGAATTTAATGAATTTAAGGCCCAAACGCAACCCCGACAATGTCGATCGCTCCCAAACTTCCCAATTACTCGACAGTGTCAACAATGGGCCCGGAAAGGTCCGATTCGCCCGGCTCGGCGAATCTGCCCGGGATCGGAAAAACGCGCTTTCGGGGCTCCGAAAATTCTCATTTTCGTTTCTACGATCCTAATACAATTCGCGTGTTCCAACGCATTCGACGGAAGCAAATTCCGATGTCCGAGCGATTTAATTCGCTTATAAAGTTTCTAAACCTGACATTTCCAATTTTCCCAATTTAATTCCATAATTTAATACGGGTTCGAATCATCGACTCGGGTATCGTCCAAGACCTCCCAAACACGAAAAACACGAGACCCGACCACGTGGGCCCCACCCGGCCATCCTTAGGCCGTGGGTGGCTGGACCGGTTTGGACCAGTCCGGCACTGCCGTGGCCGGTCCAGGCCACGACCAGCCACCACCCACGGTGGCTCACGATGGTCGGAGTTCCCGTGAGCCTCCGGTCACCGGAAACCGATCCTTTTCGCCCCTAAACATTTCTAACGAACCCTAAACCTCAACCGTTCATCATTTAACCAATTATGATCAAAACCCTAGAATTCAAACACGTCGAAATGAAAAAAAATTCGGGTTCTTACCGTAGGGAACGTTGAGAGAATGTAAAATATGCAAGAAAAGAGACGATCCAACAGTCGGATTGTCGATAAAACCCTAAAACCTCAACCTTTCTTCTCCTTTCTTCTCTCTTCTTTCTCTCTCTTTTTCTCTTTTTTTTTTTTTTCTGATTTGGCCGACCATCTCTCTACCCTTCTCTTTTTATTTTGTTTTAAATTCAAACACACCAAAAAAGACAAAAGTACCCCCATCTCCTCTTGTCTTTTAGTTCAAAGTCCAAGGGCATTGTTGTCGTTTCAACTCCCTTCCACCACATTCTTGACAACTATCAAGTGGGTCCCCTTAGTTAAAAAAATATCTTCGTAGATATTTTTCAGTCAGATTCGCGAAATTCGGCCGTCTCGGGCCCTGTGCGGGCCCATTTTCCAAGAATTTATGAAATTTCGCGTGCTACAAGAAAACGGACCAACTAAGACTGCTGCAATGACGGCTAAGCTTTTTGGATTCAAATCGGGCCTCGAACGGACCAAAACGTCGCTCGGTTGACTTTTTCGGCAAAAAGTCAACTTTTCCCGAATTAGTCAAAAAGTTTCCCCGAGTCACCCAGAACTCACTTTGGTCGATATCGGGGTCAACTTAAGTCCGATATGACCCTCGGGGTCAATTTTAGGTTCATTTAGGTGTATGTCCAAAATTTTAAATTTTTCCGTTTTTCCGCCGATTTGACCGGCATTGACCAGGAGCGGTCCTTACATTTGCTGTTATGCCAGCCATTGCACCTTCGAAAAATTGAAGAAATGTAGGAAGGGGTTAAAAGGAAAGAAGCTCGGGAGCAAGAGAGGTTGTGGATTGGAGAGGTGTGAAAAAAATAAAAGGATGAGGTGGCTTTTATAGCCCCAAACCACCGGCCACCTAGGGGTAATTTGGTCCTTTAGCATGGTCATGGCAATAATGTCACACAACCCAAGAATTAGATAAAACAACAATTCATTAAATTAAAAAAACTACAAGTGAAAAAACTACAATGTTTTAAATTAAAAAAACAACCAATTAAAAAACAACAAAAAAAAACAAACTAATTAAAATAAAAAAGCACGGGATGCGGCACTACTGAGCCATAGGCCGCTGGTACGTCGTTCGGTAGTCCGAAGTAGCACCCGTGGTTCGCTCACTCTCATCCTGTGGCGTGTCTTCACGAGTGCGCTTGCTGGAGTCAGTAGACACATCGACATCGAAGTGACTCATCAGTGTGCCTTCGTTTCCTTCTTCGGGCTGCTCGACTTCAAAATATTTTGAAGTCCACTTCGGCTCGTCTCTAACCAGCCTCCACCAATGTTTCCAAGTGAATGGATGGTTTCCCTTCTTCTCGTACTGTTCTTCGGCCAATGTCGTGACTTCATCAACGGAACGGCCGCTCCTGTCATCCCTCATCGTCCGTGTGTAAATCCCATGGATATTTGTCACTTTCGGATTGACTTGGCCCTAGTGGTCTTTACACTGCTTCAATGAACTTACAGGATCATCCGGTCCACGCATAGCAGCAACTTCGTCGCCGATGGCCCCCCAATACTTTGGATTATGTTTCTGATCCCCGTGAATTGAATCGTAGGAATTGTGCATCCAAGCTCAAACTAAACGCTCATCCTCATCCATGCTCCATAGAATTTGCCTCCCTTTAGGTTTAGGTGGAACCACGGCGGCGGCGTCGGTAACCGTGGGAAATGCCTCGGTTGTCAGACCGGATGAAAGGCCGGGAGGGAAAAGCTGTTGCGTTGTCGGGTCGAACATGTCGTCGGCCAACGAAGTGAACATATGGCCCCACTCGTTGAGATCGAACGACATTTCAAGACGGGAAAAATATGACTAGTGGAGTGAGAATAGAGAGAAGAAAGGTACAGTTTGTGGATAAAAATTGGAAGAAAAAAAAAAGTTGGTATTTATAGAGGTAAAAAGCAAACATAAATTAATTTTGGGCTGCTAGCGACCGGACACGTGTCGCCAGCGCGTGACCCAACGGTTGGCGCGACGATCGAGGAGGCCGAGCTCACCCCGCCATCGAGATGTGCTGGCGAGGACCTCAACGGCTATCTTCCCCGCCAACGACCTCCCCGCCAGCTCCCTGCCAGCTCCACGCCTGCTCCTCGCCGGCGATTGCTCCCCTCCAGCACCTCCCCTCAAGCGACTGTGGATGCCCTTTGTCGGGCGGACTTTGTTTGCATTATTCGTTTTGTTAGTTGCCTTGTTTGTTGGAATCGGAAAATGTCGTATCAAGAATCGATTAGAAAATCACTGAACCGGGGACTATTCGGTGGGCACCGGTTCAGGGAGAAGAAAATCATCAGTGAATCGGCTTATAATCGACTAACACTTATTGGGTTGTTAAGGCCCAAACTTTTCCCGACCTATTCTCACTTGAAACTCAGCTCCGTCAACAACTCAACTCGCATTTTTGTTGTTCATGAGTTGTCCAATGAAGATAATTGCTTCCAGCCGTCTGATTGGTAGGTGAGCTAGTCAGGTAGCATTGAATGTCAGTACTGCTGAATCATTATTGGGCAACAGATCCTTACCGCTACGTAAGATATGTTATCCGCCGGTAAAATACTTCAAGAACGAATACATGGGTCAGGTAAGATCCATCGCCAAAGTCTCGTAGCCCAAGAATTTTTCGATATTTGAACATATCCGTTAGATAAGAGAGAACTTCACTCACAGATGGATTCCGTTGGTGAAGTGTCTCACATGGTCCACGGAAAGGATCCGTTAGTTAATTTTTTTCAACTCATACACTGATAATATCTGTTAGTGAACTTTGACATATGGCCCACGGAAATTATCGGTTAGTTGTTTTTACACCAGACCTACGGATACACTCAGCTAGTGAAGTGTATCATATGGGCCACGGTTAATATCCGCTGGTTAAATTTACCATTAGACCAATGGATCTTATACGTTGGTGAACTATTTTACCAAACCAACAGATAGATCCGTTGGTGAACGCTTTCGCTAGGGCGACAAATACTTTCTGTTGGTGCTCTTTCATCAGTCCGACGTATTGTATCTGTTGGTGAATAAATTATATACCAATCGGCCAAGTTATGTTTTAGAGTAAAAAAATCTAGAAATCTTGCACCCGAATATGCACTTCACTTACACATTTACTCTGTGATTTAATATTATTGCCAATGAATACGGAAGCGGTGAAATACTTATTTGCTGCACACAAACGGTTAATAATGGTTCACCTCATACAACAACCTCATGAAGTTTTCCATAGTTTTTGTTCATCACATATTATGAATAAGTTTTGATAAAATAGAATGAATAAGTTTGAAGGCATTACGACGAGGGGTGGGGGTGGACGACGGGAGCGCGGCTGGTCCGAATGTAGATGACGCGAAAGCGGTTGATTGGGTAAGCGAATTTTTGAATTTGGACAGAGCCCGATCGGCAAGGGTGATACTCCCCCGCGGTGAGTAAGCGGGTTCTTTTTCCGAGCATTTTTCCCACATTCTCTTAAGGCCTACAAATTAAAAAAAAAATTGTAAATTTACAAATAATAAACAAACATGTACAATTTGAAAATGCACAAAGTAATATTACTTACTATAACTTCAAGTGATTTCAAGTGCTCGAGTGGTCATGTGAACTCGTCAGCACTGTTTAAGAATTCAAGGGGCATAAGAATCTCCAGATCTGGGTTGTCGTCGGTTTTATAGCCCTCCACTCACTTGTCACACCATTCTTTAATGTCGTTCTTCTACTCCTGAAAGAGATTGTTTTCCTATGTCTACTAGTAGCATATGTCTAGTACATTTTGATGCTCTCTACGTTTTACAACAATATATATATATATATATATATATATATATATATATATATATATATATATATATATACATATAGGATCGTTTTTGGGTGCAACCCGGGTGCTACAGTGAGATTGTACGAATTGGTCTTGACCACGCGATGCGTTGATGCGGACAACTGAGATTAGATGTCGACGCACGGTGGAACATATTGTAAATAACGCACGTCGTGTCGGGTAGTTTGGAGGTTCAGACTTTTTGAGGGTAAATTGGGTATTTTGTTAAACACATGATCGCGCTAAACTCGTTATCGTTCTCCTTAGTCTTATTCTCTTCTAAGCTTTTCCAAATCTCTGAAATCGCTGGGTTTAGGTCAGATTAAAGATTACTTGAGACATAGCGGCATGCATCGGTGTTATCGCTTTGATTCGTTAGCTTTACGCACTAGTCAATACTTTCGATTCGAGGTATTTCTCGGTGAACACGAACATTAGGGCTTTTGAGTTATCAAATGTTTGGATTTGGGGGTTTTAATATGCGGTTATTGTCTATAGTTCCATGTCATTCCACATGCATATTATTTGATTTTGGATTATCTTTTTATGATAATTGGTGGTTATTTTTATGTGTTTAGCGTTTTTATGACTTTTGATCTTCTGTTTGTTTTTGTGTAGCAGAATGGAAAAGAGTATGGTTTCAATCTCGGAGGCAGGCATATAGCCAAACATGGCGGAGCACTGTTGAGACAAGTAAATATCGTACTAGTATATATGTTGAGTGCATCCAAGATATATAATGCGTGTATCCATATCTTGAATATGCCAATATATACGTTACATAGTATCTAGAATCTACATTCTACATCCAGGATCTATAATTTAGATATCCAGAATTTAGGTTGGTCATATCCATATTATTGATGTGGTAAGTTTTACGACTGATAGTGTACTTGTTTTAATATCCATAGTGACTTCATCCATGGATGAAGAACATATTGCCAATACTCTTTCTCTGATATACAAGTCATCCACAAGTACATCCAGAGATGACTCTAATGTCCCTCTCGTTGAGATGTAGAAGAGTGTGAACTCATTTGCTCAAAGTTAGTACAATGCATGAAAGAAGAAGAAGAAGAAGAAGAAGAAGAAGAAGAAGAAGAAGAAGAAGAAGAAGAAGAAGAAGAAGAAGAAGAAGAAGAAGAAGAATGTGCAACAGGGGAAGGGGAACCCTCAAAGGAGATTGTTGTTTCTGGAGGAAAGATGAAGGTTGATGGATATATAGAGATTGAAGCCATAGAGAAGAGTAAATGTCACGCCCCAATTTCAGTAAACCGAACTCGGGACGCGACGTTCAATTATAAGAAAACACCTTGGAACCTTTTCCATTAAAACCCTTTACAATACCAGTTTAGTTCAACAAAAGATAAATACAACTCAAAATACAACGTCCCACAAGCGGACAAAAAGGCGAGGTATCCGTCGCTAGACCAAAAGTAAAAACCCGGACTCCACTCCTAGCTCCACAAGCTTCGAGAGCTCACCTAGTCCGTCCCACGAATAGTACCTGTAGGAAAAGCAGCTAGGGGTGAGCGTTCGCTCACCACCACGGATAACGGACTGACTACGGCATAATCAGCAGACAAAGTCGGTAACACCAACAACAAACTCAACCCCGGGGATCACTGTCCCCAACCCAAGTACTCTGACTAACAAACACCCACGGTGACCTTCCTCGAACGACTCATCACTCAAACACGTAAGTAGACACGACACAACGATCACGACCTCTTCCAAGGACTCAAAGGAACCACGTAACCCCAAACAAGATCACAAAGGATCGCACACCAAACAAGATCACAAAGGATCGCAAACCAGCTGCTCAGTAACCTCCCTCACGCCCTTTACCGATCTCATCAGGTCAGGCGGTCGACCTGTCGCATTTCCTCGACACAAAGTCGGATCAGACTGTCAACCTATCACACTCACAACCCCGAACCACACACGCGTGGCCAGGACCCCTTTACTGACAGGCGGGCCCCCTACCTTGTCTGAACGTGCAGACGCGTGTGATCGAGGACCCCCGTTTAATGAAGCGGGCCCACAACCTCAGGTAACCACAATCACAATTCAACAAACAGCAACAACACAAGTTCAGCACTCCACAGGCACTCATGGCCACCCAAGACACCAACCCTAAAACACGAACTCAACAGCCCCACAGGCACTCACGGCCTCCCAAAATACACCAACAGTGACTCACGGGTCAACGACCCCACGGGCACTCGCGGCCACTCAAAACCACCAATAGTCAAGACTCTGGTTCAACAACCCCACGACACTCACTACCACTCAAGACACACCAACGATCAAGACTCGGGTTCAACAACCCCACGGCACTCACTGCCACTCAAGACATCAACAGTAAGACACGGGCTCTCATGGCCACCCAAGACACCAACAATTAAATACGGGCTCTCAAGGCCACCCAAACTCAACAATAAATAACACGGGCTCTCAAGGCCACCCAAACTCAACAACAATTAACACGGCTCTCAAGGCCACCCAAACTTAACAATAAATAACACGGGCTCTCAAGGCCACTCAAACTCAACAATAAATAACGCACAACAACCTCCGGCACACTCGATGCCTCCAACCGTCCTAAGATCATTAGTTTCACAAACAACCTCCGGGCATGGTCATATGTCTCCAGTAATTCAATTATCGCTAAGTTCTCTGTTCCTACGACACTACGAAGTGTCACATGCTTTCCTCTTAAACGCTACAATCCCGTATCATGCAGTTCTAATATTCGCTAACCTACTCAACCCACGACACCCCGGTGTCACATGCAATACTACTGTTAACTTTCCCTAGTCAGGGCCGAGATCCGACTACTTTTCCCTACCTCAACTGAAGAGCAACCGCTATGTTTCCTAGCTGTTGACGTTCTGGCTCGCTACCTCCGGGCTTCACTTCGATCGAAGCCGGACGCTAAAGAGAACACGAAATCCATAGATTAATAACGGTTCCACCGCTAAATTAAAGGTTACGATTAATCCAGTCTAGACCCGACAATTGTCCTTTAAACTCGAGCGGGCTAAAAGCGTGGTCACGGCGAATCGGGTTTGAGTACCCGAGCACCGAAACCGGTGCATGCGAGGCACGGTCCCAATGCACGAATCCCGAGGTCCGATTCAGCGGTCCGCTTTTGTTCCTTTTTAACCCAAATAGCAGTCCAATTTACCCAGAAATCCAGAGTCGTTCCCAATTCCGATTAATAACCCTTTTTCAAAACAGAACGGTTTTTATTTTAAATCAAATTCCCTTTTTATTTCAAATCTGTTTCTGTTCCGATCTTTTGAGCCCAAGATGAATTAAGTTCGGTTTTTGAACAACCGTCCCTAAATCCCGTTTACAAATTTGATTCTCAAAATTCCTCGATTTAAAACCGTTTTTAAAACCGACTTGATTTTAAGTCCTTTTTATTTTAAATTCCTTTTTCCTTAAATCGGATTTTCGTTTTACAATCCTTTCTTTTCCAAAACCTTGATTTGATTCCAACCAAAACAGATCTGAAACCATCTTTTATTATAAACTGATTTTGATTCAATTAATTCCCTTTTCAATTCAAAAACCGTTCCAAATATTAAACGATTTCATTAGCAGGTTTAACCCAATATTATTCGATTTCATTAGCAGGTTTAACAGATATTAATCGATTTCAACAGATTCAAATTAACTTGAAACGAACAGCACGGGAACCGAAAAAGAGGGGCTCGGTTTTGAAACCGGTCGGCCACCGACGGAGACGCCGCCGGCGACCACACCCCGTGGTGAGAATCTCACCGTGGAAGACGAGGTGGTGGAGCACGGCGGAGCACGGCGGCTCTTCGGCTCTGGGAGTGGACGGCGACGACGGCTAAACGGAGAAGAAGGGGAGGAGCGTCGGGACGGTCGTGTCCCAGGCGAGCTCGTCTCGCCGGAAATATGGAGAGGGAGGTCGGGTCTCGGTGACGGCGAGGGTTTCGCCTGAGACGAGGAGGAGACGAGGTCGGGAACGAGGGCCGGTGGCTAGATCTGGACGGAGGCGAGGAAGGTGGACGGTCGGCGGCGAGATGGGGTTCGAAGGGCTCGGCTCTGTTCTGAGAGGGAGACGGTGGTCGGAGACGGCCGAGCTCGGGCTCGGGACGGCCGGTGGAGGGGATCGGTGGTGGTCGGATCCGGTGAGGGAGGTGAACGAAGAAGAAGGCGTGGAGGAGGAGATGAGGGTGAGGTCGGGTCGAGGGAGGGACGTGGTGGCTGGACGGAGAGGGAAGGCAAGGGAGAGGGCCGGAGAGACGCCGGCGACGGCGAGACGACGAGGACGGCGAGGGTGAGGTCGGGAGAGGAGAGGGGCGGCTGAAGGAGAAGAGGAAATGAGGATTAGGGTTTCAGAACCCTAATGCCCACCTTATATAGGTCGGGCTTTGGGCCGGGTCTGTGGTTTGGGCCGGGTCTGTTGGTCGGGTCCGGTCCGACCCGGTCCGACCCGAAAGTTTTTTTTTTGAAGCGGGTTTTACAGTAAATATAGGTGTCCAAGGGTACACAAAAACTATAGAAATGTATTTATTTCTAAGAAACGTGGGGAGAGGTATAGGTTGAAGAACAAGTTATCACCGAAGCAACTCGTTGAAGCTATAGAAGGTTGAACGATGTTTAAAGAACGACATTCAGGGAGTTTGGCTTTGGGCACATCTTGGAGTTGCAGATGAAGATTCTCCAACCCTGTCTTGGATTCTACCTGGTGTCCAATTTTAACTTGCCAACATGTCTCTTGAACTGCACAAGGAGAAGGTGCGGATAACTGAAGTAGAAGTGCATGAAACTCTTAGTATTCCAATTGGACCAAGGGAAGTGGTATTTGATATGGGTGATGCTAATAGGACCATTGAACTTATCACATGGCTTTGTCAATTCAGTGAAAAGTGGAAGTTGATTCGTAATATCGCCACCATAGTTCTCAAGGATAAGATTTTTACGCGGGTGGGGGTGATAACTTCAAATGTAACTTTATGGTCCTATTTGTGACTTGTATGATTGAATCTGGGACGGAAAAATTGGTAAACCATGCGTACTTCCATGCAATTCATGATGTATCCTAGATATGTGAATTCAACTAGTGTCATTTCCTAGTGAAGAAGAATCAGTCTACCAGGAGAAAATGAGAATCCCAAAGAAAGAAGACGAGGTCTTATGCGGGGTTAATTGTGTTATTGACTATAAGTTGTTCATAACTGTATTTGGTTAGCTCATATTGTGAATATGGTTTGTCTAGCTTCTAGATATTGATATTGTATGTTATGAAGAATGAGTAGAGTTTTATGTATTCATATTGTGCGGTTGTTTTGTATGGATTGGGTTGAATTTTGAATCAGTGAAGGACTAAGAGACTGCCCACCTCAATCTCATCATTAAAAAATGTTGCTTTGTCAATGTCTATGCTCCCAATTCAAGAAGAGACATAAGGTCCCGCTGGTGTTCCTTAAAAGAAAATATATTGACACTTGCTTCCAATCATCTAATATTGCTAGGTGTGGATTTAATGTCATCCTGTATGTAGAAGAAAGATGAATTCCAAGAAGATCACGCTCAACTATATCTGCTTTTCAGTTATTTGTTAATTCTCTTGCTCTTATAGATCTACCATTGATAGGAGGAAAGTTCACCTGGTTTGGTTCTGCTTCTATTGCCTCTAAAATAGACTGGTTTTTAATCTCTGAATAATTTCTAGCTTCATTTGCAACTATAACTCAACTTTGTCTTCCTATAACCATTTATGATTATAGGGCTTTAGTTTTATTTGATAATCAATTGGATTGGGCCCCCATGCCTTTTAAATTTCTGAACATCTGGCTTGAAGACACGAGATTCATGTTTGTAGTCTAAAATGGTTGGTCTTCTTTCAATGTGGGAGGCCTCTCCCATTTTTTCTTGTGGCAGAAGTTAAAGCTACTTAAAGAGAAGCTTAAATTATGGAAAACTGAAGTATTTGGCCACTTGGACTCAAGTATTTCTAAAATCACCAAGGAGATTCTTCTATTACACACAGTTGTAGAAACCATACCTTTTACTCTCAAGGAGTGTAGTAACAAAAGTGCCCTAAAGGCTAAATTAATTGAGAAAGTGAAGCTATCATCCACGTTGTGGAGCCATAAAGCTAGGAAGAAATGGTTCTTGGATGGTGATAGGGGTTCAAATTTTTTCCACAGGATTGAAAACTTCAAGGGTTCCAAGAAGAAAATCTCTCAGATCCTGCTTCATGATCAATTTCTCTCTGATCCTACACAAATCAAAATTGCAGCAACCAATCATTTCAGCTCTAGATTCTCATCAGTTTCTCAAAATTATATTACAATTGATCTTTTAAACTTCACATCTCATTTAAAAGATCAAGCCTCAAGATTAGAAAGAACATTCTCTAGGGAAGAAGTCCTCAAGGCTATAATGGCATGTGCTGGAGATAAAGCAACATGACCTGATGGATTCATTCTCAATTTTTTCCAAGTCCATTGGCCTATAATTAAATCCAATTTCATGTCCTTCATCAATCATTTCTATAAGTCATTTGGGAAAGGGTCTCAACTCCTCTTTTCCGACTCTAATTCCAAAATGTGACTCTCCTCTCACTTTTGATGACTATAGACCTATAAGTCTAATTGGAAGCTCCTACAAAATCCTCTCCAAACTCCTGCCTACAAGACTCAAAGGAGTTATTAGTTCTTTGATTGGATATGAGTATACAAACTTCGTAGCAGGAAGGCAAATAATGGATGACATTCTAGTAGTATCTGAAGTTGTTCCCCATCTCAAGAACTCAAAGGAAAAGTCCTTCATTTTTAAGGTGGAATTTGAAAAGGCTTTTGATAGTGTCAGTTGGAACTTAATCATGAAACTACTCACTATGTAAGGGTTTGGTACTTTCTGGAGAATGTGGATGAAATCTTGTCTGAGAGCCCATGTTTCAATACTTGACAATGGTGTTCCCAACCCTAATTTTCAACTCCACAAAGGTTTAAGGCAGGGATGTGCATTATCTCTATTACTATTCAAATCATGAAGGTTAGTTTATCTGAAAAACTAATTTATGGTATTCCTCTAAGTCCAACATGTCCAACAATATCTCATCTGCAATATGGAGATGACCCCATCTTTCTCATCAAAGCAGATCTTGAAGGAGCTACAAATCTAAAGTATGCTCTAGAAATGATTCAGATCATCACTGGCCTAAGTGTAAACTTCAATAAATCCACTCTGATACCCATGAATATTTCAACAGATCGGGCTGACCTCTACTCCAAGATCCTTGATTTCTTTTTAGGATCCCTGCCTATGGCCTATTTAGGCTTCTCTATAGGAGCCAATCCTAAAACATTAATTACCTAGAAGCCAATTATCAGCAAGTTCAGGAACTATCTAGGTTTATGACAAGAAAAGCTATTATCCTAGCTGATAATCTTAGCAGATTATTGGTCGCCCACTGGTGGTTGATCCCCCCACCAAAAATTCGCAACTTCCATGTGTATTTTATCAATAATTCCATGTAGTAATTTAAAGACAAACATAATGTAGAATAGGATGGATGTGAGGACAGGTGGGATCATGACCTCCCTTCGAGTAGGGGACATGAGCTTGCCATCCCAAGATTGGATACTTCTTGTAACCCAATCTCCCAAGTATCGCATGCTACGGGTAATATGTCTCTCGACCATGTTAGGAACCTCCAAGTAAAGGGATGCCTCAAATATCTCCACAATATCTAAAGTATGACAACAGGCCTTCCAGTCATTAGTGGGGGTATTTGAATCGAAAAAAGACTTCTGGTTGTTTAAGACATGTTCAGAAAATGTTCCAAAGATGGTGAGGATGTTTCAGACATTTTCTACCTCCTCTAGGTTAGCTATATAGAAAATTTAACAATCGTTAGCAAAAAACATATGAGAGTTAATATGATCCCCGCGGTCCATAGTGATGCCATGAATTCTGCCTTCCTCTTGTTCCACGTTGGGCATCCTAGAGAGGCCCTTCATGCAGCATAGGAAGAGGTATAGAGAGAGGGGATCCCCTTATAGGATGCCCCGGATCGAAGAGAAGACTAGGGTATCGTTGCTCATCGAGTTGACATAATAAGTAACCAACTCCATGCAAGCCGCGAGAAGGGCCTTCCATACATCTAAGAAGCATACTTTATCATAACTTGCAGCAAGAAAGGCCATTCGACTTTGTCATATGCTTTACTCATATCAAGTTTTAGATCCATAAAGCCATTAGAACCTTGAGTATTTCGTCTAAGGGAGTGGATTATCTCAAACGAGATGAGAATGTTATCATGAATATTCCTTCCTAGTTTGAACGCCCCTTGAGTTTGAGCGATTATGTCATTGAGAAAAGTTTTGAGTCGATTAGCTAAAACCTTCGATAGGATCATGAAAACCACATTATATAACCCTATAAAGCGTAAGTTCGTGACCATAAAAGGATTTTTTTTTGGAATGGGGACAACATTGTTAGCATTAAGCCCTGAATCAAACATACCCCCTGAATTGTTGTAGCACAAAATGAATAATCTTACCCTACACCATAGTCCAATAATGTTAGTAGAATCTGGGGTTAAGACCATCATGCCCTAGAGCCTTATTTGGATCCATTTGGAAGATAACGTCCCTAATTTCATCTATCCTAGCAGGTAGGAGGATGGTGGTATTCTGTACGTCCAAAACAAGCCTCCTTTAGAAGGAGATAGGGAAATTTTGTAAGTTTAGGAGACTTGTGGTGAGTAAATTTAGTGAAGTAGTCGATCACCAATTCCCTCATTCTTATCCCCCATATTACTTATTGGACAATTGCATCCGAGAGTGATCATATCGTATTCACCTCACGATTAAAATAGGTTGTTGCATGAAAGAATTTCGTGTTTCGGTCATCCTCTATTAGCCACTGATGTTTAGCTCGTTGCCTCTAAAATGTTTTCCGTCGCCTCATCCTGGATTTGGATTGCTTCTTGCTGATGGACCCCTGCTCTGTCCATCTTTCCATTCAATTTTGCATCGACACTATTTGATATGGTTCAATGTCTTCCGGAAGATTGTTTTACCACCAATGATCCAAGATAATGCCAATCTTACTGATGGCATCAACAATAAGTTCTAATGGATTCATGCATTCAACCTGAATTAGACGGCCACATTTTGGCTCCTAAGTTCAGCGTAATTCAAATCGAAACTTACGATTTCCAAATAGTGTTATGAAAATAGCAAGTGTGAGGAGAATGGGGAAATGGTTGGACGTTGTCGTTCCAATATTCCTGAGCTCCACATCCAGCGGGGAATAATAAAAGTACCTCGATGTAAAGGCTCGGTCAATTTGAGATTCCACACGCCGGAGATGATTTTGTCCCCTAAACAAGGTGAAAGGGTGGCCTTTTAGCGAGACATCACAAAAGTTCAAGTCATCGATTACTTCCTCAAAATCCTTAAACAGAGTCGTCTCATATAGTCGCTCTCTCCTCGATTCCTACTGGTAGAGGATACCATTGAAATCCCCAATTAGCACCCGTCATTCCTTTATAGCGTCCCATAATTGTCGGAGTAAATCCCAAGTTTGACGTTGGCCATGAAAACGTGGCACCCGAATCAATTGATATCCCAGGCAGGTAACCTGGGTATCGATATAATATGGTCGAGTGGGCTTCATCAAGACCTCAATGTCGGTCATCCAAAACAGGGAAGGGACCCCTCTGGTCATTCATCGCTGGAACACCCAAGTTTCTTTGTAGAATCGTTAGTCAAGAATCCAACGTCAATGTTTCACAATGGAGCACTATTTGGGTGGGTGGTAAGGAGATGCTTGAGATGCATAGAGTGGGTATCAGTGCCCATATATTGGTAATTCCAGGCGATAATGCGATGGTTTGGTCCATGGTCTATTCCGAGAGCAGTTGGTACCATCTCTTGGGGGGTGATGCAGGTAGGGATAGTGGTTAAGATATTGCCCGAGAGGAATCCAATACTCGTGGTTGATATGGAGAGGGTGGTTGTGCTGGACTAGCAGTGCTGTCGGAAGAACGACACTGATGACAACATGGAGTTGAGGATAAATCAAGAGCCAGGCCTGCAGCGAAACCCTAGACGCAGACATTCGCTTTTGTTGTAAAATAATAACCTTAGGTTTTCATTTTTTTTTTCAACTTCTACCCCTCTATTTTGATAATTCTAAAGAAGTATTTTTATTTCAGTGAGATTTCTATAAAAATGACCATTTTATATTTTAAAAATAATAAAAAAAATTTTAATAGTAAGTCATCATTTTAAAATAATGTATACTGTGTAACAAAAAGAAAAGTTCAAAATATTTTTTTTACATTAAAAAAATAAAAGGGGTAAAAACTAATACATTAGAATATTAGTTCTGTAATTATCCATTTATTTACTAAGATATTACTATTCAGGTTAATTTTGGATTGAGAATTCTCTAACATAAATCAAATTATAATAAGTATGTAATAACCACTCCCGGTCAATGCCAGTCAAACCTGCGAAAAACAGGAGAATTTAATTTTTTTTTAGGACTAACAGTTAAGTGAACCTAAAATGACCCCGAGTGTCATACCGGACTTAAGTTGACCCTGTTATTGACCAAAGTGAGTTCCGGGGGACTCAGGGCAACTTTCTGATCAATTTGGGAAAAGTTGACTTTTCGCTGGAAAAGTCAACCGAGCGACGTTTTGGTCCATTCAAGGACCGTTTTGGATCCAAAAAGCTTAGCCGTCGTCGCAGCGGTATTAGTTGAACCGTTTCCTTGTAGCCCGTCAAGTTTCGTAATTTCTTGGGAAAAGTGCCCGTTCGGGGCATGAAACGTCCGTTTTTCGCGAATTTGATTGGAAAATATCAAGTAGATATTTTCCAAAAGGTGTGGGACCCACCTTGACACTTGTCCATTATGTGGTGGTGTTAGGTTTTGGGGGGGAAACAAGAGAGGACAAGGGGGGTGGCCGGCCACACACTTATTAAAAGAAAAAAAGAAAAGAGAAATGAGTTAGTTGTTTAGAAAGAGAAAGAAGAGAAAAGAAAGGGAGAGAAGGAGAAGAAGAAGAGATCTTGGAGTTAGGGTATCCACCATTCACGTCATCCAACCCTTGGATCGTCTCAAAGCAAGAAGAAAGTGCACTCCCCTCGTTCTCCTCTACGGTATACACCGAACCGATTCCCGTTTTGTTTAATTTTGGGAAGTTAGGTTTTATGTTAAACTATTAGTTTAGGGTGTTTGAGGTTGGGGGAATTTATTGGAGACGTTTTAGAGGTGTTTGGAGGTGTGATTGAACGTTTTCCGGCGACCGGGAGCTCGGGAGGAGCTCCGGCCACCATAGGGGGTGGCCGGCCACCATAGGAGGTGGCTGGCCGGAGCTAGGGCCGACCACCACCATGGTGGCCGAGCCCCATTGAAACCCTAGGGCCCACGGCCAAGTGGGCCGGGTGGGGCCCACGTGCTCGGGTGATCGGGTTTAGTGTTCGGGTGGTTTAAAACGTTCCCAGGACCATTTATCCATAACCGAATCGAAAATTGGAATTAAATTGGAAAAGTTATAATTATCGTGTTTAGAAACTTTAAACGTTAATTAATTGACTCGGAAGTCGGAATTCGATTCTGTCAAGTACATTGGGACCCTTGAATTATTCTAAGACCGTAGAAACGAAAACGGGAATTTTTAGAGCCCCGGAAGGGCATTTACAAAACCCGGGCAGATTCGCCATGTCGGGCGAATCTGGCCTTTACGGGTCCCTTATCGACAATGTCGAGTAATTGGGAAGTTTGGGAGCGATCGACATGGTCGGGGTTAAGTTTGGGCATCGAGTTTAATGATTTTCAGTTTATTCCTGCGAGTTGTTAAGTGGCTTTAAATTGTGTTCTTTTAGATCGTGCCACGGACCGAGGCAAGGGAAAGCTGGGTGAGTGACTGAGATCATCACCGGAGCTCGTTGGTTGGCTTTTGGGAGAATACGCACGAGGTAGGGAAAAGTAGCCGGATCTCGGCCCTGACTAGGGAAAGTTAACAGTAGAATTGCATGTGACACCGGGTTGTCGTGCGTTAATTAGGTTTATCGAATATTAGAAAGGCATGATACGGGAACGTAGTGAATATTAGAAAAGCATGTGATACTTAGTAGTGTCGTAGGAACAGAGAACTTAGCGATATTGGAACTATTGGAGGCATATGACCATGCCCAGAGGTTGTTTGTTTAGTTTATGTTTTGGGTGGCCATGAGAGCCCGTGTTGTATTGTTGGTGTCTTGGGTGGCCATGAGAGCCTGTGTTATTATTATTGAGTTTGGGTGGCCATGAGAGCCCGTGTTATTATTATTGAGTTTGGGTGGCCATGAGAGCCCGTGTTATTATTATTGAGTTTGGGTGGCCATGAGAGCCCGTGTTATTATTATTGAGTTTGGGTGGCCATGAGAGTCCGTGTTATTATTGTCGAGTCTTGGGTGGCCATGAGAGCCCGTGGTATTATTATCGGTGTTTTGGGTGGCCGTGAGTGCCCGTGGGGTTGTGAACCTGTACTTTACCGGTGGTGTCTTGGGTGGCCATGAGGGCCCGTTGGGTTGTTGAACCCGTGTTACTTTAGTATTGGTGTCTTGCGTGGTCGTGAGTGTCGTTGGGTTGTTGAACCCGTGTTGCTTTGTTGTTGGTGTCTTGAGTGGCCGTGAGTGTCGTGGGGTTGTTGAGCCCGTGAGTTACTGTTGGTGTGTCTTGGGTTGGCTGGCCTGACCAAGTTTGAATCCCGGTAGGTTGCAAGCATTCTTGGGCTGCCCTGACCAAGTTTGAGTATCAACAGGTTGTAAGCATTCTTTGGCTAGCCTGATCCGAGTTTGAGTATCAACAGGTTGTAAGCATTCTTGGGCTAGCCTGGTCCGTGTTCGAGTATCAACAGGTTGTGAGCATTCTTTGGCTAGCCTGATCCGTGTTCGTGTGAGTGGGGGAGGTTACTGAGCAGCTGGTATGCGATCCTTTGTGATCTTGTTTGGTGTGCGATCCTTTGTGATCCTGGGTGTTGCGTGGTGGTCTCTTGAGTCTTTGGAGGAGGTCGTCAATCGTTGTGTCGGGTCTACTTTACGTGTCAAGTGTCGAGTCATTCGAGGAAGGTCACCGTGGGTGTGTGTCAGTCGGAGTACTTGAGTTGGGGACAATGAGCCCCGGTGTTGAGTTTGTTGTTGGTGTTACCGGCATTGTCTGCTAATTATGTCGTAGTCAGTCTGTTATCTGTAGTGGTGAGCGAACGCTCAACCCTAGCTGCTTTTCCTACAGGTACCGTTCGCAGGCTGGACTAGGTGAGCTTCTGAAGCTTGAAGAGCTTGAAGCGGGTTTCTGGGTTATTTTGAGTCTAGTGACGTACCATGTTTTTGTCCAATTGTTGGGACTCTTTTTGAGTTGTACTTATTATTTTGTTGAACTAAACTGGTATCTTAAGGTGAATTACTGGAAAAGGTTTCAAACGGTTTTATTATTTTAAATGTTCGCGTCCCGAGTTCGGTTCGTTGAAATTGGGTCGTGACAGCTTGGTATCAGAGCTCGAGGTTTCCCACCTCGGATTGTACGTCAACTAGGTGGGGAGAGTCGAGTCGGTAAAGTCCCGTCGTACGTTGGGTACGCAGGTCGGGAACCGTGTGTAGACCCATTGTGTCTGAGTCCTGCTTGTGTTTGTGTGTATGTGCAGTACGGGGTTACTGGCTTACTGTTTGTGTGTTGCTGCGTGAAAAGTTTTTAAACTGTCGCGACTCGACTCAGGGGCGCCCCCTGTGGTCGAGCGTGACGGTGTTGACGTCAAGTGGGTACAATGTAATTCGGGGACTCCTGGACCGGGTTGTAACCACCTGACGTTAAGAAATGGGGTTTTGTGATGAAAAAGAGAAAGTTTTGTTTTGTTTGGCCCGGTGGGCGTGTTTTGTTTTGATTGGTCCTGTGGGCGCGTTTTAATTTCGGTTGGTCCGGTGGGTGCGTTTTGGTTTTGGTTGGCCCGGTGGGCATGTTTCGGTTTGTTGGCCTTGTCGGCTGGTGTTTGGAGTTAGTGACTTGTGGTTTGGGCAGAGATTGTGGTACGTGTTTGGTCATTTTGGTGGTTAAATGTCTGCGACACACAAGTGTGCGGGTCGCCAAGAGACTGGTAGGATGCGAGTACCCTAGGGTAGCCATGACGGGCAGTTAGGGGCGAAGCTGTCGCAGCTACGGGACGGACCACGGGCCGACCTGGTACGAGACCAGGAAGGGCTCGCTGTTCCGATCCGGCAGCCAGCACGACACGACTAGCGTGCCGGCCCGGCAGCCAGCCCGGAACGCCACATGGTCCGGCCCACCTGTAATAACCACTCCCGGTCAACGCCAGTCAAACCTGCGAAAAACAGGAAAATTTAAAAAATTTAAGACTGACAGTTAAGTGAACCTAAAATGACCCCGAGTGTCATACCAGACTTAATTTGACCCCGTTATTGACCAAAGTGAGTTCCGGGGGACTCAGGGCAACTTTCTGATCAATTTGGGAAATGTTGACTTTTCGCTGGAAAAGTCAACCGAGCGACGTTTTGGTCCATTCGAGGACCGTTTTGGATCCGAAAAGCTTAGCCGTCGTCGCAGCGGTCTTAGTTGAGCCGTTTCCTTGTAGCCCGTCAAGTTTCGTAATTTCTTGGGAAAAGTGCCCGTTCGGGGCCCGAAACGTCCGTTTTTCGCAAAACTGATTGGAAAATATCAACTAGATATTTTCCAAAAGGTGTGGGACCCACCTTGACACTTGTCAAGTATATGGTGGTGTTAGTTTTGGGGGGAAAGTGTGTGGTTGTAAGGTGTGGCCGAGTATAAGGTGTTAAAGGAGGAAAAGTTAGTTTTGTTGTTAGTTTATTAAATTAGAAAGAAGAAGAGAGGTTTTAGAGAGAGAAGGAGAAGGAGAAGAAGAGAGAAGAAGGGAGGTTGAGCTAGGGTTTGTGATCGAGCCCTTGGATCGAGTCAAAGCAAAGAGCAATCCCGTTCCCCTCGTTCTCCTCTACGGTAATACCCGAACCGATTCTCGTTTTGGTTATTTTCTTGGAAGTTAGGGTTTGAGTATAAACTAAGGCTTAGGGTTGTGTAGAGTGTGGGGAGGTGTTGGAGACGTTTTAGAGGTGTTTGGGGGTTTAATTTCACGTTTTCCGGTGACCGGAGGCTCGGGAGGAGCTCCGGCCACCGTGGGTGGTGGCCGGCCGGCCATGAGGTGGCTGGCCGGAGCTGGCAGCAGCCACCACATGGTGGCCGAGCCTCCCCTTAAACCCTAGGGTCTCGGCCAAGTAGTGTGGGTGGGGCCCACATGCTCGGGTGCTCGGTTTTCATCGTTCGGGTGGTTTAAAACGTTCCCCGGACCATTTATCCTTAATCGAATCGAAATTTGGAATTAAATTGGAGAAGTTGTAATTAACGGGTTTTGGAAACTTTAAACGTTAATTAATTGACTTAGAAGTCGGAATTCAATTCCGTCAAGTGCGTTGGGTTCCTTGAAATATTCTAAGACCGTAGGAACGAAAACGGGAACTTTTGGAGCCCCGGAAGGCAATTAACCAAAACCCGGGCAGATTCGCCATGTCGGGCGAATCTGGCCTTTACGGGTCCTTTATCGACAATATCGAGTAATTGGGAAGTTTGGGAGTGATCGGCATTGTCGAGGTTACGTTTGGGCGTTAAGTATGTTAATTTTCGGTTTATTCGTACTAGTTTAAAAGTACTTTGAATTTGTGTTCTTTTAGATCGTGCTACGGACCGAGGCAAAGGGAAGCTCGGCGAGTGACTGGGTGTACTTCGGGTGTTGTTGGAGCGCTTTTGGGATTATATACGAGGTAGGGAAAAGTAGTCGGATCTCGGCCCTGACTAGGGAAAGTTAACAGTAGATTTGCATGTGACACCGGGGTGTCGTGGGTTGAGTAGGTTTAATTTAAATACTAGAAAAGCATGATACGGGATTGTAGCGTTTATCAGAAAGGCATGTTACGGGAACTTAGTAATTATTGAGAAAAGCATGTGACACTTAGTAGTGTCGTAGGAGCAGAGAACTTAGCGTTAATTGTTTTACTGGAGGCATAGGACCATGCCCGGAGGTTGTTTGTGAACTTATCGATATTAGGAGTACTGGAGGCATATGACCATGCCCGGAGGTTGATTGTGAAACTGTTAATGTTATGACTGTTGGAGGCTTGGTTAAGTCGGAGGTTGATTGCTTATTTGGTGTCTTGGGTGGCCTTGAGAGCCCGTATTTGATTATCGAGTTCTGAGTGGCCTTGAGAGCCCGTATTATTTATTGATTGAGTTTGGGTGGCCTTGAGAGCCCGTATTTTATTATCGAGTTCTGAGTGGCCTTGAGAGCCCGTATTATTTATTGATTGAGTTTGGGTGGCCTTGAGAGCCCGTATTTTATTATCGAGTTTTGAGTGGCCTTGAGAGCCCGTATTATTTATTGATTGAGTTTGGGTGGCCTTGAGAGCCCGTGTATTTAAATTGGTGTCTTGGGTGGCCATGAGAGCCCGTAGTCAATTGTTGGTGCTTTGGGTGGCCTTGAGGGCCCGTGTACTAAGTTTGGTGTCTTTGGCTGGCCTGACCGAGTTAGAGTCTCGGGGGGGTTGCAAGCTTCCTTTAGCTGGCTTACGAGTTAGAGTCTCGGTAAGTTGCAAGCGTGTCTTATGGTTGGTGTCTTGGGAGGTCGTGAGTGCCTGTGGGGCTGTTGAGTTCGAGTTTTACTGTTGGTGTCTTGGTGGCCATGAGTGCCTGTGAGTGTTGAACTTGTGTTGTTACTAGTTGATGAATTTGCGTGTGATTGTGATTGCGGATCCCGGTAGGTTGCAAGCATTCTTTGGCTGGCATGACCAAGTTTGAGTATCAACGGGTTGCAAGCATTCTTTGGCTGGCCTGACACGAGTTTGAGTAACACAGGTTGCAAGCATTCTTTGGCTGGCCTGGTCCGAGTTTGAGTAACACAGGTTGCAAGCATTCTTTGGCTGGCCTGGTCCGAGTTTGAGTATCACAGGTTGTAAGCATTCTTTGGCTAGCATGATCCGTGTTCGTGTGAGTGGGAGAGGTTACTGAGCAGCTGGTATGCGATCCTTTGTGATCTTGTTTGGTGTGCGATCCTTTGTGATCTTGTTTGGCGCTGTGTAGTCTTTCTGTCGTGTCCTTGGAGGAGGTCGTCGATAGTTGTGTCGGGTCTACATTGTGTTATCGAGTGTTGAGTCTGTTGAGGAAGGTAACGGGTTGTGGGTCAGTTGGGTACTTGAGTTGGGGACTATAGTCCCAGTGTTGGGTTTGGTTTTAGTGTTACTGGCTTTGTCTGCTAATTATGCCGTAGTCAGTCTGTTATCCGTGGTGGTGAGCGAACGCTCACCCCTAGCTGCTTTTCCTACAGGTACTGTTCGTGGGACGGACTAGGTGAGCTCTTGAAGTTCATGGAGCTTGGAGCGGAGTCTGGTCTTTACTTTTGTTGAGTCTAGTGACGGATGTGTACCTTGTCCACTTGTTGGGACGTTTTTGTATTGTAAATACTACTATTATTTTGGTAAATAAATGGAAATGTCAAAGCTTTTATTCAAAACAGGTTTTTAAGTATTCATGTTTTAAAAGTTCGTGTCCCGAGTTCGATTCGCTGAAATTGGGGCGTGACACACCTGCCGGACCGGTCCAGCCGGTTATCTTCAAAAAAAAATTTGTTTCGTTGTGCGTTTAGGTTTGCGGTTGTGTGACTCGGTTCACGTTCGTGCGGTTTGAGCGTTGGTTTTACGTGATTGGGTTCACGGTTGTGGGTTGTAGAGGCCATAGGCTTGGTGCACGGTTGGGTTGTTGTTGAGTTTTTCGCTTACGTATTAGTATACTTAAGGCTTTAATAGCGTGAGCAGTGGTGTTTTACTGATTTGAGGACGTGTTTCCCGTGTCGAGGTTTATCTTACTCGAGCGAGTACTTGAGGTGTTGTTAGCATGGGAGGTGGGACGTTTGGTTTCAGTTTTGTGATGGTGGTTTGCCCTGACTAGATTGGTAAGTCTTTGGTGCGTTACTAGTATGCCATAATCGAACGGGTGTCCGTGGAGGTGAGCATAACGCTCATCCCCTTTACTACTTTTCCCGCAAGGGACGAGTAGCGAACACTGGTTTGGTTGCGGAAAGTTATAAGTAAATGCATAAAGGACCGGATGAGGGCTTGGTGTACGTTTGTGTGGTTAAATTTGAGGTTCCGCCTACGTGTTATTATAATTAAAGTATAATTAGCGTGAACGGTGTGACGTTTAGTAACAAGTATGTTGGGGTAGACGTAGACCGTGTGAACGTTAGTGTATTCGAGATTGTTGTCTTTATTTGGGTTCGTAAACTGAACGTTTGCGTGTGTCCGTGCAGAGAGTACTGACTTATGGCTCGCGGTAGACGAGGACGAGCAGCGGGAACACGGGGTCGGGCGGCCACGCGAGTCCGGCGGGGACGATCAGTGGGGACACCAGGAAGGGTGCCAACCGTTGAGCCCGCCGAGTACGCGGAGGCGCAAGGCACTCCTGTCGGAGAAGACAGGAGAAGCGACGCGAGACCGTCTACAGGCACACCCAGTGTTCCGCCGGTCGCGGACCCTCCCGTTATGACTGCCCTGGATGAGCTGACCAGGACAGTCCAGAGTTTGGTGGCAGTCATCGCCAGCCGAGAGTCGGCTTCACCAGCTCCAGAGGTAGTCACGGTCCCAGTGAGGCCCGGTCAGGCAGAGGATCACACAGCCCGGACCCTACTAGACTTCCTGAAGCTAGGGATACCCATCTTTGTCGGGGAGCCGAACCCCGATCTAGCCGAGAGGTGGCTAGAACAGGTCACGCGGGACCTGGATACATCAGGTATCGAGGATGGCCGCCGCAGAGTGTCCCTCGCAGCTCACCAGCTGAGGGACAGCGCCTACCACTGGTGGGGGCGTGTGAAGGACCTTGTCGGGCACGACTACGACATCTTCCAAGAGATGTTTCTGGCACAGTATTTTACCGAGTCGGCTCGGTTGGAGCGACATCGGCAGTTTCTGGACCTGGAACAAGAGGGGATGACAGTGGCAGAATACGAGGCCAGATTCACGGCCTTTACCAGATTCGCGCCGGAGATGGTGATGACCGAGCAGAACCGTTGCATGCGGTTCGAGGGGGAACTGAGACCGGTGATTCGGGACAAGGTCCTCGCCTTGAGGTTGCGGAAGTATACAGATCTCGTGGACACCGCAGCGACGGTGGAGCAGGGTATCCGGGATGCGGCCAGGACCCGCGAGATTCGACAGCGGCCGACCAACTTTACAGGGCCGTTAGAGTCACGAGACCCGAGCAGGAAAAGGACCGCGGGGTTCTTCCGACCACCGACTCATCAGGGTGGAGCGAGACAGCAAGGGTCGGTGGCGTCCATGGAGCCAGTCGCGACACAGAGGGTGCCGACATGTTATCTCTGCAGGGAGCCAGGCCATTTGCAGCGAGGGTGCCGGACAGGCCAGGGCTCGGGGTCGAGAGACGATGAGACCAGCTGTCTCCGATGCGGATGGGTGGGAAACACAATGGCATGGTGCCGTGAGCCGTTGGGAGCGACATCGGCGCAGCGACCGCAACAGTCGCGGACAGTACAGTCACCCAAGGGTCGCCCTCGTCAGAGTCAGCAGCCGAGGTTTTCGCATCCATTGACGAGCGCGCCAGCTCCGAGACAGCAGTAGAGCTATGGGTACCCAGCAGTCAG
This sequence comes from Erodium maritimum, assembly GCA_963921825.1. Lineage (NCBI taxonomy): Eukaryota > Viridiplantae > Streptophyta > Magnoliopsida > Geraniales > Geraniaceae > Erodium > Erodium maritimum. The sequence goes on along the minus strand of OY997593.1, from coordinate 46,553,989 downwards.
TGCACCGGGTCAGGGGCAGCAGGAGTCTGAGGGAAGAATGTACGCAGTTACCGACTCCCGGACCCCAGGATCCCCCACCTACCACGAGACCTATCAGGGTACGTATTTATTTTATCATATATGACGTTGTTCTAAATTTCGCGGACGAAATTCCTTTAAGGGGGGTAGATTGTAATAACCACTCCCGGTCAACGCCAGTCAAACCTGCGAAAAACAGGAATTTTTTGTAAGACTGACAGTTAAGTGAACCTAAAACGACCCCGAGTGTCATACCAGACTTAAGTTGACCCCGTTATTGACCAAAGTGAGTTCCGGGGGACTCAGGGCAACTTTCTGATCAATTTGGGAAAAGTTGACTTTTTGTTGGAAAAGTCAACCGAGCGACGTTTTGGTCCATTCAAGGACCATTTTGGATCCAAAAAGCTTAGCCGTCGTCGCAACGGTCTTAGTTGAACCGTTTCCTTGTAGCCCGTCAAGTTTCGTAATTTTGTTGGGAAAAGTGCCCGTTCGGGGCCCGAAACGTCCGTTTTTCACGAATCTGATTGGAAAATATCAAGTAGATATTTTCCGAAAGGTGTGGGACCCACCTTGACACTTGTCCATTATGTGGGGGTGTTAAGTTTTGGGGGGAAAACAAGAGAGGACAAGGGGGGTGGCCGGCCACACATTTATTAAAAGAAAAAAAAGAGAAATGAGTTAGTTGTTTAGAAAGAGAAAGAAGAGAGAAGAAAGGGAGAGAAGGAGAAGAAGAAGAGAGCTTGGAGTTAGGGTTTCCACTATTCACGTCATCCAACCCTTGGATCGTCTCAAAGCAAGAAGAAAGTGCACTCCCCTCGTTCTCCTCTACGGTATACACCGAACCGATTCTCGTTTTGTTTAATTTTGGGAAGTTAGGTTTTATGTAAAACTATTAGTTTAGGGTGTTTGAGGTTGGGGGAATTTATTTGAGACGTTTTAGAGGTGTTTGGAGGTGTGATTGAACGTTTTCCGGCGACCGGGAGCTCGGGAGGAGCTCCGGCCACCATAGGGGGCGGCCGGCCACCATAGGAGGTGGCTGGCCGGAGCTAGGGCCGGCCACCACCATGGTGGCCGAGCCCCATTGAAACCCTAGGGCCCATGGCCAAGTGGGCCGGGTGGGGCCCACGTTCTCGGGTGATCGGGTTTAGTGTTCGGGTGGTTTAAAATGTTCCCCGGACCATTTATCCATAACCGAATCGAAAATTGGAATTATATTGGAAAAGTTATAATTATCGGGTTTAGAAACTTTAAACGTTAATTAATTGACTCGGAAGTCGGAATTCGATTCTGTCAAGTACGTTGGGACCCTTGAATTATTCTAAGGCCGTAGAAACGAAAACGGGAATTTTTGGAGCCCCGGAAGGGCATTTACAAAACCCGGGCAGATTCGCCAGGTCGGGCGAATCTGGCCTTTACGGGTCCCTTATCGACAATGTCGAGTAATTGGGAAGTTTGGGAGCGATCGACATGGTCGGGGTTAAGTTTGGGCATCGAGTTTAATGATTTTCAGTTTATTCCTGCGAGTTGTTAAGTGGCTTTAAATTGTGTTCTTTTAGATCGTGCCACGGACCGAGGCAAGGGAAAGCTGGGTGAGTGATTGAGATCATCACCGGAGCTCGTTGGTTGGCTTTTGGGAGAACACGCACGAGGTATGGAAAAGTAGCCGGATCTCAGCCCTGACTAGGGAAAGTTAACAGTAGAATTGCATGTGACACCGGGGTGTCGTGGGTTAATTAGGTTTATCGAACATTAGAAAGGCATGATACGGGAACGCAGTGAATATTAGAAAAGCATGTGATACTTAGTAGTGTCGTAGGAATATAGAACTTAGCGATATTGGAACTACTGGAGGCATATGACCATGCCCGGAGGTTGTTTGTTTAGTTTATGTTTTGGGTGGCCATGAGAGCCCGTGTTGTATTGTTGGTGTCTTGGGTGGCCATGAGAGCCTGTGTTATTATTATTGAGTTTGGGTGGCCATGAGAGCCCGTGTTATTATTATTGAGTTTGGGTGGCCATGAGAGCCCGTGTTATTATTGTCGAGTCTTGGGTGGCCATGAGAGCCCGTGGTATTATTATCGGTGTTTTGGGTGGCCGTGAGTGCCCGTGGGGTTGTGAACCTGTACTTTACCGGTGGTGTCTTGGGTGGCCATGAGGGCCCGTTGGGTTGTTGAACTCGTGTTACTTTATTATTGGTGTCTTGGGTGGCCGTGAGTGCCAATGGGTTGTTGAACCCGTGTTGCTTTGTTGTTGGTGTCTTGAGTGGCCGTGAGTGTCGTGGGGTTGTTGAGCCCGTGAGTTACTGTTGGTGTGTCTTGGGTGGCCGTGAGTGCCGTGGGGTTGTTGAGTCCGTGAGTTACTGTTGGTGTGTCTTGGGAGGCCGTGAGTGCCCGTGAATGGTTTGAGTTGTTGAGTCTGTGTTTTACTGTTGGTGTCTTGTGCGGCCATGAGTGCCTGTGGAGTGTTGAACTGGTCTGTTACTGTTGGTTGAACCTTGGTTGTGATTGTGATTGCGGATCTCGGTAGGTTGCAAGCATTCGTTGGCTGGCCTGACCAAGTTTGAATCCCTGTAGGTTGCTAGCATTCTTGGGCTACCCTGACCAAGTTTGAGTATCAACAGGTTGTAAGCATTCTTTGGCTAGCCTGATCCGAGTTTGAGTATCAACAGGTTGTAAGCATTCTTGGGCTAGCCTGGTCCGTGTTCGAGTATCAACAGGTTGTGAGCATTCTTTGGCTAGCCTGATCCGTGTTCGTGTGAGTGGGGGAGGTTACTGAGCAGCTGGTATGCGATCCTTTTTGATCTTGGGTGTTGCGTGGTGGTCTCTTGAGTCTTTGGAGGAGGTCGTCAATCGTTGTGTCGGGTCTACTTTACGTGTCAAGTGTCGAGTCATTCGAGGAAGGTCACCGTGGGTGTGTGTCAGTCGGAGTACTTGAGTTGGGGACAGTGAGCCCCGGTGTTGAGTTTGTTGTTGGTGTTACCGGCATTGTCTGCTAATTATGCGTAGTCAGTCTGTTATCTGTGGTGGTGAGCGAACGCTCACCCCTAGCTGTTTTTCCTACAGGTACCGTTCGCAGGCTGGACTAGGTGAGCTTCTGAAGCTTGAAGAGCTTGAAGCGGGTTTCTGGGTTATTTTGAGTCTAGTGACGTGTACCATGTTTTTGTCCAATTGTTGGGACTCTTTTTGAGTTGTACTTAGTATTTTGTTGAACTAAATTGGTATCTTAAGGTGAATTACTGGAAAAGGTTTCAAACGGTTTTATTATTTTAAATGTTCGCGTCCCGAGTTCGGTTCGCTGAAATTGGGGCGTGACAAAGTACATACATTTTGATAGCTTAGTCTCACACTCTTATTGTCGGCCTTTCATGTCGTATAGAGTCTCAAAGGTTATTCATCTAAATGATCATCCATCATAGGGGAGTACAATATCGTGCAGATCTGAGAGCACCCGATCGTCAGATAGGAAGTGCTCAGGCCGTTCATGGTCAAGAGTTTGTAACCAAAAATTCAACGAGCTCGCCTGTGTCCGTGGGAGCCAATCCAAGGATAAGAACGTAATCGAGGAAGACAACAAGTCAACATTGAGGCACCCTAGGCCACCTGGGCTCGTGTATATTGAGAATCCTGTATGAATGAAGTCAGTGTGCCAGCAAGGACCGAGCATGCCTGAGCCCATTCAGCCGAAAACCTACTACCGTGTCCTTTAGGCCAATAGCAAGCCCACACGCACCGCTTGTGATCCCATCCTTCTAGAAGTTGCGATCTTTGTTTCCTGAAATGCTTAAAGGGTATTCCCTCTTTTTGAAAAGTGGAAATCTTCCCATATTGTTCGGCCAACATGTTTAGGAAGGTCTTGGCCTTTATGAATGTCTGGCTGAAACTACCCCTCTTTATATAAGACTTAGTTCTCAATGTATAAGCGTTAGTTTTTTTTGGAATGAACGATTGATATTATAAATAGCACGTGTTTATAAAGCAGAATAGCAATAAAACAATGGAAAATAAATAACATAAAAGAAATGAGTTCTCATGATGGATGATACTCAAGCAGAAAATTATAGCGCTCAAGTCATCGGCTACATCCTGAAGACGCCTAAAGGGTGATACTGCGGTAGCGTCTGACGACACCGATACAACTAATCTAGATTAGCGAAAGCTAGGACAGAGCATTCCCTTACCGTTAACAGATAATGGCGGACAAAGTACTTCCCCAAGTTGTCAACGTGCATTGTCCTCCCTTGATTGATAATAGTAGGGCTCCAAAGCGCGGGATTGATGACCTCTAAACTGGTAGGAAAGTACCGTGCCGGTTTTTTGGTGGAACCGCTGCCACCTTACTTTTAGAGGAGCTGTACAACCAACCGATCCCTTTCTGGACCACTTATAATGGTAAGAAACCGGTCAAACACTAGGGATCTATCGGGCTAAGGAGACACAATCTATGAAAATTGGTAAAAGGGCGAAAAATGTATAAACGTCACTAAATACATTCTTCTAAAAATAAGCAACTGGTTCAAGCAGTAAAAACGGAAAAGTAAATGGTGTTGAGAAGTAGGTTAACAATAAGAAGGACAAAACTGGAAATAAAAATTGAAACTTTGTATGAGAGAAAGCAACCTGGGTGTCGTGCTCATACATAAAGCCAATCAATGCATAAGGTAATCAATATGATGATGATGATGATGATGATGATGATGATGATGATGAAAAGAGTGCTCCCGTCATGGCTCAAAAACCAGTCATCGGAGTAAATGTGCAAGTATGAATTTATATGGTTCGAGTAAAACCAATCATCGAACTTTCATACATCTATTTTGCATTCTCTTAAGTTGCTTCTCAACTTGATAATATATTATATCGATAAAAAACCAAAGTGAGTCAACTTACATAGGATAAGCGGTGCTTACCCTAGTAACACACCAATGCTAAAATGGACAAACACAAATAAAGAATTGTGTCTAGCTACTCCTAGTTCACTTCTCGAATATCGAACACCAACAATCAAAATGGTACCAATAATCAAGTTGAACTAAATAGAACCTCGTTCTAGTGATACTCAATCATAGAACACAACCTCTAGCAAAAGTGAATTATCTAGCTACGCATATCAACTTCTCTAACCCGATCATCCCGAATTTAACGTGAACATCTTGGTTAGAGTATGATCTACATAAGTCCACTAATAAGGGGCTTGGTATCACTCAAACTAGATAACTCATCAAGAAAAGAAATAATGCAATTTAATGTCTCAAATAGTCTCAAAGTGCACAAATAAATCATACACCGATCCTAGATAGCTACAACTAACAATTACGGGGAAATCAACACCCAAAGTAATAAATCACTCAAGGGCAATCCACACCCGAAATCATCAAATTAACTTAAAACACATGACATAAATAGAAATCATCGGAAAATAATCAATCTGTTGGTGTTTGTTTGTTGGTAGTGTTGTACTTCTTGTTTGTTATATCTACTGCTTAGAGTGTGTCTGTTTGAGCTGCCAGTGATGGTATGCTCCTGGTTGTTGGTTTGGGCGAGCTGCGTCTCGTTTCCAGTTATTGTTCGCTTCAAGTTTGATAAATCCGTGTTTAGGCATTTGTTAGACCCTGCCTCTGTTTATGTTTGTTAGTGTTGTGCTTCAGGTTGGTAAAATTTAGGTATAGAGACCTTTGTTGTACCCATTTTATGGGTCGTTTGTTCTGGTTTAGAGGTACCTATATGGTAAGCTCGTGTCTGTTGGTTGTATTGTACTGAGGGCTTCGCCCTTGACCTTCGGCTTTCACTTTGAAATCGTTGGTTTTTATATAAAAATATTTGCCGATCAAAAAAAAAATCCATGGCTCGGAGTTACTACTCACGAGAAATGGAGCTAAAAACGATGAAATCAAACATGGAAATCGACATTGAGCTATGAAAAAGTGATATAAAATGAAACCCGTGCTAGGAATGATGATTCCTAGCTTAGATCATCCAACAATCAGCTCGAAATCGATCCAAAACTCCAAAAACACCTTAAACCCGAAATGGTTTAGGATTGACTTTGAAGCTTGAAATCTCGTCCTTAGATGCCCCAAAATATGAAAATAATGGATGATATGTGTAGACGGGAGCAAGGGCTACACGCTGGTAGGTAGAACGTCGCCGGAGGTGGCCAAAGAAAGGAGATCCGGTGTCCCAAAGCTGATGTCCGTGCAGTCCGTCCTCTCCTCTTTTATTTTCTCAAAATCAAGTCGCTGCCCTCACCCCAGTGTAATAGTATTCTGAGTAAAAACATATATGGGCTCCTTAATATATTGGGCCTTATTCATTAAATATATCAGCCCATAAACAAAATTAAATGGTTCGGCTTCGGTTTCGCGCGGAATGGAGGAGTGGGACGCATCCGAAGGGGGTGATCCAGTGTGGACAGGTGTGCGGTAGGTAAGGTGAGCTCGCGGTCAAAATCAAGGTACACAGATCCAGCGATCAAAATCTCTCCACGTGGCGTAATCTGTCCAGCACCTCCGCTTCGATCAATTTTACTATTTTGCTTATATCCGTTCCTTTTGGCCTCTGATCGCCCTCGTTCTTGCGCCAATATTTTTTTACGCCGCCTACAAAAAAAGACCAATGATGTGTATATTTTGAAAACTTCAAAAATATCGGCTAAGAACGAAGTGTTGCGCAATTATTGAAGAACGCTAAATATAAAAACGAGGTACAAATAAGGTAAAAATGGAGAAAATGGACAAATTAACTAGGACACATTCTCGCTCATCAACCACTTCGGACTTATTCCGCGAGGCGGGGGTGCTTAGCGTCCCCCGCCGCTACATATGATGCTTCGTCCGATCTGGTAAACAAATCCCCCATCGTATCTCCAAATCTCGAGTCAGAGCCAGAGAAAATGAGAAGTTTGGCCCACGACCCCTACTTCTGATGGCGGAACTATAACCTCCTTGATGCACAGGTTCCCCATCTGTGAGCCCAACACTCCTACCCCTGGTGGATAAGACTTTCCCATACCCCGACAAACATGTCCTCGCGAAAATCCTTTCAGTATGGATCTGTCCCTGGTAACCCGCGGGTTGTTGGTCATTCGGGTCAGAGCTCTGGTCTTGTCTGGGTATGGATTGGAGTGACCCGCCCCACCTACGCCGGGCTGCTGCCCCTGCAACATCTTTGGTCCAAGGTGGAGAGAGCCCATGCCCAAGTTGGCCCAAACCCCCAGACCTCTCCTCGGCCCGAGGTGTAGGCGGTCCCGAGCCAATCCTTCGGGCCGGCCCGTATCTTCTTCAGTATCGGACGGAACCCTAATGGGTTCATTGCCTTTCCGTCACTTCCAAGTCGTCGTCAGCCCCTTCCCGACATGAAGATTCCCAGCCCCCGCCCTATCGTGGACCACCGATGATTCCGGCAGCCTCCCTCCATACGCCGTCAACATGGCGGCGGCGGCCTCATCCTCCGCTGGCTTCTCCTCCGTCAGCCAGTGGTTGGCTTCCATGGAAGCCAACCTTGTCAAAAAATCCCGAGGAGGTGAGCCCGACACCGACCACCCTCGAGGCAGCCCCAACAAAGCCTGTCCCACCTTCCTCGCCCTCGCCCTCGCCCTCGGCCCCGTCGCCGACGTACGTTTGACTATCCCATACGGCCTGTCTAAAAGGACCCTTTGCGACCTCTGTCCCCCCAATAACAGGCCACTCTTATTCTCTTTCTCGGCCTCCTTTCTTATCGAGAACGTGATTGCCGGCTCTCCCAGCTCCTTGTCACCATCCTTCACCGGTGAGGACGATTCGGTTGAGCGCGACCCTTGCCGAGACAACGTCGGAGGAGACCATGGACGGGACAAGCTCACCATCCTAGTTCCCTCCTAATCGCTCGATACATGACTGCCGGAGTTCGATCCGAGTGATCATGCCACCGCCTCCATGTTCGTAAAACATGGTTTGATTCGAGAGAGAAAAAACCTAACGGCTGCGTTTATCTCCAAAAATGGATATAAAACATGGCATTCGGTTCTTAAAATACACTAGGAATGGCGCCATGGTACTAAACTACAATTGTATCCTTGCGACAACTATTTTTCAATAAAGCGTCATAGTATTGTTAATTGTCGTTTTCATCTCTCTTATCTTTCATTTAAGGCTTCCGCACAAGTTGGTGAAAGCTAATCACTCTCAATTCGTGATAATTTTGTATCAAATCTTGGTTTAGCATCGAGGTATTGTTTTAGTTGGAAATCTTCCGCAACCCACACACGATGCATCCCAGAATATCTAACTCTAATGTGGAGGATACGATTGAGTTGGGTCGCGAACTTGCTACTGGAATAGACCAACTCGAAGGTGAATTTAGTAGGATAAAGAAGAAGGTTGTCGAGCGACTCGCCAGCATGTAGGCCTCTTCTGAACGCATGTAGACATTCTCATAGACAATCTGTAGTGCTGCAAGAGGAATTGGAAATCACTTGTCAAACGATATGTATTTGCGGATCCACTCTGAACGAGATTCACAAAAACACTTTCCCCACTAAAAACAATAACAATGACGACCTTGGTTAGAATGATCCTTACATCATTCCCGTGCTTATTTTACTAAGGGAATCTTAGAGGAAAAAAATATTGGATCCAAATTGGTCACGAGACAACTCACAACTTCATCCACAAAGAGGAAGTCAAACACTTACAACTGTAAATACAGTCAGATGAAGCGCCATACATGATGGTGAATTCTTGGTGTGTTCATACAGAAAGGGTTGTGACCACCTTAGTCAGGATTGGTGAATGGTTGTGTTACATAGTATTCTACGTTGCCCTAATTAACAACTCTAAAGTTAATCTCAGATGACAATTGCTCGAGGACTACAAAACATATTTCAAGCCATTACTAGCGAAATTAAACTCAATGGAGATAACCGAAAATTCAAACTCCTCGTCTCTCGGAAGGAAAGCATGAACAACAAAGAAGTCATGCACCTTGTATCGAAGAGAAAAATGAGACCCAAGTGCAACCGACGTGAAAGCGTAAGGAAGTATAGTGACTTCCCTGTTAAGAGGACCGATGAGATCTTCCCTCCGATAGCGGGAGATTGGATATTCATATTTGATTTACAGGCGCCCTCTGTAGCAAGGACGCTTGCAGGATAGATGGGGGAGAATGTGATGCCTCAGGAGGTTTACCCAATTTACTGCGAGTCACATAAATATCGAAGACCTTCCACATAGTGTAACGTCACAAAGTAGCTTCATTTAGATGCTCGTCCACCACGGGAAACTATAATACAATGGTGACCCAAGAACATCCGACCGGCTCACGGAGGTGATCGGATCGTTCATGGACAAGCATCCGCATCCAAGAAGAGAATGAGACTGTATATCTTCGTAGGATCCCATCTGAGGCGAAAACCTTGACCGAGGAAGACCGCAAGCCAACACCATGCCAACCAGAGCCACTTGGACCTGTGTCTACCGGGAATCCTGTCCACCCGAAGTGAGCAAACAAGTTAGGACCAAGGTGCCCAAGCCTATTTGACCAAGACCTGTTACCATGACCCTTGGGCCGTTAGCAAGGGCATGTGCACCGTTAATGATCAAGATCCTTCTAGAAGTTGCGGTCATGGTACCCTTAAATGCCTAAGGAGAATTTACTCTTTTTGAAAAAGGGAAAGCTTCCCATTAGGTTTATGCAAAAGACACTGATTTCACTAAAACCTACCGTCGGCGACCACATCCTCCACCATTTTCACCAGACCTATTGACACAGCCGCTAGAGCCGACAAAACAAAATGGGTGAAATAAGGCGTTTTCCAGTGGTGACCAACTTTCTATCTGCCGAAACAAATATAAACCTAAAAAAAGGTTGACTCATTTAATAGAGCCCATCTCTTTTATGATGAAACCGCCTCTTATGCCTAATCTAAAACTTATTTCAGTCGTCCCACATTCATTAATCAGTTTCCCAACCCTAGTTCTTCAACCACTAATCCTCTATAAATAAGAAGTAACTCTTTTCTTATTTTCTTAATCACACATCACCAACTCACGAGTAAAACCCTATCCTTTCTATTCTCTCAACCTATAATTGTTATTTCTTATTTCTAGTAGACCTGACTGCTCATTTCCTTCAAATCATTTTCTCTTTTCTTTTTTCATCTTATACATATCTATTTGATTCATGTTATAAAATTTATCTAGGTTATTTAGTTTTTTTTGTCTATTTTAATCTCTTTCCCATTCTCTTCTTCAATTAGAGGTCTTTATTTAAATTTTTGTTTGATCTCATTTCACTTTTGGTTTTTGTTTCTTTATTTTTCTTTTTTTTTCTTCAGTTCTGTTTGGATCGATGATGTCTCTTGAATTTTAATTGAGATCCATAAGTTTTGATGGTATTCTTAGATCTTGAACTCATAGATATGAAATGTAACAAAAACTGAGATTCTTAAGAATGTTTTAGATGTTTTGCTAATACTGTTTAGGTTTGAATAAATACTCGAGTTCAGATATGTTATGTTGTATTTGAATTATAAACGAGAAACGCATTTCAGAGCTCCAACAAAAGAGAATTTGAACTCATTTGATTGCGAATCATATGAGATGTGAGTCTTGTTTAATGGGAAAATGAGTAGGTCATCTTTCTCAAAAATAGGTGATAGAGCTAGTAGCTTGCTAGGACTCCTCAATACAGATGTATGTGGGGCTATGAGCACAATGGTCAGAAGAGGGTTCAAATATTTCATAACATTCACTAATGACATCAATAGATATGGTCACATATATTTGATGAAGCATAAATTCGAATTCTTTGAAAAGTTCAAATGTTTCAAGAATAAAGTGGAGAATCAATTTGGTCAAACTATTATAGCACTATGATCCATACGTGGAGAAGAATATATAGACCAAGCGCTCATTGATTATCTAGGAGATTGTGAGATCGTTACTCAACTTACTCCACATGTAACACCTCAATGGAATGGTGTGTCCGAGAAGATAAATCGAACCTTATTAAATATGGTTTGTTCCATGAAGAGTAAGACCAATCTTCCATTATTTTTTTAGGGTTATGCTCTAGAAAAAAAATGCATTCATTTTGAATATACTTCCTAAAAAAGCCATGGAAAAGACACCATATGAGACATGGAATGGGAAGAATCCCAAATTGTTTTTTCTAAGGATCTGGGGTTGTGAAGTTTATGTGTCGGAAACGGGAGAGCTACTCCTTGATACCTTGGAAACAGTAGTATATTCAAGGTTTCATTAACACTTCAACTTAATGATAATAAAATGTTTGCAAAGTTATTATTAACTCATAAATGACATTTTACAGATCGTAGCTAGTCCTAGGACATAAAACCCAACATGAAGATCTATAGAGATAGATCGAGAATACTTATAGGTCTAAGTCAAAGCCTACATATTGATGAAGTAGTATCCAGGTTTAGAATGTGAGACTATAAGAGAGGATTGATTCCTATGAGCCATGTCATAAGTCTCAAAAAGACTAAGTTTCCCTCGACACGTGATGAGAAAGATTGTATGAATGAAGTTCCATATGCTTCGGCTATTGGATCAATCTTGTACGCAATGCTTTGCATTCGACCTGATGCCTTGTACAAATTGAATGTGACGAGAATGTTAGTCTTAGTGCCCGTAGTTCAATTCTAAACGTCTAAATGTATATATCATCGTTAGTAATAAAAGTAAAGCGGCTTTATATTACTTATGTGTTGGAGTAATATATCGATGTGTGTTCTGATCTATGGCCACCATGCGAATAGAACCATATATCGAGATGGATCACACTCAATGGGTCCCTAGTCAACAAAGCTTCAATAGAAGTGACTAGTATGAAAGATGGCTCTTTATGGCTTACTTATGTTAGTCATTGGAATGAGATTCTGGAGTCTGATCATAGTTATCATGTGGGACATGATATGAGACAACCCGGCATGAATATGTGGCATAGATCAAGTCATGAACATATTCATTGTCGCAGCTTGTTATGTATCCTTAGACCAAGAAGTCTTTGTGATCGCTATACAGTAAACAACTGAGTTTGACCTGAGCCTAACGTTGTCCGTAACAGGGGTTCCATAACGGTCAAGATTGGCTTGGGGACGGACTGCATGAGTGACACGAAAGACGGCTAAGGTATTTATCCCTCATACTACGGTATGGGAAAGATATCGGTTCTCGCCGCTTGATCGAGAGTGACTGAAAGAATAGCATGGCCATGCACATGATACTAGGTATCATATATTCAACCATCTCACATATCAAGGAACATTGATTGAGAATAATAAGGATGACGACTCCATGCCTTATCTCAATCAGGATATCGGAGATAAATGGATAATGACAGGGACGACGGAAAGGTTAGAATCGACAGGGTCGATTCTTTATGCAGTGTCAGGCAATACTAAAGTCTCGTTAGTTGGCACTTAAATAGGATCAAGTAAAATGGGATTTTACGTTGATCTATTGACATGCATAAACCTAAGAGTCACACTGGAGGGTGAAACTCATTGACACATTTATGGAGAATGGCCAAAAGAGAGTTGTCTCGGGACATGACCAAAACTGGGTTTTGGGTCATGTGCCCGTAAGTGAATAGGACTTTACGGATCGAGACAAGGCTTGGAGTATTGGGATTGATCGCATCGGACAATATTGGACATTCCCGGTATGGAAGGCTTGGAGGCGATGAGCGAATCACGGGACCTCGTTGGAAATAGCCACGTGCCATGTTCCAAGAGGCCCATGAAAGGCCTATGCAACCAAGGCCCATGAAGCTAATTAATCAAGTCTTGATTAATTAGTACTAAGTAAGCATGACAAGGATTAAGGTGTTGGTGATTCACCACCTAACCCCATCTTGTCTAGCCATACTTTGTCCTTTTTACACCTTACTTGTCACCATGCTTGTCTCATGCCTTTAGTTGGACAAGTATGGGGTTTGTTATGTTTAAGTCATCTTTTTTCAGCATAACAAAAACAAGACAAGAATTGGAAACACAACTTCTCCCTCCTCTCCCTTGCAATTTCGGCCAAGGCAAGCTCTCATCTCCATTTTTGTGTTCTTGAGTCCTCAAAGAGAAGAACTACGTGGATTTGATTCCCATGTGGATACGTAGGCGTCTTGGAGACTCAAGCCAATCATTCGTTACCCGGTATTCTTGTTTTGGTAAGAAATAGTGCTGAATTTTTCTTTTGTGAATCCATTCTTTGTTAGTTGTTTCATGGTTTTAATCGTCTCTTGGTTTTCATTGATTTTCCGCTGCGAGTTGGTTCATCTCCAACTCTACCTCGAGACCCAACAGGGAAAATACCAGTCAGACCCAAGTGAGTGTCACCGGGTGGTAGTTATGGTTATCTAAAGTACTTGCGAAGGATTAAGGAACTGTTCTTACTATTCAGTGGTTCAGAAGGAAAGTTGGTTGTAAAGGGTTACACCGATGTAGGCTTCCAAACCGAAACTAATGATTTTAGATCAAAGTCTAACTACGTGTTTTTTTTAATAAATGAAGGTGTTTTTAGTTAGAGAAGCTGAAAGAAAGAAACCGTGGTTGGTTCAACGGTAGAGGCCAAATACATAGCCGCATCTAAGGCGGCAATGGAGGTTGTTTGGCTTAAGGGCTTTATCGCTGTATTGGGTGTTGTAATCAACATATCGAATCTTGTGATCTTGTTTTGAGATAATAATGGAACCACAACTCAATCCAAGAAGTCGAGGGTTCACTCGAAATCCAAACACATACAAAGATGTTTCCACCTTATTTGACCATTTGTAGAGGTGAAAGATGTTAGGATATGTAAAGTAAAAACAATGACAATATAGTTGATCATCCGACTAAGTATCTTTCGTAGCCTCAGCTCGAGGGTCATGTTAGGTCGATGAGTATTTCTTAAAATGTGAATTGATCATAGTACAAGTAGGAGTCTATTGGATTTTGCGCCCTGGGACAAGCCATAGTTTGTAATACAAAAATTATTTGTGTATAATAAAATTGCAAATGTTTTCATTATCATTTGATGTAATGTTAACAATGTTAGTGTACTACTCTTTCTAAGGTATCGGAAAATCGTTTCCCGATAGTATAATTCTTAGGATCAAAGGAGTAAGTTTATCTATTCGCCTCTATTCTAAACCGATAGTTAGTACTAGTTTGATGATTGATTAGAGAATCACGTTTTACCCAGATCATGCATATATGACAACAAAATAGAACCCCAAAACTTAAAATACGATCTTTGAAACTTTTATTGAGAAAAGAGAGAAACCAATATCTTTAAAAGAAAAAAGGGAAATGAATATTTGGTAAATGAGCTCAACCTTAGAGAAGTCCATATATGGAAACGGTAGTCATGGATGGATATTTACTACACTACTTTTAATTTGTTACATACATCAGTTGAAATTAGAATATGAAATTTATGGTCAATCTGTACCTATTCGCTACTTAACAAAAATATGTGTTAGGACTCTATTAAATCCAATCTGACTTAGTATATGGGTGAAATTGTGTTTTGAATAATACAAAGAGTTCAAATCAATGACAAGAACCCTAATCCCTAAAATCATAACCTTAAATCCTATTCACAAACCCAAAATACGAGATGAGGACTTATTTAGACAGATATGTTTAAGGGTCTTGAGGTAGAGGAAGAATCACTGGAGCTCGAAAGTGGAGGTGAAATCGCATGTGCTCGGAGGTAGAGACGGTGGGACGACAAGTCAGGCTCGGAGGAATGAAAAAGAAACACAAAGAAAGGAAGAAGAATCGTCGGAGCACGGCAAGAGAAAAATCTAGAGAAAGAAGAGAACTAGGAGAGGGGGTAGTGAGGAAGAAGGTCGCGATTTGTGACATAAATATGTGAACTAGTGTGACCGTCTGGGTACACTGTCGCACAAGTTCCAATCAGATGACACCACAGACTATAAAACTAAAGAAATATCTAGTAGGGTTCAAACATCTGCGATGATATAATATATTGTCGCAGAAGTTCCCATAACAACATCGTGTTGATCCAGACACTTGGAAATTTTTAGAACAAATGTGCAAACTTCTGTGACGCTACGTTATATCATCCAGAAGTTCCTATAACGAAGTTGTGTTCATTCAGACACTCATAAATTATTTAAAAAAATGTACACTGTCACGCCCCAATTTCAGCGAATCGAACTCGGGACGCGAACTTTTAAAACATGAATACTTAAAACCTGTTTTGAATAAAAGCTTTGACATTTCCATTTATTTACCAAAAATAATAGTAGTATTTACAATACAAAAACGTCCCAACAAGTGGGCAAGGTACACATCCGTCACTAGACTCAACAAAAGTAAAGACCAGACTCCGCTCCAAGCTCCATGAACTTCAAGAGCTAACCTAGTCCGTCCGGTGATCAGTACCTGTAGGAAAAGCAGCTAGGGGTGAGCGTTCGCTCACCTCCACGGATAACAGACTGACTATGGCGTAATTAGTAGATAAAGCCAGTAACACTAAAACCAAACCCAACACTGGGACTACAGTCCCCAACTCAAGTACCCAACTGACCCACAACCCGTTACCTTCCTCAACAGACTCAACACTCGATAACACAATGTAGACCCGACACAACTATCGATGACCTCCTCCAAGGACACGACAGAAAGACTACAAAACGCCAAACAAGATCACAAAGGATCGCAAACCAGCTGCTCAGTAACCTCCCTCACTCACGCGCTTTGCCGAACCACTCAGGCCAGGCGGTCGACCTGTCTCAGTAACCTCTCTCACTCACGCGCTTTGCCGAACCACTCAGGCCAGGCGGTCGACCTGTCTCACTCACGCGCTTTGCCGAACCACTCAGGCCAGACGGTCGACCTGTCTCACTCACGCGCTTTGCCGAACCACTCAGGCCAGGCGGTCGACCTGTCTCACTCACGCGCTTTGCCGAACCACTCAGGCCAGGCGGTCGACCTGTCTTAGTAACCTCTCTCACTCAGGCAACCACAATCACAGTCACAATCACAAACACAATCACAAGCAGTTCAACAACACAGGCACTCAAGGCCACTCAAGACACCTCAACAATCAAGACTCGAGTTCAACAACCCCACGGGCACTTACTGCCACTCAAGACACACCAACGATCAAGACTCGGGTTCAACAACCCCACGGCACTCACGGCCACTCAAGACACACCAACGGTCAAGACCCGGGTTCAACAACCCCACAGGCACTCGCGGCCTCCCAAGACACCAACCATAAAACACGCTTGCAACTTACCGAGACTCTAACTCGTAAGCCAGGTAAAGAAAGCTTGCAACCCCCCGAGACTCTAACTCGGTCAGGCCAGCCAAAGATACCAACCTTAGTACACGGCTCTCAAAGCCACCCCAAACACCAACAATTAACTACGGGCTCTCATGGCCACCCAAGACACCAATTTAAATACACGGGCTCTCAAGGCCACCCAAACTCAATCAATAAATAATACGGCTCTCAAGGCCACTCAAAACTCGATAATAAATAACACGGGCTCTCAAGGCCACCCAACTCAACAATAAATAATACGGGCTCTCAAGGCCACCCAAGACACCAAATAAGCAATCAACCTCCGGCTTAACCAAGCCTCCAACAGTCCTAATATCAACAGTTTCTCAATCAACCTCCGGGCATGGTCATATGCCTCCAGTACTCCTAATATCGATAAGTTCATAAACAAACTCCGGGCAT
This sequence comes from Erodium maritimum, assembly GCA_963921825.1. Classification (NCBI taxonomy): domain Eukaryota; kingdom Viridiplantae; phylum Streptophyta; class Magnoliopsida; order Geraniales; family Geraniaceae; genus Erodium; species Erodium maritimum. The sequence continues at coordinate 46,537,275 of OY997593.1, read as the reverse complement.
GGTCATATGCCTCCAGTAATTCAATTATCGCTAAGTTCTCTGATCCTACGACACTACTAAGTGTCACATGCTTTTCTCATAAACGCTACAATCCCGTATCATGATTTTCTAATAATTGCTACGATCCTGTATCATGCATTTCTAATATTTAAATAAACCTACTCAACCCACGACACCCCGGTGTCACATGCAATTCTACTGTTAACTTTCCCTAGTCAGGGCCGAGATCCGGCTACTTTTCCCTACCTCGTGCGTGTTCTCCCAAAAGCCAAACCACGAGCTCCGGTGATGATCTCAGTCACTCACCCAGCTTTCCCTTGCCTCGGTCCGTGGCACGATCTAAAGGAACACAATTTAAAGTCACTAACCAACTCGCGGGAATAAACCGAAAACCATTAAACACGATGCCCAAACTTAACCCCGACAATGTCGATCACTCCCAAACTTCCCAATCACTCGACATTGTCGATAAAGGACCCGTAAAGGCCCGATTCGCCCGACATGGCGAATCTGCCCGGGTTTTGATAATTGCCTTCCGGGGTTCTAAAAGCCCCCGTTTTCGTTTCTACGGTCTTAGAATATTTCCAAGAACCCAATGTACTTGCCCGAATCGAATTCTGACTCCCGAGTCAATTAAATGACGTTTAAAGTTTCTAAACCCGATAAATTACAACTTCTCCAATTTAATTCCAATTTTCGATTCGGTTAAGGATAAATGGTCAGGGGAACGTTTTAAACCAACCGAAACACAAAACCCGATCACCCGAGCACGTGGGCCCCACCAACCCACTTGGCCGAGGGATCCTAGTGCTCAAGGGGGGTTCGGCCACCATGGTGGTGGCTGGTACCACCTCCGGCCAGCCACCCCATGGCCGGCCGGCCACCACCCACGGTGGCCGGAGCTCCTCCCGAGCCTCCGGTCACCGGAAAACGTGCAATTAAACCCCCAAACACCTCTAAAACGTCTCCAACACCCCCCAACCTCCACACAACCCTAAATCATAGTTTTATACAAAACCCTAACTTTCCAAAATAATCAAAACGAGAATCGGTTTGGGTATTACCGTAGAGGAGGATGAGGGGAACGGGATTGCTCTTTGCTTCAAGACGATCCAAGGGCTTGATTTCTCCAAACCCTAACTATTACTCCCTTCTCTCTTCTTCTTCTTCTTCTTCTCCTTCTCTCTCTAAAACCTCTCTTCTTCTTTCTAATTTAATTAAACTAACAACAAAACCCTTTTTCCTTTCTTTTAACCCATAGTTTCGGCCACACCATGTCCTCCACACCTTTCCCCCCCAAAACTAACACCACCACAATTAGGACAAGTGTCAAGGTGGGTCCCACACCTTTTGGAAAATATCTAGTTGATATTTTCCAGTCAGTTTCGCGAAAAACGGACGTTTCGGGCCCCGAACGAGCACTTTTCCCAAGAAATTACGAAACTTAACGGGCTAAAAGGAAACGGCTCAACTAAGACCGCTGCGACGACGGCTACGCTTTTCGGATCCAAAACGGTCCTCGAATGGACCAAAACGTCGCTCGGTTGACTTTTCCAACGAAAAGTCAACATTTCCCAAATTGATCAGAAAGTTGCCCTGAGTCCCCCGGAACTCACTTTGGTCAATAACGGGGTCAAATTAAGTCTGGTATGACACTCGGGGTCATTTTAGGTTCACTTAACTGTCAGTCTTAAAAAATTTAAATTTTCCTGTTTTTCGCAGGTTTGACTGGCGTTGACCGAGAGTGGTTATTACATACACACTTCTGCGACTATAATTCAAACTTTTATAATTCAATACATTGATATTGACCTAAAATAACCATTGATGAAATTTTTTTAATGCAAAAACTAGTTAGGGGGGGGGGGGGGGGGCATTGCTCGCTATCTGCATAACTTCTACAACAATATGGGCATACGTTTTATAATCTATAATAAATTACTTAATTATTCCCTAATGTTTATAATAAATCTAATTGACATGACAATATTTAAACCTTGCTTTCAAACTAATATACATTATAAAACATCTATATGTACATATAATTATTTTCTATAATAAACAAAATATAATTAACATATAACAATAATCCAACTCATTTCTTCCAAATTAATATTTAATAAATTATTTAACAAAAAGGATTAATTACCTTTTATATCAATTTTCTATTGGTAACATACCTTTTGCACCCCTGCATTTTGTAACGTTCAATAATAGTCCTTTCGTTTTGGTAACTATCATATAGTACCCTTTATGAATTGGTTACAAATCATCAAAATGGCGTAAATTTGACCAAAATTTTGTCCAGAGCGTTACCAATACATCAGGGTACTGAAAGAGTGTTACCAATAGAAAATGGGTACTAAAGGTAATTAACCTTGATAAAAATGAGCTAGGAAACATACCATAACAACGAGTAAAGATTTGAGGAATGAAAAGGAATAAACAAGATGCTTGAAGATGGCATTTCTGAGAGAGGAAGAGTGTGAGAAGAAATGGGTTTTGGGAGAGGTATGTTTCTGCATACATGAGAAGAAATGGGTTTTCGCGATAGTATCCAATGTCGTGTAGAAGGCATAATCTTCTGCCACGTCATTATTTGTTTCATCGCTAAAGTTAAAATCTAGTGTAGTGTATGACATGAGATGAGATGAAGATTCTCTGTCTGAACCTTAGTTCAGACTCATCTTCATCTATTTGCTCAATGTGACCTTTATATATATGACGTTCTGCCTCGACAATCATATTTTGCATGATAACACATACAGTCATGGTTATAGATATTAATGAAGACGTCCACATTCGTGTCAGACAACTGATAAATGTGAAACTGAGATGTGGATGGTGGGTTCATAACTCGATCAAACAAACTTTGGACCTCTTGAAATGGATTTATGATGTTATTTTTTATTGAACATTCCACTAGTAGCTTGCACTACCTTTCGTTGACAATAAATGCCAAAAATTCTTCTTTAGAATAGTTTGCTATTGAATCGAACAATAAGAAAATAAGACAAGAATGCGAGGGTGCGAGAATAGACCCACAAGTTTTTTTTATCGGAAAAGCACATTGAAATTTTTATAAATCCTCTTTTGAGGTGAAAAAGGAATACAAGATCCAGCTACAGACTTTCAAAAAAGAACCCCAAGACGCTTAAAGTCGCCTTATAAGGGAATACAACCACGATCACATAAAGAAACCCTCACAGAAACTAAGGGAACATGGCTAAGTAAGGAGCGATAATGAAGGCCTAACTACCGAATATTACAACCATGAAGAACAAAAAAAGAAGGTCTACTACCCAAATATTACCAACATGAAGCACAAATAAACCGATTAGCAAGAACGACTTCTCAATACTCAGCAAATGGGGATGCCGAGAGTAACAGACCTAAACTCAAAAGCCAGGCGACGCGAACGAGCACTGCTCAATCTTCACAAGGAAGACCCAATCCGGGCCAACACCACGGATCGACTCGAAAGGAGTCGACTCTACCGACCCCAAAACCCACCACGGCAAATCGAAATGGGGAGGCTTAGTCGAGCTCGAGAACGCCCACCTTAGCACTGGAGCAAGATCCGAAACCTTAAAATTCCATTGTTTAATCGTCCCTTACAAGCCTCACACTGCTCAATTAACTCGATTAACAAGTTAATCCGTCGATGGCCAACACACATCGACGATCCAACAGGAGAGTTAGGCGAATCCGACCCCACATCTCCACTGATTAAGAAGAGGAGCCAGATGACTCCTGAATGAGACAAGAAAAACAACAGGCAAGCATGAAAATAGAAAAGACGTCCCAGAAATCAATTATGCGAAAACGCTCCTTACCCAGGTTCAGACCTAAACCAAGGAACAACACCTCATACCAGCAAAAGAATTCCAATTGTCAAGAGAACTCCAACCCGACAACGGAGAACACCGAGTTGTGGCCAACACCTGCAGCAGCCACACCAGAAAGTCTCTATCGCATCCCTACGATCTACTAACCGAAGCTGAGAAGCGCATCCCACTGCAAGACGAGGAAGAGCTAGCGAGACACACTGAGGATCCGAGCAGGAGGAGAACGACAAAAAACTAGAAAAGGGCGGTCCCTAAGCACCGGGGACGACTGAAGCTCCAAAAGGCCATGAATGGCGTTGTCACCGTCACGAGCAAAACCTGCCAACCCGAGCACACCCAACCGGTGCATAGATCCAGGAAGATAGGGGCGTCGACGATAAGGCATTTAAGAAACTTCTTCAAGCAGATTTGAACTCAGCCCTCCATGAACTGATGGTTGTCGGCCGACCGGCCTTACCCGGGCAACACCAACGCCTGCCTTGAGAACAACAGCCACCACAACCACACGGAGCACCACGGGCGGAGCCAGCCCAACTCCGGCAGAGACCCAACACGTCGAGGGATCCCAACCACACGCCGGAATCCCAACCACTCGCTGGAGGAATGAGCCGAACCTCCACGGCTGAGACGATCTCCGACCGAGCCAAACTCAGAAGAGGAGGTGGAGGCTAGATCTGAAACTTCAGATGTAGAACCTCTGTGGCTACCAGAAGCCGGACGCCAAACAACCGGACCTACAAGAAAACTCACAGACCAAGCGTAGCTCCACCAAGCCACGACCAGCAACCCAAATCCGACGACGAGACCTTGAGAACTCAAGAAAAATCCGACGAGTTTGAGCAAATGCTAGAAGGGGGAAAGAGGAAATAGAAGGGCGGGAAAGGGGAAATGTTCACCACTAGCGACAGTCATGGCCGGAGTCGTGGCCGTCGCCGTTGAAGACGAAGGATAAAGGGGGGCGGTGGCTAGGGTTTCGTTTTTTGGGAGAGAGAACGTTAAGTTGCTTTATGACAGTGTCATAGTATAGAAACACAAGTTGTGATTTTTGTGTTCAAGAACAATTCAATTTGTAGTAATCTAGGCTCAATTAGCAATTCATTTTATCTATAAGTTTGATTATTCGAGAAAAAAAATTGATTTTTTTCATGGTCAATTATAGGTCAATAAAATGTAATCATTGGCGTTGACGGTTCCATTCGACGTTATTCCTATTGTTGCTACCGAAATGTCGCATTAAAACGACGGCCTTTCAGCCTCCACCGCACCGATTATCGCGGTGTGTACAAAACGTCCAATCTTAAAAGCCGACTTTCCATCGCTGTCGCTGACTGTGGATGCTTGTAACGAACTACATAAATTCTTTAAAAAAAATTAGTCTACTTTAATTTAAGTTGTCTCACGTGTGAGCATAACTCGCATTTGCAGCATGGCAAGTATATACATAGAGAAGAATGATTTTGATATTTGAAAACACAAGCAGATACTATTAAGAGCCCATTAAGCCCAACAAAGAGAGGGACAACAAGCTTACTGCTGCTGGAAATCAGGGAGTCATGCAGTTTATTATCTAAAATAAATTAGTATTATGTTTTACTAATTATAGTATTAGTGCTTTCTAATTAATAGGACCAGTAAGGATTATGTTAGTATAAGTGCCTTTTATTTATAGTATATTAGTAAATCATGGGATGACCATGATCTTTGTTATTCTGAAGTTCTCCAACTATTTAAAGAGCTGCGAAGGAAGAAATAAACAAGCAGAAAATTAACAAATAGTGTGTCTTATGAGATCTGGTGTTCTCTCATTTAACGAATACTAAGCAGCAACAATAGGTCGTCGACGTCTACATATGTCGTCGGTGGAGGAAGGAAGCAACAGTAGCTCCCAGACTGTCTATCAAGGACCCATAACCAGGTCCAAAGTTGAGGGACTTGTAACAGGGTATCAGAGCAAGGAGTTATGGGTGACGGACCGTCCTTACAACAGCAACTCAGTGAGTTCTTGCGTTCATACCATGCGGATAAGGCAGCTGCAGAAGCAAGACACGTTGCAGCCGAAGCAAGACACGTTGCGGTAGAAACCCAACATCGGGAGCTCGTCACACAAGTCCAGCATCTTGCAAACTCACTTCAGATTGGGCGGCAAGAGAATAGCGTCGGGGACGCAAGCCGTGTCCAGGAAAGGTTGAGTCCGCAAGCACCAGGAGATGAACGGGTCGCAGATACAGGGATGTACGAAGTGGGTCGTGCTGGTTTGGCTGCCGATAGAGGCTCCAGACCAGAAGCTTGCCGCGTTCGGGAGCGGGGGCAACCACGAACAATATCGGAAGGCTCAATGGGAGATGGTGGCAACATAACACCCATACGGCCCGTGCGGATGGATTTTCCACGGTTTGATGGGACCGAGGATCCGGTAGTATGGCTGAATCGATGTGAAAGTTTTTTTTTATCATCAACGAGCCAAGGAGGATGAAAAGGTACCACTTGTTTATTTTTATTTAGAATCTGATGCTCAACTCTGGTATATGAAGTTGCAGAGAGACCATCGTGATCTTCCCTAGGAAATATTTAAACATTATTGTAGCTTAAGGTTCTGTGCTCCACTAAGAGGTAACAGGCTGGGGCAGCTAGCAAAACTTCGCCAAACCAGGAGCGTCCAGCAGTACCAAAGTCAATTTGAGATAATTTCAGCTCAAGTGAAATCGTTGACTATGGAGCAAGAAGTGTCCTTATTCATTGGAGAGTTAAAGGAGGCCATTGCTGTGGATGTGGAGGTACAACAGCCTGTGGATATCCTGACCGCAATGCATATGGCCCGCATGTTTGAAGGGCGGCAGGCGAGAGAAACAGATGATGATCAGCCACCTTACATTCGTAAACTTTCTCAGTCAGAGATGGTGGATCGTCGGATAAAATGGTTATGTTTCAATTGCGACGAGAAATATAGGAAAGGGCACCGATGCAAGCGGTTATTCTGGTTGGAGGCTATTGAAGACGATGATCACGAGAAGTCCCCGTCTGTACAAGATGACTATAGTTCGGGCGCTTGTGGTCAAGCACCGTCTTGATGGGGAGGGTAATGTTAAGAGCCCATTAAGCCCAACAAAGAGAGGGGCAGCAAGCTTACTGCTGCTGGAAATCAGGGAGTCATGCAGTTTATTATCTAAAATAAATTAGTATTATGTTTTACTAATTATAGTATTAGTGCTTTCTGATTAATAGGACCAGTAAGGATCATGTTAGTATTAGTGCCTTTTATTTATAGTATATTAGTAAATCATGGGATGACCATGATCTTTGTTATTCTGAAGTTCTCCAGCTATTTAAAGAGCTGCGAAGAAAGAAATAAACAAGCAGAAAATTAACAAATAGTGTGTCTTATGAGATCTGATGTTCTCTCATCTAACGAATACTAAGAAGCAACAATATGTCGTAAACGTCTACATACGTTACCGGTGGAGGAAGAAAGCAACAGTAGTTCTCGGACTGTCTCTCAAAGACCCATAATCAGGTCCAAAGTTGAGGGACTCGTAATAGATACATACCTGCTGTGCTGGCTACTTTGTACTATGTGTATTTGTCCTCAGAGAGTCACATGAAAGTGATTTAGGGATAGCTCTGGCATTGGCAAGATGGTGAGAGTCAACATCATAGGTATCGTCAATGAATTCATCATTCCATCTTTGGAAACATAAACATCCAAACATATTTGGATTATTATTCTCTACTACTAGTCCTTAAGTAGCACTTATGACTAATTATGAGCATAAACCAGTAATAATATTTTGGTGTGGGGGCACTGTCCAAGCGCCCAAATAACATATCATTACCCTTTCACGTGATACTTGAGTTACTTGTCCGATCACGACTGATTAGAGGGAATTTTCCATTTCCTTTTCTTTTTTAGTTGTCATTTTCATGCATTCAATTGCAAGTTTCTAGTAATAAGATCAGATAGATATATATTTCAAATTTATAATCTACTCTGTTACTCTTACAACTGAGAATATCTTTTTTGAATGGTCATATTTTATAGAGCTCTATTATTCAAGATGGGTCATAGAAGAAAAATCATATTAAAACGACAAGATCAAAAGTTACAACGAGATAAAATAACCCAATCCAATAAGACAAATGGTCCAAAACCTAAACATCAAAATCAAACTTAGAAAATATAACCGACTTAGCTTCAATGAACTCCTCTACCTCCAACTTGTCTCTTTCTTAAAGGACAAAAAAAAGATCCACCAATCCATAAAATTAAACTGAAGGGAGCTACCTTTAGAAGTTTTTATCACCCCAAACGAGTATGATTTAACTCTAGCATAATCTCCTTTACCTCCGGTCGAACATTCTGAAAAACATTTCAGTTGCGAGCTAGGCACACCTCCCAAGCTACCAAGACACCAACCAAACTCCAAAAAGATCTCGTTTCCCGTTGGACACACGAACTCTAACCTTCAACCAACACTCGAACATTATTAGGGGAAATTCTCATTCATCTCTTCAGGATGGAACTCGCTCCTCTCACATTCATGAGAGGATTGAGAAAGACATTAGATAGAGTTTTGATCGGCTCCCACTTGATTAGAGTCGTCCTTGTAAAACCCCACGTAAATTCTAAAGGGTTTTAATTGAAAATCGAAACGTCAAGGTGGGTTTTTGCAACGAGTAAATTTGGAGAAGGAAAAAAAAAAGAAAAAAAAAGGGTTAGGGAGGTGGCTTTGGGTCAGCACAACTCAGATTGGGCTGAGCCTTGTTGTGGCCCAATTCGCACACCTTCGGCCCAAGGAGACCGGCCCAGTTTGCAACCCTAACGATGAAAACCAGTTGCTGCGCCGCTTCATCTCATTTCGGGTGCACGAAAACCGAGACGCGTAGACGCGTTCTCTCTCGCTCCGCGTCTCTTCGCGAACCAGCCGCCGGGACTGGTCGTTCTCTCTCTCAGGTCAGACGCACCGGTGCCGTTCCCGGCCTCTCCACTTCACCGGAGTGACGTCGGGGCTTCTTCTCCACCGTCCCCGTACCAAAGAACCCAGAGAAAACCCTCGCCGCCCCTTCCTCTTCGATTCGAGCCCGACGCCGTGAAATCGAGCCTCGCCGCACCGTCATCCAGCACCGGGGAACTCCTCTCTCACCCGTCTCACCTCCCTCTTCGTCATCTACCGGAGAATCGAGACCTCCGAGCGCGTTCTGGGGGCCGGCCGTCACTGGACGACGTCGCCGGAACTTTCGAGCTCCAGATCTGGAGTTGTAACTCCGGCGAGCGTCCCCGGTGAACGGATCTGGTTAGACGAGTCCGTCCAGGTTACCTGACGACGTCCCCTACTCGCCGGAGCTCCCTGACGCCGTCACCAGGGACGAGAACCCACTCGAACCCTTCCCACCGTCGTCCGTCGTCGGAACCCTTGCCGGAATCACAGCCCAAACCGCCTTTCACTCCGAGCAGATTGTGAAGCTTGGGCCTCCAACTCGGATGTTGGGCCTTGGGCCAGACGACATTAGAAGACGGGCTTTGGGCCCAGTACTCATCTCAGGCCAGGCCAGGCCAGGCTAGGCTTTGTGTCTGGGTCCGGGCCGGGTCTGGATCCGGGTCTGGATCCGGGTCAGGGTCTGGATCCGGGTCAACCCGAGTCATTTAAAACCATTTTAAAAATCAGATTAAATAATCAACTTTATTTAATTAAAGGTGAGATTTTGGTGATTTGATTTAAGCGTCAGAGGACCTTTGGACTTTTATCATTATTGATTTGGACATTTTATGTGTCAAACCTAGACGGGACTTCGCCCGAGAGCGAAGAATTTGGACCCGAGCTAGAAGAACGAAGATCACGCTGGAACCCGTGTGAGGAACGGACTTGTTACTACCGAGTTCGACAACAGAGCTTTAGAGGAAGACCCCGAGGTAGGGAAAGTCTTAACTTCTCGTTTAAATGCTTAGTATGCATGTTAGGATAATAAAATCGGAAAGGTCCTAGAAATGCCTATAGGATGCGAATAACTAGAATAGTTGTCTTTCAATTACTAATAAACCGGAAGTGTCTAGTGGTGAATGATTAGAATGCCAATCACTAGTGTAACTCGCTTTCAATACTTGGGAATTGTTTTACTGGTAGAGTGGCCTTGGCAAAGCCCTCGGATTAGTTGTGTGTTAGGATCACATGTTTGGTTGTTTGGTTGCTTAGTGGATAGGCTAAAGAGTCTAATGGAACTAGTTGAATTGCTTATTTGAATGCTCGTTTGAAGGTTTTCATGTTTGGTTGATTGAACTCGTATTTGACTGTTCGCTGTATTTGGATGATTGCTTGATTTCCTTAAATGATTGCTTGGAGCATCGAGTATGACTGGTTGTACCGAGCGGTGCAATCAGGTGATCGATGCCCTGATGGATCGTGACTGGTAAGTGAACAGTAAGTTGTGATTGTGTAATTCGTGTGTGTGACCATGTGATTCGTGTGCGGTGTGTCGTGGTGAGAGTGTGAGTCATTGAGAATTGATTACTTCGTGGTTACTTGAGTGTGATGTTCGTTCATGGATTCGTGAGTCGGCTGTTATATCGCTATGGGGCCTACACCGAGGGAGTGCCGGTGGGAGGTAGCGTCATAGTCGGTACCCGGTATGACACCTACACCGAAGGAGTGTCGGTGCAAGGTGGTAGCATAGCCGGTGGCCCTGGTTATGGGATGGTTAGTGGATGGTTATTAATTATTATTGAATTGCCCAAGTGTATGCTTCCTATGGGAGTAATACCTTGGTTCCCGAGGACATAAAATCCTTTGGAGACGTTTCTGAGAATCCCGACGATATGCGCCGCGAAGGGTTGTTTCCGGTAGCCTCAATGATATGCGTCTCCTCTGGATTGGAGGGAAAATCCGAGAGGACACATCATATGTGGATCGGAGGGCGGTGACTTCATGTGCCACGGCATTGATCGGTTTACCTATTGCCTGTGACTGTTAAGATTTATCTTGTTGACTTTGCTGATTAATTTATTGAGTTTAAAGTCCACCATGTTATGTATTTTCCCTACTGAGCGCAAGCTCACCCCTATGAGTTTATTGTTGTGATTACAGGCTTGTTTGAGGAGTAGAGGCTCGGGAGCTTCTTGGTGTGGGTGTTCTGTAGAGACTTCGTTTTCATTTCATTTCAGTTTTGAACAAACCTTGTTGGAGGATTATTATTACACCCCTGGAGGGTTATTTATGTTTGAAATTGGGTTATGTGGATTTGAGTTTTACATTGGAGAACTTCAGGAAGTTAGTGTTGAGTTGTTGTCTTTTTAACCGTTTTATCCTAGTCATGCCTCGAGTCCGGGCAAGAACCGGATTTGGGGCGTGACAGTCCTCCTCCTCCCTTAACAAAGTTCTATCGTCGTCACTACTCCAAGGATGTAACTTTGCGTCCAACGCATCTAAATGTTGTTGCAGGTCATTCCCCTCTAATTTGGACCGAAATCTATCAGTACTGCAGTGGGCCCATGTTTCAGAAGCCCGTTTCCTTCTTGTCTTCTTAAATTTCAGTAATGGGCCAGGCCCCCCAAAGACTTCCTCTACCAGAGCCCTGTTAGTTATGCACAATAGGCTCAACTCTTTATCCTTCCACTTTTGCCCACTTTATTTCTACTTTCTATCTTACGGTCCGTCGCAACTACTGACGCATACAACGTCTTTTCTGAATCTTCAACTTGAAACTTAATCCTCTTTTGCGTCTGAGACGCCAATAGTGTCCCTGATGAAGAAACTTCGTATGAGTTTGATCTTTCATCCAAGTCTTGCAACTCCCTTCTTTTGTCAACACTTTAAATACTAAACTGAAAAGCTTATTCAACTCCTTTCTCCCCCATCTTTGACGAACTCACAAATTCTGAGGTGCTCAACAATTCCACATACTCATGTCGAACAACCAGAATAGAGCCTGCATCTACCATTGATATCTCTACCATGAACCTCTCCCCTCCATTTACTACTGTCACGAGCTGAGTACGAGGTGAGTTCACTGTCACTTTTACCAAACAGAAAGTTTCATGGAGAGAAAAACCCAAGCAAGAGCTGGAATGAACCATCACCTGAGCTTCGACAAGCTGAACCACCTTATGAATATTGATCTCGCTCTAGCAATCTATTGAGAGCCCTTATAGACGGCACAAACGAAACACCCCTTTTTTCTGCATCAAACCCTATTTGCCGAGACCTATCACCAGCCAAGACGATAGTCAGCTCCACCTTGATTCCAGAAAACCACTGTCCATTTCTTCATCATCAATAGTCAACACCACTACTTTATTGCCAATGTCTCTAACCACCATATCCCTAATTCCAATCTTACTGATTTCTTCTTTTACCACATCCACAATGGCATGGCTTCTGATGATACAGAGCCAACCTTTCGATCTAACCTTTTTTTTCAAATCTAAGACAATCTCTAAGGAAGCCACATTCTCTAACACAATAGGTGTATAGACCGACTTTCGCTCTGTACTCAAGGTATGATGAAGATCGAACACCCTTGTTTTCCTCCTCTCCCAAGTCTGAGCTAGACATAGAGTATGTCCCCGAAATTTCAACTGATGGAACATACCTAATATCCTCTGCAAATCCGTCCCCAATTTGAAATCCACGAACCCAGAAAAAATGACCTCGTTCATTCGGATTTGTTGGTAACGTGATGTCACGCCCCAAATCCGGTATTGACCGAACTCGAGACGTGAACTAAAATAAAATAAAACAATAATTAAAGTAAATTTGAATAACATAAATCTCCGAATAGTTCATAATTCAAATAAATAAAAACGCAGTTTAGTTCATAAACAGAAAGTACGTCTCTACTACAAGATAAACCCCCGGACTCTCGATGAGCTCCTGAGCTCTGAATCGTCCTCTAACCCGACTCACCATCGAAACCTGTAAAACAGTAAAAAAAAAAAACAGAGGGTGTGAGCTTGCGCTCAGTAGGAAAAAGTAGTAACGGGGATGGTCTTCCGCTCTATCACCATAATTACTAAGCCAAGAAATATAAACTAATAACCGACAACACGAATAGAAAACCAACAGGAACACAACACTATCGATAATAGATCCAAGATAAAGAACCATATAAACAGTAGTACATTCTTCTACGACCTCGACTACACACGTCACCCAAACCCGACATCATACGGACATAAGAAAGGACACCGGACGATTCTCAACACCCAACCCTGGGACACTATACTGCTAAGATCATTACGAACGTTACTCGGATCCGATATCTCACAACATAAAAACAAGTACCCATGACAATCCGATCACCACGCACAACTCAACAATTACCTCGCACAGTTCGTTGTCGAACACCCATCACGTTACACTTGAGTCACACAAGAATCACTTAACATGCATAAGCAACTACAGCGTACCAAACTAATCAACACGCAGAATCAAACATTAATAACCATACACATAGCAAGTGTCCAATAATACGCTGGATCACACGGCACGGCTCAACCACATCGTACCGGAATACACATCGGGGTAAACAATATAATACAATAAACCGGAATGCACATCGGTCTTCCCGGAAACGCACCTCGGGGTAAACAAGCAACACAATATACCAGAAGCGCACATCGGTCTTCCCGGAAACGCACATCGAGGTAAACACTATACCGGAAATGCACATCGGTCTTCCCGGAAACGCACATCGGGGTAAACAAGCAATACAATATACCGGAATGCACCATCGGTCTTCCCGGAACACACGTCGGGGTAAATCACATAAACAATATACCGGACCGGCACACACCTCGGTCGGGTATCTTCCCATAGCATGGGGTACAAGTCACACAATACCATACCAATCACATAAACAATATACCAGACCGACACACACCTCGGTCGGGTATCTTCCCATAGCATGCGGTACAAGTCACACTACACAATACCATACCAATCACATAAACAATATACCGGACCGACACACACCTCGGTCGGGTATCTTCCCATAGCATGGGGTACAAGTCACACCACACAATACCATACGAAACATGTCACACCGAACTCATTATACCGTCAAAACTTACCACCATAGCTTACCAATCACACCACATCGGTCTATCATTCACCCGATCATATCACAAACAACCATTCATATCACATTCATCACATTCATATAACATACTATGATTCTTAAATTACCCAACGAATATACTCTTTATCGACATTAAGGACCATTAACCACAATCAAACACAACCAACACACAATCCTAAGGCCCGACATGGCCACATGTGATTCTATAGCACGACAATTCCCATAATTGAAAGCGGTTGTTCTAGTGAATCACATCCTATATGCAAGCTAAGACTCTTCCGGTTATTAACGTCCTATATGCATACTATTAACATTCTTTAATTTAAAAGCGGGAATTACTACTCTTCCCTACCTCAAGTGCTTTCCAAACGCTTAGTCACACAACGGCTAGTAGTCTCCTCCTCCGAGCTCGAGAATAAAGTCTAGGATGATAAATTAATACTAGAATTAATAAACATTCAAGGTCGGTTTTAGAGAGATAAATTCCGAAACTAACCCCCAATTGCTCAACTTGTCAAAATGGGCCCGGAAGGCCCATTTTGCACGGAATCGGGAAAACATCCCTCGGGACTCCGAAAATTTCCCTTTTCATTTATATCGTCCATAATTAAATTTACTTGCTCCAACGCACTTGACGGAATTAAATTCCGAGGTCCGAGCGCTCTAAATTCGCAATTAAAGTTCTTAATCGCTTTTCCCGAAATTTCACGAATCACATCCATAATTCGTTCCGGGTGTGAAATTAACGTCCCGGGGTTCACCCAAGACCGTCCAAGTACGAAACCACCAATTTCAGGCCATGTGGGCCCCACGGCCACACATGGCCGTGGTGGCCGGACCAGACCGGGCCGGTCACGGTCCAAAAGTGGCCGGCTATGGCCGGTCCTCCCTTTGGCCCACTATGGCCGGTCCTCCCCTCCAATGAACGGATTCCGGCGACCGGCTGGAGCTCCGGGGAACCTTCGGTCGTCGGAAAAATACTTCCTTTCTCCCAATAGATTCCTAACTAGTTCTAGGTTCTCCACAACACCAATTTTAAGCTCTAGAACTTCAAATTCCACCTCAAACACTCCAAAGTTTCAAGACCCATGGTGGGTTTCATCAAAACACAAAACCCCAAATGATTTCTACCTAAATCATCCATTTTCTTCTCATAAACAAACATCTAACAACAATGACTCAAAACATAACCATTTCATGCAATATCTATGGAGACCCACAACCCCAAATTGATTGAAAATAGATTGTTAGAGCTTACTTACCTTGGAAATGGATAGATGAAGATGATTAAGAGGTTTTTGAGAAGATTTGGTGAAGAAATGGCCCAAAAGAGCTCCCTTTTCCTACCTTTCTTCTTCTTCAACAAAGGAGCTTCAATGGAGGATTTTTTCTCTCTCTTCTAAAAAAGGAATTTCGGCCATGGTGAGTAAAAATGCTGAATTTGTTGCCCCATGTGGTCTTATCCTCAAGGTGGAAATGTCCCTTTCGTCATTTAGCCCCTCTCTCTCTCCTTTGTCCTTAAGTGGGGACCAATTGGTCCTTTCTCCCACTTTTCTTCCCCTCCAAGCTAACATGGACATGTGTCCATGTGGGGACCATTCCCACCCAAAATATCTCAGCTCATAATATATTTATTCGTTAATACTCTAAAATCGACCTAGTTTGACCCGAGTTTGACTTTTTCATAAAAGGTGTCATTTGAAAGGAAATGACCTAACTAAGCTAACCGTAACGACGACTAAGCTTTTTGGGTCCCAGAAAGGTCCCGGATGACTCCCGGAGTCATCGGTTGACTTTTCCGGCAGAAAGTCAACTTTCACCAAAAATCACCGGTTCGACGGGATCGACCGGGGCGGTTCTTACACTTGACATCTTCTATCTCCCCTCTAATTCTAAGGAGAGTTTGAATCACTTTTTAATTCATCCCTTCTTGTAAATTGAGGATGAATATCTTTGCGGGATGAAGTTGTTGATTTGCCCCAATCCTCAGCCCAAAGCCTTTATTCGAAGCATCTGCCCCATTATCTTCCCCCATATTCCTTTTTCCTTTGTCCATACTCCGAACCCCAATCTGATCTTCGAACGCATCCAGATCCTTGTACCCTAACTGCTTCCCCAAAATCCTTTCTCTGCCCTGACACTTGCTGACCTGTCGCCACTCCTCCTCTCTGAAGACCCTCTCGACCCTCCAAGCCCGTCGTCATCGTGAACGACGCTTACTAAGAGGAGACGTAGGAGACCGCGAACAACGAAACCATAAGGGCGCATGGCGTGTGTAACACTGAGTTGTTTTCTCCTTTTACAAATGAGAATATGGTTCATTATATTTCATGATTTCTAAGGGTTAATTACATTTAGTTACACTTAATTGTTTATGTTTTTTCATAACTACACTTAACAATAAATTTGTCTAAACAATACCATATTTTTCTAAAAATTGTCTTATGCAATACACTGTTTATTTGTAGTAAAGTAATTTTTTTGAAAAGCTAAGGAATCTTTTCCAACGAAACTAATAGTTAGACGTAAGTAGATAAAAATTATGGATAATTAGATATAACTACGTATAATTTCCTTATTCTTAAGACTCGTTCTCCCTGTTAGTCTTAGTGCCCGTAGTTCAATCCTAAATGTCCAAATGTATATATCATCGTTAGCAATAAAATTAAAGCGGCTTTATATTACTTATGTGTTGGAGTAATATATCGATGTGTGCTCTGATCTATGCCCACCATGCGAATAGAACCATAGATCGAGATAGATCACACTCGATGGGTCCCTAGTCAACAAAGCTTCACTAGAAGCGACTAGTATGAAAGATGGCTCTTTATGGCTTACGTTCTGTTAGTCATTGGAATGAGATTTCGGAGTCTGATCATAGATATCATGTGGGACATGATATTGGACGACCCGCCCTGAATATGTGCCATAGATTAAGTCATGAACATATTCAGTGTTGTAGCTTGTCATGTATCCTTAGACCAAGGAGTCTTTGTGATCGCTATGTAGTCAACAACTGAGTTTGACCTGAGCCTAACGTTGTCCGTAACAGGGCTTCCATAACGGCCAGGATTGGCTTGGGGACGGGCTACATGAGTGACACGAAAGACGGCTAAGGGATTTATCCCTCATACTAAGGTATGGGAAAGATATCGGTTCTCGGCCACTTGATCGAGAGTGACTGGAAGAATAGCATGGCCATGCACATGATACTGGGTATCATATCTTCAGTCATCTCACATATCAAGGAACGGTGATTGAGAATAATAAGGATGACGGCTCTATGCCTTATCTCAATCAGGATATCGGAGATAAAAGGATAATGACAGGGACGACGGAAAGGTTAGAATCGATAGGGTCGATTCGTTATGTAGTGTCAGGCAATACTAAAGTCTCGTTAGTTGCCACTTAAATAGGATCAAGTAAAATGGGATTTTACGTTGATCTATTGACATGCATAAACCTAAGGGTCACACCGGAGGATGAAACTCATTGACACATTTATGGAGAATGGCCAAAAGGGAGTTGTCTCGGGACATGACCAAAACTGGGTTTTGGGTCATGTGCCCGTAAGTGAATAGGACTTTACGGATCGAGACAAGGCTTGGAGTCTTGGGATTGATTGCGTCGGATAATGTTGGACATTTCCGGTATGGAAGGCTTGGAGGCGATGAGCGAATCACGGGACCTCGTTGGAAATGGCCACGGGCCATGTTCCAAGAGGCCCATGAAAGGCCCATGCAACCAAGGCCCATGGAACTAATTAATCAAGTCTTGATTAATTAGTACTAAGTAAGCAAGACAAGGATTAAGGTGTTGGTGATTCACCACCTAACCCAATCTTGTCTTGCCATACTTTGTCCTATTTACACCTTACTTGACACCATACTTGTCCCATGCCTTTAGTTGGACAAGTATGGGTTTTGTTATGTTTAAGTCATCTTTTTTCAACATAACAAACACAAGACAAGAATAGGAAACACAACTTCTCTCCCCCTTCCCTTGCAATTTCGGGTTTGGCAAGTTCCCACCTCCATTTTTGTGTTCTTGAGTCCTCAAAGAGAAGAACTACGTGGCTTTGATTCCCATGTGGATACGTAGGCGTCTTGGAGACTCAAGCCAATCATTCGTTAACCGGTGTTCTTGTTTTGGTAAGAACTAGTGCTGAATTTTTCTCTTGTGAATCCATTCTTTGTTAGTTGTTTCATGGTTTTAATCGTCTCTTGGTTTTCATTGATTTTCCGCTATGAGTTGGTTCATCTCCAACCCTACCTCGAGACCCAACAGTGGTATCAGAGCCGTGCTACCTTCGGGATTCACAAGACGGTGTTCAAAGTTTCGGTTTTGCTTGAAAGTTTCGTTTTTTGGCATGTTGTTTTGCTAAATTGTTTGATAACATGTTTTAAATTCTTGTTCATGGATTTAATGCATGTAAAATGAATTTTTGAAAATTATTTCAAATCTGGAAATTTTGAAAAAAGTTTGATTTTTCGGGTCTCGGGAGCGGGACTCTCGGGGAGCCGAAACCGAGACCGAACGGGGATCCGTTGGACGGAGCTAGGCCAAGCATGACCATTGGATGGTTGATATGCCAAGGCTAAACCGTTTTGTTAGTTATGACGAGTTTGGAACCGTCATGACGAACTCGAAGATCAAATGTTCAAAAGTTTCATTTTTGAACGGTTTCGATAAACCGAGCATAAAAAAAAAAAATAATTCGAAACTTGGCTATTAATTAAAACCGGAAAATCACATGATGTTTGATAACATGCTTGTTTGATAACACGATGTGTGATGTGATGTTGGCATGGTGTACATAATAGCCCCGAGCTCGATTTAATTATTTATCGCTTTTCACGGCCTGCGAGCCGTTAGTGTTAGCGTGTAATTATTCTTTCAAGGTGTGGTCGTCGAACCACTTGTTTGTAATATTTATTTATTCCCGACCTGCGAGTCGTGTATTAAATTGTAATATTTTACTCAAGATGAAGAAAGGGCGAAAAGGTCATTTGGTGGCTTTTCGGGTGTTGGCATCGGCTTGGAGTCGGTGGAGCTCAAGAAGCTAGTGGGAGTTAGTTTAGGGGGCTATTATGTGCACATTTATCGCTTTATGCTTGGTTTAGTTTATGCATGATTAATTCTATGTGTTTTAGAATTGCATGCTTAACTTTATTTACCGAGCATATCACCTCACATGCAAGGATAAAATTGGACTTTTAATCCTTGTGTGTGAACCCTTAGAACCGTCATTGCATTGGATGTAGTTGACGGGTTCAAAGGAAGAATTACATTGGATGTAATTTGAGGCATCATTGCATTTGGAATGTAGTTGATGTGCTCATCGCATCTAGGATGTGCCAAAGTTTTGAACACAACTGGACAAGTAAAAGCGGGTCATGTCCGATACCTCCCAATCATCAACACCTTACTACCTCTCCGTCCTATGGTTGTCGTGCGCATTAGCGGAGCATCCATGGGGAAGCGGGGTAGTAGGTTTGGACGACATATGTGGGTGTCGTGCGCATTAGCGGAGCACCTACATAGTGACGAGCCATAGTTGAAAATTGGTGGACCCGACTACGATTCTCGGCCTGAGGTTGAGCTAGGGTAACAGATAGGCTAAGCCGTGTACATAAGTGCATACCCTAGCCAAGAGTCACATTGGATGTGATTGGATGGAATCCTACCTACATAGCTCGATTAAGTGGTGAGCATTAGTTCAGCTTAATCGAGTGAATCAAGGATCTTGGTTTCAGATTCTAAAGGTTTAGAATTGATTGTTGGTGTTTAAGCTTGATCTTCATAAAATTTATTCAGTTTACTGATTGAATTTTATCTGTTGTAGATCAAATGGCAAATTCAGCGAACATTAATAGTTTGTCATTAAAAACCATTCTTGACAGGGTCAAGCTAAATGGGACAAACTATTTGGACTGGTACAGAATTTTGAGGATAGTCCTCAAGTCTGAACGCAAAGAATATGTCCTTGACAAGGCTGTCTCTAAGACCATATCAGAGTTACATGAAGTGTCATTAATTGCTGAGAAGAATATATCAGGGATCTGGGATCCAAGGATATTCTGATGGTCAACAAGGGAATTAGAAGTGGCAAGGGCGGGGCCCATGCGCACTTGGCAGGAAAGATGAGACACCTGAGAATGTTTGCTTCTACTGCCAATAGCCTGGTCATTGGAACCGGGATTACAGGAAGTTCACGGCTGATCTGAAGAAGAGCAGTGGGACTGCGCCTTCATCAAATAGCCTGGATGATCTGAAGAAGGACAGTAGGACTGCGCCTTCATCAGGAAACCTGGATGATCTAAGGAAGGGCGGTGGGACCGTGCCTTTATCCGGTATTAACTCTATAGAGCTACATCTCTCTACTTCCAAAGATTCATGGGTATTAGATACCAGGACTGAATCTCACACATGCACTTATATATGGTGGCTGAAAGTAGGAGAGGTTTGGAAAGCACGAAGTGGACCTCAGAGTTGTGGCAACTGCTGTAGGATCCATGAGTCTTGCTTTGCCAAGAGGCCTTGTCTTAGTACTGTATAATGTATATTGCATACCTACTTTTAGTAGGAATATTATATCTGTATCCGTGTTTGACAAGGAAGGATATAATGTTAATATTGGAAATGGAGTTTTCAATGTTCTATGCAATGATATGTTTTATACCAGTACTGACTTGGTTGGAGGATTGTACATATTAGATATGGGTAACAATGCCTCAAGTTCTATATATTCCGTTAATACCAAGAGGTCTAAATCCAACGATTTAAACCTAACTCTGTTATGGTACTGTCATTTGGGTCGCATAAACAAGAAGCGCCTATCAGCACTTCAGAAGTGCGGGCTTTCAGGTTCATTCGAATTCCATTCGATCGATAGGTGCAAGGTTTGTTTGATGGGAAAAATGACTAAAGTGCCCTTTATCGATCGCGATGAAAGGGCGGGTGAATTATTGGGGCTGATACACTCGAATGTGTGTAGACCAATAAGTTCACTTGCCAGGAGGGGTTTTAGCTACTTTATCACATTTACTGATGATTACAGTAAATATGGTTATGTCTATTCGGTGAGACATAAGTCTGAAGCTTTTGATAAATTCAAAGAGTTTAAGACTATAGTAGAAAACCAGCTCGACAAAGGTATTAAGGCACTTCGATTGGATCGAGGTGGAAAATACTTGACCACAGAGTTATTAGATCATCTAAAAGAGAATGTGATCCTTTTGGAATGGACTCCTCCTAGGTCACTGTAGTTGAAAGGTGTAGCCAAACGGAGAAATCAGACATTGTTAGACAATGGTCTGTTCCATGATTAGTTGGACTGATCTCCCAATCTCTTTTAACGGTTTTGCTCTAGAGACGACCACATTCATAGTGAATCGGGCTTCGACGAATGGTGTGGAAGGGACACCATTTTAAAAATGGTACGGGATGATGCCCGCTTTGTCCTTCCTAAAGATTTGTGGTTGCGAGGCTTATGTGAAACATTTGGTTTCGACTAAGCTCGAACCAAGATCTGAGATATGCACCTTCGTGTGGTATCCCAAAGCAACAAGGGGATACTATTTCTACAATCCCAGTGAGAACATGGTGTTCGTCGCTTGGGGTGGGGTCTTTATGGAAAAGAAGTTTTGTTTCCAAAGACGTCATTAGGAGGATTGTGCATCTCGAAGAAATTCAGGATGGTACAGATCTGTCTAAACCAATTGACAACCCAGTAGAAAGGAGCCAGAGATTGTCGTAGAGTGAGAACCAATTCCTGTTACAATTCCGGAAGGTCCAAGGCGATTTGAAAGGGTCAATCTTCCACCTCCAAGATATGGTATCCGGAGGTGACAATGAAGTCATGGTGGATCACGATGATCCAGCCACCTTTCAAGAAGTCGTGGATGGGCCCGACTCCGAGTTATGGCTGGGAGCCATGAGGGAGGAAATGCAATCCATGTCGGACAACCGAGTCTGGGAACCGGTTGATCCCATCAATTGGGTGAGGACCATAGGATGCAAATGGATCTTCAAGGTGAAGATGGACATGGACGGAAACCCTCTGACCTACAAAGCTCAACTGGTGGCGAAAGGTTATAGGCAGATCCAATGGATTGACTATGAGGAAACCTTCTCCTTAGTGGCTATGGTCAAAATCGATCTAAATTCTTCTTGACATAACTGCGTATCATAATTACGAGATATGGCAAGTGGATGTCAAAACCGCTTTCCTAAATGGAAATTTGACTGAGTACGTTTGTATGTCTCGGCCCAAAGGTTTTGACGATCCGAAGAATAAAGGAAAGATTTATAAGTTGTTGAAATCCATTTATGGATTGAAACGAACTTCTCGAAGTTGGATCCTTCGTTTTGATGAAGCTGTAATTGGATTTGGCTTAATCAAGAATGAGGATGAATCTTGCGTTTATAAGAAGGCTAGTGGGAGCAATATTACCTTTCTGGTTCTCATTGAAAACGACATCCCAAACCTTGCACGAGACTAAAGCTTGGTTGAGGAAGTGTTTTTCAATAAAGGACTTAGGCGATGCTTCTTATATCTTAAGGATTAAGATATGTAGAGATCGCACCAAGAGGGTCTTGGATTTAAGTCAGGGAACCTATGTGAACAAGGCATTGAGTAGGTTCTTAATGCTCGATTCAAAGAAAGGACTCTTACCCACTAGTCATGGCATTCATCTCAGCAAGACTCAGTGTCCTAAGACACATGATGAGCTGAAAAGGATGATGAGAATCCTATGCGCCTGGGGGCAGGATCGATCATATATGCCATGACATGTATGAGACCAGACGTCTCGTAAGCCTTATGTTGTACCAGTAGACATCATTCTAACCCGGGAGAAAGATGATGTTGAACTAGTCGTCGAAGGATAAGTAGACGCTGGTTTTCCAAGACAAATCCAGATGACTTTAGAAGTCAATCAGGATATGTGTTTACGCTGAATGGAAGAGCTTTAGCTGGGAGAGCGTAAAGCAAGATATCATTGCCGAATCTACGACAGAGGCCAAGTACATGGATGTTGCAGAGGCAGCTAAGGAGGCTATGTGGATTTGGAAATTCATGGCAGGCTGGGTGTAATTAAAAACCCATCCATCCCGGTGAATCCATTTTGCGACAACACAAGGGCCATTGCGCAAGCTAAAAGCCTAGATCGCATAACAAATCCAAACATGTACTGCGGCGTATCCACCTCATCAGATAAATACTGAACTGAGGTGAAGTGAAGATAACCGATATTGCAACAGATGATAACATAGCCAACCCGTTGACTAAGGCAGTGTCACTGCCTGAACATGTTAGACATGTAAAGTCGATGGGGACATATTGGATTTAATTACATTTAGTTACACTTAATTGTTTATGTTTTTTCATAACTACACTTAACAATAAATTTGTCTAAACAATACCATATTTTTCTAAAAATTGTCTTATGCAATACACTGTTTATTTGTAGTAAAGTAATTTTTTTGAAAAGCTAAGGAATCTTTTCCAACGAAACTAATAGTTAGACGTAAGTAGATAAAAATTATGGATAATTAGATATAACTACGTATAATTTCCTTATTCTTAAGACTCGTTCTCCCTGTTAGTCTTAGTGCCCGTAGTTCAATCCTAAATGTCCAAATGTATATATCATCGTTAGCAATAAAATTAAAGCGGCTTTATATTACTTATGTGTTGGAGTAATATATCGATGTGTGCTCTGATCTATGCCCACCATGCGAATAGAACCATAGATCGAGATAGATCACACTCGATGGGTCCCTAGTCAACAAAGCTTCACTAGAAGCGACTAGTATGAAAGATGGCTCTTTATGGCTTACGTTCTGTTAGTCATTGGAATGAGATTTCGGAGTCTGATCATAGATATCATGTGGGACATGATATTGGACGACCCGCCCTGAATATGTGCCATAGATTAAGTCATGAACATATTCAGTGTTGTAGCTTGTCATGTATCCTTAGACCAAGGAGTCTTTGTGATCGCTATGTAGTCAACAACTGAGTTTGACCTGAGCCTAACGTTGTCCGTAACAGGGCTTCCATAACGGCCAGGATTGGCTTGGGGACGGGCTACATGAGTGACACGAAAGACGGCTAAGGGATTTATCCCTCATACTAAGGTATGGGAAAGATATCGGTTCTCGGCCACTTGATCGAGAGTGACTGGAAGAATAGCATGGCCATGCACATGATACTGGGTATCATATCTTCAGTCATCTCACATATCAAGGAACGGTGATTGAGAATAATAAGGATGACGGCTCTATGCCTTATCTCAATCAGGATATCGGAGATAAAAGGATAATGACAGGGACGACGGAAAGGTTAGAATCGATAGGGTCGATTCGTTATGTAGTGTCAGGCAATACTAAAGTCTCGTTAGTTGCCACTTAAATAGGATCAAGTAAAATGGGATTTTACGTTGATCTATTGACATGCATAAACCTAAGGGTCACACCGGAGGATGAAACTCATTGACACATTTATGGAGAATGGCCAAAAGGGAGTTGTCTCGGGACATGACCAAAACTGGGTTTTGGGTCATGTGCCCGTAAGTGAATAGGACTTTACGGATCGAGACAAGGCTTGGAGTCTTGGGATTGATTGCGTCGGATAATGTTGGACATTTCCGGTATGGAAGGCTTGGAGGCGATGAGCGAATCACGGGACCTCGTTGGAAATGGCCACGGGCCATGTTCCAAGAGGCCCATGAAAGGCCCATGCAACCAAGGCCCATGGAACTAATTAATCAAGTCTTGATTAATTAGTACTAAGTAAGCAAGACAAGGATTAAGGTGTTGGTGATTCACCACCTAACCCAATCTTGTCTTGCCATACTTTGTCCTATTTACACCTTACTTGACACCATACTTGTCCCATGCCTTTAGTTGGACAAGTATGGGTTTTGTTATGTTTAAGTCATCTTTTTTCAACATAACAAACACAAGACAAGAATAGGAAACACAACTTCTCTCCCCCTTCCCTTGCAATTTCGGGTTTGGCAAGTTCCCACCTCCATTTTTGTGTTCTTGAGTCCTCAAAGAGAAGAACTACGTGGCTTTGATTCCCATGTGGATACGTAGGCGTCTTGGAGACTCAAGCCAATCATTCGTTAACCGGTGTTCTTGTTTTGGTAAGAACTAGTGCTGAATTTTTCTCTTGTGAATCCATTCTTTGTTAGTTGTTTCATGGTTTTAATCGTCTCTTGGTTTTCATTGATTTTCCGCTATGAGTTGGTTCATCTCCAACCCTACCTCGAGACCCAACACTCCCCTCCAACTATTCACGATAAATGGATGAGAAACTTTTGTTCTCCCCATTTTGTTCACGAAAGTGTATCTCCTTGGAGGATGAAGTGTTTTTTTTGGTATAGTTGAACCT
The DNA here is from genome assembly GCA_963921825.1 of Erodium maritimum. Taxonomy (NCBI): domain Eukaryota; kingdom Viridiplantae; phylum Streptophyta; class Magnoliopsida; order Geraniales; family Geraniaceae; genus Erodium; species Erodium maritimum. The sequence continues at coordinate 46,511,958 of OY997593.1, read as the reverse complement.
TGGACGTTAATCATGGGTTGAGTTAGACGTTTAGAGAACATAATGTGGGATCTTGTATTTATCGAATTGGGCGTCGAAATCGATAAAAAGGTAATTTTTCAGCAATGAATAGTCGTTTTGCAATCTCATCTCACATCGAATCGGAACGGGCGCTTTAGACGGTCTATGAATTTACAGACCGTCTACAAAGTCGTTTCCACAGATTCGGGTTCGAGCGTCCGAATCAACGAGCGACACGTGGACATATTCGATGAGCTGAATCTGATAGTGCATGCTGATTCGGCCACGTGTCCCTAGTCAGTAGATTCATTTGACCGAAATAAATCAGATTTTTTTAATTTCAATTTTTTCCTATAAATACCCTATAAGTTTGTTCACAATTGTTTCCCACACCATTAATTCTATTGTTTTGCTCTCTAGAAATTGTATTTTCGTCGTATCGTTATGGATTCATCGAGTGACAAGGAGTATGATACCGAAGAAATTGACTACGCAACTTTAGTGAGAGAAACTGTAAGAATCGCCCCCGGTCGAACCGGTGAACTTTGGCGAAGTTTGACTTGCGTCCGAAAAAGTCAACCGATGACTCCGGGAGTCGTTCGGGACCTTTCCGGGGCCCGAAAAGCTTAGCCGTCATCACGGTTAGCTTAGTTGGGCCATTTCCTTTCGTTTGACTGTAATATTGGAAAAGTCAAACATTGGTCAAACCCAAACTTTTTATCGACTAAATCCGATTTAAATTGGACTGCTGGATTTTAATTATAGGAGAGTGATCCCCACTATGACACATGTCACTTGTGGCTTGGGAAAAGAAAAGAGGCTTTAATGACTTTTCTACCCTCATTAGTTGTCCACAAAGGGATAAGAATTTTAAGGGCTTTTGGTCATTTCTCCTCTTAGGTCTTTTTAAAGCTAGAGAGAACAATTTCAGCTCTATTCACTAGTGGTGGCCGAAAATTGCTAAGGAAACAAGAGAAGAAGAAGTTCATAGCTTGAGGAGGAAGAAAGAGAGGAAGACAAGCAACTTTGATCCATTTCTCTACCTTTTCTTCTCCAAAATCCTCCCATCTTCACCATCTCATCTTCCTAGAGGTTTGTACACTCTTAACTTTTCATTTCAATCACTTTCATTCCCTGGGTTTCCTTGATTTTGGCTAGAACTTGTTAGGCTTTGCCTTAATTAGTGTTGGTTGGTGTTGTAGGGAAGTAGTTGTTGATTTGTTGTTGAAATCCTTGAAGTTTTGATTGTTTTTTATTTGGAAATCCTTTGAGTACTTGTTGTTTTGATTATTCCTACCATGGGTAGAGGAGAATTGGAGTTATTTGACTGTTTTGGGAGGTTTGGATGACTTGAAATGGAGTTTTGAGGTTGATTTTCGTGGAAAAGAGGATGGAGGAAGAAGAAGGACGGAACTGGCCTGGACAGTCACGAATCCGTGACAGGAACCGTGACGGGAGACGTAACGGCTCCGTGAGGGAGATCGTAACGACACTCGTCACGAGTCTGTGACGTCATCCGTGACGGGTGGCATCACGGCTCTGTGACCCGATCCGTGGCAGACCAGTTTTGGTCCTTTTGAATCCTTTTTGGTTGTTTTTCATTTACTTCGAAAGGTGTTTTTGAAACAAACGGTTGGAGTATTTTGAACTTAGATGCTTGTATCTTGGTTAGTCTTTAATTAGAGTTTTAATTGTGATCCAAGACCTTGGACCCGAGCTCGGGGGACGAAGAAGACCTTGGGACCCGTGAGAAGACGGAGAGGAAGCTAGCCTGGACGTCAGCAGCTAGGAGTATTGTTCGTGGAAGACTTCGAGGTAGGGAAAGCACTAAACTCCTTTTCTAATTTAACGCTCTAGTACGCCTATAGGTTAATAATAACCGGAAAGGTCCTAGTTTTTCTATAGGATGTGAATAACTAGAATAATCGTTTTTCAATTACATTAATAACCGGACGTGTCTAGTATGCATGTAGGATGTGATTCACTAGTTTAACTCGCTTTCAATACTTGGGAAATTGTCGTGATGGTAGAATGGCCGTGATGAGCCTTAAGATTGTTTGTGATTGCCTCACCTGCCTTGCTTGCTTAGTCTTAAGGTTAAGATAATAGTCTAACTAAACTAGATAAATTGTGATGCTTGTGATTTGAATGATTGAATGAATGCTTGAATGATTGATTGATTGAATGAATGCTTGAGTGTAAATTGATTGTGCCAAATGGTATGATCGGGTGAGTGATAGACCGATGGAACGTGGTTGGTAAGTGTGCCGGTAAGTGTGATTGTTAATATGAATTCTTTGTGACGCGTTGTGGTAAGATTGTGAGTTACTAAGCTTTGGTTGTACTATGATTGTTTGGCATGTTATTCTCTTGTGTGTCTTTTAAGAGGAGTTGTATTCCGGTATGGCACCTACACCGAAGGGATAAGCTGGTGTAGGGTAGTGCATGTATAGTACCTACACCGAGGGGATACGCCGGTGTGAGGTAGTACCTAATCCGAGGGATTGTGTTGTGTTCCGGTATGGCACCTACACCGGAGGGATAAGCCGGTGTGGGGTAGTGCCTGTATGGTACCTACACCGAGGGGATACGCCGGTGTGGGGTAGTACCTAAGTCGATGACTTGTGATCCGGTATGCTACCTACACCGAGGGAGTACGCCGGTGTGGGGTAGTATCATAGCCGAGAGATTGTGTTCAACCCGATGGGAATCCCGGGAAGACGTCTAGGCCGAAGGGAATTCCGGTATGACACGAGATTGTTTACCCTGCGGGGATGGTTACTTGTTGCTCCACCCCGAGTGTGTGCGTCCTGCAGGAGCATTCCGGGAAGGTTATCCTTGTTCACCCCGATGATCTATGGTCCTTTGGGGACATTTCCGAGAATCCCGATTATATGTGTCCCTTAGGGATGTTTTCGGTAGCCCCGACGTATGTGTCTCCTCTGGACCGAGGGAAAATCCGACATGACACAAGGACTATTGTGGATCAGAGTATTGTATCCGATATGACACAAGAACCAATTGTGGATCGGAGTGTTGTGGTTTACGTTATTGGCATGATATTTAAATACTCTCTTTTTAGTAGTTTTATTATAAGATTTCATCGCCTCTCCTCAATCTCCTTAAATTACTGTTATCCCTTAAGAATTGAATATTATTATTATCGTTCTCTCTTTCATAGCATCCTGTTGGTTAATCGTATTAATTGTAAATTGTGCCTATTTGTGCTAATTCAGTTTCATTACCAAAGGGGAGGTTGCTTTTACTTGATATTTTCCCTACTGAGCGTAAGCTCACCCCTGTTTGTTTATTTACTCTTTGTACAGGCTTACTTGGTGAATAGTTCCTAGAGATGGGCTCGAGGCTCGGGAGCTTCTGGGAGAGTCTGGGTGGAGTCATTGTAGAGACGTATTTTGTCGTTATTTTGGACCTTATGTGATTTTGTTATTTTCTGAGCTTGACTCGTGACTTCGGTTTGGAATTTAGTTTATCAAGGTTATTGATCAGAACTGAATTTGAGTATTTAAAGTTGTTTAAGTTTACTTTTATCGTTATTATTTAATTGTTAGCTTAAGTCACGTCTCGAGTCCGGTCAAAACCGGATTTGGGGCGTGACAACCGTCAAGCTGTCACGTCCCAATTTCAGTAAACCGAACTCAGGACGTGAACTTTTAAAACAATAAAAACATTTTGAAACCTTTTTGCATTAAATCACTTTAAGATCACCGTTTGTTCAACAAAATAATATTTACACTTAAAACACGTCCCAACAAGGGGACAAAAGTATGGTATCCGTCGCTAGACTCAAATAAACCCAGAATCCCGCTCCCAGCTCTTCAAGCTTCGGAAGCTCACCTAGTCCAACCTGCAACCGGTACCTGTAGGAAAAGCAACTAGGGGTGAGCGTTCGCTCACCACCACGGATAACAGACTGACTACGGCATAATTAGCAGACAATGCCGGTAAAACCAACAACCAGCTCAACCCCGGGGATCACTATCCCCAAACTCAAGTAACCCGACCGACACCCACACACTGATACTTTCCTCAGCCGACTCAACACTCGAAAACTTAAGGTAGACCTGACACAACGATCGACGACCTCCTCCAAAGACACGACAGACCACCACGCAACACCCCAGATCACAAAGGATCGCACGCCAAACAAGATCACAAAGGATCGCACGCCAAACAAGATCACAAAGGATCGCACTCCTGTCAGCTGCTCAGTGCCGGTTGCTAACCGGCTGGGCTCGAGCCTAACCCACGCGCTTTGTCGATCCCTGTCAGGCTCCAGGCGGTCGACCTGTTGGCGATATATACAGCGCTGCTTTTCCAATAGCTAGTCGGAAGGGGAGCTGCCCTCTCATCGCCTAAAAACGCTCACAACCTCCCGAGACTCGAACTCGGTCAGGCTAGCCAAAGAACGTTCGCAACTTCCCAAGACTCGAACTCGGTCAAGCCAGCCAAAGAACGCTCGCAACCTCCCGAGACTCGTACTCGGTCAGGCTAGCCAAAGAACGCTCGCAACTTACCGATCCCTGTCAGGTAAGCCAGCCAAATTCCACACCACTTCCCGACACGAAATCGGGTCACTAACCTCGGGCAAACACAATCACAATCACAAGCAAGGTTCAACAAACAACAACAAGACCGGCTCAACACTCCACAGGCACTCATGGCCACCCAAGACACCAATGGTAAAACACGGACTCAACAACCCCACGGGCACTCACGGCCTCCCAAGACACACCAACCATAACTCACGGGCTCAACAACCCCACGGGCACTCACGGCCTCCCAAGACACACCAACCATAACTCACGGGTTCAACAACCCCACGGGCACTCACGGCCTCCCAAGACACACCAACCATAACTCACGGGCTCAACAACCCCACGGGCACTCACGGCCTCCCAAGACACACCAACCATAACTCACGGGCTCAACAACCCCACGGGAACTCATGGCCACCCAAGATACATCGATAGTAACGACACGGGTTCAAAAACCCCACGGGCACTCATGGCCTCCCAAGACACACCAACAATAAAGACACGGGTTCAACAACCCCACGGGCACTCATGGCCACCCAAGACACAACAGTAAAACACGGGCTCTCATGGCCACCCAAGACACACCAACAATAAAGACACGGGTTCGACAACCCCACGGGCACTCATGGCCACCCAAGACACAACAGTAGAGTACGGGCTCTCATGGCCACCCAAGACACAACAGTAAAACACGGGCTCTCATGGCCACCCAAGACACAAAATACACAATCAACCTCCGGCATAACCAATGCCTCCAATAGTCCTAATATCAACAGTTTCACAATCAACATCCGGGCATGGTCATATGCCTCCAGTACTCCTAATATCGATAAGTTCACAATCAACCTCCGGGCATGGTCATATGCCTCCAGTAATTCTAATATCGCTAAATTCTCTGCTCCTACGGCACTGCTAAGTGTCACATGCTTTTCTCATAAACGCTACGTTCCCGCATCATGCTTTTCTAATATTTAAATAAACCTACTCAACCCACGACACCCCGGTGTCACATGCAATTCTACTGTTAACTTTCCCTAGTCAGGGCCGAGATCCGGCTACTTTTCCCTACCTCGTGCGTGTTCTCCAAAAGCCAACCAACGAGCTTCGGTGTGATCACAGTCACTCACCCAGCTTTCCCTTGCCTCGGTCCGCGGCACGATCTAAAAGAACACAATTTTAAGGCACTTAACAACTCGCAAGAATAAACTGAAATTCATTGAATTTGACGCCCAAACTTAACCCCGACAATGTCGATCACTCCCAAACTTCCCAATTACTCGACATTGTCGATAAAGGACCCGTAAAGGCCCGATTCGCCCGACATGGCGAATCTGCACGGGTATTGTAAATACCCTTCCGGGGCTCCAAAAATTCCCGTTTTCGTTTCTACGGTCTTAGAATAATTCAAGGGTTCCTATGGACTTGACGGAATCGAATTCCGACTTCCGAGTCAATTAATTAACATTTCAAGTTTCTAAAACCCGTAAATTACAACTTTTCCAATTCAATTCCAAATTTCGATTCGGTTATGGATAAATGGTCCGGGGAACATTTTAAACCACCCGAACACTAAACCCGAGCACGTGGGCCCCACCCGGAAAAGCTTGGCCGTGGGTGGCTAGGGTTCATTGGGGCCCGGTCCACCATGGTGGTGGTCGGCCCTAGCTCCGGCCAGCCACCCTCTATGGTGGCCGACCACCCCCATGGTGGCCGGAGCTCCTCCCGAGCTCCCGGTCACCGAAAAACGTCCTCCTTCACCTCCAAACGTCTCCAAAACGTCTCCCACACTTCCCCAACATCAAAACAACCTTAAACTAATAGTTTTACACAAACCCTAACTTTCGAAATTAACCAAAACGAGAATCGGTTCGGTACTAACCGTAGAGGGGGACGAGTGGAGTTAGATTTCTCTTATCCTTGAGACGATCCAATGGATGGATGACGTGAATAGTGACCACCAAGCCCTAGTTCTTCTCTTCTTCTTCTCCTTCTCTCTCTAAACCCTCTCTTCCCTTTTTCTATTTTGTTTCCTTTTGATTTATGCTTGGCTGAACCCCCTTAAGTCACCATCTCTCATTTTCCCCCAAAACCTAACACCACCACTTGTTTGACAAGTGGCAAGGTGGGTCCCACACCTTTTGGAAAATATCTACTAGATATTTTCCAATCAGATTCGCGAAATTCGGACGTTTCGGGCCCCGAACGGGCACTTTTTCCAAGAAATTACGAAACTTGACGGGCTACAAGGAAACGGATCAACTAAGACCGCTGCGACGACGGCTAAGCTTTTTGGATCCAAAACGATCCTCGAATGGACCAAAACGTTGCTCGGTTGACTTTTCCAGCGAAAAGTCAACATTTCCCAAATTGATCAGAAAGTTGCCCTGAGTCCCCCGGAACTCACTTTGGTCGATAACGGTGTCAACTTAAGTCCGGTATGACCCTCGGGGTCATTTTATGTTCAATTAAGTATCAGTCTTAAAAATTTTAAATTTTCCTGTTTTTCGCATGTCACGCCCCAATTTCAGAGAACCGAACTCGGGACGCGAACATTTTAAAACATAAACACTTGAACCTGTTTGAATAAAAGCTCTGACATTTCCATTTACTTCTCAAAATAATAATAGTATTTACAATACAAAAACGCCCCCAACAAATGGACAAGGTACAACATCCGTCACTAGACTCGACAAAAAGTAAAGACCAGACTCCGCTCCAAGCCCCATGAACTTCAAGAGCTAACCTAGTCCGTCCGGTGATCAGTACCTGTAGGAAAAGCAGCTAGGGTGAGCGTTCGCTCACCTCCACGGATAACAGATTGACTATGGCATAATTAGCAGAAAAAGCCAGTAACACTAAAACCAAACCCAACACCGGGACTACAGTCCCCAACTCAAGTACTCAACTGACCCACAACCCGTCACCTTCCTCAACAGACTCGACACTCGATAAAAATAGTGTAAACCCGACACGACTATCGACGACTTCCTCAAGGACACGATAGAAAGACTACACAACGCCAAACAAGATCACAAAGGATCGCACACCAGCTGCTCAGTAACCAATCTCAATCAGGTCAGGGTTCGACCTATCGCAATTCCTCGACACGAAGTCGGATCAGGCTGTCGACCTTTCAAACTCGCAATTCATCGACACTAAGTCGGATCAGGCTGTCGACCTTTAGAACTCGCAATTCATCGACACTAAGTCGGATCAGGCTGTCGACCTTTAGAACTCGCAATTCATCGACACTAAGTCGGATCAGGCTGTCGACCTTTAGAACTGACCACCCCAGTGTTGGGTCTCGAGGTAGGGTTGGAGATGAACCAACTCGCAGCGGAAAATCAATGAAAACCAAGAGACAATTAGAACCATGAAACAACTAACAAAGAATGGATTAACAAGAGAAAAATTCAGCACTAGTTCTTACCAAAACAAGAACACCGGTTAACGAATGATTGGCTTGAGTCTCCAAGACGCCTACGTATCCACATGGGAATCAAAGCCACGTAGTTCTTCTCTTTGAGGACTCAAGTGTTAGTCTTAGTGCCCGTAGTTCAATCCTAAATGTCCAAATGTATATATCATCGTTAGCAATAAAATTAAAGCGGCTTTATATTACTTATGTGTTGGAGTAATATATCGATGTGTGCTCTGATCTATGCCCACCATGCGAATAGAACCATAGATCGAGATAGATCACACTCGATGGGTCCCTAGTCAACAAAGCTTCACTAGAAGCGACTAGTATGAAAGATGGCTCTTTATGGCTTACGTTCTGTTAGTCATTGGAATGGGATTCCGGAGTCTGATCATAGATATCATGTGGGACATGATATTGGACGACCCACCCTGAATATGTGCCATAGATTAAGTCATGAACATATTCAGTGTTGTAGCTTGTCATGTATCCTTAGACCAAGGAGTCTTTGTGATCGCTATGTAGTCAACAACTGAGTTTGACCTGAGCCTAACGTTGTCCGTAACAGGGCTTCCATAACGGCCAGGATTGGCTTGGGGACGGGCTACATGAGTGACACGAAAGACGGCTAAGGGATTTATCCCTCATACTAAGGTATGGGAAAGATATCGGTTCTCGGCCACTTGATCGAGAGTGACTGGAAGAATAGCATGGCCATGCACATGATACTGGGTATCATATCTTCAGTCATCTCACATATCAAGGAACGGTGATTGAGAATAATAAGGATGACGGCTCTATGCCTTATCTCAATCAGGATATCGGAGATAAAAGGATAATGACAGGGACGACGGAAAGGTTAGAATCGACAGGGTCGATTCGTTATGTAGTGTCAGGCAATACTAAAGTCTCGTTAGTTGCCACTTAAATAGGATCAAGTAAAATGGGATTTTACGTTGATCTATTGACATGCATAAACCTAAGGGTCACACCGGAGGATGAAACTCATTGACACATTTATGGAGAATGGCCAAAAGGGAGTTGTCTCGGGACATGACCAAAACTGGGTTTTGGGTCATGTGCCCGTAAGTGAATAGGACTTTACGGATCGAGACAAGGCTTGGAGTCTTGGGATTGATCGCGTCGGATAATGTTGGACATTTCCGGTATGGAAGGCATGGAGGCGATGAGCGAATCACGGGACCTCGTTGGAAATGGCCACGGGCCATGTTCCAAGAAGCCCATGAAAGGCCCATGCAACCAAGGCCCATGGAACTAATTAATCAAGTCTTGATTAATTAGTACTAAGTAAGCAAGACAAGGATTAAGGTGTTGGTGATTCACCACCTAACCCAATCTTGTCTTGCCATACTTTGTCCTATTTACACCTTACTTGTCACCATGCTTGTCCCATGCCTTTAGTTGGACAAGTATGGGTTTTGTTATGTTTAAGTCATCTTTTTTCAACATAACAAACACTAGACAAGAATAGGAAACACATTTTCTCTCCCTCTTCCATGGCCATTTCGGGTTTGGCTAGTTTCCACCTCCATGTTTGTGTTCTTGAGTCCTCAAAGAGAAGAACTACGTGGCTTTGATTCCCAAGTGGATACGTAGGCGTCTTGGAGACTCAAGCCAATCATTCGTTAACCGGTGTTCTTGTTTTGGTAAGAACTAGTGCTGAATTTTTCTCTTGTTAATCCATTCTTTGTTAGTTGTTTCATGGTTTTAATTGTCTCTTGGTTTTCATTGATTTTCCGCTGCGAGTTGGTTCATCTCCAACCCTACCTCGAGACACAACAGTGGTATCAGAGCCGTGCTACCTTCGGGATTCACAAGACGGTGTTCATAGTTTCGGTTTTGCTTGAAAGTTTCGTTTTTGGCATGTTGTTTTGCTAAATTGTTTGATAACATGTTTTAAATTCTTGTTTATGGATTTAATGCATGTAAAATGAATTTTTGAAAATTATTTCAAATCTGGAAATTTTGAAAAAAGTTTGATTTTTCGGGTCTCGGGAGCGGGACTCTCGGGGAGCCGAAACCGAGACCGAACGGGGCTCCGTTGGACGGAGCTAGGCCAAGCATGACCATTGGATGGTTGATATGCTAAGGCTAAACCGTTTTGTTAGTTATGACGAGTTTGGAACCGTCATGACGAACTCGAAGATCAAATGTTCAAAAGTTTCATTTTTGAACGGTTTCGATAAACCGAGCATCAAAAAATTTCGAAACTTGGCTATTAATTAAAACCGGAAAATCACATGATGTTTGATAACATGCTTGTTTGATAACACGATGTGTGATGTGATGTTGGCATGGTGTACATAATAGCCCCGAGCTCAATTTAATTATTTATCGCTTTTCACGGCCTGCGAGCCGTTAGAGTCAACGTGTAATTATTCTTTCAAGGTGTGGTCGTCGAACCACTTGTTTGTAATATTTATTTATTCCCGACCTGCGAGTCGTGTATTAAATTGTAATATTTTACTCAAGATGAAGAAAGGCGAAAAGGTCATTTGGTGGCTTTTCGGGTGTTGGCATCGGCTTGGAGTCGGTGGAGCTCAAGAAGCTAGTGGGAGTTAGTTTAGGGGGCTATTATGTGCATATTTATCGCTTTATACTTGGTTTAGTTTATGCATGATTAATTCTGTGTTTTAGAATTGCATGCTTAACTTTATTTACCGAGCATATCACCTCACGTGCAAAGATAAAATTGGAATTTTAATCCTTGTGTGTGAGCCCTTAGAATCGTCATTACATTGGATGTAGTTGACGGGTTCGAAGGAAGAATTACATTGGAGGTAATTTGAGGCATCATTGCATTTGGAATGTAGTTGATGTGCTCATCGCATCTAGGATGTGTCAAAGTTTTAAACACAACCGGACAAGTAAAAACGGGTCATGTCCGATACCTCCCAATTATCAACACCTTACTACCTCCCCGTCCTATGGGTGTCGTGCGCATTAGCGGAGCATCCATGGGAAAGCGGGGTAGTAGGTTTGGACGACATATGTGGGTGTCGTGCGCATTAGCGGAGCACCTACATAGTGACGGGCCATAGTTGAAAATTGGTGGACCCGACTACGATTCTCAGCCTGAGGTTGAGCTAGGGTAACAGATAGGGTAAGCCGTGTACATAAGTGCATACCCTAGCCAAGAGTCACATTGGATGTGATTGGATGGAGTCCTACCTACATAGCTCGATTAAGTGGTGAGCATTAGTTCAGCTTAATCGAGTGAATCAAGGATCTTGGTTTCAGATTCTAAAGGTTTAGAATTGATTGTTGGTGTTTAAGCTTGATCTTCATAAAATTTATTCAGTTTACTGATTGAATTTTATCTGTTGTAGATCAAATGGCAAATTCAGCGAACATTAATAGTTTGTCATTAAAAACCATTCTTGACAGGGTCAAGCTAAATGGGACAAACTATTTGGACTGGTACAGAATTTTGAGGATAGTCCTCAAGTCTGAACGCAAAGAATATGTCCTTGACAAGGCTGTCTCTAAGACCATATCAGAGTTACATGAAGTGTCATTAACTGCTGAGAAGAATATCTCAGGGATCTGGGATCCAAGGATATTCTGATGGTCAACAAGGGAATTGGAAGTGGCAAGGGCTGGGCCCATGCGCACTTGGCAGGAAAGATGAGACACCTGAGAATGTCTGCTTCTACTGCCAACAGCCTGATCATTGGAACCGGGATTACAGGAAGTTCACGGCTGATCTGAAGAAGGGCAGTGGGACTGCGCCTTCATCAAATAGCCTGGATGATCTGAAGAAGGGCAGTAGGACTGCGCCTTCATCAGGAAACCTGGATGATCTAAGGAAGGGCGGTGGGATCGTGCCTTCATTCGGTATTAACTCTATAGAGCTACATCTCTCTACTTCCAAAGATTCATGGGTATTAGATACCATGACTGAATCTCACACATGCACTAATATATGGTGGCTGAAAGTAGGAGAGATTTGGAAAGCACGAAATGGACCTCAGAGTTGTGGAAACTGCTGTAGGATCCATGAGTCTTGCTTTGCCAAGAGGCCTTGTCTTAGTATTGTATAATGTATATTGCATACCTACTTTTAGTAGGAATATTATATCTGTATCCGTGTTTGACAAGGAAGGATATAATGTTAATATTGGAAATGGAGTTTTCAATGTTCTATGCAATGATATGTTTTATACCAGTACTGACATGGTTGGAGGATTGTACATATTAGATATGGGTAACAATGCCTCAAGTTCTATATATTCCGTTAATACCAAGAGGTCTAAATCTAACGATTTAAACCTAACTCTGTTATGGTACTGTCATTTGGGTAGCATAAACAAGAAGCGTCTATCAGCACTTCAGAAGTGCGGGCTTTCAGGTTCATTCGAATTCCATTCGATCGATAGGTGCAAGGTTTGTTTGATGGGCAAAATGACTAAAGTGCCCTTTATCGATCGCGATGAAAGGGCGGGTGAATTATTGGGGCTGATACACTCGAATGTGTGTACACCAATAAGTTCACTTGCCAGGAGGGGTTTTAGCTACTTTATCACATTTACTGATGATTACAGTAAATATGGTTATGTCTATTCGGTGAGACATAAGTCTAAAGCTTTTGATAAATTCAAAGAGTTTAAGACAATAGTAGAAAACCAGCTCGACAAATGTATTAAGGCACTTCGATTGGATCGAGGTGGAAAATACTTGACCATAGAGTTATTAGATCATCTAAAAGAGAATGGGATCCTTTTGGAATGGACTCCTCCTAGGTCACTGTAGTTGAAAGGTGTAGCCAAACGGAGAAATCGGACATTGTTAGACAATGGTCCGTTCCATTATTAGTTGGACTGATCTCCCAATCTCTTTCTGGAATTATGCTCTAGAGACGACCGCATTCATAGTGAATCGGGCTTCGACGAAGGGTGTGGAAGGGACACCATTTTAAAATGATATGGGATGATGCCCGCTTTGTCCTTCCTAAAGATTTGTGGTTGCGAGGCTTATGTGAAACATTTGGTTTCGACTAAGCTCGAACCAAGATCTGAGATATGCACCTTCGTGTGGTATCCCAAAGCAACAAGGGGATACTACTTCTACAATCCCAGTGAGAACATGGTGTTCATCGCATGGGGTGGGGTCTTTATGGAAAAGGAGTTTTGTTTCCAAAGACGTCATTGGGAGGACTGTGCATCTCGAAGAAATTCAGGATGGTACAGATCTGTCTAAACCAATTGGCAACCCAGTAGAAAGAAGCCAGAGATTGTCGTAGAGTAAGAACCAATTCCTGTTACAATTCCGGAAGGTCCAAGGCGATTTGAAAGGATCAATCTTCCTCCTCCAAGATATGGTATCCGGAGGTGACAATGAAGTCATGGTGGATCACGATGATCCAGCCACCTTTCAGGAAGTCGTGGATGGGCCCAACTCCGAGTTATGGCTGGGAGCCATGAGGGAGGAAATGCAATCCATGTCGGACAACCGAGTCTGGGAATCGGTTGATCCCATCAATGGTGTGAGGACCATCGGATGCAAATGGATCTTCAAGGTGAAGATGGACATGGACGGCAAACCTCTGACCTACAAAGCTCAACTGGTGGTGAAAGGTTATAGGCATGGATTGACTATGAGGAAACCTTCTCCTTAGTGGCTATGGTCAAAATCGATCCAAATTCTTCTTGACATAACTGCGTATCATAATTACGAGATATGGCAAGTGGATGTCAAAACCGCTTTCCTAAATGGAAATTTGACTGAGTACGTTTGTATGTCTCGGCCCAAAGGTTTTGACGATCCGAAGAATAAAGGAAAGATTTATAAGTTGTTGAAATCCATTTATGGATTGAAACGAACTTCTCGGAGTTGGATCCTTCGTTTTGATGAAGCTGTAATTGGATTTGGCTTAATCAAGAGCGAGGATGAATCTTGCGTTTATAAGAAGGCTAGTGGGAGCAAGATTACCTTTCTGGTTCTCATTGAAAACGACATCCCAACCTTGCACGAGACTAAAGCTTGGTTGAGGAAGTGTTTTTCAATAAAGGATTTAGGCGATGCTTCTTATATCTTAAGGATTAAGATATGTAGAGATCGCACCAAGAGGGTCTTGGATTTAAGTCAGGGAACCTATGTGAACAAGGCATTGAGTAGGTTCTTAATGCTCGATTCAAAGAAAGGACTCTTACCCACTAGTCATGGCATTCATCTCAGCAAGACTCAGTGTCTTAAGACACCTGATGAGCTGAAAAGGATGATGAACATCCTATGCGCCTGGGGGCAGGATCGATCATATATGCCATGACATGTATGAGACCAAACGTCTCGTAAGCCTTATGTTGTACCAGTAGACATCATTCTAACCCGGGGGAAAGATGATGCTGAACTAGTCGTCGAAGGATGAGTAGACGCTAGTTTTCCAAGACAAATCCAGATGACTTTAGAAGTCAATCAGGATATGTGTTTACGCTGAATGGCAGAGCTTTAGCTGGGACAGCGTAAAGCAAGATATCATTGTCGAATCTACGACAGAGGCCAAGTACATGGATGCTGCAGAGGCAGCTAAGGAGGCTATGTGGATTTGGAAATTCATGGCAGGGCTGAGTGTAATTAAAAACCCATCCAGCCCGGTGAATCCATCTTGCGACAACACAAGGGCCATTGCGCAAGCTAAAAGCCTAGATCGTATAACAAATCCAAACATGTACTGCGGCGTATCCACCTCATCAGATAAATACTGAACTGAGGTGAAGTGAAGATAACCGATATTGCAACAGATGATAACATAGCCAACCCTTTGACTAAGGCAGTGTCACTGCCTGAACATGTTAGACATGTAAAGTCGATGGGGACATATTGGAGTTTAGATTGGAACTAGGGCAAGTGGGAGATTGTTAGTCTTAGTGCCCGTAGTTCAATCCTAAATGTCCAAATGTATATATCATCGTTAGCAATAAAATTAAAGCGGTTTTATATTACTTATGTATTGGAGTAATATATCGATGTGTGCTCTGATCTATGCCCACCATGCCAATAGAACCATAGATCGAGATAGATCACACTCGATGGGTCCCTAGTCAACAAAGCTTCACTAGAAGCGACTAGTATGAAAGATGGCTCTTTATGGCTTACGTTCTGTTAGTCATTGGAATTGGATTCCGGAGTCTGATCATAGATATCATGTGGGACATGATATTGGACGACCCGCCCTGAATATGTGCCATAGATTAAGTCATGAACATATTCAGTGTTGTAGCTTGTCATGTATCCTTAGACCAAGGAGTCTTTGTGATCGCTATGTAGTCAACAACTGAGTTTGACCTGAGCCTAACGTTGTCCGTAACAGGGCTTCCATAACGGCCAGGATTGGCTTAGGGACGGGCTACATGAGTGACACGAAAGACGGCTAAGGGATTTATCCCTCATACTAAGGTATGGGAAAGATATCGGTTCTCGGCCACTTGATCGAGAGTGACTGGAAGAATAGCATGGCCATGCACATGATACTGGGTATCATATCTTCAGTCATCTCACATATCAAGGAACGGTGATTGAGAATAATAAGGATGACGGCTCTATGCCTTATCTCAATCAGGATATCGGAGATAAAAGGATAATGACAGGGACGACGGAAAGGTTAGAATCGACAGGGTCGATTCGTTATGTAATGTCGGGCAATACTAAAGTCTCGTTAGTTTCCACTTAAATAGGATCAAGTAAAATGGGATTTTACGTTGATCTATTGACATGCATAAACCTAAGGGTCACATCGGAGGATGAAACTCATTGACACATTTATGGAGAATGGCCAAAAGGGAGTTGTCTCGGGACATGACCAAAACTGGGTTTTGGGTCATGTGCCCGTAAGTGAATAGGACTTTACGGATCGAGACAAGGCTTGGAGTCTTGGGATTGATCGCGTCGGATAATGTTGGACATTTCCGGTATGGAAGGCTTCGAGGCGATGAACGAATCACGGGACCTCGTTGGAAATGGCCACGGGCCATGTTCCAAGAGGCCCATGAAAGGCCCATGCAACCAAGGCCCATGGAACTAATTAATCAAGTCTTGATTAATTAGTACTAAGTAAGCAAGACAAGGATTAAGGTGTTGGTGATTCACCACCTAACCCAATCTTGTCTTGCCATACTTTGTCCTATTTACACCTTACTTGACACCATACTTGTCCCATGCCTTTAGTTGGACAAGTATGGGTTTTGTTATGTTTAAGTCATCTTTTTTCAACATAACAAAGACAAGACAAGAATAGGAAACACGACTTCTCTCTCCCTTCCCTTGCAATTTCGGGTTTGGCAAGCTCCCACCTCCATTTTTGTGTTCTTGAGTCCTCAAAGAGAAGAACTACGTGGCTTTGATTCCCATGTGGATACGTAGGCGTCTTGGAGACTCAAGCCAATCATTCGTTACCCGGTGTTCTTGTTTTGGTAAGAACTAGTGCTGAATTTTTCTCTTGTGAATCCATTCTTTGTTAGTTGTTTCATGGTTTTAATCGTCTCTTGGTTTTCCTTGATTTTCCGCTGCGAGTTGGTTCATCTCCAACCCTACCTCGAGACCCAACAACATGCCCATCCAAGACTTCCAGCAAAGCCTAGAGCTCACTACTTCCTGAATGCCTCTTGTTCCCACGAAAATTAATAGACCAACCCACACCATTCCAAAAATCCCTGACCTTTACTCAATCTGAAATTGCCAAAGAATGAGCAATTGGGAACCATTGACGAAGAGTAGAATCCCCCAACCAGACATCATCCCCAAAACGAATTGTTTCACCATTACTAGAATTCCAAGGAAAACACTGACTGCCAAACATAATGGAGAAAAAAGGGTCAGCTGTTAGAATAACAATATGTTTAAACAAGTAACAGTTATCACTATTATCCACCCGAGCCAGGTCCTACTCATCGATAGACCAACCCATCCTGAGGCATATCAAAGTTTTCCAAAGAGAATCAGAACTAGTAGCAAATCGCCACCACCATTTTTCCAAAAGAGCCACATTAATCTCTTCCAGTCGCCGGAGGCCACCTAACGACTTAGGTCTAGACATAATCGTCCATCTAACCCGATTGAGTACCCTCCCGTCCCCTCCATTCCTCCACAAAAGCGGTAATCCTGATAAGGTAGATTGAATCAAAGTAACTCTACCAACAATAGACAAGTACTTAGCATGCTAGAGAGACAAGGCATCCTTGTACTTCATTAAAATAGGGTCCCATGTCAAAATTCTTTTAGAGGAAGCCCCTAATTGGAAACCAATGTATTGCATAGGTAAATTCTCAATGCCACATTGGAGTATAAGTTCCACATTAGTAGGCGAGAATGAAGTAATATTAAATAAAACAGCCTTGGATTTAAGAAGTTAACTTTAAGAACCGGAAAACGCTGAAAATCCAACAAAGCCCGTTTAATATTTCTCAAAGCTTCCAGAGAACCTTTCAAAAATAAGATAGTGTCATCAGCAAATTATAAATGAGATATCACAGAACCTGACCTCCCTATCTCAATGCCTTGAAAGTTCCCCTTTGTTTTACCATCCTCTAAATATTGATGAAGGCTTTTGGTTGTAAGCAAAAACAAGAAAGGAGATATAGGGAAACTGTGTCTAATACCATTGAGCATTTAAAATTCTCTACTAGGATCCTTGTTTATCAAGATTGACAAAAAATCATGAAAACAGCAGGAAATCTATCTCCTCCTTTTTCCAAAGTTCATTGTAGAATAACTTCCTCCAAATACCCACAATACAACAAGTCATAAGCTTTCGTAAAGTCTAATTTCAGCAACACGGTATCCTTTTTCGAGCATTTGATATAGTGAATGATTTTAGAGGCAACTAACACTCCATCTACTAATTGGAGACCTGCAATGAAACCAATTTGGTTATCACTAATCAAATCGGATTTAACGCCTTTCAACTTGTTAGCTAGGATCTTCGCCACAATCTTTTATGGACCAGAAATCAGATTGATGGGCCTGAAATCATTCATAGCTTTTGCCTATGTCCGAATACTTTATAGCGAAACCCTTGTACGATGAAAAAAATTCGTTGACGTTGTAGAAAGACGCAATCTGTTTTCATGAAGATTGCATATGGCGTGTCAAAGTTCGATAAATACTTCATGCAAAAAGTTGATTGTCGTGAACGAGTTGGGTTCTCAATGATTCAATGGTGGACGACAACTATACAGATTATGTGCTACGGTGCTTCGGTGGACAGCCTTGACGAGTATTTGAAAATGGCAGGGACAATAGCCATATAGTGCATGCACCGTTTTTATTTCACTGTAATCAACATCTTTGGTAGAACGTACCTCAGGAAGCCAAACGGTAATGATACTTCTTACATTATGCGTGTGAATGAAACGCTTGGTTTTCTAGGTTGTATTGGTACTTGGATTTTTCGTTGTGTTTACCATTGTATTAATTTTCATTTTTTTTTCAATTGGACCAGGAATAGACTGATTCAGTCTATTTCCACTGCAACTTCAAATAGATTGGACTGCCGAACAGGGTCTATTGTCAACTAATTTTCTCCAAATTCACCTCAATTGGTCCGAGATTAAACCGATTCGATCTAATCCCATTGTGGATGCGCTTAGTGTACAAAGAACAACAAAAGAAAATACTATGCAATCATGTAAAGCACATACAACGTGCGAACCACGTCTCAGCCCACGACTCAGCAACCTATGATTTAGTGGGTCGGAGTCGCGGTGAGCACGTTGTGGCGTGCATGTTACGCGAATCCGACCAAATAAATCATGGGTCGGTGATTTGTGGGACGAAATGTAGGTAGCTGGTGCGCAGTTCGCGAGTCGTCGCACGCCAATTAGGTGCTGACACGTGGCGTCTAAGGGGAATAAAAGTCGGACTGTTGCTCCAACGGTCCGATAACGGCTATTTTTTTAATTAAAATAAAATCTGAAAAAAAACAAAAAAAAAATACCTATCTATAAATACCTTAATATCATTCATCAAACCACCAATATTTCTCTCAGTTTTATCTCAACTTTCGCTCTTTAAAAAAATCCGATCAACAATGTCCGACGACTCGACTCAGCCGTCATCTTCACCAGAGCAGCAAGACTGTTAGAACAAGTCAATCCAGCTGATCAAGTCAACACATCTGAACTAGGCGGCTTTCAAGAGATGTTGAATACACCTTCCAATCCTACCGGTAGTTGGAGCCTTAGCGCTTTCACCACATACAAGCAAAAACATTCAAACCAAGGTACTTTCAACCTCTCGTCTTTCATTTCATTTATTAATTGTATTTTATTATCAATATTGTTAAATGCATTTCAATCTAGGTACATTCCAACCACCACCTTTCAACCAAGGTACATTCCAACCACCACCTTTCAACCCCTCAATTTATAACCATATTATCAACTATTACAACTATCCGAAGGCCAGTGGGTACACCAATAACACGTCGGTGGCAACAACAACACCCGGATGTCGTCACAGTCGTCCTCTACCAGTCCTGTACAACGAAGAAGAATCAAATGACTCCCTGAGGTGGACACGCGCCTGATATATATTTGGCTACACATAACCAAAGACCTAATTAAGGGCAACTCCCAAGATGGTAGTTATATTTGGGACACAATTGGAAAACAGTTTTGTGAAGGGGGCGTTATAGCACAAAAGAGTTTGGCTGGAAAGCCATAAAGAGTCATTGGAACAGACAGGCGCCTTGTGTGCAGAGGTACGTCAACATTTTGAGGGAGTCGAAGTATAATGAACGAAGAGGATGGAGCGATGACATGTACATCCAAGAGGCCAAAAGTGTGTACAAAGACACATCGAAGGAACGCGAACCAAAGGTATTCAACCTCAATCATTGGATCCGGCTTTTGGCAGACGAAGACAAGTTCTGGGCGGAGGAAGGCACGACCAATTTTCTACGGCGACAACGATTGGATGAGGTCGGGGCTTATAGCTCAAACACACCCACTTGTCCTTCCACTGATGATGATTATGCTATAACTCTCAGTGTGAGTCCCAACCAGTTAGGGTATCCTCTCAAACCGAGGAGACAATAATCCAAATATCCCTCTGTATATAGAAGAGTGTCCGTTAAACTAGAAATCTATAAAGAAGAGGAGAAGGATGTGAAATACCAATTCGAAGTCATTACCAAAGTAAACAAAATTCGGTGTGAGAAAACAAATATGATGCGTTTATCATAATTCCAAGCCATTACCAAAGTAAACAAAATTCGGTTTGAGAAAAAATATATGATCGTTTATCAGAGCATCCGCATCAGTGGGGGGGGGGGGGGGGATCATGAACCCTGAGGCAGAATCATCTGCTGACTGGGTAGGGTTCAGCCCCCTACCCCCTAAATTTAGTGTGCTGCACATCAGAGGGGCAAGTATGGGGGGCATGATTTTTAGAAATGCTGACTGTGTAATTAATTAAGCTTTTAACTGAATCTGTTAACGTTATTTTTAAATCAACAACTACTAAATAAAATAGAAATAAAATTCATAAATAGAAATAAAAATTCATTAATAAAATACAAAATTAAAAAATTACATAACTTAAAAAAAATACTTATCTATAAAAAAGTACATAATTAGGCATCCCCGTTAATGTGGTCGATTTGTTTCTGAAGTTTTCGAATTTGAGCCATCCATACCTGCAGCATTTCCATATGATGCTCCATCTGTTCCGGGGTAAAATCGGACGTGTCTGTAGCCTTCATATCTTTAACTTCATGTATATATTTATCAATTTTCTCGTCAAGAGCCACGGTAAGTTTCTCCTTCTCACACCTCCCCTAATCCATTTGGACGAGATACGATGCTCTGTCCACCATACTCTTCCCCTTCCTCTTTGCGGCCTTATTGTCAATTGGGCATTATCGTGGAGGCGACATGCCAATCGGGGAACTTGGACGTCCGTTTGGGGAACTTGGAGTGATTTGGGAAGTTGAGCCTCCGGCTAGTTGCTCGTCACCACTTAAATGTGTGACATTATCATCGTCTGTGGGGACTGAAGTGGGCGGAGTTGTGCTGCTATAACTGCTGGACGCGTCCAATCGTCGTCGAAGTACCCCCGGCTTCGCCTTCCTCTGACCAAAACTTTTCATCATTTTCAAACGGTTGTATCCAATGGTGGAGCTTGAAAGTATTCGGCTCGTTTTTTATATGTAGGGTGTGGATTCGATAGAGTTCCATCGTCCGCTCCCTGAACTTTTCTTCGCTCCAGCCGTTATGACCTTCCTAGGTCCTCTCCTTCTTCAGTAGTGTGACATACTGCTTGACTCTAGTAGCACTTTTGTTGAAATGGGTCTTGACGGCTTGCACCGTCCACTGAGTGGATGGGAAATTCCCAGCTTTACACAAGCGCCTATGAACCGTACTCTAGAACGTGCTCCCATCTTGAGAGGTTCCGAAGCATATCCACTTCAAGGGCCATTTGCTTCGCCTATCTGGTGTCGCCCGGGTACTCGGTCCCACAGATGAAGAAGTAGACGACATGCGGGTTCCGGTTGCGGTCGACATCGAGAATTGTGGGTGGCTGAAATAGTTGGCAGCCATGTTGTACGGGTCGAACAGTGGGTGGGTGAATACCCCAGTCGTGTTTGGCGGTTGTCCAAATTGATTGGGCGGTGGTCCCATTGGATTGCCCGTTGGGCCGATTGTCCTATTCCACCTACGTTGACATTTCAATTTTAATTACAATTAAAATTAGATATTTCATTGTTTGATAAAAAATAATTA
Organism: Erodium maritimum; assembly: GCA_963921825.1. NCBI lineage: Eukaryota > Viridiplantae > Streptophyta > Magnoliopsida > Geraniales > Geraniaceae > Erodium > Erodium maritimum. Next base: position 46,490,242 of record OY997593.1, on the reverse strand, counting down.
AAATTAAACGTATAATGTAGCTATAATTGAACATACATGACATTAAAATTAATGAAATGATTAATAATTTAATTAATGAAATGAATAAAATTATAATTCAAAAAATTACCTTGGCCCCAAAGAGAGGCCATGTATTGGTTGAACGCCTCAGGGTTCCAACCACCAGTTGGGGTGAAACCGGTTTGCAACATCTGTACGTAGGACGACCCGGCTTGATTGGTGGTCACACCTTGTTGATTGGGGTTCGCACCTTGTTCATCGGTGTTGTCCTCCTCTTCCGAGTTGAAAAATTCGTGTTCCGGCGGTTGAGTGGAATCGTCGTCAGACATTATCTATCGGTTTTTGCAAAGACGATATGAATTTGAGAGAGTGAGGTTTGAGAGAATTTAGAAGTTTGTGGTTTGGATTTGGTGAAATGGGGTGAGGGGTATTTATAGTGGTTGAAGAAGTTATTTTTAATTTTATTTTGTATTTAATTAAAAAAAAAAGGGTAGCCGTTGCCGACCATTGGCAACGGTCATTTTTTTTTTTGCTTGGACACGTGACAGGCTGCCACTGAACGAGAGAGAGGCAGAGAGGCGCGAGGCTGCGGGGTTTATTTTGGTCCCGTGCCTCTGCCCCCGAACCCTCACGAGACGCCACAAGCCCCCGCCCCCCGCCCCCCTCCCCGCACCAAGCGAACCTCGAACTCCGAACCCTTTCCCCCTCTGCTCCTTTCTCGGTCTCGCTCAAACCCCCTTTGATGTGGATGCTCTCATAATGCTGTATATTCAAATTTGGAGTATCATGATTTGACTTCATTTAATATAACTAATAGTATTATGAAAAGATAGGTGCTTAAAAAGGATGAAAACACAGAGCTTGTCTACGCTGCATAAAAAAGAAAAGGAAGAAACCTGATCAGTCCAACAATGATGAGAAAATTGGTCCGCATGCTGTCAAAGGTTCAATTAGTCTCCCAAAAAGCCCTAATCATGAGCATGCATGGCAGTAGATACCTCCCATCCTATACGTCCTGCATCAATTAATTTATAAGAAATTCTCGTTACTTATAAAAGTTTTGGCTTCAATTGTATACAGTTGAAGTGTTGAACTAATTAATTCCTCGGACATTAAGAGGACGACATAGCATCTAGGGAGGAATTAAGCGTAGTTTGTATAAATCAGTATCAGAGAGGATTTTTTTTTGCATCAAACCGTTGTCTCCTTTGTTTATAAGGTTACTACTCTGAGGATTATGTTTAATCTTATCTTTTATTTTAAAATTTTGGTTTATAAAAAAAATTGTTGATAAAAAAAACGTCGTCTCTTTGACGATTAGTCCTCTCCCAAAATTGGCGTTGGAAGTATGTTATCTTCCAATTAATTTGTCGATCTATAATTAAAATGGACCTGATAAAAGTCTCCTTTTTTTAACGAAAGGAGGAAATTTCATTAAACCTTAATAATCATTACATCGATGTTCGTTAAGGAACATGCTCCCTGACCACTTAAGAAGGACAGTACGGAACCAAAGTTCACCAATCCTTGTTCTACTATAACCGTCACTGACGGTGTTTGGATGTCATAGGGGCCAACAAAAACGAGTGCGAAGATGGTACTGGAGGTTGTGACTACGCTTACGGGTTTTTGTTAATCACTTGCCTTGGATATATGTTTGTTGGCTTATGGCACAAGTTGTGCACTAGGTACTCTAGATGGAGTTTCCTTTGTTGTAAGCTTTGTTGGAGGGCTTGCCCTTAACCTTGTACTTCTCATCAAAGTCTTGGTATAATAAAAAAAAATTGCTGATAAAAAAAAAGATGGTACTGGAGGTCCTGCTCCAAAAAACTATCGCAGCAGTAATAGCCAAGGATTTCTCCAGTAGTGGTGGGAATATACGCGAATCAACCGCCGCCGACGGTGTTTGGATGCCATAAGGGCCAACAAAAAAGCGAGTGCGAAGATGGTATTGGAGGTCCTGCTCCGAAAAACTGTCGCAACAGTAATGGCCAAGGATTTCTCCAGTAGTAGTAGGAGGATATACGCGAATCAGGGTTCCCTCCCCGGAAAAGTCACTGACTCTCTATGCGCTAGTCTTTGACACTGCAAAGACAAAATTAGTGAAAATAACAAAGACCCACTCGATTAGCTTGGTCCAGAATCGAAAGAGGGGTCGAGGATAGTTCGGCTATTAAGGCCAAGGAGATGAACGCGCCGGCGGTGGCTTCAAAGATGGCGAGGGTTGCTCAAGAACGAGGATCTGAGACGGATTGATCCAGTGCCAGATCAATCTGCAATTGGGACAAAAAAATAGGGGTGCGAAACTGTTCCCTGTTCGCATGTATTGGTGGAGGCCAAGGAGGTAGGGATATCCGAGGAATTACCGGCGAAAAAGGCCGAGACAGGTTGCCCCGTAGAGAGGGAAACTCCTCTAACCCAGGCCAAGAAGCAGCAGATAAAGAATAGGAATAGGGAGAACGCCATGGCGGCGGAGAGGATATACCGAACATACACCGGGAGAGGTGGAGGCAGCACCGGGGTGAGACGCGGCGGGGAGGGGCTGAAAACCTAGGTTTGTCCTCCATTGGAGGCGCAAACCCTAGCAGAGCTAATTTATACATTTTGTTTTTTTAATCTTACATTTAAAAAAAATATATTATACACAAAAGTCTCTTTTTAGTTTTTTCCATCAGAAAAAATAAATATATTAACGAAACAAAAAATATAAACAACAAATAAACAAAAAACATGGCTAAAAGCAAAAAATCAAGAAGGTAGCAAGACTACAGAAAAATAATCAAGTAATTCCGATGGAACAAGAAACCCCGCTACCATAATGTGGACTCAGAGTTGCTTCAATCTTCGTGAAGCCTTCCTCATCCGATCATCTGTAGCGGACCCCCAAATTCTAAACAAACCTTGACACGGTGTGCGTGATACTCTCCTCAATACGCCCATCGATCAAAGATGAGGAGAACTCTGAAAAATTATCTGATTGAGGGACAACATCACCAAAATCAACCTGGAGCGGAGGAACTTAGAGAGAAGAAGGGGACCTACATGGATGAGGGACTAGCGTCCCATCCAGCCCATGTTTAGATAAAGTCTCCTTTTTAGTAAACTTATTCTATTCTTTAGATAAAGTTTGTGGCCACCTCCTCATCCAAAAGAATAGAGAAATTTGGAAATATATGCTTCATAACATAGCATATTTTTTTAGTATGCTACTATGATTCAATATTTGTAAATCTATGTTTTTTGAAATATTTTAGGACAAAAATAGCCTCAGTACTATTAGTTTAAATTCCAAAATAAATTGTATATGAGAAGATTTGAACCATGGTTGTTCAAAATAAAATGTTTAGACTTAACCACTTGTGCTAAATTACTTACATGTATTGTAGTCTTTTATTATTTTTTTACTATACTTTATTATATACTTTATTATATACTAAGTTCTCGTACTACACCAAAATTTAAAATAAAAATATGAATAATTGAAAAATACTTATGGTGAACTCTGCACGTTTTGTAAATACTTACGGTGTATTGTTTTTGTTACAAATACTTATAGTGTATTATTTTTCATGCGTTAAAAGTGTGAAAACTAACGGAAAATTGGGATTTTAGAGGGTGTGCAACTTTAAAATTTTCAAAATAAATATGGGTATACCGTAAGTATTTCGAAATAAATAACTATGTGTATACAAAAATAAATAAATAAAATACTATTTAAAAATATATTTGCATATATATACATATTTATTTATTTTGGAAATTTTAAAGTTTTACATGCTCTAAAATCCCAATTTTCCGTTAGTTTTCACACTTTTTACACATGAAAAATAATATATAGTAAGTATTTTCAACAAAAAACAGTACACCGTAAGTATTTACAAAACGTGCAGAGTTGACCATAAGTATTTTTCAATTATCCGTATTTTTATTCTAAATTTTGGTGTAATGCGAGAACTTAGTATATAATAAAATATAGTAAAATAAATAATAAAAGGTTATAATACATATAAGTAATTTAGTACAAGTGGTTAAGTTCAAATATTTTTTCTTGAACAACCATGGTTCAAATCCTCTCATATACAATTTATTTTGAGATTTAAACTAATAATAATAAGGGTATTTTTGTCCTAAAATATTTCAAAAGCATAGATTTACAAATATTGAATTATAGTGGCATACTAAAAAAATATGCTATGATATGAAGCGTAGATTTCCAAATTTCCCAAAGAATATTACCAATTTCGTGCTCAGGGCATCTACAATGTTCAAATAATTCAGGAGATGATAGTTATCAAATCATCCTCGTGCACGTGTTCGCTTTTGAAAAAAATGTCATTACCCTTACAACATCTAATTCTTCAACAATTTTTTTTTTTTTATCCGCAATGCAATATATTAAAGCCTGATCATCAAAATGAAGAAACAAGACTGGTGAAGAGAGAACCAGGTGTTACAAAGAACAAGAAATCTTAGCAGAGTTATAACAAGCTACTGAAAAGGTGACTTGCATAGCAAGTGACTACTCTACAATGTAGGAGAACCAAAGAGAAAGTACAGAAATCCTAAACAAGCAACGCAAAGCATCCCAGATGTGCAGATACTTATTAAACGTAGCCTGTTCCAAATAAAAGTAGAACTTTGAATGTTGAGTAGTATCTGAGAAGTGTTTGTCCAAATTTTGTTGAAAATAAGTTGATTCTTGGACAGTCAAATGTGCCGGAGAGAACGTAGATGATAAAGGACCAATGTTTCAAATACTAAGGAGTAGCTAAGTCATTCCAGGCTAGAATTAGATCCTTGATATTAGTAGGAGGCACCAAGAAACCTTCCACCAATTTAAGACCAATGACCAAATTTGTAGAGTTCTTCAACGATTCAATTCTCCTCAAATCTCCTTTCTCCACCCAGACACTAATCTCACTCGCATTATGTACCCAATTGATGATCTATGTCTTCCAAACACAAATTACTTACATTATCTACTCAATTGATGATCCATGTCTTAATTCACCTTTACTTTAAGAGCGTGTATAGTGAGAATAAACCGAATCAATCTATTAGAAATCCAAATAAAAGGAGAAAGTTGTTGAAGAGAGATTGGCATGGTCGTTGGTGGCAGAAAGTAAAAAAAAAAGAGTTAGGCTAAAAAAGGTCATGCATAGTTTTATCATTTAAAAAACATTGTTGTGTCTTTCGCACATGATCGCTTTCTATATAAAGATGGATAAAAAAACTAATATGATATTTTGTAATAATTGAGGTACTTCTAAAGTGAATTCAACAATTAAAGTACCTCAAGTGAATATGATAGTCAATACGTCTTAGGTAAAATCATGTTTAATTAAACTTAAAATACCTTAAAGTAATATTTTTCCTTGATTCTAGTTACTTTGAGTGTCTACTTATAAGAAAATTTAGTGAATGTTAACAAATATAGACTTTCAATATAGCTTATCCTATCTTAGAATGTCAAAACTTTCATGCAAAGCTATTATTTGTTGGGCAAACTTCCATATATATTGATCCACTCCACTTAAAAAGTTGGTCTTGCAGTAAACTTCTATCGTAATAAATTTTCATATGTTAATGCAGAGGAGAAATCAAATAGAAACCAGCTCTTAACCTAGTAACCATGAGAACTCATCCAAGCCATCCATTTTAAGAATGGATGGATGAGTTGCAATTGAGTTGTTGACTGCAAAAACACATCATTTTTTAATAAGTGGTATGAGCTTTTTAGTAAAACTATCATATTACTTTTTATACTAATTCACTAATTTAATTTTTTCCGCTTCGTTTGAACTCCGATTGGCTTCAAATTTGCGCCAAATTTTTTGTTTTTTCAAGGGTTTTTTTATCAATATCAGTCACAAATATATTTTGAAGCACGAAATTTTTTATTATGGGGCTGATTTAAAAAATATTATATATGGATAATTTTTATCAACATTTTACATTGTTTTTATCAACACTTTACACTGATTTTATCAATACTGGACACTAGGTTTATCACCTCATTTTTCAAAACTAAACATGATTTAATTTTTCCCGCTTCGTTTGAACTCTGATTGGCTAAAAACGTGCGCCAATATCTTTGTGTTTTCAAGTGCTTTCTATCAAGATCAGTGGTGAATATATTTTAAAGTAAGAAAATAAATTATTCTGAAGCTTAAATTATATTTGGATAATTTTTATCAACACTTTACACTAATTTTATCGACACTTTACTCTGGTTTTATCAACACTGAACACTAGTTTTATCACCTCATTTTCCAAAACTGAACATGATTTTTATCACCTCATCACATGTTTTATTTATGAACACTAAGCACTAGTTTTATCAACACTAAACACTATGTTTATCACTAAATTACATGTGCTTTATCACCCCATCATATTTTTTTATCAACACTAAACTCTAGTTTATCACACTTATTATCAAAATTGAACACGTTTTTTATCACCTCGTTAATTGTTTTTATCACCTCAGTACATGTTTTTATCAACATTTAGCACTAGTTTGACACTCTAATATAAAATATTTATTAGTGAAGATTTATCAACACTCAACATTATTTTTATCACCCCGATATAACATTTTATTTTCGTGCTTCATATGATGACTGATCTTGATTTAAAGCCCTTGGAAAAAGAAAAATAATGGTGCAAGTTTGAAGCTAATCGGAGTTCAAACGAATCGGGAAAAATTAAATTAATTAATTGGTCCAAAAAAATATGGACACTTATCTACATGGCACCATGTTATTACAAAGGATAATGTTGGATCCTAACTGTGTTGGAAATGTGTTTTTCACGTCCTAACTGAAGGTCACCTTTTGTTACATGTCCTATACCAAAGGTCACCTTTTGCACATGTCCTATACAAAAAGGTGGTTTTTTTTACAAAACATGAAAAATGACACCCAAAAAAAGTGTTTTTTTGGTAAATTTATACCACCTACCTTTTGTAGTGCACTGATAAACACAAATTATACAAAAATTAAGAGGAAAAAACATCGAATGCGAACGCTATACCACTTTTTTGGTGTCATTTTTCATGTTTTGTAAAAAAGAACCACCTTTGGTATAGGACATGTAACAAAAGGTGACCCTCAGTTAGGACGTGAAAAACACCTTTCCAACACAGTTAGGATTCAGAGTTTTCCATTATTACAATTATGCCCTTACTTGAGTGAGAAAGGCTGAAAGTGGCGTGGAATTGGGGTGATGATGTGGCATCTTGATGAATGTTGGATCATAAGTGTCTATGCCTAGGGTGGGTTCTCATGATTACTAGGATAAGAGGAGTTTCTTGCCGATTTCTCCCCTGTTAATGCATAACAAGTACCTTATCTTTCTAAAATATTGTTTCACATATTAAAAGAATAGTTGTAATACACCATACAAACACATATTTTAAACAATATTGTAGTGATGGATTCTCTCAGTACACAAGTGATAAAGACGGCGGTAACTACAGCTCCTCCTCCTCGTATTCTCCTTCAATCTTTTATGTTGTAGCCTCTCCCTTGCCCTACTTTCGGCTTGGATCGGATTGGAACTGGCAACTGATTTGGGACTTGTGATCTCTACCCAGACGATGGGAGGGTCGATAGTGCCTCCGACAACTCAGGCGGGAGGTGGCAGGATGCGTCAAGGTTCTCTCCTGGACAAGCCGAGGAGCATCGTGCGTCGAAATCCGACAATAGGTCCCCGATAATGACAACTGCAACGACTCACTCCCTCTCCTTCCCTCTCGGCCTCCTCCTCTCGGGCCCCTTCGTCTTCCGTACCAGTTCTGGCTTGTCAAACGGGTGGCCACAAGGAGCTTCGAGGCAGTAGCCACCGTTGAGGATCGATGGTGGGGGTAGGGGACGAATTGGAGGATGGCGTCACGACTCTAATAAGAGGTGGTGGGGATGGACTTCCTGAAACACAACCAGACCTAGACGACAATGGCAAAGACTGTTTTTCGGTGGGGATACATCGGACCGTGGAGGGTGATTTAAGGTCGACGTTCAAATGATGGTGCAAAATTGCCCTATTCCGATTGGGTTTCTGCTCCGTTGAGAAGACTCGAGGGGAGCCATGGGCTTGGCCCGTTTGGGACACAAGGAGTTGGAAAGGGGAAAGGCCCAATAAGGCTAAATAGTTGTGGGTCGGACACAAGAAGGGCTAGTCAGTGGGAGTTGAATAGGAAACAATTTCCAACGAGGGAGGACCAGGACTTGGAGTCAGAGGGCTCTACGCGCTCCGAGGGGGCGTCTCGATCACCGGAGGGGGGCTATAAGCACCATCGTCTTGATCAATGAGGAGTTCGACGCCTAGTGGGGGTTCGGCCAGCAACACCGCCCTACTAGACGTGTGATGATAGTGGTTTCACCAATTCTGGCACGGTACTTTCCTACCACCTCTAAGGCCAGCACTCTCTCATTTTTGGAGCCCTACTCTATCATTCTAGAGAGGATAATCCGCGTTGACAACCCAAGAGAGTATACAGTCTGCCTATACGCAAATCTAGAAATGGACCGGCTCTATCCTAGCTCCTAGTTTGGATTCGTTGTATCGGCTTCTTCGGACGCTATCGTAGTATCACCTTTTGAACATCTCAGTGGAGCACTTCGGTTACCTGAGCATTTAATTTCAGTCTTTTATTTTCTGCTGGGGCCCAAAATGTTTGGATCGGGGTTATTAGCAAAATGACCTTAAAAAAGATACCTTTGCAGAATGACCTCCTTATCTTGTTCCTTTGCAAAGTAACCGTTACATCTAATGAAACTTCTAATACACCTAAAATACCCGTTGACTTCCCCGTTTTGTTTTCTTGGTTGACCAAGCCCCAGCTCAGCTCATTCCTTCCCGCGTTTCTTGCGCCCTCTCCCGCGGTTTTGTGTCAACCTTGAACCACCACTGATGGCGCTTCTATACCAGCCACGACTGACGCCACTTTTCTTCCATCGTTCGTTCGTTGTTGCTGCCCTACCGAGCTCATTTTCGTTTCCCAAGTAAGCTTCCTTTGCTCTATAGATCTCGAGCTAGATGTAGATGTATTAATGAAATCTGTAAATCTTTTATTGGAGGAAATAACAATTTTTGCCTTATAGTATTAGATGTTTTAAGCATGTTTTCTCTTAATATAGTTCGTATTCTTGTTTCTTGCATTGCATCTCGGTGGGGTTTTAGATTCTGTAGAAAATGGTTTTAGGTTCAGTAGAAAATATTCGATCGAGAGATTTAACCCTCGATCAACTTATCTGGAAATGACCTCACATTCTCGATCGCTTAAATGGTAGTCAAAGAGGATAATCTAATCGAGAAATAAATCTATTAGACTAGGATCGATTGTTCGGTAGTTGGAGATGATCGAGAAAGACAGAGAGGTGATAATATTCACGATCGAGATAGGTTTTTCGGGATCGAATAAATGATCGACTTTATCTGGGAATGACCTCACATTCTCGTTCTCCTAAATGGTAGTCAAAAAACATCATATGGCCGAGAAGTAAAACTATGAGTATGGGATCGATCGTCCGATAGATATAGATGATGGAGAAAAACATATAGGAAATTATAGTCGCGATCGAGATTAATTTTTTGCGATCGAGCAAATACTGATGTAAATTGTTTTTTGTTTGGTTTAATTTTTCAGGGATGGTTCGAGTGGTAATTCATGTCGTATATGGTGAGGAATATAAGGAAGAGTAAGGGAGATATAAATGGATTTTGAATCCAAATAAGGAAGATATTTTTTTTGTTGTTGACGATTCCAATACAACTTTGAAGAATTTGAATGAGAAATCGTATGAAAAGTTAGGAGTGGATGACATGATACAAATTGAATCTCAGTTACATACCTTTCAAGCATTGAACTGTTGATGAAGTAGTCCGTCCAATAAAGATAGAAGATGATGAAGGTGTTGAGGTATTTATTCAGGAACACGGGGGTCCCGACCCAGGTTGTAAAAACTATTTATGTGTAGAGCTAGCGAAGAAAGATACAGTTCTGGTAGATGATGAAGCGGTTGTAGGTGAAAGGGTTGGACATGACGACTACTTTGACATTGATATTTTGAGTGTTGCGGGTAAGCAAAATGTTCCTCTTTGAGGTGATCCTATTGCACATGTATGGGAACCATCATCATCGCCTATTGAGAAGAGGTTCGTTATGAGAATGTTGAAACGGGCAATGAAATGTATGTTGATGTGGATTATGAGACTGCTACTATAAACGTAGTGGTTCCAAACGTTGTTGCTTATATGGATTGTCAGACTTGAACTCTAAACCAAGTGCTTATGTCAGACTCTATTGATGATGAAGCATTCTTGATCGGTTTCACGGATGATTCTAGTACGAAAGTTGGGGATGTTTTTTTCGAACAAAGTAGTGGCGCAAGCCGCGATTAGAAAGATATCATTGCAGGGTTGCTTTAAGATCAAAACTTTAAAATCTAACAAGACATTGTACTCTGTGAAATGTATTAGGCAGAAATGTAGATGGGTAGTACGGGTAGTAAAGAAGGAGGGTGATGAATTCGTGATAACAACATATTGTAGAGCTCATACTTACTCGGTAGAAGAACGAAGGGTAGAACAACATCAAGCAAGTGTTAGGGCAGTTGTTGATATTTTGATTGTAAGTTTTGGCATTTGATTTCATACAATGAAGCCAAGAAAATTTCTCACCCACATGGATATGAAACACGATATTGACATGACCTATTGGAATGCTTAGAGAGCGCGACGAATTGCGAACGAAAAATAAAAAGGTTCGCCGTCTTTAAGTTATACGCTTCTTCCGTCTTATTTGTATATAGATGGTACTTGATTGAAAACGATTTACAAAGGCGTACTACTAATTGCAACAGCAGAAGATGGCAACCATCAACAATATGACATTGCTTGGGTTATGGTTGACTCAAAGAATGATGCTTCTTGGTGCTAGTTCTTTGAGAAGTTGAAAGAGTTTATACCATATAAGAGTGACTTGGTTATCATTTCGGATAAATGTTAGAGAATCATCAAAGGTATGGAAATTGTCTACCCGGAGGCACAACATGGACATTGTAGGTGGCATTTGTCTCAAAACATAAGACAAAGAGTGAAATATAGAGATAAGTCAAAAGTCGAGGACGCATTCAGTAGACTTGCAGAAGCATACACAATGGCCGATTTCGACAAAAAGTGCGCAGACTTCAGCAAAAAATTCCATCAGCAGTGAAGTATTTTAAAAATACAGCCATACAAGAACATCAGTGGTCTAGATGTCACTTCATAGGTGTTCAATACAACATTATGACAACAATGATGCGGAATCTATAAACAGAAAATTAAAAGAACCAAGGGAGTGGCCTATCATTCCATGGTTAGAAGTTGTGCAGTCGAAATTCATTGATTTGTTCTATGAGCGTAGCAAGCACATAAGTATTATAACTGAAACACCAAACTCTTTGAACCAAAGAGCGAAGAGAATTACAAAAGGAATGGACGATCGGGCTTCAAAGTTCACTGCAATAAGACTGAACGGAAGTCATTTTCATGTACGTGGTGAAGGTAGTAACGCCCTGGTTGATTTAAATGGAAAGACATGTGAATGTCGAGTTTTCAACATTGATAAACTTCCTTGTGTTCATGCTTTATCATTACAGAAGACAGTTAACAATAGGTACAAGCTTCACAATCTGTGCGAAAAGTATTAATTGTTCACCAGTTGGGCATTGACTTACACCGGAACCATCTATCCGGCGTCAAAATTAAAAAAAGAATGGACCATTGACCCAATTGCTGAAGGTTAATCCCTCTTGATTAAGAGTAAAGCGCGGGAGGTACAAATTGAATAGATTCCCATGAACTGGTGAGCATGGCAGGAAGCCAAGCACAGTCCCTCCCGTCATTGAGCCTGCAGCGAAACGTAGAAAAAATGAGGAATTTGTGAGTTTGTAGGTCATACCAGAAGAAAATGCCCATATAATGTGTGAAAATTTATGTACACTAGTATTTATTTATTAGCGAAATGAAGTGGTCTAGTTTTTGAGGTCATTTTGCTAAATCTCAATTTTTTCCCTTGGTATGTGTGTATGGAATAATTCCTTTGTACAAGTACCGATCGGGAGTCTAACCAAGGACGATCATAAATATAGTGTGTCGTGATGAACGTGTTGAGGGAAATCTCGCTCCAAAAGGTATCTTGATTGGCTATGTGTCGTAAATCAGCACTTAACTATGATCTCGATCGGCCAGGTTTCACAAAGTAACCCATTTATATCTCTATCGGTTATGTTATGTAAATCAGCACTTAAATATGATCTCGATCTGTCAAGTTTCACAAAGTATCTCATTTAGATCTATGTCGGCTATGTTACGTAAATCAACACTTAAATATAATCTGATCGGCCAGGTTTCACAAAGTAACCCATTTAGATCAATATCGGCTATGTTACGTAAATCAACACTTAAATATGATCTCGATCGGTCAAGTTTCACAGAGTATCCCATTTAGATCTCTATCGGGTATGTTACGTAAATCAGCACTTAAATATGATCTCGATCTACTAGGTTTCACAAAGTAACCAACTTAGATCTCTATCGGTTATGTTACGTAAATCAACACTTAAATATGATCTCGATCCGCCAAGTTTCACAAAGTAACCCATTCAGATCTTTATGGAAGATGGCGATTTTGTAATTGGAAACCCTAGTTCACTTATGAACTAAGAATCCACACATCATATAGAAGATAACGCTTTTTGTAATTGAAAACCTAGTTCACTTATAACCTAAGAATCCACACATCATATGGAATTTGCCGCTTTTGTAATTGGAAACCCTAGTCAACTTATGAACCATATTTACAAATAGAAGATACGATCGGGTGGACATGTATCCCGACCAAGAAAACATTTAATCTGATTGACTTGACATGTATTCTGATCGAATGGACATGTAATCCGATCGACATGACATGTATTCCGATCGATTGGTCATGTAATCCAATCGACTGGACATGTATTCCGATCGAGAGGATATAAACCTTCAAATGCATAGCATTCAATCGACTGAACATATAATCTAATCGGCTGGACATGTATTCAGATCGAGAGGATATAACAAATACCTTCGAAGGAATTGTTACTGATTGAGTGAACACAAATAACGATCGAGAAAACATATACACATTTACAATCACGGGGACGATCGCCCCAAACCTTCATCTGATCGAGAGCATACAAGCCAAACCTTCCAAGATAAATTAGACAATCGGCAGAATATAACACCCGATCGAGAAAAAAAAGACCAACACATTACAACACACGGGGACGATCGCCCCAACCCTTCTTCCGATCGAGAGGATACAAGCCAAACCTTCCAAGAAAAATTAGACGAACGGGAGAATATACCACCCGATCGAGAAAACAAAGACCAACACATTACCACACACGGGGACGATTGCACCAACCTTTAATCTGATCGAGAGGATATAACCCAAACCTTGGAAGGCATGCTAGTCGATCGACTGGACATGTTTTCCGATCGAGAAAGTGGAGACCAATACATTCTCACTCACGGGGACGATCAGACCAACCTATCATCCAATCGAGAGGATATAAATCATAAATACATACAATAAACTACGCTCGACCAACTACATATTCCGATCGAGGGACATAGAGACCAACACATGCATACAAAGCATCACATTTCATTGTAACCTGCTCATACAAAATTTCACAAGTCCACAAAAAACTGCATATCACCCATACAAAAAAAACCACACACTTAGTTTAAACAACTTCAACAAACCCCATAAATACACCTACAACATATATTTGTACTTTGAAAATACATCGGTACACATTATTCTACGATACGAAGACATGAAACGGTCTTGTAGATATTCATGGAAAAGGAGGTTGGCTAATTTCAACTCGATGAATTGCAGTGTGTACACCCCACAATCTCCACTATAAGAAAAACATAATTTAAGTAAGAATATTTACAAGTTTATGATATGTAAATGTAGTAGTAGCATAGGTACAAACCCCTTTGCATTTTGAGGCAGATTGTCAAGCCTCTCATTACTGAAATCATTGGTGTATAATGCTCGAACCTCATGGTCCACCAAATTTCCCTCACTAATCATCCTTGGAAGCATATAGTGGTACAACTTCATTACTTCTGCCAACTGTGTATTGGAGATTAACCAAGTAGCACATTCGTATACTTTGATATCCACAACCAACAATATCCAATGAGTTTTACGAATATTTACTAGAAAGTACATTTTCCTGCATCCCTTCCATGCCATGGGTATATGTTGCGGACTCACATCGTTAACATATTTCATTAATTGACTTGGTAATCGTATCAGGTGAGTGCCTCTCCTATCTTGCAAATTGTTGTACTCCAACTGCACTAGGTGGTGGAATAATTCATCCAACACGACACAGTCCAGAGATAATAATTTTTCGATGTGCCGTTGGCGCCTTCGGATTCCATACAAAGCATCCTCTATATGCTGCATGAAGCAAAATTTCATTAACAGAACCATGCAGATGAAATAAAATTCATATATGAAAATATGTAATTTTGTGTGTGTAGCTTACTTACATAGTTATGTAAGCATGTGTCGTCTTGAAGGAGCTATGTAAAGTATTCAACATCTCTTATACCATAAGTCTTATACACATTTGCTCCAATCTTCATCTTATCAATGCACATATTCATCAAGTCACAGTTTAGTTGATTCAGAGGTTCCCACATAGGTCTCTTCCCCTTACAAGAAGTACCATCCTTCGCAAGTCTCTTCCACTTAGAGGGAGGGGGAGGACTCTCTCGGTTCCGCTTATGCATTGATGTTGGCAGACATGAAACAATATTGTCTTCTAGTGATGGATGTGGCTCTTGTGGAACATGGGAAGGGATTGAGAAGTTTTCCCCCGCCATGTGCTCTCCAAGAGTTCCTCCTTTATTATAGGAGATATGACCTTCATTCAGGGTCAATATTGTCTTCTAGTGATGGATGTGGCTCTTGTGGAACATGGGAAGGGATTGAGAAGTTTTCCCCCGCCATGTGCTCTCCAAGAGTTCCTCCTTTATTATAGGAGATATGACCTTCATTCAGGGTCAATTCTTGTTTCTACGACGTGTTCCTCGTCACTACGCACTCCCACTTGATCATTAGCCCCCAGAACCTCCTCGTCACGATGCAGTTGGTAATTCTCCCCCATAACCACATCCTCATCCTCATCCTCCCATCTGACTGACTCTCCCTGCTCCAACATTTCAATTATTCTGTCAAACCTCTCGTAAGGATAACGTTCACAGATCCTTAACATAGTATCAAACATATTCAATTCTTCTTCTGCATCTCTACCCTTATCAAGGAAGAGGACACTTTTGATCTCATGATCAAAGAAAATAATAATTAATGCATGATTAATTTATTATAACATTTATATTTCAATGATTAATATGTAATAAGTATACATTATTAACTTCCTAACCTGACATTTACCCAGTTCCGTTACAAGATTTGTGTGCTTTGGTATCTTAGAGCATCCACAGTCGGAGGCGTTATGGCGCTGGCGAGGAGAAAACGGCGGCGAGGAGGTGGCTGGGAGCTGGCGAGAAGCTCGCTGGCGGGGAAGGTAGCTGTTAAGGTTACCGTTGGCACTCCTCGCTGGCGAGGTTAACTGAGACTGCATTGGTCTCCGCGCCGACCGTTGGTTGTCCCTGCGCTGGCAACACGTGTCCTTGCGCTGGCAGCAATAATTAATTTTTTTTACTTTCCCCCTATAAAAATCAACCTATCTATTTCATTTTTTCACCCACAATTCATCCTCTCTTCTCTCTTTTCTCCCTCTTATTTCAAATTTCTATTACAATGTCGTTCGATCCCAACGAGTTGGGTAGAATTTATAGGTCGTTGACGGACGACGCGATGACGCGAGAGTTTTTTCCACCGAACCTTCCATCCAATCTGACAATCAATGCATCTCCAACGCTTACCAAGTCCGTCGGCGTGGTTCCACCAAAGGCTAGAGGGAAGCGATGTTTGTGGAGCACCGAAGAGGACGAGCGGTTACTTCGAGCTTGGATGCACCATTCGTACGACTCAATTCACGGGAATCAGAAACATAATCTGAAGTACTAGGCGGCCATCGCTGAAGAACTTGCACGCATAGACGGGATGATCCGTTGAGGACTTCTAAGTAGTGCAAAGACCATTGGGGTCAAGTCAATACGAGAGTGACGAGCTTCCAGGGGATGTTTGTCACAAACTGTGGGGACCACCGGAGCGACCATTCGGATGATGAAATCATGTCATTGACCGAGGAGCAGTACGAACAGGTGAATGGACATCCATTCACATGGAAACATTGGTGGAAACTAGTGAAAGACCAACACAAGTGGAATTCATATTATTTTTCCGTCGAGGAGCCCGATGAAGTCTATAGAGGGACACCGTGTAGTCAGTTTGATGTCGAGGAGTCTAGCGACTCGGGGAAGTGCACTCGTGAAGACACGACGTTTGAGGACAGTTAGCAGACGACGGGTGCTAATACGGAGTGCCAATCGTCGTACCAGCGGCTTATGGGCCAAAAGGCTACCAAGACTGCGAGGCTCAGAGGTAAAAACTATGCACCCTCTAAGAAAGAGATGGTCGAGCGTATTCAGCAGGCCCATTTAGCTGCCAAAGAAGAAAGCACCGCCAGGGCCATTGAGACCGCCGCGCAGCTGAAGCTCAAGGCATTCGATCAGTGGGTGCTCGAGGAAGAAAATGACACTTCGGCCATGACTCCCCCTAGCTCGAGGCACACAATGCGAAACTTGCGATTTTACGCGATCTGATGAAGTAGTGACGCAGCTCTTTATTTTAAGTAGTTTGTGTTTTTTTTAAAGTTGTATTTTCTATTATGGTAATGAATTGTTGTTTTTTAATTAATTTAAAAGAAGTTTTAGTTTTTTTTACACTTATTGCATTGTAGATTTCTTGGGATGAGTGACATTATTGCCACCAACATGAAAATGACCAAAATGCCCCTACATGGCCGGCGGCTTGGGCTATAAAATGCACCCCATCCTTCCATTTTTTTCACACTTCTCCCAACAACCTCTCTTACTCCCAATCTTTTTCGTTCTATTTTTCTGCTCTTATTCGAAGGTCCAATGGTCGGCGTAACAGCACACCCCTGGAGTCCCGAGGAAGAGATGGTGTTGGTCATATGTTGGCTACACGACGCCCGGCCGGGGCCAAATAATAGGTACTGGCCGGAAGTGTTCGGCAATTTTGTCCACAATGCTCCGGCCGGTGCCCCGTCGCGCACCCAAAAGCAGTGTAGGGACCACTGGCAGCATCTAGCCCAGAAAATCCATTGTTTTGAACTTTGCTACCGTGTAGCAGTTCAGGCAGCCCCCCACCCCCCCCCCCCCCACCCGGGAAATACCGAAGCATACCATCGCTTTGCAGCGGAGGACGAGTACGTTAGGCGACATGGCCAACAATTCACGAAGTGCTATCTTTGGGAGGTCGTTAGAAACCAACCCAAATTCTTCCAGTACGTTCACGAGCTGTAAATCGTGAATATGTAATATCGTTTATGTTTTTTATCTACCTTATGTGTGCTAATTATCGTAATAATAATAAAATTATCCTCTTAATTTATAATATTTTTATTTCTTTAAAATATAATTTTTTTTCCATCTCGTCGGCTACTCCCCGCCGGCAACAAAAACGCCACTACATAGCGCGCAGGCGGTGAGCTGGCTGGGAAAGGAAAAAACACTTTTTTAATCCTCCCCGCCAACGCCATCTCGCCAGCTGCCGGCGAGATGGTTGTGGATGCTCTTAGCCCATTTATTTGACCATTTTTGTATCTTCAATATAGTTCCGGGATTAGTAGTACACACCAAAAATTTCTGAGCTAGTTTCGGTAAACACTCGAATGTGAATACCTACATGTATTCATAAATAAATAAATAAGAAATTATGGAATACAAATACAAATGGGATATGGTAAATGAATATAAACAATTTAAGTTTGCATTTACTTACTGTTAGAGTAGGAACAAAGACATTAATTACGTATGTTCCTGTGGTTCTTTTATACTTCTTCATATTCTCTAATTAACTTGTCAAATTTATTCCCTATAGTTCACCATTGAGATGTTCGTAACCAACATCACCCTAAGGGTATTTATTGAACAAATCAAGCTCTTCAACCAATCTCATTCAATGTGGGTCTATTTTCACTGATTGCTTGTTACCTGGGATCAAAACGGAAGTGAGGAACCATAGTTTCCATATTTTCACTATCTCATAATCATTCTTATTCCTACGTTGATATCCTTCTATCATTGTTTTGGTTTTGTTTTCAACATCTGATGCTTTTCACTGATCCTCCTAGATGCTCGAAGAGTCTCTTCATAAATTTTGTATTATCAAATTTCACTTTAAACCTATCATATATTACTTTTGCTACGTACGGGGGTTTTGAATATCTCAATCCGGTGATAAGAGCAAACCCTTTCATGGAAAATCTAATTGGTGTCCCGTTCACAACAAATCATGTCTTTGACGATCTACTGATATTAGCAAGTCGGACAATAACTACCCACATTATGTTGTTCGAATGCTCAAATTTTGGGAGTAAGTCCAACAGCTTTCCAAATGGCCCGTCCTCTACCAATTTTTGGATCCTCCTCGATTCAACAGGAAATGTTGTTTTCCATTCCTTCACAACTTGTATTTGCGCTTCATTGTCACCAAACATTCAAATTGGTCCTCTTGTACCAAACTAGTTCTAAGCCAAGGAAATGTTGGGGTTGGAGGTGCTGGTGGTGTAAAAGTTCTTGAAGAGCTTGTACTTTCTTCTTCTTCTTCTTCTTCTTCTTCTTCTTGAGGTGCTTCAATATTATATGGGTCAACTACATGTTCTTCATACTCTTCATCTTCTTCTTCTTCTTCAAGTGCTTCAATATTATTTGGGTCAACTACATGTTCTTCATGCTCTTCATCTTCTTCTTCTTTTGAAGTGCTTCAATATTATTTGTGTCAACTATATGTTCTTCATGCTCTTCTTGGTCTTTATATTGTTCTTCATTTTCTCCTCTGTTTACAGGTTCTTGTTGCTCTTCTCTACAAAATTCTTCATAATTCTCTTCATGTTGTTGAACTATTGATTGTGGATCTAACTATTGATGAATGCACATTTGTATCACCTCTTTTATTCCTCTTTCTAGTGATCTTTCACTTTAAACAACACTTTTCACTACATCATGATCTTCATCCTCTTCATCTACTCTTGTACGGGTTTATCGGTCGAACATTGAACTGAATGATGTTCTTGACCCTCTATTTCTTCTTGTTTCATTTGACCTAATTTTTTTTCACTCAGAAGGTCATCTTTAGGAGATCTGTTAGCCATTTGTTTCATTCTTTCCATTTGAATGCACTAGCTTGTACGGGAAATGACAGACATTACACAGTTTCAAAAAATCTCGATTGAGAATATGTCAAGCCGATCGAGAATATGTCAATGCAATAATTGTATCGATTGATACGAACCATATCTCATTGTTCCCGATTGAGATACACCCGGATTTTTAGGTCCCGATAAAGACCACCCAGTCATTATAAGGTCTCGATTGACCCAAACCTAACTACATTTCTCCATAATATACTAGTGTCGATAGAGACCATCCAGTCCTCCTACGGTCTCGATTCACCAAAGCCTAACTACACTTCTACATAATTTACTACGTCTCGAAAGAGACAAATCCTACTACTGATCGAGAGCAATAATTACCCGGTGATCGAAAATCAACCTATCTATCTACATCAATGTTGCAACATAAATCTCTAAAACTAGTGTGTTGCCCAACATTTCTACAAGCAAATCGACCGGAATGAGCTTTAATACGTACCTTAGAGAAGCTTTTCGTTACCGCGTGAGGACCTCGACAAGGTTGCGACTATGTAGTGAAAGGACCAGCGAGGGGAACGACGACGAGGACCTTATTCTCTCGATCAGAATCGCACTTCGTTTGTTGGAGATTGAGCAGAGACACTGAAAGTGATGTGACAGCGAGATAAAGAGAGGTGAAAGAGTTGGGAGTTGAGTTGGAAGTTGTGGAGGGGAGGAGGGGAAGAGATAGTGGTTTTAGTTGAGGGTATAATTGTACTTTCCATGCTTTTTGGCTTCAAAAAATAAAATAGAAATGAAGCCTTTTGGGGGAAGGTTACGTTACAGAGGATGTGAAAGACGGAGGTCATTTTTCTAATTATCCTGTTTGAATCATATTTCTGGTACTTTTCTTGTGTTAAATCTTATTATGTCCATTTTGGGTTAGACTTTTACGTTTCTTAATATATCACTTCGTATTCCATTACAAAAACAATATTGTTTAATTGGTGTTGTATTACAACAAGCATCCCATACACCCACATGGTTATTTCTGAAACAACTAAAAATTGAGTTCGCTATTATTTGCAAATCGACCATTTAAAATATTCAGTGAACAAATTGAAGTGATTCACACCCTTTAAGTAGTTTTAAATGAATCTCACTAAGAGCATCCGCATTCAATGGCGGAAAGAAAACATCGGTTGATACGTTGAGAATGCCAGCTGAAAGGTGGTCGAAAGCCGCTGACGGAAACATGCGAGAGTAAGGTTACGACCGCATGTTTCAACCACCTGAAACCATTTGGCATCACTTTTTTTGTCGTATTAGCCTCGTCTTTCAACCTATTAGACAGCAAATGAATTTGTTTCAAATAGACTAAAAGAGGAGAGATAAACTCTCCCTTTCAGCCTCAGTCAAACTGAAGGACTACGAATGCTCTAATTTATTTAATTTTTGTGAGGTAAATTGGTTCGATTTTTCTAATTAAACGGTTTTCGGTTAATTTTTATCATCCTACATTTGGAAGTAAATTATTTTTTGTTAATGCTCATTTCCAAATATACGGATTTTATAATGTGAAAGGCGGATTTGATACCGACCACGACAACCCAAGAAACTAACATCATTTGCCATGAAAATATGCACTGGCTTTTTTTATGATAAAGCAAGCAGGAGTAGATCATGAGAAGCTCCACTTTGAAACCCCAATATCTAAGAGACAATCATTAAAATGGACAGACTTCCATGCATCAAGCTGTGCGTTAAAATGAACCCAGCTGCATTTTTAACTGTTAATGTGCTTCTTCCCATCAATTAACTATAGCCTAACGAATCTATAAAAATCTGATTCCATTGATTTCAACTCAAAGATTGCAAGTGAACCTAATCATGCATCTGCGTACTAATCAATTTAACTGTCCATGTATAGTTAAAGGTATGAATTCTAAAGATTGAAAAATAGTTTCAGTGTCATTGAATAAAAACTCAGCTCAAGAATAAATTTTAATTTTTATATCAGTTGGAATGATCAAATAAACTAGACTTTAACTCCAATTATATTGACTAGCTAAGCCACTCTCTAAACCTTTTTAAAACCATTTTTTTCGAAATGAAAAAGATGGTCAAGGGATGAACCCTCATGAAACTAGTTACAAGTACTGAAACTTAAAGAAACGCAACCTGTACTAACTTTGCCCTAACATTGCCCAACAAACAAGCTAATAACTTGACCCCCAAGTTACCCCAACCTTTAACAATTGAAACCTATAATTCGAAATTCAACAATACTTGCTCCCCAAGCAAAACCCAGAAATGCAACTGTAGAAGTTCTCAGCTGCCAAAAACTCAGCACCCTTCCTAAATTGTCCCGGCCAAGTCCAGGCCATTAACCAGCATCAAATCACCCCAAAGTTCTGTAATTCTTCACCTAAGACTCAATTCAGAACCCTTAAAACCCCAAGAGGCCCCTGCCAAAGTTTCAGATTCAATGCCAATACTGAACCCCAACTTCTTCATCAGCACAGCAACCCCCTTTAATCACCAAAGGCCTACAACTCCCATTCTCAATACAGGCCCTCCCAAAAATCCAGTCATGCAGGATCACCAATTGTCAGGCCAAGTTAATTACCTGCAGGAAAAAAAACTCAAGCCAGTCTAGGTATTGAACTAAACAAAAGCACTCTTCTTAAAATAGTTCTACCCACTCACAGAAAACTGCAACAAAATGATTAAAACAACTACCCCCAATCCAGTGATCAACAAAAATAAACCAGGCAAATACAACAATAACCTTACCAATTCTCACCACACTCCACAAACCACCCCCTAAACCATCCCAATCCCCCACCAAAGATAGAAAAACCAAAAACAGTGCTAGGTATGACCAAACCCAAGTTTGTAGTCCAAAGCAAACCAGTACAATAAAATGATCAATAGCCCCTTCCACCCTCTCCAGCAGTAGTACTCTTAATCAAGCCAAGATAGGATTTTTTCCCAAATGACAAGACCAAGGACTGATGATCCAAGTGTTGAAAGAGAAAGAGCTATTTCCTTTAAATTTAGCCCACAGTAAATGGTATGAATCATTCTGAACTTGTTGAAAAACTTCCTCAGGGCTTTGAGATACAGAGTTAAACACAAGATTGTTCCTAAGAAGCCACAACCTCCAAATAATGAGTGAAACAAGTAGGCTCCAATGAGTCTTCTTTGACCCCAGATGTTTCCAAGAAATAAACCAGTCCAGAATTGTCTCAGGATGTGCTGCTTTAATCCCCCACCACTTCAAACATAACACCCAGACAGACCAAGAGAAGGGGCAGTTGAGAAACAAGTGATCCTGTTCTTCTGGCTCATCATTGCAGAGAGGGCACCAGATATTTTGTGAATACATTCCTCTTGATAATAGAAAGCATTTAGTTGGGACAGCTCTCATGCACAAGAGCCAAATAAATGCAGACACCTTGGGAGGAAGTAATGGCTCCCAAAGTAATGAGGGCCACTCCAGCTCAGTCTCCTCAGAATCATCCAAGTACTGATACATTCTTTGCACAGAAAAACCCCTTTGATCAATCACCCAAGTTACTTTGTCTGGTTCAGAATTTAAGGGAGGAAGGAAGTTAATCAAATCAGAGAGCAATTGAAGTTGATCCTCTTCCCAACCCCTCAATTCCCTTCTAAAGATCAATAACCAGCCCTCATTAACCCAAAACTGTGAGACCAAACCCCTTTTTTGTAGACTGAGATGATATTATCTTTGGCACATAACTTTTTGAGGTATATCAGCTAACCAAATATCATCCCAGAAGTGAATGGCATTACCTGAATTAACTAACCATTGAAGCCCTTCTACCCCAAAGGCTTTGGTAAATTTATTACAGCTGAGCAATGAACCAAAATGTGAGAGGAAGCATTGCCCATTATGAAGCAAGAATTTGGTCAGATCCCATTTAGAGCTGTCCCAACCATATTTAGAGCAAATCAGTTGCTTCCACAAAGAATCAGTCTCCACAGCAAATCTCCACCACCACTTGGCCAAGAGAGCACTATTCATAATTGATAACTTCTTGATCCCTAAACCTCCAGCACCTTTAGGCCTACAAACCCTGTCTCAATTGATCTTATGAAGCACCTTCTTGTGTAGTGATCCATTCCAAAGGAATCTTTTTTTTCATTTCTCCATCTCCCTAATCACACCTCTGGAAGCTTTAAAAAGAGACATATAATATAAGGGTAAGGATGATAAGGAGGATTTGATCAAGGTTATTCTGCCCCCCAAGCTTTTATGTCTGGCTTGCCATAGACTGAGTTTGCTCTTGAATTTAGTGATAATAGGATCCCAGGTTTTGATCCTCCTAGGATTGGCTCCTAATTGGAAACCCAAGTAATCAAAGGGGAGCTGCATAGCAGAACAACCAAGAATGCCAGTAATATCCTCAATTTGCATAGAGGAGGGATTCAACAATAACACTTTTGACTTCTGAAAATTAATTTGAAGGCCAGTGGATTTTTGTAACACATTGAGGGTATGTTTCAAATTAATGGCTTGTTGTATACCAGCTTGGGTAAAGATAAGAGTATCATCTGCAAATTGCAGATGAGAGATCTCAGGCCCTAGTTCAGCACATTTAACCCCAGAGAACATATTCAAAGCAATCCCTTTAACCATTAACTGATGCAAACTCTCAGCTACTAGTGCAAACAAGAGTGGAGAGAGGGAATAACCTTTCCTAAGACCTCTTTTCAAAGGAAAATCAGGTGAAGGAGATCCATTTATCAGCACTGAAGACCAAGCTCTCATACATTCCCCAATCCAAGCTCTCCATGTGGAGTCAAAACCCATAACTTCCAGCAAATTGAGCAATGAGCCCCAATGTAAGTGATCATAAGCCTTCTCAAAATCAATTTTGAGCACAATTATCTCCTGACCAGAATTTTTGATAGAATGAATTAACTCAGAAGCAATCAGGACCCCATCAAATATCTGTCTACCTGCTATGAACCCAGACTGAACATCATGCACTAACAAATTCATCAAAGGCTTGAGCCTTATAGCCAACAGTTTAGAAATTATTTTGTAAGTACTATGGATCAAACTAATAGGCCTGAACTCATTGAAATTCTCAGGGGCAGAACCTTTAGGTATAAGAGTGATGAAGGAGGAATTTAAACCTTTACCAAGTTGACCCCCATTGAAGAAGTGCTGAAACAATTCTAATATATCCACTCTTATTACTGACCAGCATGACTGATAGAATTTGAGGGAGAACCCATCAGGACCAGGAGACTTCTCCCCATTGCAAGCTCTTATTGCCACTAATATCTCCTCTTCAGTGAAGGGTACCTCTAACCCCTGAGCTTGAGAAATGGAAATAGACTTGAAAGGAAGAGAGGAGAGATTTATACAAACTGAATCATTCCCAAGGAATCTAGCAGAGAAATGTTTTTTGGCCTCCTCTTTGATCTCAGATGGAGAATGCAGATAAGTATTTGTCAACCTTAATACAAGTGACCTTCTTTCTGCAATAATTGAAATTGGCTACTAGATGGTAATACTTTGTACACCTGTCCCCTTCTCTTGACCATCTATGCCTTGCCTTCTGGCACCAGAGTTTAGCTTGAAGTTTCAATTTCTGAATCAACCAAGCATTTAATAAGGATCTCCTGGCAATCTCCTCAGGAAGCAGTTCTCTACTCTCAAAAGCACTGTCCAGGGAATGAATCTCTCCCTTGAGATCCTCAATTACTTTGTCTAATCACCCAAAAGTACTGACATTCCACTGTCTATAAAAATTCTTAAGAGACTTTAGTTTGTACCAAATTTTATAAGTAGGAGAACGTTATACAACAATGCTATCCCAATGCTCTTTAGTATCTACCAAGAAGGAATGATGTTTTATCCAGGCATTGATGAATTTGAAAGGTCTTGGCCCCCAATCCACCACTGGATTATTGAAGAGGATAGGTTTGTGATCAGATAGGACCCTAGGCAAACAAGACTGAGATAAATTATTGAAGAGAGTTAAGAAGGAAGGAGTAATAAAAAATCTATCCAGTCTTGAAGCCTTATCTCTGGAGTTGAACCAAGTGTATTTCCCACCCTCCAACTGTAGGTCCATAACTTCAGCATTGCTCACAAAACTCCTAAACTCTCTGAGACTTCTTGAAGAATAATTAGAACCAGATTTCTCAGAGGGATCAAGGATGGCATTAAAATCTCCAGCAATGATATAATGAGGATAGAGGGTAGAGATCTTAGTCACAATATCCAACCATAATAAACCTCTAACATTAACAGCACAAGGAGCATAAACATTGATTATAGAGCAATCCAGATTCAGAGGGAGATATCTGCCAGACCAGTAAAGAGCATTAGGATCAACTGAGTGATAGTGAACTTCAAAAACCTCTCTATTCCAGATTGTAATGACCCCCCAGAAGCTCCAATAGAGGGGATAAATAATGCTTCCCAACTGGTATTGAATCCACAGCTTGACAAAAAATAATGAGGCAGAGCAGTAAGTTTGCTCTCTTGTATTAACACCATAGCTACTTGTTGCTTGACACACAAGCAATGCAAGGCCCTCCTTTTCTGTGAGGAGGAGGCCCCTATCAAGTTCCAACAAAGAATTCTCATGGGGATGATAATCTCTGTGTTGCCACACACTATCAAACTACCCCCAACTTCTCCAGCTTCCTCCAAGTCACAATACTCATCATCTGAGGTGGTCTCAATGTCCACAGCTTGATTCACACCCAACTCCAAATTTTCGAACTGTTGAGGTATTAAATCACCAGAAATATAAGCTTCTAAACCCATTGCTTGGCAGAAATCCCAAGTGCCAGCACCTCCTTGTTCAAAGACTTGCACATGTTTATCAACTCTCTTGTTTAATGTAATTTTAGGCCAAGGAATGGTTGATTTGGCTTTTGACCTAGTGTTATAAGCTACAGGTCCACTTAGTTTAGTTTTGTTAACTAAAACCCTGTTGCTGATAGAGGGAGTATTAACCACATCATTAGCATTTAAAATAGAGTTTGAATTAAGCCTTCCCTCCAAAACCGAACCAAAAACCAATGGTGTCTGAAGCATGGGCCCCAAACCAGCTAATAAGGGAGTAGAACTCTCCATCTCATTAAGCCCCTCAGATACCAATGAACCCTTTTGTCCTTCCAAGCCACAGGGTGTCCCCTCTAGTGCAGTAGCTACCACCAAGGTTTGATCTGAAAAATCTGAGTCTCTACCCGGAACAGTGATGAGTGAGCCAGAATTTTCTTCCCCCAAACTATCTGGAGCAATCAACACTTCTTTGAAAGATAGAGGAAGCAGACCTCCAGATCCCTCTTCAATGCCAATTAAATCTTCTGCAACATCAGCTTGTGTACCAAGGCAAGGGAAATCAGCCTCTGCCAATGATTGATAACCTGAATTAATTACTTCTTCCCCCACCTTCTGAGTTGGTCTACCCACTTCAACATTCCCTAATAGCTCACTGACTTGTAATAAAGCCCTTTCCACCCCAGAGCTGTTCGGAACTGAAGTAGAGATCGTCCCACCATTCACATTAAATTCACTGGACTTAGTAGAAACAGTGTTTCCTGAAGTTTCAGTGCTTTGAACTGCACAGCAAGGACGGGTAATGGTTGGTACAATTGAAACATTAGCTGAACATATCATATATTTGTACTCTTTGTCTTCTAGCTCCAAACTGGCCTCCTTAAACACTTTAAGATATTCTTGAGAATGAATAAGAACAAAGGCCCCATCAAAAGAGGAACCCAAGGTATTCTCAGAATGAGACCAGACAACCTCTCCCAAATCTTCACAAGCTGTTTCGAACGTTTCTGAACACCATCCCAATAATGGGATCCCATACAAAGCAACCCAAGTGAATTTCCCTCCTTGGTTGCAAATTCGAGCCTTGTCTTTTAACACAGTCATCCAAGTATTGAGCCAAGCTGCATCTTCCTTCAAAGCCTCACGCTCAACTTCTTCATCCGGGAAATAGAAAATTATTACTCTATTACCCAAACCTTTGATACAGATCACCCCATCCCTCTCTGCTCTAAAGTCCTCCATTATCAACTCTAATGAGCACTCCTGATTCAAGATAGCAAGATGTCCCTTCTCCAACCACACCCGATTTTCCTCAACGACTCTTCCTTTGGTGATCAATGTTGTCTGTTCTTGTTGTGAAGGTGAATGATCCTTCCTAGTCCAACCAATATTGGTCTTGCTAAGGCCAGGTTTCAGTTGATTATCCCAAGCCTCTACCACAAACAATTTGTACCCTTTAAGAAAATAGCCATTAAAAACCTCTATCCCTCGACGTCTCTGTTCCAAGGTTTTGAACAAGATGAACCCAAACCACCGACCCCTACTATTCGGATGCTTTGGTGTCTCAACCTTGATAATTTCTCCACATTCCAAGAACAGATTACGAAGCCATTCGCTAGACGTCTTTGGTGGTAGATTATGAACAAAAAGTTTGAAACCCTCGTCTCCCCTGAACTGAGGAAGAGCTTGCGCATCCGAAGCTTGATTCTGAAGTGGAGTGGTCCCCGATCCCAACCTCCAAGATCCAATCCCCGACCCACTCCCAATACGGCCAAGTTCAAATCCTGGCGACGGACCCGAAGAAGAAGAAGAAACCATGTTGGTAAAGATGATGGGCTACAGTGACGTTACTGTAGCAGTGGCGAGAATTATAGAAACACCAGAGCTAAAACCCAAAGCGGTGGTCCGATGATCTCAATGGATCAACCAGGACACTACACCGAGTTAACAGACCTCTAATCCATGCTTGAAGGTGGTGAAATGCTCGTAAGAAACCTGAACCAAGAGCTGAGAAAAGAAGAACACCATTGTAGCTTCAGAGAGAGCATTTCTCATTAACGGAACAAATTCCTAAAGACGAACATACTAATCCGCATTATTATGTCTTGGTTTTGAAGTTCTACTCTCTAAACCTTAGGAGGAGTTTTTTGCCGCAGCATCCAAAAGTCATGGCTATGTTCATTGTTTTACTTCACTCCTCTACACATCCTCTCTTTTGCACCTTCCTTAGGGTTCCTGCGAAAGTTTTTTCTAGTTAGGGTTTCGTTCGAGCCGCCTCTAGCCACCACAACGTTTACCTTCTTCCGCAACCAACGCAGCGTCTCCCGACCTGTTTCGGTACCTCCTCTGCAACTCCGGGGATTTCTGCCTCTGAGGCTGCCATCCGTGATGCTGCCGCCGGCGTCTGTGAAGCTTCCACCGTCTCTAAGGTCGTTGCTGCCTCTAATGCCGCCGCCATCTATAGAGTCGTCCCTGAAGCCGCAACCGCAGCCGGCGCGCCCTTCTCCTTGGCCTCCGCAACCGCCTCGACCCCTTTCTCGAATATGGATCTGGCTAATTGAGCAGGTCCTTTTTACTTTATTTGAGCTTGTCTTTGCAGGTTCAATGCCTAGTGAACAGAGAATCATGGATTTTTTCAGGGAGGGAACCCCGATTCATGTATTGCCTCCCACTATTACTGTTGAAGTCCTTGGCCAATTTTTGGATCAGGAATTCCAGTACCACCTTCTCAACCCTCGTCTTCTTTCCTTGTCTATACGGCATCCTAGCTCAGTGTTAGTTGGCCCACCCAATACCGTCAGTGACGGTTATAGTATGAAAAGAACTGCGACACCATTGTGTCTTTAGTATGTTCTTCATGGTCAAGAATTTATTCTTAATCCACTCAGATGTATTGGAAATTTAAATTAGCGAATTGCACTTTTTACCCAAAAAAAACTAGAGTTTAAAAAATATATAAGTAGAGCTATAACATACAGTATCATAAATATGGAAAGAAAAATAAAATGCAATCTTGAATATAAAAAAATAAAGGTACATGTTGCATAGTAGAAAAGGGGAAGGAGAGATATATATAGAGCCCCATCAGTACCACTGTATCTATACGATAATAATAAACGCTTTTTTTTTTAAAACGGAAAGATTCATTAATACAGACTGAACAACAGAAGCGTTGCATCCACCGGTCGTTCTCGGAAATCCGAGAGACTACCAGCGAGATGAATAACTCTCGAACGAGGGGTCGCAGCACCTAAATAAACAGAAACAACCAGATCGAATTTTCTTATCGACACTCTGAAGAGATACGCCGAAAGAGAGATCCAACCGGACACGCCATCAAAGGAAACAACACCCCTACCGGATATCTGAGATTCCAATAGAGGGGACACAACAAACAAACATAAAATAAATACACATAAACGACAACTACGAACATAAACTACACACAACCAGCCACTAATGTCTAGGGGACGGGTGCGAGGAGGGGGTGGAAGGTGGACGGTGTCGACTAGTACAGATCTGGTCCGCTTGGGACGGGTGCAAGGGTCTGGCGGGTAGATCACTAAATGCAGGAGCATGACTAAGCGGCTTAGAATGCGGAACTCCGGCGGGAGATGGGACCAAAACTGATCGTCTGGTCGGGTAAACATGGTAGAGAGGCTCGGCCGAGGTACCTCATTTCGTTGTTGTCGGGGGATAGGGCCCGACGGTGGAACTGGTGGCTGGTCTTTGTCAACGTTGGGGGAGGAGTCTGGTGGGCAGGCTGGTGCCTGTGTGGGAGGACGTGAGAGTGGGTCTGTGAGGGAGATCTGGCTGGATCTAAGGGAGGTTTGGTCGGAGAAAGGGGTGGGATGGCCAGAGGGGGTGGCGGGGAGGTAAGCAATGGAAACAGGGGGCGGGTAGAGAAAAGAAGAGGGGCGACTTTGGGTGGTGAAGAGGCTGACGAGGCTGTCGGGGGGAGAAGATCGGGCGGCGGTGAGGCTAAGGGAGTGGCTGTAGGGGTTGGAGATGGCGGTTCAGTCGCCAGATCAGGCCAGAGGGGAGACGCACACGGCCGAAGCAAAGGTCAGGGGCGGCGTTCGGCGACAGGGCATGAAGAGGACGAAGACGACCAGTGCTGTACGGGGAAGGCGAGGAAAATGGGGGAGGAGAGCCCCACCGGCAGCCTCTGTGGCCGGGGCCACTGTGGCCACCGGTAACGGCTGCAGCTTCTGAAAATTAGACTTCGGTAGGGTTTCTCTCTTGAAAGAAAGAGAGTGTCTTTTGGTTTTTTGTCAAGTTGATTTCGACAACAATAAACGCTTAGTAGAAAAAGGGAAACAAAAAAGTATGAAAATAGTAGACAGAAAGTGGCAAGGGAACAAGAATGTAATATGAATTATCTCTCTCTCAATTTAAGATAAAGGTCTAAAACATTGATTTTTATATATACATATAGATAGAGTACACACGCCCCTCTACGACTCTAGGGCTACGACAAGTTCGAAGCTTCCGATCGATTCTACGGCCATTTTGTAGCAATTCTGGTGGGGATTTGAAGTCTCTTATGCTAATGAGAGAATCCCTTATGTGGATTCATCGATCTGAAACGAGGAGGAACTCTCGAGGAGGAACGATGTCTTCAAATCGCTGGCTGACGGCGGAGAGGGGGGGAGATCCAAAGGAAGTTAAGGGAAGGAGAGAGCAGGCATTTGGGCTATAAGGGGCAGTTAAGGTCAGTGGTCCTGAGCGCGCGACAAGTAGAGGAAGAACGGGCGAAGTCAAATGGGAAGGAGGTGGTCGGGGTTGATCGGAATTTAATGGTGAACAAGCTGAAGGAGTGGAAGGGTGATTTGGAAAGGGCAGTTGAAGAGCGTGAAAGGGAGATTAGGGACGGGGCTGATGGCTTAGAGATGTGCTCAGGAAGTTCTGCGACTAATGATTCTCCAGTGGCGAGAATTCGAACACTAGGGAAAGTGTCGGGATACTTTGAAGGGCGTAGCAAGGAGGGATCAAGAAGAAGGTTAGATCTCACGAAGGTTTTCGTCCTAAATTTACCGGAAGGCTCATTTGAGAAGGGAGTGAAGGCCATTTTCTCTTCGGTTGGCGAGGTAGAAAGGGTGCAACTACCACAGAACCCGAACTTCAAAGGGCTCTTTTTTGGTTTTGTGGTGTTCAAACTGGGCACTGACTTGGGAGTAGTGGTGAAAAAGATAGATGGGTCCAAATCTGGGAACCATGTGCTCTTTGTAGCGCAGGCGTGGATGAGGACCGAGTCCTATGAAAAGGAACATGTAAGGGACTTGAGAGAAAGATTGGGAAGGAGAAAAGAGGAAGTGTTGGTCGGTGAAGACAATGAACTGCTGTAGGTATCAAGCAACCCGCAAATGCATGAATTAGCGAGGCAAGGTTGGCTTGGTGTTTTACATCAGGATTTAAGTCCCTGCTTAATTCAAGAGGAGTTAGGGAGACAAGGTATGATTGATTTAAGGTACGATCTCTGGGTAATAGAGTAGTGGTGGTGTCCTGCTCTGATAAAGCTTTTGAAGAGAGTATGATCGAGGATAGTTGGAGATGGTTTTCCTCCAATATGACGATGGGGTTGGGAAATGAGGAGCTTCTGATGAAGGGAGGGCTGTTTAGGTGGTTTAAGGTGCGAGGTGTGCCAATTCAGGCATGGAGCGAGGAGACGCTGGAAAAGATAGGGAATAGAATCGGAAGAGTGGTCTTCACTCATCCAGATTCCCGTGATGGTACAAATTTGGAAGCAGCGTATATTTTAATGCAAGTGCAAACAGACCAGCCTGTTGATAACTTCATTAATTTAGAGGTTGAAGAGGAATGTTTCAGGATCTCAGCCACTATGGTGTATTCCAACTCTGTACCTATGACTGTGGTGTTACCAGTTGAGTCACTCATCTAAGTCACATAGTATGCCTAATACTGAATCAAAGGAAAGAGTAAATTCTCTGGATAAGGCATTGGATCAGAGCAGTGAATGTGGGGAGGAAGGCAGAGAGGAGGACGAAAGGGAAGTGGAGAAAGAAGGAGAAAGTTTAGCAGGGCTGGAGGGACAGAATTCAAATGGAAAAGGTTCTTCATTTAATTCGTGCAAGGAAAGGGTGTATGAATCTAGTCCAAGTTCAGACTCGGAAGCAATTATTTATGTTACAATGACGTCCCAAGTGGCTGGGAGCAAAAAGAAGAAAAAACGTTTTGAAGAAAAAGAAGGAATCGAGCAAAAATTTGGTTGACGAGGTGTATGGGCCGAAAAAAGGGACAGGTTTGAGACAGATTAATGGGCTGGTGGTATATGTATCGTGTAAAGGAAAGGGGCAAAAAAATTCAGATACTACAGAACAGGCCTGGAAGTATTGCAAATCCATTGGGTTCTCCTTGAAAGCCCAAAAAAATGAGGTCAAATAGTATCTGCGTGACTTGGACAGTGTGGAAGAGGAGAGCGAGGACACATACGTCTCGGAGGGGGACTTCATCGTCTCTGAATCAGAAGAGGATCGGCAATCGTTCAAGTCGGGGGATGAGCTGAGTCGGGGAAAAGGGTGACCGCAACACTTCTGTCGTGGAACGTGAGAGGAGCCTCCTCCATTCAGAAGAGGAGGATGATTCGTGAGGCAATCACGAAACAGAGACCCATGTTTGTTTTGATTCAAGAGTCGAAATTGAAAAATATTTCCCCCTTCTTTTTGCAATCGTGTGGACTGTTTGGAGTTTGGGAGATGGATTCAGTTGAGGCTGATGGAAGCTTGGGTGGTTTAATTTCTTGTTGGAATTGTTGCTATTTTAAAGTGGACAGGGTAAAGAAGTTGGTGAATGATTTGTTTTGGTGGGGATCGATGTTGCCTTCACATTTTTATGTGTGTATTGTCAATGTGTATGCGCCATGTAAGAGACGAGCAAAAGCTATCTTGTGGGGAGATATACAGGCTGTGATGGAACAATTCCCAGGGGCTTATATTCTGGGAGGAGACTTTAATTCTACCCTACGAGTCTCTGAGAGAATAGGGGAGATTTCGGGTCGTAGGGATTCGACTGAGTTTGAGAATTTCGTGATAAACGCTGATTTGATTGACTTACCCATGATAGGGGCTAAATACACCTGGTATGGACCCTCTCAACGAGCTTCTAAGATTGATAGGTTCCTGATAAATGATGAGATACTAACAGAATTCGGTACCCTGACACAGAAGAATTTACCAAGACGTTTTTCGGATCATAGAATGGTGTGGTTATTTAAGGAGGAAGTGGATTGGGGGCTCGACCTTTTCGATTTTTGAACGTTTGGTTGGAGGACGAAAGGTTTCAGTCATTAGTTGATAATTTTTGGGTGGGTAATGGTGGTAGTGGCACTGCAAGTTATGTGGTATGGAGGAAATTTAAAGACTTTAAACAGGTGTGTAAGGAATGGAACATGTCTGTATTTGGGAGACTGGATAAAGAAGTTGAAAGGTTTGTAGGAGAGGTGGAAGCTTGGGACTTGTTAATGGAAGATAGAGACTTGACAGTGGAGGAAGCTTGCAGTCGAGGGTTAGCAAATGCCTTTTTAATCCAAAAGTCCAAACTGCTAGCTATGTTATGGTGTCAAAAAGCTAGATTTTTTGGCTAAAGGATGGTGATCGATGCTCTAAGTATTTCCACTTAGTGGCGAACTTCAGAGCTATGCGAATAGAATTCTGCAACTAGGTTTTGAAGGGGTGACTTTGAATGACCCGGACAGAGTAATGGAGGCGGCTCATAAGTTCTTTGGTGAACACTTCGGTAAAGAGAAGCATCTATTATGGACCTTACCTAGTCTTCCTTTCAATACATTATTGGAGGGGGAGGCATCTTGGCTGGAGAGTAATTTTACAGAAGAGGAAATACATGAAGCTCTAATCTCGTGTGATGGGTCAAAAGCTCCATGTCCAGACGGGTATAATTTGCTCTTTTTGAAGAAGTGTTGGGGAACAATAAAAAAAGACATTCTGGATTTCTTCGAAGCTTTCAGTAGAGGTGGGAAAATTGGTAAAGGACTAAATTTGACTTTTCTGGCTCTAATTCCGAAGGTAGATCAGCCAAGATTCTTCACTGAGTTTTGACCCATCAGCTTAATCTCTTCAGTGTACAAGCTATTAGCAAAGGTATTGTCCCGGCGGCTGAAATGGGTAATAGCTAAGCTAGTCAGTGATACTTAGTCTGGTTTTATTGGTGGGAGACAAATCCTTGATGGGGTGCTAATAGCTTCGGAACATATTAAATACTTGAAGAAGTCAAAGGAGGAGGTTGTTTTCCTAAAAATTGATTTTGAGAAAGCCCATGACTCCATTAGTTGGGCATATATGGATCAGATTTTCTTGTCAATGGGGTTTGGAGAAAGGTGGCATGGATGGATGAGTATATGTTTCGAAGCCCATATTTCGATTTTGGTGAACGGGTCCCCTTCGCCTGCTTTTCCTATGGGCAGAGGGTTAAGGCAGGGCTGCCCTTTGTCACCTTTGGTGTTTGTTTTGGCGGCTGAAGGTTTTCACCAACTAATGGTGGACAGCGAAAGGAGGTCAGATCTAAGGGGAGTACAATTATATAACAGAGGTCCGTCTATCTCTCACTTGCAATTCACAGATGACACAATGCTTTTTATCAGGGGGGATCATCAGATGGTGCTAAACTTGAAATTCTTAATAATGGGGTTTCAGTATGGGTCGGGACTGAAGATAAATGTAAAGACCGTCTCAAATAAAAGAAGTAAAATATTAATTTTATCGACTTGCAACGTCATGGTTGAAAATCAGACTGAAAAATTGGAACGAGTTCGGAAAAGAAAAGAAAAAAAAAGAGAAAAAGGGATTTGGGCTGGACCAGGTTGACCAAGCCGTCAGAGACCCGGCCCAATGCCAAGCTGAACCCGAGCCCATCTCCGCGCTCGCGGCCCAAGCCTCACAACAAAACCCTAACGCGCGCCGCTTCAGCTCCCATTTTACGCACGCAAATCGAGGGACATCGTCTTCCCTTCGCCTCTTCTCCCTCGCGAACCAGACGCACCTCCTCGCCGTCGTCCCTTCTTCTCCGACCATCTCCACCTTCCTTCAACCTTCTCCTCATTCCTCTCCTTCTTCTGCTTCCACCGTGACAAACCCCAACACCAGAAACCCTCTCCCCTCGCCCTTCCTCTTCTTCGTCAAATCGAAACCCTCGTCGCCGTGTTCAAGCCTCGTCGTTCCTGAAACGAGAAAGACCAGCGATGATGAGCTTGTTTCCTCAACGGATTCGTCTTCCCCGTCGATCCCTTTCCCAGAATCCGAGCGCGCGCGAGTTCGTGGTGGTCGAGTGTGGTCGGAAAAGCTCGCTGGAGTCCTCAACTATAGATCTGGGTTCTCACGTTGGAGAAATGTTCACGGCGTCAGATCTGGATAAGAGGGCTCGGAACTCGCCCCAAACCCCACTCCAATTGTCACCCGATCCCCGACGCTCTTCTCCGCCTCCATTTTTCCCTCCACAGCCTCACTTGACGCCGTAGGCGACGGTCGGAGCAGCCCTGACTCGCCGGAGCTGGAACCAACTCGGACACGAGCTTGGCAGGCTTTGGGCCAGGCTGAGAGTGGGACGAGCGTTCTTGGGCCAAGTGGACGGGCCTTGGGCCAGGTATACTTGGATCTTGGGCCAGTCCCAAGACTGAGGACCATGTCTGGACTCGGGTCTAGACCGTGTCTGGACCGGGTCTGGACTCGGGTCTATAACCGGGTCTGGGTCGGGTCTAGAGCCGGGTCTGGGTCGCATCTGGGTCCGGTCGGGTCTGGGTTTTGGACCGGGTCGAATTCGGGTCTGGTTCTCGGATCCGGGTCGGGCTTTAATTAATTAATTAATTTAATTATAATTTGGACTAAAATCAGATAATTCAAGGACTTATCAGTTAAATTAAAATACGAATTTGATAAATTAGAGGACTGCTCTATCTAGACCACGACTGGTATTGAACCTTACCTGTTAAAACCCAGATTTGGACTTCGCCCGAGAAGACCGGAGTTAGGCCCGGACGTCAGCAGCTAGGAGACGTAGCTGGTGGTACTTCTTAAGGTAAGGAAAAGTACTAAACTCATCTGATGATTTAAATAACGCTAATAGCATGCCTATAGGATAATAATAACCGGAAATGTCCTAGATTGCATATAGGATGTGATTCACTAGAATAACCGTTTTTCAATTATAATAATAACCGGACGAGTCCTAGTATGCATATAGGTGATTCACTAGTTAACCGCTTTCAATATCCTGGGAAATTGTCGTGCTGGTAGA
This sequence comes from Erodium maritimum, assembly GCA_963921825.1. Taxonomy (NCBI): domain Eukaryota; kingdom Viridiplantae; phylum Streptophyta; class Magnoliopsida; order Geraniales; family Geraniaceae; genus Erodium; species Erodium maritimum. The sequence continues at coordinate 46,453,738 of OY997593.1, read as the reverse complement.
ATGGCCATGTCGAGCCTTAGGACTTGCTTGTTGATTGTTTGTATGGTTGATTATTCGCCCTTGATGTCGTTGCATGCTCCGTACTTAAGATAAGATAAGAGTCAAACTAGATTAACTGAAATATGATGATTGTGATGTGAACGGGTGTTCCGTGCTTTGATTGATTGCTTGAATGAACTTTGAGTGTGAATTGGTTGTGACTTTGGATATGATCGGGTGAGTGATAGACCGATGAGACGTGGTTGGTAAGTCAAAGTGGTAAGCTTGATCTACTATGGTGTGTGTGACTGTGTTACGTGCGTTATGCTTTTGGGTGTTTTTGAGTGTGCACCCCGAGGGGGTAATCCGAGAAGATACCTAGGACGATGTGCGGTTTCGGTATGGTATATGATTATAGACCCCGATGTGCGTTACCGGGAAGACGTCTAGGCCGATGTGCGTTTCCGGTATGGCGTGTGACTGTTCACCCCGAGGGAGTAATCCGGGAAGATATCTAGGCCGATGTGCGTTTCCAGTACGATATGTTACTAGTTACTAATTTCGTCCCGAGGATTGTGGTCCTTTGGAGACATTTCCGGGATCTCCGACGATACGCATTCTGAGGGAATGCTTCGGGAAGTCCTGACGGCATGTGTCTCCTCTGGACCGAGGGGCAATCTGATATGATGTACCGATCAGTGTACGGATCAGGGTCTTGGATTGATATTTATCATTTCGATGTTTGTGTGCGTCTTAATTTAATTAGTTCCTCGTTACACTCGTTATCTCTGCATCGATATCCTTGAGTGTTACCTTTTCTAAATTATTATGATTCTTGTATTTCTTATTTAATTTCCGTTGATTACCGGTATTAATCGGTTTTACTGTTAAAATGGGGGTCTCTTATCTTATTACTTTTTCCTACTGAGCGAAAGCTCACCCCTTTCGTGTTTACTGTGTTTTACAGGTTTCTTTCCTGAGTAGGTTGTAGGATGTCTCAGAGCTCGGGAGCTTACTAAGGGTCCGAGAGTTTATTTTATTAGAGACGTACTTTCTCATTTATGTATTAAACCTATTTTTTTATTGCTTATTTGATATTCTGATTCGTTGCTTAGTTTCGGATTACACGGTTTTCGAAGTTAATTATTTAAAGTTTATTTTAGTGATTGTTTTTTATTTATCATTGACAATAAATTTCAGTAGGTCAAAATGCCATGTCTTCAATCCTCAATCATTAAATCAAGAGTGGGTGGCTCAGACACTGGAGTGCGGGACTTGCTCTATCCCGATCCCATATTTGGGCTTTAATTTGGGTGCGGACCCTAAGAGACTTGCAACTTGGGCACCCATCATCTCCAAGTATAAGAAGAAACTAGGTTTATGGCAAGCAAAAAGTACAAGCTTGGGGGGCAGAATTACTCTTCTGAAATCTACTTTATTGGCACTGCCTCTTTATTATATGTCTGTCATGCAGGCTCCGGTTGGAATGATAAAAGAATTGGAGAAATGACAGAGAAAGTTTTTGTGGGGGGATCGATGAAGAAGAAAGCGATATACAAAGTTAGTTGGAATGTGGCGTGTTCCCTAAAGGAGAAAGGGGGTTTGGGGATAAGGAGTTTGGATAAAGTGAATGAAAGCCTTCTGGCGAAGTGGTGGTGGAGATTTGCCTTATAAGTAGACTCTCTTCGGAAGCGGACTATTTGTACTAAGTTTGGCTATGAGGAATCTGATTATGATCCAGGGAGAGTGGATATTGAGGATCGCACCTCTTGGATGTCTCATATTCAGGGGCTTGCAAAAGGGGAGGAATTCCGAAGTCTTTTTGGAAATGCTGGAGTTAAGTGGACGTTAGGGTCAGGGGAGAGGGTTCGGTTCTGGCAAGATATATGGGCGGGAGATGCTCCGCTGAAGGACAGATTTCATAGGCTTTTCCATATAGCAGAGAATCAATATGGAAGTGTGGCAGATTTTTGGGTGAATGATGTTTGGGAGGTAAGCTTTTGCATACCTCTGAGGGGTCGAGTTCGAAATTCTAGAGTTGAGCTTGAGGTGTTCCTCCGAGATTTTGTTGTGGATCGGAATAGGGAGGATAGTTGTGTGTGGGTACCGGGAGAGAAGGGCTTCTCGGTGGGGAAGATGTTCTCTCTGATGGGATCACATTTAGTGTCTCGGACTTGGACGAGGATTTTATGGATCCCAGGTACACATCCTAAAATAGCTGCTTTTGTTTGGTTATGTTGTCATGAAGCTATCCCGACCAGTATGTTTCTTGAAGAACGAGGGGTGCCTATCCCTATTCAAAGGAGTTTGTGCCCGTTCTGTGGGTTGGTTTTTGAAGAGAGCTGGCATCTTCTATTACAATGCCAATTTTCATGGCTTATTTGGTCCCGGATTTTGAGTTGGTTGGGAGTGAGTTGGGTGGAGCCAAGGGAGGTACGATCGCTTTTTTCTTCTTGGTGCCTCGGTATGCAAAAAAATTATGGAATCCTATATGTGCTATTACTTTGTGGGAGATTTGGTTAGCTCGAAACCAATTGGTGATCAGACAAGAGATTCCTTCTGTGGAGAGTGTGGTTATCAAGGTGCAAGGAATGTTGTTGGTGTGCCGAGGCTCCTCTCGATTAAAGGAAGAGGGGTGGGGTCGAAATCAGAATGGTTTCGATTCCCACTGGCGTGTTGTCGTAGCTCTCTTTGATCCAAAAGTCGTTAAGATGTCAGGATGTTGTTTTTTGTGTTATTTTTGTTTGGAGGAAACATATGGTATCTGATTGTAAGGGGTGTCCCCAGTTGGTTTTTTTGTCTGGCGTGTTGTCGTAGCTCTCTTTGATCCAAAAGTCGTTAAGATGTCAAGATGTTGTTTTTTGTGTTATTTTTGTTTGGAGGAAACATATGGTATCTGATTGTAAGGGGTGTCCCCAGTTGGTTTTTTTAGCCTGTACTTTGCAGGTTACTCATGTTCTTTCGTTAGGAAATGAGCTTTATAAAAATTCGCAGATCAAAAAAAAATCTCTCTCTCAATTTAGGCTTAGGCATTACTTGTTATCATTCGACAATGAGAAGCTAAGATTTTGTTTTATAACTTCACAATAAAATAGGTGTTAGCCCATCGTAGAATGTTGTATATTGACTGCATGCATGTACTGTGGCTGGATCTTGCCTGGCTTTCTTGTGTTACTGAGCAGAAAATAAAATTATAATTTAGCTTTTTTCTATCTTCCAACTCATGAGATGTGAATTTTAGTCTCCAATTTTCTCATTTGTATTACAATTATTTTCAAATGACATTTCATCATCTACTGTACCGATAAGCACCATCCATTGCATTACTGCTCCTAAATATGCTTAATTATTATACTTCAAGGAATTTCAAACCTAAAACTGAGCATTAATGTAAGAAAGAAACCATACAAGGTAGAGCGTAATCGTCCTGTATTTCAGATATATGTCTGGGCCGACCGTAGCAAGTCCAGCGCTCATGGACCCATAAAGATAGCCTACTTGATATCGTAGGCAATAACTCAGGACATCCCCTTACCGACGTCTCAAAACAACGAGACATAAAGAAAATTAACCAAAACAAAGCAGAAATAAAATTGTTCCAAAGACAAATATGATAATATAAAAACGACCAGTTGTAGAGAGCTGTAGTTGTAGGCTTCCCGAGACCTCCCGGCACTGGTTGTGCCGGGTCTGTGGGTATAGGCAAGCAAAGGCCAGACCCACCCCTACCGGGTCTTCGCATTCCTGCATAGGAGGTTGTCCAGCCTCTGCTTGATGCATCTGGTCCTCCCCGGTCTTCTCTGGTGGTTGTGGTACGTAGGGGACGATTGCTCCCATCTCGGATGAGCCTGACCTATCCTTCAATGGAGGATCATCGTTACCCCCGAGGTCGTGATGGCTGGCCGGCAGGGAAAATGACCGGGCGACGGGCGACGTAGTGAACTCGACCTCGGGAGGAAACCCGGAGGTGGGGCTTCGCCGCGTCGAGGTGACTTGGAGGGGCGAACGCCATGGAAATGACAAGGAGAAAGGTTATAGATCCGAGAGGGGGTCGTGCAGTGGGATACGTACCCGGTGAAGGAGGCCGTGAGTGATCGGAGGCCGACGAGGTGTCTCGGGAAGGGATGAAGAGCGAAGGCAATGAAACGAACCCTAAGAGGGTATTGTTGCACCCAATGAAGGGTTTTCAGAGAGTTTGAAAGCAATAGGCTTCAATGGTAGATGGGGTGGGGGGGGGGGGGGGGGGGGGAGGCGGCTACGCAGAGAGAAGCGCAGACCTAAAGCTATTGCTGGTTTCCAACCTAAAACTTTATTTTGCTAGTGGAGTTCATAGCATATATTTGGCATCAAATTGGTGGTGTTTGATACACATGATGATCCCTTGATGGAGAATTTTTGTGACATTTGAGGGGATAATAATTATTTAGGGAAAATATCGAAAAAAGGATACAGTTGGTCGGGATGGCCCCGACCCTAACAAGACGAGGTGTGCGTCCCCACACACACCCCTTTGTTCAATCTCTCGCTCATTTTCCTTGACGAGGATGCTCCGCAAACCTCCCAGATTGGGAATTTGGGATGCTGAGGCATGCAAGTTCCTTGAGCCGTATAGGAATATCTCCTGGTTGGGACACTAAGCCATGAAAGTTCCGTACCCCTTCGGAGTAAGGAGGTATGTGCTTCTAGCTGCAGGTATGTGTCAGTGCGATGGGCATGAGATCTTGTGCTAGAACATGGTGTGATGGTCTCAATGAGGAAAATCCCAACAAAACGATGGTCCCTAGATCTGACGGAGGTCAACCGCGAATGGGGAGTCTGGTATGGATGGGGTCTAACCACTCCCTTCTGATTCCCGCTCGCAAGTTGGGGAGGTTTTGTGCCATGAGGTACAGGTCGAAGCGAGGGGCCGCCTAATGGGAATTGACATCCTCTAGGGAATTCCATTTCCTGGTGGTCAATGTAATCACAATCGAAATAGAATCCCGAGAACCTCACGTACTATAGTCGGACTCGGACTAGTGTCTCGTACCCTGGGATGAGGACTCGAGCGGTGTCGCAAAATCCTTCTACAAGCTTACGTTTAGGGTTACTCCTCAGGTTAGGCTTTTTGAGTTCGTCCGAACATCCAAAAAACCTCCTAGTGCATCCCATGGGAAGTCGGAGACTCGTGCCCACATCTGAAGTTGGGAAAAAGATAGTGTAGTCGGGTTGACCTGTGGACGGAGGTCCTCCAAAATCAAGGGTGCATGCTTGATTGACCATGATTCACCCCTCCTAACCCAATCCTTCTCCACCTAGGAGGTGAAGTAGAAGCCGAATATACGCCAGCCAAGGTCTTTGATTACTAGGCCATCATGATGCCAGACCTTCATCATCAGGCCTTCCATAGAGATATGGTACGGTTGGGACATGAACAATCGTCCGATCAGGCTGAATGTCATATGTGCACGGGTGTGGGTAACAATTTGATCATGGGTGACACAAATAACCTTGTCCTCCTCTTCTTCCATTTACAGGGCGTCAAAGTCTTCTTGTGGGGTAAAGGGGGCTCTTCATCAAAGGTAGGATTCCATCCTCGGGTACGCATATGTGTACCCGATCAGGCTGAATGTCATATGTGTACGGTTGGGACATGAACAATCGTCCGATCAGGCTGAATGTCATATGTGCACGGGTGTGGGTAACAATTGGATCATGGGTGACACAAATAACCTTATCCTCCTCTTCTTCCATTTACAGGGCGTCAAAGTCTTCTTGTAGGGTAAATGGGGCTCTTCATCAAAGGTAGGAGTCCATCCTCGGGTACGCATCCGATCGACGGAACGGTCAGATTGGTATCGACGGGGAGAGAGCCTCGGGGCTTGGAACGAAGCCTGGGATGAATCGACCTTATTTGAAGAAGCGGTGAGGGGGCTTTGGGGTTCAGGCCGAGCCGGGGAGAGCGTAGGTCATGGATCCATAACATCGTGGCCATGGAAGAGGTCGTAGTCGACGGCCGTAGAAGGAGGGAGGGTCGAGCCATGGCGGCCGATATGAGCCCTAGCTCGAGCTTGCAAGGGATTTTTGTCAGGCTGACGGGGTAAAACGGAGACGCCAATGCCAGCACGGACCACGGACCTTCCTCGACGGGTGTTTATGGGCGAGTCCCAGGAAAGACGAGCGACGCCTTTACAAGAAAAGGTCAGAGAGGGATCGAAAGGGACTGGCTTGCCTTCTTCTTGGTGCAAGATGGCTTGTTATCCTTGTGGTAGGGTCGGAGGTATGGCACGATGCATCTCGGGGAAGGAGGTCACGTGAGAGGCAACTATCAGAACAGAATCGATCCTCACGTGGTAGAAGATGTTGTTGTTGGCTACATCGAGACAAGAGAGGTCGATGGGAGCCTTGACAGATGGTGGGAGAAAGAGATTGAGGATGAGAGCGGCTCATAAAGAGGAGGAGATCGAGAACCTTAATAGGCCGAGAAATTTTTTACTTACAATAGTTCTTAATTTTTTTTTTGAAACGGGTAACCAGGAAAGTGCATTAATGCAAAAAAAAACCATACATGGTAGAGCATAACCGCCCTGGGTTACAGATATATGTTCGGGACGACCGTAGCATGCCCAACGCTCATGGACCCATAAAAATAGCCTACTTGACATCGTAGACAATACCTCAGAACATCCCCTTACCGACGTCTCAAAATAGCGAGACATAACGAAAATAATCCAAAGAAAAATAGAAATAAAATTGTTCCAATGACAAACATGATAATATAAAAACGACCAGAAGTAGAGAGTTGTAGTTGCAGGCTTTACGAGACCTCCCGGCACTGACAGATTGATCATCATTGGTTCGACCCCAACTGAGTCGTCCAGTCTCGAGATGACCGGCTTTGGTTGTCGGGGCCCTCCTCCCGGGTCCCAAATCAATCAACCTTCCAGGATCGCTCCGGTCACGGCCCCGTTGGTGTTCGAGTGTGATTGATTCTGTCCTGGAGCTACGTAGGGCCGGTGCCTAGGCAGCCTGATCAGTGATTGCATCGTGTTGCTGATGGCGATGTCGTGGAGAGCGAGGAGGCCAATAGCGACGACATGGACCTTGTTCATTCCAGGGAGGGTGCGGCACGAAGGGAGTGTAGTTGGCTGTCGGGGATGATGCAAGACGGTGGCACACGTCGACGGGAGGGGTGATCGGCGACGGCGATAGGTCAACCCCTGAGGAGTACGAGGAGAAAACCCAAAAGGTTCAAGGAGAACGCTTTGTGTTGTGGGCATGATGGAGAGGACCATGGCCAAACTCGCAGCTTCAAAGAGGAGCAGAGGGAGGAGGCGGCTAGGGAAGTATAAGAGTATTTAGTTTTTGAAGAATTATCACATTGTATCATTTAAGGACTGTCATTTGTAATTTTTCACATAATGTATTCAGCTTCTGTGCTAGAGCGAGAAATGGTAGGTTGCTGTTTGGAGGACCAGGAAACGAGTTTGTCACCCAAGAAGACACAATAACTAGATGTGGATCATCGAGTGTCAGGAGATCCTGCCCAGTCAACATCAGTGTAGGTGACCAACTCTAAAGTCTTGGAGGCGTAGATATGTAGACCCAAGTGTAGTGTCCCCTGAAGATATCGGATAATGTGCTTGAGAGCGCCCATATGAGTGTCACGAGGATCATACATGTGAAGACAAATATGCTAAACTACATAGGAAATGTCCGGCCGAGTGAATGTAAGGTACTGCAAGGCGCCTGCGAGACTGCGATATAGAGTGGGGTTGGCATAAGGAGCCCCAGAATCCCCACTCACCTTCGCCTTTGTATCTACAGGAGTGGCAGAAGGAGAACAAGAGCTCATGCCAGCTCGATGAATGATCTCTTCAACCTATTTCCTATGGGAGAGAAACATCCCATTAGAGTGGCGAGCAACTGCAATACCTAGAAAAAAGGATAATGGGCCAAGATCTTTCATAGCAAACTCCGAATCAAGCTGAGACATAATAGAAAGGCGCAAAGCAGTACTAGACGTCGTCAAAATAATGTCATCCACATATAAAAGAAGAAATGCAGTATCAGAGCCTCGACGATAGATAAATAATGAGTGATCAGACTGGCTATGTGAAAAACCGATAGTGGATACAAAATCTGTAAAACGCTGATACCAGGCCCTCGGTGCTTGCTTCAAACCATAGAGCGAGCGATTCAGCAGGCAAACATAATCAGGATGAGAGGAACTGCGAAAACCCATAGGATGATGCATATACAGAGTTTCACTGAGATGACCATGCAGAAAAGCGTTCTTGACATCCAACTGATGGATAGGCCAAGACTGAGAGACTGCTAAGCTGAGTATTGTGCAAATAGTACCTGATTTAACGATCGGGCTAAATGTCTCATCACAATCGACTCCAACCTGCTGAGAGCGTCCATCACCTCCAAGACGAGCTTTATAACGCACAAAAGATCCATCAGACCGTCGTTCATGACGAAAAACCCACATTGACCGAATCACATTTGTATTAGCAGGATGAGGAACTAATTCCCAGCTCTTATTTTTAATCAAATCATTAAACTCGTCAAGCATAGCTAGTTTCCAGTTCGGATCGGAAAGGGCTAGGGATGGAGATTTAGGTATGGGAAACGGGTCTATGGATGAATTTAGATTAAACAAATTCTTGGGCTTAGAGATACTTGATCGGGCCTGAGTGACCATGGGATGGAGAGGGGGAGCCGTGATGGGTACGGGCTAAGGATCATGGGCTGGGAGGCTTGGGCCAGGTGCATGTGTGGACCCAGAAACTGGGCAGGATGGACCGGGTGAAGGTGAAACCAACGGGCCGAGTGAGGCTTGTGCAGGTGGGCCGGGCGAGGCATGTGTAGGTGTGCTCGGCGAGGCAGATTGACCTGGCGTGGGTGAGGGAGACTGGTGTGAGCAGTGGGGATGGATCTTCGTCCAAAAATGAATAAGCTGCAGGGGAAACAAGAGAGGAAGAAAACGGAAACGTCGTTTCATAAAAAATAACATGTCTACAAATAATGACCTTACTGCGCTGAATGTCATAGCATTTGTATCCTCGGTGCTGCGACGGAAATTCCAGAAAGACACAAGCCGATGATCGAGATTGCAACTTGTTCCGAGTAGTAGATGGGACAAGAGGATAGCACAAACAACCAAATGTACGGAGATGAGAATAAGTTGGAGTGCGATGAAAAAGATATTGAGTTGGAGATGAGAAACGAAGATTTTTATATTATAGAATGTTATGAAGGTAAGTTGACATGTGAAGCGCATGGTGCCAAGATGAAGGAGGAAGACAAGCATGGATAAGTAAAGTCAGAACCATATTGTTAACAATTCTGATCTTTCGCTCAGCACACCATTCTGAGATGACGTATGAGGACATGAAAAGCGAAAGACCATCCCTGTAGACAAACAGAACTGACGAAAAGAAGAGTTGTCAAATTCTTTACCATTATCACATTGGAAACTTTTTATTGGACGACCAAATTGAGTACGGACATAATTGTCAAACATCGTAAATATAGAAAATACTTGAAATTTAGTACCTAAAGGAAAAGTCCATAAAAAGTTCGTGTAATCATCAAGTAGCAATAAATAATAACGATGCCCAACATAACTCAAAACAGGAGTAGTCCATAAATCAGCATGAATAATGTCAAACGCAGATGAAGTTGTGGTAAAAGAAGTACTGAAAGGCAATTTAACATGTTTTCCAAAAACACACGACTGACAAATATGAGATTTACTGTTTGCAGAACAGGAAATTAAATGATGATTTCTAAGGGAATGAAAAACAGGATCACTAGGATGACCCAACCGAGAATGCCAAAGTTGTGGAGACAACGCAGCCAAAGTCAAAGGTGAACCGGTGGACACGGACGAGGTGACTAGATAAAGATTATTGGAACTGTTGCATCTCAAAACCGGAGTGCCCGTCCGAAATTCCTTCACATAAAAACCAAGAGGATCAAATTCAACATTAGCATTATTATCTGTGACAAAACGACGAACCGAAACAAGGTTCTTGACAATTTTCGGGGTATGCAACACATTATTCAAACATAAGGCAGGATAATTAGGGACTAAAGAGGCATGACCAAAACCAGTAATAGGTATAAGAGAACCATCACCAACAATAACCTGACGAGCAGTGTTTGACTGAAAATGAGGTTTTAAACTACCTGAATTAGAATTCATATGAGAAGAAGCTCTTGAGTCCATATACCAGTTTGGATCTGGTTGGTGCAAGGTCATCGTGTGCATTGCTCGGTCGATGTCAGTAGGAGTGGTGGAAGCCGAGTGGCCTGAGGGTGCTGGCCCAAAATACCCTATTGTTGTGGCTGACCTGAGCCGGGTCGTGTTTGCTGTCCTGAGTTGTGTCGCATCTGTTGGCGCTGGGAAGGCCCGGTCCAACGCTGGGAAGGATATGGACAGGGCGGGCCAGACCAGTTGGCTCCATTCCAATAAGTGGGCTGAGGCTGCTATTGGGCCCAAGCTTGGTTGGACGAGTGACCAGAACCGCGATACTGATGAGACGACCGACCCCCACACGAGTTATTGCGTCCTCGTCCTCGACGTGATTTGGAACCACGAGATACTGGATCAGCAGAAGCTTTCAAGCTTGAATTTTCATCAGGTTCGGAAGAAGCAGTCACAAGAGCCGAGGAAGAAGACAAGGCTCCCGATGCTGCATGCTTATGCTTCCTTGTCTCCTCCATTATAAGACGAGACCTGGCATAATAAAAGGTTGGCAGAGGATTGCATTGTTGGAGGAGAGTAGCAATCTCGTCATATGCGTCCGAAAGCCCTGTGACAAGCTGAAGAACTAGGCGATTGTTGGAGACAAGGGCTCCAACATTCAACAGTTGATCAGACAGACTTTTTAGCTCTTGACAGTATGCAGAAATATTCGAAAAATCATCAAATCGAGTGGCAGAAAACTGTTGTTCAAGATAAACAGCACGAGAGTGCTTGTTATCCTGAAAAATGTTGCTCAGAGCCGTCCAAGCACGAGCGGCTGTTGTGTCAGGAGCAATAATAGTTTGAAGCAGATCAGGGGTGATAGTACCGTATATCCATTGGAGTGCCGCTGCATCCAAGCGATACCGGAGAGCAGCATTTGTTGGCGAGACAGGCTCGGCACTTGGGGATGACCGGCTCGGCACAGTAATGGATGGTGCAGCAACAACACTTGTGTCACTTGTGTCAGCAGCGTGTTCCTTGCCAGTGGTATCGCCATCAGCTACGATATCAGTGCCGGTAGATTCAGCAGAGTTAAACTCAGCCACAACAGATTCCGACTGAGTAGGAGGGACAGCAGCATCGACCGCAGCAGCTTCGGGAAGGATGTGATGCAAGACGTCGTAAACCCGGCAGTGGATTTTGAACAGTTCTGACCAGGTCGTGTACTGTCCCTTTTCCATCTCGAGGATGATCGGAATAGCACTACGAATGTTGTGCACCATCAACGCAGGATGAAGCTTGGAGTCGATCATGATCGTGGGTGGTGCGAGCGTAGCAGAGAGTCGGATCGCAGATGGAAATATCGCAGCAGAGGAGACGATGCGATTTGGAATTGCAGGAGAGTTGCGACTGGACGAGAAGAGGCGTGCGGGCAACTGGAATAGGAGTTGCAATTGGAAGAGGCGTGTGCAATACTGGAAGAGAAAGAGTTGCAGAGCCGGATGGACACCGAGAGTGCAGAGTCCCGGTCGTGTAGAGTTTCTGCAGTGCAGAAGCAGCAGAGAAGTACGGCGGAAATCAGAGAAGAGAGAGGGTAAGGAGCGTATGTCGCTCTGATACCATGTTGGAATTAGATCGATGCTTTCTCATTCACTATATTGAGTATATATACACAGATATGATCATGTTTCTAATATACGATAAATATAATCTCTAAATACAAATTACAAATGATATTTAGCTATCTTATCTAACAGTATTGTCTCAATAGTTCTTAGTTTGTATCAAAGTGATGTTTAGTTTCAACTCAAACACTAAATATCACTCTAAAACTCTAACTCTGATATTTTAATAATAAAACGATTAATATAAAAGATTAAGTTAACATTTTACTCCCATACATACAGCCATAAAATTCTGTTAAAACCTGTTGGTGCAGGATTTGGTTGTTGGTCTCCTCACAATATTCCAAGCGATAGCAAATCTTCAAATTTGAAGATATAAATGACATGGATTAGAATAGATTTTGACACATACCTTTAACTAAGTTGATGAATTGGCTCAGGTTTGATAAGAAGAGTAAACTACAGATATGCAATAAGATTTTTTTATATCTGGAAACTGATTCTGTAGATGACTAGTATATACTTTCCGTTTCTGTCTGTCCCAGAACAAAGCTGATTTTCACTACTTAAAATAATTACTATCATACAATTATTAAGTTGTTTAATATCTTTTATGTTGGGTCAGCCTAGCCTAGGTAGCCATGTCCAGCAAGCCTTTTCATGGTTTCTTTCTCAGTTTTAAACTCTTTTTCATTAGAAAGAGTGCGTGACTGTGGCATCAGAAACGAGGGGATCAAAATCAACGAAAAGGGGAAGAAAAAAGAGAGATGGTCAATACAAAGGGTATTGATTTGATATGCTTTTTTGTATATATATTTATCAGAGTAGTACGACGGTTCGGTTCGGATCGAGTCTTGCAGCTCGTCCTGTGTTTTTGCGAGACGCGAGCCGTCCCGTTGTGGGACGTGTTTTTTGCGTCCCCCGTCCCGTAAAAACACGGGACGAGCCGCGGCTCACGTCCCACGTCCCGCTAATCCGGGACATGGAACGTGCGTCCCGGGTCGCATGGTTGCTCGACACGTGTCTTATTTTTTTTAAAGTACAAAAAATCATATTTAACTAAATATGATTGGTCCACTCACAATACGAGATCGTATACGGGACTCATCATTATAAAACACAATTTATTTTGAATCATGCATCCTACTATTTTATACAATCAACATCCAAACCCCTGACCCATGTGCTTCCATTGTACATGCTCTCGTAAACGAATAGGCATGATGATTCTACTATCCTTTCCTCTCAAATATATATGCCCCTAACCCTAATGGGATTTTCAAATAAAAAGCATATTTTTTATTCCCATACATATCTAAGCTTATTGCTATATTGTGGTATATATAGGAATGAAGTAATAATGAGGTTGAGGACCATGACAGTCACACCAAACCCCACCTTCTGAGCACCATCCCATTCCCATCTCCTTGTTATATACCATCTCTTTCCTCTCTTCTCTTCTTGACCTAATATACATGTTCTCTTTATTTCCCCATCTGGGCATCATTCAAGTTGGTTTATCAAAGGGTGACTTGCAGAGCTTATTGGCATTCTGTCCACCTCCCATATCATCATGTTTGAAGCTTTGTAATTAGGGTTTGGAGGTGGGCATACTGCCAACTGAGCTCTGTTGGCTTCTCTTTGTCAAACCTTTCCTGATCCTCTCTTATTCCTCCACCATCGTCATCATCGTGATCCATATATCCAACCAGGTTTTAAATCTATGATTATTATTATTGTCATAGAATCGATATATATGGATCTCAAAACTCATGTCTTTCTTCTTTCTCGATGATATATGGATTTATGCATGCAACTTTCTCATCACTGTGAGTTTCTAGTCACTTGATTCAAAACAAAACCTTAATTCCTAGTTCCTTTTGTTTTTTTTTTTTTTGACAGGACTCGGTCCATCTCGTCCAAGGAGGGACGGTATTATAGCTTCGACATTCGACGAGGGTTCCTCCTTCCTTTACCATTTTTACAGATATCATTTTTAGTTTTTATGTGACAATGGCAATTAATAGCATTTGAATTAATTTTATACAAATCTTGTCAAGTTATTACAAGCCTCTATATTTTAAGTTGCTTATAATTTACATTCAAAAAAAAAGTTGCTTATAATTTTAAGTCTCCAAAAGGTTGCATGTATAATACAAATCTTGTGAAATTAAAATTGCTTATATTTAGAATGCTAAGTTGTATTTGTACTCTCTTCCTCTTCAAAGAGTTTTTTTCAGTTTAATTTGCTTTTGCTGATAAAAAAAATTACTTATAGTTATATTTTTTTTTTAAGAATTTGCTTATAATTTTAAGTTACATGTATAATATGTTCGTTATAAAAGAATGAACACTGAGTCATTTCAGTCCTTGGTTATAGGGATGTCCGGTCACTCTAGAGTTTCAGTATTCTACTGAAGCACAACTCAAAGTCGATTTATACACAATCAGAAATCTCAACACTAGGCATGTTCGGTCCGTGCCAATTAGTTTGGAGCCGCTGTATCGGTGATCGAAAGACGTTGTCGCAGTACTACCCTCCAGACAAGTTCTGACTCTTTTAGAGCGACTTTACTTTATGTTCTATTGTTAGTTTCAATTTCTTTGATATATGTTTGTCGTTTTGTAAACACGTTTAATTTATAATATTACCTCGTTTTACTCAAAAAAGAATGAATAATTCTGAAATTGGTTAAAGAAAATATACTACAAGAACAATTAAAAGCTAATCAAAATGTATGCATTTCATTTAACCCTGCGTTTGGCTGCTGTATATCTTCGAGGAATGCAGAACCATCCATCCAGGGACCAGGAATGGCCACTCAATTAATGTACACATGCCCGGTTGATTTTCTCCTTACCTCATTCATTTTCTGTCTGACTAACATGTCCTTAAGTTTAGTAATGTGCGCATTCAATTTAGGGAAAATTTCATTTTACCATCCTGTCAAACATTTAACTTCAGTTTAATACTCTGGCATAAATTTTTATCAGTTTCATACCCTAACCAAACTTTTAATTTCACTTTCATACTCAGCTGGGTAAAATGTCCAAAATACCCCTAACTATTACTCAAATTTTCATCTCATGTCATTGCCTCAGAATTTGAAAAGAGGTGAAATGACAATAATACCCTTCATTGTTTAGGGTGTTAAACTGAAATTTTCAATAATTTTAAAACAAAATCAGTTTTTTTTACAAATTCATTTTTTAATTTCAAAAAATCAGATTTTAATTTCAAAAAATCAGATTTTAATTTTAAAAATACATAAAATCAATTTTTTTTATATAAATTTTTTTTTATTAAAAACAGTTTTATTTTAAAAAAAAATTAATTTTATTTATATTAAAAAAAAAATTGGAGCTGCTCGCGAACTCTTCTTCTCCGGCGTGGTCTCCGGCGACCGCTCCTCCGCCGGCGTCGTCCCCGACCACCACCACTTCGCCGGCGTCGTCCCCGACCTCTTCCCTCCTCCCTCGAGCTTCTCCGGCGTGATTCGTTGTGGTTCAGATCTGATTTAGTTCAGATCTGAACCGAATCGATTTGGTTCAGATCTGAACCAAATCAGATCTGAACCACAGCGAATCACGCCGGAGAAGCTCGAGGGAGGAGGGAAGAGGTCGGGGACGACGCCGGCGAAGTGGTGGTGGCCGGGGACGACGCCGGCGGAGGAGCGGTCGCCGGAGACCACGCCGGAGAAGAAGAGTTCGCGAGCAGCTCCAATTTTTTTTTAATATAAATAAAATTAATTTTTTTAAAAAATAAAACTGTTTTTAATAAAAAAAAAATATATATTTATATATTAAAAAATTGATTTTATGTATTTTTAAAATTAAAATCTGATTTTTTGAAATTAAAATCTGATTTTTTTTAAAATTAAAAAATGAATTTGTAAAAAAAACTGATTTTGTTTTAAAATTATTGAAATTTTCAGTTTAACACCCTAAACAATGAAGGGTATTATTGTCATTTCACCTCTTTTCAAATTCTGAGGCAATGGCATGGGATGAAAATTTGAGTAATAGTTAGGGGTATTTTGGACATTTTACCCGGCTGGGTATGAAAGTGAAATTAAAAGTTTGCCAGGGTATGAAACTGATAAAAATTTATGCCAGGGTATGAAACTGAAGTTAAATGTTTGACAGGGTGCTAAAATGAAATTTTCCCTTCCATTTATTTGCGATCTGGTTTTGTGTGATTTTTCCCATCTATTTGAGAAGATATACATATGGATAGTATCTTTGTTTATGAGAACGAATCCCAGTTGTTTCGCAAAATACAAAACAATAACGGTTGTCCTCAATCAATACTAATGCTATACATTAAAAATTACAACCTGAATTGAATTAAGAATCTATGTTTTAGACTTTTTGTGTTGCATGTGCCTGTACTTTCTACGATCATGACGGTTTTGTTGTCACTCTCGCCTGCTGTTGAGGGGTCACCATCCCCAGGTGATCCTCCTTTCTCTCCTCTTGTTATGCCGCCGCCTCCCCCTAAGGGTTTTGTCAAGCCTATCCAGAAAAAGAAGAAGAGGAAACCTCGTCTAAACTCTTCTTCACCACCGTCTTATTTTGTCCCGGAAGTTGTATCGCCGCTTCCCCCCACCTCGAGGAGCAATCACTGGTGGTGTTTGAGCCTAGAGCCATGACGTCGCCTCCGGGAAACCCTAGGCCGAAACGGGGAAGGCCAACCAAGGCGCGGCCTCCCTCGGGTCTGTCCTTGGAGATCCCGAAGATACCTTTCCCAAAGTTTCTCCTCTCGGGAGTGGCGGCGGGTATAGTTTAGCCCCAATATCCGAACTTCCGACTGAAGCGGCAAAATCCTTCCCGACGCGGGCCTCGTCTCCTCCGGCTCCTGGCGCCATAGGGACTGATCTGAGACAGGTCCTGGTTTCCAACCCATCCGTCATGCATGAAGGGTTCTCAACCCCTCCTACTCACCCCTTCATTATAGGGGATTTTCAGGAGGGGTTCTCGGCGTGCTGCATTACAGAGAAGGAGGCGGTCGTGGTGGTGGTGCCCTACAACCCGCCAGATCCACAAACCCTAGCTCGCCTTTAGTTTGTCTTGGTGGGCCGTCTAGCCGCTCCGACTCTTTCGCGGAAGGAACTCCTGTTGGTGGTCATCACTCAGGCTGGGTGTAAAGACCGGGGTTTTTAATTGCCTTATTTGATCGTTAGAACGTCGCGGGTTAGAGAACGAGTTTGATTTCGGATCGATTTCAAAAAAAAAAAAAAAGAAATCAAAAAAAAAAGAGGGGGGCTTTGGCCAGGTCAACCAATTGGGTTGGCCCAACTAGCCAACCCAGCCCGCACCTGTTACAACCCTAAAACGTCCGTCCCCTTCTTCTACTGTGTATACACGCGTCCCGAGAAACAAACCAGAGCCGCACTCCTCCTTCTCTCTCCATCCTTCGATCTTCCTCCTTCTCTCTCCCTCCCCTTTCTCTCACGTCCGACCTCGCCACCGCCAGTCTCTTCACCTCCGTTTGCAAATCGAATCGTACCGGTGACAAGCACGGGACGCTCGCCGGAGATTTCTCGCCTGGTTCTCTCTCTCCCTGCTTCAATTCGAAGCGCGCCGACAACGGAGATGAAGTAACCCAGGTTTGTGCTTCCGTCGCCCTTTGGCTTCCCCGACCACGATTCCTCTGTGAAATCCCTCGTGACGTTTCGGATCTGGAATGGGTCCTGCTAGAACGATGCCGGAGAACGGACCAGCGCCACCACGCGAGGCGTCCCTCTCACTCACTGTCGAGCCGCCATGTTTCCGTCCAAGCTCGAGAGGGTCTGTGAAGGGCTTGAGCCTCGAAGGGCGTTGGTTGCCAGAGATTACTCGCCGGAGCGGAGAGGGAGGGGGAAATCGCTTCCCGAGCACCACGACCTCCCTCCACTTTCTCTGACGGCACCGCCGGCGGCGGCAGAGCAAGCAACCCTAGCTGTACTCGGGCTTGGGCCGGACGAGGTTAAGACGGGATTTGGGCCGGGCAGTGAAGTGGGCCTTGGGGCCATACCGGATCAGACGGAACTCGGGCCTTGGGCCTAGTTGGACTTTGGGCCATACCCAGGGTCGTGGACCGGATCTGGACTCGGGTCCGGATCTGGGTCAGATCCAAGTCTGGGTCGGGTTTGGGGCCGGTTCTGGGTCTGGTCCGGGTTCTGGGTTCTGGATCCGGGTTAGGAATTGTCTTGGGAATTATCGTGCTGGTAGAATCGGGCCATGTCGCGCCCATAGGATTTGTGTGCTGAATGTATCTATTGTGTGTTCTTTGATGCCTGAACGGTTAATAATTAACGAACATGAAAACGAGTAGAATCGAGCTAGTAATACATGTCGATGACTTGAGTGGTTACTTCCTGTTTCATTGGTTTGTTGAACTGTGGGAAGGTTGGGGATTGAATATCGGTTAAGCCAGTGGGGTTACCACGTTGAGTGGGGTTTCGGTAAGTGATGGTAAGTGCGTGATAGCATTGTGAGTATGATTTTGATTGTGATTGTGGTTGTGATTGTGATTGTGATTGTGAGTGCCTTGGTTATTTTGATATAAGTGGTCTACGTACCTTCCGACCTTGAGTCGGTAAAACGCTGTGTCCCGCGAAGAGGTGTTTTCCCTACCTTTCGACTAGCACTCGGTAAAACGCTATGTTGAGCCGCGATGAGGTTGTTCCGCGATGCCGCGATGGTTGTTCCGCGAAGAGGCTGGGCCTGTGTACCGCGATGAGGTTGTTCCGCGAAGAGGTTGGGCCTGTGTACCGCGATGAGGTTGTACCGCGAAGAGGTTGGGCTTGTGTTCCGTGCTGAGGTTATTCCGCGAAGAGGCTGGGCCTGTGTTCCGCGGATGAGGTCGACCGCCTCTCCCGACTTTGTGTTGTGGAAAGTTGTGTATGGCTTTGCCGGGCCGAGCGGGTTGCTCCCGAGACCGTGCATTGGTTACGAGTGTGTGTTTGAGAATGTCCTTGCTTTGATTGTTTGTGATTGTGCCTGTGAGTGTTGTTAACTATGTGCGGTGGAAATTGTGTATTGATGGTTCCTTGGTGTGGCCTCAAGGTAGGCGTTAGTGTGGAGTTAATGTTGGTATAGTTGGACATTGAGTATCAGAGTTTAAAGAGGGGTGTTGGCTTTTAATTGGGTGAAGTGTCGTTTTGTGTGTGTTAATATTATCTTGGTTTTGATTGAGCTTTGCTGTGTTTTGAGTGTTACGGTGCTTGTGGCTGCAGTGATTTCTTTGGTTTGATTTCATGACTATTGTCGGGTTAAGGTTGGAGATTGTTGGTCCGGTGAGTGACCGGGTAAACTGAGTATTGTTTTAAAATGGTCAAGTGTCGCATCGATTTTATCAAACCTTGTATCAAACCTTGTATCAAACGTTAAACTTTAAACCTTGGGATTGCGTTCCTTGAAATTTTTTAAAGAGGTGGTTTTCATGGTTTTTCCTACTGAGCGTCAAGCTCACCCCTTACCGTGTTGTCTACGGGTATTACTTATGACTTGGAGTAGAGGACATCGCAGAGCTGGGGAGCTAGCGGATGCCCATGGTTTTAATTGTTATTAGAGACGTATTGTGTTTTTCATTTTATATTGACTGAGCTTTAGACTCAAGAAGTAGGGTGGGAAAATCACCCGCGGGTTTGGGCCCGCCCGCAGTTCCGCCCGACCCGAGAACCGAATAAGAGAGAACCGACGGATTACGGATCGGATATGGGCTGAAAATTGTTAAAACCGCATAAATTCGGGTGGGTTTCGGATCGAGTATGAGTTACAAGCGGGTTAACAAACCCGCCCGAGGTATGTGTTATTATTTAATATATCATATATTGATTTGTTGTGAGTCGTTGATCAAAATCAGATTTTTTGAATGTAAGGTCAAGATTGTAGATACGTGGTTCAAGGAGAATCACTCCTTTTTTCTTTTCTGATCTCTCTACTCTCTACACCTTATCCTCTCTATCTCAGATTCTAACCCTAACTTCTCATCTCTTTCTCTCTCAACTCTTTCTCTCACAACTCTCTCTCTCTCTCTCTCTCTCTCTCTCTCTCTCTCTCAGAAATCTCACCACCAGGTCTCTCCTCGTGTTCTTGAGTTCCTGAGTTCCTTAACTCATGTTCTTATTGTTACTCATGGCATATTATGGGTTTTCGTTTTCTTTTTTTGCTTTTTTTGTATAATCTTAGTTTTTTTTACTTAAATCTAACTTACGCCTCGTTGGATTCGCAGGGTCATCTCGGTTGTATGAGAAATATCACCACCAAAGACCCTCTCCTCGTGTTCATGAGTTCCTTCACTCATGTTCTCACTCTTACTCATGGCGGCGGGGGAAGAAAATTAGTCTCAGGTTTGACCCAAAACCCTTAATACATTATGGGTTTTCGTTTTTTTGCTTTATTTGTATAATCTTATTTTTTTTACTTATATCTAACTTATACCACGTTAGATTCGCAGGGTCATCTCGTTGGTATTGTGGATGGTTAGTTCAAAAGGAATTTAAACTCAATACAACCTAAAGGTATAAATTTTCCTCACAAGTGTTATGAGTTCATGCTTGATATTGTTTCTCTGTTGAAACTGATATTTTTGTTGTGTATGTGTCTTTTGGTATAATATGTTTAACTGATTTTGTGTTAGAGTGTATTTAAATTACATTATGTTTGATTTTGACAGTAAGTGGTAGCATTCATCTAGTAGTGTTTGTATACTGTAAAAGAAAATGAGTGTGCTCTGCTCACATTTATATAATGCTATGTATATTTTAAGGTTTGTATTTGTCTAAATATGTATAAAGATGTGGGAACTGGACATATGTTTCACTATATGTTTCATAAATACCTGTAAATTGTAGTAGTCATTGTAAAGAAAAATATTTGTATGGATATATGTTGTTCATGGATATTAATTAGAATTAAATATGTGTTCATATGTTTGTAACTGTGTTGTAAAATGGGTTTGGGTTCATTCATTATTTTTGTGTTGAAATGTTGATTTTTATGATTTTTAAAGTGCTGATTACTTATTGTTAAGATGCTTATTACTTACTATTAAAGTGCTGATTTTTAAAGTGATGATTTCTAAAGCTGATATTTATAAGTGTTGATTTTTAGAGTGCTTATTGATTAATCGCTTATTGATTTGTACTTATGTTCTTGGGTTTAAATAGTTCATTAATCTTTAATGTGTTAGGTTGCATAATGGAAGGAGGTCAGCAGACTCAAGGTCCTGGAAATGGAGATTGGAGTACTTGAAGTTGTTGCTGGAAGAGTTGAAGTTGCTGCTGCTGGAGTAGTTGAAATGGAGATAGTGTTGCTGGTTAATTGATGCATTCGTGTAGTTTGGTAGTCATCAAGAATCAAGATGATATTTTGTAGTTGTACTGTTACGGGACTGTTTTTCCATGAGTTGGTAAATTCGTGTATAGGAATGATGTAAGTTGTGGACTCAAAAAAATGTTCGGATATGATATAGTGAGTAAATATTTTGTATTTTTGTTTATACGTTTTGGGCTTGGGCTTGTATGTGAAAGCCCAACAATTTTTTTTCCGGATATTGCGGTTTTTGACCCGACCCACCCGCAATCCGAGTGGTCGGGTGTATTTCCAAATTCGCGGATGTGTGGGCGGGTTATAGATCATGTTCATCTGATCCGCATATATGCGGGCGTGCGGGTCGTGCCGGATATCCGCCCATGCCCACCCCTATCAAGAAGTGAACTTTGTTGATTTATATTATTCTCCCATTTTCAGACTTAAATCCCTGCTATATTTTTTACTATTTAATTTCACTAAGTCACGTCTCGGGTCTGGTCAATACCGGATTTGGGGTGTGACAATTTGGTATCAGAGCCTGGTTGCAATTTGAAATGATTTTTCAAACCTCGGACCGTACGTCAATTAGGGGGTAGAGTTAGGTGGTTCAAGTCGTAGTGCTCAGTGACGCGAGTCGGAAATATCATGTGCGTGGAGTCGAAACAACAAGAGCCTCGTTTGTCAAGTGTGTTGTTTAAGTTTTACCGTATGCGATTGGTACCTTTTTCTCTGTTGGTTTTACACCTTAGTGATCCATGATGCCGATCGGTTGAGATCGGGGTTGGTTAACGAGCGATTCTCAGGCCGGTTATGACGCGTTGGTTGATTAATGGATATGTGGGTTGCCGCCTTGGTTGGCCGTTGTTTGATTGGTGAAACGTTCGGCCTAAGTGCCGTGGATGTTTGGGTGGACTTGTGTGAGTGGTGGTTATTGGTTGAGTTAAGTTGTTGTTTTTTTTCCAAGTATGGACTTAGCCGGGCGGTGATAGTGGGATTACCGAGACCCGAGGTGTAAGATGAGACATTTGGCTTAGTGCTAATTTTGTGTTGGGTGCTACGTGCAGTTGGTGATTTGTTGTCCTGCTTAAGCGGTTGGTTAGTTTGTTTCACGATCGGATCGTTAGGGGTTGTCGTGTTTTAGTTGTTGTTGGTTGGCTTTTGGTATGCCGTTTTGTTGTGATTAATGTGTGATGGACTGCTTACTAAAGTGTTCGTTGTGTGTTGTTTAAATTGTGAACTGTTTGTCCCGCGTGCGCGGTTAGTTGGCCAAGTTTTCAAATGGAACATGCCGAAATTTTATGGAAAATTGGAATGTTTGTCCTATTATGATTTGACTGCAGCAAATCATGATAGTGGGGATATCAGTTGGTTACAACGTAGTTCGGGGACGCCTGAACCGAGTTGTAACGAGATGATATCCACATGTATTATTTTGCTACAAGAATAAGTTTTTACAACCTGTGTTAATGAGTACGGTTGAGACTGTGAGTTTTCGTGCTGCTTGTGATTTGGTGGACTGATTGGCTGCGTGTAAGCATGTTATGTTGTGTGTTGTACTGATTGACGGTGATTGAATTGTGAGAC
This sequence comes from Erodium maritimum, assembly GCA_963921825.1. Classification (NCBI taxonomy): domain Eukaryota; kingdom Viridiplantae; phylum Streptophyta; class Magnoliopsida; order Geraniales; family Geraniaceae; genus Erodium; species Erodium maritimum. The sequence goes on along the minus strand of OY997593.1, from coordinate 46,431,070 downwards.
TTGTGGGTTTTTCTGTGCGATGGTGTGGTAGGTTTTGGTGTGACGCACTAGGGTGCGGTGTTTGTACTATTATTACTACTGTTATGAGTAAACTGAGGTTTTGCCGAACCGTTTAAGTTGTTGTTGTTCGTGTGGGTGAACGTTAGCGTCTGGAGTGAGTCGCCTCTAAGAGTTGTTGAGAAACTGAGCGTGTACGTGTGCCGGGCGGGGGGATAGTTACGACGTGACATCTCGAGGCAAGAGAGGTAAGTCGTTGGGGCCCAGGTGCACGAAGTACTTCCACTGGAAAGGTTAGGAGGAGCGACACCAGCAGGTCCCGGGCTGCGAAGGGACGGAATATCAGAGATGAAGTACGAGACCAGAGTTACGGCATGGGCCAGTTGCACCAGTTTTGGTAGCAGTCGAGGCGAACCGATGCAAGAGATTCGAGCGAGGCCCGAGCCAAGAGTTTGGATCGAGTTCTCACCTTGATGACTCGGGTGTAGCTCGAGATGGTGGATACGACAACAACCGTGGAACGAGGTCGCAGAAAGACTGCGAGAGTTCGTAAGACTCGACTGTTGGGTCTCGAGGTAGGGTTGGAGATGAACCAACTCGCAGCGGAAAATCAATGAAAACCAAGAGACAATTAAAACCATGAAACAACTAACAAAGAATGGATTAACAAGAGAAAAATTCAGCACTAGTTCTTACCAAAACAAGAACACCGGTTAACGAATGATTGGCTTGAGTCTCCAAGACGCCTACGTATCCACATGGGAATCAAAGCCACATAGTTCTTCTCTTTGAGGACTCAAGAACACAAACATGGAGGTGGAAACTAGCCAAACCCGAAATGGCCATGGAAGAGGGAGAGAAAATGTGTTTCCTATTCTTGTCTTGTGTTTGTTATGTTGAAAAAAGATGACTTAAACATAACAAAACCCATACTTGTCCAACTAAAGGCATGGGACAAGTATGGTGTCAAGTAAGGTGTAAATAGGACAAAGTATGGCAAGACAAGATTGGGTTAGGTGGTGAATCACCAACACCTTAATCCTTGTCTTGCTTACTTAGTACTAATTAATCAAGACTTGATTAATTAGTTCCATGGGCCTTGGTTGCATGGGCCTTTCATGGGCCTCTTGGAACATGGCCCGTGGCCATTTCCAACGAGGTCCCGTGATTCGCTCATCGCCTCCATGCCTTCCATACCGGAAATGTCCAACATTTTCCGACGCGATCAATCCCAAGACTCCAAGCCTTGTCTCGATCTGTGAAGTCCTATTCACTTACGGGCACATGAACCAAAACCCAATTTTGGTCATGTCCCGAGACAACTCCCTTTTGGCCATTCTCCATAAATGTGTCAATGAGTTTCATCCTCCGGTGTGACCCTTAGGTTTATGCATGTCAATAGATCAACGTAAAATCCCATTTTACTTGATCTTATTTAAGTGGCAACTAACGAGACTTTAGTATTGCCTGACACTGCATAACGAATCGACCCTGTCGATTCTAACCTTTCCGTCATCCCTGTCATTATCCTTTTATCTCCGATATCCTGATTGAGATAAGGCATAGAGCCGTCATCCTTATTATTCTCAATCAATGTTCCTTGATATGTGAGATGACTAAAGATATGATACCTAGTATCATGTGCATGGCCATGCTATTCTTTCAGTCACTCTCGATCAAGCGGCCGAGAACCGATATCTTTCTCATACCTCAGTATGAGGGATAAATCCCTTAGCCGTCTTTCGTGTCACTCATGTAGCCCGTCCCCAAGCCAATCCTGGCCGTTATGGAAGCCCTGTTACGGACAACGTTAGGCTCAGGTCAAACTCAGTTGTTGACTACATAGCGATCACAAAGACTCCTTGGTCTAAGGATACATGACAAGCTACGACACTGAATATGTTCATGACTTAATCTATGGCACATATTCAGGGCGGGTCGTCCAATATCATGTCCCACATGATATCTATGATCAGACTCCGGAATCCCATTCCAATGACTAACAGAACGTAAGCCATAAAGAGCCATCTTTCATACTAGTCGCTTCTAGTGAAGCTTTGTTGACTAGGGACCCATCGAGTGTGATCTATCTCGATCTATGGTTCTATTCGCATGGTGGGCATAGATCAGAGCACACATCGATATATTACTCCAACACATAAGTAATATAAAGCCGCTTTAATTTTATTGCTAACGATGATATATACATTTGGACATTTAGGATTGAACTACGGGCACTAAGACTAACAATCTCCCACTTGCCCTAGTTCCAATCTAAACTCCAATATGTCCCCATCGACTTTACATGTCTAACATGTTCAGGCAGTGACACTGCCTTAGTCAACGGGTTGGCTATGTTATCATCTGTTGCAATATCGGTTATCTTCACTTCACCTCAGTTCAGTATTTATCTGATGAGGTGGATACGCCGCAATACATGTTTGTATTTGTTATGCGATCTAGGCTTTTAGCTTGTGCAATGTCCCTTGTGTTGTCGCAAAATGGATTCACTGGACTGGATGGGTTTTTAATTACACCCAGCCCTGCCATGAATTTCCAAATCCACATAGCCTCCTTAGCTGCCTCTGCAGCATCCATGTACTTGGCCTCTGTCGTAGATTCGGCAATGGTATCTTGCTTTACGCTTTCCCAGCTAAAGCTCTGCCATTCAGCGTAAACACATATCCTGATTGACTTCTAAAGTCATCTGGATTTGTCTTGGAAAACTAGCGTCTACTCATCCTTCGACGACTAGTTCAGCATCATCTTTCCCCCGGGTTAGAATGATGTCTACTGGTACAACATAAGGCTTACGAGACGTCTGGTCTCATACATGTCATGGCATATATGATCGATCCTGCCCCCAGGCGCATAGGATTCTCATCATCCTTTTCAGCTCATCAGGTGTCTTAGGACACTGAGTCTTGCTGAGATGAATGCCATGACTAGTGGGTAAGAGTCATTTCTTTGAATCGAGCATTAAGAACCTACTCAATGCCTTGTTCACATAGGTTCCCTGACTTAAATCCAAGACCCTCTTGGTGCGATCTCTACATATCTTAATCCTTAAGATATGAGAAGCATCGCCTAAGTCCTTTATTGAAAAACACTTCCTCAACCAAGCTTTAGTCTCGTGCAAGGTTGGGATGTCGTTTTCAATGAGAACCAGAAAGGTAATATTGCTCCCACTAGCCTTCTTATAAACGCAAGATTCATCCTCGTTCTTGATTAAGCCAAATCCAATTACAGCTTCATCAAAACGAAGGATCCAACTCCGAGAAGTTCGTTTCAATCCATAAATGGATTTCAACAACTTATAAATCTTTCCTTTATTCTTCGGATCGTCAAAACCTTTGGGCCGAGACATACAAACGTACTCAGTCAAATTTCCATTTAGGAAAGCAGTTTTGACATCCACTTGCCATATCTCGTAATTATGATACGCAGTTATGTCAAGAAGAATTTGGATCGATTTTGACCATAGCCACTAGGGAGAAGGTTTCCTCATAGTCAATCCATTGGATCTGCCTATAACCTTTCGCCACCAGTTGAGCTTCGTAGGTCAGAGGGTTGTTGTCCATGTCCATCTTCACCTTGAAGATCCATTTGCATCCGATGGTCCTCACACCATTGATGGGATCAACCGGTTCCCAGACTCGGTTGTCCGACATGGATTGCATTTCCTCCCTCATGGCTCCCAGCCATAACTCGGAGTCGGGCCCATCCACGACTTCTTGAAAGGTGGCTGGATCATCGTGATCCACCATGACTTCATTGTCACCTCCGGATACCATATCTTGGAGGTGGAAGATTGACCCTTTCAAATCGCCTTGGACCTTCCGGAATTGTAACAGGAATTGGTTCTCACTCTACGACAATCTCTGGCTCCTTTCTACTGGGTTGTCAATTGGTTTAGACAGATCTGTACCATCCTGAATTTCTTCGAGATGCACAGTCCTCCCAATGACGTCTTTGGAAACAAAACTTCTTTTCCATATAGACCCCACCCCAAGCGACGAACACCATGTTCTCACTGGGATTGTAGAAATAGTATCCCCTTGTTGCTTTGGGATACCACACGAAGGTGCATATCTCAGATCTTGGTTCGAGCTTAGTCGAAATCAAATGTTTTACATAAGCCTCGCAACCACAAATCTTTAGGAAGGACAAAGCGGGCATCATCCCGTACCATTTTTAAAATGGTGTCCCTTCCACACCATTCGTCGAAGCCCGATTCACTATGAATGCGGTCGTCTCTAGACCAAAACCCCTAAAAGAGATTGGGAGATCAGTCCAACTAATCATGGAACAGACCATTGTCTAACAATGTCCGATTTCTCCGTTTGGCTACACCTTTTAACTACAGTGACCTAGGAGGAGTCCATTCCAAAAGGATCCCATTCTCTTTTAGATGATCTAATAACTCTGTGGTCAAGTATTTTCCACCTCGATCCAATCGAAGTGCCTTAATACCTTTGTCGAGCTGGTTTTCTACTATAGTCTTAAACTCTTTGAATTTATCAAAAGCTTCAGACTTATGTCTCACCGAATAGACATAACCATATTTACTGTAATCATCAGTAAATGTGATAAAGTAGCTAAAACCCCTCCTGGCAAGTGAACTTATTGGTCTACACACATTCGAGTGTATCAGCCCCAATAATTCACCCGCCCTTTCATCGCGATCGATGGAGGGCACTTTAGTCATTTTGCCCATCAAACAAACCTTGCACCTATCGATCGAATGGAATTCGAATGAACCTGAAAGCCCGCACTTCTGAAGTGCTGATAGGCGCTTCTTGTTTATGCGACCCAAATGACAGTACCATAACAAAGTTAGGTTTAAATCGTTGGATTTAGACCTCTTGGTATTAACGGAATATATAGAACTTGAGGCATTGTTACCCATATCTAATATGTACAATCCTCCAACCATGTCAGTACTGGTATAAAACATATCATTGCATAGAACATTGAAAACTCCATTTCCAATATTAACATTATATCCTTCCTTGTTAAACACGGATACAGATATAATATTCCTACTAAAAGTAGTTATGCAATATACATTATACAATACTAAGACAAGGCCTCTTGGCAAAGCAAGACTCATGAATCCTACAGCAGTTGCCACAACTTTGAGGTCCATTTCGTGCTTTCCAAATCTCTCCTACTTTCAGCCACCATATATTAGTGCATGTGTGAGATTCAGTCATGGTATCTGATACCCATGAATCTTTGGAAGTAGAGAGATGTAGCTCTATAGAGTTAATACCGATTGAAGGCACGGTCCCACCGCCCTTCCTTAGATCATCCAGGTTTCCTGATGAAGGCGCAGTCCTACTGCCCTTCTTCAGATCATCCACGCTATTTGATGAAGGTGCAGTCCCACTGCCCTTCTTCAGATCAGCCGTGAACTTCCTGTAATCCCGGTTCCAATGACCAGGCTGTTGGCAGTAGAAGCAGACATTCTCAGGTGTCTCATCTTTCCTGCCAAGTGCGCATGGGCCCAGCCCTTGCCACTTCCAATTCCCTTGTTGACCATCAGAATATCCTTGGATCCCAGATCCCTGAGATATTCTTCTCAGCAGTTAATGACACTTCATGTAACTCTGATATAGTCTTAGAGAAAGCCTTGTCAAGGACATATTCTTTGCGTTCAGACTTGAGGACTATCCTCAAAATTCTGTACCAGTCCAAATAGTTTGTCCCATTTAGCTTGACCCTGTCAAGAATGGTTTTTAATGACAAACTATTAATGTTCGCTGAATTTGCCATTTGATCTACAACAGATAAAATTCAATCAGTAAACTGAATAAATTTTATGAAGATCAAGCTTAAACACCAACAATCGATTCTAAACCTTTAGAATCTGAAACCAAGATCCTTGATTCACTCGATTAAGCTGAACTAATGCTCACCACTTAATCGAGCTATGTAGGTAGGACTCCATCCAATCACATCCAATGTGACTCTTGGCTAGGGTATGTACTTATGTACACGACTTACCCTATCTGTTACCCTAGCTCAACCTCAGGCCGAGAATCGTAGTCGGGTCCACCAATTTTCAACTATGGCTCGTCACTATGTAGGTGCTCCGCTAATGCGCACGACACCCACATATGTCGTCCAAACCTACTACCCCGCTTTCCCATGGATGCTCCGCTAATGCGCACGACACCCATAGGACGGGGAGGTAGTAAGGTGTTGATAATTGGGAGGTATCGGACATGACCCGCTTTTACTTGTCCAGTTGTGTTCAAAACTTTGGCACATCCTAGATGCGATGAGCACATCAACTACATTCCAAATGCAATGATGCCTCAAATTACATCCAATGTAATTCTTCCTTTGAACCCGTCAACTACATCCAATGCAATGACGGTTCTAAGGGTTCACACACAAGGATTAAAATTCCAATTTTATCTTTGCATGTGAGGTGATATGCTAGGTAAATAAAGTTAAGCATGCAATTCTAAAACACATAGAATTAATCATGCATAAACTAAACCAAGCATAAAGCGATAAATGTGCACATAATAGCCCCATAAACTAACTCCCACTAGCTTCTTGAGCTCCACCGACTCCAAGCCGATGCCAACACCCGAAAAGCCACCAAATGACCTTTTCGCCCTTTCTTCATCTTGAGTAAAATATTACAATTTAATACACGACTCGCAGGTCGGGAATAAATAAATATTACAAACAAGTGGTTTGACGACCATACCTTGAAAGAATAATTACACGTTAACTCTAACGGCTCGTAGGCCGTGAAAAGCGATAAATAATTAAATTGAGCTCGGGGCTATTATGTACACCATGCCAACATCACATCACACATCGTGTTATCAAACAAGCATGTTATCAAACATCATGTGATTTTCCGGTTTTAATTAATAGCCAAGTTTCGAAATTTTTTGATGCTCGGTTTATCGAAACCGTTCAAAAATGAAACTTTTGAACATTTGATCTTCGAGTTCGTCATGACGGTTCCAAACTCGTCATAACTAACAAAACGGTTTAGCCTTGGCATATCAACCATCCAATGGTCATGCTTGGCCTAGCTCCGTCCAACGGAGCCCCGTTCGGTCCCGGTTTCGGCTCCCCGAGAGTCCCGCTCCCGAGACCCGAAAAATCAAATTTTTTTCAAAATTTCCAGATTTGAAATAATTTTAAAAAATTCAATTTACATGCATTAAATCCATGAACAAGAATTTAAAACATGTTATCAAACAATTTAGCAAAACAACATGCCAAAAACGAAACTTTCAAGCAAAACCGAAACTTTGAACACCGTCTTGTGAATCCCGAAGGTAGCACGGCTCTGATACCACTGTTGGGTCTCGAGGTAGGGTTGGAGATGAACCAACTCGCAGCGGAAAATCAATGAAAACCAAGAGACAATTAAAACCATGAAACAACTAACAAAGAATGGATTAACAAGAGAAAAATTCAGCACTAGTTCTTACCAAAACAAGAACACCGGTTAACGAATGATTGGCTTGAGTCTCCAAGACGCCTACGTATCCACATGGGAATCAAAGCCACATAGTTCTTCTCTTTGAGGACTCAAGAACACAAACATGGAGGTGGAAACTAGCCAAACCCGAAATGGCCATGGAAGAGGGAGAGAAAATGTGTTTCCTATTCTTGTCTTGTGTTTGTTATGTTGAAAAAAGATGACTTAAACATAACAAAACCCATACTTGTCCAACTAAAGGCATGGGACAAGTATGGTGTCAAGTAAGGTGTAAATAGGACAAAGTATGGCAAGACAAGATTGGGTTAGGTGGTGAATCACCAACACCTTAATCCTTGTCTTGCTTACTTAGTACTAATTAATCAAGACTTGATTAATTAGTTCCATGGGTCTTGGTTGCATGGGCCTTTCATGGGCCTCTTGGAACATGGCCCGTGGCCATTTCCAACGAGGTCCCGTGATTCGCTCATCGCCTCCATGCCTTCCATACCGGAAATGTCCAACATTTTCCGACGCGATCAATCCCAAGACTCCAAGCCTTGTCTCGATCTGTGAAGTCCTATTCACTTACGGGCACATGAACCAAAACCCAATTTTGGTCATGTCCCGAGACAACTCCCTTTTGGCCATTCTCCATAAATGTGTCAATGAGTTTCATCCTCCGGTGTGACCCTTAGGTTTATGCATGTCAATAGATCAACGTAAAATCCCATTTTACTTGATCTTATTTAAGTGGCAACTAACGAGACTTTAGTATTGCCTGACACTGCATAACGAATCGACCCTGTCGATTCTAACCTTTCCGTCATCCCTGTCATTATCCTTTTATCTCCGATATCCTGATTGAGATAAGGCATAGAGCCGTCATCCTTATTATTCTCAATCAATGTTCCTTGATATGTGAGATGACTAAAGATATGATACCTAGTATCATGTGCATGGCCATGATATTCTTTCAGTCACTCTCGATCAAGCGGCCGAGAACCGATATCTTTCTCATACCTCAGTATGAGGGATAAATCCCTTAGCCGTCTTTCGTGTCACTCATGTAGCCCGTCCCCAAGCCAATCCTGGCCGTTATGGAAGCCCTGTTACGGACAACGTTAGGCTCAGGTCAAACTCAGTTGTTGACTACATAGCGATCACAAAGACTCCTTGGTCTAAGGATACATGACAAGCTACGACACTGAATATGTTCATGACTTAATCTATGGCACATATTCAGGGCGGGTCGTCCAATATCATGTCCCACATGATATCTATGATCAGACTCCGGAATCTCATTCCAATGACTAACAGAACGTAAGCCATAAAGAGCCATCTTTCATACTAGTCGCTTCTAGTGAAGCTTTGTTGACTAGGGACCCATCGAGTGTGATCTATCTCGATCTATGGTTCTATTCGCATGGTGGGCATAGATCAGAGCACACATCGATATATTACTCCAACACATAAGTAATATAAAGCCGCTTTAATTTTATTGCTAACGATGATATATACATTTGGACATTTAGGATTGAACTACGGGCACTAAGACTAACATCGACAACGACCAAGCATTGTTGCGGGACGGCACGAGACTCGAGAACCGAAGGAACGAAGAACCGCAGGGCTCTCCCGGCCACAGGCCTCGCCTGGCGTTTTGAAGCAGACAGGTCAAGGAACATCAGTAGTTTACGTCGCGTTCGAACGGAGGCCAGTGCTTTCACACTGCCGGCATCCGGAACATCGGATACGAGTGCCGAGCTACGGAGGGCCGCAACGGTATCAGTAAACCAACAGACCGGTCGAGGAAGGTGGCCGGGTGGCGATGAGATCAGAGTGGCGCAGCAGAAGCGTGGTGGGCCCATAACCCACATGCATCGCACTCTTTTGTTTCTTTTTCCCTTGCTGAGAAGTTAGGCTTAAAAGTAAAGCCTCGGGGCGACCCTTGTGTCGTGGCACCCCGGTTACGAGTGAAGTGGTTGACAAGTACGAGCCTTACATCTGAGATTAGAGTGGTTGACCGTTCTTGGTGGTCTTTTCGCATTGAACTATAACCGTGGTAGGATACCCACACCGAGGGGGATTCCGGTATGGGACTTTTGGGACCGAGGATTTGGGTTGCTGTGATTGTTTATGCCTGTTAAGTGACTTCTGTGGTTTGAGATACGGTCGTACGTGAGTTGCGGGTGGCGACGTTCAAGTTCGCACGTGCGGTCGGTTATGAGATAATCGTGGACTTGTCCAGTGAGAATTGTTAGGTGACGGATACCAAGAGCATAGTTGAGAAGATTTCTGTAAATTCGATTCACAATTGTGTTGATTACGGTTTGCACCCGGGTGAAGGGCAAGCGTTCTTAGGTTGTCGTGTTCGTCGTGGTGTAGTTTGTGTGGGGTGGACGGGCCATTTAATTAAATAATTAATTAATGAATTGGGTTTAAAATCAGATAAATACCAAGACTTATCGGACAATTCAAGGGCTATCGGACTTTTGGACAACCGTTTAGACTAAAATAATAATTAGAGGACTGTTACAACTTGGGACCGGGACTGATGACCATCCCTTTGTGTTAAAACCAGGCCTTTACCCGAGCACGGAGAAGACCGGAGTTAAACCCAGACTTGGACTTCGCCTGAGAAGACTGGAGTTAGGCCCGAACGTGAGCAGCTAGGAGACGCAGCTGGTGTGACCGTCTTGAGGTAGGGATTACCTCGAAACCCGCTTATTTACGGATGTACTAGAATGCATATAGGGAAACCTAACAACCGGTTAAGTGACTAGGATGCAGATAAGATGTGATTAACTAGCGTAGACTTATAAACTGTGAAGATTTACGTTTCAGTCTTGGGAATTGTCGTGCTGGTATAATCGGGCCATGTCGCGCCCGTAGGATTTGTGTGCTGAATGTATCTATTGCGTGTTCTTTGATGCCTGAACGGTTAATAATTAACGAACATGAAAACGAGTAGAATCGAGCTAGTAATACATGTCGATGACTTGAGTGGCTACTTCCTGTTTCGTTGATTTGTTGAACTGTGGGAAGGTTGGGGATTGAATACCGGTTAAGCCGGTGGGGTTACCACGTTGAGTGGGATTTCGGTAAGTGATGGTAAGTGCGTGATAGCAGTGTGAGTATGATTTTGATTGTGATTGTGGTTGTGATTGTGATTGTGAGTGCCTTGGTTATTTTGATAAAAGCGGTCTCTGTACCTTCCGACCTTGGGTCGGAAAACGCCGTGTCCCGCGAAGAGGTGTTTTCCCTACCTTCCGACTAGCACTCGGTAAAACGCTATGTTGAGCCGCGATGCCGCGATGAGGTTGTTCCGCGAAGAGGCTGGGCCTGTGTACCGCGATAAGGTTGTTCCGCGAAGAGGCTGGGCCTGTGTACCGCGATAAGGTTGTACCGCGAAGAGGCTGGGCCTGTGTTCCGCGATGAGGTTGTTCCGCGAAGAGGTTGGGCCTGTGTTCCGCGGATGAGGTCGACCGCCTCTCCTGACTTTGTGTTGGGGAAAGTTGCGTACGGCTTTGCTGGGCCGAGCGGGTTGCTCCCGAGACCGTGCATTGGTTACGAGTGTGTGTTTGAGAATGTCCTTGCTTTGATTGTTTGTGATTGTGCCTGTGAGTGTTGTTAACTATGTGCGGTGGAAATTGTGTATTGATGGTTCCTTGGTGTGGCCTCAGGGTAGGCGTTAGTGTGGAGTTAATGCTGGTATAGTTGGACATTGAGTATCAGAGTTTAAAGAGGGGTGCTGGCTTTTAATTGGCTGAAGTGTCGTTTTGTGTGTGTTAATATTATCTTGGTTTTGATTGAGCTTTGCTATGTTTTAAGTGTTACGGTGCTTGTGGTTGCGGTGGTTTCTTTGGTTTGATTTCATGACTATTGTCGGGTTAAGGTTGGAGATTGTTGGTTCGGTGAGTGACCGGGTAAACTGAGTATAGTTTTAAAATGGTCAAGTATCGCATCGATTTTATCAAACCTTGTATCAAACGTTAAACTTTAAACTTTGGGATTGCGTTCCTTGAAAATCTGTTAAGAGGTGGTTTTCATGGTTTTTCCTACTGAGCGTCAAGTTCACCCCTTACCGTGTTGTCTACATGTATTACTTATGACTTGGAGTAGAGGAAATCGTAGAGCTGGGGAGCTAGCGGATGCCCGGGGTTTTACTTGTTATTAGAGACGTATTGTGTTTTTCATTTTATATTGACTGAGCTTTAGACTCAAGAAGTGAGCTTTGTTGATTTATGTTATTCTCCCATTGTCATACTTAAATCCCTGTTATATTTGTTACTATTTAATTTCACTAAGTCACGTCTCGGGTCCGGTCAATACCGGATTTGGGGTGTGACACAGGGGGTCGCGCTGCGACAGGGGTGGTCGTCAAGGATCTCGAACCGGGTATTCTGGTTTTTTACTTTCGGTCATCGGCGGATAAGACTTGGGTCCGCCAGAATGAACTATGGTGTTTCCATGGCCATATGCTGCTTCTCATGGAGATATTGGATCTCATGTCTAGGGACCTCCCTCGGTTGGACAGGTACCAACTCTAGGTCTTTGCTCGGGGTATCCCTCCTCTTGCCCGTACAAAGGCCACGAGGAGTCAATCAGAGCAGCCCTATGAGAACATGTACATACCCCGTGTGATCAGTGGGGTATGTGATGGGGCGGAACTGTGAATGTCCGGTTTTGGATGGACGTGAAGAGACCTCTTCGGCGTACAATGATTATGAGCTTCCGAGACTATCCGGAGCTAGTTCGTGTCACCCTCGCGTATGCTAAACTTACTACTTTCTGTTTCAATTGTGCTAGAAATGGCCACATGACTAGGGATTGCGAGTGGGAGGTTCCGTGAGTTCCTCGTTATGGGGACTCCCTTATGGAATTCAAGACCGCAAAAGCAGATCGGCCCTACGAGACCGATTGGGGAAAAGAGATGTGTCCACTACCACCACCACCACCGGGATTTGCCTCGCTGACCCTGGATCCTATACCAAGAACCGGATTGGCTCGGGAGAAGACAGCATGTACGACCGTGGACCCGATACCTAATCCGGGTTTACGAGCTCAAATTCGACTAAGAAAGGAGCTGTCCACCTGGGGCGTCGGCCAATCGTCTACGACAGTCCGTCCTGGGTGTTCGCAGTAGGGGCCGAGTGGGCAGAAGAGGGACACAACGGGGGAGCCGCTAGAAGATCAGGCGAGAGCTGGAAAACAACCTTGTTAGGAGAAATGAGAAGAATTCATGGCTCCAGGGATCGACTCTTGGAGGGGTCTCTAGGGAGAGTTGTTCCTCCCCACCTTATTGCCTGGTTCAAGTTTGATGGTTCAATCGCTCGTTGAGTCGATGAGACGAGTCCTTGGAAAGCAGGGATCAAGCAGCCTTTAGGCCCCACATTGAGCTGTTCTGGGCAATGGGCACCTTTGGATTTTCTTTTCTGTTTTAGTATTGGTTTTATTTCCTATTTTAGTTAATTTCCCTTAACTGTGATGTTTGCCAAAAATGAGTCTGTTTTGGATCAGTTCGTATTTGAGACTTATTGGACCCTGTCCCTCTTAAAGGCCATGGCCACTGTAATGAGTTTCGGTTTATATTAATGAAAGCTACAACTTATTTTCAAAAAAAAATGATATACATTTTGGATTGACTACAAATACACTATTTTAAGTACGCACACGAAATTCTACGCCTCTTCTACGAAAAAAAACAAGCACAGAATTGATGTCGGCTGCTTTTAAGGGTCTCTACAACCTTGATAGCCGCCGACCCCCTTCTCTTTCTTTCCCTTCCTCCCCCAAAACCTTCTCTTTGTCGTTTATGCTCTTGGTCGTCAAAGATTTGATTGGATCTAAGAATGGTGGTGTGTTTCTTTTTTCTACTGGCTTCGTCTTCTGCGAGCTCTTGGAGCTGGTTCACTGACATGTGCTTCACTAGTAAGTGTTTGGGTGTCTCGAACTCATGCTGGCCTTCATTGTCGGTCTGTTGCTGGCCCGCATGGGTGCTCACGGTTGTGGGTTTCGAACTCCGGTGGTGGGCTGTGCTCTAGATCCGGCCCCGTGGCTAGAGATCAGGGCAAGTGCTGCTGTTCCTAAGATTTAGTTCAAATTTTGTTGGCCTGGTTCCGTTTGGTTTTAGCGGTGTTCTTTCCTTTTTCTTTTTCAAGTTTCTATTTCGTTTTTATTCGTTAAGTTTTTGGTTTGTTTCGTTTGGGTTTAATCCCAAATAACTGTCTTGTTGCATACTGGTGTGCACTAGATTGCACCTTCGGTGCTCTAGATGCACTTTGGTGTGCCCGTTATGTGCTACGTTTGGTGTGGCCGTTGTTGCACTTTTGACTTCACGTTGTTTGCACGTTCTAAGGTGCCTTGTTTTTGCGTTCTGATTTCGGCGGGTAGTCGGTAATATTACAGACAAGTTGGTCTGGAGTTTGTAACATTTATGGTTTGTTTGTGCGGAATGCGTATCGTCGGAGATCCCGGAAATGTCTCCAAGGGACTACCTTTATCGGGACGAAACCCACAACGCGCAACATATCGTACCGGAAACGCACATCAGCCTAGATATCTTCCCGGACTACCCCCTCGGGGTGAATAATCACACGCCATACCGGAAACGCACATCAGCCTAGACGTCTTCCCGGATTACCCCCTCGGGGTGAACAATCACATCATACCGGAAATGCACATCGGCCTAGATGTCTTCCCGGTAAAGCACATCGGGGAGCATAGACATATACCATACCGGAACCGCACATCGGCCTAGGTATCTTCCCGGATTACCCCCTCGGGGTGCACACACTCGAAACAACCGAAAATATAACGCACCTACCACAGTTACACACAACATAGCAGATCAATCTTACCATTTGACTTACCAACCACGTCCCATCGGTCTATCACTCACCCGATCATATCCAAAGTCACAACCAATTCACACTCAAAGTTCATTCAATCGATCAATCAAGGTACGAAATACCGTTCATGCTACAATCATCATATTTCAGTTAATCTAGTTCGACTCTTATATTATCTTAAGTACGGAGCATGCAACGGCCTCAAGGGCGAACAATCAATCATACAAACAATCAACAAGCAAGTCCTAAGGCTCGACATGGCCATTCTACCAGCACGACCATTTCCCAAGTATTGAAAGCAGCTAAACTAGTGAATCATATCCTACATGTTGCTAAGACTCGTCCGGTTATTATTTAATCGAAAAACAGTTATTCTAGTGAATCACATCCTATATGCGTTCTAGGACCTTTCCGGTTTTATTATCTTATAGGCATGCTATCAGCGTTATTGAAATTATCATATGAGTTTAGTGCTTTTCCCTACCTCAAGACGATCACACAACTACGTCTCCTAGCTGTTGACGACCTGGCCTAACTCGGGTCTTCTAGGGCGAAGTCCGCGAAGTCCACGTCTGGGTTTTAACAAGTAAAAGTCCAATCAGTCCCGTAAAGTCCAAGGTCCTCTGATTTAACAGTTTCGTCTTTTAATTTAACTGATAGTCCGTGAATTATCTGATTTTAGTCCAATTTATAATTAAATTCTTTAAATAAATTAATTCATTTTATGTCCGACCCAGATCTAACCCGGATCGGAGAACCAGACTCGGATCTGACCCGGTCCAGAACCCAGGCCCAGCCGGACCCAGATCCGACCCGGACCCGGCTCCAGACACGACCCAGACCCGAGTCAGACCCGGTCCGGACCTGAGTTAGAACCTAGTCCAAAGACTTGGGCCTGACACAAGCCCGACTCCGGATCTGGCCCAACGGTCAAATCCTGGCCCACGACTGTCCGGCCCAACATTTCCCCAGGCCCAAGGCCTGCTCAGGCTTGAGACCTAGCTGGCTCTAGCTCCGGCGAGCCTGAGCTGCTCTGGCCATCGCCTACGGCGCAAAGGGCGTTCGCCAGTGGGGAAAAAGGGGCAGAGATGAGCGTCAGGTTCCCGGCGACGCGTGGACGAGGCGGCGGTGGCTCGGGCATGACCCAATACTCGTCCTCGTCTCAGATCTGACGAGTTCGAGGTCGCCGGCGAGAGGAAAGCCAGATCTGGAGGTCGAAGACTCCGGCGTTCCTCTCCGGTCACTCCCGGCTCAAAACGAGCTCGAGGGATCTCGATTCTCAGGCGATGGGTCGAGGGGAGGACGAATCAGCTCGGGATGAGTCATCGCCGGACTGGTTCGGTTCGCAAGAGAGAGAGGCGCTCGAGGAAGAAGAAGCACCTAGGGAGTCGTGACTGAAAGTGGGAGCTGAAGCGACTCAAGCTAGGGTTTTGTAGTGAGGCCTGGGCCGCGCACGTTCTTGGCCAAGTCAGTCGATGCGTGGGCTTGGCCCACGTAAGTGAGTCGGGCCTGGTCTTTAGACCGGGCCAGTCCAGCTCAACAGCCCAAATCCCTCTTTTCTTTTCTTTTTTTGATTTTCTTTTCAACAAAACAAATGTTGCAAGTTCCTACCCCCACGTTTCAGATGGCAAACTATTACCCTTTAAAAACAAGCCGGGTTTTACATTCTACCCCCCTTAAAAGAATTTCGTCCTCGAAATTTAAAACATATGTACCTCAAGAATCGAACAGGTGGGGGTACTTCTCCCGGATCTCGTCCTCGCGCTCCCAGGTCGACTCAGCTCCCTGGTGCCTCCACTGCACTCGTACCAGAGGAATAGTCTTGTCACGCAAGACTTTCTCCCCCGTATCCACAATCCTGACGGGCTGCTCCTCGTACGAGACATCATCAGCTACCTCGATGTCCGTCCACTCGATAACATGAGAGTGATCCGCGGTGTACTTCTGCAGTTGGGAAACTTGGAAAACGTTATGCACGTTCCCAAGATGCGGTGGCAATGCCAAGCGGTAAGCTACGGCTCCAACTCTGCTCAAGATCTCAAACGGTCCGATAAACCGCGGGGACAACTTGCCTCCGCCGCGGTTGAACCGCAGTAGGCCCTTCTTCGAGCTCACCCTCGGAAACACATGATCACCAACTGAGAACTCAAGCGGTCTGCGACGTCTATCTGCATAGCTCTTCTGGCGACTATGTGCGGTCTTCAACTGATCCCGAATCAATGCGACCTTCTCGTTCGTCTCCCGGATCATCTCCAGACCAAGTAGGCTCCGGTCCCCTACCTCTGCCCAACACACGGGCGATCTGCACGGCCTACCATACAACGCCTCAAAAGGTGCCATCCCAATACTGGCCTGGAAGTTGTTGTTGTAGGCAAACTCCGCTAAAGGTAGGTGATCCTCCCATGACCCCCGAAAGTCCAACACACAGGCTCGTAGCATGTCCTCTAGTATCTGGATAGTGCGTTCTGACTGACCGCGGTCTGTGGATGATAAGTTGTACTAAGCAAGACACCGGTCCCCAACTCCTTCTGTAAGCTCTCCCAGAATCTAGAAGTGAAATGTGTATCTCGGTCGGACACAATCGATACCGGCACCCCATGAAGACGGATAATCTCTCAGACATACAACCGGCTCAAAGTAACAACTGTATCTGTCATCCTCATAGCCAGGAAGTGTGCTGACTTGGCCAGTCTGTCGACCACTACCCAAACCGCGTCGTGCCCTCTCGACGACCTCGGCAAGCCACTCACGAAGTCCATCGTGACGTGCTCCCACTTCCACTTTGGAATCGGTAACGGCTGTAGTAAGCCGGCGGGACGTTGATGCTCGGCCTTCACCTGCTGACAGGTGAGGCATCTAGAAACAAACTCTGCAACAGCCCTACGCATCCCGCTCCACCAGAACTGCTGTCGGATGTCCCGATACATCTTGGTGCCACCCAGGTGCACAGCAAGACGGGAGTGATGACACTCTCTCAACACAATGTCCCTACAAGCCTGTGGCACAAACAGCCGTCCTCGGTAACGCAGACCCGAATCAGCACCCTGTACCCAGTCCTCGGTATCAACACCGCTGGCAATCCTCGCCTGAATCTCTATCGTCTCGGCATCTCCAGCATGTGCCTCCAGCACACGGGCAATAAGTGTGGGCTGCGCTACTAGCGAGCACAATGCAACACCGTCGGTGATCTCATCAAGCTCGAGTCGGAACAAGCTCAGCTCCTCCATCATGTCCCACTCTCGGACAGATATACTAGCAGCACATTGAGTCGACTTCCTACTCAAGGCATCGACGACAATGTTCGCCTTACCTAGATGGTAAAGTAGCTCGAAGTCGTACTCCTCCAACAACTCCATCCATCGCCTTTGCCGCATGTTCAGATCACGCTAAGAGAAAATATACTTGAGGCTCTTGTGATCCGAAAACACACGGAACCGCTCACCATACAAATAATGCCTCCAGTTCTTCAGAGCAAAGACCACTGCTGCCAACTCAAGGTCATGGGTCGGGTAGTTGCGCTCATGTATCTTTAGCTGTCTCGAGCCATATGCAACTACCTTCCCGGACTGCATCAACACACATCCCAGTCCCTCGCCAGAAGCGTCACAGTACACATCATAACCTACCCCGCGCTCCGGCACTATCAACACGGGCGCGGTGGTCAAGCGAGCCTTCAGCTCTAAGAAGGAGTGCTCACACTCATCAGTCCAAACAAACTCAGCTCCCTTGCGGGTCAGGGCGGTCATCGGAGCTGCTAGTTGTGAAAAGTCATGTACGAACCGTCTGTAATACCCTATCAGCCCTAGGCGGATCTCGAAGACAGTCTTGGGCCGTGCCCACTTCGAGACCGCGTCGATCTTCGTCGGATCGACGAGTATACCCTCCCGGGACATAACGTGCCCGAGAAACTTTACCTCCGCGAGCCAGAACTCACACTTCTCCAGGTTGTCGTACAAATGATGAGTACGCAACAGGGTCAACACTGTCCTCAAATGCTCCTCATGTGCCTCCTCACTAGGCGAATAAATTAGTATGTCTTCAACAAACACTACGACAAACAGATCCAGGTAGGGCTGGAATATCCCGTTCATCAAATCCATGAACGCTGCTGGCGTGTTCGTCAACCCGAACGGCATCACTAAGAACTCATAGTGCCCATATCGAGTCCTAAACGCAGTCTTCTCTACGTCCTCATCCCGGACCTTCAACTGGTAGTACCCTGATCGAAGGTCAATCTTCGAGAAGCATTTCGCTCCTCTCAACTGATCAAACAGGTCATCGGTCCTCGGCATTGGATAACGGTTCTTCACCGTAACCCGGTTCAGATTCCGGTAATCAATACACATCCTCAAGGCTCCGCCCTTCTTCTTCACGAAGAAGGCTGGTGTTCCCCACGGTGAAACACTTGGTCGGATGAAACCCTTCTCACGAATCTCCTCGAGTTGTCTCTTCAACTCGACCAACTCGGCTGGTGCAAACCGATACTGGGCCATAGAAATCGGCGTCGTACCCAGGATCAAGTCGATCCTAAACTCCACCTCACGCGCTGGCGGTAAACCTGACATCTCCTCCGGAAAGACCTCTGGGAACTCGCATACCGCTCTCGGTAGCTCTCTGCTCTGCACAGTCACCGACTCATCATCCACGGCCAACACAGATAGGAGTACTCCACTCCTACTGCCCAGAAAACAGGTAACGACTGTGCCACCCGACACCACGGTCACCTGTCGACGATAACAGTCGATCGATGCCCGATACCTCGTCATCCAATCCATCCCCACAATCACATCAAAAGAAGTCATATCTAGTATAAGCAGGTCACCATACAAAGGACAATCCGCCACTCGGATCTCACAGTCCTGACACACGGTCCTCAAAACTACCTCTTCCGTCACAGGGGTATCGAGACACAACGGTCTACTCAGAAACTCAACCCTCAACCCCAAAGTACAAACAAAAGAAGAAAAGATGAAGGAATGAGATGCTCCAATATCAAACAAGAATGATGCCCAAGAATTATAAAGCAAACACGTACCTTGTGTAGCCTCATGGTCGGCGGTACGTCTCTCAGTCCTGGAATCGGTGACAGCATATACTCGTCCCAGCTGTGCCGGAGGCCCGCCTCTAGGGGGTGGTGGAAGAACCTGCTGGTATGGAGCCCTCTGCTGATGTCTCTGAGCTGGCACTCCTGCAGCCTGCCGTGGGACTCTCGCAGCCTGAGCCTAACGCTGGCGGAAAGGAGGTGTCTGGCTTGTCTGCCCCTGCTGTGGTCGTTGTACGGGTCCTCACCCAACCCGGTCAGGACACACGATGGAGATGTGCCCCGATCTGCCGCAATGATAGCATGTCCTATCATCGGGACGCGGCCTCTCCTCGGCTCTCGCCGGACGAACTACGACGCAGTCTGCAGCTCCTCCACTCAATGGACAATCCCGGCCCAGATGACCCAACTGTCGGCACGAAGGACAAAACTGTGCCACCGGAGCAGGTCCCACAGAAGCTACTGCCCCAACCCGTCGCATCCCATCGGACTGGGCCTGTGGCTGAAAGAATCCCGAGGTCCTCTGCCTCCTAGGATCGCCGCTCTCTGACTGCCTCAAGAAGCCACTCGGCCTCGGCCTGATCTCCCGCGCTCTGGCGGTCTCCCGGAAATGCCTCTCAACGGCTAGTGCCTGGTCCACTAGTACAGAGAACTCCTCAGTCCTGAAGGCAATAACTCGATCCGCGATAGACGGGATGAGTCCTCTCTCGAAACGCCTGCAGCGGCTCTCCTCGGTCTGCACCATCTCTGGTGCGAAGCGAGATAAGGATGTGAACCTCGCCCCATACTCAGAGACGGTCATACCTCTCTAACGAAGATCCAAAAACTGCTGGTGTCGGTCATCTCGAACTGACCGAGGGAAATACTGCTCCAGGAACAATCTGTTGAACATCTGAAAGTCATCTCCAACCCTGGTCTGCACATGCTGCCACTAGTTGTATGCATACCCCTCCAGCTGAAAGGTCGCGAAAGATACTCTCAGACGACCGTCGGATACCCCCGAAGTATCAAGGTTGCGAATAATCCACTCTCGCCACCCTGCGGCTGCCTCGGGGTCTGACCCCCCGGAGTAGACTGGTGTGCCCAGCCTACGGAAGTCCCTGAGAGCCTGAGTCGTATAGCTATCACTCTGGTCCGTCCTGTCAACCGCGGTTGTAGTAACAGCAGGCACGGTCTCTGATACTGGCGTTGTAGTCCCCTGCTGAGCGATGATCCCTACAAGGATTGCGCGAACCACCTCCTCTAGAGGGGTCGCCTGAGTCGGAGCTGAGACGAAAGGAACCCTGGGTGGTAACCCTGACGGCCCGGCCTCATCTCTCTGGTGCTCTGTAGAAGCAGCACCTTGGGCCTCAGATGCCCATGCCTGATCAGTGACAGGTGGCTGCCCCCGGCCCCTAGCTAGGCGTCTCCTGGTGCCTCTCGGTACGTAAGTAAGTGCCATGTCGTGTATCCCCTGCACGGATAATGCACATGTTCAGTTTTCTCAGATTTCGAAAAGAAGCAGTTCGTTAAAGTAAAGACGTTCACACGCGATTCACAAGATCATACTCGGACCAACGATATACTTAGTCTTAGTATAGTCATATATAATACTTCATATAAGCAGAGAAGCCCGCACACTTGTGCGTCTCACAGAAACAAATCACATAATCAATCAACTCCCGCAGGAGGCATAGTTTCAAACAAGTCACACAGCAACATACCAAACCGGCTTACACTTCGGTCGGGTATCTTCCCATAGTCTGGGGTCAAGATCATAACTCGGGTCATTTCACACTTCTTAGCGTTGTTCAAATTCTTATGTTTTCAATACTTTTCTCTTTCCATTACAACATTCATGTCGATCTCGCGTCGTTACAACCCGATTCAGGCGTACCCGAATCTCGTTGTAACCACTTGACATCCCCATATCACGTTCGACTATAGTGGCGCCCCTGAGTCAACCCGTGATAGTGCAAACACTTCAGTTTTACAGAAATTTCGGCATCACCCGTTAGTATATTCCAATGACCATCCGCTTAAGCGGGACATTTCATAACCAATTTCACACAGCATTCAGCACACAAGGTATACCACAACCGGCAAAAGTACACATCCCCGTAAAATATCGCAAGTACCACTCGGGTTTCTAAAATTTCTCGATTAACACCCAATCAGGTCAACATTTCAAATCCATCAATTAAATAACGGCCAACCAAGGTGGCAACCCACTTAACAGAAGATTTACCAAACAACCAATTCATAACTGCTCGATCATCGCTCGATAAACCAACCCCCATCTCAACCGGTTGGCATCACAGATCAACTGAGGCATACAGCCCATAGAGCAAAGGTACCAGTCAAGCAACGCGAACAACATTACATAAATGAGTCCAACTTAAACAAGTCGCTTAACAATTAAGACTCATGTCGTTCTAACTCTACGCATTGGGTATTTCCGACTTGCGTCACTGAGTACTACAACTTAGACCACTTAACTCTACCCACCTAATTGACGTACGGTCCGAGGTTTTGAAAACAATTTTCAAAATGAAACCAGGCTCTGATACCAAATTGTCACGCCCCAAATTCGGTTTTGACCAGACTCGAGACGTGAACTTAAAAGAATTTAAATAACATTCACGACGATGAACTTTAAATGCATAATCTCTTATAAAAATATAGTTCAAAACCAACTATTAAGTCAAAATCTCAAAATGAAATAATAACATCATATTTTAAACAAATAGAAGAAGTACGTCACTACTAAGATGACTCCCAGACCCTCAATAAGCTCCCGAGCCCTGAGACGTCTACTCAGCAAAGAAACCTGTAAAACAACAGTAAACACAAAGGGGATGAGCTTTCGCTCAGTGGGAAAAAGTAATCAGATTAAGAGACCCCATTTTAACAGTAAAACTGATTGATACAGGTAACCCACCGAAATTAAATAAGAATTTCAAGAATAGAAATAATTTAGAGAAGGTAACACTCAGGAATATCAATAATGAGATGACAAGTGCAACAAGGAACTAATTGACTTAAAGAAGTACACAACTGTCGAAATAATAAATATCAAATCCATAACCCTGATCTGTACCCTGATCGGTACATCATATCAGATTGCCCCTCAGTCCAGAGGAGACACATGCCATCAGGACTTCCCGAAGCATTCCCTCAGAATGCGTATCGTCGGAGATCCCGGAAATGTCTCCAAGGGACTACCTTCATCGGGACGAAACCCACAACGCGCAACATATCGTACCGGAAACGCACATCAGCCTAGATATCTTCCCGGACTACCCCCTCGGGGTGAATAATCACACGCCATACCGGAAACGCACATCAGCCTAGACGTCTTCCCGGATTACCCCCTCGGGGTGAACAATCACATCATACCGAAAATGCACATCGGCCTAGATGTCTTCCCGGTAAAGCACATCGGGGAGCATAGACATATACCATACCGGAACCGCACATCGGCCTAGGTATCTTCCCGGATTACCCCCTCGGGGTGCACACACTCGAAACAACCGAAAATATAACGCACATACCACAGTTACACACAACATAGCAGATCAATCTTACCATTTGACTTACCAACCACGTCCCATCGGTCTATCACTCACCCGATCATATCCAAAGTCACAACCAATTCACACTCAAAGTTCATTCAATCGATCAATCAAGGTACGAAATACCGTTCATGCTACAATCATCATATTTCTATTAATCTAGTTCGACTCTTATCTTATCTTAAGTACGGAGCATGCAACGGCCTCAAGGGCGAACAATCAATCATACAAACAATCAACAAGCAAGTCCTAAGGCTCGACATGGCCATTCTACCAGCACGACCATTTCCCAAGTATTGAAAGCAGCTAAACTAGTGAATCACATCCTACATGTTGCTAAGACTCGTCCGGTTATTATTTAATCGAAAAACAGTTATTCTAGTGAATCACATCCTATATGCGTTCTAGGACCTTTCCGGTTTTATTATCCTATAGGCATGCTATCAGCGTTATTGAAATTATCATATGAGTTTAGTGTTTTTCCCTACCTCAAGACGATCACACAGCTACGTCTCCTAGCTGTTGACGACCTGGCCTAACTCGGGTCTTCTAGGGCGAAGTCCGCGAAGTCCACGTCTGGGTTTTAACAAGTAAAAGTCCAATCAGTCCCGTAAAGTCCAAGGTCCTTTGATTTAACAGTTTCGTCTTTTAATTTAACTGATAGTCCGTGAATTATCTGATTTTAGTCCAATTTATAATTACATTCATTAAATAAATTAATTCACTTTATATCCGACCCGGATCCGAGAACCAGACCCGAATCCGACCCGGTCCAGAACCCAGACCCGGTCGGACCCAGATCCGACCCGAACCCGGCTCCGGACCCGAGTTAGAACCCAGTCCAAAGACTTGGGCCTGACCCAAGCCCGACTCTGGATCTTGCCCAAGGGTCGAATCATAGCCCAGGACTATCTGGCCCAACATTTCCCCAGGCCCAAGGCCTGCTCAGGCTTGAGACTGAGCTGGCTCTAGCTCCGGCGAGCCTGAGCTGCTCTGGCCGTCGCCTATGGCGCCAAGGGCGTTCGCCAGTGGGGAAAAGGGGCGAAGATGAGCGTCAGGTTCCCAGCGATGCGTGGACGAGGCGGCGGTGGCTCGGGCATGACCCAATACTCGTCCCCGTCTCAGATCTAACGAGTTCGAGGTCGCCGGCGGGAGGAAAGCCAGATCTGGAGGTTGAAGACTCCGTCGTTCCTCTTCGGTCACTCCCGGCTCAAAACGAGCTCAAGGGCTCTCGATTCTCAAGCGATGGGTCGATGGGAGGACGAATCAGCTCGAGATGAGGCTCACCGAGTCTGATTTTCACTGTTGAAGGCGCGGCGGAGCTGGTTCGAAGACGGCGGCTAGGGTTTCTTCTGGTTCGAGGGAGAAGAAGGGAAGGAAGAGGGTTTCAGTGGGTGGGGCTTTGTCACGGGGAAGAGTAGAAGAAGATGGAGTAGAAGGGAGAAGAAAAGAGGCCGGAGAACGGGAAGTCGTCTCCGGACTGGTTCGATTCGCGAGAGAGAGAGGCGCTCGAGGAAGAAGAAGCGCCTAGGTATTCGTGCCCGAAAGTGGGAGCTGAAGTGACTCTCGCTAGGGTTTTGTGGTGAGGCCTGGGCCGCGCGCGTTCTTGGGCCGAGTCAGGCGATGCGTGGGCTTGGCCCACGTAGGTAAGTCGGGCCTGGTCTTCAGACCGGGCCAGTCCAGCTCAACAACCCAAATCCCTCTTCTTCTTTTTTATTTTTCTTTTCAACAATAAAAATGTTGCAAGTTCCTACCCCCACGTTTCAGATGGCAAACTATTACCCTTTTAAAACAAGCCGGGTTTTACAACTTTGACTGATATATAAAATTGATGTCTTCTGTTTTTCGTCAAAAAAAAACTACAAATGTTTTTATTATGGATTTCTAACGGTGCTTAAATTCTATTGACATATAATTGACATTGACCCTTTTTATAAAAAATATTGACATAAGCTTTAATCGATGAGCAGTTCTTGTTAAAAAGCCAAACAAGTAGAATTTTGAGCAGACCAAAAGTTTTACCGTCACTTGTAGAAGAAAACACAAAAAGAAGTACCAATCTCTTGTTACTGTAAGTTCTATTTTTCGACATGTTATTCCAAAATGGCTACTAGTCGTTTGGTTTTGATTTTGGGGTAAATTAGTGAAATTGATTCATGGGTTTTGATTTTGTTTTTTTCATTGAAATGGCGAACAATGCCGATGCTCGTGCCAACAAGTTTGCTTTCGAGCAAATATTGGAGGGAGAACTCCAAGAATGCATGTCCATCGAGGTCGTTCAGGGTTTGTTAGACGACGTAATGACCGTAGTACAACCACGGAAGAGAAGCTACATCGCACTAGACCGAGAAGCTGCAAACAAACGTTTAATGCGCGACTAATTCGGTACGAACCCTGTATAAAAGGAGGTGCATTTCTGTAGTCGTTTCAGAATGTCAAAGGCTGTGTTCCTCCGCTTTCTCCGTGAATTTGAGGATATCGATGTGTACTTCAGTCAACATCTTGACTATGTGAGTAGGGTTTCGTTATCTTCGTATCAAAAATGTATTGCGGCCATTAGGAAATTGTGTTATGGAATTGCAGCGATGGACTGGACGAGTACTTGAAAATAGGCGAAATCACGGCTTTGTAGTTTGTGATTTTTTTTTGCAGGGGAGTCGTTACTATCTTCGGTCCGACGTACTAGCGTAGGCGAACACGGGTTGATATGAACTACATTTTAGCGGTGAATGAAGCGCGTGGATTTCCGAGAATGCTTGATAGTCTTAACTGCATGCACTACGAATGAAAGAATTGATCAACAGATTTGAAGGGCTCATATTCAAGGAGGGACCACGGGAACAAACCAATCGTGGTCCTCAAGGCGGTTGCCACGCGTGACTTATACATTTCGCACTCATTTTTCGTCATGACGGGATCCAACAACGACTTAATTGGGCTCAACTATTCCAGACTGTTTACGGACTTTATCAATGGT
Organism: Erodium maritimum; assembly: GCA_963921825.1. Classification (NCBI taxonomy): domain Eukaryota; kingdom Viridiplantae; phylum Streptophyta; class Magnoliopsida; order Geraniales; family Geraniaceae; genus Erodium; species Erodium maritimum. The sequence continues at coordinate 46,405,188 of OY997593.1, read as the reverse complement.
TGGAAACCACCGGTCCGATATATGGTAAATGGTAACCACTTCACACTTCCGTATTATCTTGCTGAAGGTATTTACCCTTCATGGCCATTTTTTGTGAAAACAATCTCATTGGCTTAGTGACCGAAATAGAAGAAGTTTGCAGAAGTGCAAGAAGCTTGCAAGAAGGACGTGGAACGAGTATTTGGGGTCCTTCAATCTCGGTTTCACATTATCACTCGATTGAGTCGAACGTGGATGCCCTAATCCCTTGGCTTAGTCATGAATGCATGTGTTATCATGCACAATATGATAGTCGAGGTAGAACGTCATGCATATGATGGCTTCATTGAACCAACATATGAGGGTGGTCCAAGCGAGCCAACATTTACGCGAGGAAGCTTTGTCCCATCCCATGTCATAGTTGGAAACACCCAGATTATGTAGGATAAAAGTGCTCATTATTGCTTGAAGGACGGCCTCGTCGAACACATTTGGCATAAATATGACGACGCTTAATTGTATTTGCATGCTAGTTAGTTTGAGCTCAATGTTAGCATTTAAATTATTTTCGTTCAACATGTCATTGTCATTCGACTTTTATGCAATATAAGCTATTTTGTCAAATACATTTGGAAAATGTATTTTTCTTATTCGAATAGTTAACATGAACAGTCAACACGAACATGCAACCACTAGAGGTTGTTGACTGTTCGTGCTGACTGTTGGTTGAGAGAGTGTTGAAATATTAATTTTTTTTAATCCAACAATCAACACGAACAATCAGCACCAACAAAATAGCATTGGAGATGCTCTAAGCTTAAAGTGTTGTTTTTGGGTGTGCTTCGGTGGGGTTTAACGGAGAAGAAGAGGAAGTCGTGCATCTCGGTGCAGGTCAGCGTCGCCGTTACGTTTTCAATTCGAATAAGATGAATTACAAATTAGGGTTATGTTTGGAATTGTTTTTTGGATCTGTTCATGTTTGGGACCATTTTTTTTCATCTGATTTCTTGGATCGATTCATGTTTGGCTGTTGCAAGGTGATGGAGTCTCTGTTGCAAGGATGGACTAGACTTAGTTTTAGGGAAAAATTAAAAAGAATAATTTCTTATTTAATGTAAAGAATGATAAAAAGATTTTTAAATAAATATATGATAAGTATTTATTTTAGAAAAAATCAAATAGAAAATTAGATATAACAAATTAAATCCTGATCTGAGAAAAATATAAGATTTAAAAAATGATACATATATTTATGTTTTTTATATGAAACATGATTTTTTATATTAAAAATGATTGAAGTCAAATTTTACAAAATTAAATTAAATTTGAAAATAGATTTTACAAATCTAAAACATATTTTATAAACTAATATAAAAACTGATTTTGATAAAGTTAATGAAAAAAAATTGAAAATGGAAATAGTGAAACAAAATAAAATTAAAATATGAATTATAAATTAATTAGTATTCTTTTTTTAAATTTGTTTTAATTTTTTTTGTATATTAATGAATATAAATGATTTAAAAATATTTTGTTCAAAAAGTTTACGTTGGTCAATTAAGGGTTAGTATAATTTTTTTGGACTATTTAGGGGTATTTTAGTCATTTTGCTAAAAAATAACAGAGTTAACTGAATAAGATAATTGTGTTAAAAGTTACCAACATTAGGGTAGTTAGTCGTAATTAACCTTATTCCAAAATTTACCCGAAAACGACGGTTACAAAACGTGGAAATTGTTTTTACACGTTACAAAACGCATGGTACTAATGATGTGGACATCGAAACTAGCTCTCAAGGGAAATCAAGAAGGCATTCAAAATCAATTCAAGATTCCAACAAATCTGTTTTGACTCTTTCCAAGGAATTAATGAAGGCAATTTGTTCCATATTTCCAAAGACAAATCAGCCACTTATTTCAATGCAAGGGAGATGAATTCAAGACCATTAATGAGCCATTTGTGCTGATTTGCAGATTTCCAATATTTAGATAAACAAAGAGTCATTTAGTTGTCCAAAGTAATTAATTTCAAGTTTTGCTGCTGTCCTATTTAAGAAGGTCCAATTTCAGAATGTAATAGACAAGTTTATGCAAGTTTTATGAAATAAAAATTCGAGTTTTCTTCTCGGAAGAACCTATCGCATTTCAATCTTCATGTGTGTGAATCCTTGAAGTTTGAGTGTTTCGATTTATCACAGACTTTCCATAATCGATGTGGCGTTATTCAATCCACCATCTATCCTCCTAGTTACTTCGATTCTTCAAAGAGTGTTGTACGACCAGTTGAAGCAATCTCCATCATCGACTCCATCTTCATCCATTAGAACCTTAGAGAGTGATGTACGGCCAGCTAAGGTTCTCCATCCTACCACCACGTTCCCGTATCATCTGGTATCAGAGCTAAACGCTCTAAATCAGAGCCATTGATGGCATATTATTCACACCAACCTCGACACCAGACTCCAACAAGTGAAGGGGGTGACATGCGGCGAATCCTCTCGGAAATGCAATCCACTCTCCAAAAATTGGTGGACTTAACGGCCAAAGAGCAACAGAGAAAAGCCGAGAAGCTAGTTTGGGCTAAGTTGTCTACGCAACAATGTCCACAAAATGAGCAAGAGGTAATACCTAAGGCAACATTTACGCAACAAAAACAATCTGGCCAAAAAGAACGAGAATTGTTGGAGCAAGACCAAATCGTATGTTCTGTGCACAACTTGTTAATTATGGGTCCATCCAACAATAGCTATGATATGTTCTTGGACGAGTTTGCAGAATTGTTCAAAGGTGATATTCAAATGACGAATGTGTTGATATCACAACAATGGCATGCGAATGCATTTGTGGAGACAAATGATGTTTTGCTTGGGCGAGTTGAACTACTTCAGAACCTTCTTGGGCTAAGAAATGATGTTTTTCTTGTCAACATTACTGATAAGGAGTCCTCTACGCGTCATGGTCACATGTTGATTGTTGAAGAAAAATTCGAGGTATATTCAAGACTATTTCGTTTTGATTATCATGAATTATCAATACACTTCTTTGGATTGCTTTGTTGGCCAACGAGTATTGGCACTAAGTGGGAAAGTGGTTGCAACTATACGGGGCTGGACAAATTAAAGTTGAGAGCTTATGAATAAGTTCTGAGGACAGAACCTTGTCAAGAGGGGGGGAATGATGTGGACATCGAAACTAGCTCTCAAGGGAAATCAAGAAGACATTCAAAATCAATTCAAGATTCCAACAAATCTGTTTTGGCTCTTTCCAAGGAATTAATGAAGGCATCTTGGCTCTTTCCAAGGAATTAATGAAGACAACTTATTCCATATTTCCAAAGACAAATCAGGCACTTAATTCAATGCAAGGGAGATGACTTCAAGACCATTAATGAGCCATTTTGTGCTGATTTGCAGATTTCCAACATTTAGACAAACAAAGAGTCATTTAGTTGTCCAAAGTAATTAATTTCAAGTTTTACTACTGTCCTATTTAACAAGGTCCAATTTCAGAATGTAATAGACATAGTAACTGGACATGGTTCGAATCCGATTCGTAACCCGGCCCAAGCGGGTCAATCGAATCCGACATAAGGTCTCAACCCGTTTGGAACACAGAGGAGAGATTGGCGTACCCCGGGGGAACAAGTCGGGGAACTGGGATCCCAAATGGGCGCGATGAGGATCAAGGAGACCGTGGTACTGGTTCATGAGGTCTCTGGATGTGGGATTCAGTATAGATTTGCGCTGGAAGCTAAGGTCCTTACATCTAAGAAGATATTCTGGAAGTCAGTGGTAGCGCGGATGGAATATGTATGGGGAATGAAGGTCGATGCTAAACCCCTGGAGGGGGGTTTGGTCGCTTTTTTCTTTAGGACAGCTAAGGAAAGGGAAAGAGTGTTGTTGGGGGAACCGTGGTCCTTCTGGGACTCCCTTGTCCTGTTTACGGATCTGAGGGCCCATATGCAGGTAAAAGATCTTGAGTTCCATCAATTCTCGGTCTGGGCGCGGGTGTCGAACTTACCTGTGGGGCATGGACGAGAGATGTGAGATTCAGAGTGGGGAATACTTTGTGGGTCTGCCAAGGAGTGGATGTGGACAAGGAGGGACTTTGCTGGGGGGACTTTATGAAGATCAGAATCAGGGCGGACATTCGAGTACCCTTACAGAGTCAGCTATGGTTTCGACTATCAGTATCCCAAGTACGAACTCGGTTGGTTATTTCCTATAAACATTTACCTGAGCAATATTTTGGATGTTGTTGTGCGGGTCATCTATTCCCGGTCTGTCTGGTTGTTGGGGGAGTCCGGGGATCGTCGCTGAAAGCGTCGGCGGACCCGAGATCGGCTCTGGAGAAGGAAAAACATGGGAAGGCTACCTCAGGGACGAACTGGACATATATGAGAGGTATGGGAAGAGGGGGCCCCAAACAGGTGGGACCAGGGACACCACCACGTCATCAGGAAAAGGAGATGTATGGAGGACAGGGGGAAAGGGAAGAGGAGATACCAGTAGGATGGCTACCACGTGATCCTTCACCGTCACTGTCTGGGAAGAAAAGGGCGGAGATGGATGAGGACCTTGAGGAGGAGGAAGGTTCATCGGCGTTTGATGGGGCGTCACAGGTAGCGGCGGGGGGCTTCAAGCACCCCCGCCTCCAGGAATGAGTGCTGGGGGACCCAGGGAGGGGTTGGTCGACTGTACCACCTCCCTGGCAGATTGGCGGCAATGGTTCTGCCAACAGTCGATGAGATGCTTCCCTACCATTTCGGAGTCAGCAATCCCGTGTTCAGGAGCCCTAAAACTATCAGTCAAGGGAGGACGACACACACTGACTTACCAGGGGAGTAATCGGTCCACCACTGCAAAGTTATCATCTGATCTGCTCGATCAGTTTCTTGTGGTTGGAGCACACTGTATCGGTGTCTCTGGATGCTACCGTAGTCCCACCCCTCCGACCGCCCTTATGCCCATGAGCAACATTTACTATTCAACACTTGCCTTTCAGTTTTATGTTAGTTTCTTGGTTTGTATGGTGCTAACCGTCTTCGCGGTCACCAAAATGCTTTAATTAATAATATTATCTTTCCACCTAAAAAAAACAAGTTTATGCAAGTTTTATGAAATAAAAATTCGAGTTTTCTTCTGGGAAGAACTTATCGCATTTCAATCTTCATGTGTGTGAATCCTTGAAGTTTTAGTGTTTCGATTTATCATAGACTTTCCATAATCTGTGTGGCGTCATTCAACCCACCATCTATCCTCCTAGTTACTTCGATTCTTCAAAGAGTGTTGTACGACCAGTTGAAGCAATCTCCATCATCGACTCCATCTTCATCCATTGGAACCTTAGAGAGTGTTGTACGACCAGCTAAGGTTCTCCATTCTACCACCACGTTCATGTATCAGTTACCCATCCACAAAAAGAACAAAACGTAATTAACCTAATTTTTTTTCCTCCCACGAATGAATCCAAGCTAACAAACAATGCAAATCTATGACGACTAAAAATGTAATAATGAGGGACTCACATATGGAACTCATGAATTGAGACTCATGTGGTGACCGTATAGAACTGTGATACGAGTCCTTAAATTGAGCTGTGTTCCACAATGTGAGAATTATATATGAAACTCATGAGTTGAGTGGATGTTGAGTTTTTGTTCGTTATCTAGATTCGAAGTGTAAATCGATATTTTTTGTCATAAAAGATATTAAATAAAATTATATAGAACAATAGGAACCTAACGACTACAAATTTGTAAATTTTGAACACCGTTTATACAAAATCAAAATTTTTAAAGACCACGTTACGCGTTTTGGTAGGTTGACCGCGACTTACGTTTAGTGAGTCGTAAATTGTGAAACGCACGCTTTTTACTTTCACAATGGTACGACTCGTGATTCACGATTCACAATTCACGAGTCGCGTATACGAATCGCCTGCTGTACATACTCCAAGTAGTTCTCTTACCTCCTGACGGTCGATTTAGCACGTGCTATCCAATCCAACGGTCACCTTTTCTCTGAGTACATAGGGTATGATGAGGCCGAACCGCATGTTCTACTACATTCTTACACTCCAGAGAGGCCTCTATACCTAGTTTCCGGCACGGAGTTCACACTTTCTAAACCCTAACATCTCCATCGGCGACATTTCTATTCGAGATCAGGTATGCGCATCCCTCACCTTCACTTCCGCAGTTATGAGAAGCTACGATCCTTGGCTTCTTTGTATCTGTCTTGCTAATCGAACCTTGAATTCTCTCAATCACTCTACTGAACTCTGGTACTGTTTTGGGACCATCCATTTTCTGTTTTGAGAGATTGTTTTCTGTACATTGATGCAGATAATTTGTTTGAGGATTCAAGTTTCATAGTTATTCATGGCGGTATGTTAAATGCTACTAACATTTTCGTCCGGAGTTAATGTTTTTATCAAATTTTTAATAGTATATATTCCCTTATTGCTTCCATTCCTGTTGATGTATTTGCTGGACATCTCAGATCGATAGAATTTTTAAAGATGAAGCTAGCGAAGAGAAGGGAGAGCGTGCCAGGATGGTGAGTATATGATAGTCTGGGTCTAGCTTGTCCAAGCCATGGCTTATGATTTAAATTTATTTGTTGCAGCTTTTCTTTTATTTGCATCTCTAATTTCTAATTTGTGTTTTTCATTGTGCTGCAGGCATCTTTTGTTGGTGCAATGGCGATTGCCGATTTGGTTAAGACAACCTTAGGTCCCAAGGGAATGGTAAACTTTCTTCCTTTTCTAGAATGTTCCTATATTTGAGGATGAATGCATGAACTAAAAGCTTTCAATATGTTAAACCTTCCCTTTAAAGTGTTTAGTTTCAACTTGGTTCAGGATAAAATTTTGCAATCAACAGGCAGAGGGAATGCAGTAACTGTTACAAATGATGGTGCCACCATATTGAAGTCCCTTCACATTGACAACCCTGCTGCTAAAGTTCTTATTGGTATCCATACCGATGATGACGTGCCTGTGTATTTATGTGCTTCATGATTGTTGGTGTTTCATACTTAACTATTTAAATCTATGATTTGAAACATCATTTGATGTAAATCCTTAACTATAACATTAGACATTTCAAAAGTACAAGATGATGAAGTTGGTGACGGGACAACTTCTGTTGTTGTTTTGGCTGGTGAGCTTCTAAGAGAGGCAGAAAAGCTAGTTGCTGCGAAGATTCACCCAATGACTATAATAGCAGGTATGCTACTGCAATTGACGCTTTTCGGATTCTGCTGCTTATCTAGTTATTACAGTTTAGGATTTTGTAGACACCTAATGTTCATCTGTGCTTTCTTAGGATAAAATTTCTCCATATAAATGCTCCATGATATATTTACATTATCAAGTGTAATGTTGTAAGATTCGCACGGATAACATTATATATTTTCTTATCGACATTTTTTGTATCCTTGTTGAATTTCAACTTGTGTCTTCGTATGGGTTCAAGCTGGAAGCTTGTTGTCCTGCAAAGCTCCATTGCCGATATGCCTCCTTTGCGCTAGTGTTGTAATCTTGTTTGGCAACTATGTATATATTAGTATTTTCACATATTAATCAGTGTAACTTTTTAGAGAATATTTCAGTATGTGAACTGTCAGCACTTATGAAATGGGTGCAGATTGATTGATCAATTGTCTGTCTACCTGCTTAGAAGTTAAGTTGAAGGCATGTTTCTATTTTGATACAATTCTTTTGTTGGAAGCTTTCGGTTTAAGAGGCATCTTTTATGTATGAGCTTATGTTGTGTTTTTATACTGGTCCTTTTCTGTTGGTCAAGTATTTGTGGTATTCAAACTTTAACGATGTATTTTCGAATTATTAGGCTACAGAATGGCAGCTGAGTGTGCACGCAATGCTTTATTGCAAAAGGTGGTGGATAATAAAGAGGATTCAGGTATTAGTTGTTATTTCTGTTTACAACTATAGATTTATTATTGATTTTGTTCTAAATTTTATTCCTTGCACAACTTCTGGGTTTTCTAGTAATTTCATTCATAATATTTTATGAATATAGAATTTCTTGTGCTATACAGACTAATGAGTTGATGATCGTGCATGTGATTTTTGAATCTTGAATTCCAATTAAGATGTATCGAATTTTTTGTACCTTGCTTGGTAATAAAGACAAATGCTTGACATGGTCGGTAATGCAGAGAAGTTCCGGTCAGACTTGATGAAGATTGCAATGACTACCTTGAGCTCCAAAATTCTTTCACAAGATAAAGAACATTTTGGAAAATTGGCTGTTGATGCTGTCATGAGGCTAAAGGTGAACCTTACTTTTTATGAGGAATTTTTCAAAATGAATGTTGATATGCAGGCCTTTTTGGTGCTTGTGTCTTCAGATGGTTCTATTTTTAAAGGGTTAATTGCTAAAAACTACCTTATGAATTGTCCACATGCAAAAAACTACCTTGTGTATTGTCAATGCTTTTAAAATAACCTATCTTTTGACCACGGTCCTTCGCTGACAAATTTTGGAATATACAGTTAAAATTTGGAGTATTCCGTGAAACGTAGGGACATGGACAATACATAAGGGTAGTTTTCGCGTGTGGACAATAAATAAAAGTAGTAATTTCGTTGAAAAAACTAACTGACAACCATGGTCAAAAGATAGGGTAGTTTTAAAGCATGGACAATTCATAAGGTAGTTTTTCACCCGCAGACAATTCATAAGGTAGGTTTTAGATATTGACACCTTTTTTAATTGTCTTTTGGCTATCTTAACATTGCATTGTTCACCATTTATGATAATCGTAAATTGAATAGTTACATGTGTGTATTGCAATTTCCACAATGGTTGGTTGTTGCATAGGGATGTGGTAGGACTTTTACTTTCTCTTATAAATTTATAGTTATGTTTCTTTCTATTAATTAACCAGTAGTGATTATCTGAACTCCAGAATTGCCCATTGAGATGTGAGCTCACTGAAAAGTAAATGAGTTTTTGATGGTTTATTGTGAATATTAGGATGGTGTCCCCATGGGTTTATTGCGAATATTGGTATGAGGTGGATACTTTAATGAAGGGGCAGATATTGGATTTTGTTAAAAAGTGGTTTATCTGTTTGTGTTATATTGTTGACTTGTATTATGCCCTGGCTGTATAGCATATTCTTTTATCGATATGGTTGGCATATAGAAAAGCTTGATGTGTGCAACACACTGAGCAATGTTTTCTATCCACCCGTATCAAAGAATGGAGGATACCATTTCACATTGTACTTTCTAAACATGACACACCTTTGTGCTTTGGTATTCCCTTATGTTATATTATGTTTCACTATCTATTTTGCTGGTAAAAAACAATGATTATCTATCAGGATTTTCATTTCATGGCTTGTGTTGCTGTCAATGTACTCCCTCTCATTATGACTTCCTTATTTGACATTTTGTAAAAGAATAAGGAGGAATTAAACTATAACCCGACTTTCACACATGCCATCATATCCTACCACGTGCTAGCCAGCTAAGGGTGGGTAGCTAATTAATGGTTAGGTATGATTGATAATTCATGCATGTCATTTTCCGACATCCAAGTTAGGCAAGTAAGGTCACTCATTTTGAGAAGGAGGTAGTATTTTCTTTCCTGATAATGTGCCATTTTACAGGGCAGCACAAACCTGGAGGCCATTCAAATTATTAAGAAGCCTGGAGGATCTCTAAAGGATTCCTTTTTGGATGAGGGGTGAGTTATACTGTATTTTGCTTTGTGTTGAATGCCCACCGATTCTTTTTACTTTCCTTCTGTACTTTGGTGTATTCTATTGATATCGATGTAAATCGTGTTTTCTAACTTGTCAACCATTTGCTTCTCAGATTTATTCTAGACAAGAAAATTGGTGTTGGACAACCAAAACGCATTGAGAATGCAAATATTTTGGTAGCTAATACTGCGATGGATACTGACAAAGTAAAAATTTATGGGGCACGTGTTCGTGTTGATTCAATGGCCAAAGTTGCGGAGATTGAAGGTGCTGAGAAGGAAAAAATGAGGGAAAAGGTGAAGAAGATTATTGGTCATGGAATTAATTGTTTTGTCAACAGACAGTTGATTTACAATTTCCCAGAGGAACTCTTTGCTGATGCTGGTATACTTGCAATTGAGCATGCTGATTTTGATGGTATCGAGCGCCTGGCTCTAGTTACTGGGGGTGAAATTGCATCCACCTTTGATAATCCGGAGTCTGTCAAACTTGGCCATTGCAAGCTTATTGAAGAAATCATGATTGGGGAGGATAGGTTGATACATTTTTCTGGTGTTGAGTTGGGTCAGGCATGCACTATAGTACTAAGAGGTGCAAGGTACATGCTCTTGTTCATCAGCTGTCATCTTCTTGAATGATAATTCTTGTATATATTAGTGTTTGTCTTGTTGAGATATACGAGGCCATGTCAAAATATCTGTTTTGGCCCAACTTTAGTGCTCAAGTTGTGTTTCTTTGTACCTCATTTGAATTTTACATTCTGATGTGTTTTTTTTGGCAGCCATCATGTGCTTGATGAGGCTGAAAGGTCTTTGCATGATGCTTTGTGTGTGCTGTCTCAGACGGTCAATGACAGCAGGGTTTTGCTTGGTGGTGGATTTCCGGAGATGGTGATGGCGAAGGATGTCGATGAGCTTGCCTGGAAGACTCCTGGGAAGAAATCTCATGCTATTGAGGCATTCTCCCGTGCACTTATAGCCATCCCAACAACCATCGCTGACAATGCTGGTTTAGACAGTGCAGAGTTGGTTGCTCAGCTTCGTGCGGAGCACCATAAAGAAGCGTGCAATGCTGGGATTGATGTCATCTCTGGATCTGTAAGTATAGAAACTTAGTCTGCAAAGTGATTACTTTGAATCATGCTCTATTCTTGCTGGGCAGTTATGATTTGAAGGTTTAGCTCGCAATGCTGTATGTATAAAATATTTATGCATCCAACTAAAATATTAGCTTCCTTGTGTAGTAGCTGACTGCCAATGAATTAATTAGTAAAATCTGTAATCACCAATAGTTGGTGACATGATTTTGTTATTGGTAATATTAGATATTTGCTCAAATAGTTAAGAATTCCTGAGATTTGCATGCTCCTCACTCATTTGGGATGGTTACAGGTAGGAGATATGGCTGAGTTGGGGATCTCTGAATCCTTTAAGGTTAAGCAAGCTGTGTTGCTTTCTGCGACTGAGGCTGCTGAAATGATTCTTAGAGTTGATGAAATCATCACTTGTGCTCCACGGAGGAGAGAAGATAGGATGTGATGTGATGGATAGATAAGTTTGGCCGTTTATTCTGATAGAACGAAGTATTGTGTGGGCATATCATCCTATGTTTAAGCTCTACCTGTTGGATTGTGTTAAAAACTTGTAATGTTTTGTTTGAATTAAAAGGGTATTGGATTTGTTGTGAAGGGAAAGTGTATTCAGGTGTTTGTGTGCTTGCCCTTGCTGCTGAGTAGGAAAAATTCAGTTCGTCGGCTGCCAAAGACTTGATTCAATGGTCTTGGCATTAGTTCGAATGAGTTCAAGCATGGAGTTTCATTATAGTACCTCCACTTTGTTTGAGACTATTCAATGGTTTGGGCAATTGTCTTGGAAGTTTTGAAATTTGTATTTAGAACAGAAGGTAATGAATGATAGATATCTTCACGGCTGCGTTACTTGTTTTTTCCACCCATAACTAATATCTGTTATTAGCTGATTCACTCAAGCAGGGCTTTGCAGTTGCATCTTGTTTTAGAGTTTCTTTTTCGTGTGAACAGTAACATGGTAAATCCTAGTCCTGCACCTCCACTGTCTTTTTTTTTTTGAATTTTATTTTATCTATAAAGAAAATTTAAAAAAACCCATCTCGTAGAGGATGAAAGACGAGAAAAACAGGCGAAGCCCTTACAACAAAAAGCACGGAATTAGTTTCGGCTAAAACAAAAACCATAAGAGGACTAAACATGTTTCACCCTCAACGTAAACAATAGATTCTGGAATGATCGAATAAGTACAAATAAGGAGCGTTCCTCTGATAGAAACCTCGACAACCCAACAAGAGCTTAAACCAGACAACCACACTCAAACAATTAGATTTCACAACCATCAAACATTTACTAAGTAAACATAAATTAGGCCTAGAACCCGGATTTTACAACCATGAAGCACAAAAGAGTAAAAAAAAAGGTCTACAACTCGGATTTTTCAACCATTAAGCCCAAGCGATAGTTAAATACACCTAAATAACTGCCAGAATTGTAGAACACTATGTCTCATCAGGATCATCAACCTCTCACACAGACTGGTTGACGATCACTAACAAGCCGCCGACCAATACCGCAACGACAGAGACAAACCCAGAGGGCTATACCCAGCAGAACTCATTGTACCGTAATAACGATTATGAAGGTAATAATCCAATAGACACAATAATCATTCGCCTACAGCCAATACATAAAAACCGACGAGCCCTAACCATCGAAGTGGAAAAAAACAGATAAAAACCAAGCAGAAGATGATAAAGGGACAATAATGGGGACACAAAACTTAAGCAGCTAAGATGGTGTACCAATAAACCTCACCTCAAGAAGGAGGCATCGAGAGTCACACCGAGCCGTCTGGACAACGTCGGCACCAAGCCGTGACGGGACCCCAAATCAAGCCACGACCATCACTAAGGAGCTACCGTCGGAGCAACGACGGAGACCACTCCAGATCTCGAAGCAAACGCTACCAAACGAAGACCAACACTAGCCAGACGAAGAATAAGCCAACTAGATCACGGACTCACACCGACGATCACTCAGCCAACAATTCTCATAGTAGACACTACTAGTCGGTGGCCAATCCCAGACCGACGAAAAGCAACTGACGTCAGACCACCAGAACAAACATATCTGAGCAAAAACACTAGGGACAGGTTGGGAACATAAACCAGAGAGACGGAGAGGAGGCCAAAACAATCAAGGCGGGAGGAGCGACCAAAATTTTTACCACACATGCCGGATCTGGGAACGTAAGGGGAAAGTATGAGGAGGAGAAGGAGAAGCAGGGAACAAATGAGGAAGAAAGAAGAGGAGAGATGGGAGGAGAATGCGAACAACCGTCACCGACAGCTTCAATGGAGAGGAAGCCACTGTAGTCACCGATAAAGGAGAGTTGCGGCGACTTGAAGCGAGAGGTAGGGTTTTGTTTTTGAGAGTTTCAAAGAAAGAGCGCCACGTCTCTTATCCATTAACATAATGGGATAAAGCCTCCTACTATAACTCGCAATAAATCCTAATTTTCCCTGAACTTCGGTTTCACTTCCTACCTATGACTATCCGCATTTTTTGAGGACAAATTTCATTGTAATACCCCGCGAAAGTTTTATCTTCATTATAATACCCTACACTGTTTTTTTCGTTTCCAGTACCTTGGAAAAGTTTTATTTTCGATTTAGTACCCCGCGAAAGTAATCATATTTTTTATTTCAAAAAATAAGATTTTTATTTTCAAAAATCATTTTTTATTTAGTGAAAATAAAGTTATTTAATAAGTTTGTATTAAATAAAAAATATTTTCTTAAAATAAAAAAATCTTATTTTTAGAAATAAAACTGATTTTTAAAATATTTTTGAAATAAAATAAAATATTATATATGTTGTAAGAACCACCCTAGGTCGATCCCGGTCGAACCAGTGATTTTTGGCGAGAGTTGACTTTCGGTCGGAAAAGTCAACCGATGACTCCGGGAGTCATTTGTGACCTTTCCGGGGCCCAAAAAGCTTAGCCGTCGTTACGGTTAGCTTAGTTGGGTCATTTCCTTTCAAATGACACCTTTTGTGAAAAAATCAAACCCGGGTCAAACTACGTCGATTTCAGAGTTTTAACGAATAAAAATATTATGAGCTGAGATATTTTTGGGTAGGAGTGGTCCCCACATGGACACATGTCCATGCTAGATTGGAGGGGAAGAAAAGTGGGAGAAAAGACCAATTGGTCCCCACTTAAGGACAAAGGAGAGAGAGAGGGGCTAAAGGACGAAAGGGATATTTCCACCTTGAGGATAAAATCACATGGGGCAACAAATTCAGCATTTTCCCCCTTGTTGGCCGAACACCATAGCTAGAAGAGAGAGAAACAATTTCTCCATTGAAGCTCCATTGCTTGAAGAAGAAGAAAGGGAGTTCCTTTAGGCCATTGCTTCACCAAATCTTCTCAAAAACATAACCATCTTCATCATCTCATCATTCCAAATGTAAGTAAGCTCTCACAATCTCCTTTCAATCCATTTGAAGTTATGGGTTTCCATAGAAATTGCATGAAATGGTTAGGTTTTTAGTTATTGTTGTTAGATGTTTGTTTATGAGAAGAAAATGGATGATTTATGTAGAAATCATTTGGGGTTTTGTGTTTTTGATGAAACCCACCTGGGGTCTTGAAACTTTGGAGTGTTAGAGGTGGAATTTGAAGTTCTAAAGCTTAAAATTGGTGTTGTGGAGAACCTAGAACTAGTTAGGATTTTATTGGAAGAAAGGAAGTATTTTTCCGGCGACCAGAGGTTCGCCGGAGCTCCGGCCAGTCGTCGGAATCCGGCCATCGGAGGAAGGGAGGACCGGCCATAGCCGACCACTTTTGGACCGTGACCGGTTCGGCCACCAACGGCCATGTGTGGCAGAGGGGCCCACATGGCCGGGAATTAGTGGGTTTGTACTTGGACGGTCTTGGGTGAACCTCGAGACGTTAATTTCACACCCGGAACGAATTATGGATGTGATTTGTGAAATTTCGGGAAAAACTATTAGAAACTTTAATTACAAATTTAGAGCGCTCGGACCTCGGAATTTAATTCCGTCAAGTACGTTGGAACAAGTAAATTTATTTATGAACGATAGAAACGAAAAGGAAATTTTTTGGAGTCTCGAGGGACGTTTTCCCGATTTAGTGCAAAATGGACCTTCCAGGCCCATTTCGACAAGTTGAGCAATTGAGATTAGTTTGGGTATTTCCCTCTCTAAAACCGCTTTTGAATTAGCATTAATTCAAGGATTGCCTTTGATCTTAGACGTTGGAACCGAGCTCGGCGGAGGAGACTTTTGGGCATCTTTAAGTGACTAAGCGTTTGGAAAGCGATCGAGGTAGGGAAGAGTATTAATTTCCGCTTTTAAATTAAAGAATGTTAATAATATGCATATAGGACGTTAATAACCGGAAGAGTCTTAGCTTGCATATAAGATGTGATTCACTAGAATATCCGCTTTCAATTATGGGAATTGCTGTGCTGTAGAATCACATGTGGCCATGTCGGGCCTTAGGATTGTGTGTTGGTTGTGTTTGATTGTGGTTAAGAGTCCTTAACGTCGATAAAGGGTATATTCGTTGGTTAATTTAAGAATCATAGTATGCTATATGAATTATGATGAATGTGATATGAATGGTTGTCTCGTGATATGGTTGAATGAATGGATGTGATGAATGTGATATGAATGGTTGTTTGTGATATGATCGGGTGAATGATAGACTGATGTGGTGTGATTGGTAAGTTATGGTGGTAAGTTGTAACGGTATGATAAGTTCGGTGTGACATGTTTGGCATGGTATGGTGTGGTGTGACTTGTACCCCATGCTATGGGAAGATACCCGACCGAGGTGTGTGCCGGTCCGGTATGTTGTTTATGTGATTTACCCCGATGTGCGTTTCCGGGAAGACCGAGGTGCGTTTCCGGTATAATGTTTACCCCGATGTGTGTTCCGGGAAGACCGATGTGCATTTCCGGTATATTGTATTGCTTGTTTACCCCGATGTGTGTTCCGGGAAGACCGACGGTGCATTCCTGTATATTGTATTATTTGTTTACCCCGATGTGTGTTCCGGGAAGATCGACGGTGCATTGCAGTATATTGTATTATTTGTATGCCCCGATGTGTGTGTCCGGGAAGACATCAAGACCGATGTGTATTCCGGTACGATGTGGTTGAGTCGTGCCGCGTGATCCGGCGTATTATTGAACACTTGCTGTGTGTATGGTTATTAGTGATTGACTGTGTGTGGTTACTAGTTGGTACACTGTAGTTGCTTATGCCCGTTAAGTGATTCTTGTGTGATTCGAGTGTAATGTTATGGGGTTCGACAACGAACTGTACGTTGTAAATGTTGAGTTGTGCATGGTGATCGGATTGTCATGGGTACTTGTTTTATTTTGTGGGATATCGGATTCGAGTAATGTTCGTAATGATCTTAGCGGTATAGTGTCCCAGGGTTGGGTGTTGAGAACTGTCCGGTGTACTTTCTTATGTCCATATGATGTCGGGTTTGGGTGACGTTTGTAGTCGATGTCGTAGAAGATTGTCCTACTATTTATAGGGTTCTATATCTCGGATCTATTATCGATATTTTTGTGCTCCTTTTGGTTTATGTTGTTGTTGTTGTTGTCGTTATTTAATAAGTGTTAGGAATCGAGTAATTATGGCGACGAAACGGAAGACCTTTCCCGTTACTACTTTTTCCTACTGAGCGTAAGCTCACCCCCTCTGTTTTTAGTGTTTTACAGGTTTCGATGGGGAGTCAGTTTAGAGGACGTCTCAGAGCTCGGTAGCTCTTCGAGGGTCTGTGGGTTATCTTTTAGTAGAGACGTACTCTCTGTTTTTTGTACTAAACACTGTTTTCTTATTTGAATTCGAGCGTTTGACTCGCAGAATTTTATTGAGATTTGGAACTAAAATGCGAAGTTATATTTCTTTAATTTCCTTTTATTATTATTATTATTATTATTATTTTATCGTTACTTAGTTCACCTCTCGAGTCCGGCCAAAACCGGATTTGGTGCGTGACAATTTTGTATCAAAGCCTGGTTTTTCAAAACTTCGGACCCAACGTCGTTTAGGTGGGTAGAGTTAAGTCGTTGGGGTTCTAGTGTTTGGTTACGCAAATCAGAAATGTCCTACGCGTATATCCGAGACGATAAGAGTCTCGAGTAGTGAACTACTTGTTTGGGTTTTACCTTGTAGTGGATTTTGCTGTGTGCCTTGGTTGAACTATTGTACCGATCGACTGAGATCGAGGTTAAGGTATTGTTGTGCTGTGTGCCTTGGTTGAAATGGTATGTCGATCGATTGAGATCGAGGTTGACTTATTTATGACTTGTGGGTCTTAATTGAGTGATCGTTTGTTGGGTTGCCGCCGTGGTCGGCCGTTGATCGATTGGTTAAGTGTGAAGTGTTGACTTGATGGGGTGATACTCGTGTGATTTCCGAGACCCGAGGTGTAAGGTTACGATGCCTTGCTGTGTGCTATGCTGTGCTGAGTGATTTGTACAAAATGTGAATTGAATGTCCCGCGTAAGCGGATGGTTAGTGGAATTTTCCAACGGGTCATGCCCAAATTTCTTCAAAACTGAAGTGTTTGTACTATCACGGGTTGACTCAGGGGCGCCACTGTAGTCAAACGTGATAGGGGGATGTCAAGTAGTTACAACGTAATTCGGGGACGCCTGAAACATGTTGTAACGACACGATATCGACATGAATGTTATGTTAGAAAGAGAAAGTGTTGAGGACCATGAAACCGAGTTGTGATTTGTACTTGTGGAGTTAAGTTGACGTTGAGACGTCTATGAAATGGCTGTGACGTGAACTGTGAACTGTATGACTCCTGTGTGGATTGTTGAATTGCGTGATTGATTGTGTGAGACGCACAAGTGTGCGGACTTCTGTGATTATATGAGATTAACTATAACTATACTAAGACTAAGTATATTGTTGGTCCAAGTATGACCTTTGTGAAACGTGTGTGAACGTCAGCGTTTTAAGCGTGTCGCTTTATGCGAGGTTAAGAAACTGAATATGTGCGTTATCCGTGCAACGGATATACGACATGACGCCTACCTATGTTCCCCGAGGCACTAGGAGACGACCAGCTAAAGGCCGAGGGCAGCCACCTGCCGTTGGGTCGGCAGGGGCAACCAATGCCCAAGGTGACTCCGTTGAGGAGCACGTGAGAGTTGATGCAGGACCTTCAGGGCTCCCGCCCAGAGTCCCGCCGGTCGCAGAGCCGACCCAAGCGACCACTCTGGAGGAGCTGGTTCGCATAGTTTAGAGTCTAGCGGTAATCATCGCCCAGTGGGAGGCTACGGCCCCGACACCAGAGACTGTGCCTGCAGCCACTGCTGTGAGGCCGAGTCAGACTGATCGCTACACAGCCCAGGCGCTGAGAGACTTTCTCAGGCTGGGTACACCCGTCTTTTCCGGGGAGCCAGATCCCGAGGCAGCCAAGAGATGGCTGGAACGGATTACCCGCAACTTGGATACATCGAGGATCCTGGACGGTCACTTGAGGGTATCCTTTGCAGCATTCCAGCTGGAGGGCGATGCGTACCACTGGTGGCATCGCGAGGAGGTTCGAGTTGGAGACGACTTTCAGTTGTTCAGCAGGCTGTTCCTGGAATAGTATTTTCCGAGGTCAGCACGAGACGACAGACATCAGCAGTTCCTGGAACTGCGACAGGAGGGGATGACAGTCTCGGAGTACGAGGCGAGATTCACCTCCTTGTCCCGCTTTGCACCGGAGATGGTGTCGACCGAGTCTCACCGTTGTAGACGGTTCGAGGGAGGGGTTCGCCCCGCGATTGTGGATCGGGTCACAACATTGAGGACCAAGGTGTATTCGGAGCTAGTGGATCAGGCATTGGCCGAAGAGCGACACTTTCGAGAGACAGCCAGGGTTCGGGAGAGCAGGCCGAGACCGAGTGGCTTTCTGAGGCCGTCTGAGGGCCGCGATCCGAGGAGGCAAAGGACCTCAGGATCTTTCCGGGCACTAACCAAGTCTGGTGGGACGCGACGGGTCAGAGCAGTGGTGTCCGTTGGACCTGCCCTGCTATAGTTGTTGTGCCCCCTGTGCAGGTAGATGGCTCATCTGGCCTGAGATTGTCCGAGGAGTAGTGGACCTACATGCCACCCAACGGATTGTCCGACGAGGTTCGAGGAGAGTCCGCGTACCGACGAGAGGACATGCTACAAGTGCGGCCGAGTAGGACACATATCTACTGTGTGTACAGAGCGGGTTAGAGGAGTGCCAATGCCGCGACATCAGCAGGCGTAGACCAGACAGTCACCATCGTTCCGCCCGCGTCAGGCTTAGACGCCGAGGATCCCACGATAGGCAGCGAGCGCGCCAGCACCGAGACGTCAGCGGAGAGCTCCACCGCAGATGACCCTTCCACCACCCCCGAGAGGAGGACCTCAGGCACCGCGGACCCGAGTGTACGTGGTTGACGGTTCCCGAGCTGAGGGACATGATCCCGATCATGAGATCGCTCGGGGTACGTGCTTACCATTTAAATTTGGGTATCATTTTTTTTGTTACTTGAATACCCCGCTTGTTTATTTCTTCGTGGTTGCTTTATGTTGGGACGGAAATTAGAACCGTTAAGCCCACCCCGTGCCTTAGCACGCCGGATGGGGGTGTTGTAATGCCGATTAATGTTAATCGTGAGTATGAAAGTAGAGTAGCAGACCGTCATTTTTCCTAATGACCTTTCCGTAATGGATTTTCTTCCTTCGAGCGTGACGAGAGAGTTATGAGGACCAAATTGTGAGGTATCAAGCGTTCTTCGATTGTTATCAGCGGCGAGTGCCCGAGCGGCGGAGGGCCGCAACAATACCAATACGCAGTTAGACCGGTCAGAGGAGGGGGCGACCATGCCGAGCCGACAGTTACCTCGAGTAGTGTACGTTTTCCCTAAGGGTCGTTTCGGAGGAGTTGATCGGATTGCCGCTAGTTCGCGAGTTCGAGTTCGGGACTAACCTGAGACCAGAGACGACGCCGAAGATCGTGAGCATGTAGCGGATCGAGGAGAGTGTTTGTGCCGCTTAGCAGTAGAGACGACGTATTACGAGAGCCACATCATTCGTGTCTTACGGTGCAGACGGGTAGCACCGAGAGGTACATCGACATCAGGCGACATTCCCGGCGGAGCAGGATGCGGAGAGCGAGAGCAGAGTTCGTTTCGGGGCGTATCTTATGTCAACAAGTGAAGGCCGAACGCTAGCGTCCCGCGAGGACTAGTACTACCACTACGAGTGCACAATAAAAGTGAGAACATCTCACGATGGAGTTTGATATCAGTTAGCCGAGTACGACTACCACAGAGCTTACAGGCCAGTAACAAGATGACACCGTACAAAGCATGTTGTGGTGGGTCGAGTCAATTTCCCTTACGTGGCACAGGGGAAGGTTAAGAGTTGACTCTTGTTGTTCCTGAGTGGTTCGAGAGAGGATTGAGGGGTCGCGCAGACCGTGAGCGATTAGGGACCGCGCAGAGTCGACGTGGGAGAGCGAGGTTGAGGTGCGCGCGAGGTACCGAAAACCGTCCAATCCTTGAGAAGACGATGCTTGAAGTGTACTCATTAATGTAGTGACATGGACGAAACGACGTATACGTTGGTTCGATTGGTAGTATGTGAGAAAGTGTCGACGGTAAGTGCAATATCAATGGTTGGATAATCTTCGATGATCGATCATGGTTGTGTGTTACCTCTTGTTGAGTGTGATTATGGTAACGCCGGACTTGTGTGTGTTTCGAGGTACGTCTATCTTCCGACTAGGTGTCGGTAAGAGGTACTATCGTTTCCTGTTGAGGTACGCCGGTCGTCCGACTAGATGTCGGTAGAGTATGCTGTTGTTCCAAACCGTGCAGTGAGTATGAGATCCATTGTCATGATGAATGCATCTGTGTATTACTTTCTTGTATATTTGTTTGTGGTTAGTTGTGACGTAACCGTGTTTGAGTTCCGGTGTGAACTGTCCGAGTAACGGTTACTAAGTGAGCAGTCGAGGAGAATTGTCTGTGTGTTGGTTCCGTATTAGGTTCGAATTGAGAAAGGTTCCGGTATGATACCTATACCGACGGAGGATTCCGGTATATGATATCTAGACCGATGTTGTGTGTGGCGGTACGATATCTATACCGATGGAGGATTCCGGTATAGGATATCTAGACCGATATTTTGTGTCCTAGTGTGTTTTGGTAATAACCGACTGGGTGTATTTACTCGGTGATTCTTTGAGTTATGGTATGAGCTGGTACATTGTGAAATTGTGAATTGTTGAGTAGGGTTGTTTTCACACGCTAAGTGTGGTGTTTGGATAAGTAGTGTGATCAAGTGAAGTACGGTTAAGTGTGTTACGTCCGTTTTTAAAATTCGAGGACGAAATTCTTTTAAGGGGGTAGATTGTAAAAACCGCCCCAGGTCGATCCCGGTGATTTTTGGCGAGAGTTGACTTTCGGTCGGAAAAGTCAACCGATGACTCCGGGAGTCATTCGGGACCTTTTCGGGGCCCAAAAAGCTTAGCTGTCGTTACGGTTAGCTTAGTTGGGTCATTTCCTTTCAAATTTCACATTTTGTGAAAAAGTCAAACTCGGGTAAAACTATGTCGATTTCAGAGTTTTAACGAATAAAAATATTATGAGCTGAGATATTTTGGGGTAGGAGTGGTCCCCACATGGACACATGCTAGCTTGGAGGGGAAGAAAAGTGGGACATTTCCACCTTCAGGATAAAATCACATGGGGCAACAAATTCAGCATTTTTCCCTTTGTTGGCCGAACACCATAGCTAGAAGAGAGAGAAACAATTCCTCCATTGAAGTTCCATTTCTTGAAGAAGAACAAATGGAGGAAAAGGGAGCTCCTTTGGGCCATTGCTTTACCAAATCTTCTCAAAAACATCACCATCTTCATCATCTCATCATTCCAAAGGTAAGTAAGCTATCACAATCTCCTTTCAATCCATTTGAAGTTATGGGTTTCCATATAAATTGCATGAAATGGTTAGGTTTTTAGTTATTGTTGTTAGATGTTTGTTTATGAGAAGAAAATGGATGATTTATGTAGAAATCATTTGGGGTTTTGTGTTTTTGATGAAACCCACCTTGGGTCTTGAAACTTTGGAGTGTTTGAGGTGGAATTTGAAGTTCTAAAGCTTAAAATTGGTGTTGTGGAGAACCTAAAACTAGTTAGGATTTTATTGGGAGAAGTATTTTTCCGGCGAACAGAGATTAGCCGGAGCTTCGGCCGGTCGTCGAAATCTGGCCATCGGAGGAAGGGAGGACCGGCCATAGTCGGCCAAAGGGATGACCGGCCATAGCCGGCCACTTTTGGACCGTGACCGGTCCGGTCCGGCTACCCACGGCCATGTGTGGCCGTGGGGCCCACATGGCCTGGAATTAGTGGTTTCGTACTTGGACGGTCCTGGGTGAACCCCAGGACGTTAATTTCACACCCGGAACGAATTATGGATGTGATTCGTGAAATTTTGGGAAAATCGATAAGAAACTTTAATTACGAATTTAGAGTGCTCGGACCTCGGAATTTAATTCCGTCAAGTATGTTGGAACAAGTAAATTTATTTATGAACGATAGAAATGAAAAGGGAAATTTTTGGAGTCCCGAGGGACGTTTTCCCGATTCATTGCAAAATGGGCCTTCCGGGCCCATTTCGACAAGTTGAGCAACTGAGATTAGTTTGGGTATTTCCCTCTCTAAAACCACTTTTGAATTAGCATTAATTCAAGGATTGCCTTTGATCTTAGACGTTGGAACCGAGCTCGGCTGAGGAGACTTTTGGGCATCTTGAAGTGAATAAGCGTTTGGAAAGCGATCGAGGTAGGGAAAAGTAGTAATTTCCGCTTTTAAATTAAAGAATGTTAATAGTATGCATATAGGACATTAATAACCGGAAGAGTCTTAGCTTTCATATAGGATGTGATTCACTAGAATAACCGCTTTCAATTATGGGAATTGATGTGTTGTAGAATCGCATGTGGCCATGTCGGGCCTTAGGATTGTGTGTTGGTTGTGTTTGATTGTGGTTAAGAGTCCTTAACGTCGATAAAGGGTATATTCGTTGGTTAATTTAAGAATCATAGTATGCTATATGAATTATGATGAATGTGATATGAATGGTTGTCTCGTGATATGGTTGAATGAATGGATGTGATGAATGTGATATGAATGGTTGTTTGTGATATGATCGGGTGAATGATAGACTGATGTGGTGTGATTGGTAAGTTATGGTGGTAAGTTGTAACGGTATGATAAGTTCGGTGTGACATGTTTGGCATGGTATGGTGTGGTGTGACTTGTACCCCATGCTCTGGGAAGATACCCGACCGAGGTGTGTGCCGGTCCCGTATGTTGTTTATGTGATTTACCCCGATGTGCGTTTCCGGTATAGTGTTTACCCCGATGTGTAGCTGGGAAGACCGATGTGCGTTTCCGGTATATTGTATTGCTTGTTTACCCCGATGTGTGTTCCGGGAAGACCGACGGTGCATTCCGGTATATTGTATTATTTGTTTACCCCGATGTGTGTTCCGGGAAGACCGACGGTGCATTCCGGTATATTGTATTATTTGTATGCCCCGATGTGTGTGTCCGGGAAGACATCAAGACCGATGTGTATTCCGGCACGATGTGGTTGAGCCGTGCCGCGTGATCCGGCGTATTATTGAACACTTGCTGTGTGTATGGTTATTAGTGATTGACTGTGTGTGGTTACTAGTTGGTACACTGTAGTTGCTTATGCCCGTTAAGTGATTCTTGTGTGATTCGAGTGTAATGTTATGGGGTTCGACAACGAACTGTACGTTGTAAATGTTGAGTTGTGCATGGTGATCGGATTGTCATGGGTACTTGTTTTATTTTGTGGGATATCGGATTCGAGTAATGTTCGTAATGATCTTAGCGGTATAGTGTCCCAGGGTTGGGTGTTGAGAACTGTCCGGTGTACTTTCTTATGTCCATATGATGTCGGGTTTGGGTGACGTTTGTAGTAGAGGTCGTAGAAGATTGTCCTACTGTTTATAGGGTTCTATATCTCGGATCTATTATCGATATTTTTGTGCTCCTTTTTGTTTATGTTGTTGTTGTTGTCGTTATTTAATAAGTGTTAGGAATCGAGTAATTATGGCGACGAAACGGAAGACCTTTCCCGTTACTACTTTTTCCTACTGAGCGTAAGCTCACCTCCTCTATTTTTACTGTTTTACAGGTTTCGATGGGGAGTCAGTTTAGAGGACGTCTCAGAGCTCGGTAGCTCGTTGAGGGTCCGTGGGTTATCTTTTAGTAGAGACGTACTATCTTTTTTTTTGTACTAAACACTGTTTTCTTATTTGAATTCGAGCGTTTGACTCGCAGAATTTTATTGAGATTTGGAACTAAAATGCGAAGTTATATTTCTTTAATTTACTTTTATTATTATTATTATTTTATCATTACTTAGTTCACGTCTCGAGTCCGGTCAAAACCGGATTGTGGGCGTGACATATGTATCTATGTCTATATACATATATATAATAAAAACATGATATATAGATATTTTAAAACAACATATGATTTTTATGGTAAAATTTTAAAATTTGACAATAAATGAAGGGCAATTTTGACATTTCATGATTTTTATGGTTTGAGGAACCAATGACATTGTTTGAAAATTTGATTGTTAGTGAGGCCTTCTACAGGGGGTCAATTCCCTACTGCGCGAAATCACACTCACTAGCCCGAGAAGAGCAGTCATTTCGTTTTGCTTTGTTTTGTCTGTCTATCCGAGCATTAGAGATTCAGTTTGTGTTGCCGCCGGTTGGAGTTGAGGTCACTGGTTGAGTAAAATCATCAATAAAAATGAGAAAGTATTTATAACCAGAAACTGCTGCTTTCACTGGTTTCATTTCTTAATCGTATATTCAAGCATTCAATTCCAGTGAGCTGACACTAACTTTTTTGAGTAGAGAGAATCCTTCCATGGATTGGTAATAAGGCTAGCTAATTCAAAGTCAGGTCAGAAGGCAGAGAAGAACGAGACCGTAAGGTGACGAAGTATACCGGGGTCCTAAGACACTGGGAGCGGAGTTGCAGAGGGGTCCGCAGGAGGCTGAGTTGTAAGACGAGGGAAGGGGCATATTATCATATAGAAAGAAGCAAGCGTAGCGAATCACATAGAGTTGCCCAATTCTTCCAGCGCGCGGATAGATAGGGCTCAGGGGATGGATGTCTGAGCGGTTGAAAGAGTCGGTCGCCCTCCGCCGCCGTCACCACCACCGTTGATCATTTTCTATATGGGTCGGGAAAACCCGAACTGAACAGGCATACGAAGAATAGGGGTATTTTGCACTTTTTATGTTTTTTGGATTGAAAATTAATTGAAAAGTAAAGACGGGTACTAAATTGAAAATATGAATTTTCTAGGGTACTAGAAACGAAAAAAAAACAGTATAGGATATTATAATAAATAAAAAATTTGCAAGGTGTTGTAATGATTTTTTTTTTTTACAAAGAAAATCTAGTGTATTCCATTGGACATCAGGACTCCCTTAAAATGAGTAGGGACATGTCAAAATTTCCCTCACGACTAACCCAAATTTGATTTTCAAGTTTGTACTATGTTTCATCTTCTTCCGATTCATTATTCTATCACAGCGAAGTTGGAACCTCTTAACTGCGACCTCATCCAACGAAGAGTGACGAACACATAAGAGGTGGAGTTGAAGCACACCTTGAACCACAAGTGGATGAAGAACTTGAAAACCCTAATCGAAGGTATGTACTTCACTGAGGAGGTTAGGGTTCCGATTGATGAACTTTTTAATGTCAAGGTTTCGGTTCTTTGTCTAGTTTGCTATGTATTCTCTGATTCTCTGATGAACCGAGGAGGCTATGATTCTTTGATGAAGAAGAAATTATGGTTCTCTGATGAAGAGAAAATTATGATTCTCTAGTTTTTAAAAATTGCTATTATTGGATTTTTAGGCTCCAAAATGGTACTCAAATTATTAGCTTTTGTTTGTGCTATTACTTGTTAATCGTAGACATGTTTAAACTTAAACATTTTTAGTTTAGCTTAAAATAAAACCATTATGTATATACATATATGAACAGTAATGAATGAATAGATTGATACATATATGTGACTATGCTGATAAATGTCAAACAACTCTGCACTTTTTTATTTTGTTATGATTTGCGAGTACGCCTACGTAAAAAGAGATTACATGATAACTGCATTAGTTATTGATCATTTAAGTAAAATCGTTGGGTGAGGTTTGGGTTTCGCAAGAACGTCTTCTCTCTTTCAGGTGTCGCCTCACATTAATTTGATCCATTTTAGCCAGTTTTTCGTCTTTTACATGTCAGTTTTCCGAGATCTAAAACAAGTTTTACTTCTTATGGATAGGATCCAACTACACCTCCTTTGGACTTCCACTTTGACTGGGAGTTGTTTGGCTAAGGTCAGTTGGGATATAGTGTGTCGTTTTAAGTTCGAATGGGGTCTTGGTGTCCCCAACCTGGATGCGGTCAATAAAAGCTTGCTCCTGAAGTGGTTGTTGTGGTTTGCCACATAGCGAACTTATTTATGGGGAGGGTGTTGTGCGCTCGTCATGACTGGGTCGAGTTTGAGAGGAATCTCTCTTGTCTTCCGCCCGTCCATCGTTCTATAGTAAATCTATTACCCGAAAAACTGAATACAAGGATTCACCCCGGAGACCAATTGGATTTATAGAAATGAACCGACGTGATTCAATTTCTACGAACACCAATAACTTGATTATCCAACCACCGATCCTTGAACCTAATCGATAATCGTAAATGTCTAATAAGATGAAAATATCGAACAATTAATAAAGTGCTGAAAATAAATAGAGAACCCAATTTTATGTGGTTCGACAAGATGCCTACATCCGAGGGAAAACAACGAGCTCCTTGTATTAATCGAGACACAAGCTGAGAATTACACAAGTCCTGTTCTCTATTTCTCAATACAAGACGGTAATCCAAAAAAGAAAAATGCTATCTTTTGTTACCAATAATTAACTCAAAGAACTCACATTTGCTTTAGAAAATTGCAAGAACAAAATTGCTCTACTTTTCTTGGATTGGGTTCCACTTTCTTGAAAGAAAAACCATATGTACTCTGATGGCTTTGAGTTTTAGGTAACCTCTTTGGCTATATATACCAAGAGAGAAGAATAAACTATTTATGAATTAAGGAAAAGAAATTTGGGTTGGTTATGTTTAATTGAGGCCAGAGCTCTCTCTAAACAACCTTGTGTCATTAAGGTCAGAGCTCTCTCTAAACGAGCTCGTTACAACAACATATTACGGCCCTATAACGTGATCCCGAAGGTAGGACCTTAACAAATGGTGTCAAAGCCTGGTTATGGAGCCACCGAAATCATTGGAACAAAAGTTCGACAAATTTATGGCAATATATATTGTTGACCAGGTAGCATATCGTGCTGATCAAGCCAAGAAGGAGGCTCAGTTCCGAGAGTTGGTGGTTCGGATCAATTCCTTGTCTGGCAAGGCACCGACGAATCGATAGGTGGAGAATTCCGCGGACAGCGGATAACAGCGAGAAACCCTAGTTTCTTCTATAACGTTATCCATGGAGTTCTGTGGTGTTGCAGTTAAGGCTGAGGAGACAGTTAAAGTGAACTTTGATGATTGGAGGCGGTTTCATCTGTCCCAGGCTACTCTTGGCGAGTCAAGGGAGGAAAGGGGTACGTATTCTATATTTGTCTTTGTGAAAGTTGGCCACCAGAAGCATGTTTTTGGAAATCTATTGGCTGCTGAAATTGGGAATCCAGTTCCTAAAGCTAAGGAAACTGCGGGGAAGAACAAGACTTTGACTGAAGAAAAGATCAATGCTAATGAAGTCCGTAGTGATGAGGCAACATACGGTCCGGGTCACAAGTGTAAGAAGCTTTTCTAGTTAGAACTGATCGAGGACGAGGACGGAGCTGCCCGCGAACCACTAGGGGCATGGATCCATCATATGCGCTTGAGGTCAAGCGCCATGTGCAAGGGGGAGTGATATTATTGGCCGTACGGGCCGGTAAAAGGCATCTAAAGTAGCCGAATAACATAGTCGGCTAAGGGTTCTGGATTTTGGGAAATTAGTAGTTTATTTCCTTTTTAATAATTGTCTTTTAGTTAATGAATTGTATTAGAACTAGGCATGGTTCTAAATAACGGTCGCGGTAAGATAACGGCGATGTCACCTTGAAGGTTATTTCAATTTAACGGGGAGATCTTGGAGAGATCTCGGCAAATCACGTTTTGTATTAAATATATATATATATATATATATAATATACATATATAATAAAAATATAACTAATACTCGATAAAAATATAACAATAATAACAGTTAAATATAAATTATATTATTTTTGAATTACTAATACACATATGTATCTATTAATATATTTTCAGATTTTTTCATTTTAAATTATTAATAATTAAAACATATAAAAAAATAATATAATAATAAAATTAATTAACTCTAGTCTTTTCCTACTTAAATTAACCTAAATGACCAACAACTAATTTATATCAAGTCCAATTTGACTTAGCCCAACAATTGATAAAACTCAACCCATTAACTAACTAAAGTAAAGTTACTTTAAACCTAAAAACCCTAACATACCCCACTCTAGTCGCATTTTTATCGCGTTGACCGAGTTGACCGCGATTTCAACCGATACCACATCGCGGTAACGACCGACCTATTTTACCTTGGAACCTTGGAACTAGGGAAGTTAGGTAAAGAACTACCAAATTAGAATTGTAGTAGGACTTTGGTTTTAGATAACATCTTTAGCTATATACACCAAGAAAGAAGAATAAAATAAACAAGCATTGAGCATTAAATATCAGATTTAGTTCTCTACTCAAGGTCAGAGCTCTCTCTAAACGAGCTCGTGTCATCCACCATCGCGACAACGTATTTCGGCCCTATAACACGATCCAGAAGTCAGGACATTATCAAAGAATGTTATGGGTCGTACGGTCCGGTAAAAGGCATCTAAAGTAACCGAGTAACATAGTCGGCTAAGGGTTTTGGCTTTGGGGAAATTGTAGTTTATTTACTTTTTAATAATTGTCTTTTAGTTAATGAATTGTATTAGAATTAGGGAAGTTGGGTAGAGAATTACTAAATTAGAATTGTAGTAGGACTTTAGTTTTAGGTAACCTCTTTGATTATATATACCATGTAAGACCCGCCCCCGGTCGATCCCGGTAGAACCGGTGAATCCTCACTTAGTTTGACTTTCGGCCGGAAAAGTCAACTGATGACTCGGGAAGTCACTCGGGACCTTTCCGGGGCCCAAAAAGCTTAGCCAACATCACGGTTAGCTTAGTTGGGCCGTTTCCTTCAGTTTGACTGTAATATTGTTAAAGTCAACCGTCGGTCAAACTTGGGCTTAATATCGGTTGTTTTTCGATAAAATCTTGGAAAGCTGGAAATTTATTAAGTAGGAGTGACCCCACATGACACTTGTCATGCTTGACTTGGAGGATGAAAATGAGGCTTCAAATGACCCTCATACCCTCCTAAGTTATCTTTAAAGGGATAAGACCTTAAGGGCTTTTGAGTAAATTGACATTTTAGGTCATTTAAAGGAAAGGGAGCAACAATTCAGCTCATTCCTTGTTGGTGCAGCCGAAATTCACTAGGAGAGTGGAGGAGGAGAGCTCATTTCTTGAGGAAGAAGATAGAGAAGAAAGCTTGGATTTTGGAGCTTGTTCTTGGTCTTTTTGCCTTCATTTTCACTTCATCTTCTTCATCTCATCTCCCTAGAGGTAAAGATACTCCTAACTCTCTATTTCATCCACTTCCAATCTATGAGTTTTTGTGGGTTTTGGCTTAAAAGTTGAAGAACTTGCTTTGTGGGTGTTGCTTGGAGAAGAAGTAGTGAAGTAGGATGTTTGGATTGCATTTTGGTGAAGTTTTGATGAACCCATTGAGGGTGTTGATGTTGGGTAACTGTGGATGAACATTTTGGAGTTGAGAGGACTTGGAAATGGGGTTTTTATGGTGATTTTCGTGAAACTCGAATTGGGGAAGAAAGGGGAAGAAACTGGTCAGGTTTGATACGGAACGAGGTATGGAGAGTGTTACATTCCGGCCCTCTGAGTGGCACGGAACGGGTCACATTCCATATCAGACCACCAAAACCCAAACCCCTTCCTTTTAGCCCATTTTGATTCCTAAATCATTTATTCAAACCTTAATTCCATTATTTGAGTGTTGTTCTGTACTTTGGGGATAAGAACATCGTTGAGTTATTAACTTTGGACTTTCGGTGGTCTAAGACCGTGGTACCGAGCAAGGAAGGAAGGAAGAACTTGGACTTGAGCTTGAAGAACGACGAGTCACGCCGGGACCCGTGTGAAGAACGGTGTGGTGACTATCGTTTGTGACATCAGAGTGTTGAGAGGAAGACCTTGAGGTAGGGAAAGTCCTAACTTCTCGTTTAAATGCTTAGTATGCATGTTAGGCTAATAAAATTGGAAAGGTCCTAGAAATGCCTATAGGATGCGAATAACTAGAATAGTTGTCTTTCAATTACTAATAACCGGAAGTGTCTAGTGGTGAATGATTAGGATGCCAATCACTAGTGTAACTCGCTTTCAATACTTGGGAATTGTTTGACTGGTAGAGCGGCCTTGGCAAAGCCCTCGGATTAGTTGCGTGTTAGGATCACATGCTTGGTTGTTTGGTTGCTTAGTGGATAGGCTAAAGAGTATAATGGAACTAGTTGAATTGCATATTTGAATGCTCGTTTGAAGGTTTTCATGTTTGGTTGATTGAACTCGTATTTGACGGTTGGCTGTACTTGAATGATTGCTTGATTTCCTTAAATGGTTGTTTGGATCATCGAGTATGACTGGTTGTACCGAGCGGTGCAATCAGGTGATCGATGCCCCGTTGGGTCGTAACTGGTAAGTGAACGGTAAGTTGTGATTGTGGTATTCGTGTGCTGTGTGTTGTGGTGAAACGGTGATGCGTGAACTATGTGTGATAGTGAAGTGGTGTTTGTTGGGAATGGATTGCTTCGTGTTTCGGTTTCAGTGAGTGCTCAATTATTATTTGATAATTATTGAATTGCCCAAGTGTATGCTTCCTATGGGAGTAATACCTTGGTTCCCGAGGACCTAAAATCCTTTGGAGACGTTTCTGAGACTTCCGACAATATGTGCCCTGAAGGGTGTTTCCGATAGTCTCAATGATATGCGTCTCCTCTGGATTGGAGGGAAAATCCGAGAGGACACATCATATGTGGATCGGAGGGTGGTGACTCCATGTGCCACGGCATTGATCGGCTTACCTATTGCCTGTGATTGTTAAGATTTGTCTTGTTGACTTTGCTGGTGAATTTATTGAGTTTAAAGTCCACCATGTTATGTATTTTCCCTACTGAGCGCAAGCTCACCCATATGAGTTTATTGTTGTGATTACAGGCTTGTCTGAGGAGTAGAGGCTCGGGAGCTTCTTGGGGTGGGGGTCCTGTAGAGACTTCGTTTTCATTTCATTTCAGTTTTGAACAAACCTTGTTGGAGGATTATTATTACACCCCTGGAGGGTCATTTATGTTTTCAATTGAGTTATGTGGATTTGAGTTTTATATTGGAGGTTTTCAGGAAGTTACTGTTGAGTTATTGCCTTTTTAATCGTTTTATCTTAGTCATGCCTCGAGTTCGGGCAAGAACCGGATTTGGGGCGTGACAATTTGGTATCAGAGCCTGGTTTCATTTGAAACAGGTGTCTTGTGAACTGGTTTTCAAACCTCGGACCGAAGTCAATTAGGTGGGTAGAGTTAGGGAGTCTGAGTCGTGATACTGAGTGACGCGATTTGGAAACATTGACGCGGAGAGTTGGAACAACATGTGTCATGAGCTGCCTTAATGGTTGTCCTAAATGAAATCTTTACACTACAATGTTTGCATTACTTGATTGGTATCCTCTCCCTAGTAATCGGTGAAGCCGAATGGTTGAGATCGGAATTGGATTGACGGGCAATGATCGACCCGCTAAGCATTCATTGTAGAGTGAACCAACAGGTGGTGGTGTTGCCATTGCGGTGAATCTTTTCGAAATTTTCAAGTTGTAGTTTGGTCTTGTTCAAGTGTTGACTTGTGATTGATCTCTTTTCTGGAGCATGAGTACTCCATGTGTGCTTGTATTGAGTGTTTTGGGTGGGGCGCGAGAACCCCGTATCCCGTTGTATGAGAACTATGAGTGGGGTCGTTGAACCCGTGTTTTTACCTTTGGTTTGAGTGGCCGTGAGTGCCGTGGGGTTGAGAGCCCGTGTCATTATTGGTGTTTGGCTGGCCTCGGGGAGGTTGCGAGCATTCTTTGGCTGGCCTCGGGGAGGTTGCGAGCATTCTTTGGCTGGCTTACGAGTTAGAATCTCGGTAAGTTGCGAGCGTGTTTTATTGTTGAGATTTGGGGCACGAGAACCCCGTGTGCCCGTGTGTGGCGAGAGTTGGGGCACGAGAACCCCGTGTGCCCGTGTGTGGCGAGAGTTGGGGCACGAGAACCCCGTATGCCCGTGTGTGGCGAGTTTGGGGCACGAGTACCCCATAGTATTTGGGAGCACAAGAACTCCGTTTATTGATTGCGTTGTGTACTTTAGGAGCACGAGAACTCCGTTTATTGACTGTGTGGTGTCTTTGGCCGAGCATGAGAACTCTGCGTATTTTTGTCTTGTGGATTTGTGTCGGTAATTGTTCCGCTTAAGCGGAGGGTTAAGGGAAAATATGATTGGGTCATGCCGAAAGTTTGGTAGAACTAAAGTGTTTGTACTATCACGGGGCGACTCAGGGGCGCCACTGCAGTCGAGCGTGATGGTTCGATGTTAAGTTGTTACAATGAGGTTCGGGGACGCCTGAATCAGGTTGTAACAACATGAGATCGACATGGAAAGGTTTGGGTAGAAGTTAAAAAGTGGGAACCTATGGAAGGGAAGGAAAGGTTAAGGGTGAGTATTGAATTGATTTGTGTTGAGTACTAAACCCCTCTTTATGAAAGGATACCCGAGCAAGGGGTATGCCTATTGCGTTGTGCCTTGTGTGATGTGCTTGAGATTGAAACCTCCTGTGGGAGCTGGTTGTGTGGTTGATTGAATCGCTGTTTGTTGTTGTGAGACGCATAGAGATGCGAGCTTGTGTGCTTATATATGAGTATATTTACCTACTAAGCTTAAGAGCTGTAAACTTGGGTGACTTGTGAGACGCGCGCGAACATCCTTGTACTTGATTGAACCTTTATTGTCTGTGTGAGATGCACGAGGTGCGGGTCTCTTGTCTACATAAGTGTTACTTATGACTTTACGACTTACTTTTGATCCAAGTGGGATCCGGTGAAGACGCACGAGAACGTCATGCTTGGGTGAATCGAACCGATTGGGTTAACTGATTTGTGAACCTATAGTTGCTAAAGGCAGTGAGCTGGCGAGATTGTTAGTCTTAGTGCCCGTAGTTCAATCCTAAATGTCCAAATGTATATATCATCGTTAGCAATAAAATTAAAGCGGCTTTATATTACTTATGTGTTGGAGTAATATATCGATGTGTGCTCTGATCTATGCCCACCATGCGAATAGAACCATAGATCGAGATAGATCACACTCGATGAGTCCCTAGTCAACAAAGCTTCACTAGAAGCGACTAGTATGAAAGATGGCTCTTTATGGCTTACGTTCTGTTAGTCATTGGAATGGGGTTCCGGAGTCTGATCATAGATATCATGTGGGACATGATATTGGACGACCCGCCCTGAATATGTGCCATAGATTAAGTCATGAACATATTCAGTGTTGTAGCTTGTCATGTATCCTTAGACCAAGGAGTCTTTGTGATCGCTATGTAGTCAACAACTGAGTTTGACCTGAGCCTAACGTTGTCCGTAACAGGGCTTCCATAACGGCCAAGATTGGCTTGGAGACGGGCTACATGAGTGACACGAAAGACGGCTAAGGGATTTATCCATCATGCTAAGGTATGAGAAAGATATCGGTTCTCGGCCGCTTGATCGAGAGTGACTGAAAGAATAGCATGGCCATGCACATGATACTGGGTATCATATATTCAATCATCTCACATATCAAGGAACAATGATTGAGAATAATAAGGATGACGACTCTATGCCTTATCTCAATCAGGATATCGGAGATAAAAGAATAATGACAGGGACGACGGAAAGGTTAGAATCGACAGGGTCGATTCGTTATGTAATGTCGGGCAATACTAAAGTCTCGTTAGTTGCCACTTAAATAGGATCAAGTAAAATGGGATTTTACGTTGATCTATTGACATGCATAAACCTAAGGGTCACACCGGAGGATGAAACTCATTGACATATTTATGGAGAATGGCCAAAAGAGAGTTGTCTCGGGACATGACCAAAACTGGGTTTTGGGTCATGTGCCCGTAAGTGAATAGGACTTTACGGATCGAGACAAGGCTTGGAGTCTTGGGATTGATCGCGTAGGATAATGTTGGACATTTCCGGTATGGAAGGCTTGGAGGCGATGAGCGAATCACGGGACCTCGTTGGAAATGGCCACGGGCCATGTTCCAAGAGGCCCATGAAAGGCCCATGCAACCAAGGCCCATGGAACTAATTAATCAAGTCTTGATTAATTAGTGCTAAGTAAGCAAGACAAGGATTAAGGTGTTGGTGATTCACCACCTAACCCAATCTTGTCTTGCCATACTTTGTCCTATTTACACCTTACTTGACACCATACTTGTCCCATGCCTTTAGGTGGACAAGTATGGGTTTTGTTATGTTTAAGTCATCTTTTTTCAACATAACAAACACAAGACAAGAATAGGAAACACAACTTCTCTCTCCCTTCCCTTGCAATTTCGGGTTTGGCAAGCTCCCACCTCCATTTTTGTGTTCTTGAGTCCTCAAAGAGAAGAACTACGTGGCTTTGATTCCCATGTGGATACGTAGGCGTCTTGGAGATTCAAGCCAATCATTCGTTACCCGGTGTTCTTGTTTTGGTAAGAACTAGTGCTGAATTTTTTCTCTTGTGAATCCATTCTTTGTTAGTTGTTTCATGGTTTTAATCGTCTCTTGGTTTTCCTTGATTTTCCGCTGCGAGTTGGTTCATCTCCAACCCTACCTCGAGACCCAACAGTGGTATCAGAGCCGTGCTACCTTCGGGATTCACAAGACGGTGTTCAAAGTTTCGGTTTTGCTTGAAAGTTTCGTTTTTTGGCATGTTGTTTTGCTAAATTGTTTGATAACATGTTTTAAATTCTTGTTTATGGATTTAATGCTTGTAAAATGAATTTTTGAAAATTATTTCAAATCTGGAAATTTTGAAAAAAGTTTGATTTTTCGGGTCTCGGGAGCGGGACTCTCGGGGAGCCGAAACCGAGACCGAACGGGGCTCCGTTGGACGGAGCTAGGCCAAGCATGACCATTGGATGGTTGATATGCCAAGGCTAAACCGTTTTGTTAGTTATGACGAGTTTGGAACCGTCATGATGAACTCGAAGATCAAATGTTCAAAAGTTTCATTTTTGAACGGTTTCGATAAACCGAGCATCAAAAAATTTCGAAACTTGGCTATTAATTAAAACCGGAAAATCACATGATGTTTGATAACATGCTTCTTTGATAACACGATGTGTGATGTGATGTTGGCATGGTGTACATAATAGCCCCGAGCTCGATTTAATTATTTATCGCTTTTCACGGCCTGCGAGCCGTTAGAGTTAACGTGTAATTATTCTTTCAAGGTGTGGTCGTCGAACCACTTGTTTGTAATATTTATTTATTCCCGACCTGCGAGTCGTGTATTAAATTGTATTTTTTTTTACTCAAGACGAAGAAAGGGCGAAAAGGTCATTTGGTGGCTTTTCGGGTGTTGGCATCGGCTTGGAGTCGGTGGAGCTCAAGAAGCTAGTGGGAGTTAGTTTAGGGGGCTATTATGTGCACATTTATCGCTTTATGCTTGTTTTAGTTTATGCATGACTAATTCTATGTGTTTTAGAATTGCATGCTTAACTTTATTTACCGAGCATATCACCTCACATGCAAAGATAAAATTGGAATTTTAATCCTTGTGTGTGAGCCCTTAGAATCGTCATTACATTGGATGTAGTTGACGGGTTCGAAGGAAGAATTACATTGGATGTAATTTGAGGCATCATTGCATTTTGAATGTAGTTGATGTGCTCATCGCATCTAGGATGTGCCAAAGTTTTAAACACAACCGGACAAGTAAAAGCGGGTCATGTCCGATACCTCCCAATTATCAACACCTTACTACCTCCCCGTCCTATGGGTGTCGTGCGCATTAGCGGAGCATCCATGGGAAAGCGGGGTAGTAGGTTTGGACGACATATGTGGGTGTCGTGCGCATTAGCGGAGCACCTACATATTGTCGGGCCATAGTTGAAAATTGGTGGACCCGACTACGATTCTCAGCCTGAGGTTGAGCTAGGGTAACAGATAGGGTAAGCCGTGTACATAAGTACATACCCTAGCCAAGAGTCACATTGGATGTGATTGGATAGAGTCCTACCTACATAGCTCGATTAAGTGGTGAGCATTAGTTCAGCTTAATCGAGTGAATCAAGGATCTTGGTTTCAGATTCTAAAGGTTTAGAATCGATTGTTGGTGTTTAAGCTTGATCTTCATAAAATTTATTCAGTTTACTGATTGAATTTTATCTGTTGTAGATCAAATGAAAAATTCAGCGAACATTAATAGTTTGTCATTAAAAACCATTCTTGACAGGGTCAAGCTAAATGGGACAAACTATTTGGACTGGTACAGAATTTTGAGGATAGTCCTCAAGTCTGAACGCAAAGAATATGTCCTTGACAAGGCTGTCTCTAAGACCATATCAGAGTTACATGAAGTGTCATTAATTGCTGAGAAGAATATATCAGGGATCTGGGATCCAAGGATATTCTGATGGTCAACAAGGGAATTGGAAGTGGAAAGGGCGGGGCCCATGCGCACTTGGCAGGAAAGATGAGACACCTGAGAATGTCTGCTTCTACTGCCAATAGCCTAGTCATGGGAACCGGGATTACAGGAAGTTCACGACTGATCTGAAGAAGGACAGTGGGACTGCGCCTTCATCAAATAGCGTGGATGATCTGAAGAAGGGCTGTAGGACTGCGCCTTCATCAGGAAACCTGGATGATCTAAGGAAGGGCGGTGGGACCGTGCCTTCATCCGGTATTAACTATATAGAGCTACATCTCTCTACTTCCAAAGATTCATGGGTATTAGATACCAGGACTTAATCTCACACATGCACTAATATATAGTGGCTGAAAGTAGGAGAGGTTTGGAAAGCACGAAGTGGACCTCAGAGTTGTGGCAACTGTTGTAGGATCCATGAGTCTTGCTTTGCCAAGAGGCCTTGTCTTAGTATTGTATAATGTATATTGCATACCTACTTTTAGTAGGAATATTATATCTGTATCCGTGTTTGACAAGGAAGGATATAATGTTAATATTGGAAATGGAGTTTTCAATGTTCTATGCAATGATATGTTTTATACCAGTACTGACATGGTTGGAGGATTGTACATATTAGATATGGGTAACAATGCCTCAAGTTCTATATATTCCGTTAATACCAAGAGGTCTAAATCCAACGATTTAAACCTAACTCTGTTATGGTACTGTCATTTGGGTCGCATAAACAAGAAGCGCCTATCAGCACTTCAGAAGTGCGGGCTTTCAGGTTCATTCGAATTCCATTCGATCGATAGGTGCAAGGTTTGTTTGATGGGCAAAATGACTAAAGTGCCCTTTATCGATCGCGATGAAAGGGCGGGTGAATTATTGGGGCTGATACACTCGAATGTGTGTAGACCAATAAGTTCACTTGCCAGGAGGGGTTTTAGCTACTTTATCACATTTACTGATGATTACAGTAAATATGGTTATGTCTATTCGCTGAGACATAAGTCTGAAGCTTTTGATAAATTCAAAGAGTTTAAGACTAAAGTAGAAAACCAGCTCGACAAAGGTATTAAGGCACTTCGATTGGATCGAGGTGGAAAATACTTGACCACAGAGTTATTAGATCATCTAAAAGAGAATGAGATCCTTTTGGAATGGACTCCTCCTGGGACACTGTAGATGAAAGGTGTAGCCAAACGGAGAAATTGGACATTGTTAGACAATGGTCTGTTCCATGATTAGTTGGACTGATCTCACAATCTCTTTTGGGGGTTTTGCTCTAGAGACGACCGCATTCATAGTGAATCGGGCTTCGACGAAGGGTGTGGAAGGGACACCATTTTAAAAATGGTACGGGATGTTGCCCGCTTTGTCCTTCCTAAAGATTTGTGGTTGCGAGGCTTATGTGAAACATTTGGTTTCGACTAAGCTCGAACCAAGATCTGAGATATGCACCTTCGTGTGGTATCCCAAAGCAACAAGGGGATACTACTTCTACAATCCCAGTGAGAACATTGTGTTCGTCGCTTGGGGTGGGGTCTTTATGGAAAAGGAGTTTTGTTTCCAAAGACGTCATTGGGAGGACTATGCATCTCGAAGAAATTCAGGATGTTACAGATCTGTCTAAACCAATTGACAACCCAGTAGAAAGAAGCCAGAGATTGTCGTAGAGTAAGAACCAATTCCTGTTACAATTCCGGAAGGTCCAACGCGATTTGAAAGGATCAATCTTCCACCTCCAAGATATGGTATCCGGAGGTGACAATGAAGTCATGGTGGATCACGATGATCCAGCCACCTTTCAGGAAGTCGTGGATGGGCCCAACTCCGAGTTATGGCTGGGAGCCATGAGGGAGGAAATGCAATCCATGTCGGACAACCGAGTCTGGGAACCGGTTGATCCCATCAATGGTGTGAGGACCATAGGATGCAAATGGATCTTCAAGGTGAAGATGGACATGGACGGCAACCCTCTGACCTACAAAGCTCAACTGGTGGCGAAAGGTTATAGGCAGATCCAATGGATTGACTATGAGGAAACCTTCTCCTTAGTGGCTATGGTCAAAATCGATCCAAATTCTTCTTGACATAACTGCGTATCATAATTACGAGATATGGCAAGTGGATGTCAAAACCGCTTTCCTAAATGGAAATTTGACTGAGTACGTTTGTATGTCTCGGCCCAAAGGTTTTGACGATCCGAAGAATAAAGGAAAGATTTATAAGTTGTTGAAATCCATTTATGGATTGAAACGAACTTCTCGGAGTTGGATCCTTCGTTTTGATGAAGCTGTAATTGGATTTGGCTTAATCAAGAACGAGGATGAATCTTGCGTTTATAAGAAGGCTAGTGGGAGCAATATTACCTTTCTGGTTCTCATTGAAAACGACATCCCAACCTTGCACGAGACTAAAGCTTGGTTGAGGAAGTGTTTTTCAATAAAGGACTTAGGCGATGCTTCTCATATCTTAAGGATTAAGATATGTAGAGATCGCACCAAAAGGGTCTTGGATTTAAGTCAGGGAACCTATGTGAACAAGGCATTGAGTAGGTTCTTAATGCTCGATTCAAAGAAAGGACTCTTACCCACTAGTCATGGCATTCATCTCAGCAAGACTTAGTGTCCTAAGACACCTGATGAGCTGAAAAGGATGATAAAAATCCTATGCGCCTGGGGGCAGGATCGATCATATATGCCATGACATGTATGAGACCAGACGTCTCGTAAGCCTTATGTTGTACCAGTAGACATCAGTCTAACCCGGGGGGAAAGATGATGTTGAACTATTCGTCGAAGGATGAGTAGACGCTAGTTTTCCAAAACAAATCCAGATGACTTTGGAAGTCAGTCAGGATATGTGTTTATGCTGAATGGCAGAGCTTTAGCTGGGAGAGCATAAAGCAAGATACCATTGCCGAATCTACGACAGAGGCCAAGTACATGGATGCTACAGTGGCAGCTAAGGAGGCTATGTGGATTTGGAAATTCACGGCAGGGTTGGGTGTAATTAAAAACCCATCCAGCCCGGTGAATCCATTTTGCGACAACACAAGGGTCATTGCGCAAGCTAAAAGCCTAGATCGTATAACAAATCCAAACATGTACTGCGGCGTATCCACCTCATCAGATAAATACTGAACTGAGGTTAAGTGAAGATAACCGATATTGCAACAGATGATAACATAGCCAACCCTTTGACTAAGGCAGTGTCACTGCCTGAACATGTTAGACATGTAAAGTCGATGGGGACATATTGGAGTTTAGATTGGAACTAGGGCAAGTGGGAGATTGTTAGTCTTAGTGCCCGTAGCTCAATCATAAATGTCCAAATGTATATATCATCGTTAGCAATAAAATTAAAGCGGCTTTATATTACTTATGTGTTGGAGTAATATATCGATGTGTGCTCTGATCTATGCCCACCATGCGAATAGAACCATAGATCGAGATAGATCACACTCGATGGGTCCCTAGTCAACAAAGCTTCACTAGAAGCGACTAGTATGAAAGATGACTCTTTATGGCTTACGTTCTGTTAGTCATTGGAATGGGATTCCAGAGTCTGATCATAGATATCATGTGGGACATGATATTGGACGACCCGCCCTGAATATGTGCCATAGATTAAGTCATGAACATATTCAGTGTTGTAGCTTGTCATGTATCCTTAGACCAAGGAGTCTTTGTGATCGCTATGTAGTCAACAACTGAGTTTGACCTGAGCCTAACGTTGTCCGTAACAGGGCTTCCATAACGGCCAGGATTGGCTTGGGGACGGGCTACATGAGTGACACGAAAGACGGCTAAGGGATTTATCCCTCATACTAAGGTATGGGAAAGATATCGGTTCTCGGCCACTTGATCGAGAGTGACTGGAAGAATAGCATGGCCATGCACATGATACTGGGTATCATATCTTCAGTCATCTCACATATCAAGGAACGGTGATTGAGAATAATAAGGATGACGGCTCTATGCCTTATCTCAATCAGGATATCGGAGATAAAAGGATAATGAAAGGGACGACGGAAAGGTTAGAATCGACAGGGTCGATTCGTTATGTAATGTCGGGCAATACTAAAGTCTCGTTAGTTGCCACTTAAATAGGATCAAGTAAAATGGGATTTTACGTTGATCTATTGACATGCATAAACCTAAGGGTCACACCGGAGGATGAAACTCATTGACATATTTATGGAGAATGGCCAAAAGAGAGTTGTCTCGGGACATGACCAAAACTGGGTTTTGGGTCATGTGCCCGTAAGTGAATAGGACTTTACGGATCGAGACAAGGCTTGGAGTCTTGGGATTGATCGCGTAGGATAATGTTGGACATTTCCGGTATGGAAGGCTTGGAGGCGATGAGCGAATCACGGGACCTCGTTGGAAATGGCCACGGGCCATGTTCCAAGAGGCCCATGAAAGGCCCATGCAACCAAGGCCCATGGAACTAATTAATCAAGTCTTGATTAATTAGTGCTAAGTAAGCAAGACAAGGATTAAGGTGTTGGTGATTCACCACCTAACCCAATCTTGTCTTGCCATACTTTGTCCTATTTACACCTTACTTGACACCATACTTGTCCCATGCCTTTAGTTGGACAAGTATGGGTTTTGTTATGTTTAAGTCATCTTTTTTCAACATAACAAACACAAGACAAGAATAGGAAACACAACTTCTCTCTCCCTTCCCTTGCAATTTCGGGTTTGGCAAGCTCCCACCTCCATTTTTGTGTTCTTGAGTCCTCAAAGAGAAGAACTACGTGGCTTTGATTCCCATGTGGATACGTAGGCGTCTTGGAGACTCAAGCCAATCATTCGTTACCCGGTGTTCTTGTTTTGGTAAGAACTAGTGCTGAATTTTTTCTCTTGTGAATCCATTCTTTGTTAGTTGTTTCATGGTTTTAATCGTCTCTTGGCTTTCCTTGATTTTCCGCTGCGAGTTGGTTCATCTCCAACCCTACCTCGAGACCCAACAGAAATGTCACGTATTTTTATTCTGGAGAGTACCAAGAGCCGTCCAGTTGTGGGGCAGAGCCAGACACCAGCTGTTGTTCTGGCAGGGGCAGTGAGCGCCCAGGGAGCTACTTCCACAGAGCACCAGAGTTTTGGGGATAGACCGGTACAGTCGCAGAGCCGACTCAAGCGGCCCGATTGATGAGGTGGTTCGCGCAGTGTTAGATGCGCTCAGCATGAGAGTACAACACCGGCACAAGAGTATGTGCCTACCGCCGACACGGTCACTACCGAGATGCCAGGCCAGGTGGACGGTTACACGGCCCAGGCACTCAGGATTTTTCTTAAGTTGAGTACACCAATTTATTCCGGAAATTCAGACCCCGAGACAATTGAGTTATGGTTGGAGTGAATTACCCACAACCTTAATACGTTTAGAGTATTCAGAGACTCGTTGCGGAATATGTTCCACGACCCCCCAGCCGAGGGAGAAGCACGATACTGGAAGCAACGTGTGCAAACCAGATCTGGAAATGACTTTCAACCGTTCAGCGGACTGTCCTTGGGACAGTGTTTCCTTTGATCTATTCGAGATGACCGAGGCCAGCGGTTTTGATCTGCAATAGAAAGGGGTGACCGTCTATGAGTATTAGGCGAGGTTCATGTCCCCGTATCGCTTCGCACCCGAGATGGTGCCGACCGAGAAGAGCCGTCGTAGGCATTTGAGAAGGGACTCAGTTCTCTTGGCACAGATTGAGTCGTTGCTTTAGAACCGTGGACGATTCAACACTAGTGGAGCAAACACTAGCGTTAGAGAGACAGGTTGGGAAACCCCAAGGCGCGGAAGACCAGGCCAAGGCCGAGGGACTTCTTGAGGCCGTCAGAGAGTCACAATCCGAGGAGGCAGGGGACCCCAGGATTCTTTCAGTCACAGAACCAGTCCCGTGAGACACGACAGGTTGGAGAAGTAGTGTCCGTTGGACCCGCCCCGGTGGCACAGTTTGCCCTCGAGCAAACAGTTGGAACGTCTAGGCCGAGAAGGCCAGTTGAGTGAAGGATCTACGAACCGTCCGACAGGTCGATCTACGAGAGTCGACAAGAGAATATACTGCCATAGCAGTGAATTCTTCCAACCCCATCGAGAGGAGGACCTCCGATGCGGCAGGGCCGAGTGTACGTGATTACCGGGCCCTGGAGCTGAGAACTAAGTACCGATCTTGAGATCGCGTAGAGTACTTGGTACCATCTACATTTTGGAATTCGTGTCAGCCGACACTTGAGCTTTACACTGGGTTGTATTGGCTCGTGCTTACTTTTGTTCAAACGAGGTTAAAACTGTTCA
Organism: Erodium maritimum; assembly: GCA_963921825.1. Classification (NCBI taxonomy): domain Eukaryota; kingdom Viridiplantae; phylum Streptophyta; class Magnoliopsida; order Geraniales; family Geraniaceae; genus Erodium; species Erodium maritimum. Next base: position 46,362,137 of record OY997593.1, on the reverse strand, counting down.
GCCCTCAGGTACTTGAAACACTTCGACTAGAGGTATGGTAGTACCGACCAGCGTCAGTGGGAGTTGGAAAGTGGAGTAACAGACTTGGACATACTGAAGGTTCTTTTCCTTCTCCGATAGTGCGGATCGAATTTTAAGAACCGATGGCTGAAACATCAAGCGTCCATCAAGTACCATCAGCAGGGAATGCCGAGCAGAGAAAGGCTACAGCCTTGACCAGTAACCGGTCCGGCCGGTCGCAAGAGATGACCGAGCTGCGATAAGATCAGAGTAGCGCAGCGGAAGCGTGGTGGGCCCATACCCACAGTAGCCGTAATCTCCAGTTCTTCTAACCCCGCTACAAGATTTAAGTTATAAGATTCAAACCGTCGAGACGATGTTGTTTCGCATTCTTGTTAGCAAGCGAAGGTTGCACGGGTGTGTGCCGTACGTGAGGAACTAAATGAAGGTGTGTTTCTTACGTTATCCCCAGAAGGACTAAGCTTAACCATGGGGTTATGTCCTAGGAGCGAGAGCACCTCGCGTTGAAATACCAGCTACAGATAGTTGATGGCGACTACCACAAGCTTTCAGGCCAGTAACAAGATGGCACCGAACGAGGAATTGTATGATAGGTCGGTTTTTGTGCCACATGTGAGCATAGGAAAGATTAAGAGCTAACCGTTGTGAGTTTTAATTTGTCAAGTAGCGAATGACGGAACTGCGCGGGCTTCTCAACTATTCAAGTTTTTCGAGATCTCAGTGGGTGTTGATTACTCCTTAAGAGGTGACTTGGATGGACCTGACTTTAAGTTTTGTTTGATTGGTAACTCGTGAGCGGGTGTCAACGGTATAAGGAATATCGTCGGTTGGGATAACCTTGGGAATTCGACCTTGGGTCGTGGTTCGCAGTCGAGTGTAATTTCGTGCGTTTAATTTTGGGTCTTGAAGGACGCCTACATTTGACCAAGTGCCAGTGAGGGGTTCTATTGGTCCGTGTCGTTGTACGTCGTTCGTCCAATTAAATGTTGGTAGAGTTCATGGGGGTACTGAACCATGCACCGGTTTTGAGAACCACTGTCTCGTGTTATGATGATTCAGGTGAGATGACTTGTGAAGTGGTTGATCAGATGTTGAGAACTAGTTTTGATGTCAAGAGAGATATCGCGAGTTGGATAACCTTTTTGATTGATCACAGTATGATGTGGTTGGCTTACCGCGAGTTGTGTTTGTGGTACGTGATGTGTAACTGACCCGTACCAGGTTGAGGACTGTGTTCAGGTTTAACCGTTGTGACAGATGTGCGTGATGTTGGCTGTGTGCGAGACACGTTTGTGCTTTATCGTTTACCCTGGGTGTGTGATGACCTGTTAATTGATGTGGTTGCAGTTGGTGTGGGTTCGTTCGACCATGCTTTGTGAGTGTGATGAGGTCATGAGTTGAGGAGTGTGATTACGAGTTCCGTGGGGGTTAGTTGCGCGACGCACCCGTATGCCAGACTTAGCATGACGGGAGGTGTTGAGTAAGTTATGTTTGAGGCATGTCGCTTTTCGACTTTATGACGGTACGCGGTACCCGTTGCTTGGCGGAGGTATACCTACCTTTTTCTTGGGATGTGATGAAGTGAGCGATCGTTCCAAACCCCGCAGTGGTTATGAGGACCTTTGTTTGGATGATCACGTTTGTGTTTTGCTTGCTCGTCTTGAGTATGTGAGGTCGTGACAAGACCTGTTTGGAGTTCTAGTGTGAACTATTCGGGAGACGGTTATTAAAGAGAAATTGAGGAGTCACACCTTCGGATGGCTCCGTCCTTGTCCGATTTTCGGAGTGGAACGGAACCACATTCCGGCCCTCTGAGTGGCACGGAACGGGTCACATTCCATATCAGACGCCCAGAACCCAAACCCCTTCCTTTTAGCCCATTTTGATTCCTAAATCATTTATTCAAACCTTAATTCCATTATTTGAGTGTTGTTCTGTACTTTGGGGATAAGAACATCGTTGAGTTATTAACTTTGGACTTTCGGTGGTCTAAGACCGTGGTACCGAGCAAGGAAGGAAGGAAGAACTTGGACTTGAGCTTGAAGAACGACGAGTCACGCCGGGACCCGTGTGAAGAACGGTGTGGTGACTATCGTTTGTGACATCAGAGTGTTGAGAGGAAGACCTTGAGGTAGGGAAAGTCCTAACTTCTCGTTTAAATGCTTAGTATGCATGTTAGGCTAATAAAATTGGAAAGGTCCTAGAAATGCCTATAGGATGCGAATAACTAGAATAGTTGTCTTTCAATTACTAATAACCGGAAGTGTCTAGTGGTGAATGATTAGGATGCCAATCACTAGTGTAACTCGCTTTCAATACTTGGGAATTGTTTGACTGGTAGAGCGGCCTTGGCAAAGCCCTCGGATTAGTTGCGTGTTAGGATCACATGCTTGGTTGTTTGGTTGCTTAGTGGACAGGCTAAAGAGTCTAATGGAACTAGTTGAATTGTATATTTGAATGCTCGTTTGAAGGTTTTCATGTTTGGTTGATTGAACTCGTATTTGACGGTTGGCTGTACTTGAATGATTGCTTGATTTCCTTAAATGGTTGTTTGGAGCATCGAGTATGACTGGTTGTACCGAGCGGTGCAATCAGGTGATCGATGCCCCGTTGGGTCGTAACTGGTAAGTGAACGGTAAGTTGTGATTGTGGTATTCGTGTGCTGTGTGTTGTGGTGAAACGGTGATGCGTGAACTATGTGTGATAGTGAAGTGGTGTTTGTTGGGAATGGATTGCTTCGTGTTTCGGTTTCAGTGAGTGCTCAATTATTATTTGATAATTATTGAATTGCCCAAGTGTATGCTTCCTATGGGAGTAATACCTTGGTTCCCGAGGACCTAAAATCCTTTGGAGACGTTTCTGAGACTTCCGACGATATGTGCCCTGAAGGGTGTTTCCGATAGTCTCAATGATATGCGTCTCCTCTGGATTGGAGGGAAAATACGAGAGGACACATCATATGTGGATCGGAGGGTGGTGACTCCATGTGCCACGGCATTGATCGGTTTACCTATTGCCTGTGATTGTTAAGATTTGTCTTGTTGACTTTGCTGGTGAATTTATTGAGTTTAAAGTCCACCATGTTATGTATTTTTCCTACTGAGCGCAAGCTCACCCCTATGAGTTTATTGTTGTGATTACAGGCTTGTCTGAGGAGTAGAGGCTCGGGAGCTTCTTGGGGTGGGTGTCCTGTAAAGACTTCGTTTTCATTTCATTTCAGTTTTGAACAAACCTTGTTGGAGGATTATTATTACACCCCTGGAGGGTCGTTTATGTTTTCAATTGAGTTATGTGGATTTGAGTTTTATATTGGAGGTTTTCAGGAAGTTACTGTTGAGTTATTGCCTTTTTAATCGTTTTATCTTAGTCATGCCTCGAGTTCGGGCAAGAACCGGATTTGGGGCGTGACATACCAAGAGAGAAGAATAAAATAAACAAGCATTGAGAATTAAATATCAGATTTAGTTCTCTACACGAGGTCAGAGCTCCCTCTAAACGAGATCGTGTCATTAAAGTTAGAGATCTCTCTAAACGAGTTCGTCTCATCCACCATTGCGACAATGTATTTTGGCCCCATAACGCGATCTAAAAGTCAGGACATTAACAAAGTAGTATCAGAGCCAAGCGTTATGGAGCAACCAAAATCATTGGAACAGAAGTTCAACGAGTTCATGGCAGCATATGTTGTTGATCGGGAGGCGTATCATGCTCACCAAGCCAAAACGGAAGCCCAATTTCGTGACTTGACTGCCCGAATGGATTCCCTGTCCAATAAGCCTTCCGGCACACCTCCAGCACCCCGTCAGGAGGACAGTTCTGCAGGTGACTTGGCTGTTTAGATCGATTCCCTAACCAGCACTACCCCGACGGATAAGCAAGAGGAGAATTCCGCGGACATCGGATAACAAGGGAGAAAACCATACCGATAGCGTTCGACGTAGGTTCTGGCGGTGAAGGGGGGAGTCAGGAACCTTGGTTCGCTCATCTTGATTTTTCGAGGTTAGATGGACACTCATAACCGACAGCTTGGCTGAACCGTTGTGAGGGATATTTCCTTTACCAACGAACAAGTGCAGAGGAGAAGGTTTTATTGGCCTCGTTTCACCTAGAGGACGAGGATGGAGCTTCCCGCAAACCATTGAGGACATGGATCCATCTTAGGCGCTTGAGCGCAAGCGCCGTGTGCGAGGGGGGAGTGATGTTATATGCCTTACGGGCTGGTACGAAGTGGCGACCAAAGAAAGGGAAATTCGTCTACAATAATCGTGTAAGGGAAGTCGGCTAAGGGATGGAGTTTGGGAACTTAATTAGCTTATTTCCTTTTTAATAAATATCCTTTAGTTGGCTGGTTGTATTAGGAATAAGAAAGTTGGCTAAATTACCAATTATGGGTTTTGTGTTTTTGGTAACCTCGCTGTCCGTGTATAGCAAGAGAGAAGAATAAACTATTTACGAATTAAGAAAAAGAAATATGGTTTAGTTAGGTTTAATTGAGGTAAAAGGTCTCTCTAAATGAGCTCGCGCCATTAAGGCCAGAGCTCTCTTTAAACGAGCTCGGTACAACAACATATTACGGTCCTATAACGCGATCCAAAGACATGACCTTAACATAATCAATGGTTTTATACAAAATCAATGGTTGTCTATAGAATCAAGAATCAGGAACAGTAGAACAGTTTTTTATTTTATTAGCAAGATATATTATAAACTGTTCTTTGAAAACAAGAACAGGGTGAGACATACAAACCAAAGACAATCCTCACAAGAACCTCAAACACTCACCTCAACACATTAAGGGAAACCAGAACAACAACCAATGAGAATTCCATAATGGAACCTCAAGAATTAGAGCCCCACAACCGGGGATGAAGATAATACAACAGAAGAACAACAACAAATAAACAGGCCTGCAAACCCAAATTTATCAGATTTGAAGCACAAAAACAGAACAACAAAAGAAGAGGTCTAGCAACATAAATATTCCAAACTCTAAGCACAACAGAGAAGAGAAAGGGAACACAACTGCCCTAAACTCTGAAGGAAAATCTAAAACCCTGAAACAATAGTCTCTAAACCCCTACAAAGGAATCCGGGGAGCCCTACTATGCCGACGACCAGGTTTGCTAATGGTAGTAACAGATCCGGAAATAAACCATCGGAACTCACCTAACCCTAAAAAAACACGATTGATTTCAGACGAAGGTAAAACACAACCTTAAACACTCGGCGGTGGCCAACACCCACTAACCAGCGAGCTCGACCAACCAAGTAGAAGAGAAGAAGAGAAATCAATTGTCAGAATGAAAGGGAAGGAAGGGAATAGAAAGATCAACAAAGAAAAGGACATAACCTCACCTCTGGTCGAGAAGGCACGAACCAGAGACAACCGAGACGAGGTAGGGGCAAACATGCACTGCAAAGACAGGACCAAACCGCGACAATCCTTGATGAAAAGTTTATATGGGGGAACGGTAGAACAATTATCTCATGATATTCTTTTGCAATTATCCCTTAGATTATTAACTAAGATGTCATGTTTACTTAATCAAATTAAGTTTATAATTTTGCAGGTTCCGGCCTAAAGTTCTTGTAGATGTGAGCAAAGTAAATATGTCAACAACTCTGTTTGGTTACAACATCTCTGTCCCAATCTTGGTCGCTCCAACAACTCATCATCAGTTGGCTCACCCGAAAGGTCTCTAATTCTAAATTGGTTTCGATTCATCTTGATGTTTGTTTGATGTTTCTCTATCATAAATCAACCCCTCTCCGTCTCCCTTCTTTCACCCTCTCTCCTCCTTCCACCTTCTTCATTTGTGGCTCACCCAGAGATCTGTTCATATCTCCTCGACTTTCCTGAAACGCTTTTTCCTCCCTTGCCCTTCGAGGATTCGATACTCTTGTGTCTTCTCGATGGCCGATCTTCTTCCTAAAGTTTCCTCTCGTTAGTGGTGGGCTTCGATGGTACCGTCAAGTCGTAGAGGAGGCGTGTAATATTTGGCTCAAAAAATGGGCCTAATTTTAGGCCCATGAGTTAAGCCCATTTAGCCCAACTTAAAGCCCTTTTTATTTTGTCTTGTATGGGTACAAAAGGGTTTGAATAGTAGGGTTTTATTTCTCATTTGGCTGGAGACGAGAATTGAGCGGCGGCAGATTGGCTTCCTTTTGGAGAGAGAAAAGAACATGGGGTCAATCCTTGGTGTAGCTCCATCATCTGATTTTTCTCTTAAGTGCTACGAGATCAACAACAAGAACAATTAAATTTTGGGTCCACGTATATCACGCCATCATCAGGTGTGCTTTCCCTTTGATTGGTTGATCTTTAAGGAGCATTGATTACTCCATTACCATTTACTGAAGCAAAAGCAGAACTTGGTATGGTTCATTTCTTTATTTTTGCATTGTGAGCATTAAATATTGTACCTAGTTGATTGGAGTATGAGCAACAAAGAATCGGGAAGCTTTAGGGGTATTTGATTTGGTGTAGTCCGAAAATTGGTTTGATTGTAGTGGTGTTCTCGGAGTAGATCGGTAACAAAAGATAGGTATTTTTTTTCCTTTTGTAGATCACCGTCTTGTATTGAGAAATAGGGAATTAGTGTTTGTAATTCGTGAGAATTCGGAAATTGTGGTTAGAAACTTTAATTGTGGAATTAGAACGCTCGGGCATCGGAAATTGATTCCGCCAAGTGCATTGGAACACGTGAATTTAATTAGGAATGATAGAAATGGAAATGGAAATATTCGAAGCCCTAGGGACGTTTTCCCGATTCTGGGCAGATTCGCCAAGCCGGGAGAAATGGGCCATTCCGGGCCCATTTTGACAATGTCGAGTAATTGGGAAGTTTGGGAGTGATCGGTACTTGTCGGGGTTGCTTTTAGGCGTTAATTTCATAAAAATCGAAGTTGGCTTGCGTATTAAAAAGTGCGTTGTTTCGTCATTTCAGATTTTACCACCGATCGCGGAAGTGGGGAGCTTTAGGCGGGTCGTCGCGAACCCTTCTGGAGCTACGTTTGGAGTAGATTGCGTTTGAGGTAAGGAAAAGTAGTGAATATCGGTTTAAATGTGGAAAGTTACTAGAATTGCATATAGGTTAAGAGTAACCGGAATAATTGTAGAATTGCATATAGGATGTGATTAACTAGCGTAGTCGTTTAAAATGTAGAATCACTTGCGGGCCAGGTCGTGCCCGGAAGTCTGGGATTTTCCGTGCTGTAGAACTGCATGAGGGTCATGTCGTGCCCGTAGGATTGTGTGTTGGTTGCGCTTTTTGTGATTAGTAGCTTGTAATGTTTGGTATGTGGTATGTTCCGTTGTTCAATTAAGGATCATGATATGCTATGAGAATGTGGTGAATGTTAGTGTGAACTATTGCTTGTGACATGTTTGAGACCCTGTATGTGTGTACCCCAGTAGGATGTATAGGCCGAGGATGGTGTTCCGTTCCGATATCGTGGTCGATGTTGAGTGTTCCGGCACGATATGTTCTGAGGCTAGGTGTTCCGGTATGGTATCTATATTGACGGAGGATTCCGGTATAGGATATCTAGGCCGAGTCTGGTGTTCTGGCATACGCGGCACCCGAGGCTAGGTGTTTCGGTATGGTATCTATACCGATGAAGGATTCCGGTATAGGATATCTAGGCCGAGGATGGTGTTCTGGGGCGATATCTAGACCGATGTTGTGTGTTCCGGTACGATATGTCCCGAGGCTAAGTGTTCTGGTATGATATCTTGACCGATACTGTGTGTTCTGATATACGTGTACCCTGATGATGTGTGTTCCGGTATGATATCTATACCGACGGAGGATTCCGGTATAGGATATCTGGACCGATGCTGTGTGTTTCGGTATGATATGTTGAGCCGTACGGTGTGATCCGGCATATTATGGGAGACCTACTGTATTTGTATTGGTAACGATTTACTGTGTGTGTTTACTCGGTGACTCTTTGAGATATGGTTTGGGTGTGAACATTGAGAAATTGTTAATTGTTGAGCAGGGTTGATTTCACACGCTAAGTGTGGCGATTGGGTAAGTGGTGTGATCAAACGAGGTATGGTTAAGTGAGGTTGGTTATGATTGTGGTTGAGATCATTGTTTGATTCGTTAGTTAATGTGCTTTACTAGTATGCCATATTTTTGACGGGTATCCGTGGGGTGAGCGACATGCTCATCCCCTTTACTACTTTTTCCTACTGAGCGAAAGCTCACCCCCTTCTCTACTGTTCTACAGGTTTTGAGCGAGATTTGATTTAGAGGATGTCTCGGAGCTTGGGAGCTTAGTGAGAGTCCTAGTTTTGGATGGTCTAGAGACGTACTTCCTTTTCGTACTAAACTTCTTTTATTTGGATTCTGAGCATTTGACTCTTATTATCGGGATCGATAATTTTGAACTATTATTGGAGGTTTATTTCGTTTATAGTTGCTTCATTTATTATTATTTTTAGTTCACGTCTCGAGTCCGGTCAAAACCGGATTTGGGGCGTGACAAGGCGCCTTGGTTTATGTGAGGTTCTACATCTTCTAGTAATCATGGTGTCGGATCTGAACTCTCTGATTTAGTTCGGGCTCGGGTTAATAGTTGGCGGTAGGTCCTTCTGATGCTTCCTCTCGCAGGCGTTGTTTGCAAGTGATCTTCCCGTGGATATGAAGGCTTCTCAACTTCCGTCCATAGTGAAAAATTGTTAGGCATTTGTGAAGTCTGAGATTGGAGAAGAAAGAAGCATAGATTCAAAGGCAAGATGTATTTTGTATTTAATGCTTTTTACGTTTTATAATTATTTTCTTATTTTTTTAATTCTTATTATTATTATAAGGGTAATCTTGTCATTTATAAAAAAAATTGAAAATTCTGTTTATTATAAGGCTAAATTACATCTACATACTTTGAATTATACGCCTTTAACGTTTTACTACCCCAAAGTTTATTCGTAACATTCACCTACCCCGAACTAACCAATAATTACGACGTTACCCCCTCAGCTCAGATTCTGTCATAGTAGGTGCTGGAAAGACTGAAATACCCCTGGTTTAAATTGAATAAAATTGATGGAGTAAACCCTAGTTGACCACTTGGTGTCTATTCGAGTTTGAGAGTACAAAGTGAGAGAGAAGTGAGAGAGCTGAAGCGCTGCAGACGAACCGACCGAGTTTCCGGCGATTTTTCGGTGAGCTGCAAGTGGATAATCGCGCTGGTTGTTTGAGAGATGGTGTCGTGTAGTTCTGAGTCCGAATCAGATGACGAAGCGTATATCTACGATGAGCTATTCGAAGAAGCGCAGCCTGTAAGTCCTCGAACCTTCATTTAGTTTAATGTCAATCCCTAGCTCAAATGGTCGTTGTGGTGGAAGAAAATGATTGGTTTTAGGGTTCATGAAGTTAGGGTTTGTGGTTCAAAATTTTTAGGGTTTGAGTATAAAATGTACGAAAATTTTAGGGCTTTTTAGAATTTGTATCAGTATTTATATATTTAGTTAGAATGTGTATGAAAATTGTAGAGTTTGTTCAAAAAATCAAGGAAAATATTAGGGTTTGTTCAAAAATTGAAAGAAAGTGTTAGGGTTTGCTGAAAAACTGAAGGGAAAATTGTAGGTTTGTTTAGAATGTGTATGATAAATGTAGTTGCATTAATTGTATATGTGGGTTTTGTTGGTTGTAATTGACATTGTTCCTTGTTTGTTTGTTTGTTGTTTCTTGTTATGGTATTTGCTTGTCCTACATTCACAGACCCCAATCATACATAGGATGTTATAGTTTAACTATGGGGGAAAGTTTGTAGACAATTGGACCAGATGGGAGGGAGGTAGGCAGGAGTTATTAATGATCCCTCAAGATGAGTGTACCTTGTTTAGACTTGCGAGGGTACATCTTGACTTAAGTTGTCCCATAAATTTGAGGTTATTCTGGAAGGTTCCAATGATGGATGTTGGGGAGAATAATTGGTCTGAACCCTGATATAAATTGATAGAGAGTGATAACGATGTAGGTGAGATGTTTAATACATACCCTGAAACTATTATCGTGCCAATCTTTGTTGGGGATGTTGTAGAGCCAATTACAATGGTTTCACCTAAGGGGAAAGTTATATGGTCAGCAGATACAGTTAAAAATGAAAGATATGAACCTTTAAAGAAGTGTGTGAAGGATAGGAGTAGGGTGTTTGTGACTGAAAATCAATTGGGTAGAATGATGAAGAAAGGTGAGTGTGATAGGGGTGTAACTGAACCAGATAACCAGTCCGGAGCCCTTAAAAATGTCCAGTCCAGACCATCCAGACATTCAAAACCCATGTCCATATTCTTGGGTATGGTCCGGATTTTAGTCTTCCGGATTCAAACTGGACGCGGATTTTATCCGGAGTAATCCGGATCGTAATGGGCTCAGCCCACTTTCTATATCTGATCAAGAGTTCAAAACATGTTTTTTATTTTATTTTTACATCCATTGATTCACCAATTAATTTTGGTTATTAAATAATACAAGTAGATATAAAAATACAAAAATATCCATACATTAATGTTCATTCTGACCCCTGTAATCTTCATTCCGACCCCTGTAATCTTCATTCCCTTTTATGCATCAATATTTTACATTTACATAAACAGATCTAAAAAAAGAGAAACATATCCAAATACAGAGAAAAAAAGTCAAACATACACCAATAATAGAATTACAAAAAGAGAGAAACCAATTCTGATCTATGTTAATAATAGACTAAAAAGTAGGTATAACCCTGAATCCTAACTGTGTTGAAAATGTGTTTTTCACGTCCTAACTGAGCGTCACCTTTTGTTACATGTCCTATACCAAAGGTGGTTTTTTTTACAAAACATGAAAAATGACACCAAAAAAGTTGTATAACGTTCACATTCGATGGTTTTTTCTCTTAATTTTTGTATAATTTGCGTTTATCAATGCACTACAAGAGGTAGGTGTTATAAATTTACCAAAAGAAAACACTTTTTTTTTGGGGGGGGGGGGGTCATTTTTCATGTTTTGTAAAAAAAAACACATTTTCTATAGGACATGTGACCAAAGGTGACCTTTGGTATAGGACATGTAACAAAAGGTGACGCTCAGTTAGGACATAAAAAACACCTTTACAACACAGTTAGGATCCGGTGTTATCTCATCTAAACAAATAAACTGTATCAGGGATTCATAAAAAACAGCTAACATAGAATAGAAATAGAGGTTAGAGCATCGAATCTCAATCTACACAATAGATCCGTAAGAATAAACCAAATAAAAAATAGAAATCGAAGAGGAGAACGGATCTCAGTTTCATCACCAATTCATAAAAAGAAAGCGAAGATAAATTGTCACGCCCCAATTTCAGTAGACCGAACTCGGGACGCGAACGTTTAGAATAAGAAAGCACTTTGAAAACATTTCCATTAAAACATTTCACAATACCAGTTTAGTTCAACAAAAGGACAATTACAACTCAAAATAAACGTCCCACAAGCGGACAAAAAGGCGAGGTATCCGTCGCTAGACTAAAAGTAAAAACCCGGACTCCGCTCCTAGCTCCACAAGCTTCGAGAGCTCACCTAGTCCGTCCCACGAACAGTACCTGTAGGAAAAGCAGCTAGGGGTGAGCGTTCGCTCACCACCACGGATAACAGACTGACTACGGCATAATTACCAGACAGTGCTGGTAACACCAACAACAAGCTCAACCCCCGGGGGATCACTGTCCCCAACCCAAGTACTCTGACTGACAACACCCACGGTGACCTTCCTCGAACGACTCAACACTCAACACGTAAGTAGACCCGACACAACGATCGACGACCTCCTCCAAAGACACGACACAACGATCACGACCTCTTCCAAGGACTCAAAGGAACTACGCACTACCGAACAAGATCACAAGGGATCGCACACCAAACAAGATCACAAAGGATCGCAAACAGCTGCTCAGTAACCTCTCCCACTCACACGAACACGGACCAGGCTAGCCAAAGAGTGCTTACAACCTGTGATACTCAAACTCGGACCAGGCCAGCCAAAGAGTGCTTGCAACCTGTTTTACTCAAACCATGTCAGGCCAGCCAAAGAGTGCTTGCAACCCGTTGATACTCAAATTTGGTCAGGCCAGCCAAAGAGTGCTTGCAACCTACCGGGATCCGCAATCACAATCACAATTACAAGCAAATTCAATCACACAGGCACTCAAGGCCACTCAAGACACCTCAACAGTCAAGACTCGGGTTCAACAACCCCACAGACACTCACTGCCACTCAAGACACACCAACGGTCAAGACTCGGGTTCAACAACCCCACGACACTCACGGCCACCCAAAACACCGACAGTAAGACACGGGCACTCATGGCCACCCAAGACACCAATTTAAACACACGGGCTCTCAAGGCCACCCAAGACGCCAAATTAAATACACGGGCTCTCAAGGCCACCCAAGACACCAAATTAAGTACACGGGCTCTCAAGGCCACCCAAACTCAACATTAAATACCACGGGCTCTCATGGCCACCCAAGACGTCAACAATTAAATACGGGCTCTTAAGGCCACCCAAACTCAACAACAATTAACACGCACAACAACCTCCGGCATAATCGATGCCTCCAACAGTCCTAATATCACTAGTTTCACAAACAACCTCTGGGCATGGTCATATGCCTCCAGTAAATCAATTACGCTAAGTCCTTTGTTCCTACGACACTACTAAGTGTCACAAGCTTTTCTCATAAACGCTACAATCCCGTATCGCCTTTCTAATAATTCCTAAGTTCCCGTAACATGCATTTCTAATAAACGCTACAATCCCGTATCATGCTTTTCTAGTATTTAAATTAAACCTACTCAACCCACGACACCCCGGTGTCACATGCAAATCTACTGTTAACTTTCCCTAGTCAGGGCCGAGATCCGGCTACTTTTCCCTACCTCAACTGAAGAGCAACCGCTACGCTTCCTAGCTGCTGACGTTCTGGCTCGCTACCCCCGAGCTTCACTTCGATCGAAGCCGGACTCTAAAGAGAACACGAAAGCCATAGATTAATAACGGTTCCACCGTTAAATTAAAGGTTACGATTAGTCTAGTTTAGAACCGACAGTTGTCCCTTAAACTCGAGCAGGATAAAAACGGGGTCACAGCGAATCGGGTTTGAGTACCCGAGCACCGAAACCGGTGCATGCGAGGCACGGTCCCAACGCACGAATCCCGAGGTCCGATTCAGCGGTCCGCTCTTGTTCCTTTTTAAACCGAAAAGCAGTCCATTTTACCCAGAGTTCCAGAGTCGTTCCCAAAACCGATTAATAACCCTTTTTCACAACAGAACGGTTTTTATTTTAAAACGAATTCCCTTTTTATTTCAAATCTGATTCTATTCCGATCTTTGAGCCCAAAATGAATTAGGTTCGGTTTTTGAACAACCGTCCCTAAATCCCGTTTACGACTTAGATTCACAACTCCTCGATTTAAACCGTTTTTAAAACCGAAACGCTTTTAAATTCCTTTTCATTTTAAAACCTTCTTCCTTAAGTTTGATTTTCCGTTTTACAACCTTTTCTTTCCAAAACTGTGATTTCGATTTCAACCGAAGCAGATCCAAAATCCATCTTTTACTCCAATCTGATTTAATTGTTTCCCTTTTCGATTCAAAAACCGTTCCAAATATTAATCAATTCCATTAGCAGGTTTAATCAAATATTAATCGATTTCATTAATGATTTAACCAAATATTAAACGATTTCATTAACAATTTTAACCCTAAACAGATCCAAACTAAATCGAAAAAGGTTTTATTTCATTTTCTTTGTTTGTTACAACAAAACCCGATTTACAGTAGTTCGAAGACGGGAAATAATAGAGGTTCGGTTTCGAACCGGTCGGCCGCCGGTGAGGGCGGCGTCGGTCGGGGCCTAACCGTAGAGAAGGGACGGCAAGGGCGGCGGCGGGCACGGCGGCGGTGCACGGCGGCTGGCTCGGGACGAAGGCGGGACGAGCTCGGGCTCGGTCGTATCCCAGGCGAGCTTGTCTCGCCGGAGATCTGGAGAGGGAGGTCGGGTGGTGGTCGGATCTGGACAGAGGCGAGCGTGAGGGGCGGAGTAGGGCGGCGGCTCGGTGGTGGCGCGGTGAGGACGGCGTGGAGTCGAGAGGGACGGTGGTGGCCGAGCTCGGTGGGTTCGGCTGAGACGGGAAGGAGAGAGGCAAGGGAGGTGGAGGGACTCGGTGAGGGAGTGGCTGGAGGTGGAGGGAGGTCGGGACGACGGCGTGGTCGTGGGGAGGGGGGTTTCGAACCAGAGGAGGGAGAGGGTCGGGAACGGGAGAGGAGAAGACGAAGCAGGAGGAGTGGGGGAGGGCGAGAGGGGAGTGGCCGGAGGTGATGGAGGTCGCCGGAGCTGGTGAGATGTCGCCGGAGATCGAGAGAGAGGATCGGGAGAGGAGAGCGGCGAGGGAGATAGGAGGAAGAGGGGGATTAGGGTTTGAGACCCCTTTGCTTCGGTTTTATACCGAAGCCCTATGTGGGCTTGGCTCACATGGGCCTCAGGCGGGCCTGAGCACGGGTCAGGCCTGGTCTGGCCGGGTCTGCAGCTTGGGCCGGGTCTGGTCCGACCCGGTCCGACCCAATTTTTTTTTTTTTTTGAAGCGGGTTTTACATAAATTATCAAAATAAATAACCAAAAATAAGATGTAAACGTTTTCATAACAGATCTAGCAAATCAGATCTGAACTTTTTCCACAACATAAAAAAAGAAGAAGAGTTTTTTGGCTTCATGTAGAGGGATTGTTAGAGGAGATGGGATGATAGATTGTACACAATGAGTAGTTAAGTATTGGAAAATAAAAAAGGCACGGTCAGATTGGATTTAAGATGGAGATAAGAGAGGAGATTGAGAGTGGGAATGTAAGACATACACGAATGAAATGAAAAAAAAGAGTTGGGTGGGTTGCATTTTATAGCAGTGGCTTAGGGTTTATTGGGTTACATAGGAGTGAGTTGAAGCTTTAAGCTTATGAGTTTACGTCTTATTCTAGTACATTTTCAATAAAGTAGTTTGAAATAACAATTAAGTCCATAACTCAGTGGTATAAGCATGCCTATCAAATGAAAGGTGATGGGTTCGAATACAATGCTATACCAGAGTGAACCTGAGAGAGAACCCTTTGTATACCCTGATGTAGAAGAACCTAAACAACCAGAACCTATAAGGGTTAGGGGGTGGCAGGCAATGTGGGAAGAATATTCAATTCTGTTGAATGTGGAGTTGGGAGTATACTCTCTATTCGCCAATTCCACAATTTTTAGGCAAGTGTTCAGGGCATATGCTGTGGAGCATAGAATGGACTACCACTTCACCTGGAATCAGAAAAAGAAGATGAGTGTCATATGCAAAATTCCTGACTGCACCTTTTACTGATGTGCAAGTGTTGACAAAGACAACAATGTACTGGAGATGAAGACCTGGATGCCTAAACATAACTGCAGAAAAACTCAAACAATCCAAAAGTGCATCATTCAGTATCTTGCAGTAAGTTATGGTCTGGAAATGAATGGTATTTTGTATACTTTAAATTGTTGAAAATTACTGCTACCTTTTATACTTGCAGGTTCATTGATGAAGTTAGGAACTGCCCTAATATCCCAGGTAAGGCAATGCAGAAGAAGATAATGGATGAGAATGGTATACATGTCTCTCGACAACAAGCCTATAGGACGATATGGAGGGCCAAGGAGCTGCTTACTGGTGATCAAGCCATACAGTACGAAGACATGTACACGTACTATCATATGGTAAGCATCACATATTTAAATACTTTTTGAACATCAATTACATCTATGATATGACAGTAACAATTAGCATTTGTTCATTTTAGTTACGACAATCAAATGAAGATTCTACTACAAAGATAGATATAGAGCACCTATATGTAGACAATGATCCTGAAGCTAAACCACATTTCAAGCGCATCTTCATCAGATTTGGAGCTATCACAAAGGCATTCCTTGCTAGCTGCAGGCCCCTTGTTGGCATCGAGGGCGCCACTTGAAGGGAAGGTATGAAGGTCAGTTACTCACAGCCTGTGGATGGGGTGGGAACACGGTATGCTGCCGTTGGCATTTTCCGTTGTAGAGAAAGAAAAAAAAGACTCGTGGAAGTGGTTTGTGACTCAGTTCTTAGAAGACTATGGGGACAATCAGTTAAGAGGATGGGTATTCATGTCGGAAAAACAGAAGGTATCGATATTGTTATGACTTATCTGTTATTAGTTCCTAATATCTTTTACTAATTGCTAATATCTTTTACTAATTGCTGGTTTGATGTAGGGACTGGTGGATTTGTTCGACCATTGGATGGATTGTGTCGAACACAGATATTGTGTTCGACATTTAGTCGATAATTTCAGCACTAAGTTCAATGGGAAGGAGCTGAATTCAGTTGTGTGGCATTGTACCAAGTCATCATCCATGGCAAAACTGGAAGTAAGGATGGAGAAGCTTCGATTGCTAGATCAAGCAGCATACGATTGGCTGAAGGCTAAAGACCCTAGAGGTTGGTGCAAACTGTACTATACTACTAGGGCTTGTTCTAGCATATAGGTGAATTCTATGTTTGAGTCGTTTAACAACTAGGTGTCTGAGGGCAGGGCTTACCCGATACTTGAACTTCTAGAATATTTGAGGAAAAAATTCATGCAACTGATGTACACTAGGTACACTACATTTGCCGGGTACACGGGGGTGATATGTTCTAGAATTAGAAAAGAGTTAGAGAAGTTGAAGGAAAAGTCTAGGAGTTGTACTGTCTTAGGTAGTGCACTTGGAGTGTTTGAAGTAACCTTCAGCACCACATCTCACACTGTGGATTTAAACCAAAAACCTCACATGTTTAGAATTCCAGTTGGAAGGGTTACCTTGTATTCATGCCATGGGGGCTATTACCGATATAAGGGATCAATATGTGAAGTATGTTCATGAGTACTACCATGTGAGCACCTATAGAAAATTCTATGCATATTTCATCAAACCTGTTCCTAGTAGGGATAACTGGCCACGGGACTTAGGTTACCCAAGACTATTACCACCCATAGTCCAAAAACCACCTGGGAGACCAGATCCACGAGGATACCAAGTGCTGGTGAGGTCTAAGAGAGCTCTCACAAGGCTGGAAGGAAAAATTCTGTCATGACTTGTTCAAGGTGCAAAGGCAAGGGCCACAACATACGAACTTACAGTGCTAAGGATTATGGTGAGACCGCAGCTCAAAGGAACACAAGGACGAAACTCATGGTGATCGTATTTTTTTTTGGAATTGCAAATTAGAAATTATTAGTACTCAAAAACCTCACTGTGATGGTTGAAATTTTGTTGTTGTTCAATGTAAGGCTGACCCAAACCCAAACCTTCAATACTTCTCCACTCCTGTAGAGTTTGCTGAAATTCAGAAAAGACGCCTTGACAATATACAGAAGAGGCAATAGAAGAAAAGGAAAACATGTTTTGCTGAAGAAATAGAGGCAAAGAGACAGGAGGCTCTTAGAAGGTAGCAAGCTAGGATGGAGGCCTCAACAAACCCCAGCCAACCAACTCCTGATGCACCATCTGTTGGCCTTGCCCAAGCTGAACTGAACGCTTTAAGGAAAAAATACAAGGTAATTTGAATTCTTTTAATCTATTACAATAACAAATATGATATTTCAATGTTTACCTGAAATTTGGATCTCTTAATTGAAATTTGTTTCCATATTGCAGCAATCACTCCCTTCATCAATAAGTAGAGGCAGATTCTTTGTTGGTGAATCTGCCTCACAACCTCTTCCTGCATCTGGACATGCAAGCTCATCTAGAGGGAGAGGCAGAGGGACAACCAGAGGAGGATTTGGTAGAGGGAGATGGAGAAGCAGAGGAGCTCGTAGAACTGGTAGAGGAAGTTGTTCACAACCTCCTTCTTGGAAGTGAAGATGTAGCTCTAGATGTAGGTTTTTTTTTGTGGTCCCCCATGCCACAATTAGTGCATGTGGATTTTGTATGTTTTGAAACAACAACTTGTAACGGGAAAGTGTAATAGATTACTTGTGTCTTTTGTGTCTTTTTGGTGGTTGTACACTTTATAAATGATGGATGATGAATTTGTGTTGAATGATGGATAAATTTCATTACAATTTCATTTCAGTGTATGTGAAAACAGGTCTGATTATATATTTTGGAATAAGTCATGCCAATTTGTTTTTGCACCATTAACTCATCTCAACAACCTTTCCAGCCAACATCAATTCAACAAGCGTAAATGAATTCCAAACCAATTGCATACCATTTGAGAATGCATACAATTCCAAGACAAAAAAAAAACAGCTCTTAACCCAAATTTCATTTCATGCCAAGTTTCTACATTACAACAAACACTTGAGTTCATTACACTCATCTTCTTCATTGCATTCATCTTCCCTAATCTACAACAACCTTCATACCATAACCAATGCAACAAAACATACAACACATTTTCAAACTCATTAACAATTTGTTGTACTTCTTCTTCAAACCTTCAATTTCCAATTCTTGCAGCTGCATCATATCACTCTTCAAATCAATTTCCTTTCGAGCTGCAACAATCTCCATTTCAAGAACCTCAAGCACCTGATTCTTCATTGCCATTTCTTTCTCAAGAGATGCATTTTTTTTCAAGTTCTGCTACTTCAATATTTAGCTTAACACACTCTTAATCTACACTCCTAATTGTAGACTCCATATTTTTGATTCGAGCATACAACCCAGGTAACACCCTTTTCCCATCTGGACATGTTTCATCATCGATCCACTTGAAAAAGTGGCATTTTTTGGTACTCTGCAACATATGAATTTACCAACATCAGTTTAATATGCTCACATGTCTACAGAACCCTAACCCAGCCCTTCAATTCCAAGCATTTCAGATAAGAACCCTACACCAACGATTTAGGGCAACTTCAGACTTTACCTGAAACCTCGCGCAACCAACAAACCTTTGCCCAGGGTTCTCGTTCGTCTTGGAAGTACGCACTGGTGTTGGGAGCCCCCAATAACCCCGCAGAACTTCTTCGTCCATCATCTCGCGCTCCCATGGCGCTGCGGGAAGCAAACCACGATGAAGTGTGAGGCCAAGGTTGAAGACGATGAAGTCAACGAATATTTGGGGGCATTCTGGCCATTTTTTGTAAAATATCCACGCATGTGCACATCTCGTGCGGGTTTTTTAACAGATGGTGGACGGAAGGGCTAACGTCGTAACTATTGGTTAGTTCGGGGTAGGTGAATGTTACAAATAAACTTCGAGGTAGTAAAACGTTAAAGGCGTATAGTTCGGGCTATGTAGATGTAATTTACCCTTATTATAACAATTTTTTTTTGGAATATTTTATCCATTTTAACAGAATATTCCACAATTTACCCGAAAACGACGGTTACTAAAATATAAGGATTATTTTTTAATGTTACAAACGCAAAAGTATGAAGGCGTGTTACCAATAGATAAGGGGTACAAAAGATGGTTAACCCTCAAGATTTTTAGGCATTAAAGAACTTGTATACTGAAGACTGGTATTTGAGGAAGTAAGCACAAAATGTATAAGCAAATAAACAACTTTGAATGGAATAACATTGAGGGCAGAAACACAAAAGCAAGTCTAGAGTTCATCACTTGGTATGATATAAAAATGTAATCTCCTATTAATTAGTGTTTACCCTACAGTCCATATTCCCCTTTGTATTAATATGATCTATGCAATCCAAGTAGCACCAACCATCTTAGCCATGAAGCTATACCGATCAGCAGCTTCATCAATCTGCAAAAGATCAAGTACGAAAAGGTCAGTTCTCAGCTTATTAAGAGAATGATACCAAGCTGCAATATAAACAGAAATAAAGAGAAACCAATACAATTTTCTGTGTTGGTCGTCCAGCTCCATGCCCAGCTTTGCATTCGATGCGGCCAATAATTGGGTTGGTCTGGGGGCTTTTCTCCAAACTTGTGGATAAAACATATTGCATTGTCTGAACAAACAATAAAACCACTCAGTTACCTTACAAGCTACACTACTATAACCACTGTGTTGATCAATGTAACCCATTTGGAATATAAATATTGTTACCCATTAATCCCAAACAAACATTAAGTGACAAATTATGTTGATCTTACCGCTAATAGCTTCAATGTGTGCAATGGCACAACCCGGTCATCATGATCAGCAGTCAATAGCATTGTAGATGGATATTGGGATGGTTGATCTGGATGTTGTTCCCAAGGTCTCCTGACATTATGAAGTGGCGAGTACCTGACGATCGAAAACAGTAAGAGCCAGCATCCAACATTTCTTAACCGTTTCAAGATCTCTGGCCAGTATGGATTGAATAAGTATCCAACGGTGTAGCTTACTGAGATAAACACTTCTTTGAATTAAAACAAGTACGAAACAAATTGTCGGCCGAACATGGAAACTCACTTGATAAGCCAGTGGAACTCCTCCTCCTTATCTGAACAGCCATAGTCAGAGGTCCAAGCATGGCCTGAGAAAACACATTTCAATCAGTTAGAAATATTTTAAAATGCTGCGTGACAGATCATAAGATTAAAACTAACCTATAGTGAACTTGTGGAATCGAAGCATGTCCATCACACCAACATGAGCCAGAGCACAACCAAAAAGATCAGGTCTCTGTCAAAAGACAAAACGAACAAAAGGTTATCAATTTATTTTGTTAGTAGCAATGAACTGCAAAACTGAAAGTGAAAATGAGAAGTGCAATTACCTGATTTATACAAGCCCCGACAAGAAGCCCACCGTTACTTCCACCTTCAATGCATAACTTACTGGGTTGGGTATAACCAGCAGATACAAGGTACTCTGCTGTAGAAATAAAGTCATCAAAGACATTTTGCTTTTGTGCAAGTGAACCAGCTTTATGCCATTCCTCTCCATATTCTCCACCACCACGAGTGTTTGCTAGGCAGTATACAACACCTAAATGTTTTGTCAGTACAGAACGATTGACATTGAAGGACGGTGTAAGACTTATGTTGAATCCACCATATCCATACAGTAAACATGGGTGTGATCCATCCAAACGAACATTCTTTTTGGCCACTATGAATATTGGTATCTTCGTACCATCTTTGCTAGTCACAAATACCTGGAAAAAACAAATAGACAAGAAAGTAGAATTGTTATTATAATAATATAAATGATTTAGGAAGAAGGCTGAGCAATCTACTTAAATTATCTGTAATTAATCAACAGAAGGAAAACAAAACGACAAGTACCTGATCAACCTGGAACTGTGACCTATCAAATCCAGGAACACTAATTTCACGGAATATCTTCATCTCAGGAACCTCTTTTGCTAAGTCGCACTGATATATAATACCAGGAGTAAGGAAGCTAGTGAATTTAATAAAAACTAAACTATCTTCTCGTCGCCCAGAAATCCCAGTTACTGAACCAATGTCGATGGGTAATTGATGCACTAAAGAACCTGTCCTCAAGTCCCTTATCTGCACAACATACTTAACATCACTCAAGTAGCTAACAATCATTTGGCTACCATTAACAGCAAAAGCTGATTCAAGCACATCTCTTTCAGATTCTGGGAGAACTTCACTCCATTCAGTTGGTTTCTTGAGATCTACCCGAACCAACTTATACTTTGGAGCATCCTTATTGGTCAGAAAAGTAAACACTGTGTCGTCGTTGGCAATATCTTCATACTGTGCATCAAATGTATCAACCAACTTAGTAAAGGGAAGCATCTCATTTCTACCCTTAAATCCTCCAAGCCCCTCAGGAAGTGCAGACAAGTCACAGTAATAAACTTTGTTAACTGGGTCACAACTCTCTGAAATAGACATAACAAGATACTGCAGAAGACCAAAACAGTTTGATTCAGTTCCAACATTCATATGATCTGAACACCTCTTTATGTAAAAGCATTAAAAATAGCATTCATTTGTACAAGGGCACTTAAGCAAACAGAACACGTGTACACATAGTGAATCTCATTCATAGGTTTGGGGCTTAATTTAATTTTGATAAAAGACGGAGCAAAGGGAAACTAATCAAGCACAGGAACAATTCTACCACCTGTAAATCAAGGAAGTGAAGGGTAATTTACCTTTCCATCATCTGTCACACTAGCTCCAAACATGTATTTAGGGTTTTCAAGATCCTTCCAGCATAAAATATCTTCGGATTGATCAGTACCCAATACATGATAGTACAGCTCTTGATACAGATTGGAATTGGTTTCCGTCCCAGCATCTATGTTCTCTCCCTCTCTACAGAACAGAACCATAAGAATTAGTTCAACTTGCAGGCTAAATGAACTCAAATTTGCAGGAATCAAGGCCAAAGTCCAAGCTAAAATACATGTCACATCAGTTCAGGTCAGGATGAATGTGAATCATTCTTCTAATATTGCAAGCAAATCTAAACCTAAACTTAAAAACCAAATGTGGTAAAGCAAAATTCTACTTCTCTCATCTTGTTTTACAAATTTGGCAAAATTTAATGTCGTTAAATTTAAAGTTTCCAAATAACTCTCATATGCATTATGCCCAGGAGAGAGAACTATATCAGAACCTAAGAAATTTCATTGTCAACCTAGCACAAAAAAGACAGTTACTAGGTACGGTTTTTTGGCAAAGGTTTATTACTTACTTGGGTTCTGGATATCGGCAATAGAAAAAGCCTTTGTGATCATGGGTCCAACTAATACTTGTAAACTTAGCCTGAAGCAGAGACACATATGGCTAGTTAACAACTATACTCCAATGATTCGAGCAAAGTAAGTACCAAAGGTAAAAACAAAACAGATACCCACCCATGATATAGTATCAGGTTCTACTTTCTTATCGTCGATCCGCATTACTTTGATTGTTACCCAATCACTGCCACTTGAGCTGATTGCATATGCCAAGTACTTGCCATCCTTGCTAACACTAAGGGTGTTCAAAGCGACAGTCCCATCATCACTCAGACTATTTGGATCAAGCAAAACCTCAGCTTCTCCTTCCAAACTATCCTGAGAAACATAATGCAATAAAAGGGGAAACACAAAGCAAAGAGAACCCATGAATCACCAATCCAGATGAAAGAAAGGGAAGACACTTCTCCTTGCATACAATATACCTGCACATACAGCAAATCCTGTGCTTGGAGTCCAGTGTTGTGGAAGTAAAAATACTTGTTGGCTCTTTTGGAAGGGGCTTCATAACGGGGGTGATCAAAAAGCTTAGTAATCTGATCTTTAAGCTTGTCTCTGACATCACAAGTTGCAAGCACAGAATCAGTCAATTTCACCTGCTTCTGCACAAACTCTTTGGTTTCCTCCGAATCTGGATCTTCTAGCCTGACCACGCCCAATTATGTTTTAGAAAAACATTACAAATGCAACAATCAAAACCCACAAGTAAAGTTCAAACATTTATCCAAGTAGAGGCAGAAAATCCAAATTCCAATAAATTGACCGTGAATGCATTGAGGGGGAAAAGAGAGATTTAGCAATTAGAATGGAGAATACCATCGGTAGGGGTCAGAGATCTTAACGCCATGGTAGTCGTCAACGATAGAGTCGTCCCTCCGAGCAAGTGGGTACTGCAGAGGGGGGTTGAGGGGAGCGGAGAGAGAACCCATTGAGGTTGTCGTCTTAGGGAGACTCGTAGAAGAAGAAGAAGAAGAAGAAGAAGAAGAAGACAAAAGGCGAGAAGAGAGGGAAAGAGAAGGAGACGGAGGAGAAGGGTTAAGGTTAAATAGAGGGCGAAGAAAAGATGGTTCGCGCAGGTTGCGGGCAATACAAGGAAATGAAGATGATGGGGATAGAGCTGTAACGATGGCTTGGCTTCGGCTATACATTATAGCCTCTTTGTTGCGTATCCTTGTCCAACTCTCACATCTATTGTTTTCGTCGAAATAAATAAATATCTGATTTAATTATTAAAATCGAAGGAGACGTCTAGGGTTTTCAATAACTCAATCTAACCGAAACTAAGGCTGTCCTTTTCTAGTGAAATTCTCCCAACAAATCTGAATCTCAATTATATTGTGTATGGAGTAGACAATAGACATATAGGCATAGTGATGCGAATTAGAACATGTAAAGTTTGTTGCGTCACTTGAATCTGGATGAGGACATGGACGGGTGATGTCCTCTTCAGGAATGCACTACGGCTATCAATTCCATTCACGTGGTTAACGAATAGATATATTCTCATTATGCAATCCGCGTATAAACTCAAATTAAATACATATATTTCTTAAAAGCACGTATAGCATGTGATTTATGTCTCGATTAGCGATTTGTGAATCAAAATATAGTAGATCGCGAGTCGTACATTGTGGTGTGTGGTTCGCAACTCGCGACTCATTAAACCGGGATTCGTGAATCGTGGACCGAACCTCGACTCACAATTGTGAATCGTTGGTGATCGAATCGTGCGTCGTAGGTGTGTCAATCAGGTGCTGACACGTGGCCATGTGGATGGAAAAAAATCGGACTGTTACCCTAACGGTCCTATAACAATTATATATTTTTATGAAATATACTGAATAAATCAGTTTTTACCCACCTATAAATACCCTCCACCTCATTCATCAAACCGCCAACATTTTTCTCAACTTTCACTTTCTTTCTCAAAAATTCGATCAACGATGTCCGACGACTCGACTCAACCATCGTCTTCACCGGAGCAACAAGACTACATATCGGAGCAACCAGACCATCCGGATGATCAGGTTAACACATCTCAAGTAGGCGGCTATCAAGAGATGTTGAACACACCTTTTTTATTATTTGTGTTGTTAAATGCATTTCAACGTGAGTATATTCCAACCACCACCTTTCAACCCCCCATTTTACAACCCCGATATCAACTATTACAGCTACCCTAGGGCCAGTCAATACCACCAACAACACATCGGCGGCGGCAACGGCACTTAGATGTCGTCTCAATCGTCCATTATCGGCCCTGTACAACGAAAAAAGCCGACAGAAGATAGAAGAATCAAATGGCTCCTTGAGTTGGACACGCTCTTGATGCATATCTGGCTACGCACAAGCAAAGACCCCATTTAGGGCAACTCCTAAGATGGTAGTTCCTTCTAGGGCACAATTGTGAAATAGTTTTGTACAGAGTTGCGTTTTGACCCAAAAGAGTTTAGCTGGAAAGGCATAAAGAGTCATTGGAACAGACAAGCACCTCAGGTGCGAAGATACGTCGCCATTTTGAGAAACTCGAAGTCCGATGACTGAAGCGGATAGACCGAAGAAATGTACAAAGGGGAGGACAGAAACCTGTACAAGGCCACATCGAAGGGCATCGAGCCAAAGAATTTCAATCTCGTTCATTGGGTTTGGTTTATGGCAGACGTAGAAAAGTTATGGGTGGAGGAAGGCACAGGTAGGGCTATATGACGATGATTGGATGAGGCCAGTTCTTATAGCTCAACCCCACCCACTTGTCCTCCCACCGATGATGAGCATGTTACAGCTCTCGGTGGTAAGTCCCAACAGGGTACGGTACCCTCTGATCCTCCCGAGGGGGGTAGTACCCCAAGTGCCCCTCCGCATGTACAAAAGCGTTTGTTGGCCAGAAGTCTACGAAGAGGAAGGGAAATGGTATACAAACCCAAGTCCAAGCCATTACTTAAATGCACAAAGCAAAGTGTGTGAAGGCGGACAAAGTTATAACGCTAGACGCCAAATTTGACAAATACTACACCGAATACAAACAATTACAACAAACGGACACGTCAGACTTCAAGGAGGAGCAATTGGTCTCTCTCACAATAATATTGTCTTTAGTGTACGCACAATGTGAGAAGATCATGCTCATATTGACAAGCTCCAATAAAATTGTACTACTTTTATTTAGTTAATTAATGAATGTATTATTTGGTATTTAGTTAATTATTTTTATTAATTATAAGTTCAACTTTAATTTCATTTTAGTTAATTTATTTATTTTATTAATTAATTTTATCAATTTTATTTAGTATTGTCTATTTTAAATCAGAATTTATTAAATTCAACAAAAAATTAATTCAGCATCCCTACAACTCATGAGTCTCATACATGAGTCTCACACTGTGTAACACAACTCAATTTAAGGGGATCAACACATAATTCTATACAATCAGCACATGATTTTCAACTCATGAGTCCCACATGTGAGTCTCATAATGCTCTAACAAGCACAAATCATATAGGGTAAAGAATGATTACTAATATCACACATGACTAGGGGCGAAACCACGGTATACTTAGGGTGTTCCATAATCAGGGGCAGAACCATAATATACTTAGGGTGTTCCATGGAACACCATAAGTATACAGTGCAAGCTCTACTAGGGTTTCGATGTCGCTAGCACAAGCATTCGATCCTCCTCGAGGTCAACATCGTTCTTCCTAGTCTAGGTCCGATCACTCTGCCCCGTCTCAATGGCGTTGATCCCTCTCTTCTTCAATTTCACCATCGGTTATTCCCTCCCTAGGAACATCACTGGTGACGTCTCTGAACCCTACTCCGTCGGCTTCAGATAGCCGACACACAACCGTCCTCCCAATCTGTAAAGACCGGAGTTTTTATGATTCTAAATCATTGTTGGAACGTCGTTGGTTGAGGGAATGAATCGAATTTTTGGATCGAGTTAAAAAAAAGAAATAAAAAAAGGGATAAGGGTTAGAGCTGGGCCAGGCCGGACCCAGGCTTTGGGCCGAGCCAGACCAGGCCCAGCCGCTCACGCGCACGGCCCACGTTTCCAGCCCAACCCAACGCGAACAAAACCCTATATTCGTCGTTTAAGATCCTCATTTGGCACGCGCAGTTATCGAGGCGTCTTCTACCTCGTCTCGTCTCTCTCTCTCTGCGAGCTTCACCTTCTTCTCTCGCCCTTCGCCGCCATCCTCAGCTCTGATCTCCCTCACCTCCTCCTTCTTCTCCCTTCCACCCACGACGTCCCCTCGACAAAACCGACCACCAGAAAACCCCCTCCTCTCTCTTCTTCTTCCTCGATTCGCAGCGACCCAGCGCCGTCGCTTGCATCTCGAGCTCGCCGCGCCTCTACGGACCAAATCCGTGACGGTGAGGCCTCCTTCGACCTCGATTCTTCTCCCCCTTCTCTTCTTCTCTGGAACTCAAGCAAGAGTAAGCTCGTTTGGGGCCGAGCTTGGTCGGAGGTGCTCGCCGGAGTTCTTCGCTCCAGATCTGAGATCTACACGCCGGCGAAGCCTTTACCGTCAGATCTGGACGGAGAATCGCACCAGAAACCTTCCCCTGCCTCATCCCGAGCTCTTGACGCCGCTACCGCCGCCGTGAAACCTTGGCTCCACCTCTTCAACCCTCGCCGGAACCCTAAACAGCCCGCCGTCGTTCGAGTCTCCGGCCAGAACTGAAACGTAGACGGGCCTGGGCCAGAGATGAGTTTTAGACGGGCCTGGGCCAGAGGCGAGTTCTGACGGGCCTGGACTTGAACTGGGCCTCGGCCTGGACTTGGACCGGGCCTGGGTCCGGATCTTGTACCGGATCTGGATCCCGGTCTGGACCGGGTCTGGGTCGGGCTCGGGTCAGGTCCGGGTCTGAGGCTGGACGGGTCGGGTTCAGGTCTGGGTTTCGACTCGGGTCGTATCTGGTCAGACCAGTTTAATTAAAATAATAATTAATTTAATTTGACTTAAAATCAGATAATTGCAAGGACTTATCCGACTCTTAAAAGACGTTTGGACAAACAAACTACTGGACTTAATTTATTAGTTAGAGGACCGTTACGGTTTGGACCAGGACTGATGACCGTCCCTTTTGTGTTAAAACTAGGCCTTTACCCCGAGCACGGAGAAGATCGGAGTTGGCCAGGACGTCAGCAGCTTGGCGACCCAGATAGAGACTGAGGTAGGGATTACCTCGAAACCCGCTTTATTTCGGATGTACTAGAATGCATATAAGGAAACCTAATAACCAGTTAAATAACTAGTATGCATGTAGGATGTGAAATACTAGCGTAGACGTATAAACTGTGAACATTTACGATTTCAGTCTTGGGAATTGTCGTGCTGGTAGAATCGGCCCATGTCGTGCCTGTAGGATTGGTTGTTGAATGTACCTATTTGTGTGCTCTGTGATGCGTGAACGGTAAATAAGTAACGAACATGGAAACGAGTAGAGTTGAATTTGGTGATGCATATTAGTGATTGGGTGACTGTAATTCCTGTTTATATAATCTGTTGATTTGGGGATGTTGGGGAACGAATACCGGTTAAGCCGGTGGGGTTACCGCGTGGAGTGTGGTGTCGGTAAGTGATGGTAAGTGCGGAACAGTTGTGAGTGTAATTAAGGGTCAAAGCATTATATATTCGGTGTAACATGTCGTTGCTATGTGTGGGCAAGTGTGTCGTGATTGTTATGATGTGAATCATTGGTTGTGATATGGTCGGGTGAGTGATAGATCGACTTGATCATGATTGTGGTGGTGGTATTGTGGTTACCTGTAGTTGTGATTATGATTGTGATTGTGATTGTGATTGTGATTGTGAGTACCTTGGTTATTTGATAAAGGTGGTTTCCCTACATTTCGACCTTGAGTCGGTAAAACGCTGTGTCCCGCGAAGAGGTGATTACCTTCCGACTAGGACTCGGTAAAACGTTGTGTTCCGCGATGAGGTTGTTCCGCGAAGAGGCTGGGCATGTGTTCCGTGATGAGGTTGTTCCGCGAAGAGGCTGGGCATGTGTTTCCGCGATAAGGTTGTTCCGCGAAGAGGCTAGGCCTGTGTTCCGCGATGAGGTTGTTTCGCGAAGAGGTTGGGCCTGTGTTCCGCGATGAGGTTGTTCCACGAAGAGGTTGGGCCTATGTTCCGCGATGAGGTTGTTCCGCGAAGAGGCTGGGCCTGTGTTCCGCGATGAGGTTGTTTCGCGAAGAGGCTGGGCCTGTGTTCCTCGATGAGGTTGTTCCGCGAAGAGGCTGGGCCTGTGTTCCGCGATGAGGTTGTTCCGCGAAGAGGTTGGGCCTGTGTTCTGCGATGAGGTTGTTCCGTGAAGAGGTTGGGCCTGTGTTCTGCGATGAGGTTGTACCGCGAAGAGGCTGGGCATGTGTTCTGCGATGAGGTCGACCGCCTCTCCCGACTTTGTGTTGGGTAAAGTTGCGTACGGCTGCGCCGGGCCGAGTGGATTGCTCCCGAGACCGTGTATGGGTTACGAGTTGTGTGTTTTGAAAATGTTTGGATTGAATGAGTGTTGTTGTGTTTGTGGTTATGGGTGTTCCCTTGTTATGAGTTGTGTGTGACCGAGAATGACTTGATTTTTGATTGTTTGATGATGAGTTCATGTGTGTGGCTCCCGTGTAAGTTAAAGCGTCGTCTTTGTGGTTATCCGTAAGTTGGGTGTGAAAGGGATTTGGACGAGGATTTCCGCGATAATTGTGGTCGGGTAAAGTGAATGTTGTTTAATTTGGATTGCATGTTCTCGTTGTCGCTTTCTCCTTTTAGGTGTCAAGGGTAGGTTGGAAACGTAATTGGATGTCTTAATTGGATTGTTTCCCTTTGATGTGTGCCTTATTGAAATGGTTGGTGTTGAGTTAAAGCTGGTATGGTTGGTTTGGTGAGTGTCAGGTAAAAAGGGGGCTTTGTCTTTAAAGAGTCTAAGTGTCATATCGTTGTATCAAAACTTTTAATATACTTTAAAATGTGGAAAGGTTTTCTGGTAAATCTGAAATGAGGAAGTTTTTACGGTTTTCCCTACTGAGCGTCAAGATCACCCCTTACGGTGTTTCTACAGGTTTTAGCTTTGACTTGGAGTAGAGGACATCGCGGAGCATAGGGCTAGCAAGGGTCCGGGATTATCTTTATTTTGTGTTCGTAGAGACGTACCTTTATTCTTGGATTATTGTATTTGACTGAGCTGTGACTCAGGGTTTGAACTTCCGTTGTTTTATATTATTTCATCTTATTCAGATATTACTTATATCTTTTTACTGTTTTATTTAAATTTGCTAAGTCACGTCTCAGGTCCGGTCAATACCGGATTTGGGGCGTGACACAATCTCATGCCTCAATGAGTCCATCTCCATTCAATTTATCACAGCCGACTCCAATGCCTCAGTGCCAGCGTCAGATCGATCTTGGCTCGGGGATAATCCCTAATCCCAATTTTTGGATTTTGGCATGAATTTTCAAGGGATGGGATCCTGACCGCACAAACAACACCTCTGTCATCTTCTATGGGATCACCAGCCCCATGTCTTGTTTCTATCAAAGACTCTTTTGTCTACCCAGGGTTGTATGCTCTTGGCTCGGTCGTTGGGATTCCTCGACCATATTTGTGTTCCGACCTCTGATACACAAAGGGCCTAGCCTTGTTTTGGGTGATCGGAGTAGATGTGACATTGAGAGCACCTGACGGGAACTACATCGATGTGGAACTATCGGCTCTAAGTTATGATGATATCCGTCTTATACGCATCTATGATGATGCATGACGGGATCGTCGACATCGGACTTGAGATTTGTTGTGTCAATTACACTAATAATCATGATCTCAATGGATTATCATGGGTGATTTTCATGGATTTTGGATCAAAAGGAGACAACGGGTGATAGTGCATATCCCCATAACTTGGTGGATGATTTTTGTCAGGTTACTGAGGAACTTGAACTCATTGACATTCCGATGTCAGGTCACCAATTTACCTGGTTCCGAGGACGGAATCATACTCACTGGATTCAATCTCGACTAGATAGGGCACTGATGTCTAGTTCCTATTACTATTCCTTACTGGATCTGGAATTCTTTAATACATGTACTACTACCTCCGATCATTGGCCCATCCTGTTATCCTTGGCATAAAAGGTGAGTCATCATGGTCCTCCAAAGTTCTGATTCCAATCTCAATGGACCCAGGATCCGGAATGTAGGAGAGTGGTGCAAGAGGAGCGGGATAAATCACCTCTGGAGCCGATCAAAGAGGTGATTCAGAAGGTGGGATTGTCGTTGGATAAATTGGGCAGTTCCATTTTAAAAAGAATATGAACCACATAAAATGGTGTCAACAACACATTGCGGGGCTTAAAAGTCGGGTCGATCGGGCTAGGGTTCATCGAAGGGAATCCATTCAGATTCAATATGAGAAGGCTTTATGTAATCAGAAGGCCTTCTTGCGCCCGAGAGTTAAGCAACACTGGCTAGCTGAGGGTGATAGAAATACAAAAAAATCCAGGCAGCCGTCTCCTACATACGTAAGATTAATGCGGTGGTGGCCCTAAAAAACATGGTGGGGCAAGTGGTCACTTGGAAAACAAGGATGAGAGAGCTGATTATTGATTATTTCGGTCATTTTTTAGCTACTAGCCACCCAAATATGGATCAATTCCTAATTGATCTCCCCTCTCGAACAACAGCCTCACAGAATCAATCACTATTGTCCTCGAGAACTGCTTGTAAAATTCAAGCATTTGTATTTCAGATGGGACCTACCATGTCCCCGGGCTCAGATGGACTTAACCCGAGATTCTATCAACATTATTGGCCTCTGGTAGCAGAGGAGGTCATCCTCTTTATCAAAGGTGTAATAACGTCAAGGAGTTTTGACTCAGATCTCAATGATACCTCCATCGTCCTCATTCTCAATAAACCAGACTCGGGTGTGATTCCTGATTTGTGACCCATTACATTGTTCAATGTTATATTTCGCATCATGTCAAAAGCCATGGCTAATAGACTACGACCTCTGTAAGAACCGCCCCCGGTCGATCCTGGTCGAACCGGAGGTTTTCGGCGAGAGTTGACTTTTTGCCGAAAAAGTCAACCGATGACTTGGAGAGTCATTCGGAACCTTTCCGGGTCCCAAAAAGTTTAGCCGTCGTCACGGTTAGATTAGTTGGGCCGTTTCCTTGCCGTTGACTGTAATATTGGGAAAAGTCAACCCAGAGTCTTTTCGATCAAACCGCAGTCCGATTAAGACCAAAATCCGATAATTTATTAGTGCTGGAATTATTTAAGCTTGGAGTGGTCCCCACATGGACATGTGTCCATGCTTGCTTGGAGGGGAAGAAAGGAATGCAATTTGACTCTTATGCCCTTAATGGGTGAACTTGGGAAGTGATAAGGCAAAGGGGTATTGTGGGCAATAATTTCTCTAGGTTTAAGACCCCAAAATTGGACCATTTCAGCCCATTTGAAGAGGTTGGCCGAAATTGTCAAGGAAGAGAGAGAGAAGAAGCTCACATGGAAGCTTGAAGAGAAAGCAATAGAAAAGAGGAGCCTTTTTGCCCATTTCTACCTCAAAACACCTCATAAACCTCATTTCCTTCATCTATTCTTCATCCTCAAGGTAAATCCCTCTTCTATTTTCGTTTCTATCGATTTTGGTTCACGTGTTTTGAATAAAATGATGAGCAAATGGTTAGGTTTGGAGTTTGGTGTTTGGATGATGAAGTTGTGGAGGAAATTGATGTTAGATGATTGTTTTTGTTGAGTTTTGATGAATACCCATGGTGGGTTTTGAAGTAGAGACGTTTAGGGACTGTTTTTGGAACTTTGGATGGTCATCAATGGAGGTTTTAGGTTATTTTCGGGAAAATCGCGTCTGGAGGAATAAGAAGACAAAACAGTGCTGAACCGTCACAGATCCGTGATGGGAACCGTGACGGGAGGCGTCACGGCTCCGTGAGGGAGACCGTGACGGCGTCAGTCACGGCTCCGTGAGGAGAACTGTGACGGCGCAGCCCACGGATCCGTGACCCAAACCGTGATAGAATCGGATTGGGCCTCTTTCCGGCCCATTTTCCGTCTTAGCCTATGTTGGACTTTCGAGCTTAATTTAGTTGTTTCTCTTCTTTTTTTGCAACTGAATTAGTTTTAATTCGAGTACTTGTTTTGTGTTCCAAGACCTTGGAACCGAGCGTGACGGCGGGGGAGGCACTTGGATCCCATGAAGTGGAGGGGGAAGCGAGCCAGGACGTCAGCAGCTAGGAGTTGATCGTTGTTTATTTTGAGGTAGGGATCGTAGCGAATACCGGTTCGATTGTGGAAAGTTACTAGTATGCATGTATGTTAATAATAATAACTGGAAAGGTCCTAGTTCGCATGTAGGATGTGATTCACTAGAATAATTGCTTTCAATTCTTGGGAAATTGTCATGCTGGTAGAATGGCCATGTCGAGCCTTAGGTTGTTTGCTGATTGAAATGCCTGATCTGTGATTGAGATGCATGATGTGTGACTAAGTGTCGATAAGATTAAGAATCATGTTATGTTATACTCGGTGGGCATGTTGAGACTATGTGTGGGCAAGTGTGCCGTGTTTGATGTGATGTGAATCCTTGGTTGTGATATGATCGGGTGAGTGATAAACCGATTTGTGTGTTATGGTGAGTTGGCTCGGTTGGTATACCGTGGTCGAACTATGGCATTGTGATGCGTGTTTTTCTCTTGATGTGTGCTCCAAGAGGAGGTATGTCTGGTACGATACCTACACTGAGAGAGTATGTCGGTGTAGAGTATCGAGGACGAGGACGGTTTAACCTTTACCCCGATGCTATGTGGTCCGGGAAGGCGTATGACCGAGGTGTATGCCGGTCCGTTATGCGCGAGGCCCCGAGTCTGTGTGTCGGGAAGACGTCCGATTGACGGATTTCCGGTCTGGGATGTTACCCCGATTCTACGTGACGGGAAGATATCGGGACCGATGCTTTGTGTTCTGGTACGATATAAATGGAACGGCTACGATAGCCGGTGATGTTGAGGACGATTGTACTAAGTTATGTATTTCTCTTCTGTGTGTGTTGTGCGTGCTGATTGGCTTTGTGCATTGTATTATTTGTGATTTTGATCTTACGAGGGTGATTAGTGGTTGGTACTTGTTCCGTGGGCGTTGTTGATAGCCATGCTTTGCTAGTATGCCCTAATTGGACGGTTACTCGTGGTATTGAACTGATGTTCATAACCTTAACTACTTTTCCTACTGAGCGAAAGCTCACCCCTTTACCTTGTTATCTTTCAGGTCTTGAGCGGGATGTGTACTAGCTGGATGCTCGATGCTTGGGAGCTAGTGAGGGTCCTAGGCTAGCTTGTCTAGAGACGTACTGTGTTTTTTTTAATTAAACTTTAACACTGTATTTATGAGCTGTTGACTCTTTTATCGGTTTATGGTTACAATTTATTATTACTCTAAACTTTATTTCCTTTAAAATTGCTTTTATTATTCCTTTAAGTTAACGTCTCGAGTCTGGTCAAAACCAGATTTAGGGCATGACAGCCTCTTCTAAATTGCGTGATCTCCGAATCAGAAGGGGCATTTATCTCGGGCATGTGTATCCAAGACAATGTCATGATATTCTTTGAGATTATTCATTATCTGCGCCGAAAGAGACAAGGTGCTACGGGCTATGTGTCACTAAAACTGGACACGAGTAAGGCCTATGATAGGGTCGAGTGGGACTATCTTTTGACTATTATGAGCGTGCTTGGATTCTCAGTGGAATGGATTGAAGTTATAGCTTGTAGTATGAAACCAATGTAGTATTTAGTATCATCTGGGGTTCGAGAAACACCTCGGCTCACCCCATCACGGGGCATTCGTCAAGGGGATCCCTTATCCCCTTACTTGTTTGTATTCTATATGGAGGGATTGTCTCATTTACTCGAGAAAGCATAGGGAGCTGGGAATATTCACGGTGTCCGGGTCGTTAGGGGAGCCCCTGCGGTATCCCTCATATTCTTTTGCTGATGATTGTTTCATATTCTGCAGGGTCACCGCAAGCGAAGAACGGTATATCATGGACATATTGGGTGTTTTTGGCCAGTTATCGGGACATGTCCCAAATTTGGATAAATCTTCTATATTTTTCAACACAAATACTCCGGCCACTATACACCAGGATTGTTGTGGCATTCTCTATATTCCTGAAAACTTGGCTACATCTATGTACCATGGAGTTCCTAACATGATCGAACAAAATCAAACGCGGTCATGGATTATCTAAGGGATTGGATCCTTACGAGAATCGGGTCATGGGATGGAAAGATTCTCTCGCAAGTAGTAAGGGAGGTTATGATCCTTTCGGTCATCACCTCATTACATGT
This sequence comes from Erodium maritimum, assembly GCA_963921825.1. Lineage (NCBI taxonomy): Eukaryota > Viridiplantae > Streptophyta > Magnoliopsida > Geraniales > Geraniaceae > Erodium > Erodium maritimum. The sequence continues at coordinate 46,327,047 of OY997593.1, read as the reverse complement.
ATAGGTTATGTCGGTCTTTCGGGTTCTCCGGAAAATTGTGGATCATATTAATGTCGCGCTAGTCTGGTTATGCTGGGGTGGTAGATCAGCTCACCCAATTATTTAGCAAGATTGGGATATATTATGTATGCCAAAGGAATGTGGGGGTAGCCTTCCTCCACCTGCAGGATTTTAATACAACATTCCTCAGTAAGATGGCTTGGGGACTTATTCATTTTCCACAATCACTAGTGGCTCGGGTCTTGAAATCCCGATATTTTCCGAACTCAAACTTTCAGCATGCACATATGCGATTGAATCGAAGCTTCACATGGGCTAGAATTTACTAAACATAGGCATTGTTTCGTAATGGCCTTCGGATCACCATCGGGGATGGACGAGATAGGAAGATCCTAGGGACATCGTGGCTGATTGGGACGACACCAAAACTCCAATCTTCCTTGGTGGTTTTGGAAGGGGCTCATGTTGCTGGCCTCATGGTCCCGGGCTCCCGATACTTGGATGTTAGTCTCATCCGTCGATTATTTGACTCTATTGATCTGGATAATACTCTTTAGATCCCCCTTTTAGAAACGAGATCGAAAGATGATTGGTATTGGGCTACTGATAAAAAAGGCTCTTGGGTAGTATTCACCATCAGACTTGTCAACAGAGGGGCGTAGTCACATGGGCCTCATTATGGACCATCCTGATCCCATCACGCCTAAGGTTCTTCTTATGGAGATGTCTCATAGATACTCTATAGGTGGCATCTAATTTAAATCATCGGTATGTCCCTGCCTCTCCAACATGTGCTATCTGCAGTCAAACCTGAGAAACAGTGACTCATTTATTTCTCTCTCGTGGCTATGCGAAAACTTGTTGGTCTTAGTTGGGGGCGTCCAGTCATATGGGAATGATGTCTCGTTTCCTACATGGTCGGAATCTATAACATTGGGCACGACATTGGGACGGGTGGAATAATTCTCAATGTCCTCTGGGAAACATGGAATGCACAAAATGCACTTGTGTGGGGGAAGTAACGCTTGCTGCTATTGGGGTGGTCTCATCCTCTATGACTAACTTATTGGCATGGTAGGAAGCGAACACAAGACTAATGAAGCCACATATGGCATCCTCTCAATGGCCGTCCAGATGGATACCCCTCCTACACGAACGACAATCATTAATATGGATGGTGCTATTTTTCAAGACTCAGAGCAATCAGCGTGGAGACTTATCACTCGATCAGTTGGCGGGATGGTGAGCTTAATTGTGAATATGGTTCTTCTAGGACTTTGCTCACCGATCATGATCGAAACTTACTCTCTAGGAACGGCTCTTAGAAATACATACTTTTTGGGAGCAAGTCCGATTGTTATTCGATCAGATATTTAGATCCTTCTCAACATGATCAAGATGGGTGAACCACCAGTATCACTGATGGGTACTATCATCCGAGATATCCATCAAATGTTTCTTCAAAACGAGAGAATAACTCTCAAATATGTTAAAAGAACTGAGAACAAAGTTGTTCACTGCCAACCATGGAGCTAAAAACGATGAAATCAAAGTACGAAAATGACATTGAGCTAAGAATAAGATGAAATAAGGTAAAACTCGTGCTAGGAATGTTGATTCCTAGCTTAGATCGTCGAAAAATTAATTATATTTTCTAATCTTTGTTTCTTTTCGTTATTTTTATTTGAATATTTTTAAAACCTTTTTAATTTCATAATTACAAATAAATAATTATTTTTAATATTTTAAAAATTAATTCATATAATTACTTATATTTTAATATTTTAAAGTTTAATTATTTTTATATTCCTTGATATTTTTTTATATACATTTATTAAATTATTTGATTGCAAAAAAAGCATCATCATCATTCGCATTCAACACACAAATTCAATATATTGAACTCGAAACCAAAATTTCACTGTCATCAACAAAATTTCAATACACAATTTAGTATATTCCACTCAAAATCAAATGAAATCCCTAAAAGAAACAGATGAAACCCCTAAAAAATTCGAACTCTACTAACAGAAAAAAACTAGATGAAATCTCGTTGTGTTGCTCGCTTGAGAAGATGGGTCCGATCCTAGATCTATTTTTCGTTGCCGCTAAAAGACGAAGAGGTTCTGGATCCAGCGAGCTTTGCATCGGTATCGGTCGTGACCAGCGAGTTCTGCCTCGGCCGTGACTGTCTGGGCTTCGCTCTGATGGACGACCTTGTTTGGGCAACATTGAAACTCGATGAGGAAGGATTGAAGCTCGATGAGGCCTTTAATTCCACCTGCAAGAATTGAAACCGTGGATGAGCGACACTTACTGCTGCTCTCGCCTCCTATAAGGTCGTGACACCCAGAAAACGTTGTTGCTGCTCTCGCATCTTGCGATGTCACGCCCCGAATTCAGTAGGACCGAACCCGGAACGCGAACGGTGAAACAATAAAAAAAATTCAAACATTTTAATAAACCGCTTAAAATCACCACTTTGAGTTAATCAAAATAATATTTTACAACTGAAAAGCGTCCAAAACAAACGGACAAAAAACAAAGCGTACGTCGCTAAACTCCCAAAAACCCGGACTCCCGCTCCTAGCTCTTCAAGCTTCGAGAGTTCCCCTAGTCCGCCTCGCGACTAGTACCTGTAGGAAAAGCAACTAGGGGTGAGCGTTTTGCTCACCACCATAGATACCAGACTGACTACGACATACTAACAGAAATGCCAGAAACACCAACAACAAACAAAACACCGGGGACTACTATCCCCAAACTCAAATAACCCGTCTGTCACACGAAAACTGTTACTTTCCCCAACCATCTAAACACACGTACCCGTAGTGTAGACTCGACACAGTAAAGACGACCTCGAAGAACACAACACTAAAGTGATCAAAGTCACACAAACCACAACCACAAGCCTCAACACTTTACTGATCACGCGCCGGAAGGTGCGACACACCTGACGGGGACCACAACCCTCTGATCTTTACCGACCGCGCACCGGAGGGTACGACACACCCCTCGGGCATAAATCCAGCCTCAGCACTTTACTAATCACGCGCTGGAAGATGCGACACACCTGACGGGGACCACAACCCTCTGCTCTTTACCGACCACGCGTTGGAGGGTACGACACACCCCTCGGGCACAGCTCTAACCTCAGCACTTTACCAATCACGCGCCAGAAGGTGCGACACACCTGACGGGGACCACAACCCTCTGCTCTTTACCGACCGCGCACCGGAGGGTACGACATACCCATCGGGCATAGCTCAACAGTCATCACCAGAACAATCACAGTCACAACCAAATAACACACAATACCCCGCAAATAGAAAGAAAATACGACAACACGACTAACTACCACTCGGCAAGTCAGTCAACCGATACGGGTTCAACTCCCCACAGGCACTCATGGCCACCCACAAACACAAACAATTCAATCAACCTACAAGCACAACCAAATGCCACAAGTATTTCTAATGTTCGATACGTTCAATTATCCTATGACACCACTAAGTGTCGCATGCATTTCTATTGTTCGATACGTTCACTGATCCTACGACACCACTAGGTGTCACATGTATTTCTAATGTTCGTTACGTTCACTGATCCTACGACACCCAAGTGTCACATGCATTTCTATTGTTAACTTTCCTTAGTCAAGGCCGAGATCCGGCTACTTTTCCATACCTCTTGAAGCGTGTCAAAACCGATGCTCGCGCTCCGGCAATGCTCCAGATTTCCCGCTTAGCCTGCTCTTTCCACGGTCGGCGACACGGTCTACAATGATCCCAAATAACACACTTTTTAAATAAGCAGGTGAAACACGAATTTAATGAATTTGACGGTCAAACGCAACCCCGACAATGCCGATCACTCCCAAACTTTCCGATTACTTGACATTGTCAACAAAGGGTCCAAAAGGGCCCGATTCGCCCGGCCCGGCGAATCTGCCCGGGATCGGAAAACGCCCTTCCGGGGCTCCGAAAATTCCCTTTTTCGTTTCTACGGTCCTAAAATAATTCAAGTGTTCCAACGCAATCGACGGAATCAATTTCCGACTTCCGAGCGATTTAATTCGCGTTTAAAGTTTCTAAACCCGAAATTTCCAATTTCCACAATTTAATCCCATAATTCGTTCCGGGTGTGAATTATCGATTCGGGGATCGTCCAAAACCACCCAAACACGAAAACCCGAGGCCCGGGCAAGTGGGCCCCACACGGCCACAATGGAAGATTTTCCTTTTCGCCCCAAAAAGTTCCTAACGAACCTCAAACCTCAACCATTCGTCTTTAAACCAATTCTAACCAAAACCCAACCTTAAACAAACCGTTTAAACTCAAACCCTAAAATTCAAACGTACCAAAACGAGAAAAGAATGGGTTCTCCCCGTAGAGAATGACGAGGGGAGTTCGAATCCGCAGTCGTTGAGACGATTCATCGGTCGGATCGTCGAGAAATCATCAAAAACCCTCACTTTCTTTTCCCTTTTCTCCTTCCTCCTTCTCTCTTCTTTTTCCCTTTTCTCTCTCTCCTCCTTTTTTTTTTTTGTAAATTGCCGAACACATCATCTTCCTTTCCCTTTATTTTGTTCAAAATACCAACTACCACCACTTGTGTGACAAGTGGCAAGTGGGTCCTACCTTTTTGAAATATATCTTTGTAGAAATATTTCAGCCAGATTCGCGAAATTCGGCCGTCTCGGGCCCCGAACGGGCCCATTTTCCAAGAAATTACGAAATTTCACGTGCTACAATGAAACGGCCCAACTAAGACCGCTGTATCGATGGCTAAGCTTTTTGGATCCAAAACGGGCCTCGAACTGACCAAAACGTTGCTAGGTTGACTTTTCCTACAAAAAGTCAACCTTTCCCAAACTGGTCAAAAAGTTGCCCTGAGTCCCCCAGAACTCACTTTGGTCGATATCGGGGTCAACTTAAGTCCGATATGACCCTCGGGGTCAAATTTAGGTTCATTTAGGTGTCTGTCCCAAAATTTTAAATTTTTCCGTTTTTCCGCCGATTGACCGTCGTTGACCGGGAGCGGTTCTTACATGCGAGGTCGTGAAAGAGGAACAAAGAACCAAGAGTGAGAGAGGCAAATTTTCAGCAAACAATGAGATGAGATTGAGTGGATTAGGTTTATTTTTTTGTCTAATTATATAAAGCGGATTAAATTTGTTTGTTTGTTTAATTATGATCATTAATCAATTAATTAATTAAATAATTAGTTTTTTCTTTTATTATTATTTTTTGATTTCATAATTATTTTCAATTTTATAATGAAGGCGAAATGGTAATTTTACATGTAAATTTTATAAGGTTAAAATAAAGAAGGGTGAAATCGTCATTTCACACTCCACTTAATTGTACATGGTGTCACATGACTAACTTAGAAGAATATTCTGTTAGTTTTCTAACAGAATATGCTAATTCCGTTTGTGGACCGAACATAAGAGTACCCAAATATAATAAATAAAAAACTAAGAGTACCAAAAGGTCTGTGGACCAAACATAAGGGTAGCAATGTACATAACCCTTAAATTAATGAATTGGTAAAAAAAAGTTAATGTGAATGTTTTACTAAAAAAACATTTACCACTTATCAAAAAGTGGCGTGTTTTTACAACCAACAACTCAATTGCATCTCATCCATCCATTTAAAAAATTGATGGCTTGGAAAGGTTCTCACAGTTTTTAGGTTAACAAATGAATTTCTAATGGAATGTTAATGGATTTATCTTCTTGGAGTATTTCCCAGTAAGATTTCAAACTAAATGAATAAAAAATGGAATGAATTGAGCACGAAATATGATAACACTTCTACGGATTTACTTGAATCAAAAGATGGGTATTCAAGGAGAGAAGAATAGACAAGCTAAAACAAGTATATGCTATTGAAATTTTCTCGTTCCTCTAGGGTCCAACACCTCCTCTCTCCACCTATACCTCTCGTCGCCTCCGTGCCGGTCAACATCTGTGTCGACCTTCTCGAGGTACCAACGATCGTCGTTCGAGATCCCACTAACTTGCCCAGCGCTACCCTCGTGCCCGTTTTCCATGCCGAGTCCTGATGATTTTCCAACTGTCACCATCACCACCGCACTGCTCCCCACTCACTTGATACTCTATCATATCGGTGTTATGCTGTCGGCCCCATCTCAAGGCTTTATAAAACTGTTTTAACAGAAGAAGCTACACCGCCCACCCCCTTCACTGCCATGTCCCTAATCACCTACACTCGAGGCTGCTCCCCCCTCCATCCTACTAGTATCAGGCATAGATGCTCCTTTCGTGCTATCACTAAGCATGGTTGATCGTGTACCCACGACCCTCATCGCTACTACACCCGAGGAGCGTCAACCTGATGTCATGGACGTCCCGAGGTATACCAGATTCCCTCTCCAAGAGCTCAATGCTCATATTGTTCCCTTCACAATAGTCTATACCGACCGTATCCTCTACTGGTGCCCTTAACCATGACCTGCCTACCCCTTTCACCGGGGAGGAAGCATTGGAGCATCTCTCTTGGCTCTCGGAATGATGATGATGGATCCATTACTAGGGAGCTCTACTTGGTCACCATACTCGCTCAACCTGCTTTCCATTCGGAGAGATCCATCTCAGATCTTCCAAGGAAAGATATCAATTGAGGAACAACACGAGATTGGAAACACCTCTTCTCTTGATAAAGTCAAGACCATCCAACGAGGGTCACCTTACCCGGTACCTGTTGATCCAGACTGGATAAGGATGCCGAGGGCCTCCCAGCTACTAATCTGGCCGACTAAGCTCTGGCATTTTGACCCGTTGGGTTGAAGAACAGGGACCACAACCCAAGATCTTACGCCTACCAAATCCGCATGTTCACGGTACTAGAAGCGTGCGTGCCTTTCTCGGTACCATCGCATTGAACCCTGAAGGACACAAGACCAAGCGAAGCAGTTACAACATAAGATCTCTTGCCTAACCATGAGGAGCATCTCTCGTGCCCCAGGAAATTGCACGTGATCAGGGAAGGAGGCCCACGCCTCCCGGCTGTGGAACCTACTTACCAAGGGATCTCCTAGGCTATGATTATAGATCAGCCTCGCCCAAGTCCATGATTTGAGCATAAAGCATCGAGGTGTGTTTGGGGATGCACACCTTGCCCTGCCAACGTTGATGGAAGTTCAGTGGCCTTTTCCCCCATTATCTAAAGTTCTCCCTCACTGCTCGATATCCCCTCAAACGACCCAGATCACTTGTTGCGGGCGGTTTCAAGTCGAGTCAGATAATGTTTCATTTGTGCTACAGTTGCATAGCCATATGTGTGGAGCCTATCCACCAATAGTTTATCCTTGGAATAGCCGAACATCGTGTTATAGAGTTAGCGTCTAATATCTACGGGTTATGACTCAAGCATCACCTTTTACTTCGTTCATTTATGCTCTATTTCTCATTCAGTCTTAGAGCATGTATAGCGGAAAGACTCGTATAAGGGACACGAATTAGAGACTTGTATGCTGACTATGATAAATAGTGAGTCCGAGTCCCTGAATTTACTGTGTTTCACAGTAGGAGACTCAGGTTGTGGCTCAAATTGAGGCTCAGATTCTAAGTGGATGCTGACTAAATGATGAATTGATATTTTACTGAATTTATTAAATTATTTATTAAAAACAATAATTATTATAGAAATTTGAACTAAAATTAATTAAAATAATAAATAACAAATTAAATGAAGATAAAATATCTTGGAATAGTAATTGCCAGTGTTTTATTCATCCCCGGTTGGTACCACACAATACACATTTGACAAGACAATATGTACATATAAAAAGCTTTCTCACTCGTCGTCGGAATGGTAATGCGCTCCAAACTGACCCAAATGTGCTCAGTAAGGTCATTTTATAGCTGTCGGTGGGTCAAATCATTTGTCACACTAAGTCGAGTGGCCAAGCGTTGATGGTAGGCCAATGGCCCTCCCTGGTGTCATCGTTCCGGTGGTGTCCAATCTGGTATTTCTAGAGGGGCGTTGTAATACAAATCGTCGTCACCTACTTCATACCGGTCCCGTTCGTCCTCTACAATCATATTGTGTAGAATGATACAATTGTGCATGATATCAACCAAAGTATACCTGCTCCAAACACGAGCGGGTCGGGATATTATGTGCCATCTTGCTTGGAGGACTTCAAAAGCCCATTCAATATCTTTCCAAGACCCTTCTTGTACTTTAGCAAACAACTTATGTTTGCGTGTACTAAGATGGAGAATCGACTTCACGAACCGACTCCATGAGGGGTAATTGTCGTCAACTAAATAATAAGGTCGTTCGTACCGATATCCGTTGATCTCGTACTCTACGACACAATCACGGCTATGAAAAACGTTGTAAGAATAGCCCACGGATGATCCCGGTCGAACCAGTGGTTTTTGGCGAAAGTTGACTTTCCGCCAGAAAAGTCAACCGATGACTCCGGGAGTCATTCGGGACCTTTCCGGGACCCAAAAAGCTTATCCGTCATTACGGTTAGCTTAGTTCGGTCGTTTACTTTCAAATGACTATTTTTACGAAAAAGTCAAACTCGGGTCAAACTAAGCCTAATTAAGGACGAAACCGAATTAATTAGATGTGCTGGATTTTTATTTGGGTAGAGGTGGTCCCCACATGGACACATGTCCATGGTGGCTTGGAAGGGAAGAAATGAGTGAGATTTGACCAATTTACCCCCATGTGAGCCAAAGAAGGAGAAAGGGAGCAAGAGGGGCACTTTAGAGATTTCTCCTTTAGGTTTAATACCTCAACGGAACACTTTTCAGCCCAAATTGTCTTGTGTTGGCCGAAATTCACCAAGAGAGGAGAGAAGGAGAGCTTCCATTGAAGCTTGAAGAAGAAGCAAGGAGAAAAGGAGCTCCTTTGGTGGCTTTTCTTCCCAAATCTTCTCCAAAACTAGCTTTTCTTCATCCCCTTTCCATTCTTAAGGTGAATCCTCTATCTAAATTCGTTTTGGTTGAATTCTACTTAGTGGGTTTGCTAGAAAAAGATTGAAACTAGTTGGGTTTCCATGGATGTTAAGCTTTTAAGGTTGAAGTAGATGATTGATGCTTACAATTAGGTTTGGATGATGAAATCTCTTGGATTTATATGGTTTTGATGAAACCCATTTGAATTACTGAAGTATTGAGGTTTATGGGACTGTTTTGGAGGTTTTTGGTGGATAAAAATGGAGTTTTGAGGGTTTATTTTCGGGGAAGAAGAAGCTGGAGGAAGAAGAAGGCGGAAAAGTCAGACCCGTCACGGATCCGTGACGGGCACCGTGATGGAAGGCATCACGGCTCCGTGACGGAGGCCGTGACGGCACACGTCACGGTTCCATGACGTCACCCGTGACGGGGAACCTCACGGTTCCGTGATCCGAACCGTCACGGAGTCCTTCAAGGCTCTGTGACCCGAACCGTGGTAGATCAGATTTGGGCCTTGTGGGTCCATTTTGGTGTTTTCGAGTAATTAGGAAGGTTATCTATAACCGAGCCTTTGGGGTAATTTGGGAATGTTTTTCCTCTAAAACCGCTTTTGAATTAGCATTAATTCCCGGATTACTTTGTGATCTTAGACGTTGGACCCGAGCTCAGTGGAGGAGGCTTTTGGGCATCTTGAAGTGACTAAGCGTTTGGAAAGCGATTGAGGTAGGGAAAGTAGCGAATACCGGTATAATTGCGGAAAGTTACTAGCATGCATATAGGTTGCGAATACTCGATATAATTGTTAGAATTGCATGTAGGATGTGAGGAACGAGTGAAATGAGGGATAACTTACGAGCCATGTCGAGCCGTAAGTTTGGGAATTGTCGTGCTGTAGAAATGCATGTGGGCCATGTCGAGCCCTTAGGTTGTGTGTTGTTTGTAATGCCATGATCGATGATTGTGAGGCTTGATATGTGGTTTATCCGTTGTTAAATATCATGATACGGTATGCTCGGTGTGGTATGTTGGTGTGTTGTGGCGATCGTGATATGTTTGGTATGACGTGAAACAATGCTTGTGATATGATCGGGTGATTGATAGACCGATGTGATGTGTTGTGGTAAGATTGTTCGGCTTGGTATGCCGTTAGTTGAACTATGGTATTGTGGTATGTTGAGACCTACATGGTATGTTCCAAGGCGAGGTATTCCGGTGTGATACCTACATCGAGGGAGGTTCCAATGTAGGGTATCTAGGCCGAGAATGTGTCCCACGTATGCGGTCCCCCGGGTTGAGGTTCCGGTACGATACCTACATCGAGGGGGTATGCCGGCGTAGGGTATCCAGGCCGAGGATGGTGTGATTCGTGCCCCGATGCTGTGTGTTCCGGGAAGACATCGAGGCCGACGATGTGTGGTCCGGCATGATGTATTGTGAGTTATGCCCCGATGCTGTGTGGTCCGGGAAGATATCGTGAACCGATGCTGTGTGGTCCGGTACGATATGGTTGAGTTGGGCTGTGGAAGCCGGTGACATCCGGGACTGTTGTACGGAATGTGTGATTGCTCTATTGCGTGTTGTTGCTTGATGATTGGTTATGTGATGTGATTTGAGTGTGATATTGGTCATGTGAATATGTTTTGTGGTTATGTGATTCCATAGATGTGGTTAGTTGTTGTGCCTTGCTAGTATGCCCTAATTGGACGGTTACTCGTGGTGGTGAGCGGATAACTCGTCACCTTAACTACTTTTCCTACTAAGCGAAAGCTCACCCCCTTACCTTACTGTGCTACAGGTCTGAGCGGGATATGGTCTAGCGGGATTCTCAGAGCTTGGGAGCTAGTGAGGGTCTTGGGCTAGTATGGTCTAGAGACGTACTTTCTGTGTTGCACTAAACATTTTATTACTGGATTTTCGAGCTGTTGACTTGCTTTATGAGATTGTTGGTTTTGGATTATTTTTTTAGAACTTATTTCTTTTAAAAACGTTTAATTTATTATTGTTCTTAGTTCACGTCTCGAGTCCGGTCAAAACCGGATTTGGGGCGTGACAAACATCGTGGAATAAGTGGTTGGCGTTGAGGACGTTGATGTCGTTATTCGAGCTAGATATCCTGAAAAATGCATGTAAAATCCACAAATCACAAGACATTATAGCTTCCAGCATAACGTTTGGATCCTCTTGGTGATCTCCCCGGCTAAAGGCTCCTTACTATGTGGTTGGACAATTCTTCCACTCCTAATGCATGCAGTCACGAATCCTAATCATGTCGGGGAACCCTCAATTATACCCTGCTTCGAGTAACCGGGTCAAGTCCCTCAGTGTTGGTTTACGCTCGTACTTAGGCCCGAATACCTGCACATCTGTCGTGCAAAACCGGCGTACACATTCGAGTATGTTACTTACGTCAAGCCGTAAGGATTCGTCCAACGAATCATCCAAGCACCCATACGCAAGCAACCGTATCGCGACGGTGCACTTTTGGTGCGTTGATAATCCCAAGCGTCCGACAGCGTACCACTTCTGCACGAAGTAATCGTCATGCTCCGCTATCTTCTTCATCACCTGTTGAAAAAGTGGCCGGCACATATGTAATCGACGCCTAAACATATCAGGCCCTTACATGGGGTGCTCGACAAAATAATCTTGCATCAGTCGGTCGTGGGCTTCGAGACGACCTTGTTAATCTCCCGTTGGGAAGGTTCTCCACGTTCGATCCTTTGCCTCATTGCGTTGATCCTTGACTTCGCTCTCTCTATCATTCTGTTAACCATTCGTCAGAGTCGTTATTCCACTGCACGTATGTTGGCCTCGAACTCATCCATGGATGGACACTCATCGTCAGACATTTTGTATCGAATTTTGTGAGAGAAAATTTAGATTTTGAGAGAGAATGTCGAGAGAAATGTTGATGGTTTGCATATAAGTATTAGCATTATGGTATGTAAACTATCAGCACCGTGTTATGTAAACTATCAGCACTGGGCGCGCGCACCAGTAGCGGAGCGCCCACGTGTCAGTATCTTGCGTGCTCTGATGATGTCGGCGCGGGCGCATCCTGTGGCTGAGAATCGTCCGTAGTTTGCATAATAAGGTGCATTTTTTTTATTTAATTGCCCACGTGTCAGCATCTTGTGGTCTCTGATGATGTCATTTTGGGAGGATCTTATGGCCCAAATTTGCTTGTAGTTGCACAATAAGCCCCTGCTTGTATTTGATACTGTCATATCCATACCCGTTACCGACCGTGAGCCAACAGTCAGATTTTTTTTTATAACCAAAATGGCCACGTGGCAGGTGCTGATTGGCTGACGCGACTCGTGATGCGCGAATCAACGACTCGCTATAACGATTTGTGGGCCGCGTACTGCGACACTGACCCGTTATTTAGTGGTTCGACACCGCAAGAAACACGCTTAACAACACACAGCTTGCAATACTGATCCGCTAAATAGCAGGTCACACGTCACGGATCGTCATGCTGTTGGATGCGCTAAATGATCTTACATCTTTTTTTGTGTTTGTACTTTGATTTCTATTTAATATAAGTATCTGCTAAGCTAAGACATAAGTTTTGTTGAGAAATCTGAAAGCTCGAGGGGTGAATTTTTTAAAAGGACTTATCGGAAGATTTTATTTACAAAAACCCTTACCCATAATGTATTTTGAAAAAAGTCCTTCAAGACCTTTTAAGTTAATAAAACTTTTATAATCCCTATACTACCCTTTTCTATTTGGTCAGAATACCCTAAAATGAGCCCCCAATTTCCCCATCGCCTCGTCCCCGCCATTTTCAGAACCAAGCTCCACCTCTGAAAACCAGCACCGTAGTCCCGAGCGCCGTCCACCACCGTCCACCTGACCAACTCGTCAACCTCTTCGTGTCTGCCATTGAAGCAAGGTCCAAGTAAGTTAAATTCATCCTCATCCTCTTCCAATTTTGACATTTCAGTTATAGGTTTGAGTTGAACTTTGAATTGAGGTTTGGGGAAAACGATTTTGAGTGGTATAAACTAAGTGAATGGATTGGAATGGGGTGTAAAACTGTAATTTGGGGATGGTTAGAAAAGTTGAACCAGTAGGGGCCGTACGACCATATTAGGTTGAAGACATACCCCGCACGACCGTATGTAGCCGTGCGGCACCACAGGTCACTGCCCGTGCAGGTGGTTCTACCGCCGTACGACCAGTTGCATATTCAACACAATTAGTAATATGTCTTTGTGAGGTTGTAATTGTTGTTACTATTACAAGAATGTGTGAGGTTTGTAATTGTTGTTATTGTTACAAGAATGGGTGGAGTTGTAATCCGTGTTACTTACGGTGAGGAATATAAGCTAGAGGGTGGCAAGTATAACTGGATATCAACAAACGCGGATCTGTTTAGTCTTGTTGTTGATGATAGTACAAAATTGAACACATTGAAGGACCAGATTTATTCTAGGATCGGGGCGAAGGAAAGTGAGACAAAATTAAAACTTAGTTACATAGCTCGGGGCTTTGAAGGAGTTATGCCGCCAGAGAATATCATAGAGGATATTAATGTTCAGTGTTTTGTAACGGATAACAGAAATATAGAATCCAGGACCGTCTTACGTATAGAGCTGATCAAGAAAGATACCATTGGCGCCGAAGCTGAAACGGTGGAAGTTGAACAGGGGGTGCAGTGTGATACGGTGGTAGGTGTACCAGAAGATGTTGCATTTGAGAATGCTGAACATGAAAATGGTGGCCGTGATAATTTTTTTGATGTTGATATTTGTAGTGGTGCGGGTATTAATGAAAACCTAGTTATTCGGCGGCGTCGACGTAGAGTTTCGAGACAAGAAAGCAGTGATGATGTATCTGACAGAGCTTCAAAATAAGAGGAATTTTTGGATACACCGTGATAGATCAAATAAGGAATTATACGTTGCAAAATGTCGTAGTGCTAATTGTGGATGGAGAGTGCGTGCAACAAAAGATCGGGGATCGAATACTTTCTCCATTAGAACCTATGAGTCTTTGCATACTTGTCAGACCAGTGATTGGAACTCTCAAAAAGGCCATCTGACAACGGAACAAATTACTTGTAAGTTGGCTAAACAATATGCTGGAAGGAAAAAGATTCTCATACCATTGGAAATTCAAGATAGTTTGAAGGGAGATAATTTAGGCTTTTACAAATACTGGAAATGCTGGAAGGTAAGAACACTGGCGATGATTAAACTTGTACGGGATCCTGAATTAAGTTATGGATTACTCTCTCTTCATTTGGAACAGGTTCGAAAGCGGAATGAAGCCGCAATAACTCATTTGGAGTTGGATGAAGACAGTAGATTTAAATATGTTTCCGTAGCATATCGGCCATGCATTACTAGATTTAACACTGCTTTAAGAAAGGTGCTCGCATTAGATGGTACGTGGTAGAAAACAAAGTATAAAGGGGTTATGATAATTGCAACTGGTCAAGATGCTAATCATTACCAATATCCAGTTGCTTTGGCTGTAGTTGACTCGGAGAACAACGATTCATGGAGATGGTTCTTCCAAAAGTTGAGGCCAGAGATCCCGGACGAGGAGGACTTGGTTATAATTTCTGATAGAAATAGAAGTATCATCAATGCAGTGTCGACCCTCTACCCAAATGCTAAACATGGCCATTGTAGGTGGCATCTTACCCAAAATGTCAGAGAACATCATGGGGGTAAGCCGAAAGACAAATTGTCGATGTTATTCGAAAAATTTGTTGATGCTTACACAATGGAGAGGTTTCTTGCCAAGTACGAAAAGTTGAAAGAAGTGTACCCCAAGGCAGCGCGATATCTGGAGGCAACGAACATAGAACGTCTTTAGTGGGCGAGATCTCACTTCGAAGCCACTCGGTACAATCTCATGACCACGAACGGTGCTGAGTGTACCAACAATGCAGAAACTTGTTAGTCATTGGTTCATGCTTCGTTTAAATGTGTTGGCCAAAATACCTCCTTCCCAAGCTGTAAATCCAAAGGTAGAGAGTATCATTGAAAGTAGGAACCTTCTAGTGAAGGAGATGCGAATAATACCACTGAACAGACATGGCCAGTATTGAGTTAGTTTCCAAGACAATGACGTCTTTGTTGATTTGGGGATGAAGCGGTGTAGTTGTCGGGTGTTTGATCTCGATAGAATTCCTTATGAACATGTCTTTGCGTGTTTTGAGCATGCTGGGGTAGATATATATTCCTTGTGCTCTAAATATTACACGGTAGAAGCATGAGCTCTGGCTTATACTGGAACCGTTTACCCAGTGTTACGGGAATCAGAGTGGAATATTGATGATGTTTCGCTTGTAGGTCGTATAGAGGTTCTCCCTCTAGATTATGAACTGAGACGCGGTAGACTAACTGAAAGAAGAATCCCTTCAACAGGTGAGGTGCCAAGAACGGCTCAAGCGGCTCCGAAGCGTCCCCGAAAATGTGGAAATTGTTCGACTGTTGGTCACAACAAACGCACATGCCCTGGGCCTGCTTCTGCATGTACTGTGTAAGGATTTGTATTTCATTATGTTACTATTTGGTGAGTGAGGATAGTATATATAAGAATATGTATTTCATTATGCTACTATTTGGTGATTGAGGATGTTATATGTATTTCATTATGCTACTATTTAGCTTTGATGTGAATGTTTGCATTGCAATGTTCTGATGTATTGTGTTGAAAGTCACCATTTCCATTTTAGGGTGTAATGCATTTTGTCGTGCGGTCATCATTGGCCACCGTGCGGTCAAACAGAGAGCATTATTACTGCACAAGATCTGGCCGTACGGGTGTCTATAGTGCTGTACGGGTGACCCATGCGGCACAAAACACACCCATGCGGCATTGGTCTAGGTGAAGGAATGCTCTCAGGTCACCCGTACGGCACTATAAACACCCGTGCGGCCAGATGACCATTGGAACTAAATATTGGAAGGGTTAGGGTTAGGGTTTAGTTGTAATATGACCACACGACTCGATGTCATAGCCGCACGGCTTGATGTAATACCCGCACGGTTGATGCAGCTAACCGCATGACAGTCTAAGCAATCTGACTGCACGGTGTGTTTAAGGCCCGCACGAACCATTGGAACTAAATATTGGAAGACCCTTCCCGCAAGAAACCTATTAACTACCCATTGAACTATAACTCCACACCCACCACCAACCCCATATTAATGGAACTCACCACCCAACTTACATTTATGGAACTCACCACGCCTATAAAACCCACTCTTCACTACACTCTTCACTCATCACTACTTTACTCATTAATCACTCTTCACTCTTCACTTCATCAACTATGTTTGCATCTCTTAGGGACATCATTACAACACAGAGTGCTGAACTTGAACACATGGAGTTATTGGCCGAGCTTCAGAAGATCAAGATAAGTCTTCTGAGGGTGCAAGGGAAGGCAGATGAACTGATGTAGGAGCTGAAGGAGACCTTAGAGCAGGTCGAAGGACTCAAACAATTTGTATTGTCCTTCACTTACCAAGATGCGACCATTTCCCGTTGGTAATATGGGTTTGTAATAAGTAGGGTTATAATGTAAATCATGTTTCTCATTGAACTTGAATCAGTTTTAATGTGAATCGTGATATTTGATGGACGCTTAGGGTTTGTAACTTCCTTTTAGGCATCTTTAATTGGAACAGAACCTAACCGCACGACTCTGTAATAGAACCGCACGGGTGAAATATGTGACCGCATGACTGGTTATTGAAGCCGCACGATTATGTAATAGACCTGCACGTGAGTGTATAGTGTCGTATGAGCTCAATAATAGAGTTTAGGGTGCATACATTCTTAAATCCGCACATGTGTATTTAGCCCGCACATATGATGAATTACCCGTACGTGCAGGTTTTGGACCGCACGGTGGACAGAGACATAGTTCCAAGTAAATTTTAAAGTTCAAATCCATTATTATTGAACAACATTACATTAAATGGAAGAGAGTTGGTTAATAATACTATGTTCCTTGTCTTTCTCTTGAGCCATCCACTCAATCAAACGTTGGAACCAAGCATGTCCTCGACCGAATCAAAGTCATCCTCAATCTCGTATGTCCAACGAGGCCTTTCAAACGGGAGTCCAGGACATGGAACATCTTTCTCGCGCATGAGTCGCTTAATGTGGTCCACCCGCTCATTTGCTTCATCGACTTGTCGGTCGAACTCAACCGACCACGCTGGTTGAGGTGGTGGGCGCCTCTGCCGATCGGGAACTCATACTATGGTTCCGGCAGCTTCACGTCGCCTCCATCTACGCTCCAGAAGAGGATCATGGTTTGGTTTCATGCTATCACAAACATATATTATATGATTATACCACTAAAAAACACAAACATATATAGTAAACGATAATGCATGAACATAAGTGGAATACCCGAGAAGAAGAAGAGGTTGATGCCGTGTGGATGGGATGAAGTTAGTGAAGAGGGAAGCTTTGAAGTGAAGATAATGAGTCTCCTTAACCCCATTTATAGATAATGGGTTATGGTTTAGGCATTAATGTATCATGGGGAGTTGTTGCTAAGACATTAATGGGTTGAGAGTTAGGGTTTAGGCATTAATGTCGCATGTGGAGTTGTTGCTAAGACATTAATAGGTTGAGAGTTAGGGTTTAGACATTAATAGGCATGAGGAGTTGTATCTAAGACATGAATGGGTGTACGGCGTCGTATGGGACCGATATTAGGGTTTCTCACCCTGCGGCTAGTTATTTATCCTACACCAATTTCTGCCCGTGCGGGTGAGAAACCCTAATATCGGTCCCATACGACGCCATGTGCGTCTAATGGCGTAGTCGACAACCCTAAATTTGTTCCCTATGTGCTTGTATTGATGACAAAATTATTTATTTTACTACCTACTACCCACCCACCCAACCAATATCTTTGGGTTAGTGTTTAGGGTTTATAGTCTATGGTTTAGGGTTTAGAATGTAGGGTTAGGGTTTAGGGTTCAGTCTTCAGGGTTCCTTCCATAAAGGTGGTTACATCAAATCGATGTCAAAAGGAATATATTCTTTCTCATCTTCTATAAGTAACAACAATGGAACTACATAATACTCACACACTCATAATCTACTACATCATCACTTCATCTAATGTCGTGGAATGATTACTCTCCGTCCTTCGAATCCTCATTGGATGGAAGCGATACTTGGTTTAGATATGGATGTGCTCGTAATCTGACGACACCAACGTCTCCACCACAAGAAGACTATCCATCTCCGACCCAAGAAGACCCGGAAGATGAAGAGCAAGGAGAGGAAGAGCCACCAGAAGAAGAAGAGCCTCCCGTAGACGACTATCCAGTGAAAGGAGAAGGAGAAACTGAAGTATATGGTAGCGATACACTCAAAGGGTTTGGAGATACTGAACAATATGGTAGAGATACTGAACAATATGGTAGCGGTGAAGTTGAAAGCGGTGATGAGGCAACATCGGCCTTCAATGCCCCAGAAAAGGAAGCCCATAAGAAAAAAAGTAACATTAGCGAGGGTTTGTATTTGTAACTTTCTTTTTAGGCCTTTGTAATAGGAAGAGAACCTCACCGCACGGCTCTGAAAAAGAACCGCACGACGGATTAATGTCATCGCACGACTGGTTATTGAAGCCGCACGACTCTGTAAGTCGACCGCACGGGTCAATAATGTGCCGTATGAGTTCAATAATAGGGTTTAGGGTGGATACATTCTTTTGGTCGCACGTCTGCATTTAGGAACGTGCGGGCGAACAGAGAGAGCATTCGAAAACCAAATATCAAGTAAATTTAAAGTTATATTCATTAAGTTGAAAAACTTTATTTCAACTGAACCAAATACATTAAGCAGTCAGTAGACTGTTAATAAGACTCAGCTCGATTCAAGCAGGTCATCCTCTTCTATCGAAGGATGTACTTGAAATGGGTTTGCATCATCAGGGAGTGGAGGACATGGTAGAATTTTCTCGTGCATGAGTCGCTCAATTTGGTCCAAGTGCTCATTTGCTTCTTCGAGTATGTGGTAGTACTCGACCGACCATGCTTGTTCTGGTGCTTGATAGAGCCGTTCGGGAATTCGTACTATTATGCCGGAATGAATTCCAATTATGGTTCCGGCATTTTCTTGTCGCCTCGATCTACGCTCAGACGAGGATCACGGTTCGGTTCCATCCTGTCACAAACATATACATGCTTACACAACTAAAACAACGAAAACATATACCAAATGATAAGGCATGAACATAAGTCGAATACTCGAGAAGAAGAAGAGGTTGATGCCGTGTGGATGGGATGAAGTTAGTGAAGAGGGAAGCTTTGACGAGGGCAGCGAAGATAATGAGGCTGCTTAACCCCATTTATAGATGTAGTGACATTAATGGGTTGAGAGTTGTTTTTGGGACATTAATAGGTATTCAGAGTTGTTGTTGGGACATTAATAGGCATTCAGAGTTGTTGTTGGAACATTATTGTTCCAACAACAATAAGATATTTGAATTCAAAATTTAAATATTTTAATTTCGGTGGACAAATTCAACGACTACGTCGGGGGTGACAGCAAACCGTGAGGCCAGAATCTAGCCCGCACGGGTGAACAGAAACTACGTCGGGGTTGACAGCAAACCGTCCGGCCAGACTCCGGCCCGCACGGGTGAACACAAACAATGTCGGGGTTGACAGCAAACCGTGCGGCCAGAATCTCACCCGTACGGGTGAATAGAAAATACGTCGGGGTTGACAGCAAACCGTCCGGCCAGACTCCGGCCCGCACGAGTGAACACAAACAACATCGAGGTTGACAGTATACCGTGTGGCCAGACTTTGGCCCGTACGGGTGACCAGAGAGCATTCCAATTATCATAGCTCTGGTCGCACGGGTGTGTTTGTTCACCGCACGATGAACTGCATTAAAACCTTAAATGGAAGTGTTAACATTCAACACAACACATCAGAACATTGCAATGCAAACATTCACCAAACCTAAATAGTAGCAGAATCAAACACATATAGTACTACATAGTAGCACAATTAAATACTTAATGTCCAAAACCTACAAAAGTAGTTGCCAGTTTGACATGGCCTCAATGGCGTACTTTCTCCAATACTGCTGCATTAGGGTGTCTCTCAAGAAATCGCCGAATTCCATTCCCGCTAACTTTAGCTGGATCATCCTCAGTGTGGAGATCCCACTGTTGCCTCGACTACCAAAATATACACCGGTAATGTTTAACATTAAATCAACTGTTGTACATATGCAATTTAAACTGAGGAAATTTCATTCTTACTTTTTTTTTGTGCGGTACATCCGAGACCCTCAGGTAGGTGAAAGGCTCCTCGTACAACCTCTTCTTCTCCTCGCCCAAGTAACCTGAATGTAACAGCATCCTCGGGATCATGCTGATATACGGCCTCATCAAAAGCTCTAGCTCAGCAGGCGGTATCCAGGAACTCTTGCTGTCGTAGACATCAATGTGCCTTCCATTTAAGTTCACCTCTAGCAAGATCCAGGACCAGTTGTTGTCCCCCTTCTTGTGTTATACTGGAAAGCATACTTTTTGTAGTGCCTTCCAGTTTTTTCTAAACTCGTTGGGACATGTACCTAAAGCATACGCCATCAAAGTACCGTCTGGTACACCCTCGACACCTGACTCGAACTCCACTCGGCATAGCTCTTGGAACCAGCAATCCAGTACAACATCGGCCTGTTCTGTGAAAACATTCTGATATAAACGTTGATGTTTCTGTATGCCGTAGAACCGATCCTCCATTTGTTGTATACAATGAAAATCAATAACCAACGAAATATTAGTATACAAACGCATTTTTTAGCATAAAATTTTAAAATAGTTAAAAAAAAGTTATACAATAAATTTAGTATACTAACCTCACGTGTTACCGATGATTCAACTTTCAAGAGGGTCTTGAAATATTCTTTTCCCCTTATCCCGTACGGAGCCTCGAAGCCAAAAAATTCTTTCAAGATGACGGCATGTTTCTTCGCATGACTACTTAGCCTGGCTGTAGGATCCCACTCCGTTTGCGACTGTATTTCTACGTGGGACACCTCGCGTACTCTCTTCCTCTTTATGTAACTTGGACCTTCTGTGAACAATGGCACGCAGACCATTATGTGGAGAGGAGATTTTTCGTGAGTTGCGACATGCCGAGTAGGAGTTTCTTGCACTTGGATGTCCTCCATCCAGGATTCATCTGACTCTTCCCCAATTGGTGCATCTGCTGCACCTACAACAGTAGCCACTGACCAAGAATCCGGTGTGGTCGTCTCCGGCTCTACCGCTTATGCCGACTCTTCCACTTTAGGTGGATGTTATGGATGATCTTGTACCAAAGCTTGAGGCTGAGACACTGCCCCCTCTTCCGGTCCTGCCTGATGTAGCGCATCTAGTTGCAGATCTTGTAGCACAGACTATACCACATCGTCTTCCCATACTCGGGCAATCGCAACCTCACCTGCTCCTCCAGATGCGGCAGCACGCTCAGCGGGGACAATAGTAGCAGCAGATTCCACTACCACTACTTCTCTTGAACCGCCTACATCTGGAACAAGAGGCCTTGACTGTGCACCATCATCTGCTCTTTGGTAGGGGCGTGGTGACTGTCGAGATCCGACAATTGATGGTTCGGCACGGTTACGGGGAGCGGAGTTGGTGCGAAGTACCCTAAGGACCTCAGCAATTTGAGTCCCTAACTCTGTAAATTGTCCCTCAGCCCATGTCCGCAACTCTCCGATTTCATCTCTAACAGCTCGGATTTCTTCCATGACAGCCGACTGAGCCACCGGTGCGGGCTCTCTGACATCGTCCCGTACGAGCTCTACACGAACTTCTTCTCTTCCGGATGTCTCCACAACCGGCAGACGAGAGCTCTCACCCAATTCTTCTCCTCTAGTTGGCTCTTCAGCCATCCCCGCCTGCATAACCTCAGGGACCGGATGAGCTGCAGGTACCGGCCGCACTTCCTCATCATCCCAATGAATGTATCCTCCACTCTCCAAAAATTTCGCCATACGATCAATATCAGATTTCTTATCTTCTTCTGGTATGACTCCGATATTCTGGATCCACGAGAGCTCCATCTCATCTACCGTCGGGATGAGGACACTTTTAGTCACCTGCACCTGCATGGACATAACAATTACACTACATTGTTGTGGCCGAGCAACTTCAAACTTAACTAAATAAGACTACCAAAATAACATTTTATCACCTCAACTTTTGCAAGTGCTTTGGTGACATCATCTGGAGGCGGCGCCTTGGACCACTTCGTGCACCATTTGAAGAATTGTGGCCGGTCCTCCGTGTACTCTTCATCCAAGTACCCCCAATTTTTTGAGACTTCAGGCATACACTCGAACACCAATATACGTGTAACATACAGTCATTTATAAACTCATCATTAAATTATATATTCATGTTCGGATAATAACATTATCATTACTGTTGTACGTACCGTTAACACAGGGAGAAAATCGTAAATGGTCCAAGTTGCCCCCCCCCCCTTGATTTGGCTATCGAATCATACTTGGCCTTCAAGTCTCGCATGCAATCCTTCCTTAGCCATTCGAACGCGACATACCACCATGGGTAGTTGTTGAACATCTCAAGGTCATCCGCTAGCCCCATCCAACTATCCCATACCTGTTTATTTTTTTTTTTTGCACTCAGTAGCAATGCATCTACGACGAATAGAACCTGAGCAAGTTTGCAGATATCTTAATCTGGGGCTGACTTATTTCGTCGAGTAAGCCGATTTTGTCACAAGTTGATTCAACTTTGTCTCCAACATCTCAGTCGTAACTCCACGATTGACGTCTTTAAAATATTTTTCCTCCAACACTGTAGACTTGAATTGTGTTTGGAGCACTTCATCTACATGGTTCGGTTGTTTGCAATTCAACCCAGTGATGAGTGCAAATTCCTTAAGGGACAACCTGACCGGTCTCCCTTTGAACACAAACCACATCTCCAAGGTTCTTGCAATCTTCGTGCTCCTAAGGATGAGGGACCACGCAAGATTGTTGGCGTGCATAACTTTTTTTGGAACTTAGTGAACATCCTGAATGGACCATCTTTCAGCAGTTGAATTGTGGAATTGTCACCATTCAAGGATTTCACCGTTGATTCCAACAATCTGTAGTTGCACCTCTAACTGATCCGACAGTCAAACAACTGAGCTTCTGTTAGTTCGGTTTCTAATCGTTGAAACACCTGAGGTGGTTCCGATAGAGTTGCACTTGGAACCGAACGAGAACTACTAGCTGCCATTGTCTGTACAAGTAATACTACAATTAATTATTAAATGAAAATTATATAACAGAAATGCAAATCTCAACATAAAGAAACAGTGTTACTCGCCGTGCGACAATGATACCTAGTCGTACGGGTGAACAGAGGAGCACTACTTCGACAATAAGGCCTCGTGCGACTATTACACCTCGCCGCGCGGGCGATAGAGCTTGGACCCCGCGCGAGTGCCCTACGTGTTCTCTAAGGCACAAAACGCCGTTTCTGAGTACCCGTTCGGGGGTTACACCTCGCCGCGCGGGCCACACAGCTTTCACCCCGCGCGAGTAAGCCGCTTGTTCTCTTACGCTCAAAACGCTGTCGTTTATGAAGACCCGTGAGGGGGTTAACCCTCGCCGTGCGGGCCACACAGCTTACACCCCGCGCAAGTGAGCAGCGTGTTCTCGAAATCCCAAAACGCCGGCCCCGTGCGGGAGGTAAACCTCGCCGCGCGGCCACCAAATCTCTCCCCCCCGTGCGGGTTCGACATGGACCAAAAATGTCGTCGTTTCCACCACCCGGCCCCCCGTGCGGGGGAGTACCAACTCGTCGCGCGGGCTGGTCCCCACCAAAACCCTTACCTTCTCCTCCAAGGGTCAACACGCTGTCGTGCGAGCCTCTTTCTACTTCGTGCGGGGGACTATGATCCTTACCCGACAAAGGCCCCAAAACCACGACGTTTGCCTCACCAAACGCCGACGATTGGGCAACCCAGCACCGATGATTTCTACTCTCGTAGGGTTTGCATTTACTAAATCTACCATAAATCTTACAGTTCTATCAAATCGTACCTGGTTGGAAGTCGTTGCCGTGGAACCTAGTCACGACGGAGAAAGAGTCGGCGCTGTTGACTGTTGCTCGGATTTGTAGAGAGAGAGATAACACGAGGGAGGAGAGCAGTTTGATTGTGTTTGGTTTGAATGAAGTGAGCGAGAGGGGGAGGAGTGGAGGGAATAGAAGAGTCAGACCCGAGGAGTTTTGTAGTACTTTCAACGTTTTTTAGATCAAACGAAAGGGAAGTCAAAAATGACAAAAGACGAAAACTACCCTTCAAAATACATTTTGGTAGAAGGTCTTTCCAATGATTTAGAAGGGCCCATCAGGTTTGTCGGCTGGCTGACCTAGGTTTTTGTGGTTCCCGTTTCACTTGGGACAATAGGCGAGTGGGGACGGAGAATATACAAGAGAGGCTTGATCGTTTTGTAGGGAATGAGGCGTTTCGGTCCCATTGTCAGCGAGCTCGAGTAGAGGTGTTGAATTTTTGGGGCTCTGATCACCGTGCGATCTTGTTGGTTCTCTCTCCCGCTCCCCAACACAGGGGTCGGCGGAGTCCTCGGTTTCGGTATGATCCTTTTTGGGAGAGGGATCCGGGATGTGAAGCTATTGCTAGAGACTCTTGGGCGAGGGTTCAGGACGATGGGGGGCAGTCTCTCATCCAAACTATTGAGGGTTGTGGAGAGAGACTCCGACGTTGGAGTTTGGGGAAGTTTGACAAGTTAGCAAACAAGATTGGGCGTGTTTCAGAGGAATTGGGTCGAGCATATCTAGGAGACCGAAGCTCAGAAAATTGGGAAATCATTCACGGCCTGGAGATGGAACGGGCGAGACTTTTGGCTATGGAGGAAGAGTTTTGGAAGCAGCGTGCTCGAGCTGACTGGTTAGTTTTGGGTGACCGGAATACAGCCTTTTTCCATGCTAGAGCTAGTAGAAGGATGGCAAAGAACATGATTCTTGGCCTGAGAGATTCTGAAGGGGCTTGGCGAGAGGATAAAGAGGGTATGACTGAGATCTTGACGGTCTATTTCTCGGCTATCTTTACATCCTCGAGGCTCGACCCTTCGCGGTTGCAGGAGGCGGTGGAGCATGTCAGGGCTAGGATCCGAGAGGAGGATAAGGCTCGCTTGGGAAAAAGCTTCACAGGGATAGATATCAGGAAAGCTCTTTTTGACATGGGCCCGCATAAAGCTCCAGGTCCCGACGGTTTTCATGCTCGCTTCTTCCAGTCACATTGGGATATCGTGGGACCTTCGGTTACTAGGTTTTGTCTCCAGGTTCTTCGAGGTGATATTTCCATTCGGGAGGCTAACCACACACATTTGGTGCTCATCCCTAAGGTTGCATCCCCAAAGGAGGTGACAGAGTTTAGACCGATCAGTTTGTGTAACGTGCTCTACAAGATAGTTACAAAAGCTGTCACGAACAGGATTAAGGAGGTGTTGCCAACAGTTATAGACGAGTCTCAAAGTGCTTTTGTGCCGGGGCGTTTAATCTCGGACAATATCATTACAACATTTGAGCTTATGCATTCTATCCGCCAAAAAACTGGGGGCAACAGAGGTTGGTTCGCGTTGAAGCTCGACATGAGCAAGGCTTATGATAGGCTAGAGTGGGGGTGTGTAGAGGCAGTCCTTGTTCGGATGGGTTTCCCGACTTTGCTAACTCGAGTTATTATGGACTGCATATCATCCTCTAGTCTTGGTATCAAATTTAATGGAGAAATCAACGGTTTGATTTTGCCTTCTCGGGGCTTAAGGCAGGGATGCCCGTTGTCTCCGTATCTTTTCATTATTTGCGCTGAGGTCCTCTCTGCTCTTCTTACACAGGAAATGGATTCGGGGAGGATTTCTGGTTTTTCTTGTTCTCGAGGGGCCCCACGAGTATCCCATCTTTTCTTTGCAGATGACAGTCTTCTCTTCGGTCAAGCTACGGTTGATGAGGTTTAGAGCATTCAGAGAGTTCTATCTCGATATGAGGAGGTCAGTGGTCAGATGGTGAGTTTCGAGAAATCTTGCATCAGTTTCAGCCCTAATGTGCAGGCTCCCGAGCGGGCTTCATTACGAGCTCTCCTAGGGATTCGAGAGGAAGGTGGTCATGGGAGATACTTGGGGCTGTCATCCATTGTAGGGAGGAGCAGAAAAGAAGTGTTTCGGTTCCTTGGGGAGAGGGTTCGCAAGAAGTTGCAAGGGTGGAAGGCAAAATATTTCTCCTTGGGTGGTCGAGAGGTGCTGATTAAAGCAGTGGTCCAGTCAATCCCTGCTTTCTCCTTGGGGGTTTTTCGGCTTCCGAAAGGAACCCTTCAAGATCTTCAGAGGCTGGCAGCTCGGTTTTGGTGGGGAGGGGATGTGGACCTGCGTTGTATCCATTGGCGAGATTGGGGGAAGCTTTGCTACCCGAAGGGTTTGGGGGGGTTGGGCTTCCGAGACGTCGAGGCTTTCAACAAGGCGATGTTGGGAAGGCAAGTTTGGCGGATCCTAAAAGTGGGAGGTTGCCTCATGGCTAGGGTTCTCAGGAGCAAGTATTTCCCTGCGACTTCTCTCTGGGGAGCTCAGCCCCGATCTGGCCAATCTGCTGTGTGGAATGGACTCTTGTGGGCTCGGTCCTTAGTCCAAAAGGGAGTCATCAAGCGAGTAGGGCATGGTCTTGATGCTTTTCTCTTCGAGGACCCATGGATTCCGTCTAATCCAGGGTTTCTTCCGATTACGATCCCTCCTGAGGCTAATAGGTTTGCTCGGGTTGCTGACTTGCTCGGGGTGGATGGCTATTGGGATATAGCGAAGCTTGATGCTCTTCTTTGGCCAGTGGACCGCGAGGCTATTCTTCAGATACCGAGGGGGAGATCCCGAGGGGATGCCACTTGGGCTTGGGGGTTACAGCGGAAGGGGATCTACACGGTGAAATTCGGGTATCGAGCAGAGATTGGTGATAGGGCTGGCTCGATGGAAGGTGGGCTGGAGGGATTTACTCGTCGTTGGTGGATTAGGGTTTGGAGCCTTCAAGCCCCGCCCAAGGTCCGTGTTTTTCTCTGGCGCTTTTTCCACGGTATCTTACCTGTGGGAGCAGAATTGGCAAAGAGAGGTATTTTGGGGGCCCAAGTGTGTGGGAGATGTGCTCGGGGAGTGGAGACTGTGGCTCATGCGTTTTTTGGGTGTAGATCAGCGATTGCAGTGTGGAGAGCCTCTCCTTTTGGTGTCTGGGTGGATTATATCAAGTCTTTGTCCAGCTCAGATGTTTTATTATTTCTGGCAGAGAGGCTATTGGACGAAGACCTTGTCGCTTGGGCTATGACCGCCTATATGATCTGGTCAGAGAGGAACCGGATTTGTTTTGGGGAGATCGAGAGGGACCCTGATCAGTTGGCGGCTGCTAGCAAAGGCTGGATTCAAGAGTTTCTCTCCTCTTCCACCAAGGATGGGCGAGGCCAGGTAAGCAGGCAGGACAGAAGTTCGGGTGGTCGTTGGATTGCTCCCTCTTGTGGAAGGTTGAAGCTGAATGTAGATGCTGGGGTTAGGCCAGAGGGGATTGGCTTGGGTATGGTGGTTAGGAATCACCGAGGAGAGGTTATTGGAGCGAGGACTTGTTTTATGGCGGGAGTTTTCTCCCCCCACCTTGCTGAGTGCTTGGCGTTGAGAGAGGGCCTGAAGTGGAGTGTGGAGAAGAAGTGGCAAGTTTTAGAGGTGGAATCGGATGCTTTGAATGTAGTTGCAGCTGTCCGTGATCGTTGGCTCGATAGCTTGGAAGGGCCTGTTGTGGAAGACATTTGGTCTTATTTAGATGCTTTAGGAGATGTGGTGCTTCTTTGCGTACCTCGGTGTTGTAA
The DNA here is from genome assembly GCA_963921825.1 of Erodium maritimum. Lineage (NCBI taxonomy): Eukaryota > Viridiplantae > Streptophyta > Magnoliopsida > Geraniales > Geraniaceae > Erodium > Erodium maritimum. The sequence continues at coordinate 46,299,211 of OY997593.1, read as the reverse complement.
TGAGGTCGCCCATAGCCTAGCTCAGTTTGCTTTTCATAGTTCGTTGGTTCAAGAGTGGGGATCTATAGTCCCTCTCTCTATTGATTGTGTTGTTAGGAGTGATCTTTCTTTCTAATGAAGTTCGCTTTCTCAAAAAAATTCCTCCAAACTCGAGTACCAAACAACCATTAAGAACATTACCTAAGCCCTTCACGTTCATTCAGTAAACCAAGGTAGAAAACTTTACGCCTTCACCTATTACCTAGCTAAACTTTACACCCCAACTCAACTCAAACCGAACCAGTACTCTGTCATGGTAATTGCACTAGCAGAAGCTGAGCTACTGCCATTAAAACAAAGGCAGCCATGTCTCCTCTCTGTGCCTGTATGAACTTTGTTAGCCAAAAGCCTTAGCGAGGCTTTTCTTCACCATTCTATGTCATATTCATGGGGAGTGCCAGTGCTTTCTCTGGCAGCTACAGCCTCAGCGAGGCCGAGAGCTTTTGTGGGTTCTCGTTATTCTCCGTCGACTTCGATTCTCAGGCTCCGGTTCCTGTGGATGTGCCTGGCCTTGATGGTTGCGGTGAGGGTTTCACGATTCCGTTTTTCTTTAGATTGTTTTAATTTTGTTCTTCTGCTTACGCTTCTTAACTTCAATTGGCTAAATTTGGCGACGGTCAAGCGGTTATGAGTTCCAAAATTTTGGGCGGTTTTTGCTCACTACGGATTGTGCTTTGGTTATGGAGGCCTCGAAGAAGATGATCTTTAAGTAGTTAGTTAACGTGTGGATCTTAGTATTAAGTACCCAGGATGAGAATTTAATCTCATTGCTATTTTGTGCCATTACAGATGTTAAACTAATGGTGGATCGATTTGCTAAGCTTCTTCTCGGAGAGGACTTTTCCGGAGGCCGGAAGGGTGTTTCTACTGCTCTTGCCATCTCCAATGCCATTACCAATCTTTCAGGTTCATTTTCTTTATTTTCCTATTTTACTTTCCATTTGTGTCTGTTTGGTGGCCGAGAAAGGGTAGGAAAGAAAACATGCTGATATTATAATTAGGAAATTAGTTTCATATTTTGAAACAAGCAATGTAGTGTATATTTTCCTTTTGTTAGAACACCAAGCCGAGAGTTGTTAAGAATTTTCTGGGTTGATTTATTTTTGCAGCCATTGCGTTTGCGCAGCTGTGGAAGTTGGAGCCACTGGCAGCAGAGAAGAAAATGATGTGGTACCGAGAGATGGATTGGCTTCTATGCGTGAGCGATTCCATCGTGGAACTCATTCCATCGATACAGGAATCACGGGATGGTGGGAAAATAGAGGTTATGGCATCGAGGCCGCGCTCTGATATACACGTTAACCTTCCAGCACTGAAGAAACTTGACGTAATGCTGCTGGGCATTCTCGATGAATTCAGTGATCCTGACTTCTTTTATGTTAGTTATGGTACTGATGAGGCTCCGTCCTCTGGAAGGCCTTCCAAGAAGTGGTGGCTCCCTTTCCCTATGGTCCCATCAGAGGGGTTGTCTGGAACTGCTAGAAAGCGATTGCAGCGGTGCAGGGATTGTGTAAACCAGATGCATAAGGCTGCTTCGGCCATTAACACCTCCGTCCTGGCTGACATGGAAATTCCACAAGCTTACTTGGATGGCTTGCCCAAGGTTAGCCAGATCCGCTTTCTTATATGACTCAACTTTGAGATAGATATCACATGATCCATTTGTGCCCTCTAAACCTTGGATTCTATTCTCTTACAGAGTGCAAAGACTTGCTTGGGAGAGGTCATTTATCGCAACATGACAAGTGATGATTTCTGTCCACATGGATTTCTTGATTGTTATTTAGAACAGTTGTCAGAGCACTCCACTCTGGAAATAGCAAACCGAATTGAAACTGCTATGCATATTTGGAGGAAGAAATTCCGTAAAGGTTTAGCTCGTACAAAGTCGAGATGGAGTGGCAAGGTGAAAGGCCTTGTCCATGACAGTGACACAGACAAGTTTAAGCTTATAACCCAACGTGCCGAGTCACTTTTGGAAAACTTAAGGATACGGTTTTCAGACCTCCATCAGACAGATTTGGACAGGAGCAAGATTCATCATAACAAGGTATTGTCCCTAAAGATATGTCCTGATTAAGCTTAGCAGTTACTGTTATCTTACAGACAAAAGTCATTTCAGCAGTGTTTCTTAGAAGTAAGAGGCTAAGAGTACTTGTTGTCGGTGCGTTGCCACCCGTCCATTCTTCTTTTCTGTCTTAATAATGGGTCGAATCTGTGTCCATTATGGGCCCAAATCCATGAGTCAAATTTTAGCGTCGACAGATTCGTCGACGTTGATGTCATTCTATCCTGTATAGAATTGCCATATGGTGTGACCATTTATTAATCAAAGATTAGTAGTGTAATATTTTCCTGATAAAGACTAGGTAATTTAGGATTTTTTTTAATTTAAGATCTTGTATTTTAATTAATTCAATCTTTCTAACTTTACAACATGTTAATTTAACATTTTCTAATTTATGATTAGGTAATTTAATATTTATTTAATGGAGATGAGGTGACTGTATATTTTAATTAATTTAAAATCAAACAAATATTGCACTTGAATTAATGTAGTTTTTTTTTTCGTTTCGTATAGGATTTTGGCTAATTTTATTGTTTTGCCCGACCATAGTACAAATACCGCCTATTCTCGTTATTTAATTGTTTTTCGGAATAAATAAATGGTTTCCCAAAAGTGGCATTTTGGTAATTTTAGGGTCTATAGACCCGAATTGGTTAAAGCAATTAAGGAGAGTAAAAGGTTAATTAGACCTTTTAAGAGACATGAATCGGTCTCAACCAAAACAGATGCTCTAAGTTGTTGTTTGAGAAACATGATCACATGATTTGAGTGTATATTTGGTGTCTTGTGCAGGATGTGGGAAAGTCGATCCTGGAAAGCTACTCTAGAGCTATCAAGAGCTTGTCTTTAAGCATCATGGTGTTGATTGATGAAATAATATACGTAGATGATGCCACCAAGAAGAGGGCAGCAGCACTTCAACGCGACATCCATTCCCCAACACCAGCATATACCACATAAGGACCAAAGACATGTCCTCTATGGAACTTGTCAACTCTTGATGATGTGCTCTCATATTTAGCTTGGAGTAGACCTGCACTGCTTCAATAGATTTACAGTGAGCTAACTCATTCTGTTAGGTACACGTGAAGGCTGATTTTTGGATCCCGAGTGATAGGTGATGATGAACAATGACACAGTCCAGATCGCATGCATGTAATGTATATAGTATATCATCCAATCCAACTCACTGTGGACTAGGGCTGTCCATGGGCCGGGCCCCGATCCTGTTGACGTGTTTTTAACCCAACCCGGAATAACCGGATTGCTCAAATTAGAATCCATCCACGGCCCCAGGCCCATTAGCCCATATAGAACCCACCCCACCCGTTCAAATTATGGTGCGGGTCACCGGCTCAACCGAAATAGATTTCAAGCCTACAATTAAGAGCTTTAAATTTACATTATTCACCCAACTAACACAATTTTTGAATCTTTTTTCATTGGCCAATAAACCATTAAGAAATGATCAAAGATTGTTTAAAAACTTTGAATTTGATCACTTCTTAAAGATGAAAAAATGTCTTACCCTATTGAAATTTCATCACATATTTAAATATCATACCCTATCGGTTGGGGTCGGGCCACCGTTTTTTTTCTTCTCAATCTATATCCTGACCCAATTGTCACCGGAGCCTCTAATTCCAATCCACTACCGTCCCCGTAATCCATTTTTGGGGGCAAACCAATGGGGCCAGGGTGGGCCGGTCCCGGGTTCATTTTGGACAGCCACACTGTGGACCCCTAATGACAGTTATTACCAACAGTATCCAATTAGTTATTTAACTAAATGAGTGTTGGCAAGAGCCCACAAGACCTAACTCAAAATTGTTTAAGAATAGTGAAGCCCAAACATAACTATGGTAAGCCCACAAATTCCAGTTTAGGTCAACATTTTTATTTGAATTAACGTTTTTTCGCATCCACAAATTCACTAGGTGAGTTTTGAGATTTATTCAGTTTGTTCATCTATAGTCTCTTTACAGCTCGGCGTACACTGCTGGAGAGATGATATATTAAGAAACACGAAAACATTTTACACAGTTAAAAAGATGAGTGTTTCTAATTCAAAAATTGAACTCACGATGACAAAAATATATATACATGAACTAGACTATTTTTTTAACTTTTTACCAACGACCCCGACTTTAATAGAACCTCCCGTGAAAAGAGAGAGACGTGGTGGTGGCTCTCAAATTAATATATGTAGGACAGGGAAGCAAAAAAAGTTAAAACTTTTTTTGTGAAAATATATTTACGTTACCGACTGGTCAGTAGACGCGATGTTTTTAAACTATTATGTTGTTAGTGTGTAAATGATGATATACTGGATAATAATACCATAATCCGGTTTTCTTTCTCAAGGGTGCATCCGTTATGGTCATGGACACTTCATAGTTCTACAAGATTTGAAGAACACTAAGGTCCCAAAGTCACCCTTGAAGCGGCCCCATTTAACTCTTACATAGGCGAATAATCTTGCCCGAGACTTGAAACACAAAGAATCATTAAAACGATAGCTTAGCCTTAACTTGTTTAGAGTATCTGTTGTGGGTCGAATCCCCAGCTCATCCCGCCATTGATTCTGTCAAAAAATATGAAAAAGCAGGTCGAAACCCCGCATATACGTTGTACATCATGTCGAATTTGAGAGCCTTAAAGACACCGTATGCAGATTCGTCGACTATGACAACACTTCGATTCAACGCGATTTAGTAAGCTGAATTGTTGACCGGATTATCAGACGACAACACATGACTTTTCGTATTTAATACCAAAAAGTAGTTTTAACTATAAATAATGGCTCTCGAATCTACAAGTTCACCCACCATCTGAATCTACGATCCTTTTCTTCTCCGAAGAGCCTCTTACATTTATCAGATTCTCTGATATGACCTTAGACATCAGAAACGCTGAACACGAAACTCCGGCGTGTGTGTAAGTCGTTTCTCCGGCAAAGGCAACGCAGAATCTCCGATAATCACATCTACAATTTCTCTAGTAACGCCTCCTGTAGAGTCGTCTCCATCAACCACCACTGGATTTTCGTCAAAACCGTGTGTGAGCGATGGCATACCTGAATGTCATTCTCCCACCTGGTTTTTCTAGCGATTGGGATTACGTCCTCGATTACAAGCACTTCTCTGCCCCCAATTCCGACCTATACCACATTTTCGATTCCCAACAATACTCTGGTGGCCGTGACGACAAACCATTTTGGGAGGACCCTTACGTCCCGTCTCCGAGGAATTCTCCATCCGCGTGGCCGGTTCATACTTCTTACACGATTATGCTAATTTTTCTCTTCCTAGGGCCGAGCACGAGGGCTTTCTTGGGAATGAGCACACGCAAGGCTCGATTACTCGAAGGACTCTACTGACAACGTCGACTAGATGTCCCATAGTTTTTGGACTAACATCCAAAAGGATGTCCCCTCATGAACCGGGTAATCGAGGAGACTTTTGGGTTTTTGTGCTCTAGGACGAGCCACAATTTGTACAATGTCATTTGTAAATTAATAAAAGTTGGTAAACGTTTTGTTCCAATTAAGTTTTAATATAACTTGAATATATTGTTCTTTCTAAGCTATTAGGTAGAAACAAAGAAGTGAGTCTATTCATTTGTCCCTAGCCTAAACTGATAGTTAGAGCTAGTGTGAATGTTGATTAGAGGATCATGCTTTACTGATCATGCATATAGAGATATGAGTCAACGCCACAAAAGTCAAGGAGTTTGACATTGGATGACCCACCTTCAGAATACTCTATAGAACACGAGACATGAGTATTTCCCAACTACCAAAGTAGATATTAGTCGTACAACCATGACATAACTATACTATCTATATGTGTGGAGAGGACGAATCGGCTAGAAACTCAACTTATCCGAAAAAATGTAAGAACCCATCCTAGCCACACACACTTAAGATCTAACATTCACCATGATGTCGCATCATCAACCTAATCCCAGCCAAAATACACGCCAATTTCATCATTTCTCACACAAGAAAGGGCATAATTGTAATAACATAGTGTCATATGGACAAGTGCCTATTTTTTTCTTGAACAATTCATTAATTTAATCATTCCCGATTTGTTTGAACCCCAATTAGCTTCAAACTTGCGCCATTTTTTTTTTCAAGAGCTATCTATCAAGAAGAATATTGAATATATTTTGAAGCACGAAAAATTTTTATCGGGGTGATAAAAATAGTGTTGAGTGTTAATAAATCTTCACTAATAAATGTTTCATTCGGGGTGATAAAAATATTGTTAAATGTTGATGAAAAACATGTATTGAGATGATAAAAAACAAGTGATGAGGTGATAAAAATCATGTTCAATTTTGATAATAAGGATGATAAAGTTGTTAGTCTTAGTGCCTGTAGTTCAATCCTAAATGTCCAAATGTATTTATCATCGTTAGCAATAAAATTAAAGCGACTTTATATTACTTATGTGTTGGAGTAATATATCGATGTGTGCTCTGATCTATGCCCACCATGCGAATAGAACCATAGATCGAGATATATCACACTCGATGGGTCCCTAGTCAACAAAGCTTCACTAGAAGCGACTAGTATGAAAAATGACTCTTTATGGCTTACGTTCTGTTAGTCATTGGAATGGGGTTCCGGAGTCTGATCATAGATATCATGTGGAACATGATATTGGACGACCCGACATGAATATGTGCCATAGATCAAGTCATGAACATATTCATTGTCGTAGCTTGTCATGTATCCTTAGACCAAGGAGTCTTTGTGATCGCTATGTAGTCAACAACTGAGTTTGACTTGAGTCTAACGTTGTCCGTAACAAGGCTTCCATAACGGCCAAGATTGGCTTGGAGACGGGCTACATGAGTGACACGAAAGACGGCTAAGGGATTTATCCATCATGCTAAGGTATGAGAAAGATATCGGTTCTCGGCCGCTTGATCGAGAGTGACTGAAAGAATAGCATGGCCATGCACATGATACTGGGTATCATATATTCAATCATCTCACACATCAAGGAACAATGATTGAGAATAATAAGGATGACGACTCTATGCCTTATCTCAATCAGGATATCGGAGATAAAAGAATAATGACAGGGACGACGGAAAGGTTAGAATCGACAGGGTCGATTCGTTATGCAGTGTCAGGCAATACTATAGTCTTGTTAGATGTCACTTAAATAGGATCAAGTAAAATGGGATTTTACGTTGATCTATTGACATGCATAAACCTAAGGGTCACACCGGAGGATGAAACTCATTGACACATTTATGAGAATGGCCAAAAGGGAGTTGTCTCGGGACATGACCAAAACTGGGTTTTGGGTCATGTGCCCGTAAGTGAATAGGAATTTACGGATCGAGACAAGGCTTGGAGTATTGGGATTGATCGCGTCGGATAATGTTGGACATTTCCGGTATGGAAGGCTTGGAGGCGATGAGCGAATCACAGGACCTCGTTGGAAATGGCCACGGGCCATGTCCCAAGAGGCCCATGCAACCAAGGCCCATGGAACTAATTAATCAAGTCTTGATTAATTAGTACTAAGTAAGCAAGACAAGGATTAAGGTGTTGGTGATTCACCACCTAACCCAATCTTGTCTTGCCATACTTTGTCCTATTTACACTTTACTTGTCACCATGCTTGTCCCATGCCTTTAGTTGGACAAGTATGGGGTTTGTTATGTTTAAGTCATCTTTTTTCAACATAACAAACACAAGACAAGAATAGGAAACACAACTTCTCCCTCCTCTCCATGGCAATTTCGGGTTTGGCTAGTTCCCACCTCCATTTTTGTGTTCTTGAGTCCTAAAAGAGAAGAACTACGTGGCTTTGATTCCCATGTGGATACGTAGGCGTCTTGGAGACTCAAGCCAATCATTCGTTACCCGGTGTTCTTGTTTTGGTCAGAACTAATGCTGAATTTTTTTCTTGTGAATCCATTCTTTGTTAGTTGTTTCATGGTTTTAACCATCTCTTGGTTTTCATTCATTTTCCGCTGCGATTTGGTTCATCTCCAACCTTACCTCGAGACCCAACAGTGGTATCAGAGCCGCGCTACCTTCGGGACTCACAAGACGGTGTTCAAAGTTTCGGTTTTGGTTGAAAGTTTCGTTTTTGGCATGTTGTTTTGCTAAATTGTTTGATAACATGTTTTAAATTCTTGTTTATAGATTTAATGCATGTAAAATGAAAATTTGAAAATTATTCAAATATGGAAATTTTGAATTTTTTTTGATTTTTCGGGTCTCGGGAGCGGGACTCTCGGGGAGCCGAAACCGGGACCGAACGGGGCTCCGTTGGACGGAGCTAGGCCAAGCATGACCATTGGATGGTTGATATGCCAAGGCTAAAACGTTTTGTTAGTTATGACGAGTTTGGAACCGTCATGAAGAACTCGAAGATCAAATGTTCAAAAGTTTCAATTTTGAACGATTTCGATAAACCGAGCATCAAAAAATTTCGAAACTTGGCTATTAAATAAAATCGGAAAATCACATGATGTTTGATAACATGATTGTTTGATAACACGATGTGTGATGTGATGTTGGCATGGTGTACATAATAGCCCCGAGCTCGATTTAATTATTTATCGCTTTTCACGGGCTGCGAGCCGTTAGAGTTATCATATAATTATTCTTTCAAGGTGTGGTCGTCGAACCACTTGTTTGTAATATTTATTTATTCCCGACCTGCGAGTCGTGTATTAAATTGTAATATTTTACTCAAGACGAAGAAAGGGCGAAAAGGTCATTTGGTGGCTTTTCGGGTGTTGGCATCGGCTTGGAGTCGGTGGAGCTCAAGAAGCTAGTGGGAGTTAGTTTAGGGGGCTATTATGTGCACATTTACCGCTTTATGCTTGGTTTAGTTTATGCATGACTAATTCTATGTGTTTTAGAATTACATGCTTAACTTTATTTACTGAGCATATCACCTTACATGCAAAGATAAAATCGGAATTTTAATCCTTGTGTGTGAGCCCTTAGAATCGTCATTACATTGGATGTAGTTGACGGGTTCGAAGGAAGAATTACATTGTATGTAATTTGAGGCATCATTGCATTTGGAATGTAGTTGATGTGCTCATCGCATCTAGGATGTGTCAAAGTTGTAAACACAACTTCTCCCTCCTCTCCATGGCAATTTCGGGTTTGGGTAGTTCCCACCTCCATTTTTGTGTTCTTGAGTCCTCAAAGAGAAGAACTACGTGGCTTTGATTCCCATGTGGATACGTAGGCGTCTTGGAGACTCAAGCCAATCATTCGTTACCCGGTGTTCTTGTTTTGGTAAGAACTAGTGCTGAATTTTTCTCTTGTGAATCCATTCTTTGTTAGTTAGTTGTTTCATGGTTTTAACCGTCTCCTGGTTTTCATTGATTTTCCGTTGCGAGTTGGTTCATCTCCAACCCTACCTCGAGACCCAACAAAAGTAGAGTTTAGTATTGATAAAACTAGTGTTTAATGTTGATAAAAACATGTGATGAGGTTATAAAACACATGTACAGTTTTGGAAAATGAGGTGATCAAACTATTGTTCCATGTCGATAAAAATCATCTAGATATTTTTTTAAATCATCCCCGAAATAATTTCTTTTCGTACTTTAAAATATATTAATCACTGATCTTGATAGAAAGATCTTGAAAAATAAAAATAAAAACATTGGCACAAGTTTGAAGTCAATCGGAGTTCAAACGAAGTGAGAATGATTAAATTAGTGAATTGGTAAAAAGAAAAAAAGAATATATGATAATTTTACTAAAAAGCCTTTATCACTTATTAAAAAGTGATGTGTTTTTGCAGTCACATTCTCAATTGCATCTCATCCATCCATTTATGAAATAGATGACTTGGATGAGTTCTCACATATTTTAGGTTAAATGTGAGTTTCTATTTGATTTCTCCTCTATGTGTTGATTCATGTCTTGACATAACCAAGAGAAACTCCTGACAAGATAGTTATTTGTGTTGTGCTCAGATGTGGGTATGCACATATTAGGTATATGGAGATAGTCATAGGGACTTGTCACTTGTGTTTATACAAGTCAGATGTCATTAGGGTCTCACTTAATGAGTAGATGATTGTAAAAGAAGCATGGTCATGCATGTGATTTGTCACATACAATCTGAAATCGAGATCAAGAGAACTATTGACTGAATAGAAAAAGATGATGCTTCTATACCTTTTGTTCAGTTATGAAGTTGCAAAACAACAAAGGATGAGATCACTTATGGAAACAGTATCTGACACAGAAAAAGTCACGACTTCGTTTGACTTGGGTAGTTATGAGCCTTGCTAGGAGTTACCCATAACTTGTGGATGAAATGATAATTTTGATCTTTAAATATACCTGATGGTTACTTGTCTAGTGGCGGCAGCATGTTGGAAAAGAAGTGGTTTGTCCCTACCAAATGAAGTGGGGGATTTTATCGAATGACTGATAGCCATGTTCTGTTAGTCTTAGTGCCTGTAGTCCAATCGTAAATGTCCAAATGTAAACATCATCGTTGGCAATATAATAAAGTGGCTTTCATATTACTCAGGCTGTCACGCCCTAAATCCGGTTTTGACCGGACTCGAGACGTGAACTAAAATATAATCATTAATAAAGTAAGTTTAAATGAAATAAGCTCCAACGATGGTTCAAACTCATAAATCCTGATAAAAAAAAGTCAAATGCTCGAGTACCACAATAAAAACGAAGTTTAATACAAAAGAAGGTACGTTACTAAACAACCCACAAATAAGGACTGTCGCCAGGCTCCCCAGCTCTGAGACGTCCTCTAAACCAACTCACGGTCGAAACCTGTAAAACAGTAATGAAGGGGGTGAGCTTTCGCTCAGTAGGAAAAAGTAGTTAAGGGGATGAGCTATCCACTCACCACCATGGGTAACCGTCCAATTAGGGCATACTAGTAAGCACAATAACTACGAATCAATTAAACAAGTAACCCAAATAACGCTTAACCCTCACTTGGGTACAACCTGTAAATCAACCTCGACAACCGAACTCATACATTTCTTCTCAACTATACTCTTCGCATCCGTCACCTAACAATTCTCAATGGACAATACCTACGGTTATCTCACAACCGACCACACGTGCAAACTCGCACGGAAATACACAGAACTCGGGTATAACTGTATTTCCAATTCACAGAAGATCACATAGCATGCATAAGCAATCACAGCAGTCAACAAAAATCAACACACAGAGTAATATCATTAACAATCACTGCCACCTATGGCATTCAAGAGCAATGCGCCGGCTCATCAACAACCCGACTTATCACGTCGTCCGAACTGACATCGGCCTGGACATCTTCCCGGAACACGGCTCCTCGGGGTAACTCATAATATAGCGGACCGGAATCCTCCGTCGGTCGAGTATATCTTCCCGTAGCACGTAGCACAAATCACATCACACATACCATTCCGGGGTACGGTATAAACATTGCTCTAGAATACCCTCCTCGGCTCTAGATCCCCTGTACCGTAATCGCACATACAACACAAGTATCGCACCGGAACCAAATCCTCGGCCTAGATATCTCATACCGGAAACCTCCACGGCATAGATATCATACCAGAAGACTCGGTCTTGATATCTATATCGGAACCATCCATCGATATAGATATCGGACCGGAACACACCGCCTCGGAACATATCGTGCCAGAACTGGCATAACATCAGTCACGATATCGGACAGGAACAACATCCTCAAACACATCATACCGAACACATCATCGGTCTAGATATCCTATACCGGAATCCTTCGTCGGTATAGGTATCATACCGTAACACATCATCGGTCTAGATATCCTATACCGCAATCCTCCGTCGGTATAGGTTTCCTACCGGAACACACAATATATTATTACAAAAAAATCTTACCAAAACACATCACATCGGTCTATCAATCACCAGATCATATCACAAGGCAGTAGTTCACGTCATACCAAACATATCATACCAGACATATCATACCAACATATCATACCGAGCATATCATATCATGATCCTCGATTCAACAACGGATATACCACATATCAAGCATTACAAGTCATCAATCACAACAACACAGTCAACATGCAATCCTACGGGCCCAACCAGGGACCCACATGTGATACTACAACACAATAATTCCCACACTTACAAGCACGACCTGGCCCGCAAGTGGTTCAATCTTTATATGACTACGCTAGTTATTCACATCCTACATACAATTCTATATTATATCGATTTTTCATAACCTATATGCATACTAGAAACTTTCCGTAATTAAACCGGTATTCGCTACTTTTCCCTACCTCAATCGCTATCCAAACGCAAGCCAACGCGAGTCGCCTAGTAGCCTCCCCCGCCGTGCTCGGAAACAACGTCTAAGATCACAAGTAATACGAGAATTAATAGTAATTCAAGGGCGGTTTAAAGAGGAAACATCCCAATTTAACCCCCAAAAGGCTTGGTAATATATAACCTTCCTAAATACCCAAAAACGACCCAAATGGATCCAAAAGGCCCAATTCTGATCCATCACGGTTCGGGCCACGGAGCCTTGACGGACTCCGTGACTGTTCGGGTCACGGAACCGTGACGTGTGCCGTCACGGCCTCCGTCACGGAGCCATGACGCACTCCGTCACGGTCCCCGTCACGGATCCGTGACGGGTCTGACAATTGTGTCCTTCTTCTTCCTCCAACTTCTTCTCCACGAAATCAAACCCTCAAAGCTCCATTTTTATCATCCAAAAACCTCCAAATCAGGCCCATAAACCTCAATACTCCACTATCCATTTTGGGTTTCATCAAAACAACAAAACCTAATTGATTTCTATCAAAATCTCCCACTTTTCTCCATAAATCAATCATCTAAACAACAAAAAATCAAAACCCATGGAAACCCAACCTTGTTCAAGCTTTTCTCTCAAACTCATAATTTAAACTTCATCAAAATGAATTTTGTTTGAAGGTTTACCTTAGGAATGGAGAAAGGAATACTAATATGAAGTTTTTGAGATGAGAATCAAGCCAAGGACCTCCCTTTTCTTTCCTTTCTTGTCCTTCAAGCTTCAACCCTCTCTTTCTCTCTCTCTTTCTCTAATTTTCGGCCAAGGTGTAGAAAATGAGCTGAAAATGCTCTTTGATGCCTCTTTAACCTAGGGTAGAAAAGACCACCTTGTCCCCTAGCTCCCCTCCTTCTTTTTTGGCCCATATGAGGGCAAATGGGTCTTTCTAGACCCATTTATTCTCCTCCAAGCCACCATGAGAAAATGTCCATGTGGGGTCCACCTTTACCCTTAATAATTCCAGCACATTTAAATTAATTCGATTTAGCCTCTAATTAGACCCCGTTTGACCCGGATTTGACTTTCTCGCCAAATTACACATTTGAAAGGAAACGGCCCAACTAAGCTAACCGTAACGACGTCTAAGCTTTTTGGGTCCCGGAAAGGTCCTGAATGACTCCCGGAGTCATCGGTTGAATTTTCTGGCGGAAAGTCAACTTTTGTCAAAATTCACCGGTTCGACCGAGGTCGACCGGGGGCGTTTCTTACACAGGCGTTGGAGTAGTATATCGTGTGTGTTTCCGATCTATGCCCACCATGTGAATAGAACCATAGATCATGATGGATCATACTCGATGGGGTCCCTAGTCAATAGTCTTCACTGTAAGCGACTAGTATAAAAGATGACTCTTGATGGCTTACGTTCTATTGGCCATTAGAGTGCGTTCCGGAGTCTGATCATAGATACCATGTGTGACATGATTTTGGACGACCCGACTTGAATATGTTCCATAGATTAAGTTATGAACATATTCAGAGTCGTAGCTTGTCAGGTATCCTTAGACCGAGGGTCGATTCGCCATCCAATGTCAGGCTGAACTAAGTCTCGTTAGTTGGCACTATGGTAAGATCAAGTAAAGTGGGACTTTACGTTGATCTTACCGACATGCATAGACCTAAGGGTCACACCAAAGATTTGTAACTCGATAAGAACACAACGGAGCTTGGTTTGGAGGGACTTGTGTCAGGAATTACCATAGTGGACGGCTAGGACATGATGGGCTCGGCATGGGCTCTCTTGGAGAGGCCCATGTCCGGCCCATATACCTTAGGCCCAACAAGAACCAAAGGTCAAAGTTTGACTAAGTAGTCTTGTTAATCAAAATGGGTTGGACCCATTTTCCACTAGTTAATAAACTAATGTAGTTTATTAAGTCAACCTTGCATTTTTGCATGGACATTTGTCTATTGATGCGGATTAAGTGAGATGACTCATTCAACTTAACTCAATATGCAAGAGGGTTGGCCTTTTCATAACATGCAAGGCTTGAAAAAATTGCACAACAAGTTCATCTTTTCTCCCACCTTATCCGAACACCCCTAGAGGAAGCAAGTTCCATTTTTGCATGTTCTTGAGTCTATAAACTCAAGAACTACGCCGACTTTGATTTTGTTAAGGATACGCAGGCGTCCAAAGGGCTCAAGCCATTCAAAGTTTGGTGTCCTTCTTCTTAATTCTCATCGAAACTAGAAGGTAATGCACATAAACTCTTGCTGAATTTTCTGTCTTGTTCTTCAATATTTGGTAGCATCTTCTGGAGTGATTCGTGGTTAATTTCCATTGCGTTTTGTGTTTCTCTTTTCCAGGACCTAGAGACCCAACATGTTCACCATAAACCATTTGAACAAAAGGGAAGAGATCGGATTTCTCCTATGAAAAATTTGGAAAGAAAAGAACAAGAAGGTGTGGGATGACATCACTCCAGTAGTAGAGTCGATCCAGTACACGTCCTTATGTTTGAATGTTGGGTGGCGGGAAGTGACAGCTCGTCAGAAATTAGGACTCTCAAAGCCTAACCTTAATCAAGGGGCCCATGGAGCATAAGGTAGATAGTATTGTCCCCCCGAGGGGTCCTGGTCTATTAACACAAACAATGCCCTTTTCGCAACAACATGACATTTAGGTACGGGCTGGGTATGCAAGGACGATACAGGTCAGATCATGAATGCAAAGTCTTCGTCATTCTGAGGTCCTTAGGACCGGGGATTGGTGGAAATATATGCTATAAGGGATGCGCTACAATGGGTAATCCAGAGGCCAAATTAAAAGGCCACCATCCGAAGTATTGTAAGCTCATAATGGATATGATCAACAAAAAGAGAAAGGCATTTTATCTCACAGGGATAGTTGTTAGCGACTGTATTTCCCTATTACCTAGACTCGAGGACGTGTAACTCGATTTTGTAAAACAGACAGTGAACAAAGCAACTCACTGGCTTGCTAGGGTGGCTCGTTCCTCCCCTGTCTGAGAATGGCAAGGAGGGTTTATCCCGGAGCCATTTCACCGGATACTTATTGTCGATATTTAAATAATATATCTCGTATTTGTTCAAAAAAAGTATATGATCACGAATACTTGGATCATATGTAACTGGACTTCATTTTCATTTTATAGCTTTAGAAGAATTTGAATGTTTTTAATCCACGACTACTCCATTTTTTAATAATATATCAGGTGAAAAGACTATAACCGGAGAGAGTCCCTAGATATAATATTTAAAATAAAGAACGGACAATCTTCAATCAAATAACCTCCACCCTTCCCATCGTAGTTTCGGTCCCTCGTCTCCGCTGCCATGACGCTCTCCCCGTTCCTCTGCTTCTTCTGTTGTTGCTAGGCCGGGATTAGAGTATCTCCCCTCTCTGCGAGAAAACCTACCCTGTTCCTGTTCGTCGACGATTCCTCCTTCTCTTCCGGTGCTACCTCTACAGCCACCACTGAAGCAGCCATCGTTGTCCCCACCTCCTTGGCCTCCATCGAGGCATACAAACAACTTACAAGTTCGATGCACCCCTGTTTCCTATACCTCTTACAGATTGATCTAGCACTGGATCCTATTATATCAAATCATCTCGCCTGAGTGACCCTCGCCATCTCTAAAGCCGTCATGGGCGTGTCCATGTCCCTGGCCTCCAACGACTCTACCTCCTCGACCCCTCTCTCGATTTTGGATCAAACTAATCGAGTGAGTCTTTTTTATTTTTACTACTTTTGTTTTTGCAGGGTCAAAAACTAGTGCGCGACTGAGCATCAGGGACTGGTTTTGGGAGGGGTCCCATCCAAATGCTTTGCCTCCCACCATCACTGCTTTAGAGATCTCTGATTTCCGGCGCCCCCTCCCCCTTTTCGTATTCTATCCTTGCCTATATGGCTTTCAAATACCATTTGTGACGGTTCTAGTGGAAAAAGGTTCAGTGAGCCATTACTTTTTTTGTCTGACCTTAGTGGCCCGGGAGCTTGTTCACTGGTGCACATCGATATTCTGATATAAATTTAATACAATTGCAACTTTCGCTAAAAAAATCATTTTTTTTGTCTCCCACTATAAGCTGGGCCAATTTATGAGCTGCATTGTTTATTGATCTATCAACATATTTGATCTCTATTTGTCCAAAAATACGATACAATGGATGATATAAGTTATTATACCATAAGAGCGCTCTGAGAACCCTAAGGGTTGTAACTTGAACCCTAAGGGTTGAACTTCTCGCCGACGACGATAAACCAGCCACCATAGCCCGTGCTTCGAAACACTGCTTCTCCGATCACCATCCTATTTCGCCATGAATTCCGACCAGCCATGGATCCCTTACCCTCTTGTGTGGTCGGCCCCCTCGTTTCACCGTCGACCTCCTACTCCTTTAGGGAGCTAAACCCTAGGATGGCAGTTGAATCCGTCCTCTCCCCGCCGCCACGACCTACACCACCGATCAGCGCTTGTCCTCTAGCGAGACCCGACCTGGCTCCACCAGTCGATAGCCTCCTTGTCCAACTACGGCTTTTTTCTGACGCCCGACCGTCCTCCTCACCGAGCATTATCGACCGTCGTTGATAGGGTTGGTAAGGATCAGCGATCGGGCCTGATTGAGAATCATCCTGCCTCCTGGATCACAGTTTCTGTCTGGCACGGTCTCCGCCACCCCTCATGAATATCCCCGGTAATACTTACGTCGATTCTAGGGTTTATGATCCTGCATGAGCCATGCTCACGCTCCCAGCACCTAATGATCCCTCGCCAACAAGTATCGCCCCGGACCAAACACCCCCACACACCAAGCCGAAGCCCAACAGCCAAGTAGGCTTCGTACAGTCGAGTTAGAATGAGATACCACAATCTCCGGCATGGACGAATCCTTGGGTGCCCCACACTGAGGTAGGTGGAGCAACATCGCGACCCATAAGGGATAAGGAGTACCGAAAGAATAGTGCTAGAGTTTTAGCTACCCACTACAACTAGGATCATCTGCCAAGGTACCTCAGGGGTTTGTTGTGGTACAATCCGACAATAGTTCCCCAACCTCGACATAAAAGGGGCGAGGTGAAACGAGGACACAGATTGGAGAAGGTCACAGCCTCGTCAAACCCTACTGGGGGGATTGTGTTGCACAAACCCTTAGGATCAAGGAACTGGGGGAGTACACTGAACTAGTGGACTGGCCTCGACTACAAACAATGCAGGCACATGAAGATGGGGTAGCTGAAGAAGAAAGCACCCAAGAAGAGTTGGACAGGAAATCTACACAGAAACGAGTCCAGGAACTGTAGATTGAGGGACATGGCCCTCCGCGGGAGAATGATAGGACCCGGCGGGGGTGGGAAGGTCTCTCCGGGACCTATACCCACAGACCCGGGACTACCAGCGCTGGGGAGTCTCGGGAAAGCCGCACTCAAAACACTATTTCCTGCTTCCTTTAGATATGATTTTTATTTGTTTTTAGTTCGAATAGGTCTTTGCTCATATTGGTTTAGGCATTTGATTTCTATTGTTTTTGAAATGTCGGTAAGGGGAACTTTTGAGTTAAGATCTACGATCAGAAGCAGACTATTTTTACGGATCCATGAGCGCCTGGTGGACTACGGTCGACTGTGACAAATATATGGAATCTTGGACAGTTATTCCCTAACCTATAAAGTCTACATTTTACAGTAATACAATACCCCATCTACTCGTTTCAAAAAACAATATTATACCACCAAAAGTTCAAAAATATCTAATAAAAATTATGGTGTATCACATTTACATAGTCAATTTCGATGTTTGATTCTCTTTTTTCTTAAAAAATAATAATAAAGATTATATAATATGACTTTCGCTTGTGATACATCCCGTCAATTTCGCTTGATAAACTTTAAAAATGATTAGGAAAGGAATAAATTGATTGCAGCTCGCTTGATATGACCTAAAGTTCCCAAATTTGAAAATGAAAGATGAAAATTTGTTAAAAGGTAGTTGTTGTTTCATGGGAAAATCGGCCGTGAAAGGATGGCGTATAGCGGCTTGATTGATGGCCTTGCTATTCCTATTTGTAATCCACTCCCGTCGTCTAAAACCTATTATCTAAGACCATTTATTGTGGGGTGTGTTTTCGCATTGATTTGGGTGTTCAAATCGGTGAAAAAATAGCTTATTTTCGTTGAATCATCGAATTAGAGCCGTATCATCCGTCAGAATCAATAGGGTGTTTTTAGACAGGCTATGATTCTATAGCTCGTTAGTAGAGTCGGTTCTGGAGATTCATCGTTGGCCGCCTGATTCATCGAGGGACACATAGAGAGATTCGACATGGTGATTCTGCAACGTGTCCGAGTCAACAGATTCGATTGACCGAATGAAAAAAAAATATTTTTTTTTTATTTTCAGGATTTTTTTCTATAGTACTCTACTAGCTTGTTCAAAATTGTAGTCCCACACAAAAAATTCAATCGTTTTCTCTTTACAAATTGTATTATCGTCTTTTCGTTATGAATTCATCGAGTAGGAAGGAGTATGAAGGCGACGAAATTGACTACACAACTTTACGTGCAAGGATCTAAGAAGCGGAGAAAGAGATGTTGGAGTCTTTACGGGTAAAGGTTAAGAAAGCAGAGGCACAAATGGCGGAACCCGTCCGGGGGAAGTAGAAAATAAATTATATTTTAAGAGATTGAAGCACTGCCCACGACCGGCTTATGTCTGACTACTTTGTAGCGACCCCGATGTACGATACAAAAATGTTTCATCGGCGTTTCCGAATGGCGCAATCTGTTTTCATGAAACTTGCAAATGGCGTGTGAGAGTTCGATGACTACTTCAAACAAAAAGTTGATTGTCGTGATCGGACCGAGTTCTCAACAATTCAAACGTGTACGACATTTATACGGATGTTGTGCTACGGTGCTTTGGCTAACAACCTTGACGAGTATTTGAAAATGGAAGAGACAACGACCCTCGAGTGCATACACCGTTTTTGCTTCGCCGTAATCAACGTCTTTGGTGAAAACTACCTTAGGAAGCCGAACGGTAATGATATTGCTTACACTACGCGTGTGAATGAAACTCGTGGGTTTCCAGGTTTTATCACCAGTCTCGATTGCGTGCATTGGGCGTGGAAGAATTGTCCAAAAGAGCATCAGGGGGGGTCATTCTAGACCTACGGTCATGTTTGAAGCAGTTGCGGGGCTCGACAACTGGATTTAGCGCACTTACTTTAGTATGCCGGGTTTGAACAACGATATTAATATTTTGAACCAATAATTTATATTTACGCACATATATCGAGGCGAACAGCTTGCGGGCACATTTGAGGTCAACGAGACATACCACAACACTCCTTACTACTTAAGTAACAGAATTTACCCACTGTGGGCGACATTTATAAAGTCCAACCCTGCACCACAACTATCGAGGCATGCATTATACGCAAAGAAACAGGAGGCAGCAAGGAAGGATGTGGAGATGACATTCAGAATTCTGCAAGCCCGTTTTCATATCGTCAATAAGCCTGCTCGGGATTGGGATGATAGGAAATTGTCTATGATAACAGGGGTGTGCATTATTGTACACAACATGATTTTGGACGATGAACGTGACACATATCACGGAGAAATTGAACGAATCCTATCTGAAGAACCAATCATACTCGTCCATTAAAGGCCATTATCACGAATCGGGTCCAATGTCCACTAATTTTCCAAAAATACACCTTAATTGGACTGAGATTAGACCAATTTGATATAATCCCACTGTAGGTGGTCTAACTTATACATTGATTACTTTTCTTCGACCACGATAAACCAAATATATGTAATTTTGTTTTTTGCTTAAGAATTTATGAAATGTATGTATTTAGGTTAATGCTATTGGCATATAAGTTCAATCTAATACATTTATTATTTATTTATTTTGCATTCAAGATACATACATGAATTTACTCAACCTCTCATAATACTTTTAAAAATGATGTTATTAGTTTAGGTCAAGCTTGATGAGTTAGTAAAGAAAGAAGGGATAATTCCATTTTAGTACCCTAAAACTTTCGTATTTCGTTTTTAGTACCCTTGTAATAACCACTTCTGGTCAACGTCAGTCAAACCTGCGAAAAACAGGAAAATTTAAATTTTTTAAGACAGACACTTAACTTAACTTAAATTGACCCCGAGGGTCATGCCGGACTTAAGTTGACCCCGTTATCGACTAAAATGAGTTACGGGGGACTCAGGGCAACTTTCTGGTCATTTTGGGAAAGATTGATTTTTCGCTGGAAAAGTCACCCGAGCGACGTTTTGGACCCGAAAATCTTAGCCGTCGTCGTAGCGGTCTTAGTTGGGCCGTTTCCTTGAAGCCCGTCCAGTTTAAAAATTTCTTGGGAAAAGTGCCCGTTCGGGGCCCGAAACGTCTGTTTTTCGCGAATCTGATTGGAAAATATCAACTAGATATTTTCCAAAAGGTATGGGACCCACCTTGACACTTGTCAAGTATATGGTGGTGTATTTTTTGGAGGGAAAAGGTGTGGAGGATAATAGTTGGCCGAGTATGAGGATTTAAAGGAGGAAAATTAGTTTTGTTGTTAGTTTAATTAGATTAGAAATTAGAAGAGAGGTTTTAGAGAGAGAAGGAGAAGGAGAAGAAGAGAGAAGAAGGGAGGTTGAGCTAGGGTTTGTGATCGAGCCCTTGGATCGAGTCAAAGCAAAGAGCAATCCCGTTCCCCTCGTTCTCCTCTACGGTACTACCCGAACCGATTCTCGTTTTGATTATTTTCAAGAGCTAGGGTTTGGTTATAAACTAAGGCTTAGGGTTGTGTAGAGTGTGGGGAGGTGTTGGAGACGTTTTAGAGGTGTTTGGGGGTTTAATTTCACGTTTTCCGGTGACCGGAGGCTCGGGAGGAGCTCCGGCCACCGTGGGTGGTGGCCGGCCGGCCATGTGGTGGCTGGCCGGAGGTGGCAGCAGCCACCACTTGGTGGCCGAGCCCCTCCCTCAAACCGTAGGGTCTCGGCCAAGCCTCTTGGGTGGGGCCCACGTGCTCGGTTGCTCGGGTTTTAATGTTCGGGTGGTTTAAAACGTCCCCCGGACCACTTATTCCTAATCGAATCGAAATTTGGAATTAATTTGGAGAAGTTGTAATTAACGGGTTTTGGGAAACTTTAAACGTTAATTAATTGATTTAGAAGTCGGAATTCGATTCCGTCAAGTGCGTTGAGTTCCTTGATTTATTCTAAGACCGTAGAAACGAAAACGGGGGCTTTTGGAGCCCCGGAAGGCAATTAACCAAAACCGGGCAGATTCGCCATGTCGGGCGAATCTGGCCCTTACGGGTCCTTTTTCGGCAATATCGAATAATTGGGAAGTTTGGGAGTGACCGACATTGTCGGGGTTACGTTTGGGCGTTAAGTATGTAAATTTCTGGTTTATTCGTACTAGTTTAAAAGTACTTTAAATTTGTGTTCTTTTAGATCGTGCTACGGACCGAGGCAAGGGGAAGCTCGGCGAGTGACTGAGTGTGCTTCGGGTGTTGTTGGAGCGCTTTTGGGATTGTATACGAGGTAGGGAAAAGTAGCCGGATCTCGGCCCTGATTAGGGAAAGTTAATAGTAGAATTGCATGTGACACCGGGGTGTCGTGGGTTGAGTAGATTTATTTAATTATTAGAAAAGCATGATACGGGATTGTAGCGTTCAAGAGAAAAGCGTGTGACACTTAGTAGTGTCGTAGGAACAGAGAACTTAGCGATAATTGAATTACTGGAGGCATATGACCATGCCCGGAGGTTGTTTGTGAAACTAGTGATTTTAGGACCGTTGGAGGCATCGAGTATGCCGGAGGTTGTCGTGCGTTTTATTTAATTGTTGAGTTTGGGTGGCCTTGAGAGCCCGTATTTAATTGTTGAGTTTGGGTGGCCTTGAGAGCCCGTATTTAATTGTTGAGTTTGGGTGGCCTTGAGAGCCTGTAATTAATTGTTGAGTCGGGGTGGCCATGAGAGCCGTGTATTTAATTTGGTGTCTTGAGTGGCAGCGAGTGCCCGTGGGGTTGTTGAACCCGAGTCTTGACTGTTGAGGTGTCTTGAGTGGCCTTGAGTGCCTGTGTGATTGAACTTGCCTGTGATTGTGATTGTGGTTACCTGGGGTGGTGAGTTCTAAAGGTCGACAGCCTGATCCGACTTAGTGTCGATGAATTGCGAGTTCTAAAGGTCGACAGCCTGATCCGACTTAGTGTCGATGAATTGCGAGTTTTAAAGGTCGACAGCCTGATCCGACTTAGTGTCGATGAATTGCGAGTTCTAAAGGTCGACAGCCTGATCCGACTTAGTGTCGATGAATTGCGAGTTTTAAAGGTCGACAGCCTGATCCGACTTAGTGTCGAGGAATTGCGAGTTTGAAAGGTCGACAGCCTGATCCGACTTCGTGTCGAGGAATTGCGATAGGTCGAACCCTGAACTGATTGAGATTGGTTACTGAGCAGCTGGTGTGCGATCCTTTGTGATCTTGTTTGGTGTTGTGTCGTTTCGTTCGAGTCCTTGAGGAGGTCGTCGATAGTTGTGTCGGGTCTACACTGTTTTTATCGAGTGTCGAGTCTGTTGAGGAAGGTGACGGGTTGTGGGTCAGTTGGGTACTTGAGTTGGGGACTGGAGTCCCGGTGTTGGGTTTGGTTTTAGTGTTACTGGCTTTATCTACTAATTATGCCATAGTCAGTCTGTTATCCGTGGAGGTGAGCGAACGCTCACGCCTAGCTGCTTTTCCTACAGGTACTGATCACCGGACGGACTAGGTTAGCTCTTGAAGTCCATGGAGCTTGGAGCGGAGTCTGGTCTTTACTTTTGTTGAGTCTAGTGACGGGTGTGTACCTTGTCCACTTGTTGGGATGTTTTTGTATTGTAAATACTATTATTATTTTTGGTAATTAAATGGAAATATCAGAGTTTTATTCAAAACAGGTTCTAAGTGTTCATGTTTTAAATGTTCGCGTCCCGAGTTCGGTTCGCTGAAATTGGGGCGTGACAGCTTGGTATCAGAGCTCGAGGTTCAAACCTCGGACTGTCCGTCACTTAGGGGGGGAGAGTCGAGTCAGTGTAGACCCGTCATGTCCTGAGTCTTGTTTGTGTTGTGCGTATGTTACAGTATTTTGTTGCTGGCATACTGATTGTGTGTGATTGCGTGAACTGTTTTTAACTGTCGCGGGTCGACTCAGGAGCGCTCCTGTAGTCGAACGTGACGGTGTTGATGTCAAGTCGGTACAACGTGGTTCGGGGACGCCTGAACCGGGTTGTAACTACGTGATGTCAAGGAACGAAGTTTTAAAATGAAAGGGTGAAGGTTTTAAAATTGTTGGCCCTGTTGGTATGTCTTGAACTTGATTGGCCCTATGGGCGTATGTTTGATTTTGGTTGGCCCGGTGGGCAAGGTTCGATTTTGATTGGCCCGGTGAACGGGGGTCGTCGTGTTGTGCGGGTTGGTTTGCCGCCGCTTGTTTGGTGCACGTCGGTGCGGTCTCGTTGAGGTCTCGTTTACTAATGCTAGTATATAAAGTACGTTAGCTTGAGCGGTGTAGCGCTTTAGTGATAAGCACGTTAGTGTAAGCTTAAGCGGGCGGACGTTAGTGCTTTTGTACTATCGTTTTTATTTCAGTTCGCAAACTGAACGTTTGCGTGTATCCGTGCAGAGGATACTGTTTATGGCTCGCGGTAAGCGGGGACGACCATCAGGAACACGGGGCCAGGCACCCACGCGAGGCCGGCGGGGACGGTCAGCAGGGGCACCAGGGAGGGTGCCGACCGTCGAGCCCGCCGACTATGCGGAGGCACAGGGTACTCCTGTCGGAGAAGACAGGAGGAGTGATGCGGGGCCGTCTGCAGGCACCCTCAGTGTTCCGCCAGTCGCGGACCCTCCAGTGATGACTGCCCTGGATGAGCTTACCAGGACCGTTCAGAGTTTGGTGGCGATCATCGCCAGCCGAGAGTCGGCTTCGCCAGCACCAGAGGCAGCCGCAGTCCCGGTGAGGGCCGCTCAGACAGAGGATCTTACCTCCCGAGCGCTACTAGATTTCCTGAAGCTCGGGATACCTGTTTTTGTCGGGGAGCCGAATCCCGACCTGGCTGAGCGATGGATAGAGCAGGTCACACGAGACTTGTACACATCGGGTGTCGAGGATGGCCGTCGGAGAGTGTCCTTCGCGGCCCATCAGCTGAGAGAGAGCGCCTACCACTGGTGGGGGCGGGTGAAGGACACGGTCGGATATGACTACAGCGTATTCCAGGAGGTATTCATGGCACAGTACTTCCCCGAGTCGGCTCGGTTGGAGCGACATCGGCAGTTCTTAGACCTGGAGCAAGGGGGGATGACGGTAGGAGAGTACGAGGCCAGGTTCACAGCCTTGGCCAGATTCGCGCCTGAGATGGTGACGAGCGAGGCGAACCGTTGCCTGCGGTTCCAGGACGGACTGAGGCTGGGCATCCGGAACCAGGTTCTCGCCTTGAGGATACGGAAGTATACCGACCTCGTGGACACCGCAGCTACAGTAGAGCAGGGCGCCAGGGATGCAGTCAAGGGCCGTGAGGTCCGACCTTGGCCGATCAGTTGGGCAGGGCCGTCAGACTCCCGAGACTCGCGGAGGCAGAGGACCGCGGGATCCTTCCGACCACCGCCTCATCAGAGTGGATCGAGACAGCAGGGGTCAGTGGCATCAGTGGGGCCAGTCGCCTCAGAGAGGAGGCCGTCATGCTATCACTGCGGGCAGCCAGGCCACTTACTGCGAGACTGTCCGACGAGGGGAGGAACCGCGGCAGTACCAGCTACTAGCCGGACAGGCCAGGGCTCGGGGTCGAGGGCTGACGAGATCAGCTGTTACCGATGCGACCGGGCCGGTCACACTATGGCATGGTGCCGAGAGCAGTTGGGGGAGACATCAGTGCAGCGACCGCAGCAGTCGCGGACAGTACAGTCGCCCAGAGGTCGCCCTCGACAGGGTCAGTAGCCGAGATCATCACGGCCGTCTACGAGCGCACCAATTCCGAGACAGCAGCAGAGTCACGGGTATCCAGCAGCCAGTGCGCAGGGTCAGAGGCAGCAGGCCTCGCAGGGGAGAGTATATGCAGTCACCGACTCCAGAGCCCCAGGACCTAGCACGTACCGGGAGACCATCCAGGGTACGTGTTTATTGTATCATCTATGGGCTTTATTCTTGTTTGATACCGGGGCATCGCACTCTTTTATTTCGTCGGGTTGTGCTGAGAGGTTGGGGTTGAGCTTAGAGCCGTTGAGTCCACCCCTATGCCTGGACACCCCAGTTGGGGGTGGTGCATCGTTGACTAGAGTATGTCGTGCCTGCGAGATTAGAGTCGCAGACTGTCCTTGCCCTGGTGATCTTCTCGTGTTGGGGATGACTACCTTTGATGTGATTTTGGGTATGGATTGGTTGTCGAGGTACCGAGCCAACATCGATTGCTACAGACGACGAGTGACAGTGACAGTGGGCGGTACGAAGGTGACGTGCGTGCTGGGGAGTAAGAGTGGGGTCCTCCTGTCGGCGTTGTCCGCAGAGGAGGAAGTACCGGCTGTGCAGAGCCGAGAGTTACCGAGAGTGGTATGCGAGTTCCCTGAGGTCTTTCCTGAGGAGTTGAGCGGGCTGCCACCGATTCGTGAGGTGGAGTTCGGGGTTGACCTAGTGCCGGGAACGGCGGCGATATCGATGGCGCCTTACAGGTTTGCGCCGGCAGAGTTGACTGAGCTGAAGCGTCAACTGGAGGAGCTTCAGCAGAAGGGGTTTATCCGTCCGAGTGCATCGCCGTGGGGAGCACCAGCACTCTTCGTGAAGAAGAAGAGTGGAGAGCTACGGATGTGTATAGATTACCGGAAGCTGAACCGGGTTACGGTGAAGAACCGGTACCCGATGCCGAGGATCGATGACTTGTTTGACCAGTTGAGAGGGGCGACTCACTTCTCGAAGATCGATCTGCGATCCGGTTATTATCAGTTATGAGTCCGTGAGGGGGACGTCGCAAAGACTGCATTCCGGACACGATATGGGCATTACGAGTTCCTGGTGATGCCATTCGGACTGACGAACGCGCCAGCAGCGTTCATGAACCTGATGAACAGCATCTTCCGGCCGTACCTGGATCAGTTTGTGGTGGTGTTCGTGGACGACATCCTGATATATTCGCAGAACGAGGCGGCGCATGAGGCACATCTGAGGGTTGTTCTGACCCTACTGCGCAAGCATCAGCTATATGCCAACCGGGAGAACTGCGAGTTCTGGCTCTCTGAGGTGAGGTTCCTCGGCCACATCGTATCCCGTGACGGTATCCTGGTCGATCCGTCGAAGATCGACGCGGTCTCGAAGTGGGCACGACCCACGAGTGTTTTCGAGATCCACAGCTTTCTGGGATTGGCAGGCTACTATAGGCGATTTGTCCAGGATTTTGCACGACTAGCCGCACCGATGACTCTGTTAACGCGCAAGGGTGTTGGGTTCATGTGGACAGATGACTGTGAGCGTGCGTTCGCGGAGTTGAAGACTCGACTGACTACAGCTCCAGTATTAGTGGTGCCCGAGCGAGGGATTGGCTATGATGTTTACTGCGATGCATCCGGAGAGGGACTGGGGTGCGTGCTGATGCAGTCGGGAAGAGTTGTGGCTTATGGCTCCAGGCAGTTGAAGATACACGAGCGCAACTATCCTACCCACGACTTGGAGCTAGCAGCAGTCGTGTTTGCGCTAAAGAGCTGGCGATATTATCTGTACGTCGAGGGGTTTCAGGTGTTCTCGGATCACAAGAGCCTCAAGTACATATTTTCCCAGCGAGACCTGAACATGCGTCAGCGACGGTGGATGGAACTACTCGAGGAGTACGACTTCGAGCTACACTACCACCCAGGCAAGGCGAACGTTGTCGCCGACGCCTTGAGTAGGAAGTCGGCTCCGAGCCTCGCCAGCATATCTGTCCGAGAGTGGGACATGATGGGGGAGCTGAGCACATTCGGGCTTGAGCTAGAGGAGGTTACTGGCGGTGTTGCCATGTGCTCCCTAGTGGCTCAGCCCTCACTGCTTGCCCAAGTGTTGGAGGCACAGAGGGAGGACGTCGAAGCATCAGAGATCCGCGAGAGAGTCGTCAGGGGTGACGAGGTGGTGGGCTGGCAGGACAGTACTGATTGGGGACTACGGTACCGCGGGGGGTTGTTCGTACCAGTTAACTGTAGAGATGCCGTGTTACGAGAGGCACACCATTCGCGTCTCGCAGTACATCCGGGGGGCACCAAGATGTACCGTGACCTCAGGAGGCACTACTGGTGGCGCGGCATGAGGAGAGCAGTCGCAGAGTTGTGTCGAGATGCCTTGTCTGTCAGCAGGTGAAGGCAGAGCATCAGCGTCCCGCGGGATTGTTACAGCCACTACCGATTGCTCAGTGGAAGTGGGAGCACATTACGATGGATTTCGTGTGTGGACTACCGAGATCGCCCAAGGGAAACGACGCCGTGTGGGTGGTAGTCCACCGGTTGACCAAGTCGGCCCACTTTCTGGCTATGAGGATGACAGACCCGGTCGACAAGTTGAGCAGTCTGTATATCCAGGAGATAGTGCGCCTCCACGGGGTCCCGGTGTCGATAGTGTCTGACAGGGATCCCCGCTTCACGTCCAGGTTCTGGCCGAGTCTGCAGAAGGCACTGGGGACAGAGGTCCTACTCAACACAGCACATCATCCTCAGACAGACGGCAGTCTGAGCGTACCATTCAGATCTTGGAGGACATGCTGCGAGCATGTGTGCTGGATTTCAGGGGATCTTGGGAGACCCACCTGCCATTGGCCGAGTTCGCCTACAACAACAGCTTCCAGGCCAGTATCGGGATGGCACCGTTCGAAGCGTTGTATGGTAGGCCGTGTCGGTCACCAGTATGCTGGGCAGAGGTGGGGGACAAGAGTCTGCTGGGGCCAGATCTTGTAAGAGAGACGACGGAGAAGGTCGCATTGATCCGCGATCGGCTGAGGACCGCGCAGAGCCGGCAGAAGAGTTATGCAGACAGGCGACGTCGACCTCTTGAGTTTGCAGTCGGGGATCACGTGTTCCTGAAGGTGAGCCCGAGGAAGGGGCTGGTGCGATTCAGGCGCAGCGAGGGAAAGTTGGCTCCGAGGTACATAGGCCCGTTCCAGATCTTAGACAGAGTGGGAGCCGTGGCTTATCGTCTGGTGTTGCCACCGCAGCTTGGGAGAGTACATAACGTCTTCCACGTATCCCAGTTGCGGCAGTACAACGCAGACCCATCCCACGTCATCGAGTGGACTGATATCGAGGTGGCTGATGATGTCTCCTATGAGGAGCAGCCGGTTCGGATCATGGACACACGACAGCAGATTCTGCGGGGAGGCAAGATTATCCGCTTGGTCCGAGTGCAGTGGAAGCATCACGGAGCTGAGTCGACGTGGGAACGCGAGGACGAGGTTCGCGCGAAGTATCCCGGCCTGTTGGACTCCCGAGGTACGTCTGTTTTAAATTTCGCGGACGAAATTCCTTTAAGGGGGGTAGACTGTAATAACCACTTCTGGTCAACGTCAGTCAAACCTGCGAAAAACAGGAAAATTTAAATTTTTTAAGACAGACACTTAACTTAACTTAAATTGACCCCGAGGGTCATGCCGGACTTAAGTTGACCCCGTTATCGACTAAAATGAGTTACGGGGGACTCAGGGCAACTTTCTGGTCATTTTGGGAAAGATTGATTTTTCGCTGGAAAAGTCACCCGAGCGACGTTTTGGTCCATTCGAGGACCGTTTTGGACCCGAAAAGCTTAGCCGTCGTCGTAGCGGTCTTAGTTGGGCCGTTTCCTTGAAGCCCGTCCAGTTTAAAAATTTCTTGGGAAAAGTGCCCGTTCGGGGCCCGAAACGTCTGTTTTTCGCGAATCTGATTGGAAAATATCAACTAGATATTTTCCAAAAGGTATGGGACCCACCTTGACACTTGTCAAGTATATGGTGGTGTATTTTTTGGAGGGAAAAGGTGTGGAGGATAATAGTTGGCCGAGTATGAGGATTTAAAGGAGGAAAATTAGTTTTGTTGTTAGTTTAATTAGATTAGAAATTAGAAGAGAGGTTTTAGAGAGAGAAGGAGAAGGAGAAGAAGAGAGAAGAAGGGAGGTTGAGCTAGGGTTTGTGATCGAGCCCTTGGATCGAGTCAAAGCAAAGAGCAATCCCGTTCCCCTCGTTCTCCTCTACGGTACTACCCGAACCGATTCTCGTTTTGATTATTTTCAAGAGCTAGGGTTTGGTTATAAACTAAGGCTTAGGGTTGTGTAGAGTGTGGGGAGGTGTTGGAGACGTTTTAGAGGTGTTTGGGGGTTTAATTTCACGTTTTCCGGTGACCGGAGGCTCGGGAGGAGCTCCGGCCACCGTGGGTGGTGGCTGGCCGGAGGTGGCAGCAGCCACCACTTGGTGGCCGAGCCCCTCCCTCAAACCGTAGGGTCTCGGCCAAGCCTCTTGGGTGGGGCCCACGTGCTCGGTTGCTCGGGTTTTAATGTTCGGGTGGTTTAAAACGTCCCCCGGACCACTTATTCCTAATCGAATCGAAATTTGGAATTAATTTGGAGAAGTTGTAATTAACGGGTTTTGGGAAACTTTAAACGTTAATTAATTGATTTAGAAGTCGGAATTCGATTCCGTCAAGTGCGTTGAGTTCCTTGATTTATTCTAAGACCGTAGAAACGAAAACGGGGGCTTTTGGAGCCCCGGAAGGCAATTAACCAAAACCGGGCAGATTCGCCATGTCGGGCGAATCTGGCCCTTACGGGTCCTTTTTCGGCAATATCGAATAATTGGGAAGTTTGGGAGTGACCGACATTGTCGGGGTTACGTTTGGGCGTTAAGTATGTAAATTTCTGGTTTATTCGTACTAGTTTAAAAGTACTTTAAATTTGTGTTCTTTTAGATCGTGCTACGGACCGAGGCAAGGGGAAGCTCGGCGAGTGACTGAGTGTGCTTCGGGTGTTGTTGGAGCGCTTTTGGGATTGTATACGAGGTAGGGAAAAGTAGCCGGATCTCGGCCCTGATTAGGGAAAGTTAATAGTAGAATTGCATGTGACACCGGGGTGTCGTGGGTTGAGTAGATTTATTTAATTATTAGAAAAGCATGATACGGGATTGTAGCGTTCAAGAGAAAAGCGTGTGACACTTAGTAGTGTCGTAGGAACAGAGAACTTAGCGATAATTGAATTACTGGAGGCATATGACCATGCCCGGAGGTTGTTTGTGAAACTAGTGATTTTAGGACCGTTGGAGGCATCGAGTATGCCGGAGGTTGTCGTGCGTTTTATTTAATTGTTGAGTTTGGGTGGCCTTGAGAGCTTGTATTTAATTGTTGAGTTTGGGTGGCCTTGAGAGCCCGTATTTAATTGTTGAGTTTGGGTGGCCTTGAGAGCCCGTAATTAATTGTTGAGTCGGGGTGGCCATGAGAGCCGTGTATTTAATTTGGTGTCTTGAGTGGCAGCGAGTGCCCGTGGGGTTGTTGAACCCGAGTCTTGACTGTTGAGGTGTCTTGAGTGGCCTTGAGTGCCTGTGTGATTGAACTTGCCTGTGATTGTGATTGTGGTTACCTGGGGTGGTGAGTTCTAAAGGTCGACAGCCTGATCCGACTTAGTGTCGATGAATTGCGAGTTCTAAAGGTCGACAGCCTGATCCGACTTAGTGTCGATGAATTGCGAGTTTTAAAGGTCGACAGCCTGATCCGACTTAGTGTCGATGAATTGCGAGTTCTAAAGGTCGACAGCCTGATCCGACTTAGTGTCGATGAATTGCGAGTTTTAAAGGTCGACAGCCTGATCCGACTTAGTGTCGAGGAATTGCGAGTTTGAAAGGTCGACAGCCTGATCCGACTTCGTGTCGAGGAATTGCGATAGGTCGAACCCTGACCTGATTGAGATTGGTTACTGAGCAGCTGGTGTGCGATCCTTTGTGATCTTGTTTGGTGTTGTGTCGTTTCGTTCGAGTCCTTGAGGAGGTCGTCGATAGTTGTGTCGGGTCTACACTGTTTTTATCGAGTGTCGAGTCTGTTGAGGAAGGTGACGGGTTGTGGGTCAGTTGGGTACTTGAGTTGGGGACTGGAGTCCCGGTGTTGGGTTTGGTTTTAGTGTTACTGGCTTTATCTACTAATTATGCCATAGTCAGTCTGTTATCCGTGGAGGTGAGCGAACGCTCACGCCTAGCTGCTTTTCCTACAGGTACTGATCACCGGACGGACTAGGTTAGCTCTTGAAGTCCATGGAGCTTGGAGCGGAGTCTGGTCTTTACTTTTATTGAGTCTAGTGACGGGTGTGTACCTTGTCCACTTGTTGGGACGTTTTTGTATTCTAAATACTATTATTATTTTTGGTAATTAAATGGAAATATCAGAGTTTTATTCAAAACAGGTTCTAAGTGTTCATGTTTTAAATGTTCGCGTCCCGAGTTAGGTTCGCTGAAATTGGGGCGTGACAACCCTAAATGTTTTTTGTGCCACTTCAGTACCCTAAATCTTTGATAATTCCACTTTAGTACCCAACGTCTGATTTTCCATCCAAATCTGTTAACTTTCCATCCAATGAACATAAAATGTCCAAAATACCCATCATGTTACATCAAATTTTCAAAATTTTGCCATTTTCCAAAATACCATTTATTAAATCTTTTTTTATTATTTTCAGAAATTATTTATTATATTCTTTCTTATATATTTAATTCATTTATTTATAAAAACAGTTTTTTTCTTCTAAAAATTCAGTTTTTATTTAAAAATTATTTTTTATTTTTTAAAAAATCAAATTTTATTCATAAAAAAATCATTTTTATATTTAAAAAACCAGATTTACTTTTAACAATTTTTTATTTATTTTATAAAATCAGATTTTATTATATAATTATTTTTATTATTTGTATTTTCTTTAATCTTTATCAGTTTTATAATCATTTCTTATTTTTCACTAATATTTTTAATTTTAGTACCCAAAATCGTGATACATGTCAAAATTTACAAAATAAAAAACAGATTCATGATGGTTGAGTAAAAATTAATTCCCTCTGTAATCTCACGCATCTTGATCAGAATCAAGGATGGCATCTCTTCAGCAACAAAGGTCTTGTTCACTATAAATCTCATAAACAAAAGGATATGCATTTGAGAACAAATTCCCAAATCAAAAATCAATCTTGTTCATCACAAATTTCATAAACCAATCACTACAATCCCAAATACATATTGTTTATTCAAATCTCAAAACAAAAAACAACAACAGTCTACATGAGCAAATCAAAACCAACCAGATCTGAGAGGTACGGGAGGGAGGTTGGTTCAGTGAGGTACGAGAGAGAGCTTGGTCCGGCGAGATTTTCTCCAAGACTACTCGAAGATGATGGTTGTGGTGAGGGGACGTGGTGGGCTCGTGGAGATGGAGGTCCGGTGGTGAAGCTCCGAGATCCATCGATGGTGGTTGTGGTTGAGGAGCAAGGAGAACATGCAGAATCTGACCGGAGAAGAGGAGCTCGGAACTCGGGTCGGCGTTGAGGAGCGCGACCAGATCTGGTGCACGTGACCCACCGGAGCTCGCTGGGGAAGAAGGCCAAAGCTTTGCTCCGACGAGCTCCTTCTTCTTCGGATGAGTGAGGTAGGTGGGGCGGCGAGGAGAGGGAGGTGGGGAGAGATAAGAGGAGGATCTGAAGACGCAAAGAGAGAAATGAAAAAGATAAGGAATTTTGGAATTTCAAAAAAAATTGAAGTCATGTGCCATGCACATGCGATTTTCTGTTAAAAAATAGATGGAAAGTTAACGATGGGTATTAAAGTGGAATTATCAAAGATTTAGGGTACTGAACTGGCACAAAAAACATTTAAGATACTAAAAACGAAATCCGAAAATTGTAGGGTACTAAAATGGAATAATCCCAAGAAAGAAAACAAAAACATAAGTGTCCATATATTATATGTATGGTTGGATAACCGACACATTTATCACGGTTGAATGGGTCCTACGACACTCCAACACCAACATACCATCAATTGTTTTCCAAAGCAAGAAGACATATATATTTGTCTTTCCATTCATTGGTTTGCTTTCAAGGATGCATTCCACGTCGAGATTGATACATTATTATAATAGAAATCGAGTGACACATCGCATTACTCCACAATTTGGTCATTCTAAAGTGGAGTTTGTTTTGTAGACCGAACCAATCATATGTATAATACATACGTAGTGGTGCGTCTAGTAATGGCACATGCTATATGCATGAGTGCTCTGCTCATATTGTGGGGACGCAATTGCTTCCCTTGGCCTTCAAGCATGGTTCACCCACTCCTTCTCCATAATTTAGTACCCAATAACATTAACAGGTCAACACAATGTAATTAGATGGGTTACATTACTAATCAATAAACGATTAACATATAGAATTAGGCATCTACTTATGCAGCTTTACTAATTGTGATCCTTTTGTTGGTATGAAACTGAAAACTACGTAACTTGGTATTTATGTTCTTTCTTTTCTTTGGTTGCAAGGATATAAAACGTGGTGATCTGCAAGGCTCGGTGTCGGTAACTGCTATCCTTTGCAAGAGCTCCTGGGCCTTTGATTCGATGTGCATGGACCCATTCTCTCACATAGCTTTCCATTTCATTTGAATATGACTTCCTCTTTGTTTTTGTTCCCTTCAAACTTTCTGTGCAAGTAACTTGACTAACTGAGTGTATAAATTGACGAGCCATTTTGTAGAAATGAATCTGAAGTCACATAAATTTAGGTTAGTCTTATGTTCTGACCTTTATTTTATATGAAAATTATGTTTTATTTTTCAACTTAAATAGCCCATGTTGCAATCTGTTAAAGCACCATCCAACTTAAAATCTCAAGTTGATGAGTGGAGGCATCAATATGTTCATTAAGTGGTCAATACGTTCATATACTTTTAATGTAAGACAAACACTTTAACATTCCTCCTCACGTGAGGGTCTTGCACGTGTTACTCACTAGGACACTGAAATGAGGATCTTAAATGTTGGAAATTAATATTCGTAAACTGGAAAAACGATTTTCAGAACAAAACCAGAGAACAAATAACGCATGCAATCGAAAACATAAAACGATACACCAACCGGCGTGACGTGCAGATGGAAGAGGAGAAGCTGAGGCGTGGCACGGAGGTCCACTGACTTTGAAGCAAAAATCCGGCGTGCCCGAGGTGGCGAGCAGCAGCGGTTGCTCCCCAAGGATCTCTCAGCTCTACCCAGCAGCGCGCCCACTCGATCTACCGGATGTGGAAGCAACAGGACAGTACAAAACTTCGGGTGTGGTGATTTTTGGAGAGTAACGATTTGTGTATAGTATGGCTCTGGAACTGATGTAAAACCTTATAAAAAAAAGTGAACCAGAGCCTCCTTTTATAGCTGTAGAACGTGAGGGTAAAGAGGTAAAAACGCAACAGATACTCTGATATCAATCTGTTCCAACGACTCCACTACTGTGTCAGACCAACGGAAATTCGGAACCTCTTTGACCTCAACGTTCTGACTCGTTCAAAAATATTTGAATAAATCAAAACAGAAAAAAAACAAAAGTATTTTGTGTAAAAAGATAGTTTTGCCCGCCCCGCAGGGGTTCCACCCGAACCCGAACCCGATCCCGCACCCGGCCCGGCCCGCACCGACGGCGGCGCCGGTGCGCGCGAGGCCCATTCCGACCCAACAAGCATAGGCAGGCCCAATTGGTGTTCTGAACAGGGAAGTGAGAGGAGAGTTTATAAACTCAAAAGCACCATCCTCTCTTTTCGATGTGGGACTTCTATTAAAACCAAAAGAAACAAAACAGGCTTTGAAAGCCAATTTATCCAACAATCCCCCACAAATTGGCGAAAAAAGCCGAAAAACAAAACACTTTAAAATAGAAGGAAAAACACCATAAAAGTTCTGTTGATGGAAGATGCGGTACTTAAACATCAATATCTTTCGATTTGAATTGATGCATAGTGAGGTGGATAACAACTTACTTAAAGTAAGTGAATAAAATCTTGAACTTACTTAACTTCGGTTGATACATCACACAACACATACCATACTTCAGATCCCACTGAATCCGCAAAACTATCAACTACGCTATTAAAGGCCCTGCGTATACCTTGGTTCTAATGAATTCTCTAGGAAGACTTTGCCCCAAGTCTTTCATAGATGGCGGCCCACCATCACACACACGTAGGTAGCTCATCAAGTGCTTCTCACAAGCACTGTCCCAATTGGGTCCGGAGCTATTAAGGACATGAAGTCCACCCTGTCAGCAGAATCCATCAAGTGCGTCTCAATAGCACCACCGAAACTGGTTATGGATTACAATCTATCAAGTGCGTCTCACAAGCACCATCAACACTGGTTATAGATTATTATCAAGATCTATAAAGTGCGTCTCAAAGCACCACCAAACCTGGTTATAGATCATCAAGCACTACGAATGTCATAGGAATGGGAGAAGTAGTGCATCAAGACAAGTACGGCTATAAATGACCACTAACACGAGTCATCCATACTTTCTTGACCTATGGGCTTGAGCCCCATCCCCAACGACATTTCTAGGAAAATTCTCCTTGGTTGACCCTTGGTAAAGGTATCAGCCAGATTTCTTTCGGATCTAACAAATTCCAAAGAAATCACTCCATCTTTCAGGAGTTTTCTAACTACACCGTGCCTGATACGAATGTGTCTCTTCTTACCATTGTACACATCATTCTTCGCAACGCAAATAGCCGATTTCAAATCACAGTGTAGTGATACAGGCACAACTTGCCTTCGCCACACAGGCACTACTGCTAACAGGTTCCTCAACCAGTTTGCCTCTTGTCCATGCAACTCAAGGGCAATGAACTCAGACTCCATGGTGGAACAGGCTACACAAGTCTGCTTCGAAGACTTACATGATATAGCACATCCACCCAAAGTGAACACATAACCACTCGTCGAGTTGATCTCATCATTACCTGAAACCCAGTTTGCATCGCAATATCCTTCCAAAGCCGTAGGAAAGGTACTATAATGCAGGGGCCAACTCATAGTTCTTTTCAGGTACTTCAACAGTCGGCTTAGAGCATTCCAATGCTCAAGGCTTGGGTTATGTGTATACCAACTCAACCTGCTTACTGTGTAAGCAATGTCTGGTCGAGTACAGTTCATGAGGAACATCACACTTCCTATGATCTTGGCGTACTCAACTTGTGAAACACTATCACCCAAGTTCTTTATAAGTGTACATTCGCATCATAGGGAGTCTTAGCAAGTATAACGTCAAAGTGATTGAATTTCTTCAACACTTTCTCAACGTAGTGAGATTGACTCAAGGAGATTCCATTGGTGTGTCTCATAATCTTAACACCTAAAATGACATCAGCTTCTCCTAAGTCCTTCATCTCAAAATGTGATGACAAAAAGTTCTTGGTAACGTTCACTGCATCGATATTGTCACCCAGAATCAACATGTCATCGACATAAAGATAGATAATCACACAACCCGATTCTGTCATCTTCGAGTACACGCATGAATCAGAGTTGTTCACCTCATATCCGTCAGTCACCAGAGATCGATTTGAACTTCTCGTACCATTGTTTAGGTGCTTGTTTCAGACCATACAGAGACTTCTTCAGTTTACACACCTTGTTCTCTTGACCAGCGATCACAAACCCCTCGGGTTGAGTCATATAGATCTCTTCCTTTAGATCACCATTCAGGGCGGTCTTGACATCCATTTGATGAATTATCAAGCCGTGAATGGTTGCTAAAGCAACTAGAGACTTTATCGTTGCAATCTTGGTCACAGGAGAATACGTGTCGAAGTAAACGACGTCTTTCCATTGTGTAAAACCTCTAACCACAAGTCTCGCCTTGAACCACTCTATTGTACCATCAGGTCTCAGCTTTCTCTTGAAGATCCACTTACTACTAATAGTTTTGGAACCTTTAGGTAAGTCTACTAGATCCCAAGTCTGATTCGATACAATAAAATCAAGTTCAGCCTGGATGGCCTCTTTCCAGAGGTTAGCATCAAAAGATCTCAAAGCCTCGCCATAGGTCTTTGGATCTTCTTCTAATAGGAAGGCTGAAACAAACTCGTCTGTGTTGGGTCTCGAGGTAGGGTTGGAGATGAACCAACTCGCAGCGGAAAATCAAGGAAAACCAAGAGACGATTAAAACCATGAAACAACTAACAAAGAATGGATTCACAAGAGAAAAATTCAGCACTAGTTCTTACCAAAACAAGAACACCGGGTAACGAATGATTGGCTTGAGTCTCCAAGACGCCTACGTATCCACATGGGAATCAAAGCCACGTAGTTCTTCTCTTTGAGGACTCAAGAACACAAAAATGGAGGAGGAAACTAGCCAAACCCGAAATGGCCATGGAAGAGGGAGAGAAAATGTGTTTCCTATTCTTGTCTTGTGTTTGTTATGTTGAAAAAAGATGACTTAAACATAACAAAACCCATACTTGTCCAACTAAAGGCATGGGACAAGTATGGTGTCAAGTAAGGTGTAAATAGGACAAAGTATGGCAAGACAAGATTGGGTTAGGTGGTGAATCACCAACACCTTAATCCTTGTCTTGCTTACTTAGTACTAATTAATCAAGACTTGATTAATTAGTTCCATGGGCCTTGGTTGCATGGGCCTTTCATGGGCCTCTTGGAACATGGCCCGTGGCCATTTCCAACGAGGTCCCGTGATTCGCTCATCGCCTCCAAGCCTTCCATACCGGAAATGTCCAACATTATCCGACGCGATCAATCCCAAGACTCCAAGCCTTGTCTCGATCTGTGAAGTCCTATTCACTTACGGGCACATGACCCAAAACCCAGTTTTGGTCATGTCCCGAGACAACTCCCTTTTGGCCATTCTCCATAAATGTGTCAATGAGTTTCATCCTCCGGTGTGACCCTTAGGTTTATGCATGTCAATAGATCAACGTAAAATCCCATTTTACTTGATCCTATTTAAGTGGCAACTAACGAGACTTTAGTATTGCCTGACACTGCATAGCGAATCGACCCTGTCGATTCTAACCTTTCCGTCGTCCCTGTCATTATCCTTTTATCTCCGATATCCTGATTGAGATAAGGCATAGAGCCGTCATCCTTATTATTCTCAATCACCGTTCCTTGATATGTGAGATGACTGAAGATATGATACCCAGTATCATGTGCATGGCCATGCTATTCTTCCAGTCACTCTCGATCAAGTGGCCGAGAACCGATATCTTTCCCATACCTTAGTATGAGGGATAAATCCCTTAGCCGTCTTTCGTGTCACTCATGTAGCCCGTCCCCAAGCCAATCCTGGCCGTTATGGAAGCCCTGTTACGGACAACGTTAGGCTCAGGTCAAACTCAGTTGTTGACTACATAGCGATCACAAAGACTCCTTGGTCTAAGTATACATGACAAGCTACAACACTGAATATGTTCATAACTTAATCTATGGCACATATTCAGTGCGGGTCGTCCAATATCATGTCCCACATGATATCTATGATCAGACTCCGGAATCTCATTCCAATGACTAACAGAACGTGAGCCATAAAGAGCCATCTTTCATACTAGTCGCTTCTAGTGAAGCTTTGTTGACTAGGGACCCATCGAGTGTGATCTATCTCGATCTATGGTTCTATTCGCATGGTGGGCATAGATCAGAGCACACATCGATATATTACCCCAACACATAAGTAATATAAAGCCGCTTTAATTTTATTGCTAACGATGATATATACATTTGGACATTTAGGATTGAACTACGGGCACTAAGACTAACAATCTCCCACTTGCCCTAGTTCCAATCTAAACTCCAATATGTCCCCATCGACTTTACATGTCTAACATGTTCAGGCAGTGACACTGCCTTAGTCAAAGGGTTGGCTATGTTATCATCTGTTGCAATATCGGTTATCTTCACTTCACCTCAGTTCAGTATTTATCTGATGAGGTGGATACGCCGCAGTACATGTTTGGATTTGTTATGCGATCTAGGCTTTTAGCTTGCGCAATGGCCCTTGTGTTGTCGCAAAATGGATTCACCGGACTGGATGGGTTTTTAATTACACCCAGCCCTGCCATGAATTTCCAAATCCACATAGCCTCCTTAGCTGCCTCTGCAGCATCCATGTACTTGGCCTCTGTCGTAGATTCGGCAATGGTATCTTGCTTTACGCTTTCCCAGCTAAAGCTCTGCCATTCAGCGTAAACACATATCCTGATTGACTTCTAAAGTCATCTGGATTTGTCTTGGAAAACTAGCGTCTACTCATCCTTCGACGACTAGTTCAACATCATCTTTCCCCCGGGTTAGAATGATGTCTACTGGTACAACATAAGGCTTACGAGACGTCTGGTCTCATACATGTCATGGCATATATGATCGATCCTGCCCCCAGGCGCATAGGATTCTCATCATCCTTTTCAGCTCATCAGGTGTCTTAGGACACTGAGTCTTGCTGAGATGAATGCCATGACTAGTGGGTAAGAGTCCTTTCTTTGAATCGAGCATTAAGAACCTACTCAATGCCTTGTTCACATAGGTTCCCTGACTTAAATCCAAGACCCTCTTGGTGCGATCTCTACATATCTTAATCCTTAAGATATGAGAAGCATCGCCTAAGTCCTTTATTGAAAAACACTTCCTCAACCAAGCTTTAGTCTCGTGCAAGGTTGTGATGTCGTTTTCAATGAGAACCAGAAAGGTAATCTTGCTCCCACTAGCCTTCTTATAAACGCAAGATTCATCCTCGTTCTTGATTAAGCCAAATCCAATTACAGCTTCATCAAAACGAAGGATCCAACTCCGAGAAGTTCGTTTCAATCCATAAATGGATTTCAACAACTTATAAATCTTTCCCTTATTCTTCGGATCGTCAAAACCTTTGGGCCGAGACATACAAACGTACTCAGTCAAATTTCCATTTAGGAAAGCGGTTTTGACATCCACTTGCCATATCTCGTAATTATGATACGCAGTTATGTCAAGAAGAATTTGGATCGATTTTGACCATAGCCACTAAGGAGAAGGTTTCCTCATAGTCAATCCATTGGATCTGCCTATAACCTTTCGCCACCAGTTGAGCTTTGTAGGTCAGAGGGTTGCCGTCCATGTCCATCTTCACCTTGAAGATCCATTTGCATCCTATGGTCCTCACACCATTGATGGGATCAACCGGTTCCCAGACTCGGTTGTCCGACATGGATTGCATTTCCTCCCTCATGGCTCCCAGCCATAACTCGGAGTTGGGCCCATCCACGACTTCCTGAAAGGTGGCTGGATCATCGTGATCCACCATGACTTCATTGTCACCTCCGGATACCATATCTTGGAGGTGGAAGATTGATCCTTTCAAATCGCCTTGGACCTTCCGGAATTGTAACAGGAATTGGTTCTTACTCTACGACAATCTCTGGCTCCTTTCTACTGGGTTGCCAATTGGTTTAGACAGATCTGTACCATCCTGAATTTCTTCGAGATGCACAGTCCTCCCAATGACGTCTTTGGAAACAAAACTTCTTTTCCATAAAGACCCCACCCCAAGCGACGAACACCATGTTCTCACTGGGATTGTAGAAATAGTATCCCCTTGTTGCTTTGGGATACCACACGAAGGTGCATATCTCAGATCTTGGTTCGAGCTTAGTCGAAACCAAATGTTTCACATAAGCCTCGCAACCACAAATCTTTAGGAAGGACAAAGCGGGCATCATCCCGTACCATTTTTAAAATGGTGTCCCTTCCACACCATTCGTCGAAGCCCGATTCACTATGAATGCGGTCGTCTCTAGAGCAAAACCCCTAAAAGAGATTGGGAGATCAGTCCAACTAATCATGGAACAGACCATTGTCTAACAATGTCCGATTTCTCCGTTTGGCTACACCTTTCAACTACAGTGACCTAGGAGGAGTCCATTCCAAAAGGATCCCATTCTCTTTTAGATGATCTAATAACTCTATGGTCAAGTATTTTCCACCTCGATCCAATCGAAGTGCCTTAATACCTTTGTCGAGCTGGTTTTCTACTATAGTCTTAAACTCTTTGAATTTATCAAAAGCTTCAGACTTATGTCTCACCGAAGAGACATAACCATATTTACTGTAATCATCAGTAAATGTGATAAAGTAGTTAAAACCCCTCCTGGCAAGTGAACTTATTGGTCTACACACATTCGAGTGTATCAGCCCCAATAATTCACCCGCCCTTTCATCGCGATCGATAAAGGGCACTTTAGTCATTTTGCCCATCAAACAAACCTTGCACCTATCGATCGAATGGAATTCGAATGAACCTGAAAGCCCGCACTTCTGAAGTGTTGATAGGCGCTTCTTGTTTATGCGACCCAAATGACAGTACCATAACAGAGTTAGGTTTAAATCGTTGGATTTAGACCTCTTGGTATTAACGGAATATATAGAACTTGAGGCATTGTTACCCATATCTAATATGTACAATCCTCCAACCATGTCAGTACTGGTATAAAACATATCATTGCATAGAACATTGAAAACTCAATTTCCAATATTAACATTATATCCTTCCTTGTCAAACACGGATACAGATATAATATTCCTACTAAAAGTAGGTATGCAATATACATTATACAATACTAAGACAAGGCCTCTTGGCAAAGCAAGACTCATGGATCCTACAGCAGTTGCCACAACTCTGAGGTCCATTTCGTGCTTTCCAAATCTCTCCTACTTTCAGCCACCATATATTAGTGCATGTGTGAGATTCAGTCATGGTATCTAATACCCATGAATCTTTGGAAGTAGAGAGATGTAGCTCTATAGAGTTAATACCGAATGAAGGCACGATCCCACCGCCCTTCCTTAGATCATCCAGGTTTCCTGATGAAGGCGCAGTCCTACTGCCCTTCTTCAGATCATCCAGGCTATTTGATGAAGGCGCAGTCCCACTGCCCTTCTTCAGATCAGCCGTGAACTTCCTGTAATCCCGGTTCCAATGACCAGGCTGTTGGCAGTAGAAGCAGACACTCTCAGGTGTCTCATCTTTCCTGCCAAGTGCGCATGGGCCCAGCCCTTGCCACTTCCAATTCCCTTGTTGACCATCAGAATATCCTTGGATCCCAGATCCCTGAGATATTCTTCTCAGCAGCTGATGACACTTCATGTAACTCTGATATGGTCTTAGAGACAGCCTTGTCAAGGACATATTCTTTGCGTTCAGACTTGAGGACTATCCTCAAAATTCTGTACCAGTCCAAATAGTTTGTCCCATTTAGCTTGACCCTGTCAAGAATGGTTTTTAATGACAAACTATTAATGTTCACTGAATTTTCCATTTGATCTACAACAGATAAAATTCAATCAGTAAACTGAATAAATTTTATGAAGATCAAGCTTAAACACCAACAATCAATTCTAAACCTTTAGAATCTGAAACCAAGATCCTTGATTCACTCGATTAAGCTGAACTAATGCTCACCACTTAATCGAGCTATGTAGGTAGGACTCCATCCAATCACATCCAATGTGACTCTTGGCTAGGGTATGTACTTATGTACACGACTTACCCTATCTTTTACCCTAGCTCAACCTCAGGCCGAGAATCGTAGTCGGGTCCACCAATTTTCAACTATGGCTCGTCACTATGTAGGTGCTCCGCTAATGCGCACGACACCCACATATGTCGTCCAAACCTACTACCCCGCTTCCCCATGGATGCTCCGCTAATGCGCACGACACCCATAGGACGGGGAGGTAGTAAGGTGTTGAATATTGGGAGGTATCGGACATGACCCGCTTTTACTTGTCCAGTTGTGTTCAAAACTTTGGCACATCCTAGATGCGATGAGCACATCAACTACATTCCAAATGCAATGATGCCTCAAATTACATCCAATGTAATTCTTCCTTTGAACCCGTCAACTACATCCAATGCAATGACGGTTCTAAGGGTTCACA
This sequence comes from Erodium maritimum, assembly GCA_963921825.1. Lineage (NCBI taxonomy): Eukaryota > Viridiplantae > Streptophyta > Magnoliopsida > Geraniales > Geraniaceae > Erodium > Erodium maritimum. Next base: position 46,255,838 of record OY997593.1, on the reverse strand, counting down.
CACAAGGATTAAAATTCCAATTTTATCTTTGCATGTGAGGTGATATGCTCGGTAAATAAAGTTAAGCATGCAATTCTAAAACACATAGAATTAATCATGCATAAACTAAACCAAGCATAAAGCGATAAATGTGCACATAATAGCCCCCTAAACTAACTCCCACTAGCTTCTTGAGCTCCACCGACTCCAAGCCGATGCCAACACCCGAAAAGCCACCAAATGACCTTTTCGCCCTTTCTTCGTCTTGAGTAAAATATTACAATTTAATACACGACTCGCAGGTCGGGAATAAATAAATATTACAAACAAGTGGTTCGACGACCACACCTTGAAAGAATAATTACACGCTAACTCTAACGGCTCGCAGGCCGTGAAAAGCGATAAATAATTAAATCGAGCTCGGGGCTATTATGTACACCATGCCAACATCACATCACACATCGTGTTATCAAACAAGCATGTTATCAAACATCATGTGATTTTCCGGTTTTAATTAATAGCCAAGTTTCGAAATTTTTTGATGCTCGGTTTATCGAAACCGTTCAAAAATGAAACTTTTGAACATTTGATCTTCGAGTTCATCATGAAGGTTCCAAACTCGTCATAACTAACAAAACGGTTTAGCCTTGGCATATCAACCATCTAATGGTCATGCTTGGCCTAGCTCCGTCCAACGGAGCCCCGTTCGGTCCCGGTTTCGGCTCCCCGAGAGTCCCGCTCCCGAGACCCGAAAAATCAATTTTTTTTCAAAATTTCCAGATTTGAAATGATTTTCAAAAATTCATTTTACATGCATTAAATCCATAAACAATAATTTAAAACATGTTATCAAACAATTTAGCAAAATAACATGCCAAAAACGAAACTTTCAAGCAAAACCGAAACTTTGAACACTGTCTTGTGAATCCCGAAGGTAGCACGGCTCTGATACCACTGTTGGGTCTCGAGGTAGGGTTGGAGATGAACCAACTCGCAGCGGAAAATCAAGGAAAACCAAGAGACGATTAAAACCATGAAACAACTAACAAAGAATGGATTCACAAGAGAAAAATTCAGCACTAGTTCTTACCAAAACAAGAACACCGGGTAACGAATGATTGGCTTGAGTCTCCAAGACGCCTACGTATCCACATGGGAATCAAAGCCACGTAGTTCTTCTCTTTGAGGACTCAAGAACACAAAAATGGAGGAGGAAACTAGCCAAACCCGAAATGGCCATGGAAGAGGGAGAGAAAATGTGTTTCCTATTCTTGTCTTGTGTTTGTTATGTTGAAAAAAGATGACTTAAACATAACAAAACCCATACTTGTCCAACTAAAGGCATGGGACAAGTATGGTGTCAAGTAAGGTGTAAATAGGACAAAGTATGGCAAGACAAGATTGGGTTAGGTGGTGAATCACCAACACCTTAATCCTTGTCTTGCTTACTTAGTACTAATTAATCAAGACTTGATTAATTAGTTCCATGGGCCTTGGTTGCATGGGCCTTTCATGGGCCTCTTGGAACATGGCCCGTGGCCATTTCCAACGAGGTCCCGTGATTCGCTCATCGCCTCCAAGCCTTCCATACCGGAAATGTCCAACATTATCCGACGCGATCAATCCCAAGACTCCAAGCCTTGTCTCGATCTGTGAAGTCCTATTCACTTACGGGCACATGACCCAAAACCCAGTTTTGGTCATGTCCCGAGACAACTCCCTTTTGGCCATTCTCCATAAATGTGTCAATGAGTTTCATCCTCCGGTGTGACCCTTAGGTTTATGCATGTCAATAGATCAACGTAAAATCCCATTTTACTTGATCCTATTTAAGTGGCAACTAACGAGACTTTAGTATTGCCTGACACTGCATAGCGAATCGACCCTGTCGATTCTAACCTTTCCGTCGTCCCTGTCATTATCCTTTTATCTCCGATATCCTGATTGAGATAAGGCATAGAGCCGTCATCCTTATTATTCTCAATCACCGTTCCTTGATATGTGAGATGACTGAAGATATGATACCCAGTATCATGTGCATGGCCATGCTATTCTTCCAGTCACTCTCGATCAAGTGGCCGAGAACCGATATCTTTCCCATACCTTAGTATGAGGGATAAATCCCTTAGCCGTCTTTCGTGTCACTCATGTAGCCCGTCCCCAAGCCAATCCTGGCCGTTATGGAAGCCCTGTTACGGACAACGTTAGGCTCAGGTCAAACTCAGTTGTTGACTACATAGCGATCACAAAGACTTCTTGGTCTAAGTATACATGACAAGCTACAACACTGAATATGTTCATAACTTAATCTATGGCACATATTCAGTGCGGGTCGTCCAATATCATGTCCCACATGATATCTATGATCAGACTCCGGAATATCATTCCAATGACTAACAGAACGTGAGCCATAAAGAGCCATCTTTCATACTAGTCGCTTCTAGTGAAGCTTTGTTGACTAGGGACCCATCGAGTGTGATCTATCTCGATCTATGGTTCTATTCGCATGGTGGGCATAGATCAGAGCACACATCGATATATTACCCCAACACATAAGTAATATAAAGCCGCTTTAATTTTATTGCTAACGATGATATATACATTTGGACATTTAGGATTGAACTACGGGCACTAAGACTAACAGTCTGAAACAACACCTTCAGGACCAACTTCAGCTAGAAAGGAGGTGACGTAGTCTTCTCTGAAGTTCTTCTCAATCCTGGGTCTCTTACTTCTTCTTGGTCCCTAAGGTTGACCACGTGAAGTAGAGCTTTCGGCAACCCACCTATCACGAAGTGACGGAAAGGGGATAGTGGGTTCAACCGGATCAACAACGGTGTTCCTCTTCATTGGAAAGATGTGTTCGAAGAACTCAACATCTCTAGCCTAAGAAATTGAGCGATCACCTAGAGACATGAAGAGATACGCCGCGCTGGTCTGAGCGTAGCCTATGAACACACAATCATAGGTCTTAGATCCGATAGTGGTTCTCTTGGGGTCAGTTAAGCCTACCTTTGCCAAACACCCCCACACTCTGAGAAACCTTAGGTTAGGAGCATAACCCTTCCATAACTCGTAGGGAGTCTTATCAAGGTTCTTGTGCGGCACACAGTTAAGTATGTGACAAGCAGATAAGACGGCTTCCCCCCACATTTCATCAGGAAGGCCTGAACTAAGAAGCATTGCATTCATCATGTTCTTGAGCGTTCGGTTCTTACGTTCAGCTACTCCATTTTGTTGAGGCATGTATGGTGCACTGGTTTCATGGATGATACCATTTGATTCACAAACGTCTTTTAAGAAGTTTGAGTCATACTCTCCTCCTCTATCGGATCTCACTCTCTTGATCTTCCTCTCGAGTTGGTTTTCTACCTCATTCTTATACTTGATGAACATCTCTTCAGCTTCATCCTTTGTAGTAAGAAGATAAACTCTCGCGAAACTAGAGCAATCGTCGATGAAGGTAACATAGTAATGTTTGCCTCCCTTGCTTCTCGAGTTCTTGAAATCCGCAAGATCGGTGTGGATTAATTCAAGTAGGTTCGTGTGTCTAGTTGTGATAGATTTGCAAAGTTTTTTAGTGTATTTTGCCTCTACGCAAACTTCACATTTCGAGAGTTCAGAGGCAGATAAAGATGGTATAATAGACATGTCTCTTAGTTGTTTAATTGAAGCAACATACACATGTCCTAATCTACCATGCCACAGATCAAGAGACTCAGCAATATAAGCGGAAGCGGAAATTTTATTATTACTCAGAATAACATGATCGACATTGAACAGAAAGAGACCCCCACAATAATACCCCTTCCCTACAAAATCTTCATTCTTGGTCAAAACAACAGTATCATTCTCCATGACGGTCTTCAAGCTAGCCTTCATCAGCAGAGGTCCAGAGACAAAGTTGTGCCGCAGAGTAGGGACACATAGGGCATTACTGAGTACGAGCGTCTTCCCCGATGTCAGCTTCAGCATGATCTTCCCGCTTCCAGAAATCACTGCAGTTGAGTCGTTTCCCATATGGACCACTTCACCAGGTGCAGTAGGTACGAACTCATAGAAGAGTTCCCTTGAGTTGTAGAGTAGCTGTTGTGGTCGCTGAGGCTATGCTAATCGTTTTTCCAGTTTACGAATATTAATTTCCAACAATTTTGAAGCAAAACGTCCGGCGTGCCCGAGGTGGCGAGCAACAGCGTTTGCTCCCCAAGGATCTCTCAGCTCTACCTAGCAGCGCGCCCACTCGCTCTACCGGATGTGGAAGCAGCATGACAAAACAGAACTGCGGGTGTGGTGATTTTTGGAGAGTAATGATTTGTGTATAGTATGGCTCTGGAAATGATGTAAAACCTTATAAAACAAGTGAACCAGAGCCTCCTTTTATAGCTGTAGAACATGAGGGTAAAGAGGTAAAAATGCAACAAATACTCTGATATCAATCTGTTCCAACGACTCCACTACTGGGTCAGACCCAAGGAAATTCGGAACCTCTTTGACCTCAACGTTCAAAAATATTTGAATAAATCAAAACAGAAAAAAAAAACAAAAGTATTTTGTGTACAAAGATAGTTTTGCCCGCCCTGCAGAGGCTCTACCCGAACCCGAGCCCAAGCCCGCGCCTGCGCCCGGCTTGGCCCTTCCCGACCCGCACGGACGGTGGCGGCGATGTGCGCGAGGCCCGTTCCGGCCCAGCAAGCATAGGCAGGCCCAGTTGGTGTTCTGAACTAGGGTCGTCCATGGGTCGGGGCCCGGCCCCGTTGACATGTTTTTAACCCAACCCGGAATGACCGGATTGCTCAAACTAGAACCCATCCCCGGCCCCAAACCCATTAGGCCATATAGAAACCACCCGTTCAAATTATGGGGCGGGCCACCGGTTTGCACCGGCCCAACCGGAATAAATTTCAAAACTACAATTAAGAGCTTCAAATTTACATCATTCACCCGACTAACACACAATTTTTCGATCTTTTTTCATTGGCCAATAAACCATTAACAAGTGATCAAAAAGTGCTTAAAAAATATAAATTTGGTCACTTTTTAACGATGAAAATATGTCATACCCTATTGAAATTCCATCACATATTTAAATATCTTACCGTACCGGTTGGGGCCGGGCCCCGGTGGGTTTCTTTTTCTCAATCCATGCCCCGACCCAGTTGTCACCGGGGCCTCTAATTCCAATCCACTACCGCCCCCGTAACCCATTGGGGGCAACCCAATGGGGCCGGGGTGGGCCGGTTTGACCGGTTGGGCCGGGTTCCGGGTACATTTTGGACAACCCTATTCTGAACAGGGAAGTGAGAGGAGAGTTTATAAACTCAAAAGCACCATCCTCTCTTTTCGATATGAGACTTGTGTTGAACCAAAAGAAACAAAACAGGCTTTGAAAGCCAATTTATCCAACATTAACTATCAGGGTAGACTCACATCACCAAACAGTTATGAACCTGAATCCAACCAAATAGTTCAAGTTGATGGGTGGATGCATAAATATGGTTATTAAGTTGTTAATTTGTCTATACACATCCGATGTGTGACACACACTTTAACATAATTATAGACATTTTTCACATCACAGTAAAAAGATCAACAAATGTTATATATTTGTTTTTAGAAATAACAAGTTATAACGTTTTTTTACCATCAATTTTATTTATAAAGAACCAAGTTTCCAAAATGGAAACAAGGTCAATGGCGAACCCTCAATTTCAACAAATAGCATGTCATATAGGCACCTCAAACCAGATGCACCAAACCCAAACATTGGGTATAACACATGTCTAAATATCCAGATTTAATTACATTAAGCAAATCGAAACCAAACAAAACATGCTATAACGTTAATTACACCCAACTATATCCATTTTCCACCTAGACACACATAACTATAATTTCGTTTGGGCAGTATCCTAACTTTCCAAAAGTTGTCTAACACAATACTCCCTTTTATAATAAACTGAAAATTTTGAAGTTTGAATATCTTCCAGACGAAATTAATAGTTAGGTGTAATTTTTTCCAAACTATATTTTCATTAGAAGATCAAAACATTAAATAAACAAGTTAACATGTAAAAAAATCACTTGCTAATGAGTCACCTCTCTTCTCTTAACCTTCCTTTTTCTCTATTATCGTTCAACTCATATCTAGATTTGATGAATGTAATATTCAAGGGGTAATTGTAAAAAGCTACACTAAAATATTGTCCATAAACAGACTATCTAAAATTTTGTCCACTCTTGTAGGAAATCAAATTCTATAAATAAGAGTCATTGTGGGGAGAAATTTTTAAGCGTTATTGCTGCAATTTTCGGTCACGTCAAATATCAAAGAATGAAAAAGAGTTAAACGTTTGAGAGCTTCTAGAATAGTTCCGATAGTGTAATCGATTTCTCATGTGGATATTGTTAGAGGGAAAACGCTTGGGTGCCTCGCCACATCTTCTTCATAACCCAAAGGTCCTAGTCTCAAACCATTTGTTGCTCTACAACAAAGTAATCTCTTTAAATACGAGTACAATTTAATGCATTATACATGAAATCTAGGATTTAAATTGGATTACGAGCCATTTTTTGTTTTCTTCCTTATTTGTGAAACACATAATCCTACTTTTACTACTATCATCTTAGTTGTCACTGATGTTTAAAATATATGCTAAGTGTCTATAATAGGTCGTTGTAAATGAAGGTGTTTCAGAATGTAATATATAATGTTTCAGATAATAATAGACAGTATTACCAATACCTGTTGTTACCTATCAAATAATTATCGGCCATCGGATCTGGTTGAACTAAAGGCTATAATGTCAGTTGCAAACAGTCGTAATAAACATGAATTTTATTTGTTTTTATATAATTTTACTATGTTGAAGAACATGGATGTAATTTTAAAAATTCCTTTCTACTAATCCTAAGCTCTCTATCTCTCTCATACCTTTTTTCCTACTTCTAATCATCGCCCTCCTCTTAATCGATGCTGTCGTCGCCCCAATAACGAGAGGGTAACTAACATCGCCTCTCCCAACCGTCGTGGACAAGCGATGTTGTCACGCCCCAATTTCAGTAAACCGAACTCGTGACGCGAACATTTAAAACAATAAAACACTTGAAACCTGTTTTGAATAAATACTTTGAAATTACCAATTAGTTAACCAAAATAATATTTACAACTCAAAAACGTCCAAACAAAAGGACAAGGTACAAGGTGTACGTCACTAGACTCATAAGTAAAACCCGGACTCCCGCTCCTAGCTCTTCAAGCTTCGGAAGCTCACCTAGTCCATCCCGCGACCAGTACATGTAGGAAAAGAAGCTAGGCGTGAGCATTCGCTCACGACCACGGATAACAGACTGACTATGGCATACTTAGCAGACAATGCCGGTAACACCAACAATAAACCCAACACCGGTGATCACTATCCCCAACTCAAGTAGCCCAACTGACTCACAACCCGCCACTTCCTCAACCTACTCAACACTCGGACACGTACTGTAGACCCGACACAACGATCACGACCTCTTCCAAGGACACAAGGACGACCACGCAACACCCAAGATCACAAAGGATCGCACGCCGAACAAGATCACAAAGGATCGCACACCAAACAAGATCACAAAGGATCACATTCCTGTCAGCTGCTCAGTGCCGGTTGCTAACCGGCTGGGCTCGAGCCTGCCCCACGCACTTTGCCGATCCCTGTCAGGCTCCAGGCGGTCGACCTGTTGGCGATAAACCGAGCTACTTTTCCGATAGCAAGTCGGAAGGGGAGCTGCCCTCTCATCGCCTAAAAACGCTCAACCTACTGATCCCTGTCAGGTCAGGCTAGCCAAAGAACGCTCGACTTCACCGATCCCTGTCAGGTAAGCCAGCCAATCTCCACACAACTTCCCGACACAAAGTCGGGTCACTAACCTCGGCAAACACAATCACAACCACAAGCAAGGTTCAACAAACAGCAGCAAGACCGGTTCAACACTCCACAGGCACTCATGGCCACCCAAGACACCAACGGTAAAACACGGGTTCAACAATCCCACGGACACTCATGTCCACCCACGACACACCGACAGTAACTCACGGGCTCAACAACCCCACGGGCACTTATGGCCACCCAAGACACACCAACAGTAACTCACGGGCTCAACAACCCCACGGGCACTCATGGCCACCCACGACACACCAACAGTAACTCACGGGCTCAACAACCCCACGAGCACTCACGGCCTCCCAAGACACACCAACAGTAACTCACGGGCTCAACAACCCCACGGGCACTCACGGCCTCCAAAGATACACCAACAGTAACTCACGGGCTCTCATGGCCACCCAAGACACAACAGTAAAGTACGGGCTCTCATGGCCACCCAAGACACAAATTACACAAACAACCTCCGGGCATAACCAATGCCTCCAACAGTTCTATTATCAACAGTTTCACAATTAACCTCCGGGCATGGTCATATTCTTCCAGTACTCCTAATATCGATAAGTTCGCAATCAACCTCCGGGCATGGTCATATGCCTCCAGTAATTCTAACATCGATAAATTCTCTGCTCCTACGACACTACTAAGTGTCACATGCAATTCTAATGTTCGATACGTTCCTGAATCATACGACACTACCCGCTGTCGCCTACCTTTCTAATATTCGATAAACCTACTTAACCCACGACACCCTAGTGTCACATGCATTTCTACTGTTAACTTTCCCTAGTGAAGGCCGAGATCCGGCTACTTTTCCCTACCTCGTATGTGTTCTCCAAAAGCTAACCAACAAGCCCCAACGTGATCTCAGTCACTCGCCTAGCTTTCCTTTCCCTCGGTCTGCAGCACGATCTAATAAGAACACAATTTTAAATACTTATAAGCTCGCAGACACAAACTGGAATTTAATAAACTTGACGCCCAAAAGTAACCCCAACAATGTGGATCACTCCCAAACTCCCTAATTACTCGACATTTTCGATAAGGGACTCGGAAAAGCCCGATTCGCCCGACATGGCGAATCTTCCCGGGTTTTGGAAACGCCCTTCTGGGGCTCCTAAAATTCCCGTTCTCGTTTCTACGGTCTTAGAATAATTCAAGGGTTCCTAGGCACTCGACGGAATCGAATTCTAACTTCCGAGTCATTTAATTAACGTTTAAAGTTTCTAAACCCGTCAATCACAACTTTCACAATTTAATTCCAAATTTCGATCCGGTTGTGGATAAATGATCCGGGGAACGTTCTAAACCAACCGAACATAAAACCCGATCACCCGAGCACGTGGGCCCCACCCGGCCTCCGTGGGTGGCTAGGGCTCACATGGGCCCGGCCCACCATGGTGGTGGCCGGCCCTAGCTCCGGCCACCCACCCCACATGGTGGCCGGCCACCCTACATGGTGGCCGGCCACCCTACATGGTGGCCGAAGCTCCCCCCGAGCTCCCGGTCACCGAAAAACGTCCCTCTACCCTCCAAAACGTCTCCAACAATTCCCACCCTCAATTCCACCATAAACTACTCATTTTAACCAAACCCTAACTTTTTAAATTAAGCAAAACGACGGTCGGATAGTAGCTCACCGTAGAGAACGTCGAGGGGAGTTCGATTCTCCTAGCTTTGAGACGATCCAAAGGTTCGATGCTCGTGAATAGTGGCAAACCTCCCAAGCTTCCTTCTTCTTCTCTCCCTTTCTTCTCTCTTCTTTCTCTTTGTAAAAACCCAAACTTTTGCTACTTTTCCTTTTTTTTCAAGCATGGCCGAACCCCCCCCCATGTAGTCTTTCCTTTGTTTTGACCCATAAACCTAACACCACCACTTGGTTGACAAGTGGCAAATGGGTCCCACACCTTTTGAACAATATCTCCTAGATATTTTTCAGTCAGATTCGCGAAACTCGACTGTTTCGAGCCCCGAACGGGCACTTTTTCCAAGAAATTACGAAACTTCACGGGCCACAAGGAAACGGCTCAACTAAGACCGCTGCGATGACGGCTAAGCTTTTTGGATCCGAAACGGTCCTCGAATGGACGAAAACGTCGCTCGGTTGACTTTTCTAGCGAAAAGTCAACATTTCCCAAATTGGTCAGGATGTTGCCCTGAGTCCCCCGGAACTCACTTTGGTCGACATCAGGGTCAACTTAAGTCCGGTATGACCCTCAGGGTCATATTTAAGTTCATTTAAGTGCATGTCCAAATTTTTTGAATTTTCCTGTTTTTTCGCAGATTTGACTGGCGTTGACCGGGAGTGGTTATTACAATCTACCCCCCTTAAAGGAATTTCGTCCGTGAAATTTGAAACAGACGTACCTCCGCAGTTGAACAGATCGGGGTACTTCGCGCGAACCTTGTCCTCGCGCTCCCAAGTCGACTCTGCCTCGTGGTGTCGCCACAACACCAGTTCTAAGCGGATAACCTTTCCGCGCAGGACCTGCTCTCGTGGATCCCTTTCCCACATCGGTTTCTCCTTATACGGGACATCACCCGTTACTTCGACATCCGCCCACTCAATGACGTACTCAAGACCTCGAAAGGCCCGATACACCGCGGGGCTAACCCGCCTCCGCCGCGGTTGAAACGCACCAGTCCACCTTTCGGACTCACCTCCAGGGATACATGACCACTGATTGCTGACTCGAGAGGTCGAAGCCGTCTGTCAGTATATCTCCTGCTGACTCTGCGCGGTCTTCAACCGCTCACGCTTTGGCACGACCGACTCAGCTGTCTCTCGGTCCAGTTCTAGACCCAGTGAACCCTCATTCCTCACTTCCGCCCCGCACACGGGCGACCGACACGGCCTACCATACAATGTTCCGAACGGTGCCATCAAGATACTGGCCTGTAAGTTGTTGTTGTAGGCGAACTAGGCTAACCGTTCACGAAACCCATCGTGACAAGCCCCCAATTCTACTACGCAACCCGCAGTAATTGCAGTAAACCAGCGGGACGCTGTTGTTCGGCTCTCACCTGCCTACGAATGATGCACCGTGATACCAATTCCACGACCGCTCTCCGCATCCCGCTCCACTAGATATGCCACCTGATGTTGCGCTCCTCTTAGTGCCACCCACGTGCACTGTTAGACGCGAATGCTGCGACTCTCGCAGCTTGTTGCCTCCACCGTTACGCGGTATGAACAAACCTCCAAGATACCGTAACTCCCAATTTGCACGACGGTCCCAGCCCTCGGCGTCAACACCGCCGACAACTCTTTCCCGGATCTCTGTCGTCTCGACATCCACTGACCGTGCTTCTATTCCCCGGTCAAGCCGGGTTGGCCGAGCCACCAAGAAGCACGTGGCCATGCCGCCGGTAACCTCTTCTAGTTTCAACCCACCGCTGCTGGCGCATGTTCAGGTCTCGTTGGGAAAAGGTGCACTTAAATCTCTTATGATCCGAGAACACTCGAGATCGCTCGCCTTACACATAATACCTCCAGCCCTTTAGCGCGAACATCACTGCTGCTAATTCCAAGTCATGGGTAGGATAGTTGCGCTCGTGCGCCTCCAACTACCTGGAGCCATAGGCAACCACCTTACATAACTGCATCAGCACGCAGCCAATCCTCCCCCGAACGCGTCTGTAGCATCCCGCCGTGGCTGACCCGGGCCCCACGCACGATGATGTTAGGTCTGCAGCCCAATACACCCCAGCCCTTCTGGTGTATTGTCCACAGACGAAAACCAACCTAGGTTGTTGGTGAGACTTGAACCCAAGACCTCACCCTTTATAGCGTTTCCTTGAAGGATATTATCAACACTGGAGCGGTAGTCAGACGAGCCTTCAGTTCCGTGAACGCACGTTCACAATCCTCTGTCCACACAAAACCCGACTCCCTTGCGTGTCAACAGAGTCATCGGCGTGTCTAGTCGCGCAAAGCCCTGGACAATTTGCCGATAATAGCCTACCAGCACCAAGAAGCTGCGGATCTCGAAAAACGCTCGTGGGCCGCGCCCACTTCAAACCCATGTCGATCTCCACCGGATCGACCAACACACCGTCACGGGACACCACGTGACTGAGGACTCTCACCTCAGTGAGCCAAGCTCGCACTTCTCCCGACGTTCCTCGAGCTGACGCTCCAGCTCGGTCGACTCGGCTGGCGCGAAACTATAAGGCGCCATCGATATCGCTGCCGTTCCCGGCACCAGGTCAATCCCGAACTCCACCTCACGAACTGGTGGCAACCCGCTCAACTCCTCAGGGAAGAACTCGGGGAACTCACACACCACTCGCGGTAACTCTCGGCTCTGCACGGCCGATACTTCCTCCACTGCGGATAATGCCGACAGGAGAACCCCGCTATTACTACCCAGTACACACGACACCTTCGTGTTGCCTACTGACATTGTTACTCGTCGCCTATAGCAGTCGATATTTGCTCGGCACTTCGCCAGCCAATCCATTCCCAAGTTTACGTCAAAGGTTGTCATTTCGTAAGCACCCTTCCCACGGATACACGCACAAGCTCAATCGCTGTCGATCCTCACAGATCCTCGCAGTCCCTCTAAAACCTCGCTCCACTACCGTCATCGTGCCTACCAACTCCGAACATACCCAATCCTCGGGGTGAGGACTCGATCCAGCATCAGGGCTATTGAGCCCTATCTCGAACCTCCTGTACCGGTTCGCTTCTCCAACTCCGCAGGCACGACATACCCTAGTCAACACCTCACCACCACCAATCGGGGTGTCCAGACGCAGGGGTGGATTCAACAGCTCTCAACTCAGCACAGCTCGACGAAGTAGACGAGTATGACGCCCCGTTACCCAATAAACATGACGCCTAACTCAGAGACCGAACAACCACTCCATTAGTCAAACCGATAAGGTATAGCACAACTCTCACACGATCCTTCATGCATTCACTTATAACTTTCCACAACCAAACCAGTGTTCGCTACTCGTCCCTTGCGGGAAAAGTAGTAAAGGGGGTGAGCCATCTGCTCACCTACACGGACACCCGTTCGATTATGGCATACTAGTAAAGCATTAACGACTTACCGATCTAACCAGGGCAAAACACTGCCTCAAAACCTGATGCCAACGTCACACTGCTCACGCTATCAATACCTCAAGTACTCGCTCATGTAAGATAAACCTCGAAATGGGAAATCACGTCCTCAATTCACTAAATCACTATTGCTCACAACCTCAATACCCCAATTACCCGATCACGTAGGGAAACCTCAAAACGGGGGTCACGCTCTCAACTTAGGAAAAATACTACTGCTCACACTATCAACATCCCAATAATCCGATCACATAAGGAAACCTCAAATAACCCACTCACGTGAAGGAAACCTCAACCCACCCGTTCAGGTGAGGGAAACCTCGAACACCCGCTCACATAGGGAAACCTAGTTCGTATGGCGCCGCAGCGCACCAACCCTAACCTCTCTCCGTGGTGAGACTCTCACACCGAGGCGCTGTATTACTACCGTAGGTCATTGATGAGTCTCGGACCCAAAACTTCACCCTTTAACACCGAACTTACGACCTCTACAATCAACACAACCGTGAACACCGCCACGCAAAACCAACACTCAACTGCGCAAACATGAACCCAGTCACGCAACAACAACACTAACCACACGACGAAACCAATTTTTTTTTTGAAAGCAGCTGACTGGACCAGGCCGGTAAGTGGGCCGGATCGTGCAGCATTCCGGGCCGGTGAGTGGCCCGGACCGTTCACCTTCCGGGCCGGCGAATTACCCGGACCGGGCTTCCATCCGGGCCGGCAAGCCACCCGGAACGTGCGTCCCTCCGGGACGGCAAGCCACCCGGACCATGCGTCCTTGCGGGCCAAACCAGTGGCCCCGACCACGTCTCCTACCGGGCCGGTCCACGGCCCGCCCCGTAGCTGTGACGATTTCGCACTCAACACAACCGATATGTCTACCTTAGGGCACACGTATCTTACCCTGTTCATAGCGACCCGCTCATTAGTGCGTCGCAGACATTCGACCACCAACCTAACAGCACACGTACAAAAATTCAAGACCAAACACAACTCACTCAACCTCAATCACAAGCCAACACGGCCAAGCAACAACAACACACGCCCACCGGGCCAACCAAAATCAGACACGCCCACAGGGCCAATCCAGCTTAAAACACGCCCACAGGGCCAACAAATTTTAAAACTTTCTCCTTTTCATTTTAAAACCTCATTTCTTGACATCACGTAGTTACAACCCGGTCCAGGCGTCCCCGAACCACATTGTACCCATTGATGTCAACACCGTCGCATTCGAGTACAGGAGCGCTCCTGAGTCGAGTCGCGACAGCTTAAAAATGTTTCACGCAGCACACACAATCAGTATGCCAGCAATAAAAATACTGCACATACGCACAAACCCAAACAGGACTCAAAACACTACGGGTCTACACACGGTTTCCGACTCGCGTACCCAACACACGACGTGACTTTACTGACTCGACTCTCCCCACCTAATTGACGTACAGTCTGAGGTGTGAAACCTCGAGCTCTGATACCAAGCTGTCACGCCCCAATTTCAGTAAACCGAACTCGGGACGCGAATATTTAAAACAATAAAACACTTGAAACCTGTTTTGAATAAATACTTTGAAATTACCAATTAGTTAACCAAAATAATATTTACAACTCAAAAACGTCCCAACAAAAGGACAAGGTACAAGGTGTACGTCACTAGACTCAAAAGTAAAACCCGGACTCCCGCTCCTAGCTCTTCAAGCTTCGGAAGCACACCTAGTCCATCCCGCGACCAGTACCTGTAGGAAAAGCAGCTGGGGGTGAGCGTTCGCTCACCACCACGGATAACAGACTGACTACGACATACTTAGCAGACAATTCCGGTAACACCAACAATAAACCCAACACCGGGGATCACTATCCCCAACTCAAGTAGCCCAACTGACTCACAACCCGCCACCTTCCTCAACCTACTCAACACTCGGACACGTACTGTAGACCCGACACAACGATCACGACCTCTTCCAAGGACACAAGGACAACCACGCAACACCCAAGATCACAAAGGATCGCACACCAAACAAGATCACAAAGGATCGCATTCCTGTCAGCTGCTCAGTGCCGGTTGCTAACCGGCTGGGCTCGAGCCTGCCCCACGCACTTTGCTGATCCCTGTCAGGCTCCAGGCGGTCGACCTGTTGGCGATAAACCGAGCTACTTTTCCGATAGCTAGTCGGAAGGGGAGCTGCCCTCTCATCGCCTAAAAACGCTCAACCTACCGATCCCTGTCAGGTCAGGCTCGCCAAAGAACGCTCGACTTTGCTGATCCCTGTCAGGTAAGCCAGCCAATTTCCACGCAACTTCCCGACACAAAGTCGGGTCACTAACCTCGGCAAACACAATCACAACCACAAGCAAGGTTTAACAAACAACAGCAAGACCGGTTCAACACTCCACAGGCACTCATGGCCACCCAAGACACCAACAATAAAACACGGGTTCAACAACCCCACGGGCACTCATGGCCACCCACGACACACCGATAGTAACTCATGGCCACCCAAGACACACCAACAGTAACTCACGGGCTCAACAACCCCAGGGGCACTCATGGCCACCCACGACACACCGATAGTAACTCACGGGCTCAAAAACCCCACGGGCACTCACGGCCTCCCAAGACACACCAACAGTAACTCACGGGCTCAACAACCCCACGGGCACTCACGGCCTCCCAAGACACACCAACAATAACTCACGGGCTCAACAACCCCACGGGCACTCACGGCCTCCCAAGACACACCAACAGTAACTCACAGGCTCTCATGGCCACCCAAGACACAACAGTAAAGTACGGGCTCTCATGGCCACCCAAGACACAAATTACACAAACAACCTCCGGGCATAACCAATGCCTCCAGCAGTTCTAATATCAACAGTTTCACAATCAACCTCCGGGCATGGTCATATGCCTCCAGTACTCCTAATATCGATAAGTTTGCAATCAACCTCCGGGCATGGTCGTATGCCTCCAGTAATTCTAACATCGATAAGTTCTCTGCTCCTACGACACTACTAAGTATCACATGCAGGTCTAATGTTCGATACGTTCCTGAATCATACGACACTACCCGGTGTCGCCTACCTTTCTAATATTCGATAAACCTACTTAACCCACGACACCCTAGTGTCACATGCATTTCTACTGTTAACTTTCCCTAGTCAGGGCCGAGATCCGGCTACTTTTCCCTACCTCATATGTGTTCTCCAAAAGCTAACCAACAAGCCCCGGCGTGATCTCAGTCACTCGCCTAGCTTTCCTTTCCCTCGGTCTGCAGCACGATCTAATAAGAACATAATTTTAAATACTTATAAGCTCGCAGACACAAACTGGAATTTAATAAACTTGACGCCCAAAAGTAACCAGAACAATGTCGATCACTCCAAAACTCCCCAATTACTCGACATTGTCGATAAGGGACTCTGAAAATCCCGATTCGCCCGACACGAGGAATCTGCCCGGGTTTTGGAAACGCCCTTCCGGGGCTCCGGAAATCCCCGTTTTCGTTTCTACGGTCTTAGAATAATTCAAGGGTTACTAGGCACTCGACGGAATCGAATTCCGACTTCCAAGTCATTTAATTAACGTTTAAAGTTTCTAAACCCGTCAATCACAACTTTCACAATTTAATTCTAAATTTCGATCCGGTTGTGGATAAATGTTCCTGGGAACGTTCTAAACCATCCGAACATAAGGCTCGAGCACCCGAGCACGTGGGCCCCACCCGGCCCAACTTGGCCGTGGGTGGCTAGGGCTCACATGGGCCCGCCCCAAATGGTGGCCGGAGCTCCCCCCGAGCTCCCGGTCACCGGAAAACGTCCTTCTACCCTCCAAAACGTCTCCAACAATTCCCACCCTCAATTCCACCATAAACTACTCATTTTAACCAAACCCTAACTTTTTAAATTAAGCAAAACGACGATCGGATAGTAGCTCACCGTAGAGAACGTCGAGGGGAGTTCGATTCTCCTAGGTTTGAGACGATCCAAAGGTTCGATGCTTGTGAATAGTGGCAAAACCTCCCAAGCTTCCTTCTTCTTCTCTCCCTTTCTTCTCTCTTCTTTCTCTTTCTAAAAACCCAAACTTTTGCTATTTTTCCCTTTTTTTTTCAAGCATTGCCGAACCCCCCCTAGGAGTCTTGCCTTTGTTTTTCCCCATAAACCTAACACCACCACTTGGTTGACAAGTGGCAAGTGGGTCCCACACCTTTTGGAAAATATCTCCTAGATATTTTTCAGTCAGATTCGCGAAACTCGGCTGTTTCGGGCCCTGAACGGGCACTTTTTCCAAGAAATTACGAAACTTCACGTGCTAAAAGGAAACGGCTCAACTAAGACTGCTGCTACGACGGCTAAGCTTTTTGGATCCGAAACGGTCCTCGAATGGACCAAAACGTCGCTCCGTTGACTTTTCTAGTGAAAAGTCAACATTTCCCAAATTGGTCAGAAAGTTGCCCTGAGTGCCCCGGAACTCACTTTGTTCGACATCGGGGTCAACTTAAGTCTGGTATGACCCTCGGGGTCATATTTAAGTTCATTTAAGTGTCTGTCCAAAAAATTTAAATTTTCCTGTTTTTCGTAGATTTGACTGGCGTTGATCGGGAGTGTTTATTACAGATGTCACTGGAGGGGAAGTCGTTGCAAGGCCTCTAGAGGAGACGTTGTTGTAGAGTTGTTGGAGAATACATAGCTATATATTTGTTGTTGTGTTGGTTGTCGCTTCTCTCATCGGCACACGAGCTAGGCACGTCCAGGACGCAGTCGCCTCCCTCTACCAAATCTTGATCAAGATCGCCTCTACCTTCACGAATCGCTATCGTACTAACCCTAGCTGAGGACGATTTCAAGCGTCTTAGACTTCTTCTCTAGCCACGATGAAGCATGGTTGTTACGTGGACGGAAGATTTGGGACGAGCAGATATCATACTTGGTGATGAGCTTAAATTTAACCCGCTTCATTTGAATATTTTTCTCTATATTTTTACCTTGTTTGTATCTCCTTTTTACATGTATTAATAAATGCTTAAAGTCTCGTTCATTGTCGATGTTTTTCAGATGTTCCAAACGTATTCTTCAATGGTCTCATTTTGTAGTCCTCGGAAAAAAAAATATTGGTACAAAAGCGAGGTTGATCGGAGCACAAACAAAGCGTGAATGAGCAAAAAAGAGAAAATTATTAGATGGTACCATATTTTTCCATGTGACGCACTCCAGACCACCAGACTTGTTGACTATTGGTTGTAGGGTTGCTCTCTCTTATTGGCTCTTTGACTTTCACGTGTTCTCCCCCTAATGGTTGATTCGTTAGTTGTATCTAACTCCTCCATATTTGCACACACTGGATTGCTAGTTCAGCCCTCCTCCAACATATTTATCATCATCTACTATTGCAACTTAGAGCATAATTTTATATCAGATTTTTGTAGATAACAATTTATTTTTATGGAATGTTTTTTTCCTCTCTATTTTTCTTTTCTTCATTTTTATTTTTGGGAAAAGATATAAGTGGATTCGAGGATCCATGAAGCCTCCCACCATTTTCATCTTCTTCGTTTTTTATGTGTTGAATTTTTCGAGAGTTAGAGATGGTAGGTAACTTCATGTATGCTTTAATCCTCCTTGGATCTTCAAAAGTATACTCTTAAATGGTAGATCTTGATCCAAAAGTAAAGATGAAGCAAATAAAAGTAGAGAAAACAAACTATATTACTGAAAAATAATTAGGGGAGGAACTGACAAAAATGATTCAGTGAGGGTGTGTGCAAGATTCTGGTTCCCCTGGGAGGATCGACCGATGGGAGGAAGACAAGTGGTGGCAACTAGCTCAAGAATAAACATCTGATACTTTTCAGAGGGATATTTGGCGCAATTAGAAAACGACACGCAAGGAGGCCAGCGGTTGGAGGGAGTGCTTGCCATCTGTCGTTCTCTGGTAAGCCATTTCCCACTTTAATACTTTTCACTATTTTATTGCTTCTCATTTCGTTTGAACTCCGTTTGACTTCGTTTTTTAGCCAATATATTTAATTTTTCGAGGCCCACAAAATTAGACTAGTATTAAATATATTATACAACACCAAAATATATCGACAATCAAGGGATTTAAGAGAAATTATTAATAAATACTAAAAATATAAGAAAAATAGCCACAAAGAATATAGGGAAGCATGGTCAAATTAATTAAGTAACATTTACGCTCATAACTTGTTGCCGACGTCCAAGCCTTCTTCTCCGGCCACGATGAAGCATGGTCGTGCCATGGATAGTAGATCTGGTGACTGACGAGCGGATCTCATACTGAGTTTTGGTTTGATTTCATACCATGTTTGATGTTAGTTTTATTTTATTTTGGTAGATTTTTGTTGATAATTCTGTTATGTAAAGTCTTGTTTATTTTTTTTTTGTGATTTTCTATATAATATTCTATAACAAGTGTAAATTTAGATCTTGTTATGTGATAAATATGTAACAAGTTCAATTTATAACAAGTTTATAATATTCTTTTTTTAGGTTTCGTTAGTTTAAACCTGGTTATGTGAAACTTGGTGTATTAGTTTGTAATTTTTGATATAATATTATGTATCCGAATTTATAAGGATGTTAAATGTGTAACTTTCGATGTGGAATTGTGTAACATATTGTACTTATTCCGAAACTAAATACGTAAAGTTCTATAATTCCATTTATAAAAATCTGGAACATCGATATTTTTTTTTTGATCAGCAAGTTTTTTGGTATTCAAACCAAGATTTCGAAAAGAAGTGCAAGGTCAAGGGTATTACCCCTCAGAGAGATTACAACCAAAAGTGCAACAATTCAATGTCCCCTAACTAGAAAATGTGAAGCAATTACAATCAAACAAGTATATGAATTAGATATAAGTGCAACACTAAAACCCACCATTAACACAAGTGCCTAAGCCCACCCAACAACAAATACTACCCATTACAGTATAAAACCAGTGGAAAAAGGATCAAAAGCACCCAAGGAAAGCTAAACCCAAACGTCCGGAAGGGGATGGTTGCAACACACGTAACCAAACCCCTCTAGGGTAAGCTTGCAACGCAAGTGACCGAACTTTTCAAAAAACCACCCGTTAGGCAAGTTAACCAAACCCTTTAGTCACCCAAAATCAGTCCCCCAGATCAGAAAAGGCTCCTCAGTAACTCTGCAATAGATGTGAGGAGTTGCCACCACAAAACTGGAAAGAAGTTATGCAGCAACAACTGGTGAACACTGTAAAGAAAAATATGCAGCAACCAATGGAGGAACAAACACAAACCAAGACAAAATAAAAGCACTCCCTAAAACTACCCTCACACCAGAGAGGAAAAAAGGAGACAGGAGAAGAAAGCAAAGAAACCACTCTCAGAAAAGTAGAACAAAACACCCAATTCCACTCCTAATCCTCACCACCCTAAACCTCACCAGTGCCCCCAATCCAAACCCCCCAAAACCATCCCCACCCTCAAACAGACCAATATCAAAAGCACAGAGAACTAATCCAATTATTGTCTCCAGCTAATAATTCTTCTAATGCAGCTGAGAGGACCCAATAGCCAACATGCAAAAGAGAAAGAAAAGTCTGGTTTGAATAATGTCCACAATATTTGGAAGGAGTCATTTTGAATTTGTTGAAGTATCCACTCAGGAGTAAATCATATGTCCTTAAAATGACTGAATTTCTAGCCAACCAGATCCTCCAAATAGCAATTGAGAAAATGAGGCTCCAATATTTTGTTGCAGATCTAGGGATTAATCCATTCCAAGAAAGAAACCAAGGCAAGATTGAATCAGGTCTTGATGATTTTATCCCCCACCAATCCAAAAAAGAGTTCCAACAATCCCAAGCCAAAGGACAAGATAAAAATAAATGATCAATTTCTTTAGGTTCAAGGAAGCAATTTAGGCACCAAATATTATCTGCATAAAGGCCTCTAGAGAGTAAAAAGCACTTGGTAGGCATAACTTTCATGCAAAGGAGCCAAGAGAAAGCAGCCATTTTTGGGGAGTAAAGGAGTCCAAAGTAGTGAAGGCCACTCTAAGGATTGATTGAGATTCTCATCCAAAAACTGATACATCTTGTGTACATTAAAACCAACCATCAATCTTCCAAGCCACTTTATCAGTCCCAATTAATTGCAATTGACAAGAGTTCAGATGATCCCCAAGCTCAACAAAGATGTCTACTTCCCAACCCCTAAGGTCTCTTCTAAAAATAAGAAACCAATCCCCCTCAAACCAGAAGTTTGATACAATGGACTTCTTCTGAGTACTCAAATGATACAGCCTTTGAAATACAAATTTGAGAGGCACATCTAGCAGCCAAATATTTTCCCAAAACACCAGTAATAACAGTCCAATGTAGTCCCATTGCACCAAAAGCACTAGCAAATTTTGGGCAATAAAGCAGAGATTGAATGTCTCTGAAAAGAGTGATCATCATGAATAAGCAATTTGGATAGGTCCCAAAAATTTGGATCCCAACCATATTTGGCACACAAGAGTTGTTTCCAGAGAAAGTCCTTCTCAAGAGCAAATCTCCACCACCATCTAGCAAGGAGTGCCCTGTTCATAATGTGTAAATTTTTTATACCCAAGCCCCCACAAACTTTTGGCCTATAGATTAAATTTCATCTCACTTTGTGTAAAACTTTCTTAGAAACGGTCCCATTCCACAAGAACGTTCTTTGCCATTTTTTCATCTCCTTGATCACTCCTTTAGGGGCTTGATAGAGAGACATATAATACAGAGGGAGAGAGCTAAGTAAGGATTTGATGAGGGTTAGTCTGCCTCCCCTTGGCTTGCCACAAATTGAGCTTGCTCTTGAATTTTTTGATCACAGGTTCCCAGGTTTTCAATCTTCTAGAATTTATAACATCCGATATAAAATTTATGGAATATCTGACATAAATTTTATGTAATATTCGATATAAATTTTAGAATATCATACATAATAATATGTAACATCATATATGAAATACAAAAAAGAATCGAAATTATAAATTATTTAAAAAATTATCAGAGTTGGACAGTAAAAAAGTTCTGCATTAAAAAATTAATGTAGACAGAGTTATTAAATTATCCTTTTGCTGATTTAATTATTTATTTTTTGGATAATTAAAACTAAAAATTTACCGTGATTGGATTTCAA
Source organism: Erodium maritimum (assembly GCA_963921825.1). Lineage (NCBI taxonomy): Eukaryota > Viridiplantae > Streptophyta > Magnoliopsida > Geraniales > Geraniaceae > Erodium > Erodium maritimum. The sequence goes on along the minus strand of OY997593.1, from coordinate 46,233,705 downwards.
AATTGAATAGTTCTAGATTATTTAATAGTTAACAACTTTAGTTGATTCTCACTTGAATATGCCTGTATATATAAACATGCTGAATTGAAAATTACCTTTAACAGAATGTATTAAAATGTTTGTAACATCAACACTGCAACCTTGTTGTAAGAAATAAATTACATTTTGTTACATGCAATTTTCTCTATTACATAAAAGCATCGTTCATCAGATTATCACCTTATAACTAAAATAACACTTACATTGTAACTCTTATAACCTTGAGGTAGGGTTGTACATAGGTGGATATCCACCCACGAGAACAATTTTTCATCCGTCCGCATGGATTCAGATTTTGATTTTTGTGATCCATGACCTGCCCATGACAAATGGCCATTTGGTAGATTTAAACCACAAAATATGTGGGTAGATCGGATACAATCCGCAAGCTATAACAAAAATCTAAGATAAAAATTATTTTTAGAAAAAAAACTAATACCTTTTCTTATATAAGCATTTTTTCGGCACCTAGTTACATTATAAAAATACTACACATGATTTTATTACAAAAAAATATTGATTTCAAACATATAGTTGGGTCGATTGGTAATGACTTTTGTTGTATAGTTGGTTAAACTCTATATATTAAATTAAGCTTAGTACCATGCTCGGGCGGGTGGTTCATCCATGGATCTATCTACCATAATCCGCAATCCGCCTATATCCGTCTATATTATTGCGGATCAATAAAATTTGATCCACTGTCCATCCACTTATATGCAGATGAATATAATGGATGGATAACGGACCGGACGAATAAATTCGATGGAACGGATTACCGAATATTTTTGTACACCCTTATTTTCAAGAAACTAACATAGAAAGAGGAAAAAGAGAACAGTTTTATTCTCTTTTTTTAGGACTTTAGTCCTGTATGGTGGGTCTTAAGTTTTTTTTCCCGGTTCAGTTTTTTCTTCGTTATGCTTGTGGTTTGGAGCAATTACCTATTCGTGAGTTAGTAGCAACCATCCGTGTGTAGGGTTCGTCTTTCGTCTACCTCAGTTTTATATTTTGTATTGGCTCGTTCGGGTTTTGTTTTAGTTTCTTATTTTTTTTTGGTAGGTCTATTTTTTTTTATCAGCAAATTTTTTGTTATTCAAACCAAGATTTCGAAAAGAAATACAAGGTCAAGGGTTCGAACCCTCATAGAGCTTACAACAAATAAGGCAACAAATCAATGTCCCCAAACTAAAGTTGAGATGCAAGTAATACAATTAAAACAAGAAAAAAATATAGGTAGCAAACAAAACTATCCCAACCCTTACAACAATAAACCAAAGTCCACCTAGCAACAAAAAGGCCCAAATCAGCTTAACTACCAAACGAAATTGGAACAAATTCAAACATAGGCCACTGAAAACCGAGGCATGTAGAAGAAGCTTGTGGCGCAAGTAACCGAGAAATCAAAACCAGCCGAAGTAGACAAAGCATAACAAAACCCTCAGTCAACCAAATCAGTAGAAAACTCCTCAACAGATAAATGAGCAGTGTTGTTCCCCTAAACCAGAACCTCAAACGTGAACCAGAGGCAGCACAAACAATTCCAATTCCTCAGTAATAAGGACAGTAGCTAGCACATCAGAAGCAAACCAAACAATTGTAAACAAACAAGTACAAAAACAAAAAAACACTCCCTAATCTACCCTCACACCAGAGATGAAAAGGAGACAGGGAAATTAAGAAAGAACCACTCTCAAGCAAAGAAAACAAACCCAATTCCACTCCTAATCCTCACCAACCTAGTACCTCACCAGTGCACCCAAACCAAACCCCCCAAACCCACCCCAAACCACCCAAAGAAAGTATCAAGAATCCCAACACAGAAAGATCCCCCAATTATAATATCCAGCTATTAACTCTTCTAATGCAGCTGAGAGGATCATTGAGCCAGCAAGCAATGAGAAAGAGAAACCTGGTTTGAAAAGAGCCCACAAAATTTGAAAAGAGTCATTTTGTATTTGTTGGAGAATCCACTCAAGAGTAAAGGATATCCCCTTGAAAATCACTGAATTTCTAGCCAACCAGATCCTCCAAATAGGAATTGAGAAAATGAGACTCCAATATTTTGTTGCAGGTCTAGGGATCAGACCATTCCAAAAGAGAAACCAAGGCAATATTGAATCAGGTCTAACTGATTTTATCCCCCACCAATCCAAATAGGAGTTCCAACAATCCCAAGCCAAAGGACAAGATAAGAACAGATGATCACTTTCCTCAGGTTCAAGGGAACAATTAGGACACCAGATATTATCAGAATAAACCCTCTAGAGAGTAAAAAGCATTTGGTAGGCACTGCTTGCATGAAAAGAAGCCAGGAGAAGGCATCCATTTTTGGAGGAAGCAATGGAGTCCAAAGTAGGGAAGGCCACTCCAAAGATTGGTTTAAATTCTCATCAAGAAACTGATACATCTTATGGACTTTAAATCCAGTCTCATCTATCTTCCAGGCCACCTTATCAGTCCCAAGTAGTTGTAACTGACATGAGTTCAGTTGATCCCCAAGTTCAACAAAAATATCAACTTCCCAGCCCCTAAGATCTCTTCTGAAAATAAGAAACCAATCTCCCTCAAACTAGAAATTGGATACAGTGGATTTCTTCTGAGTGCTCAAATGATACAACCTTTGAAACACAAATTTGAGTGGCACATCTAGTAGCCAAATATCTTCCCAAAACAAAACAGTGTTACCAATAATGACAGTCCAATGTAGACCCCTTGCACCAAAAGCACTAGCAAATTTTGGGCAATCAAGCAAGGATTGAATGTGTCTCAGGAAGGAGTGATCATCATGTATAAGTAATTTGAACAAGTCCCAAGAATTTTGATCCCAACCATACTTAGGACATAAAAATTGTTTCCAAAGAGAGTCTTTCTCAAGTGCAAATCTCTACCACCATCTGGCAAGGAGAGCCTTGTTCATAATGTGTAAATTTTTGATGCCTAAGCCCCAAGAAATTTTTGGTCTACAGATTAAATTCCATCTCACTTTGTGTAAAACCTTCTTTGAAACAGTTCCCCACAAGAACCTTCTTTGCCATTTTTCCATCTCCTTGATCACACCTTTAAGGGCTTGATATAAAGACATATAATAGAGAGGGAGAGAACTAAGGGATGATTTGATGAGAGTTAATCTGTCTCCAAATGATCTAGCCTTGGCTTGCCATAGATTGAGCTTGGTCTTGAATTTTTTGATGACAGGTTCCCAAGTTTTCAGTCTTCTGGGATTGGAGCCTAATTGGAAACCAAGATAGTTGAAAGGAAGCTCCATCTCTGAACATCCTAGAACATGTGTAATCTCCTCCACAGATACAGATGAGGGATTGATAACCAGTACTTTAGACTTTTTAAATTTTATTTTTAAACCAGTAGCTTTTTGGAGACACAACAAAGTATGCTTCAGATTGATCACTTGTTGTAGTCCAGCTTTTATAAAGATAAGAGTGTCATCAGCAAATTGAAGATGGGATATCTTAGGTCCTGAATCATTACATTTAATCCCAGAAAACATCTCAGCAGCAATTCCTTTGATCATCAGTTGATGTAGAGCTTCAGCTAGAAGTGCAAATAGGAGAGGGGATAAAGAGCAGCCTTGTCTCAATCCTCTCAGAAGAGGAAAATCTTCAGATGGTGAGCCATTGACCAATACTGAGGACCAAGCCTTCAAACATATAGTGATCCAGTAAATCCACAAAGAGCCAAAGCCCATGAACCCAAGTATTTTCAACAAAGCCTCCCAACTGACATGATCATATGCTTTCTCAAAATCTACTTTCAGAATAATAACCTCTTGGCCTGAAACTTTAATGGATTGAATGAGCTCAGTAGCAATGAGTATGCCATCCAAAATTTGTCTACGTGCTATAAATCCAGACTGAACATCATGTACAAGATAATCCATCACCTTCTTTAATCTAGCAGCCAACAATTCAGAGATGATTTTATAAGTGCTTGTGATGAGACTAATTGGCCTATAGTCATCAAATGTCAAGGGTGATGCAGTCTTGGGAATGAGGGTAATGAAGGAAGAGTTGATCCCTCTACCCAAGGAACCTTGATGTGAGAAATAATTTACAAAAGCCAATATATCCTGGTTCAAAAAATTCCAGCAGTGTTGATAGAATTTCATGGTGAATCCATCAGGGCCAGGAGCCTTCTCACCATTGCAAGCCTTAATGGCCAACCAAATCTCTACCTCGGAGAAAGGTTTCTCAAGTTCAGTGACCTGTAATGTTGATAGAGTATTAAATGGAAGGCTAGAGAGATCAATGCAGATCTCAGAGTCTTTGAGAAATCTTCTTTGAAAATGTGATTTTGCCACTGATTTAATGTCAACTGGTGAAGTGAAGTTCAAACCACCCTCTTGTATTTGAGTAATGAGTTTCTTTGAGTGATTCAGATTAACCATAATGTGAAAGACCTTCGTACATCTGTCTCCCTCTTTAGACCATTTGAGTCTGGCCTTTTGGCTCCAAAGTTTAGCTTGTAGCTTAAGTTTCCCAATTAATTGAGCATTCAGAAGTGACCTGTGTGCCACCTCAGAAGGAAGAAGAGTCCTGAGATCTAATTCACCATCTAAACTCTTGATCTCAGAAGTTAAGGAATCAATATCATTCTCCAGCCACCCAAAGGTGGTCACATTCCAGGACCTCAAGAAATTCGTCAATGATTTTAGCTTAAACCAAAGCAAGTAGGCGGGAGAACCAGAACCTTGAATAGTTAACCAGAAGGTTCTAATATCAGAATAAAAAGTAGGATGATCCACCCATGCATTTATGAACTTGAAAGGTCTTGGTCCCTAGTCAATAATGGGATTGCAGAGAAAAATGGGTTTGTGATCAGATAACACTCTTGGCAGACAAGTCTGAGTTATTGTTCCAAAGCAGTTCAAGATGTGAGGAGATACAAGGAATCTATCAATCCTAGAGGCTTTGGAACCAGGACCAAACCAAGTGAAATTACCCCCTCCCAACTGAAGATCCACCAGCCCAACAGAGTCCAAGAAGTGATTGAAATCCCTGATGCTGGAAGAGGAGTATCTGTCACCAGTTTTCTCAAGAGGGTCTAATATAGCATTAAAATCCCCAGCCACTACTAATGTCTCACCACAATGGTTGATCCTCAACCTGATCTCTTGCCATAAGATAGCTCTCAAAGGAACCAAACAAGGAGCATACACATTCACTATGGTAATAATCAGATCTGAGGCAACAAGTAAACCAGTCTAGTAAATAGCATTCTTCTCTATCAGATGAGAGCAGATTTGGAAGATGTCCCTATCCCAAAGTGTAATAATACCCCCTGAATTACCCTAAGCAGGGGAAAATAGAGCCTCCCAAGATTGGGAAAAACCACAGGCAGAGACAAAATAATCAGGCAAAACATTGATTTTAGTTTCTTGTAACAGAACCATGGAAAGATGCAATTTAGCACAAACTTTTCTAAGAGCCCTTCTCTTTTGCCTAGAAGAGCCCCCCCTCATATTTCATGGGAGAATTCTCATGGAGAGGCCAGATGTAAAGAGGGGATGTTGGAAAGAGGAGTTAATTGGCCCTCCTCAAGCTCCTCTAATTCACAGTAGTCCTCATCCGAGCTATCTTCCAATTCCACTACTTGGTTAAGCTCAAGCTCTAGATTGTCAAATTGTGCAGCAACAAGATCATCAGCAATGTAGGCCTTAAGCCCTTATGCTTTGCAATAATCCCAAGTGCCACTACCCCCAGGTTTGAATTGTTGAACTGATTTTGATCCCAATTTAGAAGCAGAAGTGGTATTGGGAGGAAGGTAGGTTTTGCTTTTGGACCTTGTGTTGTAAGCAACTGAGTTGATGGTTTTCTTCTTTTTAACTTTGGTAACAAGAAGTTTAGTTGAAGCTGAGGGAGTGTTGAGAGAAGGTGAAACTTGTTTTGAAAAACAAGTTCCCTCCAAATCTGAGAGATTAGGGTTTGATGACAGTGATTTGGGGCCCAAAACAATGTTTAAATGTGTTGGGCAGACCTCCTCATTAATGATGTCTGAAACCACAACCTCTTTAATCCCTTTAAGCCCCAAATCAATCCCATCTACTCCAGCTAATGGTGTTTGCATTTCAGTCCCCAATGTAGTTGGAATAGTTCCTTGCACAGTAATCAGTTTGCCTGAATTTTCTTCTCCAAACGAATCAGGAGCAAGCAATGTTTCTTTGAAGGATAGCACACCAGCAAGAGGAGACACAGGTTGCAAGATCTCCCCCACAACTAAACGAGGAAAATCCTCAGCATTAAAATAAATCTCTGGTCTCACGCACGGTTGTGGAGTATCTTCCAACGTCGGATTAATAACGATCTTTTCGACCACATGAATTGTAGCAATAACTTCTTCTAACTCTTCCTCCGACATTGCAATCAATTCTCGAACATTCTCTCTAGAATTAGACTCAATAAATTCAGTAGATAGAGATTTTTCTGACCTGGTATGATCCGAGGAGTAGTCCTCAGTTTCCAAATGAACAATAATGTTGGGAACCACAGAGGGATGTACAGAGCAGACCATAATGTTGAATTGTTCCTCTTCCAGCCAGAAACCCGCTTCTTTGTATACTTTTAGATAATCTTGGGAGTGAAGCAAGACATAAGCAGCTTCCAAGGAGTGTCCCTCAATGGACAGAGGATGAATGCGCACGACCTTGCCCAAGTCTTCCACACAAGCTTCAAAAAATTTTGCGGACCAGCTCAAGATTGGTAACCCATGGATGGCCACCCAGGAGAATTTGCCACCTTGTCTGCAAAGATGAGATTTATCTGTGATGATGGGCATCTAGTGGAGTAGCCAAGCCGCTCCACCCTCTAAAGTCTTTTGTTCAGTTTCTTCCTCAGGAAAGTAGAGAATGACTACACGATTGCCCAAGGTTTTGATCTTGATCTCAGCCCTCTCTCCGCATAGAAATCTTCCATTATGGCTTCCACATAAATCTCTTTATGTAGTAGAGCAAGATGGCCTTTTTGCAACCACACCCGATTAGACTCCACCACAGTGCCCCTAATGATCTGTGGATCAACTCTTTGTTCCCTTTTCCTATTCCATTCACCAACCTTATGTGGTTTTTTAGATTCTCTAGTTATGGACCAAGCCTTTGTAACCCTCAATCTATAGCCTTTGAGCATATAGCCGTTGAAGACCTGAATTCCCTTCTTTACATGTTCAGCAATTTTGAAAGTAATGAATCCAAACCAAACACCTTGTTTATTGGGAGAAGTGGGAGCCTCTGCTTTCAAAATCTCTTCACATTCAAGAAAGAGGTTTTGTAACCAGATGTTCGAAGTATTTGGAGGAAGGTTGTAGACAAATAATCTTTTCTCCTCCCAAGTAGTACCCAGAGGTTTCTTATGGTTTTCAAACCCTACCTTCGCACCCCTCTGTTGATCAAACCTAGTCCCCATATGTGGTTGAGTGGCAATGATCACGGATAATACCGCATCGGTATCCTTGTTTTAAGTCTGTTTGATTCAGACTGCCTCCCATCTTTCGGGAGGGATAAAACTTCTCTCTAATAAAAAAAGAAATAAAATCAAATGATGTATTCTCAATATATGATCCTTCTGCCTTCATGACTTCAACTCACTCCAGTCTATTAAGTCTTTTTGCTTAAATGAAAAGTATCTAATTTCGAACAATTTTAGTGTACTATTTTATAATATTTAAATCTTCTGAGTACAGATCTATGTGTAGATTAACTTTCATATTATAAATAGAGTAACAAGAATGATACGTATACGTGGGTTATTTAGTATTACAGGATGTAGTTTCCGAGATGCGAGCGAGATATACATAAAACAACGTTGACTAGTAGTTTCATTAGTTGACTTTCGAATTTGATCAGCAGTGATAACACATGGGCATAGCATGTCAGTATGGGAGGGCTTCAAAGTATTTGACTTTTGTATTATTATCTGTTAATGCCAACTGTTAACCACCTCCTTTCCTTTACTCCATTTTTTTGAGCGAAAGGTATGATATTATTTAAGATTTAAACTGATCACATTAACGTGCAACGAAGAACAAGCTCTCCAACCATTGAGAGATGGTCAGAATAGACGAACAATCATTCTTTGAGCCTTTTTAGATCATAACTGATGCAAGCGATTTCTTGGTGCCTCATGGGAAAAAGTAGATGGCCGTCACAAGCGGTCGTGTGATGCCTCAGGGGCAAAGGTAGAATACGGATAGAAGGAATGGGATACCGGAGATCCTGAGGGTCCTCGACGGTAATAGTGATAGGGGGAGGCAGCGCACCATACATGGACTCCTCCCAAGGCCAGTCCCTGATACACAAAGGACGACTCATTCCTCCTGGCAGGGCTGCTTCGCCACCCTTAACAGATCCTCTTGAGGGATCCCAGCTGCAGACACTTTCAGAGTGCCTTGGCCTACACTAGCGACAGCAGCACCCGCCTCCTTCGCTCCCAAATCCTCGCGAGCTCCTACATCTAGAGGGCTAGAACGATGTGGCAAAACCTCTGTCAACGGCGAGTCAGGGGGCTGAGGTAGAACCCTACCTAGTATCGGATCAGAATGGCGGGAGCCGGAACCCTAGGAACTGCACCGCCTAGGGAAGGAGGGGCCAGAGCAAGGTCTTGGCAAACCCTAGAAACCGTGCCGCGCGGGGGAGGAGGGGCCAGAGCAAGGTCTTGGCAAACCCTAGAAACCGCGCCGCCCGGGGGAGGAGGGGACATAGCAAGGACTTGGCAAAATGGTTGGGTCGACAGAGCAGGGTTTGGAGGGGGAAGGCCGAGGAGGACGTTGTGTGGGAAGATCATAACTAGGGGACATCGCAAGGGCCGCCCTCGTCTCGGCTTCACGGCCGGTTGATTGGTGGGTGGCGGCGGTAGCGGCGGCGCATAATTAGGGATTAGGGTTCCCTCTGGTGGGTGAGGATCCACCCCATCACGCCGGAGCAGATACGCTGGGATCACAGGAAGGGAAGGGATGTAAGGAATCCTCACTGCATTAGGTAAGGGCACTTGAGGTGAGAGAACGTTCTCCCCAAGGTGTAAGGAAAGTGACAATCCTCCCGCCTTTAACCACGAAGAGCCGCCGGAAGTGGACCCCGATCCATCCGAACCCCAGGGGTCTGACAGGACCGGTCACAGAGGCGACACCGTCGTGATCAGACATGTAGGAGGGCGTCCTCGCTTTGGTGGTTGGCGAGCCGGTGACGCCGAGGCGAGACCGGGCTAATGAGCAAACACCGCCATTGAAGACGACACAGGAAAAGAGAGTGGAGAGAGTGGAGGTTCCGTACCTCTTGGTTGACGCTTTTGTCGAACCCTGAAAGGCCGAACAACTTCACTCGATGGGCGTGGTGGAGGGACGCCAGGCAGGGGAGACCGTGCTGGTGGGGGCAGCGCAGCACCTTCCATTGGCGGAAGAGATAGTGGGATGACCGGACAGGGCAACACAAGCGGCGTAGGTAGGATTTCTTGGGGAGGATACACATCGTCGATCCCATAGAATCCAAAGCCGAGTCCGCAGAGAATGACGAAAGAGAAGGCGGGGCCGAGACATGGGGGAGGGGAGGAGAGAGTGGTGGTGGGATCTTCAAACCACGCGGAACAGAGAGGCTAGGAGACATCGACGGGAAGGTATGAGGGTGCATGGCGATCGGACTGGAAGTTGATGAAGCCACAAGAGGGACAGGAAGGGGAAGAGACGCCGAGGACTGGGGAAGAGCCAACCACTCCCATCCGTATGTGAACCCTACACTAATGAGACAGGCGAACACGGGAACGACAAAGCCGACAAGCCCAAGTGGCGCAGCAGCGGCGGCGGTAGGAGGAAGCTCCATAGCAGCAAGAGCAAGTTAAGGATAGGATAGGCTCTCAAAACGAGAGAGACTTTTACACGTGATTTTGTTTAAACTAAATAGTACCGGTCTTTTCCTTTACTCCATTTTTGTGTCTATTTAAAGAGTAAAGCTTTTTTTTTACTAAAAGGTGTATTTTTATTAATTATTAGAAATTTAATAATATATTAGAGTATGTCAAAGAAAAATCATGTCACTGTAGAACAGACACTAAACACGCGTCTTTTACAAGCTAGTGGGCAGTTTTGTTTGCAATTCTTTTTACAAAATAACCGTTGAAAACGGTATTCGACTCATCATATAGGCAAGAAGAAAAGGTGGGGGTGGGTTGGAAGACGGAAATAAAATCCTTGTTGAAGGTAGTGCTTAAACGCTGCATATGGGGGCAAAACGATCAAATTTGAACTGCATCAGTTGTATTGGGAGGATATACATGTAACAAGGTTCCCTCCTATGAAAAGTCCCTGAATCTCTGCTCGCTAATTTTTGATCCTTCAAAAAAAAATCTGATAAAATAAAAACGACCCACTAGATTAGTCAGATCCAGAATCGAAAGAGGGGTCGAGGAAGGTGTGGTGGTTGAGGCCAGGGAGATGGACGCGGCGACGGCGGGTTCAGAGGAGGCAACAGCTTTAGAGACGAAGTGGGTCGATCAAAAGACGACGGAGATTGTAGAGGCGGATGGGGTGAAGTCGCTTAAAGTCGAGGAATTTCCGAGGAATTTTGATGAGGGAGATCACCGTCCAGAGATAAATTCCTCCCCAACCTGATTCGAGAGGAATTGGAAGGTTGAGAAGAACACCATGAAAGTAGAGTAGATGAACCAAAACGACGTCGAGAAGACCGTGACCGACTAAACTGAGGTGGTTCACGAGGAGGCGACACAAAAACCCTAACAAAGCTCTCTGTCATTTGTCCCACACAAGTATCATCGCACATAAACAGGCAATTTAGAAAAAAGTAAGAGTAAAAGCTTCCTAATTATTATTGTTTATATTTTAAACCTAGTAATTATAAGCCTATTTATTAGTTGGAGTAGAGACTATTTAATTGGCAATATAATTTTATTTATTGGCAATATAATTTTATTTATTTGGATATTGTAACCTTAAATTCTTGATAGAGTTTCATAACTTTTTTTTTAAACGGGAAAGAAGTTGTATTACGATCTCATCATGGTTACAAGGAGGGACCTAACAGTCCCGGACACCAGCTTTTGTCCCGATCGGCCATGGCCCATCGGGCGCACATGGTTCCATACATATAGTCTGCTTTGTTTCGTAGATCCGAACTCAAGAGTTCCTCGATCCAATGTTTTGAAAAGTAAGGAAATAACAGAACAGAAACTATCTAGCCAAAACATTATTCGCCCTAAACCAAATAAACTGAAATGAAAGATAGCCTTGATTGCGGATTCCCCGAGACTTCCCCGCTTTAGACGTCCCAGGTCTGTGGGTATAGGCCCCTGACGGTCCTTCCCACCCCCGCCTTGGGGGATCATTCATCCCCCGGGGAATTGTAGTCCCCCCGGCTGACTTCCCGTTCCTGCACTTGCTCGGTGTTGGTTGGCAGCGTCTTGGACTCCGGCTTATGACCCGTCTTAATCACCCTGGGTCTTGGTCCAACGGCAGTGGTGAATCGTAGGATCCCCCAGCGGGCCAAGGTAAAGTCCTTCAGGTCTCCCAATTTCGGATTAGGTATCTTCCACTTTGCCCCGGTCTTCAGATGCGATTTTGGGCTTGGGACTTCCTTTCCATGGCGTTTGGCTATCGTTGGAGTCAAGACCAAAACCCTAACGGTAGTATTCCGCTTACCATTGATTGCATGTCTCCTACTGTTCGCGAACCTCTTAGGGTTTGTGTGCCTCGTGGAGTGAGGAGCCAGTCGAGGGTGTAGCCCGATCCCCGAGTTAGCATACCCTGGCTGGTAAACCGATGACCAGGAGAAGCAATGCACTGAATCCCATTGGTAGGCCGGGATCGCAGTGTGCGCCAGAGAGGGGACGGGGGCCAGGCCCTGATACAAGGACTCCTGTCGCCGGATTCCTTGGTCCCAGTCCGGTAGGGGGTGACGATTGCAGTGACTGGCGGCGAGAGGTCGGGCGGGCTCCGGCATAGGTCGGCTCCAGGGAGACGGGTGCAACCACGTCGGATCGTGGATCACACCATGCATGGACCACCCCTGGTTATGCAGGATCAATGTGGGGTTGGAGTGGTCGATCATGAAGGGACGAAGGTGGCCGGTTGTGGCGGGGTTAGGATGGGGGAGGGGAATGGCCGGCGACCATGGTGCCATAGGGGGAGGGCCATCGTGATGGCGGCGTGGGATGGGTAAAACCATGGTGCTGGTGCGGAGGGATGAGCGACGAGGAAGAAGGGACTGCAGACGATGAAGGGCAGACGGTGGCTGGCGGTGGGACGGTGGTCGGCGACGGCGGCGGCTGCTGCTACAGTAAACCCTAAGCAGGGTAGAGAGAACCTCACTTGGAGGTAGCGGAGAGCTTTTTTAAAATATTTGTTAGGTTAAAGTTTTGTTTTTGAAACATAAGAATGGAAAGAGAATAGTTTCATAACTTAGTTTCTCGTTATGTAAATATTAGTTAATTTATAATGGAAAAATTGATAAAAATATGTTTTATAATAGGATGATTTTTTTCTATAGTTATTTTTTTAAACCTTAAGATGTAGATTATTATTTGAAAGTTGAGAGAATACATAATAGTGCATCCGGGATAGTAAAACCGGACCACGACTGGATAAACACAGAACGGGTTTCCCGAGCTAACCAATGGGTTCCCCCGTTCGCTGATCTAGAGATATACTCTAGTTTGACATCCTCGAGAGTAGTGAGAAGGGATCGACAATCGTCAACTAACCGGCCCAGTGGAGAAAAGACCTGGTGGGTCTCCTACATCAGGTGCACCAAGTATTGAGCATCACTTCAGATGAGGACTTTGGGGAGAGACTTTTCCTGGATCCATTGTAAGGCCTGCCAAATTGTCATAGCTTCGGCGAATTCAGACCCTAGCCTACCTAAGCCCGTACCGCTCCTTCCATCCAGAATTCCTCTTGTATCCGTCCTGCAGATCCACCCCCAACCAAATTGTCCTGAGTCGACGAAGATGGCCCCATCTAGATTAATGGTTGACCAAGTCTGGAGGGGTGGGCTCCACCCTATCTGCTTGCAGCGGTTCACAGTCGGCGTCTTTGCCCGTCCACTATGTGCTTCGATCCAACTGGATTGGTTGCTGAGGATTGTAGCTATTATACTCTGAGGAATTGATGAGACATTGTCCCATACCATCCCATTTCGTGCGTTCTAGATTTCTCACAGGGTCATTGCCACCCTACTTTTTGCCACCATATCTGGCTGATCCACCACCAAAGGTAGCCAGTCAAGTAAAGTACTGTGAGGAGTTATAGGAATCTGTGTACCCGATAAATCCTAGGCGGCCTGGGCAAATGGGCAGTGGAGAAGTAGATGGGACGTGGTCTCTTATTCAGACTGACAGACTGGGCAAATACTCGATATCAAGACAAACTTGGTGCGTAGGTTTATTGTTACCTGAAGGTTACCTGATAACGCTTGCTAGAGGAAATTTTTTGTGCGGGGCTGAATATCCCGGTCCCATATGCCCGTCCATACCATGACTCCCGCGATAGATACCAACAGTCGTTGTCTCGGGAGAGAGCTCTATAACCTTCTTTAACTGAGTATACTCCCCGAATATTATATTTCCAGGACCATTTGTCTTGGGGGGGGGGGCATTGGTGCCGGGACTTGTATGATATCCTCCATTGTTCCGGGAGGGAAATTTTGGCCTAGTTTTGGTATGTCCCAAGATGCGCCTTGTGTCGTAGTCAGGTCTGATACCATCATATGTGGGGTAATGGAAGTGTGTAAGGGGATGATCGGGTTGTTCCCCAATAGCCAAGGGGTACCTTCGACCAATGTTGATCGGCCATCCCCGATGCTACGAAGCAGACCCTATTGGAGAAAAGCCTGAGTAGCCTGGACCCCGTCCAAATCTAGCTTGGATTATTTCAGACGCCTGCATTGAAGAAATCCACTTTGGGATAATATCGATCTTTAAAAACCCAGGCCACCAGACTGTCCGGCTGAGTAAGGTATTTTCACCCCATATTACCCAGCCTGGCTATATTCATGTCTCTCATGTCCCGAAAACCCATTCCTCCGTCCTCTTTTGGTTTGCACAGTTTTTTCCAGTCCTGTCAGATAATCGGTTTGGTTCTTCGGGGAGTGCCCGTCCACCAATAGCTTGCTAACGCAACGTGTATTTTTTATTGAGTCCCGGGGCAACAAGGACACACTCATTGCGTAGATCGGCATTGCCTGGAGCACGGATCGAATCATCACCTCCTTCCCACATGCCGACAACATCTGGTCATCCCAAAATCCAAATATGACCACCATCAGATCTAATTTGAAAAATAGCGGGTCTTGAGGACCCAAATCTGAACACCATGAAGCAGTTTGGGGAGTAGTTCCAACTGTCGAGCCCAACCAGATGCAATCCAAACCCTAACCTTGAATGCACAGACCAACTCCCATCTCAATAGAGATGTCAATCCTCAAAAGAGAAAAGACAACTGGTATAAAACATGTGGCCAGCACCGCTAACGATTGAGACAGACCCGGATTATCGTACAAACCCTAGTAGATGGATTCTGAAGGGACAAAAAACGCCCAAGAAATTCGTCGGCGGTAAGCACCTTTAACCGACGAGCTCGACCCACAACCGGATCGAGAAGAAGTGAAGCACAAAGACAAAGGGGTGCATGTACGAGTAGGAGAAGCCTAACCAGCCAAGGTTAGGGAAAAGAGAGTGCCTCACAAATGCCGACCAACAAGGCTTGCACTCACACCCGATCCTCTAAACGAATCTGGCCAACCCCAAGAAACGCCTAAAGGTGAGGATCCAGTATTTCTACCGGACATGAGGCAGACCCCACTGTTAGGCACCAACAGCAGCACGCACAGCAAAAGCCCCATGGACTTTGACCACCCGAGCTGTTGAGGAAATCCGGTAGGGCAAGGCCCCACGAGCAGCAACACAATCCGGCAAGCCTTACCTCGACTCCAGAGAACACGGGCCTCGAATCCAGCGAACACGAGCCTCTACTCAAGCGAACACGAGCCTGGACTCCGACGAACTCGAGCTTCAACTCCGGCGAACACGGGCACCAGGTTTTCGGGAGATCTGGCGAGCTGACCCCACAGAAGTAGAGGGCTCCGACGACCACCACTCGAGCAGATCTGGAAGGGAGTACAGATATGAAACGCCCGAAACGAGGGGGCCGGGCAGGAAATTACTGGCGCACATCAGTTCACCATCTCACGAGCTTGGAGACAGCGATCTCACGACTAAGGAGCCTCCACCGAAGAGACAAGGCGATTCAATATTCTGAAACACATCGAGGTCTAGTAGAGGGGGAAGAAAGAGGAGAAGGTAAGGGTGAGGAGGAGGTCACCAATGGCAACCACCATGGCCGGAGCCATGGACGGAGCCGGTGGTGACGAAGAGAGAGGGGGCTGGCGGCTAGGGTTTGACAGAGGGTTGGGTGCTTTTTTTTAGAGAGAGTGAGCGCACTTTTCTAAATCATGTTCGTAAGGTTTTAAGCTTATAAATATTTCGTTTTTTTCATATAGCTTCTTAACTGATAATATAAGCTAATGTATTGATCATTTCTTAAAATTATCCACAAACATTTTTAACCCTCTTTCTTGTCATAACTGTTTTTATGGGAAGGGGAGGAAATGAGAGTGATATACACTTAGAACATGCACATCGTGCGGTTGATACACATGCATCGCGGTGCACGCATCGCACTGGTGTGGTGTGTGGTGCGCACCATATACGATGTGGTGTGTATTGTTCGCGAACCACGA
This sequence comes from Erodium maritimum, assembly GCA_963921825.1. Classification (NCBI taxonomy): domain Eukaryota; kingdom Viridiplantae; phylum Streptophyta; class Magnoliopsida; order Geraniales; family Geraniaceae; genus Erodium; species Erodium maritimum. Next base: position 46,217,918 of record OY997593.1, on the reverse strand, counting down.
ACCATATCAATATAGTTCGTGGTGCATTGTGCGGTGCATGACCCATAATCTTGCATCGTGGTGCGCGGTACACGTGAGTCGCTAGCGCCCAATCCACACTTGCCCGGTCGCATGACAGCAACGGTTTTTTTATATTTTTAAATTTAATTTAATATAAAAAAGATCAAAATAATACACTTAGAACATGCATATCGTGCGGTTGATACACACGCATCGCACTGGTGTGGTGTGTGGTGCACACCATATACGATGTGGTGTGTATTGTTCGCGAACCACGAACCATATCAATACAGTTCGTGGTGCGTGGTGCACTGCATGACCCATAATCTTGCATCGTGGTCCGCGGTACGCGTGAGTCGCTAGCGCCCAATCCACACTTGCCCCGTGGCATGACAGCAACAGTTTTTTTTATATTTTTAAATTAAATTTAATATAAAAAGATCAAAATAATACAATTATTTTTAATCTGGTTTTGTGTAAATGGTGTCCAAAATTTATAAATTTATGGTCATTAGGTTCGTATTGTTCTAAATAATTTATTCAATGTCTTTGATCACAAAAATATATTGATTTACACTTCAAATCGAGACTGTACCAAAATTGATTTACACTTCGAATCGAGACTATACTAAAATTGATTTACACTCGAATCGTGAATGATTATTTGTTTTTTTTTTAAATTTCTTTTTTTTGAATAATTATAATTTCAAGTTTAATTTTCATTTTAGATAATTTACTTATTTATTTTATCTATTTTTCCAATTTAATATAGTATTTAGTGGTTTTTTTTAGCGAAATGTGCAATTTATTAATTTAAATTTCCGTACATCTGAGTGCATCAGGAATAAATCCCTGACCACGAAGAACAAACATAAGACACAATGGTGTCACAGTTCTTTTCGTACTATAATCGTCATTGACGGTATTGAATGAGGTGCCACAGATGCTACGTAATAAAAGTAAAACTATGTTAGCCTCGGTGCCCATAGTCCGATCATAAATTTCCAATTGTAATTATCATCGTTGGCAATATAAATAAAGCGGTTCTTATATTACTTAAGTGTTGGAGTAATATGTCGTGTGTGTTTCCGATCTATGCCCACCATGCAAATAGAACCATAGATCAGGATGGATCACACTCGATGAGGTCCCTAGTCAATAGTCTTCGCTGGAAGCGACTAGTATGAGATATGACTCTTGATGGCTTACGTTCTATTAGCCATAGGAAAGGGTTCCGGAGTCTGATCATAAACATCATGTGGGACATGATGTTGGACGACCCGACCTGAATATGTTCCATAGATTAAGTCATGAACATGTTCAGAGTTGTAGCTTGTCAGGTATCCTTAGACCGAGGAGTCTATATGATTTCTATGTAGTAAACAACCAAGTTTGACCTGAAAGCCCAACGTTGCACCGTGACTGGGCTTCCATAACGGCCAGGATTGGCTTGGGGAATGACTGCATGAGTGACATGATAGACGGCTAAGGGATTTATCCCTCATACTACGGTATGGGAAAGATATCTGGTTCACGGCCGCTTGATCGAGAGTGACTGACAGGAAAGCATGGCCATGCACATGATACTGGGTATCATAAGGTCAGTCATCTCACATATCAAGGAACATGGATTGAGGATAATAAGGATGACGGCTCTATGCCTTATCTCAATCCGGATATCGGTGATAAAGGGATAATGACAAGGATGGCTGAAAGGTCAGAATCGACAGGGCGCGATTCGTTATGCAGGGTCGGGCAATACTGAGTCTCGTCAGTCGCCACTTTGGTAAGATCAAGTAAAATGAGATTTTACGTTGATCTTACCGACATGCATAGACCTAAGGGTCACGCCGACAGATTGATACTCGATAAGAACATGACGAACCTGAGTTGGAAGGATTTGTGGCGGGGATCGCCATAGTGGACCGGCTAGCATATTGGGCTCGGCATGGGCTCTCTTGGAGAGGCCCATATAGGCTAGGCCCAACAAGGACTCAAGTCATTAGATGACTATTAGTCTTGTTGACCAAAATTGGGTGGGACCCAATTTCCACTAAACTAATAAACTAGGTTGTTTATTAGTTCCACCTTGCATCTTGGCATGGACACTTGTCTCAAGTAGAGAGCTAAGTGTTTCCACTTAACTAAGCATGCAAGATAGGTTGGAGATAACAACATGCAATTGTATAGAATTAGAGAGCTCTTCTTCTTCTTCTTCTTCTTCTTCTTCTTCTTCTTCTTCTTCTACCCTTGGCCGAAACCCCCTCCAAGCTCCATAGGTTGTTTTTCATGTTCTTGAGTCATCATACTCAAGAACTACGTTGGCTTTGATTCCATCTCGGATACGTAGGCATCCAAAGGACTCAAGCCGAAGCATAGTTGGTGTTATTCTTCCATCTTCACCATCAAAACTACAAGGTGATGTTCTTGTTACCTTGCTAAATTTTCAGCTTTGTTCTTCATATTTGGTAGAGTTTATTTTGCTTGATTCGTGGTTAATTTCCGCTGCAAATTCTTGTTTTCTTGTCCACGACATCAAGTTCCAACAGTGGTATCAGAGCATGGCTACCAACGGGAAAAACAAGAGCTGAAATTTTCAGTTTTGGTGCTGGAATTTTTGAAGTGCTTATTGGTTTTTTTCTTAAAGTGCTCAAATTTGCATGTTAGCTTCTTAATTTCATGTTTTTGCATATATGGATGTATGCTTGATTGATAACATGATTTAGTGTCTTGCATGTGGTTATTATGCATGAAATTGGTGATTTTCGAAATAAAATAAAATCTGATTTTTTTGGACAAAGTTTAATTTTTGGGGTCACGAGACCGGGACTCTCGGGGAGCCGATCCCGTGACCGGATGGGGCTCCGTTGGACGGAGCTAGGCCGAGTTGTGACTATTGGATAGTCGGAACGCCGGGGCTAAACCATTTGGGGAATTGTGACGAGTTTGGAACCGTCATGATGAACCACGAAATTAAACGTTCGGAAAATTCATTTTTGAAACCGGTTTCGATAAACCGTGTAATAATTTTCGAAACTTGGAAGCTAACTAAAATCAGTCATATCTCGGTGTTTGATAACACGCTGTTTGATAACACGCTGTATGATGTGATGATTTATGCATGGTGCACGTTATTAAGCCCCGGGTAGTTTTATCGCTTATCTCGGACTGCGTGCCGATAGTGTTAGCGTGTAACTATTATTTTAAAAGGTGTGGTCGTCGTACCACTTGTTTGTAATAATTATTATTTCCCGACCTGCGATTCGTGTATTTTATTGTAACCGTTTTGCCGGCTTGGAGACGAAGGAGCTCAAGAGGCAAGTGGGAGACCGCAGGAAACGGCTTGGAGTAGACGGACGTCAAGGGGCGAGTGGGAGGCTCACGTGGTCAGCTTGAAGTCAAGGTTGCTCAAGACCGGGTTGGGAATAGTTTAGGGGGCTTTGACGTGCACGTCTTTATGCTTGATGCTTGGTTTAAATTTATGCATGATTGTATGGTTAGAATGCATGCTTAGATTTAAACTTTCAAGCAAATCACCTCACATGCAAAGATAAAAATTGGTTTTAATCGTTTGCTTGTGAACCCTTGAACCGTCTTTACATTGGATGTAGTAGACGAGTTCGAAGGAAGAATTACATTGGATGTAATTGGAGACGTCATTACATTTGGAATGTAGTTGACGTTCTCATCGCATCAATGATGTGCCAATCGTTCAAACACCACAAGACAAGTAAAACCGGGTCATGTCAGATACCTCCCAGTTTATCAACAACTTCCTACTTCCTCGACCTATGGGTGTCGTGCGCCTTAGCGGAGCATCCATAGGAAGGCGTTGTAGTAAGTTTGGTCAGCATATGTGGGTGTCGTGCGCCTTAGCGGAGCACCTACATAGTGACAGGCCATCGTTGAAAACTGGTGGACCCGACTACGATTCTCAGCCTGAGGTTGAACTAGGGTATCAGATAGGGTAAACCGTGTACTCAAGTACATACCCTAGCCAAGAGTCACATTGGATGTGATCGGATGGAGTCCGGCCTACATAGCTCGATTGAGTGGTGAGCCTCAGTTCAGCTCAATCGAGTGAATCAAGGTTCTTGGTTCAAGATTCTATAGGTTTAGAATCGCCCGTCGGTGTTTGGACTCGATCTTCTTAATTTATTCAGTTTACTGATTAAATTCACTTTGTCGTGTAGATCAAAATGGCTAACACATCAGCGAACACTGGTAGTTTGTCGCTTAAACCCATTCTAGACAGGGTCAAGCTCAATGGGACAAACTACCTGGACTGGGACAGAAACTTGAGGATAGTCCTCAAATTCGAACACAAGGAATATGTCATTGATCAGGTTTTCCCTGAGGAGCCAGCTAATAACGCTACAAGGGTCGTCAAGGATGCATACCTAAAGCACCTAAGTGATGCCATAGATATAGCGTGTATTATGCTGGGCTGCATGGAGCCTAATCTCCAGGAGCGGTTCATGGAGTACTCTGAGGATCCCTATACTTTGATGGGGGTCATCAGAGATATGTTCAAGGAGAGGGCACGTATCGAAAGATACAATGTCCTCAACGAACTTCTCTCGTGCAAAATGTCAGCAGGGAGCTCCGTGGGTCCTCATGTCCTGAAAATGAAGGGGCATCTCGATCATCTTAATAGACTGGGTCTTAAGATTGAAAACGAGATGGCAGCAGATGTGGTTCTGCGTTCCCTTCCTCGTGCATATGGCGGGTTCGTCATGAACTATCACATGCACGATATGGACAAGACCATCTCAAAGTTGCACAGCATGCTGGTGACTGCTGAAGGATCCAAGGACGATATGGACAAGACCATCTCAAGGATCCAAGGACGTTCTGATGGTCAGACAGGGAAACAGTTTCAAGAGGGAAACTGTGAAAGGCAAGGGGAAGGCCCCTATGCACTTGGCAGGAAAGATGAGAATTCCGAAGCGTCCTAACCCTCCTAGGACTGGAGAGTCCTCAAGGAAAGGGAATGAGATCGAGAATGTCTGCTTCTACTGTCATCAGCCTGGTCATTGGAAGAAAGATTGTAGAAAGTTTCTGGATGATCTGAAGAAGGGCAGTGGGACTGCGCCTTCGTCAGGTATTTACTTTATAGAGCTTAATCTCGCTACTTCCAAAGATTCATGGGTATTGGATACCGGGGCAGAATCTCACATTTGCACTAATGTGCAGTGGCTGGAAGATAGAAGGAGATTGAAGAAGGACGAGGTGGACCTCAGAGTGGGCAACAAGACCAAAGTTGTGGCGACTGCTGTAGGAACCATTAGTCTTCTTTTGCCAAGTGGGCTAGTTTTTGTTTTAAAAGATGTATATTGTGTACCTACCTTCAGTAGGAATATTTCTTTGTTGGACAAGGAAGGATACAATTTTGATGTTGGAAATGGAATTGTCAATATTTTACGCAATGATATATTCTATGCTAGTGCCAAAATGGTTAGAGGATTGTACGTATTGGATACGGATAACAATGCCTCATGCTCTATATTTAATGTAAATACCAAGAGGTATAAGACCGAGGACTTAGACCAGACTCTGTTATGGCACTGTCGTTTGGGCCACATTAACGAGAAACGCGTATCAGCACTTCATAAGTGCGGACTTCTTAGTCCATTCGAATTCCATTCGATTGATAGATGCGAATCGTGTTTAATGGGCAAACTGACTAGAGCGCCCTTCATCGGTCGCGGTGAAAGGGCGGGTGACTTGTTGGGGCTTATACACTCGGATGTGTGTGGACCAATGAGTGCACTTGCCAGGAGTGGTTTTAGCTACTTCATCACTTTTACTGACGATTTCAGTAGATTTGGTTATGTCTATTTGATGAGACATAAGTCTGAGGCCTTTGATAAATTCAAAGAGTACAAGACTGAAGTACAAAACCAGCTCGGGAAAAGTATTAAGGCTCTTCGATCGGATCGAGGAGGAGAATACTTAATTGCAGAGTTTTTAGATCATCTAACAGAAAGTGGGATCCTATCGGAATGGACTCCTCCTGGAACACCACAGTTGAATGGTGTGTCCGAACGGAGGAATCGGACCCTATTGGATATGGTCTGGTCCATGATCAGTGGGACTGATCTCCCAATCTCTTTCTGGGGTTTTGCTCTGGAGATGGCCGCATTCATTTTGAATCGGGCTCCTACAAAGGCTGTGGAAGGGACACCATTTGAGAAATGGCACGGGAGGAAGCTCGTTTTGTCCTTCCTTAAGATCTGGGGTTGTGAGGCTTATGTGAAGCGACTAGTTCACAACAAGCTCGAACCAAGATCTGATAAATGCACCTTTGTGGGGTATCCCAAAGAAACAAAGGGATATTACTTCTACAAACCCAGCGAGAACAAAGTGTTCGTCGCTCGGGGTGGGATCTTTATGGAAAAGGAATTTATTTCCAAAGACGTCAGTGGGAGGGCCGTACATCTCGAAGAGATTCAGGATGGTATGCGTGCCTCAGAGCCACTGGACAACCCAGTAGAGGAGGCTGAAGTGGTCGTAGAGCAAAGACCGGTTTCTGCAATGATTCTTGAGGGTCCAAGGCGATCTGAAAGGGTTAGTCGTCCACCTCCGAGATATGGCTTCTTTGTGTCTGGGGGTGACGGTGAACTTATGGTGGATCACGATGATCCAGCCACGTTTCAGGAAGCCATGGACGGGCCCGACTCCGAGTTATGGCTGGGTGCCATGAGGGAAGAAATGCACTCCATGTCGGATAACCAAGTCTGGGAACTGGTTGATCCCATCGATGGTGTGAGAACCATTGGATGCAAATGGATCTTCAAGGTGAAGATGGACATGGATGGCAACCCTCAGACCTATAAAGCTCGACTGGTGGCGAAAGGTTATAGACAAGTCCAAGGGATTGACTATGAAGAAACCTTCTCCCCAGTGGCTATGGTCAAATCTATCCGTATTCTTCTTGCCATAGCTGCGTATCATGATTACGAGATATGTCAAATGGATGTCAAAACCGCTTTCTTAAACGGAAGTTTATCGGAGGACGTTTATATGTCTCAACCCGAAGGTTTTGTCGATCCTAAGAATAAGGGAAAGATTTGTAAGTTGTTGAAATACATCTATGGATTGAAACAAGCTTCTCGGAGTTGGAATCTTCGTTTTGATGAGACTGTAATTGGATTCGGTTTTGTCAAGAACGAAGATGAGCCTTGCGTTTACAAGAAGGCAAAATGGAGTATGATCACCTTTCTGGTGCTGTATGTTGATGACATACTACATATCGGAAACGACGTCGCCACTTTAAACGAGACAAAAGCTTGGTTAGGGACGTGTTTCGCGATGAAGGACTTAGGCGAGGCTGCTTATATCTTAGGGATTAAGATATATAGAGATCGCACCAAGAGGATCTTGGGATTAAGTCAGAGCACCTATGTGAACAAAGTGTTGAGTAGGTTCTCAACGCTAGATTCCAAGAAAGGACTCATGCCCGCACGTCATGGCATCCACCTCAGCAAGACTCAGTGTCCTAAGACACCTGATGAGCTGAATAGGATGAGTCGGATTCCTTACGCATCGGCGATAGGATCGATCATGTATGCCATGATATGCACGAGACCGGATGTCTCATTTGCCTTGAGCTGTACCAGCAGACATCAGTACAACCCTGGCGAGGAACACTGGATAGCAGTCAAAGCGATTCTCAAATATTTGAGAAGGACTAAGGATGCGTTCCTAGTTTACGGGGGTAAGGATGAGTCTGAACTAGTCGTTAAAGGGTATGTTGACGCTAGTTTCCAATCAGATCCAGATGACTTTAGAAGTCAGTCCGGATATGTGTTCACGCTGAATGGCGGGGCTTTCAGCTGGAAGAGCGTGAAGCAAGACACTGTCGCTGACTCCACGACAGAGGCCGAATACATAGCGGCTGCGGAAGCGGCCAAGGAGGCTGTATGGATTAGGAAGTTCATGGCAGGGTTGGGTGTAATTAAAATCCCATCCAGCCCGGTGAACCTATTTTGCGACAACACTGGGGCCATTGCTCAAGTCAAGGAGCCCAGATCGCATAACAAATCCAAACATGTATTGCGGCGATATCACCTGATCAGAGAGATTCTGAACAGAGGTGATGTGAAGATCACGTATATTGCAACAGATGATAACATAACCGACCCGTTGACCAAAGCGCTCTCGTTACCCAAGCACGAAAGGCATGTAAGGTCAATGAGATTAGATTGGAATTTAGATTGGAGCTAGGGCAAGTGGGAGATTGTTAGCCTCGGTGCCCGTAGTCCGATCATAAATGTCCAATTGTAATTATCATCGTTGGCAATATAAATGAAGCGGTTTTTATATTACTTAAGTGTTGGAGTAATATGTCGTATGTGTTTCCGATCTATGCCCACCATGCGAATAGAACCATAAATCAGGAAGGATCACACTCGATGAGGTCCCTAGTCAATAGTCTTCGCTGGAAGCGACTAGTATGAGATATGACTCTTGATGGCTTACGTTCTATTAGCCATAGGAAAGGGTTCCGGAGTCTGATCATAAACATCATGTGGGACATGATGTTGGACGACCCGACCTGAATATGTCCCATAGATTAAGTCATGAACATGTTCAGAGTCGTAGCTTGTCAGGTATCCTTAGACCGAGGAGTCTATGTGATTGCTATGCAGTAAACAACCAAGTTTGACCTGAAAGCCCAACGTTGCACCGTGACTGGGCTTCCATAACGGCCAGGATTGGCTTGGGGAATGACTGCACGAGTGACATGATAGACGGCTAAGGGATTTATCCCTCATACTACGGTATGGGAAAGATATCTGGTTCACGGCCGCTTGATCGAGAGTGACTGACAGGAAAGCATGGCCATGCACATGATACTGGGTATCATAAGGTCAGTCATCTCACATATCAAGGAACATGGATTGAGGATAATAAGGATGACGGCTCTATGCCTTATCTCAATCCGGATATCGGTGATAAAGGGATAATGACAAGGATGGCTGAAAGGTCAGAATCGACAGGGCGCGATTCGTTATGCAGGGTCGGGCAATACTGAGTCTCGTCAGTCGCCACTTTGGTAAGATCAAGTAAAATGGGATTTTACGTTGATCTTACCGACATGCATAGACCTAAGGGTCACGCCGACAGATTGATACTCGATAAGAACATGACGAACCTGAGTTGGAAGGATTTGTGGCGGGGATCGCCATAGTGGACCGGCTAGCATATTGGGCTCGGCATGGGCTCTCTTGGAGAGGCCCATATAGGCTAGGCCCAACAAGGACTCAAGTCATTAGATGACTATTAGTCTTGTTGACCAAAATTGGGTGGGACCCAATTTCCACTAAACTAATAAACTAGGTTGTTTATTAGTTCCACCTAGCATCTTGGCATGGACACTTGTCTCAAGTAGAGAGCTAAGTGTTTCCACTTAACTAAGCATGCAAGATAGGTTGGAGATAACAACATGCAAGTGTAGAGAGTTAGAGAGCTCTTCTTCTTCTTCTTCTTCTTCTTCTTCTTCTTCTACCCTTGGCCGAAACCCCCTCCAAGCTCCATAGGTTGTTTTTCATGTTCTTGAGTCATCATACTCAAGAACTACGTTGGCTTTGATTCCATCTCGGATACGTAGGCGTCCAAAGGACTCAAGTCGAAGCATAGTTGGTGTTATTCTTCCATCTTCACCATCAAAACTACAAGGTGATGTTCTTGTAACCTTGCTGAATTTTCAGCTTTGTTCTTCATATTTGGTAGAGTTTATTTTGCTTGATTCGTGGTTAATTTCCGCTGCAAATTCTTGTTTTCTTGTCCACGACATCAAGTTCCAACAAACTAAACGAAGTAGAGTACGGTTGCTCGAGATCTTGCCTAAATGTTGCATGCACAGTATATGACTGGACCTGCTATCATCCACTTGTTTGGGAGGCAGCGCTCCCCTCCTAAGGCCAGTCGCTAGAGCACTGGATTCCTTTCATTCCTCCATATGGGAATGCTTTTCCGCCCGCTCTTGGTCCTCTTGGGGTTCACCAGTAGAACCCCGTTTCAGTCCCCAAACTCCTGCCCTTATATCAGACCCAAACACAGTTCCCGGTCCACTTCTTTCTCCTTGCACAGGCAGGGTCTGGTTGTCAGGCTTCCGACCACCAGAGATCCGATCGACCACCAGATTTTTCCAGCCCCGATAAACTGAGCGGGGTTAAATGGAGCCCCGAGGACTCGCACTATTAGGTGCAGTAGTCGGGGATACAATCGGACCACTACCTCGATACAACGGTCCCTTAGGTGCAGTAGTCGCGGATACCGGTTTCCAATCCGTTGCATATACCTTCTTGTCCCGATCCCGTTGATACTCCAGCATAGAAGAATCGAACCGCGGGGTTCCCACCACTTCCCGTGGACACTCCTTGATGCCATGTCCAATCATCACACAACTACCATAAAAGTCAGGTCACTTAAGAGAGATACCTAAATTGGATTGGAGAATTCCTGAAAACGGAGCAGGAGATGGCGGCGCAAGGGACGCTCTATCAGGTGCCAGAACCGAATCCGAACAGTTCCTCTCCAACATGTGCCCCACTTGTTACATGGAACCTTAACGCTTAGCCCCAACACCGAGTTAATCGTCTCCCCTTTGTATTGGTTCGCATCAAGGAAGGGAGACCGTGAGCATGGGCCCAGAGTTGGAGCCGGTCCAAGGATAGAGGCTCCCTAGCCATCAGATCCAAATCCCCGAGGAAGAGAAGGCGTTTGTCAAAGCACCAAGGTTTGTTTCTACGGACCCACGTGCGCGCCTCTTCTGAATCGAAGTATAAACCGAATACCCCTGGTCCAATGTCCTTGATGACAGGCCCTCCGCGGCCTTCCCCCATGCCCTAGTGATTACTCAGAGCTGCATGTCCTTCCGAGGTGGTTTGGGCGCTCACAATTTGCCCATCATAGCAAATTATTGGCCGACCAACAATGAAGGGCTTAATGATGCACTCAGCATAACAACTTAAACCTCCTCTTCGTCTTCCAATGAGCACACCGAGAAGCCGTCCAGAAGATTGGTGAGGTTAATCTCTAGTGGTGGCCCCGCCGATGGAGGCTCCGAGGTGGAGCTTGTGTCTCTTGACTTGAACACCTGTCGCTGCCGAACAACTCCTGGAGGCAGATCTAAGGCAACAGGGACAATGAGGATACGGTCGTAGTTTTGGTTAATCCCTCCCCCACAGAGTTCCCGCAGCAACGTCCCCCCTAGTTCCTCCATTGGAGCCTTCCCTCGGCTAGGATCTTGATAGCGTGGAGAGGAGGGTACCTGGACCAGTTTTGTGTTCTTCGAGGCTGCCACAGCAGGAACAGATACAACTAGGGGAGCAAAGCCAGGAGGAACCACAGGGGCCAGTGCCTTATCCGAGGCTGCTCCCTTCTCCACCGCGATCACCGGAGCAGCAGCAGACTGAAGGAGTGGCGCCATAAGCTTACTTGCAGAATACGTAAGAGCGACTTCAGGTAGAGCCTTAGGGATCGGAGCCTTAGCCGATACTACTCTTGGTAGAGTGGAGTTAACGGTAGCCGTTGCGGCTAAAAAATCAGTTGGAGGGTGGAGAAGTGGAGCCCTAGGCTTGTTTGCAGGAGACGCAAGCCCTAAGGTTTTATTTGGCCGACCCCGACATGGTTTGATCACCGGGGTTGCTTGGCCAATGGAGAAGGAGCCCTCCACCATTGTCGGAGAAGAGAGAAGAGGAATGGGATGGAGAGCAGAAGACGTCTTGGCCGGTTGGAGTGGCTTACGACGTCTCCTTATCGGGCAGGGGCACCACATCCGAGGAAGGACGAGGCGGCGGTACAAGTACCGAGGGCTGTACCTGGGCAAGCGGCGATGAGACAAGTCCATCGTAGGCCGACTTTTCGGCGGCGGCGATGGCTGGAGTAGAGTAGGCCATATGGCTACGGTTTATCGGGCAGAGGATCTCTAGACGAGAGAGATTTCGCATGTAGCTGGAATTTATGTTGTAGTATTTACTTTTTAAGTATGAATTAAATAAATTCAGCAAAAATATAATTAATTATTCAGTCAGCATGCACTCAGCGCTTTTATAAACCCTTGACCCTATACATGATCCCACAATGTGGTGTTCTTCTAAAAACAGGGATCTGCATCACAATTCATCCTAATCAGCACATGATCCTAAACCCCTGGCTCCGAAATCCTAATCCCAAGATGTACATGCTCTTAGTCTATGAGTGAGTGCTTTAATAACACAAACAACTCTGCCTACAAAAAATTTAGGGTTAAATGTTGAAACTTACCCTTATGTATTGGTCACGAACACCATGCTACCCTCCTTTTCAAAATCACATTTGCAGTACCTTATCTATTGGTCACGCGATTCCGTTAGGAAAAATAGACGGTAAAATGACGTTTTTCCCATTCCGTTAGTCATATGACCTCAAGTGTCATATAATGGATGGTAAAATGCCGTTTTTTTCTTACTTATTTGACTTTTATACATTTTATTAGGAACATTACCATTGCACCCTCGTTTTTGTTCCTTATAAAATATATAGAGGTCAAATACTTAAGGGAAAATAAAACGTCATTTTACCATCCATTATATGACAGTTGAGGTCATATGACTAACGGAATGGAAAAACGGCATTTCACCGTCCATTTTTCCTAACGGAATCGCGTGACCAATAGATAAGGTACCGCAAATGAGATTTTGAAAAGGAGGGTAACATAGTGTTCGTGACCAATACATAAGGGTAAGTTTCAACATTTAACCCAAAAATTTAAACAAATGTTGTGAAACACACGTGGTGTGTTTTGGTGGCCACCATGTTAGTCTTAGTGCCCGTAGTTCAATCCTAAATGTCCAAATGTATATATCATCGTTAGCAATAAAATTAAAGCGGCTTTATATTACTTATGTGTTGGAGTAATATATCGATGTGTGCTCTGATCTATGCCCACCATGCGAATAGAACCATAGATCGAGATAGATCACACTCGATGGGTCCCTAGTCAACAAAGCTTCACTAGAAGCGACTAGTATGAAAGATGGCTCTTTATGGCTTACGTTCTGTTAGTCATTGGAATGGGATTCCGGAGTCTGATCATAGATATCATGTGGGACATGATATTGGACGACCCGCCCTGAATATGTGCCATAGATTAAGTCATGAACATATTCAGTGTTGTAGCTTGTCATGTATCCTTAGACCAAGGAGTCTTTGTGATCGCTATGTAGTCAACAACTGAGTTTGACCTGAGCCTAACGTTGTCCGTAACAGGGCTTCCATAACGGCCAGGATTGGCTTGGGGACGGGCTACATGAGTGACACGAAAGACGGCTAAGGGATTTATCCCTCATACTAAGGTATGGGAAAGATATCGGTTCTCGGCCACTTGATCGAGAGTGACTGGAAGAATAGCATGGCCATGCACATGATACTGGGTATCATATCTTCAGTCATCTCACATATCAAGGAACGGTGATTGAGAATAATAAGGATGACGGCTCTATGCCTTATCTCAATCAGGATATCGGAGATAAAAGGATAATGACAGGGACGACGGAAAGGTTAGAATCGACAGGGTCGATTCGTTATGTAGTGTCAGGCAATACTAAAGTCTCGTTAGTTGCCACTTAAATAGGATCAAGTAAAATGGGATTTTACGTTGATCTATTGACATGCATAAACCTAAGGGTCACACCGGAGGATGAAACTCATTGACACATTTATGGAGAATGGCCAAAAGGGAGTTGTCTCGGGACATGACCAAAACTGGGTTTTGGGTCATGTGCCCGTAAGTGAATAGGACTTTACGGATCGAGACAAGGCTTGGAGTCTTGGGATTGATCGCGTCGGATAATGTTGGACATTTCCGGTATGGAAGGCATGGAGGCGATGAGCGAATCACGGGACCTCGTTGGAAATGGCCACGGGCCATGTTCCAAGAAGCCCATGAAAGGCCCATGCAACCAAGGCCCATGGAACTAATTAATCAAGTCTTGATTAATTAGTACTAAGTAAGCAAGACAAGGATTAAGGTGTTGGTGATTCACCACCTAACCCAATCTTGTCTTGCCATACTTTGTCCTATTTACACCTTACTTGTCACCATGCTTGTCCCATGCCTTTAGTTGGACAAGTATGGGTTTTGTTATGTTTAAGTCATCTTTTTTCAACATAACAAACACAAGACAAGAATAGGAAACACATTTTCTCTCCCTCTTCCATGGCCATTTCGGGTTTGGCTAGTTTCCACCTCCATGTTTGTGTTCTTGAGTCCTCAAAGAGAAGAACTACGTGGCTTTGATTCCCATGTGGATACGTAGGCGTCTTGGAGACTCAAGCCAATCATTCGTTAACCGGTGTTCTTGTTTTGGTAAGAACTAGTGCTGAATTTTTCTCTTGTGAATCCATTCTTTGTTAGTTGTTTCATGGTTTTAATTGTCTCTTGGTTTTCATTGATTTTCCGCTGCGAGTTGGTTCATCTCCAACCCTACCTCGAGACCCAACAGTGGTATCAGAGCCGTGCTACCTTCGGGATTCACAAGACGGTGTTCGAAGTTTCGGTTTTGCTTGAAAGTTTCGTTTTTGGCATGTTGTTTTGCTAAATTGTTTGATAACATGTTTTAAATTCTTGTTCATGGATTAAATGCATGTAAATTGAATTTTTTAAAATTTTTTCAAATCTGGAAATTTTGAAAAAAATTTGATTTTTCGGGTCTCGGGAGCGGGACTCTCGGGGAGCCGAAACCGGGACCGAACGGGGCTCCGTTGGACGGAGCTAAGCCAAGCATGACCATTGGATGGTTGATATGCCAAGGCTAAACCGTTTTGTTAGTTATGACGAGTTTGGAACCGTCATGACGAACTCGAAGATCAAATGTTCAAAAGTTTCATTTTTGAACGGTTTCGATAAACCGAGCATCAAAAAATTTCGAAACTTGGCTATTAATTAAAACCGGAAAATCACATGATGTTTGATAACATGCTTGTTTGATAACACGATGTGTGATGTGATGTTGGCATGGTGTACATAATAGCCCCGAGCTCGATTTAATTATTTATCGCTTTTCACGGCCTGCGAGCCGTTAGAGTTAGCGTGTAATTATTCTTTCAAGGTGTGGTCGTCGAACCACTTGTTTGTAATATTTATTTATTCCCGACCTGCGAGTCGTGTATTAAATTGTAATATTTTACTCAAGACGAAGAAAGGGCGAAAAGGTCATTTGGTGGCTTTTCGGGTGTTGGCATCGGCTTGGAGTCGGTGGAGCTCAAGAAGCTAGTGGGAGTTAGTTTAGGGGGCTATTATGTGCACATTTATCGCTTTATGCTTGGTTTAGTTTATGCATGATTAATTCTATGTGTTTTAGAATTGCATGCTTAACTTTATTTACCGAGCATATCACCTCACATGCAAAGATAAAATTGGAATTTTAATCCTTGTGTGTGAACCCTTAGAACCGTCATTGCATTGGATGTAGTTGACGGGTTCAAAGGAAGAATTACATTGGATGTAATTTGAGGCATCATTGCATTTGGAATGTAGTTGATGTGCTCATCGCATCTAGGATGTGCCAAAGTTTTGAACACAACTGGACAAGTAAAAGCGGGTCATGTCCGATACCTCCCAATAATCAACACCTTACTACCTCCCCGTCCTATGGGTGTCGTGCGCATTAGCGGAGCATCCATGGGGAAGCGGGGTAGTAGGTTTGGACGACATATGTGGGTGTCGTGCGCATTAGCGGAGCACCTACATAGTGACGAGCCATAGTTGAAAATTGGTGGACCCGACTACGATTCTCGGCCTGAGGTTGAGCTAGGGTAAAAGATAGGGTAAGTCGTGTACATAAGTACATACCCTAGCCAAGAGTCACATTGGATGTGATTGGATGGAGTCCTACCTACATAGCTCGATTAAGTGGTGAGCATTAGTTCAGCTTAATCGAGTGAATCAAGGATCTTGGTTTCAGATTCTAAAGGTTTAGAATTGATTGTTGGTGTTTAAGCTTGATCTTCATAAAATTTATTCAGTTTACTGATTGAATTTTATCTGTTGTAGATCAAATGGCAAATTCAGTGAACATTAATAGTTTGTCATTAAAAACCATTCTTGACAGGGTCAAGCTAAATGGGACAAACTATTTGGACTGGTACAGAATTTTGAGGATAGTCCTCAAGTCTGAACGCAAAGAATATGTCCTTGACAAGGCTGTCTCTAAGACCATATCAGAGTTACATGAAGTGTCATCAGCTGCTGAGAAGAATATCTCAGGGATCTGGGATCCAAGGATATTCTGATGGTCAACAAGGGAATTGGAAGTGGCAAGGGCTGGGCCCATGCGCACTTGGCAGGAAAGATGAGACACCTGAGAATGTCTGCTTCTACTGCCAACAGCCTGATCATTGGAACCGGGATTACAGGAAGTTCACGGCTGATCTGAAGAAGGGCAGTGGGACTGCGCCTTCATCAAATAGCCTGGATGATCTGAAGAAGGGCAGTAGGACTGCGCCTTCATCAGGAAACCTGGATGATCTAAGGAAGGGCGGTGGGATCGTGCCTTCATTCGGTATTAACTCTATAGAGCTACATCTCTCTACTTCCAAAGATTCATGGGTATTAGATACCATGACTGAATCTCACACATGCACTAATATATGGTGGCTGAAAGTAGGAGAGATTTGGAAAGCACGAAATGGACCTCAGAGTTGTGGCAACTGCTGTAGGATCCATGAGTCTTGCTTTGCCAAGAGGTCTTGTCTTAGTATTGTATAATGTATATTGCATACCTACTTTTAGTAGGAATATTATATCTGTATCCGTGTTTGACAAGGAAGGATATAATGTTAATATTGGAAATGGAGTTTTCAATGTTCTATGCAATGATATGTTTTATACCAGTACTGACATGGTTGGAGGATTGTACATATTAGATATGGGTAACAATGCCTCAAGTTCTATATATTCCGTTAATACCAAGAGGTCTAAATCCAACAATTTAAACCTAACTCTATTATGGTACTGTCATTTGGGTCGCATAAACAAGAAGCGCCTATCAGCACTTCAGAAGTGCGGGCTTTCAGGTTCATTCGAATTCCATTCGATCGATAGGTGCAAGGTTTGTTTGATGGGCAAAATGACTAAAGTGCCCTTTATCGATCGCGATGAAAGGGCGGGTGAATTATTGGGGCTGATACACTCGAATGTGTGTAGACCAATAAGTTCACTTGCCAGGAGGGGTTTTAGCTACTTTATCACATTTACTGATGATTACAGTAAATATGGTTATGTCTCTTCGGTGAGACATAAGTCTGAAGCTTTTGATAAATTCAAAGAGTTTAAGACTATAGTAGAAAACCAGCTCGACAAAGGTATTAAGGCACTTCGATTGGATCGAGGTGGAAAATACTTGACCACAGAGTTATTAGATCATCTAAAAGAGAATGGGATCCTTTTGGAATGGACTCCTCCTAGGTCACTGTAGTTGAAAGGTGTAGCCAAACGGAGAAATCGGACATTGTTAGACAATGGTCTGTTCCATGATTAGTTGGACTGATCTCCCAATCTCTTTTAGGGGTTTTGCTCTAGAGACGACCGCATTCATAGTGAATCGGGCTTCGACGAATGGTGTGGAAGGGACACCATTTTAAAAATGGTACGGGATGATGCCCGCTTTGTCCTTCCTAAAGATTTGTGGTTGCGAGGCTTATGTGAAACATTTGGTTTCGACTAAGCTCGAACCAAGATCTGAGATATGCACCTTCGTGTGGTATCCCAAAGCAACAAGGGGATACTATTTCTACAATCCCAGTGAGAACATGGTGTTCGTCGCTTGGGGTGGGGTCTTTATGGAAAAAAAAAGTTTTGTTTCCAAAGACGTCATTGGGAGGACTGTGCATCTCGAAGAAATTCAGGATGGTACAGATCTGTCTAAACCAATTAGCAACCCTGTAGAAAGGAGCCAGAGATTGTCGTAGAGTAAGAACCAATTCCTGTTACAATTCCGGAAGGTCCAAGGCGATTTGAAAGGATCAATCTTCCACCTCCAAGATATGGTATCCGGAGGTGACAATGAAGTCATGGTGGATCACGATGATCCAGCCACCTTTCAGGAAGTCGTGGATGGGCCCAACTCCGAGTTATGGCTGGGAGCCATGAGGGAGGAAATGCAATCCATGTCGGACAACCGAGTCTGGGAACCGGTTGATCCCATCAATGGTGTGAGGACCATAGGATGCAAATGGATCTTCAAGGTGAAGATGGACATGGACGGCAACCCTCTGACCTACAAAGCTCAACTGGTGGCGAAAGGTTATAGGCAGATCCAATGGATTGACTATGAGGAAACCTTCTCCTTAGTGGCTATGGTCAAAATCGATCCAAATTCTTCTTGACATAACTGCGTATCATAATTACGAGATATGGCAAGTGGATGTCAAAACCGCTTTCCTAAATGGAAATTTGACTGAGTACGTTTGTATGTCTCGGCCCAAAGGTTTTGACGATCCGAAGAATAAGGGAAAGATTTATAAGTTGTTGAAATCCATTTATGGATTGAAACGAACTTCTCGGAGTTGGATCCTTCGTTTTGATGAAGCTGTAATTGGATTTGGCTTAATCAAGAACGAGGATGAATCTTGCGTTTATAAGAAGGCTAGTGGGAGCAATATTACCTTTCTGGTTCTCATTGAAAACGACATCCCAACCTTGCACGAGACTAAAGCTTGGTTGAGGAAGTGTTTTTCAATAAAGGACTTAGGCGATGCTTCTCATATCTTAAGGATTAAGATATGTAGAGATCGCACCAAGAGGGTCTTGGATTTAAGTCAGGGAACCTATGTGAACAAGGCATTGAGTAGGTTCTTAATGCTCGATTCAAAGAAAGGACTCTTACCCACTAGTCATGGCATTCATCTCAGCAAGACTTAGTGTCCTAAGACACCTGATGAGCTGAAAAGGATGATGAGAATCCTATGCGCCTGGGGGCAGGATCGATCATATATGCCATGACATGTATGAGACCAGACGTCTCGTAAGCCTTATGTTGTACCAGTAGACATCATTCTAACCTGGGGGAAAGATGATGCTGAACTAGTCGTCGAAGGATGAGTAGACGCTAGTTTTCCAAGACAAATCCAGATGACTTTAGAAGTCAATCAGGATATGTGTTTACGCTGAATGGCAGAGCTTTAGCTGGGAAAGCGTAAAGCAAGATACCATTGCCGAATCTACGACAGAGGCCAAGTACATGGATGCTGCAGAGGCAGCTAAGGAGGCTATGTGGATTTGGAAATTCATGGCAGGGCTGGGTGTAATTAAAAACCCATCCAGTCCGGTGAATCCATTTTGCGACAACACAAGGGCCATTGCGCAAGCTAAAAGCCTAGATCGCATAACAAATCCAAACATGTACTGCGGCGTATCCACCTCATCAGATAAATACTGAACTGAGGTGAAGTGAAGATAACCGATATTGCAATAGATGATAACATAGCCAACCCTTTGACTAAGGCAGTGTCACTGCCTGAACATGTTAGACATGTAAAGTCGATGGGGACATATTGGAGTTTAGATTGGAACTAGGGCAAGTGGGAGATTGTTAGTCTTAGTGCCCGTAGTTCAATCCTAAATGTCCAAATGTATATATCATCGTTAGCAATAAAATTAAAGCGGCTTTATATTACTTATGTGTTGGAGTAATATATCGATGTGTGCTCTGATCTATGCCCACCATGCGAATAGAACCATAGATCGAGATAGATCACACTCGATGGGTCCCTAGTCAACAAAGCTTCACTAGAAGCGACTAGTATGAAAGATGGCTCTTTATGGCTTACGTTCTGTTAGTCATTGGAATGGGATTCCGGAGTCTGATCATAGATATCATGTGGGACATGATATTGGACGACCCGCCCTGAATATGTGCCATAGATTAAGTCATGAACATATTCAGTGTTGTAGCTTGTCATGTATCCTTAGACCAAGGAGTCTTTGTGATCGCTATGTAGTCAACAACTGAGTTTGACCTGAGCCTAACGTTGTCCGTAACAGGGCTTCCATAACGGCCAGGATTGGCTTGGGGACGGGCTACATGAGTGACACGAAAGACGGCTAAGGGATTTATCCCTCATACTAAGGTATGGGAAAGATATCGGTTCTCGGCCACTTGATCGAGAGTGACTGGAAGAATAGCATGGCCATGCACATGATACTGGGTATCATATCTTCAGTCATCTCACATATCAAGGAACGGTGATTGAGAATAATAAGGATGACGGCTCTATGCCTTATCTCAATCAGGATATCGGAGATAAAAGGATAATGACAGGGACGACGGAAAGGTTAGAATCGACAGGGTCGATTCGTTATGTAGTGTCAGGCAATACTAAAGTCTCGTTAGTTGCCACTTAAATAGGATCAAGTAAAATGGGATTTTACGTTGATCTATTGACATGCATAAACCTAAGGGTCACACCGGAGGATGAAACTCATTGACACATTTATGGAGAATGGCCAAAAGGGAGTTGTCTCGGGACATGACCAAAACTGGGTTTTGGGTCATGTGCCCGTAAGTGAATAGGACTTTACGGATCGAGACAAGGCTTGGAGTCTTGGGATTGATCGCGTCGGATAATGTTGGACATTTCCGGTATGGAAGGCATGGAGGCGATGAGCGAATCACGGGACCTCGTTGGAAATGGCCACGGGCCATGTTCCAAGAAGCCCATGAAAGGCCCATGCAACCAAGGCCCATGGAACTAATTAATCAAGTCTTGATTAATTAGTACTAAGTAAGCAAGACAAGGATTAAGGTGTTGGTGATTCACCACCTAACCCAATCTTGTCTTGCCATACTTTGTCCTATTTACACCTTACTTGTCACCATGCTTGTCCCATGCCTTTAGTTGGACAAGTATGGGTTTTGTTATGTTTAAGTCATCTTTTTTCAACATAACAAACACAAGACAAGAATAGGAAACACATTTTCTCTCCCTCTTCCATGGCCATTTCGGGTTTGGCTAGTTTCCACCTCCATGTTTGTGTTCTTGAGTCCTCAAAGAGAAGAACTACGTGGCTTTGATTCCCATGTGGATACGTAGGCGTCTTGGAGACTCAAGCCAATCATTCGTTAACCGGTGTTTTTGTTTTGGTAAGAACTAGTGCTGAATTTTTCTCTTGTGAATCCATTCTTTGTTAGTTGTTTCATGGTTTTAATTGTCTCTTGGTTTTCATTGATTTTCCGCTGCGAGTTGGTTCATCTCCAACCCTACCTCGAGACCCAACACACCACCCTTACATGATCAACATATGGCAATGACATGGCAATGACTCATCCCATAACCTTAACTATAAATACATGTATGGTTAATCGAAGAGATACAGAGAAATAAAAATACAATACCCTACCTTGTCATGGTTTGATATATTTCTAATGTGATGATACTTTAATCTTTTGCTCAAGATCAATATATTCTGATTCTGAATCTTGTGTCCTTTCTTCGATCAAATATTATCAACAATTCCACAACACGTTATCAGCACAATTCCACTCCGTTTAATCGTTAAGTTTTCTCAACTCGTTATTTAGTACAAACGCTCTGCTCTACTGTTCAGGATATGGATCCCAACTATGGGTCACGTATTTGCATAAATGATGGCGACTTATGTATTGTTGATTGCGCGTCGACGCACACAATCTTAAGAGACAAAAAATATTTTTCTTATCTAACCTTGGTTGAAGCAAATCTTAGCACAATTATGGGTACTGAAAATTTGATAGAAGTCTCTAGAAGAGATACCTTGATATTAGAAAATGGAACAAGGTTAAATACCCATAATGCTTTATATACAAGTAGATCCATAAGAAATCTACTTTTCTTCAAGGATATTCGTAGCAATGGATATCATGTCGAGACCAGAAGTGAAAATGAGACTGAGTTTCTCTGTATCACTTTTAATAAGTGTGGTGAAAGGCGTGTACTTGAAAAATTACAGGTTCTATCACCATGTTTGTATTATACAACCATAAGAACCGTTGAAACCTACGCAACAAGGAACCAGAAGTTCATTAATCCAAATGCTTTTATGCTTTGGCACAATCGTCTTGGTTATCCAGGATCGACCATGATGCGTATGATTAATGAAAACTCATGTGGGCATTCATTAAACAACTTGTTCACAAGGAAAATTAGTGGTCCGACCATGCAAACCAAGATTAACATTGAAATGTCATCTTTCTTGCAGAGGATTCAGGGAGACATATGTGGCCCATACATCCAACTAGTGGACCATTCAGTTATTTCATGGTCCTGATAGACGCTGTTAGTCTTAGTGCCCATAGTTCAATCCTAAATGTCCAAATGTATATATCATCGTTAGCAATAAAATTAAAGCGGCTCTATATTACTTATGTGTTGGAGTAATATATCGATGTGTGCTCTGATCTATGCCCACCATGCGAATAGAACCATAGATCGAGATAGATCACACTCGATGGGTCCCTAGTCAACAAAGCTTCACTAGAAGCGACTAGTATGAAAGATGACTCTTTATGGCTTACGTTCTGTTAGTCATTGGAATGGGATTCCGGAGTCTGATCATAGATATCATGTGGGACATGATATTGGACGACCCGCCCTGAATATGTGACATAGATTAAGTCATGAACATATTCAGTGTTGTAGCTTGTCATGTATCCTTAGACCAAGGAGTCTTTGTGATCGCTATGTAGTCAACAACTGAGTTTGACCTGAGCCTAACGTTGTCCGTAACAGGGCTTCCATAACGGCCAGGATTGGCTTGGGGACGGGCTACATGAGTGACACGAAAGACGGCTAAGGGATTTATCCCTCGTACTAAGGTATGGGAAAGATATCGGTTCTCGGCCGCTTGATCGAGAGTGATTGTAAGAATAGCATGGCCATGCACATGATACTGGGTATCATATCTTCAGTCATCTCACATATCAAGGAACGGTGATTGAGAATAATAAGGATGACGGCTCTATGCCTTATCTCAATCAGGATATCGGAGATAAAAGGATAATGACAGGGACGACGGAAAGGTTAGAATCGACAGGGTCGATTCGTTATGTAGTGTCAGGCAATACTAAAGTCTCGTTAGTTGCCACTTAAATAGGATCAAGTAAAATGGGATTTTACGTTGATCTATTGACATGCATAAACCTAAGGGTCACACCGGAGGATGAAACTCATTGACACATTTATGGAGAATGGCCAAAAGGGAGTTGTCTCGGGACATGACCAAAACTGGGTTTTGGGTCATGTGCCCGTAAGTGAATAGGACTTTACGGATCGAGACAAGGCTTGGAGTCTTGGGATTGATCGCGTCGGATAATGTTGGACATTTCCGGTATGGAAGGCATGGAGGCGATGAGCGAATCACGGGACCTCGTTGGAAATGGCCACGGGCCATGTTCCAAGAAGCCCATGAAAGGCCCATGCAACCAAGGCCCATGGAACTAATTAATCAAGTCTTGATTAATTAGTACTAAGTAAGCAAGACAATGATTAAGGTGTTGGTGATTCACCACCTAACCCAATCTTGTCTTGCCATACTTTGTCCTATTTACACCTTACTTGACACCATACTTGTCCTATGCCTTTAGTTAGACAAGTATGGGTTTTGTTATGTTTAAGTCATCTTTTTTCAACATAACAAATACAAGACAAGAATAGGAAACACATTTTCTCTCCCTCTTCCATGGCCATTTCGGGTTTGGCTAGTTTCCACTTCCATTTTTGTGTTCTTGAGTCCTCAAAGAGAAGAACTACGTGGCTTTGATTCCCATGTGGATACGTAGGCGTCTTGGAGACTCAAGCCAATCATTCGTTACCCCGTGTTCTTGTTTGGTAAGATATAGTGCTGAATTTTTCTCTTGTGAATCCATTCTTTGTTAGTTGTTTCATGGTTTAATCGTCTCTTGGTTTTCATTGATTTTCCGCTGCGAGTTGGTTCATCTCCAACCGTACCTCGAGACCCAACAGACGCATCCAACAGATGGTCTCATATTTGCTTGTTGTCAACGCGAAATGCTGCATTCGCTAAATTGCTGGCACAAATCATTAAGTTGAGGGCACATTTCCCTGATCATCCCATTAAGTCGATTCGTCTTGATAATGCTGGCGAGTTCACATCAAGAGCATTTGATTATTATTGCATGTCTTTAGGGATTGATATTGAGCATCCCGTTGCATATGTCCATACCCAAAATGGTTTAGCAGAATCGTTTATTTAACGTATATAGGTAATTGCACGTACATTACTAATGCAATCACAATTACCTATTTCTGCTTGGGGACATGATGTATCACATGTTGCATCTTTAATTCGTATAAGACCAAGTACATATCACCAATATTCTCTTGTACAACTTGTGTGTGGTCATCAACCTAACATATCCCATTTATGAACCTTTGGTTGCGCAGTGCAAGTGCCGATCGCACCTACTCCAAGCACAAAAATGGGACCCCAACGTCGGTTGGGGATATATGTTGGTTTTGATTCACCGTCCATTATAAAGTATCTTGAACCTCGGACAAGTGATTTGTTTATTGCAAGATTTGCAGATTGTCATTTTGATGAGACAACATGTCCACCTTAAAGTGAGAAAGATAAGCCTCATGAAGTAAGGCATGAACTCTCTTATAAGCCTCCTGAAGTTGGGCATGAACTTTCTTGGAAAGTGAGTTCGTTGTCTCATTTAGACTCACGCACATCACAATGTGAAATAGAAGTACATAGAATAATTCATTTGCAAAATCTTGCAAATCAAATGCCTGACGCATTTGCAGACACGTCAAAGATGACAAGGTCTTATATAGATGCAATCAATGTACCAGCTAGAATTAAGGTCACTGGTGATACTGCAAAAGCAGCTATCAATTCCTCTAGTGCACGCTTGAAGCGTGGGAGACCAATTGGATCAAAAGACATTGTACCCCGGAAGAGGAAATGTCAAACGAATATAAGGGATAAGAAAGCGGTGGTTTCAGAAGAACCAGTCGATAAGAAAGCCTCATTACCAGCAGTAGTTCTAGAAGGACTACCAGAGCCGGTTCCAGAAGAACCAATCGGTCCAGAAGTACCAAAAGACTCTAATACTCCTGAAGAGTTAAGAAATGAGAAAATTATTGTCGATGAAGTCTTTGAGTTCACAGTGGCCAACGAGATCATAAATGAGTTTGATTTTGAGCCCCGATGCATCGTCGAATGCCGTCACAGGGATGACTGGCCTATGTGGGAAGAAGAAATTCATGCAGAATTGGCCTCATTGGCGAAACGCCAAGTTTTTTGGCCCGTTTCCAAGACACTAGAAGATGTCAACCCTGTTGGTTACAGGTGGGTATTTATAAGGAAACGAAATGAGAAAAATGAAGTCACCCGATATAAGGCTAGACTTCTGTCCCAAGGATTCTCTCTACGACCAGGAGTCGATTTTAATGAGACATATTCTCCAATAATGGATATGATCACTTCCAGATATTTGATCAGTCTATCAGTCTCTGAAGGACTTGATATGTGCATGATGGACGTTGTGACTGCTTACCTGTATGGTAATTTGGACACTGATATCTATATGAAACTCCACGATGGGTTGAGATTGCCTGAAGCAATGATCGATATCCCTAGAGATATATGTTCAATAAAGTTACAGAATTCTTTGTATGGACTAAAGCAATCTGGTAGGATGTGGTATTATCGCCTTAGCGAATACCTTATCTAAGAAGGCTATAAGAATAATGTTGTATGTCCAAGTGTTTTCATTAAGAAAAAAACCTTCGGGTTTGTTATTATAGCAAGTTACGTTGATGACATAAATCTAATTGGGACTCCAGAAGAGATCCTCAAAGCTTCAGATTATCTGAAACGAGAATTCGAAATGAAAGATTTAGGGAGGACTAGACATTGTCTCGGCCTGCAGCTCGAGCATCTGTCTGATGGCATTTTGATCCATCAATCTGCATATGTTGAAAAGCTCTTGAAGCATTTTAGTATGGATAATGCTCACCCTCTCAATACTCCAATGGTCGTCTGTTCTTTAGATCCCAGAAGAGATCCATTCCATCCCAAGGAGGAAGATGAAGAGATACTTGGTCCTGAAGTACCATATCTAAATGCTATTGGGGGTTTGTTATATTTGGCACAATGTATGCGACCTGACATAGTGTTCCCAGTAAATGTACTTGCCAGGTTCAGTTCAGAACCCACTCCACGACATTGGAATCAAGCATGCATATACTTCGTTATTTGAGCTGGACCAGAGATTAGTGATTTATGTATTCTAAGTCCAGGGGAGCGTTGGCCCGGTCGGATATGCGGATGCAGGCTATTTATCAGATCCTCACAAAGCTCGCTCCCAAACAGGATATTTTTTCACCTACTGTGAAACAGCCATTTCCTGACGCTCTACGAAGCAGACTTTGGTTGCGGCATCCTCGAACCACTCGGAGATTGTGGCGCTACATGAAGCTAGCCGAGAATGTGTATTCTTGCGATCCGTTTTGAAGCATGTATTATGCTCAATCGGAATTCCTTCGCCAAGCTCTCATTCCATAATATATGAAGACAATGCAGTATGTATAGCTCAAGTCAGAGGAGACTATATCAAAGGAGACAGAATCAAGCACATCTCTCCCAATTTCTTTTATACTCATGAGCTCCAGAAGAGTAATGAGATAAATGTCAAGCAGATTCGATCCTGCGAGAATCTTGCTGATTTATTTACTAAAGCTTTGCCAACTTCTACCTTTGAGAAGTTATTCCACAGAATCGGCATGTTTCGCCTTAGCAAGCAACCAAAGTAGGCTGCCTGAAGTTAGGGGGAGACAAATTTTGGGCGCTGCACTCTTTTTCCCCTATCCAAGTTTTATCCCACATGGTTTTCTTGGAAAGGTTTTTGACGAGGCAGCATCAAGCACAACATCAAACACGTTTTGCGCGTTGCACTCTTTTCCTTACAGGTTTTATCACACTGGGTTTTCTTGAGGAGGTTTTTAACAAGGCAACTTGAAGCAAATTTTAATGGTGGTGTCTAAGGGTGATTGTTGTGAAATACACGTGGTGTGTTTTGGTGGCCACCACCCTTACATGATCAACATATGGCAATGACTCATCCCATAACCTTTTTTGAGTCAAAATGATCTGTGTATTAATGATCTGGTTGCACAATACACCGGAATGCATCAGGCAAGGAGCCTAACCATGGGAGAACAGGTGTCGAACGGACTCCTTTGGCTAACCAGTGAGCAGTCTTGTTTGCATTCCTCTTAACCATATACACATGTATGGTTAATAGAAGAGATACAGAGAAATAAAAATACAATACCCTACCTTGTCATGGTTTGATATGTGTTTCTAATGTGATGATGCATTTTTTTTGAAACGGGAACTAGATATTATATTAACTGTAACAAATCAATCTTACAGGAAAGGACATAACGTCCTGGATTCCAGATTTGTGTCCCAACTGACTATAGCCCGTCAGGCGCTCATAGATCCATAATGGTAATCTGCTTTGCCTCGTAGATCCAAAACACAAGAAATTCTTGATCCAACGTTTCAAAAAAGTAAACATCCCAAAGCTTAGTCCTATCTAGCCAAAACTTTATTCGACCTAAAACAAGATAAAAAATTATCACACGAACGAAATAACAGACTATCAAATCTGCGATGCTAGTTCTTCTAGGCCCCGTGTCATTGGAGCGTTCTGGTATCGTCAATTCTTCGTCGTGATTCATCCGGCCCCAGTCTATCGTCCCTCCTCCCGGATCCCAGATCCATCGAGGGAGTGGACCCATGCTGGCTAGGGTGTACCCCTTTGATGGATAGACTCTCAACTGGTCCGCCGCAGATAGGAGACAGCGCCTGGAGCACGGGCCTTGGTGGACGACAACAGGAGGGCCACGGTGACCATTGGCACTAGCTCGGGACTAAACCGGCAACGCAGGATCGGTAGCGTGAGTTCGTGGGACGGTTTGAACGGGCGGCGGCTAAAAAAATGAAGAAAAGGATACTGTAAAGCGAAAACCCTAGTAAGGGTATTGTTAATGTGATGATGCATTAATCTTTTGCTCAAGATCAATATATTCTGATTTCAATCTTGTGTCCTTTCTTTGATCAAATATTATGAACAATCCACAACAACAAATACAATCATGTTATAGTAAATCATAGACGAGAAAACAACAAAAATAGAGGCAGACAAGATCGTACAAATTCTAGACAACGTTTCTCTTAAACCATACTTTGAATGAATGAGAGAGCGGTCCATAAAAGACAAGAGGGAAGCATATTCTTTGTTTGAACGAGAGATTTTTCTTTCAACAACTCGTTCAAGTATTAATCATTGCTCTAGTTTCAATTTTTTTTATTTGAATAAAACAAAATTATATGTAGTATTAAAACTTGTGTCAACTCAACTGTGTATGCATACAATTAGCATGGCAATCAAACATGCATGTTAATCACGATATAGATGGGATTACAATTTACAACGAAATAAATGTTAGGTTGTGTTTGATTTGATTTGAACATCTGATAAATAATTACAATTTGTTTCGATCCATTCCCAATTCCAGAAATTTCGCAATGAGATAGTCCATCCTTCACATGCATGGGAATAAGATAACAGACCACCTCTCCCTCACCATTTATGCCGTGACAGCTGCAGGCAATCTCCACAAAACTAAAAATATAAAATAAAATGAAGTCATATGAGGGTAATTTGGTCAATTAAATGTGGGCCCCTCCACCGACACTCTTCTACCTTCTCCACCCTATTTTTCCAACTCCTATTTACTCAAATATTTAAAAACAAAAATAAGGATTTTCCGCCATTTTCCCTCCCTTTCTTTCCTATTTCCTTTTTCCTTTTCTTACATCATCACCACCACCGCTTAACCTCTCTCTCTCTCCTCTGTACCGCACTTTGGACTATAAATCATGTTCACATTGTTGCTTCTCTATAACATCTAATCTATAGTTGCTCTTTTGTCCTAAACGCCAACATGAGAGCGGTCGGTGTCTTACTCTGCGTCGCCGCCGTCGCTTTCTTCGCCATTGCCGGCGCCGAAGATCCGTACAAGTTCTTCAACTGGAACGTCACTTACGGCGACATATACCCTCTCGGTGTCAGGCAACAGGTTTGTTTCCTTTCTTTACGTGAATTGCTCCAATGCTTCCTCTGTTTCAGACACTGACGACGGATCCGGCAATTGCAGGGGATACTGATCAACGGACAGTTTCCGGGACCGGACATCAACTCCGTCACTAACGACAACCTCATCATCAATGTCTTCAACAGCCTCGACCAGCCCTTCCTCCTCTCCTGGTAACCCCCTACTTCACCACCTTAATTTCCCCTACACGAACACGATCATGAATGCTGCTGCAAGTGCAACACAATGCTCTTGTCTTTTTCTTTTTCTCCACTCAAACCATTGATTGACTGTAAGTAATTGTTGTCCGTGTTAAAATATAATTATAATTGGACTTTGAATTATAAGTTTGAGTTTTTAATTGAGTTGGTTTTCTAATATGATATGAGAGTTTGATTCTTTACGGACCTCGGTTTAAATCCTACTTTTTACAAAAAACATCTAATTTCTCTCCGTTTATCAAAATTGTCCAAATAAATCAGCCCTTATATCTCTCAGTTTATCTCCTCGTCTAAATAATTTACCTCCAAACACATAAACGGGTTTATACGTGAGGACGCGTGTTAAAATATAATTATAATTGGACTTTCAATTACGAGCTTAAGTTTTTAGTTAAGTTGGTTTTTTAATAGTCCGAACCTTAGGGTTGTATTTCCTGTATCCATGTGCTTGTCTATTCCCAAATCTGACAATAGATATGTTAGTGTAAATACCTATCAAAATTTTGAAAATATATAAAGATTAATATAGTTATGTAGCTTTGGAAAGTTAATATATGTATTTGAGAACAGTATATAAGTTAAAATGAAAACGACCCTTTTATTATCCTTAATGTGCAGCGACATGTGGGTGGATTAGTTGCTAAAATTCACATTCACTTTCTGTTGTTCACCTGCCCAATTATTTTGTGATGGACCTTATTTTGAATTCATCTGTCTCCAACTTACAGTAATTAAAGTGCAGACATAGTCAAGATTTTTTTTATTTGGATGCTTATTGACTGGTTTATAAATTACAATTAAAAAAAATAGGAATGGGGTACAGCAGAGGAGGAATTCTTATGAAGATGGTGTGTATGGGACAACCTGCCCAATTCCGCCGGGTAGAAACTTTACCTATATCATGCAAGTCAAGGATCAGATCGGTAGTTTCTACTACTTCCCTTCCCTCGCATTCCACAAGGCTGCCGGTGGCTTTGGTGGGATCAGGATCCTCAGCAGACCCAGGATTCCCGTTCCTTTCCCCGATCCCGAGGGCGATTTCACTGTCCTTATTGGAGACTGGTACAAGAAAAATCACACGGTAACTATTTTGTTTCTTACTCTTTTTATTGCATACCTTGTGATGCTGATTGCATCCGGAATGGGCTGTTGTCTACAAATTCTTGTCTGTGACCCGTGACACACGGTCATTGTTGAAATACACATGCCCGTGTCGCTTTTTTCGTGTAGTTGGTCCGTTTCAATTAGGTCTCAGTTTATGGTCATAAGAATAAACACAATTGAATGTTTTTAGGTGGGGAATGCCTTTAGATGAGTAGCTATAACAATGTATATTCGGCTTATAATGAAAGTTAACACCGCCTATAATTGAGTTGCACTTGCGAATTAAATGAGGTCTCCATCGCCAAGAGTTGGCATATTGTGGAAAAGTAGAGACAATTACTAGTCTTGGCCTGTGGAGGGTCCCTACCCAGCTGTGGTCCTCTGGAGTGATCATCCATTTAGTGCTTGTCGTTGAGGTCTCGGGAAAAATAGTTGACATCATTAAATCATTACAGTGTGATAGGATTTACTGAAGGTGGTGTTCAATGTACTTGTCCTGATTTTCAAATGATATGGTGAAACTAATCTGTTAGGAAATGTGCAGGACCTAAAGAAAATTTTGGATCGTGGAAGGAAGCTACCTTTCCCTGATGCGATCCTCATTAATGGGCGCGGGCCAAATGGCACCGCTGCAACATTCAATGTACAGCAAGGTATATCTCTTTTTCTTATCCAGCCTTATTGTTGTAGGTTTCACGGGGAACTTACGGGTGAATTTGTTTTACAGGGAAAACTTACCGGCTTAGGATATCCAATGTGGGACTGCAAAATTCCCTCAACTTCCGGATTGCAAACCACAAGATGAAATTGGTGGAGGTGGAGGGTACCCATACCCTCCAAACCACCTACTCCTCCCTCGACGTCCACGTCGGCCAGTCCTACTCTGTTCTCTTCACCGCTGATCAGCCTTCACAGGACTACTACATTGTGGTTTCTAGCCGTTTCACCTCCAAGATCCTCACCACCACCGGTGTTCTCCGATACAGCAACTCTGCCGGGCCTGTTTCAGGCCCTCCCCCAGGCGGGCCTACCATCCAAGTCGACTGGTCTCTCAACCAGGCTCGATCCATCAGGACAAATCTCACAGCAAGTGGCCCGAGGCCGAACCCACAAGGCTCATACCACTATGGCCTGATTAACTTAACCAGAACAATCAAGCTGGTGAACTCTGCTGGTCAGGTCAATGGCAAGCAAAGATATGCAGTCAACAGTGTGTCCTTTATTCCGGCAGACACTCCATTGAAGCTTGCAGACTTCTTCAAGATCGGAGGAGTGTACCGCGTAGGAAGCATATCCCCTTCCCCGTCCGGTGGAGGAATCCACCTCGACACAGCAGTTATGGGCGCGGACTATAGAACATTTGTGGAAATCGTATTCGAAAATCAGGAGAACATCCTGCAGAGCTGGCACCTCGATGGTTACCAGTTTTGGGTGGTCGGGTAAGCACACAATTTTCGTACATCAGCTTCAGTATGTCACATTGTTCTCTAAAACGCTTTGATTTGCAGTATGGATGGAGGATTGTGGAGCGAAGACAAGAGGAGCCAGTACAATCTTCGCGACGCAGTTGCACGCGTCACGACTCAGGTGTACCCTAAGTCATGGACTGCCATTTATGTGGCACTTGACAATGTAGGAATGTGGAACTTGAGGTCGGAGTTCTGGGCAAGACAGTACCTGGGACAACAATTCTACTTACGGGTTTATACAGCTTCAACGTCACTGAGGGATGAATACCCCATCCCGAAGAATGCACTTCTGTGCGGTAGAGCCAAAGGGCGGCGCACAAGGCCCTTCAAATGGTGATGAGTGAGCGGCCGAAAGGCCAACATCTTGTTGGGGAATGTGTTTGTTGCTCACTAACGTAGTAGGTGGATGAAGAGTAGGTTTTGGCTCCTAATATTGTTTCTGTAAGAGTAATTAAGTTGGTTTACAAAATGTGGATGACCTCCGCTTGAGGTCGCATTCTTTTCTGTCTATTAAAGTGTTATATTGCTATTCCAACGTTTGACACAGTTTGTAATAATTCTATTTATGCGAGTTCTATTCAAGTGTTTGTAATTCCTCATATTTATCCCCTTGACTTCCTGGTTTCAAGCACTATATAGTGTATTCACTTACTGATTTAGTGGATCAAAACATTTAACCCTCTCGATCCAATTTGCACAATCGATCATTTGCTTCATTTTGGATATCTTGTTGTGATGGAGAATTGTAATTGTTTTGCGACTTATGGTTTGAGTTTGATCAATGGTCAAGTGTTATTGCCTTGTGATTTATGGTTTAAATTTGATAATTAATTCTCGTTGGCAAAAGAGTATAATTTTATTTTATTTGACTTTTGATAAGATATTTTAGTGCTTTTTATATTTTCATTTTTTTTTATCATATGCCTTAGCAACTCTATTCATCATAGTCTTAAACAGACCAAATACACATATGAAATTAGATGAGAGCCAAAGCTTGAATTCATGGATTCGTGACGCTAACCGCATAACAAAAATATCCGATTAATCCAAGGAGTAGAAATGAAGGAGGTCTTCAAAGTAGTAAAAGCTTGCATTCCTGCAAAGTAAATGTCCAAGGAGTAGAAATGAAGGAGGTCTTCAAAGTAGTAAAAGCTTGCATGTCTTGCAAAGTAGTCATTTACTGACTCGACTTGAAGATGCCAGTTGTTTCTGGTATGAGGCAATGGATGTGAAGACGAGCATTCAGGGAGAACACCAGGGTATGGGGGAAACAAGGCGTCAAATGTGTTCTAATCATGACAGGGCGAGGTGTGCATCCCATACATACCTCGTTGCTAAGTGGCCTACTCATTAACCCTCGTAAGGTTGCTTGGTAAACCTCGCCTTTGATTTTTTTGGGGCATTGGGTTCCTTTGTTGGGATGGGTACGTCTAGGCTCCTTTTCTTTTAGACCAGAGGAAGGGTGGTCACCTTTGCATCTTGGAGGCCAAATTTGATGGTGCCCTTCTTAAGTTGAGCCATGGTCGAGGCGGGGAGGATGGCCATCGAGGCTTGGCGGTTCCTTTCCCAACCAGGAGTGGGTCCTGGTTAGGTAAGAGGTTCAACGTCGCAGTTTTCTCGCACGGTCCTGATCCCACGGTTATAGGTGGTGGACGGGAGAGGCGGTGAGGCACATGCGTTCGGCTCTACTTATATGTTGGTGTTGCAGGAAGAATATCTTGTACCGGGATAGAGGGTGGGAGACCTTGCGGGGAAATCCTGGAGGAACAATTGGTCTAGGTGCTTGGAGGAAGGGATTCAAATTCCATTCCTTGGTGAGGGGCTGCTATGATTCAAATTCCATTCCTACCTGACCAAAGGACGTAGGCTCTCGTCTATGATTCGTTGATGGATTCCTCAGGGTACAGATTATCCGGTCTTCTTTTTTGTCCATCTTGAGGGCATCGAAACCCTTAGTGGTGGCTTCATCGGAGGGCGAGCTTCATCTGTCGGGGTTTCTTCACCAGAGAGAGCAGACAAGTTATATGTTCACTGGAGTGAATTTATTGATTCCCGTTGGCTCTTAGGATTAGCTGGGGAGATGGAAATGACATGGAAGAATGATCTTGTTGATTCGGTAGATGTCTAGACGGGCATTGTATCATCGGATCGATGGCCGGAGAGATAGATGGAGGACTTAGATTAGTCGGAAGTAAATGGTTGGGTGGGGGAGATAGATCCTTTAGGGAGAAGGGTCGGCCTGGGCGAGAATCGTGCGATACGGGCACCACGGCGACAGACAGTGGTCGGAAAAGGAGAGGAGAAGAGAGGCTCGATGAGCTTTCTTCTAGGTCGTGATGGTTTGATGAAATCGTTGGTGTGTGACGGGGGCATGAGTCATAGGGTTCAAGTTCGTGTGGGGGAGCACAACCTAGCCAAGGTGGTTCATCATGTGGGTTGGTTTCGAGTAATCGATAAAATTGGTGCAAGAGAAGAAGGTGGGGGTGGGGAATGAATGGATGAAGAATCTTGACTAAGAAGATGACGACTGGAAGAGGAGTGATCGAACATGAATGAGGCGGAAAAGAGAAAAAAAATGAGAGAAACCCGAGGACTAAGTTTTTCTATTTACATTTCCATTATAGTTTGAACACCACAAATAAAAAAGTGAACTCCATCCTTTACATTAATATATAAGTAACTATAATTCTAACTATAAGTATAACTATTATATTCAAAAAAATCTCTAAGTCATTGACACCCTGAGAACTAACTCTCAGAAAGGCATGACAAGCGTATTGATCGTCAAGTAATAATCGGGGTTTAGTATGAGTTATCGTATCCAAGGGAGAAATCTGACAAACACTTTAATTAATTCGTTCGTCAAGCGATTCCTATACCGATGGTTGGTTTTGTTTCAGAAATATTGATTCGATGCAATTATGAAATAATGTAAATGATCCGAGAATGCGAGAACATGATATCAAAAGAAAATTTAAAATCAGAGATTTGAAGCAATCTACGACACTGACGGGGTTCTAATATGATGAATAAATGATTGGGATTCGGTCTACACTTTATGCACCGACGTCGCACCGCGGCCCACGAACCACGCAGGTGTGGTGCGTGGTTCGCAAACCACGCACGCCACATCGTGCGTGGTTCGAACCACGAATCGCATCAGTGCGGTGCGTGAACCGTGATGCGTGGGTACGGTGCGCACGATGTAGATGTTCTAAGGCGACGATAAACGTAGACATGGCACAGGCGACAATAGTATCAAATGGTGGCGGTACTAATGATGATGTAGCCCTAATCGGGAATCAGTTTCAATCTCAACAAACCTTTAGAGCATCACCAATGGTTTGACACTAGTAGTGTCAATGAGCAGTGTCAGGAAGTGCTTTTTGGCTTCCTGACATGGCTCCTCCAATGGTCTGACATGACTAGTGTTAGGAGCCATGTTAACACAGTTTCAATAATTTAAAAAGCACCCCAAATATTTGTAATACTTTGATTTGAAGCCAAATATAAAATATAAAAGACTGAGAAATTTATGACCTTAAATTCTTCGTTGGAACGTCGCGGGTTGATGGACGGATTTATTTTTGGAATCGAGTTCAAAAAAAAAAAGAGGAGAAAATAAATCAAAGGAAAAAAAAAGAGAAAGCAGCAGATGTTGGGCCAGACTGGCTCGGGCCCAAACGCGTACGCACGGGCCAAGCCCATCACTGCGCCACGTCCAGCCTAAATCCAGCAAAACCCTAACTCTACTTCAGCTTCGTGCGCGCACCATTCCCGAGAAACCCTCGCCGCTTCGTCTTCTCTCGCATTCTCTCCCTCCTCGAACTCTCAGACGCGTCGCCGTCCTTCCTCGAACCAGATCGCCGGAATCCGTCTCTCCCTTTCTTCTCGTCCCTCTTCCAGCCACCAACCACGACCACTTCTCTCACCTCTCACCCGAACTCTCTCGTTCGTCTTCATCGTCGCGCACATCGCTGGCGACATGAGACCTCGTCCTCGCACGACCTCCCCTCTCTACCACGAACCACCATCACCACCGCCGCACCAGAAAACCCTCCTCCTCCCTTAGTCATCTTCCCCCTCGACTCGGACAAAGCTCTGCCGCCGTAAGCCATAATCTCGCCGCATCTCTCGACGATGAGCTTCTTTCCTTCCCCGTTCTACTTCCCCGTCCCTCCTTCTCTGAAAATCGAACGAGTTTGAGCTCGATCGGCCAGGTTTTTCCGGAGAAAAGCGCGGCCGGAGATTCGAAACCCTAGATCCGGACCATGCTCGCCGACGAGCCTCTTACCGCGCCGGATCTGGATGGGAAACCCTGAAACTTGCACCTTCTCCTTCCTCACGCCCTCCGAGCAACCTGACGCCACTAACACCGCCTAAAACCATGCAGATCCCGCCGGACGCCGCCTCTGCCGCCCTCGTCGGACCTCGACACTACCACACCGTCTCCGTTCACGACATTGGGCCTGAACCTGGACGGACTCGGGAACTCAGGCCTCGATCTAAGCCTGGTTCCAGTCCTGGGCCTTGGGCCTGGATTGGTTTGGGCTTCAGCCCGGATCCGGCCGGGCTTGGGTCCGGGTCCTGTACCGGGTCTGGACCCGGTCTGGACCAGGTCTGGGTCGGGCTCGGGTCAGGTCCTGGGTCCGGGTTCTGGACCGGGTCTGGATCGGGTTCGGACTGGGCTTTGGGTCGGACTCGGGCTGGTTCGGGTCGGGACAGAATTAAATAATAAGTTAATTTAATTAATTAATTAATTAACAACTTGATTTAAAATCAGATTAATTACCTGGACGTTTGGACAAAACGAATCGATGGTTTTAATTATCAAATTTGAGGACCGTTACGGGTTAGACCGGGACTGATACGTCCCTTTTGTGTTAAACCAGGACGTTACCTTGAGCACGGAGAAGACCGGTGGGGCTAGGACGTAAGCAGCTAGGAGACGCAAATGTGGTTCTTCAAGAGGTAGGGATTACCTCGAACCTTCTTATTTACGGTTTTTACTAGAATGCATATAGGGAAACCTAATAACTGGTAAATAACTAGTATGTGTGTAGGATGAGAGCAACTAGCGTAGACAATTGAACCGTGAACATGTACGTTTCTGTCTTGGGAAATTGCCGTGCTGGTAGAATCGGGTCATGTCGTGCCTGTAGGACTGATTGCTAATTGTTTGGACTTATGTGCTGAATGTATCTGTCGTGTGCTCTTTGATGCTTGAACGGTTAATAAATAACGAACATGAAAATGAGTAGAATTGACTAGAGAATGCATGATCAATGACTTGAGTGCTTTACCCTGTTTTACCTGATATGTGGGATTGGGGATGTTTGGGGATACCGGTTAAGCCAAATGGGTAACCACGTGGAGAGTGGTATCGGTAAGTGATGGTATGTGCCTGTTGACTGTGGTTGTTGTTGAAACATGATTGTGATTGCTGTTGTGATCCTGTTTGTGAGTGTGATTGCGATTGTTTTGATGCACGGCTGGTAAAGTGTGAGAGAAGTACTTCCGTCAGGTGTATCGTACCTTCCGGCGCGTAATCGGTAGAGTATTGTGGTTGTGGTACTTGGGTTACATGAGAAAGGTGGTTTCCCTACCTTCCGACCGTGAGTCGGTAAAACGCTGTGTCCCGTGAAGAGGTGTTTTCCCTACCTTCCGACTAGCACTCAGTAAAACGCTGTGTTGAGCACCGCGAGAGATGAGGCCGCGAAGAGGCGATTTCCCTGCCTTCCGTCGATCGGTAAAACGCTGCGTCCGCGATGAGGTCGACCGCATATCCCGACTTTGTGTTGGAGAAGTTGCGTACGGCTACGCCGGGCCGAGAGGGTTGCTCCCTAGACCGTGCAAGGGTTACGATTTGTGTAGTTGATATTGCCTGAATTGAATGTGTATTTCTGTGTTGTGACTTTGGATGTTTTCCTTGGTTATGAGTATGTGTTTAAGAACTTCTTGCTTGGATTGTTGATGATTGTACTTGTGAGTGTCGTTGACTACGTATTGGATAAATTGTGTTTTGGGTTGTTCCGTGGTGTGGCCTCGGGGTAGGCGTTGTGTGGAATCGGTGATGGTATAGTTGGACTTTGAGTATCCGAGTTTAAAGAGGTGTCTTGGCTTTTATTAGGTTTAAATGTCGTATTGTGTTAAAACCTTTATTATATTTTAAATTGTGGAAAAGCGTTTTGGTAAGTTCGAGATAGGGAGGTTTTGATGATTTTCCCTACTGAGCGTCAAGCTCACCCCCTATTTTACTATGTTTTCTACAGGTAGTGGCCTGACTTGGAGTAGAGGACATCGCAGAGCAGGGGGCTAGCAAGGATCCGAGTTATGTTATTTTATGTTCGTAGTGACGTAGCGGATATTTGACATTATATATTTCACTGAGCGTAGAACTCAGAAATATTAATACTTTGAACTATTTTATTTACCGTTATCGAATGTTATGGTTTTAAATTGACATTGTTTAAATTTCACTAATTCGCGTCTCGGATCTGGTCAATACCGGATTTGGGGCGTGACATAAAATGCATAACTAATATTTTTATTTAAAGCCACATATAAAATACATTAAAATTGATAATTAATATTTAATTGCGGCCGCCATCTCCATATCTAGCCCAAATGTGTTCGATGAAATCAGTGTGGAGTTGGTGATGAACATCGCGATCCCGAATCCTTGTTCTATGGCCCATGATACTTTCCCTGGTCACTGCTGGTGGTGGTCCTCTACGGACGGTTGAGTTCGGGACACCAATATCTGCAAACGGATCAGTGGGCCACGACCTCCGTTCCTCCTCAATGATCATGTTGTGTAGGATAACACAAGCAGTCATGATCACGGAGAGTGAGCTCATATCCCACATTCGGCTCGGGCGAGTGATGATGTGAAACCAGGCCTGTAAAACTCCAAACGCTCGTTCGATATCCTTCCTACACGCCTCTTGGTATCTTGCAAAGCATCTTTGCTTCGGCGTTTGTGGAGCAGGTACTGACTTCACAAATGTTGCCCAAGCAGGATAAATTCCATATGTCAAGTAATATGGTGTTTCGTATTCTCTACCGTTGACCTTGAACTTCACATTTGGAGCGAAGCCTCGAACTGGCTGGGAGAACAAGGTGGACCTATCGTCGTAGGCATCATCGGGACCTCCATAACAGAGCTGACTAAGTGCTACCGTGCACTTCTGGTGTGGAGTGAAAGAGGCCCTCCCCGTAGCATCCTTTCCGTTATGGAAGTAGGCGTACCGGTCCCTCAAACCATTCATAATCCGTATGAACATGTCCCTCGACATCCGAAAACGTCGCCGAAATTGTTGGTCGATGTACACCGGTCTAGGCGCGAAGTAGTCACAGATCAACCCTTCATGTGCATCTTCTCGATTGCGCTCAATCACTCTCCGCTTTGGTCGTGGCGCCGACCCTGAGCCCTCGGCCTCATCATCATCCCGATCCCTTGGCATTATCGTTGACAACACTTGATCGTGTATTGTTTTTACCGTTGTCTCAGCAAGCCTACTCATCGCTTGGTCTATTTCGGAAGTCATTTGCTGCATTTCCTCTAGCGTTGGAAAATTCGCCATCGAAAAATATACTAACTAGGAAAAAAAACGAGAGAATTTGCAGAGGAATAGAGGAAATGGAGCTTCAAACAAATGAGGGAGTGATTTTTTGCTTGGGGTGAATTTGAATTTATAGAGAATTTCGTTTTTTTTGAAATCGTCGCCGACACGTGTCGTCTGCGCACTGGCCCGCCGACTAGTCGTTGAGGCTGACACGACGCGTCGCGTCGTTGCAGGATTCTGGAACGACACGCTGACACGCCTCCTAACACGACCCTTTGACACGACGAGCCGTATCAGCGAGTCGTGCCAGCGCCGTGTCAGCGTCTCCAACGACCCCCTGACACGACCAGTTGGAGATGCTCTTATGGGCTAAATTCTGAGAAATTATGTTCCTAAAACTAATTTGAGAATGGGAACAGAAAATGAGAAGATACGGTCGACAGGAACTAACATAACCAAGCCAAAGCCCAACCAGCACGGATCCATCTGGTAGTTGATGCTTCTCCTTTTTGATATCCAATTCATCCGCGTCTACACCTCAGCTAACGTCCATTGTCGACGGTTTCTGAGCTCCTCGCAGACCACGACCCGGAGGATCTTCGCCGGTAGAAAATAGGGGCAGAGCGATGATAACGAGGTCGAATCTCGCAGAGCAATTGAGGGAGTATCAGATTCGATCCAAACACGACTGGGCATCCGTGTCCTTCTTCTCCTCCACATCTACTACCACCTCCTCGTCCAGGTACTGCAATTGGTTTTTCTCCGTTTCTAGTTACTGCATATTTCTACTTTTGTGATTATTGTTTGATCGACCGATCTATATTTTTACCTTATTACTTTGCTGCCTGTTGTGATGCAAATTTTGGGTTTGGGATCTATTTTCAGTTATGGTTTCGTGTCTTGCTTGAGGGAATCACTTTGAGGTTTGTGATTGTGGTGCTGGCTTGGGATATTTAGCAGGGCGAGTCATAATTTTTTCTTTGAATTAATTGGGATTAATATCATGAAATCAAAAATGAATAAGCATTTCTATATATTTTTAAGGAATACAAGAGAAGTGGGGAAACTGAAAATCTGAAGCTGAAATGAATAAGGTTGTTTGTGGAAGAGAAGCTAATGATCAACATTTAGATGTTATGATAAGAACTAAGACTCTGCTATCATTTTTCATCTGAAAAGAAAGGAAATATATGTTTTTTTTTTGTTGGGTGTGCTGAGAATCTCCTCCTGGCGTAGCTGGTTTGCGTGCATACATAGAAATGGAGTGAATTACAGTTTGTGGCTTGAGGTGGGTGCATGATATGTGTAACTGGAATTTGAAACCATGGCTATAAGAATGGCATGAATCATGACACGTGGCGTGCTCAGATTGAGTTCAGAGGTTCCCACCATAAAATGTGGTTCGCACCTGAGTCTTGGCCTATATTTATTAATAAAAATATAACTCAAATTTAGCTAAATATCAGATTCAGAGTTTTCCCATTAATCGAGCTATCAACCTATCTGTGTCAAAGACCCATTACTTGGTCCCAAATCTGGGAAGTTCTTTTTTCTTTCTTCAACCTAAACATCAAATAGCAAACTCAACAGCTGCTCTTGCTTAGATCTGTCAGAATTCAAATATATGAGTTGATTGAAGCTCCTTTACCCCCAACGTTTGGGTTCCTGATTACACATGTTTGAATTTGCCATGAAGTTTCAAATGATAAAAGCTGGAATATTATATATTTTTAATATTTGTAACTCTAAATTTGTGGGACTCTTGGAGGAAAGTCAATCGTGATTCTTTCTCTACGTATTCTAACATTATATACTACTGGGAGTTTGCAAGTGAACCATCTAGTGAAACCGTACTTCAAATATGTGAAGGGACACATGGAAGTTGCTGATCATTTAAAATCACAAGAAAAAATTTCTTAGCAGAGGTAAAGAAACTATTTTATAACAAAAAATCCATTTTCTGGGATTTTCATTTTTTGGCCATTCCTTATAACTATTGCCATTATTTTTGGACAATGGTGTGATAACTCATATTTGGGATAATCTCACAAAAGTACATCAATCTTGACACCTTTTCCACTTAACTACACTAACCTTTAAATTTTCTTACTTAGCTACACCGAACTTACAAATTTTCTCACAATACTCTATTTTGATAATAAATTAGAAAAATACCCTTAATGGCACCAATTTCATGGGTTAACAACTCCAACCATCAATTTCTTGCAATGAGATATAAGCTGTACAGGTATAATACTACAAGATATGAAAGAGATCAGATATGAAAGGGATCAGATCAGATACGAAGATGGGTGTTTCAATTTTATTATTTCAAATTAGCTGGCTTTACTACAGTCTGTAAAAAAAATGGGTTAAAGTATGGAGCCAGAGGAGGAGTCTGCTTACCTTGGAACTGCCTCCTCTCTGATCCACCTTTGACATTTTATTTTATTAGCTGCGATTAATTGGTTGAATCTGAAGGAAGTCAGCCGGCACAGATTCGAACGCACCGGAGTACTGATTTTGGTGGAGATTTATAATTATGAGGTTATTAGAGCTGAAAATACAATTCTATCATGGAGATTTTCATTCCTTTTTCTTGAGAAGTCGTATCAGTTTTGGAGAGAGCCAGTTCAGTGGTCTCTGGATTTTGAACTGGGTTTTGGTTTTTCTTTCTCCAAGATATTTATCCAGTTCAGTTTCTGCAACCCCAGATTATAAGTTTTGATTTTTCCTATTTATGTTTAGAGATTGATTAGGTTAATTAGTTACTCAGATTCCTAGTTCAAGATAGAGTCAATTGGTGAACTAGAATGGTTCTATTTTCTGTAAGTTTGGAATTTTTGAAGAAACAAGCAATGGTGGAGGCGGAAGAGAAGGTTGGAGTCTATGATGAGACTATGAAGGAAAATATCAGCAAGAGAGGGTTCTATGCTTTTGTCTGGGCTCCTAATTATTGGCTAGATAAACTTGTAGAGGAAGTGCGCTGGAGTTTTGTCTTACAAGTAGTAGTTGTGTGGGGAATTAATCAGTTCCTTGAGGGAGCTCTTACTAGAGTTGGCACAGAGTACTGCATGAAAGATGTGCAAAAAAACGCATCCCTCTAAATCTCAGATTTGCGCAGGAATTATCTATAGCCCTTGGATAGTGAAACCTCTGTGGGGCCCTCTCACTGATGTTCTCCCAATATTTGGCTACCGGAGACATCCCTATTTTTTTTACTAGTAATTGAAGCGCCATTAGTAATGAGGAAAATAATTGCAAGTCTTATTCTTGACATTTTTAAAAATAAGGGCATTTTTGTCACATATTATCAAAATAGAGTAAAGTGAGAAAATTTCTAAGTTCAGTGTAGTTAAGTGAGGAAACTTAAAGGTCAGTGTAGTGAAGTGAGAAGTGTGCTAAGATTAGTATACTTTTGTGAAATTATCCCTTCATATTATGACTTAGGAGAGTTGTGAATGATACTTTTTTTTTATTTAATCTTAGAGGGGTCAGAATGTAAGTAAAATTGTTGTGTGGTGTCATCTATCTATATTATGGAGGAAAAATGTCATAATATTATAGATTTAACCCCACTACTAATGAATTTATCATAATTGAGGCGCACCCGCTGTAGACCCTACAAATATGGAAAATAGGATGATATCATTAATCAGGAATAATCATGTGTAGGTAATGGAAAATTAGGAGTACTTCTTAGGCATGATGACATGGATGGTTGCTGATGCTTGTGGTTTGGATAACATTCGAAATGGCAGTGAAGTTATCTTATAAATTATAATAAGGTGGAAGCTACTCAAATGCATAGGGTTTGTGATTATCAAAAACAACATCCCTCCGCAGTGAGGGTCTTTTCCCCCTTAAGATCTTTACGTTTTATTCATTGGAGTGAGCTTATGCTTATTGTTAGACATTTAATGGCAAGTAGGAATGGAATGGTAACAAATACGAAGGCCTACGTAGCCAGTAAAAAATAGCCATTGTGCCGTGTGTTATTATTGGGATGCTTATGTTGTATTTGGACATTTCATTAATCGAAAGATGGCTAAATATGATAATTGTAGGAACCTAGGTTTGTTCTTTTGTATACATTTTATCTTTTTAGAAGCATTATTGCGCATGGAGATGGAACATTATTTAACAATTATGTATACATTGTGCATCTGATAACCTCTATCTTTGGGGTTCCATCATACATGGCTGCAATGGAGGTATCCCTTCTGTTTAAATATGACCTTGTTATCATCTTATTCTATACGATAGCAAAATTATTCTAAGAGAATAGAGCACAAATGTTTTTTGATGATTTATGTGCTGTTATGTTTTTGGTGTATGTATTCAGTAATATAAGTTTAGAAAAGAATGATAGTGGTATCACCTTGAATTTATAGGATTGAATGTATTGGGGATGTATGTAAGCATCAATTTCAACTGTGAATGTTCCATGTATGAACAACTAGACATTATTTGAATGTTCCATGTTAAATATTCTTTTCACGCCCTTTATATAATGTTGTTTCTCATCATCAATGTGCTTTGTTTTTTTCCATTTTGTTGCAGGGTGGACGTTGTCATTTTTGTAATATGGGAGCTTGTAATTCTAGCTTTCCTAGTTTTCTCAGCAGTTTCGTTATACTTTAGGCACCTGAAACTCGCTTTTATCTTGGTTTGTGTGACGATGCTATTGCTTTTGTTTATGAGAATTGTGAAGCAAGTAAGATTGGCAAGTAAAAAGAGGCGGAGGATGCTTCTTCCATTATCCATGTAAAACTATACCAAATTTTGAGGTGTGCTCAACTTTCTTGTGTAGGTTATTGACCATAACAAAGGGTCTTTCTTTC
The DNA here is from genome assembly GCA_963921825.1 of Erodium maritimum. Taxonomy (NCBI): domain Eukaryota; kingdom Viridiplantae; phylum Streptophyta; class Magnoliopsida; order Geraniales; family Geraniaceae; genus Erodium; species Erodium maritimum. Next base: position 46,173,549 of record OY997593.1, on the reverse strand, counting down.
TGTTATTGCAATATGTAATATATCTCTAGCCAAGTGAATTAGAAAATGTTGTGAGTAGTTGCTTTGTAGCAGATCCCCAATAAATCAGTTTAACAAGATTTGGGAATGGTCATCCTCATAAATTGCATGTCGCTTTGTGCTTGCAGAGACGGGTTTGTGTTAGAGCATCCACAACACTAGACATTGATTCATCGGCGTTTTGAGGGGTTATTGCCAAGGGTTGACGTCTCATAGTTGGTATTAAAACCGAACAGGTCCATGGGCTTGTATTTAAGGTAAGTAGAGAATACACAAAGAAATGGGAGCAGTTATGATTGATTGTACAGACATGAGACAAGTTGTCATTTTGGGTTGAAGAAGTTAGTCTCAATTCCCTTGGTGGCTATACTCCAAATTGCTGCAGCGACGACCAAAATGCTCAAACAAACCCCCAAAACTCCCAATACCCAGTTTAAGCACCAGATGCAGCCATACTTGTTGGGCTTGTTCATGACTATCCACATGAAACAAGGGTAGGCCAAGGTGAGCGGCAGAGCAACCCCTCCGATCAAGCCGGCGAGGCTAGGCAAGAAGGGCAATGCCACCGAAATGAATAAGGCCAGACAGCCGAAGAAGGCCCTGAAGCTGCAGCGCAGCCACCTCGAGCACGGCTTGTTCATGCTGCTGACGTATTTGAACTCTAGATTGTCGAATACAGGCATCGCATATATCTGAAACGAGCTCAGGCTGTTGATCACAACGAGCAGGCACGTCAGCCCCAGGACAGTCCTCGATGCTCTCAGCCCGTGATATTTCTCTAACGCCTTCAACATTCCTCCGCTAGTTGGGATCTGCCGTTACACAATTGGAATTGGAAGATCAAAAACATGTAGTTGGAGCCTTGGAGGGGAGAAAGTGAAGGTTGGTTGGTGCTTACCGAGTTTCCATAAGCCCAATAGCTAGCAATTGCAAGAGGAAAGTAACACATTGCTATGATAAGATATGCGAACAAGACACCCCTCCACATTGCTACTTTTGATGGCTGCTTCTCACTCGAAGGCATTGTTCCCTTCAACAAATTAAAAACACCCATCTTATTAATGGATAAAACAAAAACATAAAATGATATGTTACAAATCATTAGAATATAATTATAATTAGACTTTAATTATCAATTAAACTTTTTAATTGAGTTGATTCACTAATATAATATCAGAAGTTGATGTTTCACACACCTTGATTCAAACCTTATTTTCTACAAAAAAAAAAAAGAAGAAGAAAACTAATTTTTTTCAATTCATCAAATTTATTTTAAATGGGCTAGCTTTATCCCTTGTTTTGATGGACTCATCTTTTTTTAAAATAATTTATCTCTAAATACGTAAACAGACTTATCAATACATCAACTTACTTGTATCTCAAGAACCAGATTGTGGCCTCTAAAAGCAAAGGCAATGATTCCGAGTGCATTCAAAATACTGCAAGTCCTAGCGAGGCCTGAACTTTCTTCCGGCGGGTCGTAGGATCCAGTTGCGGAGGTACCACCGATGATGGACAGTAGCCATATCATGGTGCAGTAGGTAACGGCCGTGATGGCCCCGAGCAGGGAGACTCCGGCGATGGAATTGAGGTTAGGGAGCTGAGCGAGGAGAGTGGCGGAGAAAGCAAAGAGCAAGTACCACTCAACGGTGGTGAGTGGGCTCGAATGAGTGTGGGTGTCGCCATGGACTATCTGGAAAAATATCTTCATGGTTCCGCCTCCGATCATGATGAGGGTCACGCATGACCCTCCGGATAGGTACATTATTGGAACTAGTGCTAGAAGCTTCCCAACCTTTTCACCTACACATTTATTTGTACGTAACATTAATTAGTAGCTAATGACCCAAAAAAGTGTATAAGCAGATTAATGCAAATGCAAAGTAAATAGATTACCGAAAGCAGCGACGGAGAGGGTGAGGTATCTGCTGAAGCGAGAGCCAGTGGGTGGGTTGGGTTCATGGAGCTCAATCAGCAACCACATGGTGTATAGCTGCCACAGGAAAATCAACGACAGACATATAATTCCCAAGCTCCTGCATTATTTTAATTAACATGAACAAATTCAATTATCAGTTTAAGTTTTTAATTGAGTTGGTCCTCAAATAGAATAGAGTAGAATTGATAATAGGAGTAAGACCAGGAATTAACTATCGTCGAGTTGTACCGCTCAAAAACTTGCTGCTGACTTATTAGTCGATCAGATCAGTACCCTTGACTTATGGTAATTACACAAACTAATATTTTCCGTTAGAAATGACATAAAACGTTAGGAAAAACTCCAAAAAGTAACATGTCTACAGTTAGTTTTTGAGTTCAATAGCCATATGACAGTTAGCAAGATCATAAGATGTACAAGTCAAGGATATTGATCTGATCTACTAATAAGTCAATAGCAAGATCATAAGATGTACAAGTCCGAGATAGTTAATACCTGAAATTTTTCCTTAATAATAGGTACTAACCAACCAAGAGATATGAAGGCAATGGGAAGGAGGAGGGCCTGAAAGCCAATTCCGGAGGAGAGGGAATGAAATGCGGAGTAATAGGCGTTGCCGTTCCTTGACTCCGTTATGGGAAGCCAATCGTCCTGCGGGTTGAACTTGCTCACCCGTCCTACTTCCTCCATGTACCCATGCACACTCGCCATCGCCTTCTTCACCGGACTCGCCAGAGGACTACTCATTACTCTTGTCATGAATGGGCTTTTTGGTGTCACTGGAGGACCACAGACCTTCACTTCTACACCCATTGATTTAGAGGCCATATATGATATGAGATATATCGTTTAGGGCGAGTTTACGGGGATTTAGATTGGTTTAGAACATAGTTATATATATAGAGAGAGAGACGGAGAGAGAGGAGTTTAAAGAATGCAGGCATGATTGTTAGAATGTGCAAAGCTGAGTGGGATAAAGAGGGTGGGGGCTTTCTACTTCAATTCCTTAATTGACAAAAAGTCGAAACAATATTTGACTGATCCCACTCCCACCCATGCATGAAACCTATTCCTCTTTGGCTGCTCTACTATACCTCTCATACCTTGTCCAGAGGTGACGTCTCTACCTTATACGTCACCATCCAGCCTAATTTTTTTTTATTTTTTTTATCAGAGTAAAAGGAATGCATTCCTAGATATAAACCCCACACGGAAAAAGAACCAACAAAACTGGCCAAACAGAAAAAACCAGCCTAGTTACTTAATTAGTAATAATAACCCAACTTTAAAACCAATTAAATCGACCACTCCTTGTTCTATTGATCCAGGTTCTTTCACTCTGGGTAATTTCAGACTATTAATTCTATTATCATCTAACCTAATTATTAGGGTAAGTACTAACCGGCGTTCTCCCAAACTCTATTAGGGTTCACCCATAACCCCACGGGGTAAGCTCACCACCGTCGATCATTTTGATCGGCGTGGTTCTGGTCCTGCTGCCTGTAATCTCCGGCCGACTTCGTCACCGTCTCGCAGATCAGCGCCAAGGCCGGGATTCTGAAGTCGGCGGTACGTCTGCCTCGTCCCGTCTTCCTCGCCATCACCAGTTCAGGATCTCTGCGCCGGTGATCCTTTGTTGTCGTTCACTCTCGTGGCCCCGGCGTTCCTCTCACCCTGTACACGGTTCTGCCCAACCGGCCGCCGCCCTGCTGAGTCGCCACTTTGACCTAGTGGTCACCAAGGTATCCCGTCCCTTCTAAGCTCTTGTTTTGGTGCGTTTGTTTCGTCATTTTGGTATTGCTTTGGTTTTAGTCGTTGTTCGCCGGTTGCTCTGTGTTTCGTGAAACACCGACTTTCCTTGCATGGAATTGTAGGGGTTTGGGTGCAGATCATAATCGTCGACAACTTAAGGATCTAGTTAGTCGGCTCAAACCAGACGTGGTCGTCCTTACGGAAACCCGCCTTGTAGAGTCCTAGAATTCTAGATCCAGACTTTCCATTCTCCGGCGGGCTCTAGGGTTTCACGGGGGAACAAGTATTCTAGAAGTGCTCTAACCGACATGACCTGGTACCAATACACCATCGAACAAGGGGGGGGGGGGGGGTTATTCTACTTTGGTCGGATAGGTGTGCGGTGGACCTGCTCTCAGCTCAGCAATCACATATTGATGTAGTCCTACGTTTCAATCAGGAACTTCCTACAGCTTCAAAGGGAACCACCTGAACGACGACCCCGACAATTTCGTTTTGAGAATGCCTTGTTGGAACATCCAGAATGTGGGGCCCTTTTCCAAAATGAATGAGGTAAGCCGGGGGATCGTCACATCAAGCATCACATCAAGGACATCGGTACATCCTGTTAGTCTTAGTGCCCGTAGTTCAATCCTAAATGTCCAAATGTATATATCATCGTTAGCAATAAAATTAAAGCGGCTTTATATTACTTATGTGTTGGAGTAATATATCGATGTGTGCTCTGATCTATGCCCACCATGCGAATAGAACCATAGATCGAGATAGATCACACTCGATGGGTCCCTAGTCAACAAAGCTTCACTAGAAGCGACTAGTATGAAAGATGGCTCTTTATGTCTTACGTTCTGTTAGTCATTGGAATGAGATTCCGGAGTCTGATCATAGATACATGTGGGACATGATATTGGACGACCCGCCCTGAATATGTGCCATAGATTAAGTCATGAACATATTCAGTGTTGTAGCTTGTCATGTATCCTTAGACCAAGGAGTCTTTGTGATCGCTATGTAGTCAACAACTGAGTTTGACCTGAGCCTAACGTTGTCCGTAACAGGGCTTCCATAACGGCCAGGATTGGCTTGGGGACGGGCTACATCAGTGACACGAAAGACGGCTAAGGGATTTATCCCTCATACTAAGGTATGGGAAAGATATCGGTTCTCGGCCACTTGATCGAGAGTGACTGGAAGAATAGCATGGCCATGCACATGATACTGGGTATCATATCTTCAGTCATCTCACATATCAAGGAACGGTGATTGAGAATAATAAGGATGACGGCTCTATGCCTTATCTCAATCAGGATATCGGAGATAAAAGGATAATGACAGGGACGACGGAAAGGTTAGAATCGACAGGGTCGATTCGTTATGTAGTGTCAAGCAATACTAAAGTCTCGTTAGTTGCCACTTAAATAGGATCAAGTAAAATGGGATTTTACGTTGATCTATTGACATGCATAAACCTAAGGGTCACACCGGAGGATGAAACTCATTGACACATTTATGGAGAATGGCCAAAAGGGAGTTGTCTCGGGACATGACCAAAACTGGGTTTTGGGTCATGTGCCCGTAAGTGAATAGGACTTCACAGATCGAGACAAGGCTTGGAGTCTTGGGATTGATCGCGTCGGATAATGTTGGACATTTCCGGTATGGAAGGCATGGAGGCGATGAGCGAATCACGGGACCTCGTTGGAAATGGCCACGGGCCATGTTCCAAGAGGCCCATGAAAGGCCCATGCAACCAAGGCCCATGGAACTAATTAATCAAGTCTTGATTAATTAGTACTAAGTAAGCAAGACAAGGATTAAGGTGTTGGTGATTCACCACCTAACCCAATCTTGTCTTGCCATACTTTGTCCTATTTACACCTTACTTGACACCATACTTGTCCCATGCCTTTAGTTGGACAAGTATGGGTTTTGTTATGTTTAAGTCATCTTTTTTCAACATAACAAATACAAGACAAGAATAGGAAACACATTTTCTCTCCCTCTTCCATGGCCATTTCGGGTTTGGCTAGTTTCCACCTCCATGTTTGTGTTCTTGAGTCCTCAAAGAGAAGAACTACGTGGCTTTGATTCCCATGTGGATACGTAGGCGTCTTGGAGACTCAAGCCAATCATTCGTTAACCGGTGTTCTTGTTTTGGTAAGAACTAGTGCTGAATTTTTCTCTTGTGAATCCATTCTTTGTTAGTTGTTTCATGGTTTTAATCGTCTCTTGGTTTTCATTGATTTTCCGCTGCGAGTTGGTTCATCTCCAACCCTACCTCGAGACCCAACAGTGGTATCAGAGCTGTGCTACCTTCGGGATTCACAAGACGGTGTTCAAAGTTTCGGTTTTGCTTGAAAGTTTCGTTTTTGGCATGTTGTTTTGCTAAATTGTTTGATAACATGTTTTAAATTCTTGTTTATGGATTTAATGCATGTAAAATGAATTTTTGAAAATTATTTCAAATCTGGAAATTTTGAAATTTTTTTGATTTTTTGGGTCTCGGGAGCGGGACTCTCGGGGAGCCGAAACCGGGACCGAACGGGGCTCCGTTGGACGGAGCTAGGCCAAGCATGACCATTGGATGGTTGATATGCCAAGGCTAAACCGTTTTGTTAGTTATGACGAGTTTGGAACCGTCATGATGAACTCGAAGATCAAATGTTCAAAAGTTTCATTTTTGAACGGTTTCGATAAACCGAGCATCAAAAATTTTCGAAACTTGGCTATTAATTAAAACCGGAAAATCACATGATGTTTGATAACATGCTTGTTTGATAACACGATGTGTGATGTGATGTTGGCATGGTGTACATAATATCCCCGAGCTCGATTTAATTATTTATCGCTTTTCACGGCCTGCGAGCCGTTAGAGTTAGCGTGTAATTATTCTTTCAAGGTGTGGTCGTCGAACCACTTGTTTGTAATATTTATTTATTCCCGACCTGCGAGTCGTGTATTAAATTGTAATATTTTACTCAAGACGAAGAAAGGGCGAAAAGGTCATTTGGTGGCTTTTCGGGTGTTGGCATCGGCTTGGAGTCGATGGAGCTCAAGAAGCTTGTGGGAGTTAGTTTAGGGGGCTATTATGTGTACATTTATCGCTTTATGCTTGGTTTAGTTTATGCATGATTAATTCTATGTGTTTTAGAATTGCATGCTTAACTTTATTTACCAAGCATATCACCTCACATGCAAAGATAAAATTGGAATTTTAATCCTTGTGTGTGAACCCTTAGAACCGTCATTGCATTGGATGTAGTTGACGGGTTCAAAGGAAGAATTACATTGGATGTAATTTGAGGCATCATTGCATTTGTAATGTAGTTGATGTGCTCATCGCATCTAGGATGTGCCAAAGTTTTGAACACAACTGGACAAGTAAAAGCGGGTCATGTCCGATACCTCCCAATCATCAACAGCTTACTACCTCCCCGTCCTATGGGTGTCGTGCGCATTAGCGGAGCATCCATGGGGAAGCGGGGTAGTAGGTTTGGACGACATATGTGGGTGTCGTGCGCATTAGCGGAGCACCTACATAGTGACGAGCCATAGTTGAAAATTGGTGGACCCGACTACGATTCTCGGCCTGAGGTTGAGCTAGGGTAACAGATAGGGTAAGTCGTGTACATAAGTACATACCCTAGCCTAGAGTCACATTGGATGTGATTGGATGGAGTCCTACCTACATAGCTCGATTAAGTGGTGAGCATTAGTTCAGCTTAATCGAGTGAATCAAGGATCTTGGTTTCAGATTCTAAAGGTTTAGAATTGATTGTTGGTGTTTAAGCTTGATCTTCATAAAATTTATTTAGTTTACTGATTGAATTTTATCTGTTGTAGATCAAATGGCAAATTCAGCGAACATTAATAGTTTGTCATTAAAAACCATTCTTGACAGGGTCAAGCTAAATGGGACAAACTATTTGGACTGGTACAGAATTTTGAGGATAGTCCTCAAGTCTGAACGCAAAGAATATGCCCTTGACAAGGCTGTCTCTAAGACCATATCAGAGTTACATGAAGTGTCATTAGCTGCTGAGAAGAATATCTCAGGGATCTGTGATCCAAGGATATTCTGATGGTCAACAAGGGAATTGGAAGTGGCAAGGGCTGGGCCCATGCGCACTTGGCAGGAAAGATGAGACACCTGAGAATGTTTGCTTCTACTGCCAACAGCCTGGTCATTGGAACCGGGATTACAGGAAGTTCACGGCTGATCTGAAGAAGGGCAGTGGGACTGCGCCTTCATCAAATAGCCTGGATGATCTGAAGAAGGGCAGTAGGACTGCGCCTTCATCAGGAAACCTGGATGATCTAAGGAAGGGCGGTGGGATCGTGCCTTCATTCGGTATTAACTCTATAGAGCTACATCTCTCTACTTCCAAAGATTCATGGGTATTAGATACCATGACTGAATCTCACACATGCACTAATATATGGTGGCTGAAAGTAGGAGAGATTTGGAAAGCACGAAATGGACCTCAGAGTTGTGGCAACTGCTGTAGGATCCATGAGTCTTGCTTTGCCAAGAGGCCTTGTCTTAGTATTGTATAATGTATATTGCATACCTACTTTTAATAGGAATATTATATCTGTATCCGTGTTTGACAAGGAAGGATATAATGTTAATATTGGAAATGGAGTTTTCAATGTTCTATGCAATGATATGTTTTATACCAGTACTGACATGGTTGGAGGATTGTACATATTAGATATGGGTAACAATGCCTCAAGTTCTATATATTCCGTTAATACCAAGAGGTCTAAATCCAACGATTTAAACCTAACTCTGTTATGGTACTGTCATTTGGGTCGCATAAACAAGAAGCGCCTATCAGCACTTCAGAAGTGCGGGCTTTCAGGTTCATTCAAATTCCATTCGATCGATAGGTGCAAGTTTGTTTGATGGGAAAAATGACTAAAGTGCCCTTTTATCGATCGCGATGAAAGGGCGGGTGAATTATTGGGGCTGATACACTCGAATGTGTGTAGACCAATAAGTTCACTTGCTAGGAGGGGTTTTAGCTACTTTACCACATTTACTGATGATTACAGTAAATATGGTTATGTCTATTCGGTGAGACATAAGTCTAAAGCTTTTGATAAATTCAAAGAGTTTAAGACTAAAGTAGAAAACCAGCTCGACAAAGGTATTAAGGCACTTCGATTGGATCGAGGTGGAAAATACTTGACCACGGAGTTATTAGATCATCTAAAAGAGAATGGGATTCTTTTGGAATGGACTCCTCCTGGGACACTGTAGATGAAAGGTGTAGCCAAACGGAGAAATCGGACATTGTTAGACAATGATCCGTTCCATTATTAGTTGGACTGATCTCCCAATCTCTTTCTGGGATTATGCTCTAGAGACGACCGCATTCATAGTGAGTCGGGCTTCGACGAAGGGTGTGGAAGGGATACTATTTTAAAATGGTACGGGATGATGCCCGGTTTGTCCTTCCTAAAGATTTGTGGTTGCGAGGCTTATGTGAAACATTTGGTTTAGACTAAGCTCGAACCAAGATCTGAGATATGCACCTTCGTGTGGTATCCCAAAGCAACAAGGGGATACTACTTCTACAATCCCAGCGAAAACATGGTGTTCGTCGCATGGGGTGGGGTCTTTATGGAAAAGGAGTTTTGTTTCCAAAGACGTCATTGGGAGGACTGTGCATCTCGAAGAAATTCAGGATGGTACAGATCTGTCTAAACCAATTGGCAACCCAGTAGAAAGGAGCCAGAGATTGTCGTAGAGTAAGAACCAATTCCTGTTACAATTCCGGAAGGTCCAAGGCGATTTGAAAGGATCAATCTTCCACCTCCAAGATATGGTATCCGGAGGTGACAATGAAGTCATGGTGGATCACGATGATCCAGCCACCTTTCAGGAAGTCGTGGATGGGCCCAACTCCGAGTTATGGCTGGGAGCCATGAGGGAGGAAATGCAATCCATGTCGGACAACCGAGTCTGGGAACCGGTTGATCCCATCAATGGTGTGAGGACCATCGGATGCAAATGGATCTTCAAGGTGAAGATGGACATGGACGGCAACCCTCTGACCTACAAAGCTCAACTGGTGGCGAAAGGTTATAGGCATGGATTGACTATGAGGAAACCTTCTCATTAGTGGCTATGGTCAAAATCGATCCAAATTCTTCTTGACATAACTGCGTATTATAATTACGAGATATGGCAAGTGGATGTCAAAACCGCTTTCCTAAATGGAAATTTGACTGAGTACGTTTGTATGTCTCGGCCCAAAGGTTTTGACGATCCGAAGAATAAAGGAAAGATTTATAAGTTGTTGAAATCCATTTCTGGATTGAAACGAACTTCTCGGAGTTGGATCCTTCGTTTTGATGAAGCTGTAATTGGATTTGGCTTAATCAAGAACGAGGATGAATCTTGCGGTTATAAGAAGGCTAGTGGGAGCAATATTACCTTTCTGGTTCTCATTGAAAACGACATCCCAACCTTGCACGAGATTAAAGCTTGGTTGAGGAAGTGTTTTTCAATAAAGGACTTAGGTGATGCTTCTCATATCTTAAGGATTAAGATATGTAGAGATCGCACCAAGAGGGTCTTGGATTTAAGTCAGGGAACCTATGTGAACAAGTCATTGAGTAGGTTCTTAATGCTCGATTCAAAGAAAGGACTCTTACCCACTAGTCATGGCATTCATCTCAGCAGGACTCAGTGTCCTAAGACACCTGATGAGCTGAAAAGGATGATGAGAATCCTATGCGCCTGGGGGCAGGATCGATCATATATGCCATGACATGTATGAGACCAAACGTCTCGTAAGCCTTATGTTGTACCAGTAGACATCATTCTAACCCGGGGGAAAGATGATGCTGAACTAGTCGTCCAAGGATGAGTAGACGCTAGTTTTCCAAGACAAATCCAGATGACTTTAGAAGTCAATCAGGATATGTGTTTACGCTGAATGGCAGAGCTTTAGCTGGGAAAGCGTAAAGCAAGATACCATTGCCGAATCTACGACAGAGGACAAGTACATGGATGCTGCAGAGGCAGCTAAGGAGGCTATGTGGATTTGGAAATTCATGGCCGGGCTGGGTGTAATTAAAAACCCATCCAGTCCGGTGAATCCATTTTGCGACAACACAAGGGCCATTGCGCAAGCTAAAAGCCTAGATCGCATAACAAATCCAAACATGTACTGCGGCGTATCCACCTCATCAGATAAATACTGAACTGAGGTGAAGTGAAGATAACCGATATTGCAACAGATGATAACATAGCCAACCCTTTGACTAAGGCAGTGTCACTGCCTGAACATGTTAGACATGTAAAGTCGATGGGGACATATTGGAGTTTAGATTGGAACTAGGGCAAGTGGGAGATTGTTAGTCTTAGTGCCCGTAGTTCAATCCTAAATGTCCAAATATATATATCATCGTTAGCAATAAAATTAAAGCGGCTTTATATTACTTATGTGTTGGAGTAATATATCGATGTGTGCTCTGATCTATGCCCACCATGCGAATAGAACCATAGATCGAGATAGATCACACTCGATGGGTCCCTAGTCAACAAAGCTTCACTAGAAGCGACTAGTATGAAAGATGGCTCTTTATGCCTTACGTTCTGTTAGTCATTGGAATGGGATTCCGGAGTCTGATCATAGATATCATGTGGGACATGATATTGGACGACCCGCCCTGAATATGTGCCATAGATTAAGTCATGAACATATTCAGTGTTGTAGCTTGTCATGTATCCTTAGACCAAGGAGTCTTTGTGATCGCTATGTAGTCAACAACTGAGTTTGACCTGAGCCTAACGTTGGCCGTAACAGGGCTTCCATAACGGCCAGGATTGGCTTGGGGACGGGCTACATGAGTGACACGAAAGACGGCTAAGGGATTTATCCCTCATACTAAGGTATGGGAAAGATATCGGTTCTCGGCCACTTGATCGAGAGTGACTGGAAGAATAGCATGGCCATGCACATGATACTAGGTATCATATCTTCAGTCATCTCACATATCAAGGAACGGTGATTGAGAATAATAAGGATGACGACTCTATGCCTTATCTCAATCAGGATATCGGAGATAAAAGGATAATGACAGGGACGACGGAAAGGTTAGAATCGACAGGGTCGATTCGTTATGTAGTGTCAGGCAATACTAAAGTCTCGTTAGTTGCCACTTAAATAGGATCAAGTAAAATGAGATTTTACGTTGATCTATTGACATGCATAAACCTAAGGGTCACACCGGAGGATGAAACTCATTGACACATTTATGGAGAATGGCCAAAAGGGAGTTGTCTCGGGACATGACCAAAACTGGGTTTTGGGTCATGTGCCCGTAAGTGAATAGGACTTCACAGATCGAGACAAGGCTTGGAGTCTTGGGATTGATCGCGTCGGATAATGTTGGACATTTCCGGTATGGAAGGCATGGAGGCGATGAGCGAATCACGGGACCTCGTTGGAAATGGCCACGGGCCATGTTCCAAGAGGCCCATGAAAGGCCCATGCAACCAAGGCCCATGGAACTAATTAATCAAGTCTTGATTAATTAGTACTAAGTAAGCAAGACAAGGATTAAGGTGTTGGTGATTCACCACCTAACCCAATCTTGTCTTGCCATACTTTGTCCTATTTACACCTTACTTGACACCATACTTGTCCCATGCCTTTAGTTGGACAAGTATGGGTTTTGTTATGTTTAAGTCATCTTTTTTCAACATAACAAATACAAGACAAGAATAGGAAACACATTTTCTCTCCCTCTTCCATGGCCATTTCGGGTTTGGCTAGTTTCCACCTCCATGTTTGTGTTCTTGAGTCCTCAAAGAGAAGAACTACGTGGCTTTGATTCCCATGTGGATACGTAGGCGTCTTGGAGACTCAAGCCAATCATTCGTTAACCGGTGTTCTTGTTTTGGTAAGAACTAGTGCTGAATTTTTCTCTTGTGAATCCATTCTTTGTTAGTTGTTTCATGGTTTTAATCGTCTCTTGGTTTTCATTGATTTTCCGCTGCGAGTTGGTTCATCTCCAACCCTACCTCGAGACCCAACACATCCCTCGACGAGTGGGGTCAGACTTTATTTAGGGACAATATCAATCAAATTTGGTCCCTTCAACGACAATTGGCTGAGCTGAATGATCGAACAGATAGACAAGGTATCAGACTCCGACTGACTCTTCAGAAATAGTACAATCGAGCGTTGGCCAAACAGGAGGAGTTCTGGCGCCAACGGGAAAAACAACATTGGTTGGGCGAAGGTGATAGAAACACGAAGTTCTTCCAGCGGTCGGCCATGAAAAGGCAGACGAGAACAAAATCAAGTCCCAGGTTAATGATGAGGGAGTATAAATGCAGTGGCATACGAGAATGAGGGAACTACTACTCGAGTACTTCACGAACATCTTCACCGTTGGAGATATCGATGACTACGACCTTCCCATGTCCGTTCCTCTGATGATATCCCCAGAACAGAATCTACGATTGACGAAACGGGTTTTTGATGCTGAGGTCCGCAAGGCAGTCTTTCAGATGGGCCCGTCGAAATCCCCGGCTTCAGATGGTCTTCATTCAAAAATTTTCCAACACTATTGGGATACCCTGCGTCCTGAGGTTACTGAATTCGTCCTGTCAGCGGTGGCCATTGGAAACATTGATTACGACATCAATAAGACCACCATCGTACTCATACCAAAGAAGATAGTGGCTAGGAGTGTTACAGACCTCTGACCTATAGCGATGTGCAATGTCATTTTCTGGATTCTGTCCAAAGTATTGGCCAACTGTCTTAAACCTCTCCTGGACCCTATTATCTCCATTAATCAGGGTGCGTTTGTACCAGGTCGTCATATCCAAGATGATGTTTTTATATCACACGAGATCATACATTCACTCAGGCGTCGGGCCCAAGGGCAGAAAGGTTTTATGGCGCTAAAGCTGGATATGAGCAAAGCCTACGACAGGGTGGAATGGTCCTTTATGTTATCCATGATGGGTGTGTTTGGCTTCGATATAGGGTGGAGATCCTTGGTCCTTGCCTGTATGCGGTCTATTCAGTATACGATTAGCTCAGATGGCAAGAATACCGCCCCTTTCACAGTTTGACGGGGGATTCGTCAAGGTGACCCTTTGTCCCCCTATATTTTCCTTTTCTATATGGAAGGACTGTCCCGGATGCTCAGCCAAGCTGAAAGGAATGAGACTCTTTATGGGGTGTCGGGGGCCAGGGGGCCCCGGTTGTGTCTCACATTTTCTTTGCAGACGATTGTTACATTTTCTACAGGGCCAATAAGGATGAAGCTGAACAAGTTCAACTAATACTGCACTCCTTCGGGAAAATGTTGGGACAGGAGTCAACAAGGCCAAGTCCTCTATATTTTTCAACACAAACACCTCGCCAGAGAATAAAGGGCAGTTTGCTGCGACACTTTAGGCATTCCGGAGATCTCAGCCCCATCCATGTATCTAGGGGTGCCGAACATGCTGGGCAGACGAAAGGGACAGAGCCTCAAGTTCTTATGTGATCGGGTTGTGACAAAGATAGGGTCCTGGGAGGGACATATGCTGTCGGTAGGTGGAAAAGAGGTGATGATTCGCTCGGTGTTGCAGGCCATGCCGATATATGCAATGAGTGTATTCCTCATGCCTCGGGAATCCATCAATAAGATCCATGTTGCACTGACACAGTATTGGTGGACGGGGACCCCTCGGGGAAACAAGCCGATTATCTGGCAGGACTAGAAGAAACTTTGCAGACCGAAAGAGGATGGGGGAATGGGTTTTCGAGATATGAGAGATATGAATTTGGCCATGCTGGAAAAAATGGGATAGAAATTTTTGACCCAACCGGATAGCTTGGTAGCTCGTCTCTTCAAAGTTCGTTACTTTCCGACGGGTGACTTCTTATCCACAGGCGGGGGTAACAACCCCTCCCAAATATGGTCAGGATTACGGGCTACTCAAGCTTTACTCCGATAGGGATTGATTCGTACTATCGAGGATGGTCGTTCGACCCTAGTGGAAGGTACCCCCTGGCTTTTAGGGAATGCGCCGATCATCCCGCCTCATACCTGTCTTACCCCTGATATGATGGTATCAGACTTAGCCTCGAGCTAGGTTACTTTGTGGGACATTCCGAAGCTTCAGCACAATCTCCCACCTGTTATAGTGGAGAATATCTTATAGGTTCCTCCCACTCTTCCGCATCATACAGACAAATGGTCCTGGAAATACAACATCCGGAGGGCCTACTCAGTTAAGGAAGGGTATAGAGCCCTAGCTCGGGAAAATGGCTGATGGCACGCCTCGGTGAGGGAAACAGTCTGGACATGCATTTGGGATCTGGATATTCAGCCGCGCACAAAGATCTTTCTCTAGGGGGCATTATCAGGCACCCTCCAAGTAGCAGTCAACTTATGCACCAAATTCGTTCCGATATCGAGCGTTTGTCCGATTTGTTAGGCTGATCAGGAGACTAAGGACCATCTCCTTCTACGCAGGTTCCTATTCCCCCATCTTGCACTCTACATGATTGGCTGTCCGTGGTGCTGAATCTGCCTGGTATGAAACCGAAGAGTCGAATGGCACTAATCCTCTGGGAGTTATGGAAAGCACGAATTAGGAAGGTTTGTGACAATATTCTCTCCACTCCCCAGAGCATCTTAGCCACAATCCTCAGTAATCAATGCAGTTGGTCCGAGGCTCAAAGTGGCCGAGTTAAACCATCGGTCGCACCCCCATGTAGGAAAACGGGCTGGAGCCCACCGCCTCCGACTTGGTCCACTATCAGTGTGGATGGTGCAACTTTCGTCGATTCAGGACAATTTGGGTGGGGCTGGATCTGTAGGACGGAAACAGGGGCAACACTGGAGGGTAGGAGCGGTATGGGATTAGGCATGCTGGGGACTGAATTCGCTGAAGCTATGGCAATCTGGCAGGCCTTGCAGTGGGTTCAAGCGTCTCATCTTCCCAGAGTCATTATCCGTAGCGACGCTCAATACCTGGTACACCTGATTCAAGGGACTCATCAGGTTTTCTCGAGGATGTCAAACTACAGTATATTTCTAGGTCAACGAACGGAGGAGCCCACTGGCTAGCCCGGGAAGCCCGTTCTGTGCCTGTTTATTCGTGGTTCGGATTCATTATCCCGGATACACTTAAATGTATTCTCTATCATTTCAAATAATAAATCTATATCCTTTCGTTTTAAAAAAAAAACTAATTATTAGGGTTAAGTACATTATCATATTTTTATGTTCGGTCTTCAGATTTTTAGGTATCCTTATGTTTGTTTAACACATTTTGGTACTTTAAGGTTCGGTCCACAAACGGTTTGGACATTTTAGGTTAAAAAACTAACTGAGTTATGTGAAATAACCGTTTTACCCTTTGTTATTTTAGTTGACTTATAATAATATATCCCTCATTTTGGAGGTATAATTTTATTAATAATATCAGTAATTTTTTTAACTAATATATTTTTTAATTTTTAATTTTTTAAAAACTAATTTACAAAATTTGTCTTTTTCCCTAATTTTTATGTATATATTTTTCTAATTTTTAAAATTCTGTATTTAGTTTTTATCAATTTTTAATTCTTTTCAATTTATTTAATTTCAATTATATTTCTTTTTATTTCGATGATAATATTTATCAATTATTTTTTTTCTATTTTTATAACTCTCTCTTTTTAAATTTTCATTAACACTTTTTTTTAACTTTATTAATTTCTAATAGAAGATGATGATGAACATAGATGAAGAACAAAAAAAATTGTAAAACAATTTTAAATCATCAGATTTATACCTATTGGTATTAACGTTATTAATAGATCTTGAGACATTATTACCCATATCTAATATGTACAATCCTCCGACCATGTTTGTACAAGCATAAAACGTAACATTCCATAGAATATTGAAAATCCAATTTCCAACATCAAAATTATATCCTTCGCTATCTAAGACGGATACAAATATAATGCTCCAAAAAAAGTCAACTATATCAACAACTTTTTTTTATCAGCAAATTTTTTTTTGAAATTTTATAAACCAAGTTTTCGAATCAAAAACTTGGAAAAGGGCCGAGCCCTCAAAGTACAAAGATTTCACTACAAAATCACCAACAAAACACCCACCCAAGACTTTTGAAAGCTTCTACTACAATCTATCTTGTAGCCCAAGCAACTAAAATAAAAAATCAAAACCAACGGCTACCCTTGTTGTCCAAGTAACCGACCTACTAGTTTTCAAAACCCAACTAATTCACCAGTACCCCCAATTCCTACCCAAAGTCTGAAGGTTTTATAAGACAACCAAACCAGCACTTCTGTCCAAAAACCTCAGATTCAAAGAAGTTGAATTTGTACCCTAATTGTCCTAACACCCAAAACAGTACACCCACTTGTTGCAGCAACTCAACCTTCCATCTCATTGAAGTAGATGGCACCAACATTATGCAGCAACCCATCTTCTCTCAGTACACCCACTTGTTGCAGCAACTCAATCTTCCATCCCATTGAAGTAGATGGCACCAACATTATGCAGCAACTCATCTTCTCTCAAACTCATATCAACAAAGCCAGCCAAGCAGTATGATCTAATTCCAACTTAAACAGCAAATCATTCCTTCCAAAACCAGTAAGGTTCCAACTCATCTTCGACCCCCTCCTGCAACCCTAGCCGCCACCACTCCTTGCCTACTGTTTCCCACCGGCGACGGTCTAGGCTCCGACCAAGGACGTTTCCGGTGGTAACCCTCTTCCCCCTTGCTTCTCATCTATCGTTTTCCCCCTCCCTTCTTCGTTTCTCTCTCCCTTGTTCCTCCTCTGTTTTTTGTTGCCCGGGAACTTCCTCGCCTCGCCTCTCAGTTTGTGTTGTTGGGAACCAGGCTACAAATCCTTTTGCTCGGTGTGTTAGTCGTTGGACGGACGGTTGCTCGGGGTCCTTGGCAGGTCCGGTTGGCCAGTTGAGTTCGCCGGAAGCTTGGGACCTTTCTCAGTCTGTCGTTGTGGTGCCGGCGTGCTGAGTTGTGGTGCTGGTTCCGTCCGATGGGTTGTGACGTCTCCGGCTTGTTGTCCAGATCTGGTCGTGATCTCATCCTCGCACAGATCCGCAGCTCTTCCTCTCTATTTGGTGGCGGTGCTGACTGGAGTTAGTTGGGCTCTTTCTTGTGGGAGCCCTGGTGTGGTGGTTTTGGCCGGTCAGGTGTAGTTTGCTAGAACAAGGTCGTCGTCGAGCTGCAACGTTTCTAGATCCATTTTTCGGGATGGGCCGGCTTGTTTGGGCCTTGGCCGGGCCGACTTGTGGTTGGGTCGGGAGGGCCCTGGTCTAGGGGCGTGACTGGGCCTGGTCAAGGGAGAGGCTGGGCCGAGTAGAAGACCAGGAACTGAAGGAAAGTAACATACCACTTGAGAAAGTTTGAATCTGTTGCTCGCCATTTTCAAGGACAATGCACACTGCTAAAATTGTTGCTTTTGTCCTGAAGCTTCAATTTGAAGGCCCTCAAACTAAGCTCACTTCCATTTTTTATTTGGTATTTGAGGTCAAGAGGTTCCGATTTGGGTTGGGCTCGAGCCTGAGCGCTTTTGTTGGTTTGCTCGGTTGCCTGGTGTCTATTTTCAGGTCTGGTCGTGGTACGCGTTTCTTCATCTCCGGGTGTCGATCGTCATGGACCTGGAGACTCGTAGAGACTTTCGGGTTGGGCGTAGCTTCGGAGGTGCCTTTCTTAGAGCTGGTCGTGGGACACGTTTCTGCATCTTTTTGGAAGTGGATCGTTGTGGCTCTCGTCTAGGTGCTGCTGGTGGCTCGCTCTGTTGCCTAGCTTCTCATCTCAGGTCTGGTCGTGGGACGCGTTTCCTCATCCTCGGGTGTTGATCATCGTGGACCTGGTGGTTAGCCGAGGCTCACTGGTATTCCTCTTCTCCTGCTATAGTTTAATGTTCCACTCATTGTGCCATTATCGATATATGTTGGTTTTACTCTACTTCCTCCCACTTTGTTGGGTAGGTTTCGTCTGTTTCTGGGTGTTGGCCCATGACGAGTAGTTTGGCCTTAGTGTCATTAAGCAGTGTTCCTTCAATATTGATTTTAGTATAATGTGTTCTTGAGGGTAATTCCCTTTAGCAATGTCTCTGTCGTTTGTGGTGTTGGCCACCGACTTGTTTGTGGCCGTCCTCCAGTCTATGTGACGGATTGATGGTCCTAATGAGACAGGGTGTTCTTCTTACTATGGCAGTAGATTGGTTTATTTCAGTTTCGTTTGTGCTTAATGTTTGGAATTTCCTGATTTTGACCTATTCTTCCTTGTGTGCTTCATGGTTGCTTTATTCGGGTGTGAGTCTCCTTTTTTAGCCGTCTTTTTCTTTCCAGGGTCTGCGTACCCATTCTTTTCAGGGTCTGCGTACCCATTCACTTCTGGGTCTGCGTACCCCTTCACTTCAGGGTCTGCGTACCCTTTCTCTTCTTAGGTTTTCCCGGTGTGGGGTTTCAGGGTCTACGTACCCTTTCATTGCTTCATTCAGGGTCTGCGTACCCATTCATCTTCAGGGTCTGTGTACCCTTTCATCTTCAGGGTCTGCGTACCCATTCATCTTCAGGGTCTGTGTACCCATTCATAGCTACCAGGGTGGTAGTCGTTCATGTGGTTCTTTTTTGTTGGAGAGTCTGTAGCTAGACTCTCTTCTTGTACTCCTCTTCCTCCTTGAGAGGGGTTTAAATATGCTTTGCTGATCATAAAAAGTAGATATATAATGCTCCTACTAAAGTTAGGTATGCAATATACATTGTTTAGTACAAAACAAAGCCACTTGGAAAATTAAGATTTATGGATCCTACAACAATCACCACAACCCTTATATTGTTGCCCACTCTGAGGTCCACTTCTTCTTCTCCAAGCTTCTCCTACCTTCCATCCACTGCACATTAGTGCATATGTGAGATTCAACCTCGGTATCTAGTACACATGAATCTTTGGAAGTAGAGAGATGTAGCTCTATAAAGTTAATACCTGAGAAGGCGTAGTCCCACTGGCTTTTTCAGATCATTAAGGGATTTCCTGCAATACCGTTTCCAATGACTAGGCTACTGGCAATAGATGCATACATCTTATCCGCCTGAGCCTTCCTTGAGGACCCCCGATCCAAGGAGAGTTAGGAGCAATCAGGTGTCTCATCTTTCTATCCAAGTGCGTAGGGGACTTGCCTTTGCCCTTGCCACTATCACTTTCCTTTCTTGAAATTGGGTCCCTTTCTGAACATCATAATATCCTTAGATCCCAGATCCTTGATATTATTCCCAGTAGTTACAAATACTTCATGTAACTCTGATATGAAGTTGTCCATATCGTGCATGTCATAGAGTACGGTGAACTCAACATACGCACGAGGAAGGGAGCGCAGAACCCTATCTGTTGACATCCCTGATTCTATTTTAAGACCCAGTCCATTAAGATATTAAAGATGCCCCTTCAATTCAGGACATGAGGGATAGCCTTGTCAAGGACATACTCTTTCCGTTTATGTTTGAGGACTATCCTCAAATTTCTATACCAGTCCAGATAGTTTATCCCATTAAGCTTGACCCCATCAAGAATGGTTTTTAATGAAAATATATTGTTTACTTTTTCCATTTGATCTACAGGGTAGACAAATTTAATCAATATCATGAATAAATTTTCTGAACATCAAGTCTAAACACCAACCTATCAATTCTAAACCTTTAGAATCTTGAACAAAGATCCTTGATTCACCCGATTAAGCTGAACGAAGGCTCACCACTCAATCGAGCTATGTAGGAACTACCGCGTCCAATAACATCCAATGTGACTCTTGTCTAGGGTATGTACTTAAGTACACAACTTACCCTATCTGGTACCCTAGCTAAACCCTGGCAGAGAATCGTAGCCGGGTCCACCAAATTTCAACTATGGCCCGACATTATGTAGGTGCTCCACTAAGACGCACGACACCCACATATGTCTTCCAAACATACTACCCCTCTTTTTCATGGATGCTCTGCTAAGGCGCACGACACACATAGGACGGGGAAGTAGTAAGGTGTTGATAATTGGGAGGTATGGAACATGACCTGTTTTTACTTGTCTGGTTGTGTTTAAAAATTTAGGCACATCCTAGATGCGATGAGCACATCAACTACATTCCAAATGTAATGATGCCTACAATTACATCGAATGTAATTCTTCCTTCTAACTAGTCAACTACATCCAATGCAACGACAGTTCTAAGGGCTTACATAACAAGGATCAAAACTCCAATTTTATCTTTGCATGTGAGGTGATATGCTCTAGTAAATAAAGTTAAGCATGTAAATCTAATCATGAAGAACTAAACCAAACATAAAAGCGATAAATGTGCACATAATAACTCCGTAAACTATCTTCCACTCGCTTCTTGAGCTCCACCGACTCCAAGCTGATGCCGAGGCCCGAAAAGCCACCAGTTGATCTTTATCGCCCTTTCTTAGTTTTGAGAAAAATATTACAATGGAATACACGACTCGTAGCTCAGAGAATAATAAATATTACTATTAGGTGGTTCGACGACCACACTTCGAAATAATATTTACACGATAAGTCTAACGACTCGCAGGCTGTGAAAAGCGATAAATAATTAAATCAAGATCAGGGCTATTACGTGCACCATGAAAACATCACATCACACAACATGTGGTTTTCCGGTTTTATTTTATCACCAAGTTTTGAAAAAAAACTTAATGCTCGGTTTATCAAAGCCGTTCAAAATTGAAACTTTTGAACATTTGATCTTTGAGTTCTTAAAGACGGTTCCAAATTTTTCATGACTAACTAAATGGTTTGGCCTGGCAATTCGAACATCTGATGGTCATGCTCGGCCTAGCTCCGTCCAACGGAGACCCGTTCGGTCCCAAGTTCGATTCCCCGAGAGTCCCTCTCCCGAGACCCAAAAAATCAAAATTTTCCAAAATTTTCAGATTTGAATTAATTTTCAAAATCCCATTTTTCATGCATTAAACCCACAAGTAATAAACTATAACATGTTATGAAACAATTTATCAAAATAACATGCTAAAACCGAAACTACATGCGTAAAAACGAAATTTCTACTCCGTCTTGTGAATCCCAAAGGTAGCATGGATATGATACCACTGTTGGGTCTCGATGGAGAGTATGGACATAAAATCGCAGCGGAAAATAACTCGAGACCATGACAACCATGAAACAACTAACAAAGTTAGAGACACAAGACAAAACTCAACACATGTATTCATTACCCATTTGTTCAAGAACATCAAGAAAAGAAGATAACACCAAGGAAATGATGATTGGCTTGAGTCTCCAACACGCTTATATATCCACTCGAGAATCAAAGCCACATAGTTATTCTTATGAGGACTCAAGAATACCAAAAATGGAGGAAAACACCATCATGGCCGAACCCTGTGGGAGAGAAGAGGAGTTGTGTCTTGCAATTTTTGTCTTGTGTTTATTATGTTTGACAAGGATGACTTAAACAAGTAAATTCCATCAACATAATAAACTAATAGAATATGATAAGCATGGTGTGAATAAGACAAGTATGGTGTAGATTAGATGGGAGTTGGTGGTGAATCACCAACACCTTAATCTATTCTTTCTTAATTAGAACTTAATTAATTAGTTCCATGGCCTTTTGGTGGCATGGGCCGCCCATTGGCTTCGTGGGTGATGGCTCGTGGCCATTCCTGATGAGGTCCCGTGAGGCGCTCATCGTATGCACGCCTTCTATACCGGATATGTCCAATATTATCCGACACGATCAATTCCAAGACTCCAAGCCTTGTATCGATCCATGATGTCCTAAATACTTACGGTCACATGACCCAAAACCTAGTTTTGATCATGTCCTGAGACAACTTCCCTTTTGGCCTTTCTTCATAAATGTGTTAATGAAGTATATCCTCCAGTGTGAACCTTAGGTTTATGCATGTCGATAGATCAATATAAAATCCTATTTTACCTGATCCTACATAAGTGGAAACTAACGAGACTTTAGTATTGCGTAATAGTGCATAACAAATCGGTCGTCTATTTCACTATCTTTTTATTGCCGATATCCTGATTGAGATAAGGCATTTACCAGTCATCCTTATTATTCTCAATCATTGTTCCTTGATATGTGATATGACTAAATATATTATACCCAATATCGTGCATGACCATGCTATTCTTTCAATCACTCTTGATCAAGCGGCCGAGAACCGATATCTTTCCCATACCTTAGTACGAGGGATAAATCCCTTAGCCGTCTTTCGTGTCACTCATGCAGTCCGTTCCTAATCCAATCCTGGACGTTATGGAAACCCTGTCATAGGAAACGTTGGGCTCAAGTCAAACTCAGTCTTTTACTGCATAGTAATTAGAAAGACTCCTTGGTCTAAGGATACATGAAAAGCTACGACAATGAATATGTTCATGACTTGATCTATGGCACATATTCATGTCGGGTCGTCCAATATCATGTCCCACGTGATATGTATGATGAGAATCCGGAATCCAATTCTCATGACTAACAAATCGTAAGTCATAAAGAGCAATCTTTCATACTAGCCGCTTCAAGTGAAGCTTTGTCGACTAGGGACCCATCGAGTGTGATCTATCTCGATCTATGGTTCTATGTGCATGGTGGGCATAATTCATAACACACATTGATATATTACTCCAGCACATGTGTAATACATAAAACCGCTTTACTTTTATTGCTAACGATGATATATACATTTGAATGTTTATAATTGAACTACAGGCACTAAGACTAACACAAAGGGCTCTAGAAAATTTCCATCGAAGTAGAAGCCCAAACAATCCCAAAAGAAGACTACTTGGTTCCATTGTAATGAAATCAGTCATTGGATGAGGAATTCCAAGAAGTAACAAGAAGAGCTAAAATTAGGTCATGATGAACCCAACACACTTATTTTGCAAAACCTGGAGGATAGTCTTTCGTGGTATTTTAAATTTTCCTTCATCTCTAGGACATTGATCCCACGCTACTATCGGGTGACATTCTTTAATACATGAAGTTCTTAACTGTGTTATACCTTTTGGTTTTGGTTTTCTCTTGGCACATTTCCTTGAGTTGACCTGTCATGTCATATGCTTTCTTCCCATCCATCAATTTTTAAAGGGTTGGGTTCCATGCATCCTAACATAATGCACTCAACGTCCACATAGTCATGGGAAAGTTTCTTAAACATATTTTTGTCGGCTCTTGGCACGTTTGCCGATAGTTCTTAGGGGATAGAATCGTTAAGGACATATTCCTTACACTCATACCTAAAAACCATATTTTTTAGGTATAAAGTTAAGGACATATTTTTGTTTCTGGAATGTATAAAGTTTGATCCGTTGAACTTTTCCTAGTAAAAGTAAAGAAACCATAACGAAATAACACTACTACTGATATCGACTTGGCGGACGGATCATATCCGTCACCTAGGTTAACCTTGTTGGGTCTCGAGGTAGGGTTGGAGATGAACCAACTCGCTGCGGAAAATTAAGGAAAACCAAGAGACGATTAAAACCATGAAACAACTAACAAAGAATGGATTCACAAGAGAAAAATTCAGCACTATTTCTTACCAAAACAAGAACACCGGTTAACGAATGATTGGCTTGAGTCTCCAAGACGTCTATGTATCCACATGGGAATCAAAGCCACGTAGTTCTTCTCTTTGAGGACTCAAGAGCACAAAAATGGAGGTGAGAGCTTGCCAAACCCGAAATTGCAAGGGAAGGGGGAGAGAAGTTGTGTTTCCTATTCTTGTCATGTGTTTGTTATGTTGAAAAAAGATGACTTAAACATAACAAAACCCATACTTGTCCAACTAAAGACATGGGACAAGCATGGTGACAAGTAAGGTGTATATAGGACAAAGTATGGCAAGACAAGATTGGTTAGGTGGTGAATCACCAACACCTTAATCCTTGTCTTGCTTACTTAGTACTAATCAATCAAGACTTGATTAATTAGTTCCATGGGCCTTGGTTGCATGGGCCTTTCATGGGCCTCTTGGAACATGGCCCGTGGACATTTCCAACGAGGTACCGTGATTCGCTCATCGCCTCCAAGCCTTCCATACCGGAAATGTCCAACATTATCTGACGCGATCAATCCCAAAACTCCAAGCCTTGTCTCGATCCGTAAAGTCCTATTCACTTACGGGCACATGACCCAAAACCCTATTTTGGTCATGTCCCAAGACAACTCCCTTTTGGCCATTCTCCATAAATGTGTCACTGAGTTTCACCCTCCGGTGTGACCCTTAGGTTTATGCATGTGAATAGATCAACGTAAAATTCCATTTTACTTGATCCTATTTAAGTGGAGACTAACGAGACTTTAGTATTGCCTGACACTGCATAACGAATCGACCCTGTCGATTCTAACCTTTCTGTCGTCCCTGTCATTATCCTTTTATCTCCGATATCCTGATTGAGATAAGGCATAGAGCCGTCATCCTTATTATTCTCAATCACTGTTCGTTGATATGTGAGATGACTGAAGATATGATACCCAGTATCATGTGCATGGCCATGCTATTCTTTCAGTCACTCTCGATCAAGCGGTCGAGAACCGATATCTTTCTCATACCTTAGTATGAGGGATAAATCCCTTAGCTGTCTTTCGTGTCACTCATGTAGCCCGTCCCCAAGCCAATCCTGGCCGTTATGGAAGCCCTGTTACGGACAACGTTAGGCTCAGGTCAAACTCAGTTGTTGACTACATAGCGATCACAAAGACTCCTTGGTCTAAGGATACATGACAAGATACGACAATGAATATGTTCATGACTTGATCTATGGCACATATTCATGTCGGGTTGTCCAATATCATGTCCCATATGATATCTATGATCAGACTCCGGAATCCCATTCTAATGACTAACAGAACGTAAGCCATAAAGAGCCATCTTTCATCGCTTCTAGTAAAGCTTTGTTGACTAGGGACCCATCGAGTGTGATCTATCTCGATCTATGGTTCTATTCGCATGGTGGGCATAGATCAGAGCACACGTCGATATACATTTTAATTTTATTGCTAACGATGATATATACATTTGTACATTTAGGATTGAACTACGGGCACTAAGACTAACAATCTCCCACTTTCCCTAGTTCCAATCTAAACTCCAATATGTCCCCATCGACTTTATATGTCTAACATGTTTAGGCAGCGACACTGCCTTAGTCAAAGGGTTGGCTATGTTATCATCTGTTGCAATATAGGTTATCTTCACTTCACCTCAGTTCATTATTTCTCTGATTAGGTGGATACGCCGTAGTACATGTTTGGATTTTTTATGCGATCTGGGCTTTTAGCTGGCGCAATGGCCCTTGTGTTATCGCAAAATGGATTCACCGGGTTGGATGATTTTTTAATTACACCCACCCCTGCCGTGAATTACCAAATCCACATAGCCTCCTTAGCTGCCTCTGCAGCATCCATGTACTTGGCCTCTGTTGTAGATTCGGCAATGGTATATTTCTTTACGCTCTCCAAGCTCAAGCTCTATCATTCAACATAAACACATATCCTGAATGACTTCTAAAGTCATCTGGTTTTGTCTTGGAAAACTAGCGTCTACTTATCCTTCGACGACTAGTTCGGCATCATCTTTCCCCGGGTTAGACTGATGTCTACTGGTACAACATAAGGCTTACGAGGCAGCCGGTCTCATACATGTCATGGCATATATGATCGATCCTGCCCCCAGGCGCATAGGATTCTCATCATCCTTTTCAGCTCATCAGGTGTCTTATGAATCTGACTCTTGCTGAGATGAGTGCCATGACTAGTGGGTAAGAGTCTTTTCTTTGAATCGAGCATTAAGAACCTACTCAATGCCTTGTTCACTTAGGTTCCCTGACTTAAATCCAAGACCCTCTTGGTGTGATCTCTACATATCTTAATCCTTAAGATATAAGAAGCATCGCCTAAGTCCTTTATTGAAAATCACTTCCTCAACCAAGCTTTAGTCTCGTGCAAGGTTGGGATGTTGTTTTCAATGAGAACTAGTAAGGTAATCTTGCTCCCACTAGCCTTCTTATAAACGTAAGATTTATCCTCGTTCTTGATTAAGCCAAATCCAATTACAGCTTCATCAGAACAAAGGATCCAAATCCGAGAAGTTCGTTTCAATCCATAAATGGATTTCAACAACTTATAAATCTTTCCCTTATTCTTCGGATCGTCAAAACCTTTTGGCCAAGACATACAAACATACTGAGTCAAATTTTCATTTAGGAAAGCGGTTTTGACATCCACTTGCCATATCTCGTAATTATGATACGCAGTTATGTCAAGAAGAATTTGGATCGATTTTGACCATAGCCACTAGGGAGAAGGTTTCCTCATAGTCAATCCATTGGATATGCCTATAACCTTTCGCCACCAGTTGAGCTTTGTAGGTCAGAGGGTTGCCGTCCATGTCCATCTTCACCTTGAAGATCCATTTGCATCCAATGGTCCTCACACCATTGATGGGATCAACCGGTTCCCAGACTCGGCTGTCCGACATGAATTGCATTTCCTCCCTCATGGCTCCCAGCCATAACTCGGAGTCGGGCCCATCCACAACTTCCTGAAAGGTTGCTGGATCATCGTGATCCACCATGACTTCATTGTCACCTCCGGATACCATATCTTGGAGGTGGAATATTGATCCTTTCAAATTGCCTTGGACCTTCCGGAATTGTAACAAGAATTGGTTCTTACTCTACGACAATCTCTGGCTCCTTTCTACTGGGTTGTCAATTGGTTTAGAGAGATCTGTACTATCCTAAATTTCTTCGAGATGCACAGTCCTCCCAATGACGTCTTTGGAAACAAAACTTATTTTCCATAAAGACCCCACCCCAAGCGACGAACACCATGTTCTCACTGGGATTGTAGAAGTAGTATCCCCTTGTTGCTTTGGGATACCACACGAAGGTGCATACCTCAGATCTTGGTTCGAGCTTAGTCGAAACCAAATGTTTCACATAAGCCTCGCAACCACAAATCTTTAGGAAGGACAAAGCGGGCATCATCCCGTACCATTTTAAAAATGGTGTCCCTTCCACACCCTTCGTCGAAGCCCAATTCACTATGAATGCGGTCGTCTCTAGAGCATAACCCCTGAAAGAGATTGGGAGATCAGTCCAACTAATCATGGAACGGACCATTGTCTAACAATGTCCGATTTCTCCGTTTGGCTACACCTTTCAACTACAGTGTCCCAGGAGGAGTCCATTCCAAAAGAATCCCATTCTCTTTTAGATGATCTAATAACTTTGTGGTCAATTATTTTCCACCTCGATCCAATCGAAGTTCCTTAATACCTTTGTCGAGCTGGTTTTCTACTTTAGTCTTAAACTCTTTGAATTTATCAAAAGCTTCAGACTTATGTCTCACCGAATAGACATAACCATATTTACTGTAATCATCAGTAAATGTGATAAAGTAGCTAAAACCCCTCCTGACAAGTGAACTTATTGGTCTACACACATTCGAGTGTATCAACCCCAATAATTCACCCGCCCTTTCATCGCGATCGATAAAGGGCACTTTAGTCATTTTGCCCATCAAACAAACCTTGCACCTATCGATCGAATGGAATTCGAATGAACCTGAAAGTCTGCACTTCTGAAGTGCAGATAGGCGCTTCTTGTTTATGCGGCCCCAATGACAGTGCCATAACAGAGTTAGGTTTAAATCGTTTGATCTAAACCTCTTGGTATTAACGTAATATATAGAACTTAAGGCATTGTTACCCATATCTAATATGTACAATCCTCCAACCAAGTCAGTAATGGTATAAAACATATCATTGCATAGAACATTGAAAAATCAATTTCCAATATTAACATTATATCCTTCCTTGTCAAACACAGATACATATATAATATTCCTACTAAAAGTAGGTATGCAATATACATTATACAATACTAAGACAAGGCCACTAGGCAAAGCAAGACTCATGGATCCTACGACAATTGCCACAACTTTGAGGTCCACTTCGTGATTTCCAAACCTCTCCTACTTTCAGCCACCATATATTAGTGCATGTGTGAGATTCAGTCCTGGTATCTAATACCCATGAATCTTTGTAAGTAGAGAGATATAGCTCTATATAGTTAATACCGGATGAAGGCACGGTCACACCGCCCTTCTTTAGATCATCCAGGTTTCCTGATGAAGGCGCAGTCCTACTTCCCTTCTTCAGATCATCCAGGCTATTTGATGAAGGTGCAGTCCCACTGCCCTTCTTCAGATCAGTCGTAAACTTCCTGTAATCCCGGTTCCAATGACCAGGCTGTTGGCAGTAGAAGCAGACATTCTCAAGTATCTCATCTTTCCTGCCAAGTGCGCATGGGCCCCGCCCTTGCCACTTCCTATTCCCTTGTTGACCATTAGAATATCCTTGGATCCCAGATCCCTGATATATTCTTCTCAGCAGTTATTGACACTTCATGTAACTCTGATATGGTCTTAGAGACAGCCTTATCAAGGACATATTCTTTGCGTTCAGACTTGAGGTCTATCCTCAAAATTCTGTACCAGTCCAAATAGTTTATCCCATTTAGCCTGACCCTGTCAAGAATGGTTTTTAATGACAAACTATTAATGTTCGCTGAATTTTCCATTTGATCTACAACAGATAAAATTCAATCAGTAAACTGAATAAATTTTATGAAGATCAAGCTTAAACACCAACAATCGATTCTAAACCTTTAGAATCTGAAACCAAGATCCTTGATTCACTCGATTAAGTTGAACTAATGCTCACCACTTAATCGAGCTATGTAGGTAGGACTCCATCCAATCACATCCAATGTGACTCTTGGCTAGGGTATGCACTTATGTACACGGCTTACCCTATCTGTTACCCTAGCTCAACCTCAGGCTGAGAATCGTAGTCGGGTCCACCAATTTTCAACTATGGCCCGTCACTATGTAGGTGCTCCGCTATTGCGCACGACACCCACATATGTCGTCCAAACCTACTACCCCGCTTTCCAATGGATGCTCCGCTAATGCGCACGACACCCATAGGACGGGGAGGTAGTAAGGTGTTGATAATTGGGAGGTATCGGACATGACTCGTTTTTACTTGTCCGGTTGTGTTTAAAACTTTGACACATCCTAGATGCGATGAGCATATCAACTATATTCCAAATGCAATGATGCCTCAAATTACATCCAATGTAATTCTTCCTTCGAACCCGTCAACTACATCCAATGTAATGACGATTCTAAGGGCTCACACACAAGGATTAAAATTCCAATTTTATCTTTGCATGTGAGATGATATGCTCGGTAAATAAAGTTAAGCATGCAATTCTAAAACACATAGAATTAGTCATGCATAAACTAAACCAAGCATAAAGCGATAAATGTGCACATAATAGCCCCCCTAAACTAACTCCCACTAGCTTCTTGAGCTCCACCGACTCCAAGCCGATGCCAACACCCGAAAAGCCACCAAATGACCTTTTCGCCCTTTCTTCGTCTTGAGTAAAATATTACAATAATACACGACTCGCAGGTCGGGAATAAATAAATATTACAAACAAGTGGTTCGACGACCACACCTTGAAAGAATAATTACACGCTAACTCTAACGGCTCGCAGGCCGTGAAAAGCGATAAATAATTAAATCGAGCTCGGGGCTATTATGTACACCATGCCAACATCACATCACACATCGTGTTATCAAACAATCATGTTATCAAACATCATGTGATTTTCCGGTTTTATTTAATAGCCAAGTTTCGAAATTTTTTGATGCTCGGTTTATCGAAACCGTTCAAAAATGAAACTTTTGAACATTTGATCTTCGAGTTCGTCATGACGGTTCCAAACTCGTCAAAACTAAAAAAACGCTTTAGCCTTGGCATATACACTATCCAATGGTATTGCTTGTCCTAGCTCCGTCCAACGGAGCCCCGTTCGGTCCCGGTTTCGGCTCCCGAGAGTCCCGCTCCCTAGACCCGAAAAATAAACAAAAATTCAAAATTTCCAGATTTGAAATAATTTTCAAAAATTCATTTTACATGCATCAAATACATAAACAAGAATTTAAAACATGTTATCAAACAATTTAGCAAAACAACATGCCAAAAACGAAACTTTCAAGCAAAACCGAAACTTTGAACACCTTCTTGTGAATCCCGAAGGTAGCACGGCTCTGATACCACTGTTGGGTCTCGAGGTAGGGTTGGAGATGAACCAACTCGCAGCGGAAAATCAAGGAAAACCAAGAGACGATTAAAACCATGAAACCACTAACAAAGAATGGATTCACAAGAGAAAAATTCAGCACTATTTCTTACCAAAACAAGAACACCGGTTAACGAATGATTGGCTTGAGTCTCCAAGACGTCTACGTATCCACATGGGAATCAAAGCCACGTAGTTCTTCTCTTTGAGGACTCAAGAACACAAAAATGGAGGTGGGAGCTTGCCAAACCCGAAATTGCAAGGGAAGGGGGAGAGAAGTTGTGTTTCCTATTCTTGTCATGTGTTTGTTATGTTGAAAAAAGATGACTTAAACATAACAAAACTCATTCTTGTCCAACTAAAGACATGGGACAAGCATGGTGACAAGTAAGGTGTAAATAGGACAAAGTATGGCAAGACAAGATTGGTTAGGTGGTGAATCACCAACACCTTAATCCTTGTCTTGCTTACATAGTACTAATTAATCAAGACTTGATTAATTAGTTCCATGGGCCTTGGTTGCATGGGCCTTTCATGGGCCTTTTGGAACATGGCCCGTGGCCATTTCCAACGAGGTACCGTGATTCGCTCATCGCCTCCAAGCCTTCCATACCGGAAATGTCCAACATTATCCGACGCGATCAAAACCAAAACTCCAAGCCTTGTCTCGATCCGTAAAGTCCTATTCACTTACGGGCACATGACCCAAAACCCAGTTTTGGTCATGTCCCGAGACAACTCCCTTTTGGCCATTCTCCATAAATGTGTCACTGAGTTTCACCCTCCGGTGTGACCCTTAGGTTTATGCATGTGAATAGATCAACGTAAAATTTCATTTTACTTGATCCTATTTAAGTGGAGACTAACGAGACTTTAGTATTGCCTGACACTGTATAACGAATCGACCCTGTCGATTCTAACCTTTCTGTCGTCCCTGTCATTATCCTTTTATCTCCGATATCCTGATTGAGATAAGGCATAGAGCCGTCATCCTTATTATTCTCAATCACTGTTCGTTGATATGTGAGATGACTGAAGATATGATACCCAGTATCATGTGCATGGCCATGCTATTCTTTCAGTCACTCTCGATCAAGCGGCCGAGAACCGATATCTTTCTCATACCTTAGTATGAGGGATAAATCCCTTAGCCGTCTTTCGTGTCACTCATGTAGCCCGTTCCCAAGCCAATCCTGGCCGTTATGGAAGCCCTGTTACGGACAACGTTAGGCTCAGGTCCAACTCAGTTGTTGACTACATATCGATCACAAAGACTCCTTGGTCTAAGGATACATGACAAGATACGACAATGAATATGTTCATGACTTGATCTATGGCACATATTCATGTCGGGTCGTCCAATATCATGTCCCACATGATATCTATGATCAGACTCCGGAATCCCATTCCAATGACTAACAGAACGTAAGCCATAAAGAGCCTTAAACCTTACCCACATATCAGATCCGTCAGGCAAGTGTTGAACCTTACCCACAGATCAGATCCGTCAGGCAAGTGTTGAACCTTACCCACGGATCAGATCCGCCAGGCAAGTGTTGAACCTTACCTACAGATCTGATCCGTCAGCCAAGTCTTAAACCTTACCTACAGATCTGTTCCGTCAGCCAAGTCTTAAACCTTACCCACATATCAGATCCTTCAGCCAAGTCTTAAACCTTACCCATGGATCAGATCCGTCAGCCAAGTCTTAAACATTATCCAAAAATGTAAAAGATCGTATCCGTCAGCCAATTTTGTTGTGAAAAACAAAAAAATGTTTCAAATATCCTGCACCCAATCGTTCATTAAAATGTACCTATACCTGTGTTATTAAACCCAGAAAACAACATACACACATCTAACAGACATTTAGGGATATAAGTTCTAAGCAAGTTTATCATTTCACATATCCAAATAAATATTGTTCAGAGGAAAAAGGGAAGGACTGACTAAGGGGCTGATGGCGGAGTCACTGATGTCGGAGTCGTATACGGGTTGACGGAAGAAGTAATGATTGTGTGCTGCTGTGTGGATGCCCAAGAGTTAAACAATGCCCGAAACTGAGCTTGTTCCTCTGCTTGTGCAGCAAACCTGGCCTCGAGCTCTATGTGCTGCTCCTCCATCAAATGGCGTTGCTCCTCAAACTTTCGCGCGAACTCGGCCTCTTGATCAGTCATGCGAGTCTTCAGCTCTTCTAGCTTGTTGAACGCGCACTCGAGCACCCACTGCCTCCCACATCCCGTTATGTTGGGAGCTTCACCGCCTTCCCAATGCCGGATTGAAGTCCGCCCTTTTATTGTTTACCTGTTGTGATCTGGATGAAGGGGAGCTCTTCCTCCAGATTCAATGCATTGAAAACAGTAGGGGATGAACTCTCGCACTCCGTCACTTGTGACTGCGATAACTTTTCTCGGGCCTCCTCACAATTGCTTTGGCATGTGCCTGAGATACATAACATTAAATTTTATTTAGACTGTATACGATACATGATAGAAAAACCCACAATCGTATTCACTTACAACTGTAAAATGTAATAAATGTAATTAAAGCAATATATACCGCTCTTATCACGTTCTCCTCATTGCGGTCATTTTCCTTTGTGTACACCTCGACGTAGGCATCGCAACGTGGAAGTACGGAGGATTTCGCAAGACATCGTTTGGCCCGTTTTGCGAGTGGCATACTACCCCCGTGGTGAGCAGTCACGTGATGTGCTCGAGATGCCTTCCCATTGTCACTCAATGTCTACAATAAACGAAAATGTGTTAATTCACATTAATATAGATCCATATAGTACTTGGTTGGACGGTAATTAAACATTTATAATTAACACACTAATTCATTTCCTCGTCTAAAATCGTATCTCCAAATTCTAAACTAATTGATAGCTCATATATTCAGTTATATAATTTATCAAACACTAATTGATAACTCATATATTAATGTACATAATCTACCAAACACAATAATAAAGTGCTTACTTTGAAGTCTTCTGATTTGAAGTACTTGCAGAGCCAATGGAACTCTAACGGCGTGGGTATGTGTATCGCAGCATCGGGGTGCTCGGGGTCTTTGTACTTCTCCTCCATTTTGAGGACCCAAACATGTATATCATGCTTCCAATCACGGTAACGACTAGATACCCTTTCAATGATAAAATCAAGCAGTTTGTCAAAGTGCTTTCCGGATTTGAACATGTACAAAATCTGAATAAAGACAACACATTATTAAATGCATTAATAAAAGCGAAAATGTAATGTACTTACGCTGAGCTGGAAAAACATAACCTCCTTAGCACTTTCATCGACTTGATGAAATTGTGGCTGGTTCATGGGGATGTACGTCCGCAATATGGACCCAATCACCCAAACGGCATCCTCCCGTTCCAGCGTCCTTGTGAGATGTTTACCATCATGCCCCAAAATAAATTTTCCCCCGGGCGGGGCCATATCCTTGAGCCTACTGTGGAGGTTCTTGTTGGTCACCACACCTCTCTTCCCGGTCTTGTTCTTCGTTGAGGTTGAGGCCGACTCTCCATCGGCCAGTAGGGCCGCCACATCTTCATCGTCCTCCACTAGGTTGGGGAACGGATGCTCGGGACATTGGCATAGTTGGTGGTGGATGCTGCCTCACTACCACCGGGAAGGGGTCTCGCAATCTCGGAGGTGCCGCATTGCAGGTGCTTGAGCCGTTGTTGATTGGGTGGAGGCTTAGGTGGTGCCACCCGATTCTGAGAGTTCCTCATAGGGGCACTCAAGAAGTGGAGGCGGATGTAGAACTTTGTGTAATTTCTCTTTCCCATCCTGCGAACTCATTTCAAAATGCAGACAAAAAAACATTAATTTTAGCAAAATCAAGTAAAGTTTACTGACAATGATTGTCACATATTAACTTACTGAGCATAAAAGTACGATACCCCATAAAATTGAATCATCAAAAACACCATTCAAGTACGATACCCCATAATTTTAATTCTTCTCATCACTAATCTAATCATGCTATTTGTTATATTAGATCGATTAGCTAACATTCAAGGTCATCGATCAAAATGCATCACTATCCCTATAATGTTTAGGTAACATTACTTGATCATTATCCCTATAATATCCATTTACTTTATCCTATATCTCATGTGCAAGACATTGATAATTATTCGATCAAGCAACTATCATGCATGTTTACCATTTAATTTACTTGTGCATATTAACTTCTGAACCTAAAACCTCAACAAAACCACTCACATGTTCAAATCTCCAAACCTACCCCTAAACCTGAAACTAAGTACCGTCCTCACTTGTGCGTATTAACTTCTGAACCTAAAACCAACATATACTCTGTTGAATGAAAAATTCATGAATTCACCTCAATTGACAATCATATTTCTCGTCTCTCTTCTCTATTTCATCTGTCTTTTGACTCTATTCTCCTTTATCTACGATATCAATCCAATATCTACAATTATTAACCCTAAATTCTACATCATCTCTATAATTCCCCTTATACTAAATTAGCGCCATAACACACCCATTCCTCAACCAAAATACATGTACAATTACCCCAAACCAACCCCAAAACCCTAATTTTCGAATCCACCAAACCAACCCCAAAACCCCAAAATCAACATAGAGAACAATAAGGGAAGAGGTGAAAACGAACCTGTAGAGAGCGGAGATGGTCAGAGATGACAAGGCAATGGTCGGAGGCGAGTAGTGGTCGGAGACGAGGAGGCACGTGCGGTGAGGTTTGGAGATTTGGAGGCGAGCAGTGGTCGGAGGTCGAAGACGAGGAGGCACGGGCGGCGAGGTTTGGAGCTTTGGAGGCGAGCAGTGTTCGAAGACGAGGAGGCGAGCAGTGTTCGGAGACGAGGAGGCTCGGGCGGTGATTCGCGATTCGCGATTCAGAAGAGAGAGAAAGAGAGAGAAGAGAGAGAGGGTCGAAGAAGAAGAAACAGGAAATGAGGAAAGAGGAGGCCGAGTTTGGTTTTGACCTAATTTATGGGTTCTACCGACGGATACACGCATCTGTCGGCCAGGTTCAAAAATGAAAGCGTTTTGCTTCCAACACTTAGCGAATTTGGCGAAACTTTTAAGGCTGGCCGACGGATGCACGCATCTGTCGGCCAGCTTTAGTTGAGTTACTTTGACCGAGAAACGTCATCTTTCCCACTATCGTTTTATTGATAATTGAACGATATAAGTACTTAGCATGCCTCATATAAAATATAAGAGCATATAGTACTCTTAAATACCACATACATAAAATGAACGAGACAACGTCATACCTTATACTACCGTAGGAATAAATATGTTCATGGACATAGTGGAACTGACCATTTCAATCAATACGTATGTCGGTCTTTCGCATATTATATAATCAAGACCGCTCATCTCGTATGTACTATCCAAATTATTATCCGTATGTAAAAAAAACTTTCATCGAACGGTTAATTCATCTTGATCTTTATGGTCAACTAATTTAAAAAAATAGTCAACTTATTATACCCAAAGATACGTAGAACTTGGCTGACGGATACACATCCTCCATCCAAGTTTAGAACCTTAGCCACAGATACATTACATCCATGGGTAAATAATTTAGAAAATAGATTAATCGTAAAATATGATATCTGTAATTCTCTTTCACATCATACATATGTTGTTGTTGTTCTAAAACAATTAATGAACTATAGAATATACAAAAACATGTCAATTTGACGGGTTTATGCAAGAAATTCAAATCAAAACAGAGTATTTGCTCTCTGTTTTTGGACCTTGGATCCGTCGGCCAGGTTGTGTCCCTACCGACGGATGCGTGTATCCGTTGGCCATGTGTCCTGTCACAGTGAAAACAATATGTCTGCAAAACAGAACACCAGAACAACATGCCACCTGAAAACAGTGTATTTGTACAGTCAATCATTGCATTTGTTCCAAGTAGATATGTGGAGGCATACAACACGTTAGAACAAACTGTTTTACAATTACAATATTAGTACAATGCTTATATATATTTAATCACAGTCATTTCTTTCGTCATTGTTGTATCCATGATCTTCGCACTCTTCTTCACTATTCTCGTCGTTATCCTCAAC
This sequence comes from Erodium maritimum, assembly GCA_963921825.1. Classification (NCBI taxonomy): domain Eukaryota; kingdom Viridiplantae; phylum Streptophyta; class Magnoliopsida; order Geraniales; family Geraniaceae; genus Erodium; species Erodium maritimum. The sequence continues at coordinate 46,136,510 of OY997593.1, read as the reverse complement.
ATCATGTACCTCTTGGAGGACGCCATCAGAATTTGGGATCACATTTAGTTCCGCTACAACTAGTGCATTTTCAGGCTAGGTCTCTTGGTAAGGAGCCTCCACCTCATACGAAATGGATGGAAAAAGCTTTTCCGAGATGAATAGTTTTTTAGGGGCCACCTTGTTCACGATCTTATACCCTCCACCCATTTTCGGATCATCGATGTAGAATATCTGTTATGGACAATAAATAATTAGGAAACCATCCAACAATTATACGTAATATACAAATGATAAATTACCTGTTTGGCCATGGTTGCTAGGCAGAATGGATGACAAAAGTACCGTCGGAGAGAACTTAGTCTTAAATGACGAATATGATGGACAACAACATGTGGAGCTTGATTTGCATGCTGAGATGATGAGATTATTTAACAACATTCCAAGAGAGGCTTTGCCACGCAGGAGAGCGGTCGCAGCAACTCGGATGAGGTTAAGGGGCCTCATTAACGTAGAGGGAGAAAGGATTGCTGCTGCAAGAGCTACTGAAAGAAAAAGGATTGCTACTGAAAGAGATGCTAAAATAGCTGCTAAAATAGCTGCTAAAATAGCTAGGCTTGCTGCAAGAGCTAGGCGTGTTCATGCAAGGCTTGCTGCTTCCTCGGAGTCTCGTACATCTTATGGAGCCACCTCCCTGCGCGACCCGAAGCATGACGCAAGGGTGTACGTGCAGTGGCTAAAAGACAACTCGGAGAGCGAGTTCGAAGACTAGATGCCCTAACTAGAATATTAATGTGTTAGTATTTAACGGATGTGTTAAGGATGACTTTTGTTTGAATATCACTTTCTATGACTTTGTTTGAATGTTTTAACGGTTGTTTTAATTTTTGTTCAGTTTATTAATGAAGTGTTAATTGTTATGAATATTACTTCCGTATGCTTTGATTTAATTATTTGGGATTGGTTATAATTGTAATTTGTTCTTTGAGTCAGGATGGAACCAAACTTTCATTCTTGGCTCGAGCGTAGGTGGCGTCGCCGTGAAAATGGAGGAACAATAGTATCAATACCTGATCCACAAAGAACTAACGCTGCAACTGTCCCAGCGTTGTTGCAATAGTAGATCGACTAGTCAAGGACGGACATCAACGCTTCGACTATATTCGACGCCTGATGCGTGAGAAAGGTGGTGACCTTCCTCCACTCTCTGATGGTGTAGGCCCGCTACAAAGGCCTCCGTTATTGGACGAGGTTCAGGAGAATGACCTTGAAGCTATAGAGAAGCCTGTGTGGTTTATACGTTTTGTTGAATGGATGGAAGATTTGATAACGATGCAAGAGCGTGTTATCGGAAATCTGCTTGCTTCGTAACTCTATTATGCGTTTATGTATTTTGTTGTGGAAGTTTTGAGATGATTAATGGTTTGTTAAAACAATGTACTTTTGCAAAACACATTATCTATGAACTATTTTTGTGCTTATATTCCGATTGTTTCATGCAGGTTCATGTGTTATGTCGATATGTTAATCGGGATTAATATAAATGATTTCGTATATAGTTTGTACAGTGGTTCACTTTACTAACGGATACAAGTCACTTGGCTGACGGATGCAACATGCGTGGCTAAGATTTCTCACTTGGTTGACGGATGCAACATGCGTGGCTAAGGTTTTATCACTTGGCTGACGGATGCAACATGCGTGGCTAATGTTTTCTCGCTTGGGTGACGGATGCGACATGCGAGGATAAAGTTTTCTCACTTGGCTGACGGATGCAACATGCGTGGCTAAGGTTTTCTCACTTGGCTGACGGATACGAGTGACCTTATCCACGGATATTTTATCCGTCAGCCAAGTGACAACTTGGCTGACGGATGCGACATCCGTGGCCGAAGTTTTGTCACTTCGCTGACGGATTTCCCACTTGGCTGACGGATGCGACATCCGTGGCCAAAGTTTTGTCACTTCGCTGACGGATGTTTGTATCCATGGCTAAAGTACCAAAACTTTAATGACGGATTCATTTTATCCGTCAGCCAAGTGGTTTTCTGCAATAGTGTAAAGTTACCCCTGTTTTTAATGAGTAGAAGTTTTAAAAATGAATGTAAATTGCCTTAATTCCCGTTGTTGATTGATAAACTTATGCAAATCTTCCCCACGGAGTCATTGCATAGCAAATCTCCCTTATGCTGATTAAAGATCAAATACTGTTTAATATGGAGCACGTAAAGGGTGATAAGCTACTGCTTTTTCTTTTGAGCATATAAAACATGATTAGCTATTGCTTAATAGCAGCCAATATACACTAATTTATTTATGGTGCGCTCGTGATCACATCCTTTACACCATCAATTATTACTAAAGTTAAAAAACAAAAACAGCACTCATGTAATTAACTATACGTGCGCGTTTTTATTGGATAGATTCAAATACGAGCATGTACGTAAATTATTATTTTTGTCATAAAGTATCATACCTCTTAAATATATGTTTTAACAACATATAAATTTATATAATATACACTTGAATGTCCCGTAATCGAAGACATATGCTCACTCTTTTCTTTTTATTAAGCATAATACATTTCATTGACACACTTCTGGGAATTTAAAAATAAACATATACGAAATAAGAGGAAAAATCAAATAGAAATCACTACTTAACGTAAAAATTGTGTGAACCAATCCAAGGCATTCATTTTAAGAATAGATGGATGAGATGCAATTGATTTGTTGACTTGTTGACTGCAAAAAAAACACCACTTTTTAGTAAGGGGTAATGACTTTTTAGTAAAACCATCATATTTTTTTTTACCAATTCACTAATTTAATTTTTCCCGCTTCGTTTGAACTCCGATTGGCTTCAAACTTGCGCCATTAATTTTGTTTTTTCAAGGGCTTTCTATCAAGATCAGTCATGAATATATTTTGAAGCACGAAAAAAAAAATTATTTTCGGGGTTGATTTTTAAAAAAAAGTTAAGTCTGAGTAATTTTTATCAACATTATACACTGGGTTTATCAACACTATTACACTGGATTTATCAACACTATACACTGGATTTATCAACACTATACACTGGATTTATCACCTCATTTTCCAAAATCGAACATGATTTTTATCACATCATCACATGTTTTTTTATGAACACTAAGCACTAGTTTTATCAACACTAAACACTATGTTTATCATTCAATTACATGCGTTTTTTTCATCCCATCACATGTTTTTTTATCAACATTAAACTCTAGGTTATCACCTTTATTTCGAGGCTGATTTTAGAAAAAGTTAAGTCTGGGTAATTTTTATCAACATTATACACTGGATTTATCAACACTATACACTGAATTTATCAACACTATACACTGGATTTATCAACACTATACACTGGATTTATCACCTCATTTTCCAAAATCGAACATGATTTTTATCACATCATCACATGTTTTTTTATGAACACTAAGCACTAGTTTTATCAACACTAAACACTATGTTTATCATTCAATTACATGCGTTTTTATCATCCCATCACATGTTTTTTTTATCAACACTAAACTCTAGGTTATCACCTTTTATTTCGGGGCTGATTTTAGAAAAAGTTAAGTCTGGGTAATTTTTATCAACATTATACACTGGGTTTATCAACACTATACACTAGATTTCTCAACACTATACACTGGATTTATCAACACTATATACTGACTTATCACCTCATTTTCCAAAATCGAACATGATTTTTATCACATCATCACATGTTTTTTTATGAACACTAAGCACTAGTTTTATCAACACTAAACACTATGTTTATCATTCAATTACATGCGTTTTTATCATCCCATCACATGTTTTTTTATCAACACTAAACTCTAGGTTATCACCTTTATTTCGGGGCTGATTTTAGAAAAAGTTAAGTCTGGGTAATTTTTATCAACACTATACACTGAGTTTATCAACACTATACACTGAGTTTATCAATATTGAATACTAGTTTTATCACCTCATTTTTCAAAATCGAACATGATTTTTATCACATCATCACATGTTTTTTATGAACACTAAGCACTAGTTTTATCAACACTAAACACTATGTTTATTATTCAATTACATGTGTTTTTATCATCCCATCACATATTTTTTTATCAGCATTAAACTCTAGGTCATCACCCTTATTTCGGGGCTGATTTAAAAAAAAAATTAAGTCTGGGTAATTTTTATCAACACTATACATTGGGTTTATCAACACTGAACACTATTTTTATCACCTCATTTTCCAAAATCGAACATGATTTTTATCACATCATCACATGTTTTTTATGAACACTAAGCACTAGTTTTGTCAACACCAAACACTATGTTTATCATTAAATTACAGGTGTTTTTATCATCCTATCACATGTTTTTTTTATCAACACTAAACTCTAGGTTATCACCCTTATTTCGGGGTTGAATTTAAAAAAAAATTAAGTCTGGGAAATTTTTATCAACACTATACATTGGGTTTATCAACACTATACACTGGGTTTATCAACACTGAACACTAGTTTTATCACCTCATTTTCCAAAATCGAACATGATTTTTGTCACATCATCACATGTTTTTTATAAACACTAAGCACTAGTTTTGTCAACACCAAACACTATGTTTATCATTAAATTACAGGTGTTTTTATCATCCTATCACATGTTTTTTTTATCAACACTAAACTCTAGGTTATCACCCTTATTTCGGGGTTGAATTTAAAAAAAAATTAAGTCTGGGAAATTTTTATCAACACTATACATTGGGTTTATCAACACTATACACTGGGTTTATCAACACTGAACACTAGTTTTATCACCTCATTTTCCAAAATCGAACATGATTTTTGTCACATCATCACATGTTTTTTATAAACACTAAGCACTAGTTTTGTCAACACCAAACACTATGTTTATCATTAAATTACAGGTGTTTTTATCATCCTATCACATGTTTTTTTTATCAACACTAAACTCTAGGTTATCACCCTTATTTCGGGGTTGAATTTAAAAAAAATTAAGTCTGGGAAATTTTTATCAACACTATACATTGGGTTTATCAACACTATACACTGGGTTTATCAACACTGAACACTAGTTTTATCACCTCATTTTCCAAAATCGAACATGATTTTTGTCACATCATCACATGTTTTTTATGAACACTAAGCACTAGTTTTATCAACACTAAACACTATTTAGCACTAGTTTGATACCCCGATATAAAAAAATTATTAGTGAAGATTTATCAACACTAAACATTGTTTTTATCACCTCAATATAAATTTTTATTTTCGTGCTTCAAAATATATTCATGACTGATCTTGATTTAAAGCCCTTGGAAAAAGAAAAATATTGGCGCAAGTTTGAAGCTAATCGGAGTTGAAACGAAGCGGGAATGATTAAATTAATGAATTGTTGAACAAAAAAATGGACACTTGTCCACATGGCACCATGCTAATACAATTATGCCCTTGCTTGTGTGAGAAAGTAAGAAAGTGGCGTGAGTTTTTGTTGAATTGGGGTGATGATGTGACATTATGGTGAATGTTGGATCTAAAGGGTGTGTGGCTAGGATTGATTCACACAGTTTTTAGGATAAGAGGGGTTTCTATTAGATTTCTCCTCTACGGAATAAAAATATTGAATAAAAAAAATCTAAAAAAGGGTTAGACATAGTCTCAGATCTGATAAACCAGATCCGAGACGCTGACTCTGTAACAAGATCACTACTTTTAATCGCGGTTCTGTAGGCATTAGGGACTGATTCCCTATTCTCTCGATGGTTGGCGCAGTAATGGCAGAAAACTTCCTCCATCTCGATTTGAAGATGCTTGTGTTATTTTGACAATCGTTCAAAAAGTATATCAGAGGAAGGAGAAGGCTGGAGACCAGATAGTTTTCGTCCCCTAAGGGTCGGGGTGTAGCTCTTTTGGGACACCCGATGTGACCTAATGGGCTCATGGAGACTGCTTGGCGAGCCTTGCCTCCACCCTATCGGGGCCTTCTCCTCTCCAGAGGGAGCATTCCAGGGTCCTCATTCGCAGCTTAGAAGTGCTACAGTGGGAACCTAGTGGAGGATCGGTCAGGCTTCCTCTGAGAAGCGATACCGACGAGATGGTCTCGTTGCACGGGGCGGTCATTAGGGTTTGAGGCAGGAGATCCTTTGTTGCCGTGATCGGTTCACAAGAGTGGGGGTGGCGACAGATCGAGCCTGCGAGAAGGCGACGTCTGGTTGGTGAAACCACGATCCCTGTTGCACCAGACATGGTATGTTTGGATAGTAGTCACTACATCAAGGAGCCATGAGGGTCAATAGGAGCACCAGAGAGGATAGATGGAATTGTTTTATTGGTGGAGGTGACAGACATACCAAGATTGAGAGAGGAAGCCATAGAAGGCAGTGACTTTAAGCCATAAAAGGCGGCGAAAGAGAGAGCGACGACACATTACACTCTAGTTTTTTTTTTCCTAATGTAAGGTTTCATAATATATTCTCTACTTAGTTTGATGGGTGATGTTTTGCTGTTTTTGTTTTTGTTTTTTTAACTGAGTTATTTTTAATAGGCAGTGTAATACTATACACGTTTTTTTATTTATATAAATGTTATAAAGTGTTCATTAGATGTACTTAAATGTACATTTTTCTGTCATAAATTTTATTATTTTTTTACTAAAATGACAAAACTGCCATCTTAAGATTATAACCCAAATGATAAGGGAAATTTCATAAAATATGCCTCATAATGGTATAAATTTGTTTTCTATGCTAGTATAGTTCAAAATTTGAAAAATATGCTTTTCAATTAGTTTAGGACAATAATACCCTCATTTTAATTTAAACAAGACAATTCATATTTTATTAATTCATTTAAATCTATTTTCAAAATAAATATTCAGTTCTTAAATAAAATATTTTTTAAAATTTAAAATTTATTAAAATTATATTTTATTTTCTTAAAAATCAAATTATTTTGACAAATATTTTTAAAAAGATAATTCAATGATGATGTTTCAAACAAAAATATTATACTTCATTATTTTTCTTCCAGTTTTATTAATTATTAAATTCCTATTTAAATTTATATTTTTTAAATCGGATTATTTTGAAAAATATAATATAATTCAATTTTATAAACTTTTGAAAATTTATAATAAAATATATTTTATATAATTTTATTAGTAATTCGTAGTTTATTTTAAAATTTAATTTGAAAAATAAATTAAAAATTAAAATATTATTTTCATAATTAATAAAATATATTATAAGTTTAAGTATCTTTAAAAGTTATTTATCAACGTAATTTGTTTTTTATATAAAAATAAATTAAGATCTGATTTTAATAATTAATAATATAGAATTATATTTTTTTATATAAAAAATATTCTTTCCCTTTATATATTCGTATATTAGAAAAAAAATATTTTTTTAATATTAGTAATTATAAAAATCAGATTTGAATTTATTTTAAAAACAGAATACTCTGATAATAATTTTAGAAATATATTTAAATTTATAATATATTGTATTAATTGTGAAAATCAGATTTTAATTTATTTTTCAAATTATATTAAAATTAAAATATGAATGTAGTAATTCACAAAATTTATTTTTGTAAAAATACATTTTGTTCAATTTTATTAGTTACTACATTCATATTTTATTAATTATGAAAATCTGGTTTGAATTTAATTTTATAAAACTTAATTATCTTTCAAATTATATTTATCAAAATAATCCGATTTAAAAATTTATAAATTAAAATAACAATTTAATAATTAATAAAACCGAAAAAAATAATGAAGTATAATATTTTTTTTTGAAAAATTATCATTGAATTATATTTTTAAAAATATTTATCGAAATAATTTGATTTTTAAGAAAATAAAATACAATTGTAATAATTTATAAATTTTAAAAAATATTTTATTTAAAAACTGAATATTTATTTTGAAAATATATTTAAATGAATTAATAAACTATGAATTATCTTGTTTAAATTAGAATGAGTTTATTATTGTCCTAAAACAATTGAAAAGCATATTTTTCAAATTTTGAACTATACTAGCATAGAAAACAAATATATACCATTATGAGGCATATTTTATGAAATTTCCCAATGATAAACCTGATTTTCATAATTACGAAAATGTCATTATCTTGAAATATTCATTAAAAAATAAAACAAAATTACGTTCAAGAGTTCAAAAATTAAATATCCTTTTTGTTATTCATTTGTTATTTAGATTTGTAATTACCAATATAATAGCCCACCACTAGAGCTTAAGCCAATTCTGTCCCTAGTCTCATCGTCGGAGGGAAACCCAAATGTTGATTTTGGTGATGGAGTTTCCGGAGGAAGAGCTCAAGTTCGGGGTCTGAAATTGTGGGCTTCATCAAGATAAAGTGATGGCCGCCCACCAACCGCAACATCCGACACCGCAAGCTCACTGGAGTTCAAAAAGCTTGAGATGCAAGACCTACCCATATGCTTTTTTTTAGATCTGACCGGAGCGACTTCACGATGGGTCTAATGGTGGGGACTTCTCGTTCCCAGCTCTCCTCCTCCTACCACCACCCCTTCCTTCATATATCTTCATTGGGTCTTAGCTTTTTATGCGTCGAGAAAGCTTCGATTTCATGTCACGATTGTGTCTGTAATAATGAGAATTGTATACAAATGAATGATGCTTGAAAATGGAGTTACTGTCTGATATCAGGAACTACAGCAAGACAGTCCTGAATGGACCCTTTCCTCTATTTCAGCCACAATAAATTTAAAGACTACAACTACATGCTACAACTAATGATAAGATAAACTATGAAATACTATTGTTCTTCGACCCCTGTCCCTGTTGCTGAACCCTTCTATTTAGATGCTTGATCTGGCTGATTTGGGGAAAAAGCAAAATTCAAGAGAAAACGTTGCCGTTTCAATCCTTAGCCGAACCACTAAATGAAACGACCCATCTCGTCATCTTCTCTCTTCCTTTCAAAATGACGTTGTATCCTTCTTCTCCTTAATGTCATGAATTGATCATGACAAATCATCCCCCATAAATACTTTGAATATTTTTGTTGGGTAGCACAGCGTGTGTGACCAATATTTTAGGGTAAGAAAGATAGGTTTTAGAAGGGAAGACATTTAAAAAAAAAACAGATTTTGTAACAGAAAATATAATAGTGATTTTGTTGGATAGTTAGGTGGGACGTATGAACACTTTGAATATTAGTGTAGTCATTTGAAAAATGCGTATAGTATCATCCAACTTTTAAAAAAATAACCTTTTGTTTTCTTGTTCTGATATGGGTTTGAGGCCTACAAAGTGAAAAAGTTCTTTGTGCAAGTGCAGACATTTCTGGCAAGCCAAATCCCCTAAGCAACAATCAGACCCAACTTGTTCCAAATTTTGTCGCTGCTCTTGGTGCAAGTGATGATCAAGAAGTAAAAAAAATGGATTTAAGGTCGGCCGAAATAACCCATCAAATACCCTACCCAACGCATAAATCTTTCCTAAACCTAAAGTGCATCGAACTAGAAGTCATTGACAGTCCTCAAGTTTCCATACAAAAAATGGATATAAGCTCTATTGAAGAAGGATGTGGACACCCCTCGACTCTAAGAAACATATAGTCGGAATAGCACCATGACATTCCAACCATACAAATGCATATAATTTAGGAGGAATGCCAAGGAACGAGAGGATTAAGGACTAGTATTTAACAATGCCTTGAGGATCAAGTAATTGATACATCTTGTTTTCCATCTATCCCTTCTCATTGTAAGCCTAGAAAATTTATGTGTTGTTAAGAACGGCCTTAAGCTCTACCTTAGACCTTTTTCCCACTCTCGAAGACTCTTTCGAAAACTGATCTTGTACTTCGTATTCACCCCTTTTTTTATTATCTTCCAAGTGAATCAAACTCTGGAATATCTTCTTTAAATATTATTCCTTAATCACTACATCATGCCAAAACTTGATATTCAAACCCAATCATAACTTTTAGCGGATCACTTTATTCCCAAAGAAATGTCTGAACTAGAGGTGTGATACTAGAGACTGAATGTGAAGCAACCATGTTGCTTTGTCTAGGATTTTATTTTTTTCTTAAATCCCACTCATCCTCCTCCCTTCCGTGACTCACACACAACGCCTTCTTCAACAACAAGTATTTTTTCACAACGAAAATCAACCACTATTTAGTTGATAAGCATGAATTCATCTTTGAGAGGCTTCTAAGACCCAACCCATTATCGCTTTTGATTTGCACATTATCTTCTGTAATTCTGGATGTCACATAGGATGTTATGACTTTTTGTTTGACATCTTTCTTTCAAATAGAATAGAAAGTAAAACAAGAACAAGCAATCACACAATCACACACAAGATTAGTTACCTAGTTCAATGCAACATCACCTACATCTGGGGGCACTCTTATAGTGGAATGGTTTTCACTAGGATTCAATCAATAAACATATAAGTTTCGATCCTCCAGATCAAACCTATGCTATTATATAGAGTGCAAAACCTATCTCATGGCTCCCTTTGAATCAAAGCTCCTCACTCGATCCTACTATTCAAGCCCTTCAGTCTTGGATTAATTCGAGCCCTTTAGTGTCAGATTGATGCTAGTTCTGCAAGTGCGTGGAAAACCAGAGCCCACACACCAAAAGGAGATAACCCCCACACCGCACAAAGTAAGGATATCAAACAATGAAAAGAACCCCAAAGGAGACTCCAAGATTCCTCTACTCAACAAGCAAGAGGAAAAAGCAAAAAACCTTACATAAAAAAACACTCGACTTAAGATCCCCACCCAACCCAACCACCATCCCATACCACCCCTAGAAGCAATGAAAAGTTGAAACCAAGAGATTGCTTGCAGTTCAAGTTAACTCAGGGATGATAATCCTACCAGATCACAAAGAGCTAGAGGAGCTTGTATAGTAAAGTTGAGCTTAATGTGGAACTGAGGTTATCACTAGAGAAGCTCTCCAAGCATAGCAGGATCTAGGGGATGAAAGCCACATGTTTATAGAGAAGAAATTACCAGAATTTTTGAATTTTGCCCATTCCCAACTGTATGATTGATTTATGATCTTCTGAAATATCTCCTCAACACTTGCAGAGATAGTATTGAATACTTCATTGTTCCTAGCAAGCCATAACTTCCAACATACTATGTGAATTATTTTGATGCAACTCTTCCTGTGAATAATATTGACCAAGCTTGCTCAGGCTGTAAATAACTACTTGACTGAGTTAGGCACAACCCACACAAGTCCCCCCTAAGCCATAACCCTTTCCCATACTGACCAATCCCTTATACAATGTAGCATCCCATGAGGGCCATCTTCCAAATCTAGATTGCAAATGGAGCATGTAATTAGATGTAGGTTAAAAGGAAGGCCCCTTGAATCTAGGAAACATTTTGAGGGGATAGCATCCAAACATGATAGCCAGCAAAAAACTGCTATTTTAGGAGGGATATCAGGGACCGAAATTGCCTTTGTCCAGTCAACATTAATCAGATTAGCGGAGTTTTGATTATCTATGAGTGTATAGACCTTTTTGACTGAGAATCCTTTGAGTTTCTTCTTAAAAAAGGATTTTCAAGCCACAATGATTGTTCAGTAGAAAGTGAGGAGAAGGGGAGATCTAATAATATGATGTCTGAAGTAGAGGAAGCTTTGAATCTTTTGGAAAAATGAGCTGTTGCAGATTCCGTTATCTCACTTGGGGAGGAAAGTAGCATACCATTATCCCAAATCATAGTAATCCTTTTGTTTGTATCTCTGAAGTTAGCCAACCTGTGAAAACATTTAGATCCTTTATCCCCCTCATCAAACCATTTATTTCTAGCCTTTTGGCTCCATAATTTTGATAGTAATTTATAATTCTGGATCATGACTGCTTTGTAAGCTCCTCTAGCTGAGCATTCTGCAGGAGTCAAGGGTCTGCTCTCAACTAAAATATCCAAATCATCAATAGCTTTTGATAGGGAGGCTATATGGGTTTCTAAACATCCAAAAACCTGAGTGTTCCAAACTTTTAGATCAGCTTTGAGAAGCTTGAGCTTCATCTAGAGGACATACTAAGGTTGGTCTGAAATTGAGTAGGATTCCCAAAATATTTTGACAGCAAGGAAAAATCTAACATCTTCAGTCCATATATTCCATAATTTGAATGGCCTTGGGACCCAATTAACTACATCCTAATAGAGTATAAGAGGCCTATGATCTGAGATGGTTCTTAGGAGACAAGCCTGAATTAGAGAATTGAATTTAGCTAAGAACTCATGAGAGATCAGGAACCTGTTTATCCTTGATCATTTGGATTGGCTGCCAAACCATGTATATTTTCCTCCTTTTAGAGGGAGGTTGGTTAGTCCCAAATTGTGAATGAGATCTTGTAATAGCAACATATCAGTACCACTTCATCTTTAAGTAGCCCTTTCTTCAACTGCAGCGATGGCGGTAAAGTTTCCACCCAATAAAACTAGTACATTTGGATCTAGTCTAGTGATATAGTCTTGAATGAGCATCCAAAGATTTCTCCTGCCTGAAGTAGAGCTTGGAGCATAGAAACTAATGAAGGAGCAATGACTATTTAATTCAGTGATAGTCTCATACCAAAGTAAGGCACTAACAACTTTGATTGTATAATTTAAAGAAAAATCCTTTGTTTTCCATCATTTATATGATCAACATCCCAACCCCTTGATAATCAACATAATCTTAGAAAGTTTGAGGGCAAATCATTCAATTTGGACTCTTATAGCATTATGAAAGTTGGAGCTTGTCTGGCTACTATTAAGCTGAAACATCTCTTCTTCTGTTGAGAAGAGATCCCTCTCACATTCTATGAGAGGAATTTCATTTAGCTGATTAGAGAGAAAGAGGTTTGGTGGTTTGAGGCTCCACCAAATGCTTAGAGTTAGAATCTTTATCTAAATCGAGGAACTCATCTTCTGACCCTCCTTCTAATTCCATAGATTGATTTTTATAATCTTCCAAAGCTTCTAGTTGGTGAATAATAATGTGATCAGCTACGTTGGATTTTAATCCAATAGCTTTCCCAAAGTCCAGGCTTTTTTGGCTAAAGAATGCTTTTGAGGGAAATCACAGGAAATACCTAAATCCACAGTTGGTAGTAAATTGGTTTATGAAATAGAGATGTGCACTGCTTCCTTTAGTTTTGACCTTGTAGTATAAGCGTGAGGGGTTTTGGAACAAATAGATTTGTTGGATTTCTTTTTATTTTTTGCTTTGATATTGGAATTTGGAGAAGCTTTATCAGTTGTGAATCCAAGAAGATCAGAGACCTCAGAGACTTGTGCTTGAAGGAGATTTTGGTCAAACAGTTCTTCTTCTCGTTTCATAGCTGAGGGAGTAACAGCGGTTGTACTTTTACTACTAATAAAATCTAACCCTAAAGGGCTGCAAGTAACATTTGGAGAAGAACCAACATCCCTTGAAGTGTCAAGCCCATTTAATACAAGTATCTTTGGTATATCTGTTGATAGTAAGGGACCATCTTGAGCCTCTCCCCTCAATAAATGGACTTCAGAGATTATCTTTTCTTGATTTAGAATAATATTACTTGCTTCACGATGATCTGAATTAAATCCTTTGTCTAGAGGTCCTACAATCCTATTAACTGGATGATCATTTTTGCAAGCTGAGTGTAGGCTGTCAACATGGGAGTGGATTTACAAAGTTGGCGCCAAGGAAGCCAATTGACCTGAATTTTGAAATTCTGATATGATCTCCAAAGGAACAGGAACTGTAGCAATGGAGTTAGGAGCTAAAGTCCCAAAACCAGTATCAGGAAGAGGATTTGAATCCAAAGTAACAGGTACCACCAAAGAATTCAAATTAGTGTTGCCAAAGAGAGAGTTTGCAGTTTGTGAGCAATTAATGTCCGAGGTAGATGAGATTTTCTGAGGATCAATGAATGCAGGAGAAACATTCTCTGCAATACAGCATCTCCTGCCTTAAATGTGCCTTGAAGAGTTGAGTTTAAAATTGGCGGAGAAAAATCTGGTCTCTTCGCCTCTTGAGCAGGCCTCCCCTCTTCTTGATCATAGGAAACTAAAGGAGTATGATCTTCATCTTCTTCTGAAATGATTGTTCCTATTTCTTCAAAAATGGAATTTGCAGAGCCCTCAGCCTCATTCTTTTTTTCTTCAGATTGAGATGAGTGTGATAGAGTTTCCGACACAGAAGCCTCAGAAGAAAACAATGGAAAGGGTGGGAGAGAGGCTAAGTCTAATGAATAAACCCACACTTTGAAATCTTTCCTTCCTAGAGAGATTATAACCTGTCCAGAGATAGCATCTAACTTGAAAGAGTGAATAAGGACATAAGCAATATCAACATAAGTTCCTTTTGTAGACAATGGATGAGTAAAAAAAATAGTTCCAAAATCAGCAACTGAGGCTTGGAAGGTTTCCTCACACCAACCATGGAAAGGGACACCATGAATACCAAGCCACCTGAATTTACCACCCTTGAAGCAAAGATTTTCAAAACCTGGAGTAAAGGTTAACCAGTTCAGTAGCTACAAACCTTCATCTTTCATCAGTTGACTGTCAAAAGCTTCATCTGAGCAATGCACTAGAACAACTTTGTTACCAAGAGATTTCAGCTGGATCTCAAAGACATCATACAGGGAAATGTCTGATAATATCTTCAACACTAAGATTAAGATGTGAGATAGCCAAATGTGCATTTTTCAGTAAATTATCATTCTTGATCACAATAGAACCTTTATGGATAAAACCATCATAAGATAGAGATTGAAGAGTAGAATTTCTAGTTGATGTTGGATTTTTCTCCCAAGCTTTGGTTACAAAAAGCTTGAAACCTTCCACAAGTCTTCCATTGTAGTTAAATATTTCCTTTTCTCTATCATCCTCAGAATGAAAGTAGATAAAACCATACCTGTTTCCTTTTGAATTTGGCCTCAAGCTACCAAAGATTTTTTAAAACCAAGAGCCTTTCCAAAGATGTTCTCTAGCCATAGGGCATTGACCCGAGGAGGAATGTTACAAATGAAGGCTGCAAAGGACCTCTTTAGAGAAGAAGAGGACTGAACAGGCATCAAAGCCCCAATTTTCCTCTTTCTTTGGTCAATGCCAAATTTGCAGGACTCAAAACCAGGAGGTGGAAAGCCTATGAGGATGAATCTTCAGTTGTGGTTCTTTGCTGCTGTCTATGTTGGGCAGAAAGCACCAAATAATTGATCTTACCTCCATTTGATTATAGTAAGGATCTTTGAGCATCAGAGTTGATAGGGGCCAGGGGATGAACTTCAAACTCTTTATTTTTATTCACTTACAAAATAGTCCTTCAAACTCTCGATCTTGTAGGGGGGGATTGAGATCGTATCTAACCGTGATTCTGGGGGGATTAATATCACTTCTAACCGCAATTCCAGGGTGCTCGTTCGTGGCGAGGAAGATGAGGCCGACGTTGGTGGTGATGGTGGGTCACATGGGCTAACGAGTGGGCCTGTTTTGAAGATCATTTTGGATGGGCTTACTCCTGGGCTTAATCAATGCCTTGGATCAGATTCAGTTAAATCAATTGGGCCAATTGTCGGGCCTGGATCAGATTCAGCTTTAGATCCAGCTGATTCTGTTGACGTTTCCACGGGTTAGTCATCTCCCCTTGGAAGGATGTCCTTATACAGTCATCATGTGTGAGGCGTCCCCCTAAACATTTGACGGAGTTTTATGAACTTTAGTGTAAACCTAAGGTTTCTGATCGTGAAAGGTATATCCGCCCTGTCGATATTGGGAAACAAGTTGAGCAAGTGCGGTTCGGAAAAGCTCAGGTCGTAGCATCGTCACAGGGCATTGATGCATGGATGTCAATTCGTGAGTTGGCTGTCAAGAAGGATGCGATACCCGACGTTGACTTCGCGTGGCGAGGATTGACGGGTTTTTTTTCTTCTGTTTTTTCAGTTCCTTGGTTTTTATCTATTTTAAAAGGTTAGGCCTTTTGGCTCCCATTGCTGGAGCCCCTTTATAATCGTTGGTTCCCTCCCTGTTTTTTCTTGAAGCAGGGAATTCTTATTCCTCTTTGGAATTAGTCTTACTAATAATATTTCGAGCTTATAAAAAAAAGAATAGTCCTTGAGGTGGGAGCTTCTTTGTTATGTATCCTTGCTCCATTAGCTTTTATGAATCTTTGATTTTCCTGATATCTGTAACCTGCAACACCACCTGCAACACCTTCATGTAATCTACTCCTCTCATCATAATCTAGGGTTTGATCCGTGTCTGAAGCTACAGGCTGAAATACTAACATTTTATGACCATCTAGCCTTTTGGTTCAACCTCCCGGTGTGTATTGATGCATCATGTCTGAAGATGAAACTGAATGAAACCTTTTCTTCCTTCCTCGTTTCTTGATTTTTTTGTGGTATTGTAGCTGAAAATGATGTATGGCCAACCAATCGACCCTTAGAGTAATTTCGACTATGTTCTTGTACTGTAAGAGTAGCTCCTAATGTTTTGGATCCTTCCATGAATAGAGATCTTAAGCAGCAAGGCATCCAGGTGAAAATGTTGCTAGTTGCAGAGGAAAAGACGACTTGAGCCCGAGCTGCATAAAACCAGTTGAGGAAATGCAGAGATAAATCCGAGCTGTAGATAACACAGAAGAGGTGCCGCTACCAGAGATGAGATGTTGAAGCTAGGATGAGCCAAGGAAGATCCATGGTGAAGCCTGATGATGAAGATCCAAAGAACACCAAGAGCACACTGTAGAGGCTTCAAAATGTACTGTAGCTGTAACCTTTTTTTTTATTAGCGAATGCAAATTGAATATATCTTTTGAGGCAAAAGATACAAATAAACGATAGAACCCAATCTAGCTACAAATTGAGCAAAATCGCCACAAAAAAGAGACAACAGACAAATAAAAGAGTGCAAATGATCAAACAACCAAAAAGAAACAACCTTAAACCTAAGCTGCAGAAGTAAGAGCATGTGATTTAAGACCCAACGAAAGTAATTGAGCAGATATGGTGTGAAGATCAGCTGAAGAAGCCTTAGAGCCGCAAGGCTGTGATGAGATGGAGAAGTTGATGTTGAAAATGCTAAGATTAGAGGTCAAATAGATTGACAAATTGTCCAAAATTAAGCCCAGAGATGATGACTGTGAATGAAGTTGAACTTGAGGGTGTTGAGATTTTGCTTCTTGTTGCATGCCTGAAAGATGAATGTTGGAAAGAGGCTCCTTGATGCTTGGAGCTTGCAATCCTAGAGATGCCGAGATGCCAGAGTTCTGTTATGTTGATGTTGTTGTTGTAACATGATGAATGAAGAAAGGAGATGTCGTGTTGCCAGAGTTCCATCTCTGGACCGACTCAACCAGTGTAACTTCAGAAACAGGGTCAGGATAGGACCAGGACAAGCCCCCAGCTCCAAGCCCTCCACCACCAACCTCAACCCATAGGAACAGTATAGGAACCTAGCAATCAATCAACACCAGTTGCAACCCAAAAAAGGGGCCAGGACAAAACCAAACCAATCCCACCTAGAATCACCTAATCTCCACAAGTTCACTACCAAAAAATTCTTCAGACGAGCCAAGGGCCTACAAACCCCACAATGCCCAACACCAATTGTGAGGACTCGTCCTCACATGAGGACGAGAAACCGAAGACTAGATGGCAGGAAAAGAGAAAAGATTAAAGCGATAAAGGGAGAGAGGATAGTAAGAGCAGAGACACAGACAAACCAGGAAGGTTTTAGAGAATTCTTACTCTTCCAAGAGGCAAATGAGGAGGGGGAGCCGAGGACAATTCTAAAGCCTCCACTTCAGATGACCATCCAAACTGTTAGAACAGACGATGAATTGAGGCTCCTTGATGTTTGGAGCATGCCTTCCAAGTGAGTGTTTCTCTAAATGTTGTTGTTGTTGATGATGTAACAGGATGAATGTTGAAAGGAGATGCCATGTTGCAGAGTTACATCCTAGGACTCCAAACCGAAGAGCTCGGCCAAGGAGAGGAAGGATAAATGCCACATCACTGGAACAGTACCGGATCGCGACAATCCCCGGAGAGAAAGCCTCCCACGCACGAGCCAGTCCCGAAGCCACCTTGTGCCCTTTTTCCACATCGACCGACAAAACCAGAAACACAACAGCGATCCAACTAAGGAAGAAGCACTCATCGGTCCAAGACGATCCCAAAAGGGGAACCTGTGCCGGCCCAAAATGGAAAAAGCACCGGCTCAAATGGTCACCTAAAGGGGCCAAGGCCCAAACAGAACCTAGCCTCCCACGCACGAGCCAGTCCCGAAGCCACCTTGTGCCCTTTTTCCACATTGACCGACAAAACCAGAAACACAACAGCTATCCAACTAAGGAAGAAGCACTCATCGGTCCAAGACGATCCCAAAAGGGGAACCTGTGCCGGCCCAAAATGGAAAAAGCACCGGCTCAAATGGTCACCTAAAGTAGCCAAGGCCCAAACAGAACCACATCCCAGAGCACACACCCGAACCGCTTCCCGAACTCGGAACCCGAACCCGAGGCTGACCACAACCCGAACCAGAACCAAACAACACCAGCGACCCACCTCACCTAACCAACCCTACCCGAAATTGATCCCGACGAGGTCGGAGGAGAACCTAAGCGGCGCCGGAGAGCCACCTGAAGCAGATGACAACCGCGCTGATCTGAAATCCAGAAGCAGCTTCCCACATCTAGTTCTTCAAAAGCCCTGAGGATGGCATGAGTTCGTCCCAAAACCAAGCCTGCAACGACGGGGACGAGTGGGAGCCTCGGAACCACCTGAAATCAAAGAGAGTCGGCGTCGAACTGAACCACCGGAAGAGATCTCCCACACCTCGGCCCTCAGAAATCCAACAAGGTACCACCAAGACGAGCCGGACGGAGAGGCGAACACGAATGGAGCTCCGGCAAGGTTGAGATAGATCTGGTCAAACAAGAGCCAGATCTGGACCCCACGAGGGCTCTGAGAAGGCCGGAGGACTCGAGCTTCCTCGACCAACACTCATACGCAACAGAAGGGAAAACAAGAGGCAAAGAAAAGGGGAAGAAAGGGGGAATAGAGGGATAGTAAGGAGGACTCACCACCAGCCACAACCAGGCCGGAGCCGACGGGGGCAAGGGGCAGCGGCCAAGGCGAAGAGGGGCTAAGGTTTTGAGCGAGAAAAAACGGGAGAGAATTACTGTAGCTGTAGCTAGTTCTCTATACTGCCTCGTTTACAATAAATGTTGCTTTAAAACTAGGTCACGTTCTAGAATGAAAAGATTAACTTTTGATTTGTTGTGAATCTAGTGTCTTGTACATGGAAGCTAATTCAAGTATGCACCATCACAAATTTTTATAAACAAATCACAAAACAAATAGATATTTACATAAACTTTTGAGTTCATAAGAAACACATGAGTAAAGATATTCATGTGAATCAAAGTAATTCTGATACCATCAAATATACTTCACACCCTGTTACATTCATTAATGGTGATAGTTGTTGTGGTGGTAGCCCCGCCGTACACTAAGATCAGAAAAAAACACCCCCAACAGCTTTGTAAGGTGTTCGTAGAGTTAATGTTGATATTTCTTACAGTAAAGGACGATGAAGGAAGCAAATTGTGGCTAGTATTGTTGAGGGAGGACCTTTGGAACCTTGCTGTTCCAAATACATATATTAAGTTCTTCGATAGTTCCAAATCGACTTTGCTTCTCCTTTTTCTAAAAAACAAAAAAAATCCGCCTCTTCCTTCTTTCACTCCAATTGTTGTCCTCTACCTACCGTACCATGAACAGAGTTGTTTCTTTCAACGACTCATGCATGGTCGAATTAGTCGTCTGGTTAAAATACATGATGATCACATGAAATTGAATTTACGTTTTATGTTTGAAGTGTTTTATTCTCCAGATTAAATGCATTAAAAAAAAATCTCTTTTTATCATAGAAAGCTACTTTTTAAAAAAAAACATTTATTATTATTTTTTTGATCAACAAATGCAATTTTAAATTAAATCTCTCTCAAAGAAAAAGAGGAGTACAAACAAGAAAATCTAGCTACACACCCCAATAAAAACAGACCACCACAAATAAGACAACTTTTGAAGCTATACATAGGTATGCAGACCCTGAAGCAATAAAAAGGTACGCATACCCGAAAGTAATTAATGCTATGAATGGGTACGAAGACCCTAAAGCCCCATGCCAGGGAAGAACAATATCCACCAAGAATGGGTACGCAGACCCTGAAGCAATGAATAGGTACGCAGACCCAGAAGCTAAGAACGGGTACGCAGACTCTGAAACTGAGAATGGGCACGCAGACCCTGAAGCAATGAATGGGTACGCAGACCCTGAAGCTATGAATGGGTACGCAGACCCGTAAGCCAAGAATGGGCATGCAGACCCAGAAGCAATGAAAGGGTACGCAAACCCTGAAGCTAAAAACCGAAAAAAAGGTAAGAGGTCCTAACACACAGATTTTACGACCATGAAGCGCACAAAAAAGGAAAAGGTCTTTAACCCTGATTTACCATCCCTTAAGCACAAGCGATATTGATATACAACCAGAAAACGACCTAAGTAAGTATAGCACCTTGTCTCATTACTATCATCAACCAGTCACACGGACTAGGAGGCAAGCACTAACACATCGACGGTCAACACCGCAAGCGATAGAGACAGTCCCGATGAATAGTACTCACCAGAACATATAAACCCGTAAAACGAAAATGTAAGAAAATAACTGAAAGACACAAAGGCCTAAACCCTCACCGGCGGTCAACACCTTAAACCGGCGAGACCTAACCACAAAAGTGAAAGGAAGAAGATGCATATCAAACCGAAATCTATAAAGGGGCAATGCGAGGACACAAAACTTAAGCTGCGGAGAAGAATATAACAGCATAGGAACCACAATGAACCGCTAGACCCACGACGATCAACACCCGGGAGGATGAAGAAGCACGTCCCACGACCGGATCTGAAGCAAAACATCAGGTAAGCAGACGAACCACTAAAAGCAGGAAGAATAGCTCTGCAACGATCCCCACCCGGGAGGATGATGAAGTGCGTCCCACGACCAGAGCCGGACTAGAAACCTCCAATGATCCGAAAGATGTTCCACCATCGAGTCCGTGAGGGACGGATCAGACATTGAAGCTTGTACTCAGCCCTCCAAAACCTAATTTGGACAACACCGAGAAGGGACAAAAAGAAGGACCTGTATTTCTACCGAGTACGAGCTCAGACTTCTGAGCAAACCGTAGCATGTCAAATCTCCCAGAAATCAAAGTTGGAACTCGAGTTGAGAGACCCAAACCCGAACAAATTTGACGCCATAAGTAGCAGAGAAGCGCAACAACATACAAAGGCCGCACCAGATCGAATCTAAAAAAACAACATCGGCGAGGACCCAAAATCCGTCAACAGCCCCGAAAGATCACACCACTAAGGCACGGACTTCAAGAGCTAAACCACATCCAAGACCGAGAACCAAGTAAGAACCAGCCGAACCGGGTCTGTTGGGAAGCTCGACCCGAACCCGACCCGAACCAGTCAAACTCGCCAAACCGTCCGACCCGACGCGAACAGTGTAGCCCACCCGAAGACGTCAAGATCCGCGCCTAGCCCACACCAGCACCGGGCCCAAACCTACACCCGACCCACAACTGAACCCGACCCTCACCAACACCCTGCCCAACCCACCCCCCACCCTCACGAGCACCCTGCCCAACCCACCCCCGGCCCATCCCACCCCAGCCCAACCCACACCCGACCCAACCACCAAAACCAACCCTACCTTACATCTACAGAGATGGAGGAAGGCGGCTCCGGTAGGAGACGACCACCTCGGACGGGGACGGGAACGAGACGCGAGAAACATCCAAGACCACCACACGCCCTTCAAACGGAGAACCTCAGATCTGCCGAAGGAGGGTCATATCCTAAGCCCAACGAAGAAGACGAGCTCCGGCGAGCAAAATACCAGTAAGATCCAGACCCCAGCGGAGAAGCTGACTGCCACGAAGCAAGGAGCACCCCGACGGCGACGACGCCATGCTTCGATGAGAAGCTAAGCGAGGCCGGACCAAGCCCCAACCGACCAGACAGCACACCGGAGAAACAAAAAACAAAGAAAATAAGAAGGAAGGAAGGGAAAAACATAAGGAGGGGGATGGAAGGAGGCCATCGTCGGCAACAGCCCAGGCCGAAGCCCAAAGTTATCACCGACTAACAGGGGAGACGAGAAGAAGAAGGAGAGCAGTGGCTTGATAGGATTTTTTTAGAGCGTTTTTATTTTGGTTTAAAGTCTTGTGGCCCCCCAAAAAATACAGTTCTTATAGATAGCTACTTAAATATAAATAGGCAATAACATGTGAAGTAGTAAAAACCTTGTGTCGAGTGAAAGAGTAATTTGAAAATCTTTATATAATATAGTATTAAGTTTTATATGTCTCTATAATTCAAATTTTTTATGTTTTAACAAATATATATTCTTAAACAAAAATATCCTTATTATATTTAATTTAAAACCCTAAAATAAATTATATATGAGGTGATTTGAATTATAATTAGTCAAGACAAAATGTATATGAGAGAATTTTCCAAACAAAATATGGTACCCCTTTATTTTCTCGGAGGTCAGAAATTTCGCGTTATGAAACCCTAAATTTATCAGTTCAGGGAGAATGACACACGCTGGCATTCTGGGGGAGTATTCAGTCCGCCACAGTACCTCGGCGAAAATGGGTTCGCTCTACCTTAGCTTCCAGTCCAGATTTGTTATATCAGTGTCGATAGACGCTACCGCAACACACCCTTCTAAACGTCTCATCAAAGCAGTTCGGTGCCTTGAGCTAGTTCATTTTGTGTTTCGGCCCATTATTGTTAGATTTAGACTTTCAATACTTTATTTGTGGTGGTTGGTGGTTTTCCTATCAGTCACCACTTTGCATCTATAATACCAAATCGTTACTCAGTCAAAAAAAGTATTTCGGGTAGAAGGTTAAAGATAGACATACTGTTTTTTAATGTTTACTTTTTAAATAAAACAACACATACCACTATGAAAAATTCTTACTCAATTTACCGGATCTTTTATCTTCAGAGTGGTATATGTAAAGGATGCCCTCTTTCCCTTATACTATTTGCAATTATGGCCGAAGGTCTTCACCAATAAATTGAGCTCAGCACCAGCCTCATTTAGTTCAGTGGAGTTTCTTGTTAAGAAAATGGGCAAAAAATTCCTCATCTGCAATTTGCAGATGAAACTCTCATCATCATCAAAGCCAAGCATCTCAAATCAAGAATCTCAAACGCACTCTCCACACTTTTCCAGCTAGCACCAGGCCTCAAGATCAATTTTCAAAAATCTCAGTTTGTCCTTTTCAATCCTTGTTCTCTCTCCGAAGATCAAGTTTCCAGATTTTTTAGATGTGAAGTAACCTCTCTTTCTTTTCCATATCTAGGATTTCAACTTGGATCAGATCCTAGAAGATTCTCCTCTTGGAAGCCTATCATTAATTCTTTCAAAAGAAAACTCAGTTTTTGGCAAGCAAGACATCATTCCTTTGGAGGTAGGAAAACCTTAATTAAGTCTTCCTTATCCTCATTACCTCTTTACTAGGGATGTCAATGGGCCGAGTTTGGACCGGGTTTTGTGATATCCGTACCCGGCCCGATTTTCCTACTTGTGGCTCGAGCCCGTCCGGGACCCGATAGTGGCCCGTTAACTGCCCGGCCCGCTTGTGGCCTGACTGGGTTGGGTTTTACCCTACCCGCCCAATATAAGAGTTGTATTTTTTTTCCTTCTAGGACACCATAATTTTATTCCACTACTCAATTTATATTGATAAATCATGTATATATGATGCGTAAAAGTTTCATATATTTATATGAAACATATAACCTCATCATCTTGGATAAGTAAAACAAGAAACATCAAAACGGCTCCGGATTTGTGCAATGGACAACATCCTCATTATTATGAACCGATAAGTTAACCACTTGATCCTCATTCAAGGGTTCATTATTACTCACAACCACGGGAGTATAAATAGAATTGGATTGAGAATGCATATTCAATAAATTCAGAAATAAAGTAATCATACAACAAATAAATATTCATATATAGAAAAACAATAAAATATACGACTAACATAACATGTTTTATACGGTTTATTCATGTAATTATACTTTATATGTATAAAATACCATAATTTATACATATCTATGATTATATTCATGTAATTACGTATATATTATATAATATGTATAAGAACAAACATGTGTGACACGTAATTTAATTTACTCTTTCAACTACGTATAAAAGTAAGAAAATTAAACTTCTCTTTTATCTTCTCATATACAACTATATATAATACATATAACAACAAACCAGCGTATATATGTATATATATAAAGTAACTATAAACCTGTAAAAATTAACAAATAAATAGCCAATTGATTTTTCACTGTATATATAGGGTAGAAACATAAAAACTAACAAATAAATTTAGTTTTTTTTATTTAGTAACCTATTAGGCCGGGTCTGGGCTCGGTAGTACTAATCCCGAGCCCAACCCGAGCTCGATTAAAAGCCCGATCAAACTAACCCGTACCCGGCCCGTTTGTACAATGGGCCGGATATGACCCGATTTTTTCAGGCCGGGCAGGTCAGGTCCCCATTGGGCCTGGGTATTATTGCCATCCCTACCCTTTACCATATGTCTCTCTTTAAAGTGACAATTGGGGTCGTCAAAGAACTTGAAAAATGGCAGAAAAGATTTATTTGGAATGGAACTGTATCTAGGAAAGTCATGCATAAGATAAATTGGGAGACAGTTTGCAAGTCAAAGAAGAAAGATGGGCTTGGGATTAGAAATCTTCATATTATGAACTTGGTTCTCTTAGGAAAATGGTGATGGATGTTTGCTTTAGATGAGTCTTCTCTCTGGAAGAAGGACATTTGTTCAAAATTTGGTTGGAATAACTTAGATTGGAATCTCAACTCTCTCTAGTAAACCCCAAATTATAGTCTTTTTTCCAATATCCATGTTCTCTCTGTAGACTCAAGGTGTAATTCCTTATTTGGGCACTGTGGTATGAAATGGACCCTTGAAAATGGGATTAGAATTAGTTTTGGCATGATCATTGGATAGGAGAGACAACCCTCAAATTTTCATTCAGAAGACTATTTCTTCTCAACAACCAAAAGCTCTATAAAGTTGAACAATTTCGGTATGATGATCTGTGGTTTTTAAACTTTAGGAGGAATCTCATAGGCAGGTAGCTTGGAGATTTAAACTTCTTGTGTAAATTGCTGAACTTAGTCTCCATTTCTAACTCACATGCTTTATTCACTAAAAACAGAATTCTTACTTAGTCACCAAGACCTATAAGTTTCTTGCAGGTCAAGGTACCTTAGTTTTGGCATGAAAAAAATATCGTGGACTCCTTCTACCACCCACCCCCCCCCCCCCCCCCCCCCCCCCCGCTCCCCCAATCTCAACCTTTGTTTTTGCTTTGCTGTCATTAAGCCATCCCAACAAAATGTGTTCTTGAGAGCAAGGGTATTGAATTTTCACTGGATTAGATTCTATGCCCCTTCTACAGCAATGATCTGGAAGTCATGCCTCATTTACATATGTATTGCTTCAAATATTGGTCCATCTGTGTTATGTGCCTCACGAATGGATCTCGTTATGGGACCTTGGTAGGACTTCAAATCAAGGGTTCGTTGGAACGAATCCTTTCTCTTCTTCCTCCCAATTGTGTAGGGTTATGAGCTCGTTGTAAAGGGAATCCAAAGACCTTCGGAGAGACCAAAATATTCTTAAATTCAAGTCTGATTTATTTATAATACCTCTCTGGTATATATAGCCAGAGATGGTGCCTAAAACCCAATTCCTACATTAATTGCTACTTACCCAATAATTCTCAAATCCTAATACAACTTGACTAACAAGAAATAATAAAATGAAACTTATTAAAGTCCAAAACCCTAGATTCTTCCTAGTCTGGCCGGCCACCTCCTGAGCCGACTTCCCTATTCTCATCGGCAAGACTTCCTTGTTCTGATCGGCCACAACCCTAGCCGAACTTCTCTGGTATGTGAGCCCTTTGAACCGGCCTGTTGGGCCCATAACATCACTCCCCAATCCAAATAGCGCTTGACCTCAAGTGCAAATGAAGGATATGCTTCGATCATCCTATGAGTCAACTCCCAAGATGCCTCTGCAGGAGATTTGGTAGCCCAATGGATCAAGACTTCGGGTAGGCCTTCCCTTGTGCGGACGTCCAACACAGTAAGTGGGATGGGAGGGGCCATAAGTTCCTCCAACGGTGGCAGAAGTGGAACCATTGAAGCATCCCCCACAAAAGGTCGTAAGCAAGACACATGAAAAACCGGATGAATGCGGGAATTCGCCGGAAGAGCCGGCTTGTATGCCACCAAGCCAATTCGTTCTGTCACCTGAAAAGGACCATAATACTTTGGACTGAGCTTCCGCCCGCTGCGAGGGGCCAATGTTTTCTGCCGGTAAGGTTGCAGTTTAAGCAGAACCAAAGCACCCACTTCAAAGGAGACATCCTGATGGGCCCGATCATAACGATCCTTCATAGCTTGTTGAGCCCGCAAAAGCTGGAGCCGAAGGTCCTGCAATTTGTCATCCCTGTCACGCAGCTCCCGGTCCACTACTTCAACCCTTGTCGTCCATGGCGTGTAATCCAGCAAACAAGGAGGTTTTCCGACCATAAACTACCTCGAAAGGCGTAGAGCGGATTGCCGAATGGAAACTGGTGTTCTAGCAATACTCCGCCCAAGCTACCCAACAGGTCCAGTGCTTTGGATTGTCTACCAAGAAACATCAGAGGTACATTTGCAAGGTTTTGTTTACTGCCTATGTCTGACCATCGCTCTGGGGGTGATAGGCCGAGCTCATGTGTAAGGAGGACCCACTTAATTTGAATAACTCCCGCCAAAAGGTGCTAGCAAACGCTTTATATCTGTCACTCACGACGGTCTCCGGAATCCCGTGCAATCTGACCACAGTATCAAAGAAAACACGGGGCACAGAAGCTGCATTGTACGGGTGGCTGAGAGCCATAAAGTGGCCATACTTGGATAACCTGTCAACTACCACGAAAAGAACCGATTTCCCGCCGGAACAGGGCAATGCGTCCATAAAATCCATGCAAATATCAGCCCATACCTGAGAGGGTACCGGTAATGGTTGGAGGAGTCCTACCGGCCTTAGGGAGTCTGACTTGTTTCGCTGACAGACCTCACGCACAAATGCCTGCACCTGCGCTTTCATCCCCTGCCAATAGAAATCTGCAGCCACCCGGACCAGCGTCTTCTGGTATCCTTCATGGGATGTGTTGTGGACTACTGCTAGAATAGTAGGGATCAGGGCCGAGTCTATGCCCTCTGCTTAAAGAGAATTACCCCATTACGTATCTCCCAAAGCTCAGAGAGAGACCCGGGCTGGATATCCGCCACTTTCTACAGAATAGTTGGAGACGACTGGTGCTCGGCCACTAATTCGTCCCACAAATGGATTAATGGGGTGGACAGAGCCGCACAGAACCCGAGGTCCTCGTCACGCCTAGAGATGGTGTCTGCCACCACATTCTCGCGCCCCGCACGAAACTCAACCCGGAAGTCGAAACCCATCAGTTTGGACAACCGACGTTGCTGGTGAGATGTCGCCACCCTTTGATCTAGTAAGTACTTCAGGCTGTAATGGTCTATCCGAATTAGAAATTCCTGACCCCATAAGTACGGGCGCCAATGGCGAATAGCCTGAGCCAAGCCAATCAACTCTTTTTCGTAAGCCGCTAGCTTAGTGTACCTGGCAGCAAAAGTCCTGCTAAAAAAACAATAGGTTTGTTAGATTGATGGAGGACTGCACCAATGCCTGAATCACACGCATCGCAGTCCACAGTAAATTCCTGCTCGAAATCAGGCAGAGCTAACACAGGTGTGGTTGTCATGGCAGTTTTTAAGGCCTTGAAAGCTGTCTGCGCCTCAGGATCCCACCCAAACGAATTTTTCTTCAATAAACGAGTCAACGGAGCTGCCAAAATGCCATAATCTTTGACAAACTTCCGATAATAACCAGTGAGACCCAAAATACTACGCAGGGCTCGTGGCTTCATGGGCTGAGGCCAATCGGTCATGGCCAATATTTTCTCCGGGTCGGCTTGCACTCCTCGTCCCGAAATAATAAACCCTAAGTACGCCACTTGTTCCTGAGCAAATAAACACTTGCTACGCTTTAGAAAAAGGGAATTGGAGCGTAGTAGAGACAGAATTACCCGCAAGTGATGGAGGTGCTCAACATACGATGCATTATAGACCAATATATCGTTAAAAAAGACCAATACAAAGCGTCGCAAATACGAAGCAAAAGTGTCATTCATTAAGGCCTGAAATGTAGATGGGGCGTTCGTCAGACGAAATGGCATGACCAGGAACTCAAAGTGACCTTGATGGGTGCGAAAAGTCGTTTTGGGAACGTCATCCGGGTGCATTTTGACTTGGTGATAACCAGAGCGGAGGTCCAACTTGGAGAAGTAACACGCCGCATGCAGCTCATCAAACAGTTCATCGATCACTGGAATGGGAAATTTATCCTTGACCGTCTTCTCATTCAGGGCCCTATAATCCACGCACATGCACCGTGTTTTGTCTGCTTTTGGGACCAGTAAAACTGGAGAAGAAAAAAGGGGACTTACTGGGTCGAATGATCCCCTGCGCCAACATGTCTTTACACTGCTTCTCGATCTCATCCTTCTGGCGATGTGGGTAGCGGTAGGGGCGTACCACTACGGGGGCCGTGTCCAGCAATAGATGGATTCCATGGTCCGCTGACAGGGACGGTGGGAGGGCGGTAGGCTCGGCGAAGATGTCCAAGAATTCACTGAGTAGGCTTGTGCATTGATGCTCTTGTGAACGGCTCCCAGATAAGGTAGTCAAGATGGGCCTGTCATCTATGGGTTGCAAGCCACACAGAACTATTGGTCGGTTTGATAGGGC
This sequence comes from Erodium maritimum, assembly GCA_963921825.1. NCBI lineage: Eukaryota > Viridiplantae > Streptophyta > Magnoliopsida > Geraniales > Geraniaceae > Erodium > Erodium maritimum. The sequence continues at coordinate 46,107,451 of OY997593.1, read as the reverse complement.
AAACCGCATAGTCATTTGATCAAAATTCCAGAGAATATCCCCCAACGTGCGTAGTCAATTTACACCCAAAACTGCAGTGAATCCACACAATGGAAAAAAAAATCAAACTGAAAGATCTCTGAACCAACCTTCAATGGTGCTAGACGGCACACCCACGGACTAGAGACACTCTCGCCATACGCGACAAGGACGCGTAACCCCGACCGTGAATGGACCGACAATCCTACCCGGCGGGCGAAATACTCATCCACAAAGATGTGGGTAGAGCCTGAATCAATGAGTACCAATAAGGAGGCACCCTGTAGAGATCCCTTGACACGCATTGTTTGTGGTGCTATCGTTCCTGTCATGACGTGTAGGGATATAGAGGGAAGGTCTTTCGTGAGAGCCGCTCCTGGGTCGTCGTCCACATCTTCTATCAGCTCCAGCCAGAAAAGATTTTTGCACTTGTGCCCAAAGGCATATGGCTCCTCGCAATTGAAGCAAAGACCTTTGGCAATCCGGTCCCATTTTTCCTCTTTTGTGATTCGCTTAGCAAACGGCCTCGGCGACGGATTTGGTGGGCGCTGCCTACGTGGCATCAGAACATCTTCCTGATTCCTCCTCTCATAGAGCTTGGCTAGTCCAATAGCCGTCGTCAAATCTGGTGGCTGTTGGATGTCGACATCAATGGAGAATTTCAGCTGTAGGACACTTAGGAGCAAGGAGATTTCTTGGCTAATAGTCAAATCTGGGATCTCCACTGACAGGCATTCAAATTGAATGGCATACTCGTCTACCGAACCCTCATGTCGTAACTTGGTGAGCTCCCCCAATCGATTACCCGCCAGAATAGATCCAAAGCGGGAATTGCAATAATTTGAAGGAAGGCCAATTTAAGTTAGGAACATCCCTTTGGGTTTTCGTATACCATTATTGTGTCGCATCCTCCAAATGGAAAGCTGCCAATAAAACTTTTTCGTCTGCCTGAGTGTGTTGGTGGAGAAAAAACACTTCACACCTGTTCAACCATGCTGTCGGGTCGGACCGACCATCGAAACGAGGAAACTCGAGGCGAGTAATGTGAGGGACGATAGCTCCGTCCCCACCAGAGACGGCGGCGGACGGTGCTGGGACCGGCGGAGGTGTGCGCTGCCGGTGGCCAGCGGCTGCTCCTGCTGTGGAAGGGATAGGGCGCGTATCTGGACAACCAAATTCTGCACTTCTCGTCGATCAGCTTCACTTTTCAGTCGATCAGCTTCAATTTTCAGCTTATCAGCTTTATATTCGGCCATGAATGCCGTAAATTGCTGCTGAAACGATTGATCTTGGTCCATAACGTGTGGCTCTGATACCAATTTTTTATGCGCCTCACGAATGGATCTCGTTATGGGACCTTGGTAGGACTTCAAATCAAGGGTTCATTGGAACGAGTCCTTGCTCTTCTTCCTCCACATTGTGTAGGGTTATGAGCTCGTTGTAAAGGGAACTCAAAGACCTTCGGAGAGACCAAAATATTCTTAAATTCAAGTCTGATTCATTCATAATACCTCTCTGGTATATATAGCCAGAGAGGTTACCTAAAACCCAATTCCTACATTAATTGCTACTTACCCAATAATTCCCAAATCGTAACACAACTTAACTAACAAGAAATATTAAAAGGAAACTTATTAAAATCCAAAACCCTAGATGATTCCTATTCTGGCCGGCCACCTCCTTAGCCGACTTCCCTATTATGATCGGCCAAGACTGCCCTAATCTGATCAGCCACAACTCTAGCCGACCTTCTCTGGTATGTGAGCCCTTTGAACCGGCCTGTTGGGCTCATAACAATCTGATCTCTTATTTTCAAATGGTGGGGTTTCTCTTGGGTCAAGCCTGAATACCTCGACTCTCTTCTTAGTTCCGGGACATGCTTCTACTGCAAACATTCTAGGAACTTCTGGCAAGTCATCATCATGCTCACTCTTTGGTTTATACGGCTCTCAAGGAACGACTCATTTTTCAACAAAATTACTACTTCTCTAGAAGAGACTTTAATAAAAATCCTGAGCCACTAATTCTTAATTCTATGGAGCAAGTGTAAATCTGATACTCTCTTCAATTATCATAAGTGGATCTCTGACCCTTCTTCATGCAGGAAATCTAAGTCAATCATTCTCACCTTTTAACTTCTAAATGTTTAAGTCTATTTTCTTTCTTTAGATGTTTTGTTGTTTGTATCTCAATTTTCAGAGAATTCTAACAATTGACCCTGAATTTCTCTTCTTGTACCTCAGGGCTCATGTCTATTCATGTCTTTCAATGGTATGAATCTTATTCTGTAGCTGATAAAAAAAAATGCTACATATACATATTCTTAGGTTACTAACAAATAATCATTTCTCTGAAGGACAACTTTTTCTTTTCTGTAAGTAAAATAACATTTCTGTTATTAGACGTGACCTAACTAGAAGATTATTATAGCTTCTAGTTGCGGTCCATAATACGCTCTATTAGGGTTTCAGAACCTCTAGTCCAGACGATGGCTTCTCTATAGGGCCATTGTCGTTATTTTCGGCCTCCGTCCGGTACTGCTTCTCCGTTGATATGACGTCAATCCCCTTCATCCTGTCCTGTTCGTCCACTGCCCACGAGAGTTATCAATACCCAATCTCCGATTTCCCCATCTCACCCCCAACTATCATTACTACGATCACTCTGCCGTCGACATCACCCGTTCTTTTCCCAACTGTTTTTGTGGGGTTCTCGCCTGCTACTGCCTTTTCCTCGATTGATCTCAGCAGAAATTCTTTGAAGCCTCCACCGCCATCTCCACAGTCGCATCTGTCGCTGCTCTGAAACCACCTCTGAAGCCGCCTCTTCCGTCTCTGAAGCCGCCACTGGCACACCCCTCTCTCTGGCCTCCACCACCGCACTCTCCTCGACCCCTCTCTTTATTCCGGATCTGGCGAATCGAGTAAGTCGTTTTTATTTTATGTGGTTTTTTGCAGGATCAATGATGAAAGAAATTTAGTGCTCCAGGGACTCGTCCTGGGAGCGGTCCCTGAAAAGAGCTATGCCTCCCTTTGAAATCAATGATCGCAGGTTCGGTTTAATACAACGAATGGAGCATAAAAGCTACACCTTGAACAACAATCATTGGTTTTGTCATAATTTAGTTTTATTTTCAGTTCATCTTTATGCATCTGCCAACACCTGTTCTACAAGTTCATTTGTTTCAGAGTTTTTTGTAAAAAGGCATTTTGGGGCTTTATACAGTATAATAATGTTTTTATATTTCGTGATTAGAGATTTGCTCCTGATACATTTTTCTTGTAGTTGATATTGAATTTAATGAAATTGCACAGTTTATTCCAAAAAAAAAACTAGAAGGTTGTTTTAGAGTCCTTTAATTGGACATGTTAATAGGTAGGGTAGTGGGATTATAAAGACAAGTTGGATCAATGTCAAAGGCACATTGACACATCCCTTTGTGGGTGTCTTCTGCTTTATTGCTTTTTTCTACTTTGAATTTCTTTCTCTCCTTATCCTCGTGGTCAACAAAACGATGCACAAATTATTTTCCTATTCTCGTGTACGTGCCAATGTTAATTTTGCGTAATTAAGGGGAAAGGCAAAGTAAAATCTATCTATGATTCATGCTCTAAAACCTTGTGATCTTGCAGGTTCTTTTGCGTAGCAATGTCGTTACACACACTGCCTAGAATGGAGCTGCTTGGGAATTGGAATTTGCTAGAACTCCTAGAGGTAGAGCTGAAGCTGATTGGGACTCCCTCTCCTCTATACTCTTGAATCTAAGGCCTGGTACTCAGGAGGATGCTCTAGTTTGGCTTTGGGACCCAAAAGGCTTCACAGTTAGAAAACTGTATTCATTACTTGAGCAACAAGGCACCCAATATGCAGAAATCTCCAAATGGTCTAAACTCCTCTGGATCCCTGGTATTCCTCCAAAAATACTGCCTTTTCTTGGCTAGCTTGTCATGAAGCAATCCCCTCAAAATGCTTCCTTGAATCCAGAGGTATGCCCTTATCTTTAAATGAACTCCTTTGCCCTATCTGTCTTTGGGATCTTGAAGATGGCAGCCACATCCTCCTTCATTGTTATAAGGCCTGGCTTGTGTGGGGGATGGTTTCAAGGTGGTGGGGAACTGTCTTTAGCATTTCAGGATAAGTTAAGACTCTTCTTATTGCCTGACAACAGTTACAACCAAGAAAATTCCAAAAGAACTGGGTCCAACTCTTCCAACTAACCATCTGGAATGTATGGTTATCCAGAAATGCAAAAACTTTTAGGAATGAGAATTCATCTGCTGAGGTCATTTTCCAAAAGATACAACACCAGTCTTACTCATGGGAATGGTATTCATTTCAGAAAACAAAATATTACTTCTCCTTCAGCTCTTGGTGCTCCTCCCCAAAAACTTGCCTAGCTTGGAAGGTTTAAAGGCTCATGATACTGAGGATCTTCTCTGGTTTGGGGTTTGGGGGTCCTGGGGTGGTTTGGGGTGGTTTTGGGGAGTGCTGTGAGTGGTGAGGCTCTTTTACTGGGTTTGTTCTTCCTCTCTCCCTTTCTTTGAGTGTGGCTAGTTCTCTGTATAGGTTGGTGTGAGGGTAGCCCTTTCTAGGTGAATGTTTTTCTTTTTTCTCTTTTCCCTTGCAGGTCTCTCTTCTTGCAGCAGGTTCCTGTGTTCTGGTTGGTTTTGGCTCCCCTCAAGTCTCCAAGCAAGGATCATGATCAATAGCAATCCATCTCAGCTAATTGCCTCAAAGCAAGGATCAATATCAAATCCATCTCTGCTCTCTCCCAAAAAAGGAACATACTCAACTTCAGCACTGCATCCCTCCTCTGCATCTGCTCATCTGCTCATCTGCTCATCATATTCACAGTTACAAGCTCACAGCTAAAACAACACCCTCAACCAAGTACCCCAATCCATCTCATTTGCAGCAACATCCAAGCCGCATTAGCATCTCAAATCCTCTGCACAACTCACAGGCAATACAATATTAACTCACAGGAATTACAATCAATAGGAACATCAGCTATCACCGGTGCAATTTCAAGCAGCACACTCCAAGCAACATTGGCAATGGCCTTGGCTTAGTTAACTTTGCACTTTTTTTTATCAGCAAAGCAATATTATAAATCTCCACCCTTTCAAAGGTTGAAAGGAAGGGACAAGTTTCTCTAGCTACAGAGAATACAAAAAGGGACCATAGTGAACACAATACAAAAGGGTAGTAGAATGCAATGAAAATTAGAACAGTTGTAGTAGAAGGATGTGTTGCAAATCTCGGATTGAGGGCCAAATGATGGTGTTGGATGATAACTGATGAAGATCTGAACCGATGAAGTGCAACCAGAACAGACAGATGAGATTCAAAATGGAGACAGTAAATGTCCAAAATGCTTGTGAACCAAGTTAGGAGTTGAGTAGTGCAGCTGATCTTGAGAAGCTTTTGAGCCTTTAGAACCAAGTTAGGAGTTTAGTAGTGCAGCTGATCTTGAGAAGCTTTTGAGCCTTTAGTATCACCTGTGCTGAAGGATGAAAAATGAAGACTTGTGTGGATATGCAAACCAAGCTGAGAACATGAGCCAACCACTGAAAAGATGCAGCAACCAAAGGCCAAATGAAGAGATCCACTCTGAAGATATGAACATGCCTATGAAGAAGAGGGATCTGCAGAATAAAGAAAACAAAACCAGCAAACCAGAAAGAAAAAGGACCACTAGCCTAAAACTCTACCCTCACTCAGAAAAAAAAAGGGAAAAACACCTAAGAACTACCACACACAAGAGACAACCAAGGAACACAGCCCACCTCACAAACAAACCTAAAGCCAGTCCTCAACACTCCACCCAAACCACCCAAAACCCTGCCCCAACCCAAACCCCACTGCCATCAGTTTGAAAGAGCCAGACACTGAAGAGGTGAATTTAGCCAAGCTTCAAAAGAGTAGTGATGAGAAACATTGAAGGTTGACCATTCCCAAGAATAAATTGTACTTTGAATTTTTGCAAGAACTACCTTTGAAGAGGCTTCCACATTGTTGAAAACTCTATCATTTCTTGCTAGCCAAATGGACCAGCAAGAGAGTTTTAGCAGATTTCCCCAAACTCTTCTGAGAGTTGGTTTGAGCAAATAAAACCAGGAGCAGAAGAGAGACTGCAGAGTACCAGGTACAGCCCAATAAACCCCCCACCATGATAAAATAGAGCTCCAAACTTCCCAAGCCAGAGTGCAGTGTATGATAATGTGAGCAGCATCTTCAAAATCCCATAGACAGGAGGGGCAGATTAGTTGCTCCAGAGAAAAATCCATACCTCTTGAATCTAAAAAACATCTTGATGGAATTGCATCCAAATTCATTTAGTCCATGCTTTGGGGGGTTTTCACATTCATACCCTCTTGTTTCGTTCACGGGGTCTTTTTTTGTGTGCTTGTATGTAGCTAGACAACGCCCTTGTACTCCTTTTTTACCTCCAAAAAAATTTTAATCTAAAATTCGCTTTGCTGATAAAAAAAACATATAAAATGAGAAATTAAGTTTTCGACATTAATAAGTAATTGGAATTCATGACAAAGAGGATTGTGTAATTAATTAACATGAACGGGTGGGTTGTTGGAGTCCAGAAGAGTGTCTTCGTGTTTGCCTAACACAAGTGACCCACCATCATCATGTACACAACAAAAGAGATAGCGAAGGCGAGCTTTGAAAAACATGCATTAATATTGTTCATTTAGACAACCTTTTTTCTTTTCTTTTGTTGGCTTTGAACAAATAAGCATAATTATAACACTACTAAAGCTATAGCTAGCGTGTTGCAAGGAAGCTGCATATCTCCAAACCTATTCCTATTATGACAGGAGGAAACACATACCACACTGGTAACTTACTGGTTGGTCGGATTGACTTCCAACAAAAATGGGAGGCAAGAGCGCGTCTCACCAAAGACAAAATCATGTAGTAGGACAGTAACAAATGAGTGGTAGTAAAGTATAAGTTCGATCCAAGTAGAATGCCCGATGTCCGGTGTAACTGTCTTTTTTTTTATCAGCAAAACACATATATTAAAAACTTATCACAACCAACAACAAGGGCCACAAAATACGAAAATATTGAAAGAGATTTTCCTCTTAAGGAAACCAAAACCCTAGCCGCCTAAACAGTAACCCCCCTTTTTTTCTTCTTCTGCTCTTCATGGGCGGCGTTGTTGGCTTCTGCCACTGATGTCGCCGGTGGTGTAGTCTCTCCTTCTTCATCTTCTTCTTTTGTCTGTTCCGTTCTTCTCCTCGGGGCGCTCCACCCAGATGCCTCTCATTATCAGTAGGATCAGATTTGATAGTGGGTGTGGAGTCCTGCTTGTTTTGAAAACTCGCTTGGTCAAGGCATTGTTGTGTTTCAGACTTGTTTGTTGTTCTAGATTCTTTGCATTTTACTTCTAGTAGGAGGATTTATGGAAAAGACCTTCTACCAATATGTATTTTGAGGGGTAGCCTCCGTCTTTTGTAATTTTTTACTTTCCCTTCGTTTGACCTAAAAAACGCGGAAAGGACAAAAATACCCTCGGGTCTGACTCTTCAATTCCCTCCATTTCTCCCCCTCTCGCTCACTTCATTCAATCTCATCAAACTACTCTCTCTCTCCTCGCATTATCTCTCTCTCTCTCTCTCTCTTTCTCTCTGCAAATTCAAGCAATCGTCGGCTATTTCTCCATCGCGACTAAGTTCCACGGCAACTACTTCCAACTAGATACGATTTAATTGCACTGTAAGTAAGATGTAGGGTAGATTTAGTAAATGAAAACCCCATGGGAGTAGAAATCGACGGTGCTGGGTTGCCCAATCGACGACGTTTGGTGAGGTAAACGCTGTGGTTTTAGGGCCTTTGCCGGGGAAGGATCATAGTCCCCCGCACGGAGTAGAAATAAGCCCGCACGACTGGTGTTGACCCTTGGAAAAGAAGGTAAGGGTTTCGTTGTGGATCAGATGCCCGCGAGGTGAGTTGGAACTCCCGCACAAGGGGTCGTGTGCTGGAAATGACGGCGTTTCCTAAACCTTGGTGAACCCGCACGAGGGCTGAGATATGGTGGTCGCGCGGAGGGTTTATCTCCCGCACAGGGCATCGGAAACGACGGCGTTTTGGGTTGTCGCGAAAACGCGGATCACCCACACGGGGTGGAAGCTGTGAGGCCCGCGCGGCAAGGTACACCTCCCGCAGGGGGCCTTAGAAACGACGACGTTTTGGGATGTCAAGCGCACGGGGGCTAAGAAACGACGGCGTTTTGGGCTGTCGAGAACACGCGGGCCACCCGCACGAGGTGGAAGCTCTGGGGCCCGCGCGACGATATTGAACCTCCCGCGCGGGGCCTAAGAAACGACGACTTTTTGGGCTATCGAGAACACGCTGGTCATCCGCACGGGGTTGAGACTGTGTGGCCCGTGCGGCGAGGTTAACTTCTCGCGCGGGGCCAAAGACACGATGGTTATTGGGCTCTCGAGACCACGTAGGTCACTCGCGCGGGAAACGACAGTGTTTTGGACTTTCGAGGACACGCAGCTTACTCGCGCGGTGTGGCCGCGCGGCGAGGTTGACCTCCCGCACGGGGCTTGATGCTCGAAATATGGCGCCTCTGTCCAACCGTGCGACTAGGTATCCTTGCCGCGCGGGAGGTTCACTGATTCTTTATGTTGATATTTGCATTACTGTACATTATTTCATTTAATAATTAATTGTAGTATTACTTGTATAGACAATGGCAGCTAGTACTTCTCGTTTTGTTCCAAGTGCAACTCCCTCGGAACCACCTCAGGTGTATCCACGATCGGAAACTGAACTAACAGAAGCTCAGTTCTTCAACTGTCGGATCAGTCAGAGGTGCAACTACAGAATGCTGGAATCAAATGTGAAAGACTTGAAAGGTGAAAGGTCCACAATTCAACTACTGGAAGATGGTCCATTCGGGATGTTCACTAAGTTCCAGAAAAAGTTTATGCACGCCAACAACCTTGCGTGGGCCCTCATCCTTAGGAGCACGGAGATTGCAAGATCATCCGAGATGTGGTTTGTGTTCAAAGGGAGACCGATCAGGTTGTCCCTTAAGGACTTTACGCTCATCACTGGGTTGAATTGCAGTAAAACCAACCTTGGAGATGAAGTGTTCCAAAAACAATTCAAGTCCACAGTGTTGAAGGACAAACATTTTAAAGAAGTCGGGCGAGTGTCGACTGAGATGTTTGAGGCAAAGTTGAACGAACTTGTGAGGCATCGGCTTCTTCGACGAAATAAGGCAGCCTCAGATCAAGGCATCTGCAAACTTGCTGAACTTCTGTTCGTCTCAGATGCATTGTTGCCGAATGGAAAAAGTGATAAAATGGTCTAGGATAGTTGGATGGGGTTAGTGGATGACCTTGATATGTTCAACAGTTACCCATGGGGGTATGTCGCCTTCGAATGGCTGAGGAAGGATTGCATTCGAGGCTTGAAGGCCAAGTATGATTTGTTAGCCACATCAAAAGTTGCAAAGTGGACCTTTTGCGGTTTTCTCCCCGTGTTAACGGTACACACAATAGTAATGATAATATTATTATCCGCACATGAATATATAATTTAATGATGGGTTTATAAATGACTATATACGTTACACAAATATTGGCGTTCGAGTGTATGCCTGAAGTCGCAAAATTGTGGGGGTTCATGGATGAAGAGTACACGGCGGAGCGGCCACGATTCTTCAAATGGTGCACGAAGTGGTCCAAGCCGCCGCCTCCAGATGAGGTCACAAAAGCACTTGCAAAAGTTGAGGTAATAAAATGTTAATTTGGTATTCTTATTTAGTTAAGTTTGAAGTAGCTCGGCCACAACATTGTAGTGTAATAGTTATGTCCATGCAGGTGCAGGTGACCAAAAGTGTTCTCGTACCAACTGCACGGGAGATGGAACTCTCGTGGATGTAGAATATTGGAGTCATACCAGAAGAACATCAGAATTCCGATATTGATCGTATGGCTACATTTTTGGAGAGTGGAGGATCCATTCATTGGGATGATGAGGATGTGCATCCGGAACCTGCAGCTCATCCGCTTCCTGAAGAGCCAACTGGAGGAGTAGAATTGGGTGAGGGCTCTCGACCGCTGGTTGAGGAGACACCCGGAAGAGAAGAACTAAGGGTTGACCTCGTACGGGAAGATGTGAGAGAGCCCGCACCGGTGGATCATTCTGTTGTCGTGGAAGAAATCCGAGTTGTTATAGCTGAAATGGGAGAGATGCGGACATGGGCTCAGGGAAAATTTACAGAGTTAGAGACTCAAATTGCTGAGGTCCTTAGGATACTTCGCACCAGCTCCGCTGCCCGTGACCGTGCCGAACCATCAGACACCGGATCTCGACAGTCACCACGCACCGACCAAATATCAGATCATGGTGCATAGTCAAGGCTTTCGGGTCCAGTTGTAGGCGGTTCAAGAGAAGTAGTGGTAGTGGAAGCTGGAGCTGCTACTGTCTCCACCGCTGAGCGTGCTGCCGCATCAGGAGGAGCAGGTGAGGTCGCCCTTGCCCGACTACCAGAAGACGAGGTGGTACAGTCTGTGCTAAAGGATCTGCTACAGCTGGCAGGACCGGAAGAGGCGGCAGTGTCTCAGCCTCAAGCTTTGGTACAAGCTCATCCACGGCAGCCACATATAAGAGTGGAAGAGTCGGCAGAGTCGGCAGAAGCGACAAAGTCGGGGACGAGCACACAGAGTTCCTGGTCAGAACCTACTCTTGAAAGTGCAGTAGGTGCAGCAGTTGGGGAAGAGTTAGATGAATCCTGGATGGAGGAAGACCAAGTACAAGTAACTCCTACTCGACTTGTCGCAGCTCCCGAGAACTCTCCTGTCCACATCATGGTGCGCGTGCCAGTGGGATCCAAAGAGGGTCCTAGTTCAAGAAAGAGGAAGAGAGAACGTGAGGTGTCCCACGTAGAAATGCAGACGCAGCCAGAGTAGGATCATGTATGCAGGTTTCGTAGTCGTGCGAAGAAACATGCCGATGTGTTGAAAAAATTCGTTGGGTTCGAGGAAATCGTGACTCCGTACGGCACAAGGGGTATAGAATATTTCAAGACCCTCTTGAAAGTTGGATCATCGATATCCCGTGAGGTTAGTATACTAAATTTATTGCATAACCTTTTTTTAACTGTTTTTAAAATTTATGATTAAAAATGCATTTGTATACTAATCTGTACTTGGTTACTGATTTTCATTGTATACAACAAATGGACGATTAGTTGTACGACATACGGTAACAACAACGTCTATATCAGAATGTTTTCACTGAACAGGCCGATGCTATACTGGATAGCTGGTTCCACGAGCTATGCCGAGTGGAGTTCGAGTCAGGTGTCCAGGGTGAACCAGACAGTTCTTTAATGGCGTATGCTTTAGGTACATGTCACAACGAGTTAAGAAAAAACTGGAAGGAACTGCAGAAGGTATACTTTCCAGTACAACACAAGAAGGGGGTCGACAGTTCGTCATGGATATTGCTAGAGGTGAAGTTATCAGGAAGGCACATTGATGTCTATGACAAGAAGAGTTGCTGGATATCGCATGCTGAGCTAGACCTGTTGATGAGGCCGTAAGTCGGCACGATCCCGAGGATGATGTTACATTCAGGGTACTTGTCCGAGGAGAAGAAGATATTGTACAAGGTGCCTTTCACCTACCTGAGGGTCCCAGATGTACCGCAGACAAAATAGTAGGAATGAAATTTCATCCGTTTAATTTGCATAGGTACACAGTTTATTTAATGTTTAACATTACCGGTGTATATTTTGGTAGTCGTGGAGACAGTGGGATATGCACACTGAAGATGATCCAGCTGAAGTTGGCGGGAAAGGACTTCAGCGATTACTTAAGAGACACCATGATGCGGCAGTTTGGTGAATGTTTTCATTGCAATGTTCTATGTGTTGTGTTGAATGTCAAGAGTTCTATGTCCTGTAATGTTGTAATGCAGTTCGTCGTGCGACCAGTATTTATGCCGTGCAACAATACACTTAGCACAATGTTGTGTGCAAATGCTACTGGTCACCCGTGCGGCAATAATCACACCCGTGTGGCCAGAGCGATAGTAAGTGGAATACTCTCTGGTCACCCATGCCAGCCGGAATTTGGCTGCACGGTATGCTGTCAACCCCGACGTAGTTGGTGGTCATCCGTGCGGGACGGAGATTGGCCGCACGGTTTGTTGTCAACTCCGACGTTGTTGGTGGTCACCTGTGCGGGCCGGAGACTGGTCGCACGATTTGCTGTCAACCCCGACGTAGTTGGTGGTCATCCGTGCGGGCCGGAGACTGGCCGCACAGTGTCCTGTCAACTTCGACGTAGTAGTCGAGTTTGTCCACAGATATCCAAATATTTGAAATTTGAATTCAAATATCTGAGTGCTATTGGCACAGTTAATGTCCCAACAACTCTTAACGCCTATTGATGTCCCAACAACAGCTCCGAATGCCTATTAATGTCCCAACAACAACTCTGAATGCCTATTAATGTCCCAAAAACAACTTCGCATGCCTATCAATGTCACTACGTCTATAAATGGGCTTAAGCAAACCCAATATCTTTACTTTCCTCGTCAATACTTCCCTCTACACTAATTTAATCCCATCCACACGGCATCAACCTCTTCTTCTTCTCGGGTATTCGACTTATGTTCTTGCATTATCATTTGGTTTATGTGTTAGTTATTTTAGTTGTGTAAGCATGTATATGTTTGTGACAGGATGGAACCGAACCGTGATCCTCTTCTTCCTGGCTTCATCTGTAAGGACCGCTCCCAATCGATCCCGGTCGAACCGGTGACTTTTAAGACAAGGTTGACTTTCTGCCGGAAAAGTCAACTGAGGACTTGGGAAGTCACTCGGGGCTTTTAAGGGGCCCAAAAAGCTTAGCCTTCGTCACGGTTGGCTTAATTGGGCCGTTTCCATTCATCTAAGTATAATATCGAAGGAAGTCAAATTTGGTCAAAATCGAGCCTTTTATCGAGTCTTTACATTTAAATTTGGACTGCTGGATTTTAAATGGAAGAGAGTGGTCCCCACTATGCCAAGTGTCACTAATGGCTTGGAGGGAAGGAAAGAGGCTCAAAAGTCATCTCTACCCTCACTAGTTGTCCACAAAAGGGATAAGAACTAAAGGGTTTTTGGTCTTTTACACCTCTAGGTCTTTTTAAAGTATTAGATGACACAAAATCAGCTCACACCTTAGTGTTGCAGCCGAAAATCACAAAGGGAGAGAGCAAGAGAGAAGCTCATTTCTTGAGAAAGAAGATAGTGAAGAAAGCTTGGATTTTGGAACTCGTTCTTCATCCTTTTGACTCCATTTTGCTTCCCGCTCCTTCATCTCATCATCCTAAAGGTATGGATGCTCTCAACTCTTCATTTCATCTACTCTCAATTCATGGGTTTTGTGAGCTTTGGCTTAAGTTGATGAACTAGCCTTATGTTTGTCTATTGGAGAAGTAGTGAAGTAGGATGTTGAGATGTTACTTTTGTTGAAGTTTGATGAACATTTTGGAGCTTTGGATTTGAGTGTGATTTGGAGAATCATTGGAAACTTGTTTATTTGTTGATTCCTACCATGGGTAGAGGAGCTTTGATGGTATTTGATGGTTTTGGGAGCTGGAATGGGTTAAAAATGGAGTTTGGTGGTGGATTTTCGGAGAAAATGAGCTGGAGGTTGAAGAAGGGCGGAACTGCCCTGGAGCGTCACGGATCCGTCACGGATCCCGTGACGGGTGACGTCACGGCTCCGTGAGGGAGACCATGACAGCACACGTCACGGCTCCGTGACGTCTTCCGTGAGGGTCGGTGTCACGGCTCCGTGACCGTGTCCGTGACCGACAAGTTCAGAGGGGTTTTTGAGGGTTTTTCCCCCGTTTTGATCTTGGTTAGGAGCTGAACTTTGGAGGGGTTTTTGGGACCCTTTTTTTACTGTCAAGTGGAGTCTAATTAGAGTTTTTTTTTTGTGATCAAAGACCACAAGACCTTGAAGAACGAAGACCTTGAAGAAAGTAGACCTTGCCGGTACCCGTGTGAAGGACGGTGTGGTGACCATCGCTTGTGACAACAGAGTGTTGAGAGGAAGACCACGAGGTAGAGAAAATCTTAACTTCTCATTTAAATAGCGCTTAGTATGCATGTTGTGTTAATAAAAATGGAAAGGTGCTAGAATTGCATATAGGATGCGAATAACTAGAATAATCGTCTTTCAATTACTTAAAATCGGATGAGTCTAGTATGCATGTTTAGGATAATGACACTTAGTGAAGCTTGCTTTCAATACTTGGGATTTGATTTACTGGTAGAGAGGATGTGAAGAGCTCTCGAATTAGTTGTGTGATAGGTTCACATGCTTGGTTGCTAGTATTAGGATATTCAAGAGTCTAATGGAACTAGATCGAATGCATGCTTGATTGTTCTTAGTTTTACTAAATGCTTGAATGATCATTGATTACTTGAGTGATGATTAATTGTTGATTGAACGGATGATCGAGTATGACTGGTTGTGCCGAGCGGTACAATCAGGTGATCGATGTACCGATGGTTCGTGACAGGTAAGTATACAGTAAGTGTGGGATGATTATTGGATGCCTTCTTTGTGATGAACGTGTGCACTTATAAGATTGAGGATTAAGTGAACGTCTTTGTGTGTTGTGGTGAAAGTGTGTTTCGATGAGTGTTGATTGATGGGTGAATGTTTATGCTTGTTCCCTTTATTCCTATTCTTTGAATGTATGTTTGAATGTATGTTTTATTCGATACTACACCGGGGGTGGGGGAGGGGGGGGGGGTAATCCGTTGCCGTTGTGGTGGTTGGAGTTAGACAGATATAGTGGGATAATGAGTGATGTGTGGAGCCTGAGAGCTCGGTAGATCCTACGGGATGTAGATTGATTATTGGAGCTATTGCTCGGTAGATCCTACGGGATATTGATTGATTATTGGAGCCTGAGGGCTCGGCAGATCCTACGGGATGTAGATTGATTATTGGAGCTATTGCTCGGCAGATCCTACGGGATATTGACTATGGTTACTGAGGTTTCACCCAAGTGAGTGCGTTCCATGGGAGCACTACTTGGTTCCCTATGATTTATGGTCCTTTGGGGGCATATCCGAATGGTTTTCGGTGCCCCGATGCATGTACCCCCCTCTGGACCGAGGGAAAATCTGATATGACACGGATACTCTGGTGGATTGGAACAAGGAAACCGAGGTGATCCCAGAATTTATCCATCGATCGTAGGCTTGAGAAAGCAAGTGGTTGACAGGATATAGATTGCTTTCATTTTACTCTTATTGATTCGTTAAAGTAATTCTTATGAACTTCTTTTAAGTTACTGTTATCTTTGAAAAAGCGATATTATTCCATCACAACGAATTCCAAATATTTCTTTGATTAATAGTTTTCACTCATTCCCAGTTATGATGGGTTTCTATTTTATTATAATGTTCTCCATCTATTCTCTGGGAAGTTATCGTTATCCTTGAGAATGCACTATTGATATTGTTACTTCTTATTTGTTTATTACATTCTTTGGTCTAAGGGTTTTAAATACTTTTGTGATATCGAATTAAAGCAGTTTTAATAATAAACTTGTAATTATTTCCTGTTCCTTTATTATTTCCTTGTTAATTGTATTAAACTATGGATTCGAGGTAACTTTGTAAGCAGTTTACTATTTGACCTAAAGGTTGAGTTATTAAGGTTTTTCCTACTGAGCGTAAGCTCACTCCCTTTGGTTTCTGACTTTGTTACAGGCGTGCCGGATGTCTAGTGAGTTCGAGGCTCGGGAGCTTTTGGACTTCTTGGGGTTTTTAGTAGAGTTATATTGGTCTTGTGTATTGAACATCATTTATTTTACTATTTTACGCTGAGCTGTGACTCACGAGGATTTGAACTACTTGTTTATATACATCTTTTGAGGGAGCTTTTATGAGAATTTTTAAGGTTTTATTAACTGTTTATGATTTCTATTTATTTCAACTCAAGTCACGTCTCGAGTCCGGTCAAATCTGGATTTGGGGTGTGACAATTTGGTATCAGAGCCTGGTTTCAGTTGAAACAGGTTGTAATTTTCGAACTTGTTTTCAAAACCTATGACCAACGTCAGTTAGGTGGGTAGAGTTAGGAGGTCTAAGTCGTGTACTCAGTGATGCAAGTTAAAGAGTTTGATGCATAGAGTGAGAACGACTCAAGTCTTACTGTTTCCAATGGTCGTTTAAATTTAGACCTTTTGTTTACAATGGTTACATCACTTCAGTGGTATCCTTACCCTATGGGCTGTAATGAGCAGTGATCGGGGAAACCAAATGGTTGAGATCGGTAATGGGTTAACAAGCAATGATGGAACCGTATTGTATGTTGTTGAGTAAATTATCTGTTAAGTGTGTTACTACCGTGTTGGTCGGTTCATGTTTGTTAAAGTGGAAGAGTCATTTGTTTGAGATATTGATGAGGTTGCAGATTGGATTCGTTGGAGTGTTACTTTCGGAGTGATGATTGACCGAAGGATGAACTTATGGAAGGATTGGACTGTTGAGTTTTTGAAATTGTTTGAGTATTGGCTCGGTTATGATGTTGAGAATCGTTTAAGGAATCAAGGTTGAAAAGATGATCCAATGGTGATAACTTTGGAGAAGAGAATAGAACCCGAGTATTCTTGCACCCTCTTTGATTGTGTGTATAATTTGAAGAGTATGAGAACTCTGTGTATTGATTGTGGTGTGTACCTTATGTATTGATTGTGTTGTGTACTTTGTGAAGCGTGAGAATCCTAAGTGTTGAATGTCTTGTGAAAATTAATTGATAATTGTCGACTTGTTTAAGTGCCCACTGTTACTTAAGGATTGAAGTTGAAATTAATTTTGAGTCGAGATCGATAGTGGGTTTGAAATTGACTTTGAGTTTGAAGCTGAAGCTTAACTTAAATTTGAAATTGAATTGGAAAGTATGTCGAGACAGAGATTGAGATTGAAATTTAGACCGGGTTTAGATCGGATGAACAAGCGATGCTCGGGTTGGTTATGACACGTTGGTTAGTTAATTATGGAAGGATTTGCCGCTTTGGACGACCGTTAATTGTTAAGTAAAACCTGAAGAGTTAATTTGACCGGGTAGTATTGAGTTATTCGCTAAGACCCGCATGGGTTATTTTTTTTTGGTGTTCAAGAGGTTCTGTATTTGAAATGTTTTGTATGCACCTTCGGGTAGGACTCTGTGTACATGTTATTAATAATGTCCCGCTCAAGCGGATGGTTAAAGGAAAATACAAACGGGTCATGCCGAATTTTTGGTAGAAATTGAAGTGTTTGCACTATCACGGGCTGACTCAGGGCGCCACTGTAGTTGAGCGTGATAGAGGGATGTCAAGTGGTTACAACGAGATTCGGGGACGCCTGAATCAGGTTGTAACGACGTGAGATCGACATGAATGTTATAAGAGAAAAGTAAGGAATGGAGATTATGGAAAAGAGTTGAGGACATAAATTGTGAGATTTATCATGTTGCGATTCTAGACCCTAGTGTTTGGAAGAGACCCAAATAGAGGGGTATGCTTTTTGCTTTGTGATTAGTGTGAATTGTTTGAGATTGTTCCTCCTGTGGGAGTTGATTGATTTGTTTGAACCGGTGATTGTTGTTTTGAGACGCACTAAGATGCGGACTTTTCTGCCTATATATAAAGTATATATATTTATCTACTGAGCCTGAGTGCGGTTGGTCATTATGTGATATTGGTGGGACGCCCGTGAACGTCCTTGTGTTTTGATCGAACCGGTTGTTCTAAACGAGACTTCGTACTAGCGATCCAAGTGGGATCCCTTTAAGACGTATGAGAACATCCCTTTTTGATAATTCGAACCACTTGAGTTAAAATTGAGTTATGAGTACTTACATTTTAAATGCAACGAGTACACGAGAGGTTCCGTGTTTACGGTTCGAGAGGTACCAGGAGCCGCCCAGCTGTGGGGCAGAGCCAGACACCAGCCGTTGGTCTGGCATGGACAACAAGCGCCAGGGTGCGGCTCCCACAAGACACCAGAGTTGGGAGGTAGACCGGTAGGGTCACCATCGAGCTTTCTTTCAGTCGCAAAGTCGACTCAGGCGACCCCTATGGATGAGGTAGATCGCGCAGTACCAGCACCGCTCAGCAGGAGACTGGAGTATCGGCACCAGAGTTGTGCCTACGACCGACTGAGTTATTATCGAGAGGCCAGGCCAGATGCACAGCAACACGGCCAGACTCTCAGAAGTTTTCGGAGGTTGAGTACGCATATCAACCCCGGAGGTTTGGACCCCGAGGCAGTTGTAGTATGGTTGGAACGGATTCCACGCAACCTCATTACTTCGAGAGTATTCGGATGATCATCTGAGAATATTTTTCGCGACCGTTCAGCTTGAAAAAGAAGCATGATATTGGTGGCAGCATGTACAGATCAGGGTTGGAGGTGACTTTTAACTGTTCAATAGATTGTTCCTGGAACAGTATCTTTTCCTTGATCTGTTCGGGAGGACCAACACCAGCGGTAGTTGGATATGCAGTAGAGAGGGATGACCGTCTCTAAGTATGAGGCAGGGTTCACATTCCTGTACCGCTTCGCGCCGAGATGGTGCAAACCGAGAAGAGCCGCCACGGGTGTTCGAGAGAGGACTCACCCCGCCTGCCGCGGATCAAGTTGTTACTTTCAGAATGAGAATTTTCTGTACTAGTGGATCAGGCGCTAGCCGTTGAGAAGCATCTTAAGGAGACCGCCAGAGCGCGGAAGAGCAGACCGAAGCCGAGTGACTTCCTAAGGCCGTCAAAGAGTCGCAATACCAAGAGGTAGAGGACCTCAGGATTGTTTCAACCACGGACCCAGTCCGATAGGACATGACGGGTTGGGGCAGCAGCGTCGGTTGGACCTACCCTAGTGGCGCAGTTTTGCCATTTGTGCAAAACAGTTTGGACATCTAGGCCAGAACTGCCCATAGGATGTTGTATTCACAACCCGTCCTGCAAGTCGACCTACGAGAGCCGATAGGAGGACATGCTACTTCAGCAGTAGATCCTTTCATCACCATTGAGAGGAGGACTTCTGTTTCAACAGGGCCGAGCATACGAGAATGCCGGGCCTCGAGCTGTGGGACTTGATACCGATCTTGAGATCGCTTAGAGTGCCCGGTTACGATGTACATTGTGGATGGTGTTTTTCTAACACTTGAGCTTTACACTTGGTCGTGTTGTTAGCATGGTTAATTTCTGTAGGAACGAAATTAAAACTGGTAAATCCTTCTCGTCTCTTAACACACCGACTAGAGGTGTGGTGGTACTGATTAGTGTCAGTTTGAGTTGGGAAGAGGAGTAACAGACCTTGTCGTACTGGAAGTCCTTTTCTCTCATCGAGAGTACTGTTCGAGTTTTAAGAACCGATGGGTGAAACAGCAGACGTTTATCGAATGTCATCAGCAGCGGATGCTAAGCAGTGGAAGGCTGCAGCCTTGACCAGTAAACGGTCCGACCGGTCATCGGAGATGACCGAGCAACGATAAGATCAGAGTAGCGCAACGGAAGTGTGGTGGGCCCAAGCCCACATGAGTCGTAATCGACAGCTCCATCTACCCTTGCTAAAAGATTTAAGTTTTAAGGACTGAACCATCGAAACAGCTTTGTTTCAAAATCCCGCTTAAAGAGCGGAAAATTGCACAAGTGTGTGCCGTACTTAAGAGATTGGATTAGATTGTGCCCCATACGGTCGTCCTGGAGGGACTAAACGGTTTGCCGTCAGTTCACGCGGAACAGGCGAATAACATCGAGAGTGTTCAAACGACTTCCCCAGCGGAGAAGAACACGGAAGACGAGAACCGGGTACCAAGGTGTGCCTTTGCCAGCAAGAGAAGAACGAACGCCAGACGTATCACAAGGATTAAGCATAACCATAAGGTTACGCCATAGAAGTGAGAGCACCTCACGTTGAAACCCGACAACTGATAGCCGGGGGAGACTACCACAAGCTTCCAGGCCAGTAACGCGATGGCATCGAAGGAAGCAGTGTGTGGTAGGTCGGATTTTTGTGCCACGTATGGGCACAGGGAGAATTAAGGGTTAATCGTTGTTGATTTTGAGCTGTTCAAGGAACCAGGGAAGGAATTGAGCTAGTTTCTGAACGGTTCAAAGTATCGAGAACGCAAGGCATGTTGATTACTCCTTATAGGATGACTTGGGTGGACTTGACTTTAAGTTGTTTTGATCGACAGCTCATGAACGAGTGTCAGCGGTATAAGGATTACCACCGATCGGGATAAACTCTATCGATGAACCTCGGATTGTAGATTCACTATCATTTGCGTTTATTGTACGTTTATTTTGGGTCTTGAAGGTCGCCTACTTTCGGCTAGAGTGCCAGTACGAAGTTCCACCACCCTTGTTGTTGTGCGTCGTTCGTCCGACTAGATGTTGGTAGAGTTCGTGGTTGTACGGAACCGTACACCGAGTTTGAGAACCGTGGTCTCGCAGATGCAATGACTGATACAAGGCGACCTGTAAGATGATTTTGTCAAAAGTGTGAACTGGTATCGACGATAAAAGAATTATAACAAGTTGGTTAACTTTCGTGATCGACCGTAGTCGAGATTTGTTGGTTTTTCCTTATTCTAGGATCGTGATGCTTGCTGAGTGTTGAATCTTTATCAGGTTGAGAATCTTGAACGGTTTTACCAGGTGTGACCTGTCGTTAGAATTGGGCACGTATGCCGCACATCGGATAAGGTGAGCTTCTAATGGTAGTACGTTTTGAGGCGTGTCGACTTCCGAATAGAGTTCGGTGCTTTGTGTATTCTCTTGTTTGAGGTACGCCTACCTTTCCACGAGATGGGATGAAACGAACGTTTGTTCCAGATCCATCGGTGTTAGTGAGGTCTTTTGTTTGTTGGTTGGAGTGCGTATCACTCCGTTGGAAGTTGTTTGTAGTCGGTTTTGACTTGTTAAGTACTGAGATACGTTCTGTGTGGTTTTGACTTAGTTTAACTGTAAAGGGTTCCAGCAAGATACCTTGACGACGGAATTTCCGGTGTGGGATATCGAGATCCTCACCTTAGTTTTCATAAGAGTTTATTTGTTGCTCGACTTGTGTTGTTACTCGGTTTTCTCGAGTTGGCGAAACTTTGCGCGTATTCTCGCGAATTTGGGTGAGACGGTTTGGGTACCGCCAAGTATGGCGTTTGAGAAATTAACGTGATCAAGTGAAGCGCGTTCATGCAATTGTTGCGTAAATTCGGAAACGGTTAAAGACCGTGCAGAGCCGATAAAAGAATTATGCAGTTAGGAGGCGCAGACCTCTGGAGTTTACATTCCGTGAGCGCGTATTTCTGAAAGTGAGGCTAAGAAGAACTTTTAGCGGTTCGACCGCGTCGGAGGAAAGTTGGCCCCGCATTTTATCGAACGTTTTGAGATCTTCAAGCAAGACTAGAGTCGTTGCCTAGAAGCTTCCACGTATTCCCAAACTGCGGGAGTGCACCTCGGATCCATTGCTTGTGAGTCGTGAACAGGACGTTCCCTGAGATAGGATCAAGAGGAGCACGTGCGTTTTAAATTTCGAGGACAAAATTCTTTTAAGGGGGTAGATTGTAAGGACCGCTCCCAATCGATCCCGGTCGAACCGGTGACTTTTAAGACAAGGTTGACTTTCTACCGGAAAAGTCAACTGAGGACTCGGGAAGTCACTCGGGGCTTTTCCGTGGCCCCAAAAGCGTATCCGTCGTCACGGTTGGCTTAATTGGGCCGTTTCCATTCATCTGAGTATAATATCGAAGGAAGTCAAATTTGGTCAAAATCGAGCTTTTTATCGAGTTTTTACATTTAAATTTGGACTGCTGGATTTTAAATGGAAGAGAGTGGTCCCCACTATGCCAAGTGTCACTAATGGCTTGGAGGGAAGGAAAGAGGCTCAAAAGTCATCTCTACCCTCACTAGTTGTCCACAAACGGGATAAGAACTAAAGGGTTTTTGGTCTTTTACACCTCTAGGTCTTTTTAAAGTATTAGATGACACAAAATCAGCTCACACCTTAGTGTTGCAGCCGAAAATCACAAAGGGGGAGAGCAAGAGAGAAGCTCATTTCTTGAGAAAGAAGATAGTGAAGAAAGCTTGGATTTTGGAACTAGTTCTTCATCCTTTTGACTCCATTTTTCTTCCCTCTCCTTCATCTCATCATCCTAGAGGTATGGATGCTCTCAACTCTTCATTTCATCTACTCTCAATTCATGGGTTTTGTGAGCTTTGGCTTAAAGTTGATGAACTAGCCTTATGTTTGTCTATTGGAGAAGGAGTAGTGAAGTAGGATGTTGAGATGTTACTTTTGTTGAAGTTTGATGAACATTTTGGAGCTTTTGATTTGAGTGTGATTTGGAGAATCATTGGAAACTTGTTTATTTGTTGATTCTTACCATGGGTAGAGGAGCTTTGATGGTATTTGATGGTTTTGGGAGCTGGAAATGGTTAAAAATGGAGTTTGGTGGTGGATTTTCGGAGAAAATGAGCTGGAGGTTGAAGAAGGGCGGAACTGGCCTGGAGCGTCACGGATCCGTGACGGATCCCGTGACGGGTGACGTCAAGGCTCCGTGAGGGAGACAGTGACAGCACACGTCACGACTCCGTGACATCTTCCGTGAGGGTCGGTGTCACGGCTCCGTGACCGTGTCCGTGACCGACCAGTTCAGAGGGGTTTTTGAGGGATTTTCCCCCGTTTTGATCTTGGTTAGGAGCTGAACTTTGGAGGGGTTTTGGGGAACCTTTTGTTACTGTCAAGTGGAGTCTAATTAGAGTTTTGTTTTGTGATCAAAGACCACAAGACCTTGAATGAAGTAGACCTTGCCGGTACCCGTGTGAAGGACGGTGTGGTGACCATCGCTTGTGACAACAGAGTGTTGAGAGGAAGACCACGAGGTAGGGAAAATCTTAACTTCTCATTTAAATAGCGCTTAGTATGCATGTTAGGTTAATAAAAATGGAACGGTCCTAGAATTGCATATAGGATGCGAATAACTAGAATAATCGTCCTTCAATTACTAAAAATCGGATGAGTCTAGTATCCATGTTTAGGATAATGACACTTAGTGAAGCTTGCTTTCAATACTTGAGATTTGATTTACTGGTAGAGAGGCTTTGAAGAGCTCTCGGATTAGTTGTGTGCTAGGTTCACATGCTTGGTTGCTAGTATTAGGATATTCAAGAGTCTAATGGAACTAGATCGAATGCATGTGTCACGCCCCAATTTCAGCGAACCGAACTAGGGACGCGAACGTTTAAAAAGTTACAATACTTGAAGCCTATTTTCATTAAATCACTTTAAAAGCCAGTTTAGTTCCACAAAATAATAATATTTACATCTCAAAAATATTAGTCCCACACTTGGACAAAAACGAGGTACACGTCACTAGACTCAAAACACCCAGCAACCCGCTTCAAGCTTTTCAAGCTTCAGAAGCTCACCTAGTCCAGACTGCAAACGGTACCTGTAGGAAAAGCAGCTAGGGGTGAGCGTTCGCTCACCACCACAGATAACAGACTGACTACGGCATACTTAGCAGACAAAGCCGGTGATACCAACAACGACTCAAAAGACACACACACGACCAATACTTTCCTCAACTGACTCAACATTCGGACACGTGATGTAGACCCCACACTACGATCGACGACCTCCTCCAAGACACGACTGACCACACAATACCAAACAAGATCACAAAGGATCGCAAACCGGCTGCTCAGTAACCAATCTTTGTCTCTCGCCCTTTACCGATCACATACGTGGTTAGGCGGTCGACCTGTCGCGCAACT
This sequence comes from Erodium maritimum, assembly GCA_963921825.1. Taxonomy (NCBI): domain Eukaryota; kingdom Viridiplantae; phylum Streptophyta; class Magnoliopsida; order Geraniales; family Geraniaceae; genus Erodium; species Erodium maritimum. The sequence goes on along the minus strand of OY997593.1, from coordinate 46,083,607 downwards.
TCTCCCGATCTCAGTCGGGAGGCTAACCCACAACCTCTCCGATTCACCCGATCCCAGTCGGGTGGTTAGCCACACCCGCGCGTCCTTCCCCCGATCCCAGTCGGGGAGCTAGCCCACAACCTCTCCGCTTCTCCCGATCTCAGTCGGGATGCTAGCTACACCACACAACCTCCACCAGTATCAAGTAACCAATCACAATCACAAACAAGTTCAAACAGACAGTAACGACACCGGTGACAACTCCACAGGCACTCTAGGACAACAAGACACCAACAACCAGACACAGGTTCAACAACCCTACGGGCCCTCATGGCCACCCAAGACACCAACGGTAAAGTACGGGCTCACAACCCCACGGGCACTCACGGCCACCCAAAACACCGAAACGACAACACGGGCTCTCATGGCCACCCAAGACTCAGTAATAACTAACACGAGCTCTCAAGGCCACCCAAACTCGACAATAAATAACACGGGCTCTCAAGGCCACCCAAACTCAACAATAAATAACACGGGCTCTCAAGGCCACCCAAACTCAACAATAAATAACACGGGCTCTCAAGGCCACCCAAACTCAACAATAAATAAAAAGGGCTCTCAAGGCCACCCAAACTCAACAGTAAATAACACGGGCTCTCAAGGCCACCCAAACTCAACAATAAATAACACGGGCTCTCAAGGACACCCAAACTCAACGGTAAATAACACACAACAACCTCCGGCATAATCGATGCCTACAACAGTCCTAAGATCAATAGTCTCACAATCAACCTCCGGGCATGGTCATATGCCTCCAACAGTCCTACTATCAAAAGTTTCACAATCAACCTCCGGGCATGGTCATATGCCTCCAGTAATTCTACTAACGCTAAGTTCTCTGCTCCTACGACACTACTAAGTGTCACATGCATTTCCAATATTCTCTACATTCCCGTATCATGCATTTCTAATATTCGATAACCTAAATAACCCACGACACCCCGGTGTCACATGCAATTCTACAGTTAACTTTCCCTAGTTAAGGCCGAGATCCGGCTACTTTTCCCTACCTCAACCGAAGAACACCCACTACGCTTCCTAGCTGCTGACGTTCTGGCTCGCTACCTCCGGGCTTCACTTCGATCGAAGCCAGACGCTAAAGGTAACACGAAAGCCATAATTAGAGGCGGTTCCCAGGTTAATTTAAAAGTCACGCTTAATCCAGTTTAAAACCGACAGTTGTCCTTTAAACTCTAGCGGGATAACAGCGGGGCCACGACGAATCGGGTTTAAGCCCTCGCACACCGAACTCAGAACCCGGTGCACGGATTCCGAGGCACGGATCCCGAGGTACCCTGATTCAACGGTTCCGTTTATAATCCCGTTCTAAGTCCGATTAACAAACCAGTTCAGTCGTTCGGTTTCCAGTTCGTTCAAACAGTCCAAAAGTTCGATTTAATCAAAACTGGTTTTTAAACCTTTTTAATTTAAAACCACTTTTCTTTTCCCTTTTTCTTCCTCTTCGAAACAGTTCCAGTTCCAAAATAACACGGATCAAACTTTAAGATTAAAACTCGTTTAAATTTCTTTTATTTTGTTTCTCCAAATTCGATCTGAACCCACTGAATTTATTTTAGAACCCTTTTAAAAATCTTTTTCCAAAATTTTCTCTGATTAACATTTCTGCTTCAAACAAAAACAAAAAGATAAAGCTCAGATCTAAACACACGGAAAAGAAGAAATCAAAGGGAGGAAGAGGTTAGGTCAGAATCCGACCGACCAACGATGGAACCGTCGTCGGCCGCGGCTCACCGCAAAAGGGATGAAAACGGGCGGCGGGAGGCGGCGGAGAGAGAACGGAGGGGGGTCGGCGACGAGATCGTGGCCGGCGAACCAGAGCCGGCCGGTGAGGTTGAGGGAGAGGGGTACGGTGGCGAGGATGACGGCCGTGCGGTGGCGGCGTGCAGAGAGAGGAGGAAGATAGAGCGCGAGACGTTGGGGAGAGGGTGCTTCATGGTGGCCGGATGAGAAGGCCGTGGCCCTTCAAGGATTGAGGCGGAGGGTGACGACGTAGAGTAGGGAGGTGCGGCGCCGGCGGTGGTGTGAGAAGGTGAGGGAAGGGTTGGGAGAGAGAGTGAGGCGATGGATAGGGAGGGAGGCGCGGTTGAGCAACGAAGAAGAGGGAGTGAAAATGAGGGTTCAACCTAATTTTCAGCCTTATAAAGGCGGGCCGGCTGCATTGGGCCTCAAATGGGCCAGAGACGTTGGCCCAAAACGAGAGGCACTGGACCGGGGCGGCCTGGCCTGGCTGGGTCTCCTGGTTGGGTCTGGTCCGCCCGACCCGGTTCTTTTTTTTTTACCACCTGTTTCAAAAACCTACCCTAAGGTTTTCAGATTGCAATTTAAAACCCTTTTGAAAGCGAAGCGGGTTTTACAGCATGCTTGATTGTTCTTAGTTTTACTGAATGCTTGAATGATCATTGATTACTTGAATGATGATTAATTGTTGATTGAACGGATGATCGAGTATGACTGGTTGTGTCGAGCGGTACAATCAGGTGATCGATGTACCGATGGTTCGTGACAGGTAAGTATACGGTAAGTGTGGGATGATTATTGGATGTCTTCTTTGTGATGAACGTGTGTTTCGATGAGTGTTGATTGATGGGTGAATGTTTATGCTTGTTCCCTTTATTCCTATTCTTTAAATGTATGAATGTTTGAATGTATGTTTGATTCGATACTACACCGGAGGGGGGGGGGGGGGTGGGGGTAATCCGGTGCCGTTGTGGTGGTTGGAGTTAGATAGATATAATGGGATAATGAGTGATGTGTGGAGCCTGAGAGCTCGGCAGATCCTACGGGATGTAGATTGATTATTGGAGCTATTGCTCGGCAGATCCTACGAGATATTGATTGATTATTGGAGCCTGAGAGCTCGGCAGATCCTACGGGATGTAGATTGATTATTGGAGCTATTGCTTGGCAGATCCTACGGGATATTGATTGATTATTGGAGCCTGAGAGCTCGGCAGATCCTACGGGATGTAGATTGATTATTGGAGCTATTGCTCGGCAAATCCTACGGGATATTGACTATGGTTACTGAGGTTTCACCCAAGTGAGTGCGTTCCATAGGAGCACTACTTGGTTCCCTATGATTTATGGTCCTTTGGGGGCATATCCGAATGGTTTTCGGTGCCCCGATGCATGTACCCCCCTCTAGACCGAGGGAAAATCTGATATGACACGGATACTCTGGTGGATTGGAACATGAAAACCGAGGTGATACAGGTGTGACGGATGTCTAGTGAGTTCGAGGCTCGGGAGCTTTTGGACTTCTTGGGGTTTTTAGCAGATTTATGTTGGTCTTGTGCATTGAACATCCTTTATTTTACTATTTTACGCTGAGCTGTGACTCACGAGGATTTGAACTACTTGTTTATATACATCTTTTGAGGGAGCTTTTATGAGAATTTTTAACGTTTTATTAACTGTTTGTGATTTCTATTTATTTCAACTCAGGTCACGTCTCGAGTTCGGTCAAATCTGGATTTTGGGCGTGACATCATCCCATCAAGGCGACAGCAAAATGCCGGAACCATAATTGGAATCATGGACGGCAAGAAGTCTAAATCGAGATTGAGGAGTGGATTGTTATAATTATGATTTACAGGTCATTGGTGAATTATCCAGTACCTCAGTTGTTTTATAAAATGTTTGATTTAGTCAAATTATCGGAGGTTGGACCCGACCATATTGTGTGGAGCGGCCAACCACAGTTTTGTGGTATGAGATCCTATGGAATTGGCGATAACTATATTTGCTAATAGCCAATAATAGTTGGTGTAATCTGCGTGTTGTTTTTTTCATCATTCTTATTGTTGTAACTTCTCATATTTTTGGTGTTCGTTGTTGACAATGATAAATCACTATAACCTCCCATTTTCTTTTCTTATTAAACTTTAATGAACTTCCTTTTTTTTCGAGTAAATTTGTTTTATAAATATGGTTTTACCCTTTCATAAAATAATAAGTAAAAAAATCTAAAATTTTCATTTCTCTTAATTTTCTTCCTCCTACAAATAAGGAATGTGAAAAAATGGTTTTTTTTAAGGGCTGATTCCTAACTTTCTTGAACGTTTCGTTTTCATGTCCTAACCCAGACCAACGTTTTGTTACAGTTCCATACACGAAAGGTTGGAACTTTTACAAAACCTGATATGAACCGTTTAAATTAACGATTTCGTTAACATGGGAAGTGAAAAGTCGAAACTACCCCTCCATTCACGTTAACCTTTCAATTCCCCATGCCCGTTCAACATGCAATTACAACATTTTATATACATATCCAACAATTTTTCAACACTGAATTTCAAAATAATGCAGTATTTTGGGAAAGAGGAGCTGAAAAGTTAACGTGAATGGAGTTGTAGTTTCGACTTTTCACTTCCTATGTTAACGAAATCGTTAATCTAAACGGTTCATATCAGGTTTTGTATAATTTCCAACCTTTCGTGTATGGAACTGTAACGAAACGTTGGTCTGGGTTAGGACGTGAAAACGAAACGTTGAGAAAAGTTTGGACCCAGAGTTTTCCCTTTTTTTTAATTATTACTTTTTAAATTTCAAGTGTAAAATCATCATTTTGAAACAATATCAATATTTGTGTACTCCTTCTCTAATTTATTTGTTTTGTTGTCCTATTTTAATGTGTTTATTCATATATAAATCTGTCTCACTGACAACACATTGTAATACATTTCTAATTTCACTTCAGTGTTCTTCACTAAACTAGGATAATAAAAAAAACTAAATATTTTGGTTTGCACGTATACAATCATCTTATAGATGGCATGTTTGAATTTCATTTCAATTTACATTGACCTATTAACAATTTTGTTGCTCAATGTGCATTATAAAATATAATTTTAAGTGGGTTCTTTCCTCAATCTCATTTAGATGTCAATATAATTAGAATTGGTTTTGGAATGTTGATTGCTAAATTAGATTTTTCTTGAATTTGTGTATGTTGATCAACGATGAGTTCTCACACCGCACGCCCACCTAGTTTTTTTAATTTTTGTTTTAGAGAAATGGAGGTACATGAATTGTTGGCGTACAGTAAAGAAGGTCCACAATAAAATGAATTGTCACGGCCTAAATAATAAGAAGACAAGACAGTCCTGTGTTGAGAAGGATCAAAAGACAAAGATAACTCGTATCTATCTGCTTAACCACGAACATGCAAATTGGCAACATAAAAGAGGAGTGAGGAGTGCAGAACCTCAACACCCTCAATTTCTCCACACAAAAAGGACACATGATAACTGACTTCACATGTCTCACACATAACCTCCCAAAAGCTCTGTCCATTTGTAGATCTTTTCATCTCTACCTTGCTAGAAAGAAGCATGATAAGGTAACTCCCAAAACCCATCTTGTCATCCACCACATAACACAAAACCAGAGCATTCCTTAGAGTCACAGGCCAACCACACTCCCTCCACACATTACCAATCTCTTTCTTTTCACCTTTTCCAATCCAAGCACTATAAGAATCTTAACCCATAACCATCACAGAAATTCAAGCAAGAAAAAGGGAATGCCCGAGATCTTTTCGGTATGAAGAGAAGCTCTTCTCCAAGGAAGCTTGGTGAGTACATAGAGAAATGGAGGAAGGGGAAGAAGGGTCATTTTGCTGTCTACTCCAAGGAAGGGAAGAGGTTCATGGTGCCTCTCTACTTCCTCAACCATCCCATCTTCAGGGTTCTACTAGACATGGCTGAGGAAGAGTTCGGGCTCACGGTACATGGCCCTCTCAAAGTCCCCTGCGAGCAAGAGCTCATGGACTACATTCTCTCTTCTCTGTTTCTTGCACACAATCAATGTCATGTGGAGTGATCTCCACAACTATCAAAGGTTACATGCTTGTAAGTTTTAGAACAGTGGTCTAATTTTTAGGATACAACACAAGAAACCAAAATCACTAGTACATTCTTATTTACATAATAACACAAGAAACGAATGTTTACTTAAAAAGATCACTTCTAAATTTGGATGTTGTATGCTTTATTAGATCCTTTATGAGAATCACTCCGGATGGATTCTTGGGTATTGATGCCGGAAATGCCATCCTCCAAATTTACTGATGTTCACACTGTTGGGGAGAACAGGATTTTGTTATGGAGGAGCACACAACGAAACCTCCATGATATACATATCCCCACCTTCTTGACCTAAAAGACTAGTCTATCAGGTCATATGTCCAAGATGTATGTTAACTCTTTCTTTATTTTTGAAGTATCCGATATGAAACTTCTGACTCATATGTGGACAGGATATGGCTCAACCTCCTTGTCTGGGAATCAAGTTTAAACTATATGATCCAAGCAATCCAATGGCTATGTTTCGCTCCTAGTTAAGAACATTTTAATAAGACACTTTCAGGATAAGAAAAGCTTGTGCGTGAGCAAGTAATAGGTCCCTCCAGTACTTGTGCTGCCAAGGCAAAATATAACCATCACTTCACATTAACGACTTTTTCATTACTGATATTACCGGCAACGAAAACCACATGCATGAGTCAGTTGAGCTTGAAATGAAGCAAGAGGGTACACATGAAAATTCAAAACAAACTTGTACTGTCCCTCCGGAGAAGACATCAAAGAGACATACGAGAACGAAATGGTGAAGTTGCATGATCAATTCTCAGTTTCGTGTCAGCTGGATGTGACAGTCATGATTGTCAAAATATTAATCCCATCCATATTTGTTACTTCTTCCACCACGAACCTGACATAGATGAGATACCTATGTGGACTAAGTAGATGCAACTTCTATCTCTCAGAACATTTCAATGTTAAACTTTTGGACGGTTACTACATGACAATTTACGTTTGTTTGTGTTAGGATTTAGTAATAAACGAAAGGTGGGGGGTTAGGACATGGAGTATTCCCTAAATTATATAACTTCAATCCCTCTAAGAATAATTAAATAGATAAATACACTCAAAACATAATCGGTTTTTTAGGGTTTTTTTCTCTCCATCTCTCTCTTTGTGCATCATCTGGGTGTTAGTCTTAGTGCCCGTAGTTCAATCCTAAATGTCCAAATGTATATATCATCGTTAGCAAAAAAATTAAAGCGGCTTTATATTATTTATGTGTCTGAGTAATATATCGATGTGTGCTCTGATCTATGCCCACAATGCGAATAGAACCATAGATCGAGATAGATCAAACTCGATGGGTCCCTAGTCAGCAAAGCTTCACTAGAAGCGACTAGTATGAAAGATGGCTCTTTATGGCTTACGTTCTGTTAGTCATTGGAATGAGATTCCGGAGTCTGATCATAGATATCATGTGGGACATGATATTAGATTAAGTCATGAACATATTCAGTGTCGTAGCTTGTCATGTATCCTTAGACCAAGGAGTCTTTGTGATCGCTATGTAGTCAACAACTGAGTTTGACCTGAGCCTAACGTTGTCCGTAACAGGGCTTCCATAACGGCCAGGATTGGCTTGGGGACGGGCTACATGAGTGACACGAAAGACGGCTAAGGGATTTATCCCTCATACTGGGGTATGGGAAAGATATCGGTTCTCGGCCGCTTGATCGAGTGTGACTGAAAGAACAGCATGGCCATGCACATGATACTGGGTATCATATATTCAGTCATCTCACATATCAAGGAACAGTGATTGAGAATAATAAGGATGACGGCTCTATGCCTTATCTCAATCAGGATATCGGAGATAAAAGGATAATGACAGGGACGACGGAAAGGTTAGAATCGACAGGGTCGATTCGTTATGCAGTGTCAGGCAATACTAAAGTCTCGTTAGTTGCCACTTAAACACGATCAAGTAAAATGGGATTTTATGTTGATCTATTGACATGCATAAACCTAAGGGTCACACCGGAGGATGAAACTAATTGACACATTTATGGAGAATGGCCAAAAGGAACTTGTCTCGGGACATGACCAAAACTGGGTTTTGGGTCATGTGCCTGTAAGTGAATAGGACTTTACGGATCAAGACAAGGCTTGGAGTCTTGGGATTGATCGCGTCGGATAATGTTGGACATTTCTGGTATGGAAGGCTTGGAGGCGATGAGCGAATCACGAGACCTCGTTGGAAATGGGCACGAGCCATGTTCCAAGAGGCCCATGAAAGGCCCATGCAACCAAGGCCCATGGAACTAATTAATCAAGTCTTGATTAATTAGTACTAAGTAAGCAAGACAAGGATTAAGGTGTTGGTGATTCACCACCTAACCCAATCTTGTCTTGCCATACTTTGTCTTATTTACACCTTACTTGTCACCATGCTTGTACCATGCCTTTAGTTGGACAAGTATGGGGTTTGTTATGTTTAAGTCATCTTTTTTCAACATAACAAACACAAGACAAGAATAGGAAACACAACTTCTCTCCCCCTTCCCTTGCAATTTCGGGTTTGGCAAGCTCCCACCTCCATTTTTGTGTTCTTGAGTCCTCAAAGAGAAGAACTACGTGGCTTTGACTCCCATGTGGATACGTAGGTGTCTTGGAGACTCAAGTCAATCATTCGTTACCCGGTGTTCTTGTTTTGGTAAGAACTAGTACTAAATTTTTCTCTTGTGAATCCATTCTTTGTTAGTTGTTTCATGGTTTTAATCGTCTCTTGGTTTTCATTGATTTTCCGCTGCGAGTTGGTTCATCTCCAACCCTACCTCGAGACCCAACAGTGGTATCAGAGCCGTGCTACCTTCGGGATTCACAAGACGGTGTTCAAAATTTCGGTTTTGCTTGAAAGTTTCGTTTTTGGCATGTTGTTTTGCTAAATTGTTTGATAACATGTTTTAAATTATTGTTTATGGATTTAATGCATGTAAAATGAATTTTTGAAAATTATTTCAAATCTGGAAATTGTGAAAGAAAAAAAATTGATCTTTCGGGTCTCGGGAGCGGGACTCTCGGGGAGCTGAAACCGGGACCGAACGGGGCTCCGTTGGACGGAGCTAGGCCAAGCATGTCCATTGGATGGTTGATATGCCAAGGCTAAACCGTTTTGTTAGTTATGACGAGTTTGGAACCGTCATGACGAACTCGAAGATCAAATATTCAAAAGTTTCATTTTTGAACGGTTTCGATAAATCGAGCATCAAAAAATTTCGAATTAAATAAAACCAGAAAATCAGATGATGTTTGATAACATGATTGTTTGATAACACGATGTGTGATTTGATGTTGGCATGGTGCACATTATAGCCCCGAGCTCGTTTTAATTATTTATCGCTTTTCACGGCCTGCGAGCCGTTAGAGTTAGCGTGTAATTATTCTTTCAAGGTGTGGTCGTCGAACCACTTGTTTGTAATATATATTTATTCCCGACCTGTGATTCGTGTATTCAATTGTAATATTTTGCTCAAGACGAAGAAAGGGCGAAAAGGTCATTTGGTGGCTTTTCGGGTGTTGGCATCGGCTTGGAGTCGGTGGAGCTCAAGAAGCTAGTGGGAGTTAGTTTAGGGGGATATTATGTGCACATTTATCGCTTTATGCTTGGTTTATTTTATGCATGAGTAATTCTATGTGTTTTAGAATTGCATGCTTAACTTTATTTACCGAGCATATCACCTCACATGCAAAAATAAAATTGGAATTTTAATCCTTGTTTGTGAGCCCTTAGAACCGTCATTACATTAGATTTAGTTGACGGGTTCGAAGGAAGAATTACATTGGATGTAATTGGAGGCATCATTACATTTGGAATGTAGTTGATGTGCTCATCGCATCTAGGATGTGCCAAAAGTTTTAAACACAATCGGACAAGTAAAAACGGGTCATGTCCGATACCTCCCAATTCTTAACACCTTACTACCTCCCCGTCCTATGGGTGTCATGCGCCTTAGCGGAGCATCCATGGGAAAGCAGGGTAGTAGGTTTGGACGACATATGTGGGTATCGTGCGCATTAGCGGAGCACCTACATAGTGGCGGGTCATAGTTGAAAATTGGTGGACCCGACTACGATTCTCAGCTAGGGTTGAGTTAGGGTATCAGATAGTGTAAGCCGTGTACTTAAGTACATACCCTAGCAAAGAGTCACATTGGATGTGATTGGACGGGGTCCTACCTACATAGCTTGATTGAGTGGTGAGCCTTCGTTCAGCTTGATCGAGTGAATCAAGGTTCTTGGTTTTAGATTCTAAAGGTATAGAAACGATTGTTGGTGTTTAAGCTTGATCTTTATAAAATTTATTCAGTTTAGTGATTGAATTTTATCTGTTGTAGATCAAATGGCAAATTCAGCGAACATTAATAGTTTGTCATTAAAAACCATTCTTGACAGGGTCAAGCTAAATGGGACAAACTATTTGGACTGTTACAGATTTTGGAGGATAATGTTCAAGTCTGAACGCAAAGAATATGTCCTTGACAAGGCTGTCTCTAAGACTATATCAGAGTTACATGAAGTGTCAATAACTGCTGAGAAGAATATATCAGGGATCTGAGATCCAAGGATATTCTGATGGTCAACAAGGGAATTGGAAGTGTCAAGGGCGGGGCCCATGCGCACTTGGCAGGAAAGATGAGACACCTGAGAATGTCTGCTTCTTCTGCCAACAGCCTGGTCATTGGAACCGGGATTACAGGAAGTTCACGGCTGATCTGAAGAAGGGCAGTGGGACTGCGCCTTCATCAAATAGCCTGGATGATCTGAAGAAGGGCAGTAGGACTGCGCCTTCATCAGGAAACCTGGATGATCTAAGGAAGGGGACTGGGACCGTGCCTTCATCCGGTATTAACTCTATAGAGCTAAATCTCTCTACTTCCAAAGATTCATGGGTATTAGTTAACAGGACTGAATCTCACACATGCACTAATATATGGTGGCTGAAAGTAGGAGAGGTTTGGAAAGGACGAAGTGGACCTTAGAGTTGTGGCAACTTTTGTAGGATCCATGAGTCTTGCTTTGCCAAGTGGCCTCGTCTTAGTATTGTATAATGTATATTGCATACCTACTTTTAGTAGGAATATTATATCTGTATCCGTGTTTGACAAGGAAGGATATAATGTTAATATTGGAAATGGAGTTTTCAATGTTCTATGCAATGATATGTTTTATACCAGTACTGACTTGGTTTGAGGATTGTACATATTAGATATGAATAACAATTCCTCAATTTCTATATATTACGTTAATACCAAGAGGTCTAAATCCAACGATTTGAACCTAACTCTATTATGGCACTGTCATTTGGGCCGCATAAACAAGAAGCGCCTATCAGCACTTCAGAAGTGCGGGCTTTCAGGTTCATTCGAATTCCATTCGATCGATAGGTGCAAGGTTTGTTTGATGGGCAAAATGACTAAAGCGCCTTTTATCGATCGCGATGAAAGGGCGGGTGAATTATTGGGGCTGATACACTCGAATGTGTGTAGACCAATAAGTTCACTTGCCAAGTGGGGTTTTAGCTACTTTATCACATTTACTGATGATTACAGTAAATATGGTTATGTCTATTCGGTGAGACATAAGTCTGAAGCTTTTGATAAATTCAAAGAGTTTAAGACTAAAGTAGAAAACCAGCTCGACAAAGGTATTAAGGCACTTCAATTGGATCGAGGTGGAAAATACTTGACCACAGAGTTATTAGATCATCTAAAAGAGAATGGGATCCTTTTGGAATGGACACCTCCTGGGACACTGTAGTTGAAAGGTGTAGCCGAACGGAGAAATCGGACATTGTTAGACAATGGTCCGTTCCATGATTAGTTGGACTGATCTCCCAATCTCTTTCTGGGGTTATGTTCTAGAGACGACCGCATTCATAGTGAATCGGGCTTCGAAGAAGGGTGTGGAAGGGACACCATTTTAAAAATGATAAAGATTTGTGGTTGCGAGGCTTATGTGAAACATTTGGTTTCGACTAAGCTCGAACTAAGATCTGAGATATGCACCTTCGTGTGGTATCCCAAAGCAACAAGGGGATACTACTTCTACAATCCCAGTGAGAACATGGTGTTCGTCGCTTGGGGTGGGGTCTTTATGGAAAAGGAGTTTTGTTTCCAAATACGTCATTGGGAGGACTGTGCATCTCAAAGAAATTCAGGATGGTACATATATGTCTAAACCAATTGACAACCCAGTAGAAAGGAGCCAGAGATTGTCATAGAGTAAGAACCAATTCCTGTTACAATCCCGGAATGTCCAAGGCGATCTGAAAGGATCAGTCGTCCACCTCCAAGATATGGTATCCAGAGGAGACAATGAAGTCATGGTGGATCACGATGATCCAGCCACCTTTCAGGAAGTCGTGGATGGGCCCGACTCCGAGTTATGGATGGGAGCCATGAGGGAGGAAATGCAATCCATGTCGGACAACCAAGTCTGGGAACTGGTTGATCCCATCAATGGTGTGAGGACCATCGGATGCAAATGGATCTTCAAGGTGAAGATGGACATGGACGGCAACCCTCTGACCTACAAAGCTCAATTGGTTGCGAAATGTTATAGGCATATCCAATGGATTGACTATGAGGAAACCTTCTCCCTAGGGGCTATGGTCAAAATCGATCCAAATTCTTCTTGACATAACTACGTATCATAATTACGAGATATGGAAAGTGGATGTAAAAACCGCTTTCCTAAATGGAAGTTTGACCGAGGACGTTTTATGTCTCAACCCAAAGGTTTTGATGATCCGAAGAATAAGGGAAAGATTTATAAGTTGTTGAAATCCATTTATGGATTGAAACGAACTTCTCGGAGTTGGAACCTTCGTTTTGATGAAGCTGTAATTGGATTTGGCTTAATCAAGAACGAGGATGAATCTTGCGTTTATAGAAGGCTAGTGGGAGCAAGATTACCTTTCTCGTTCTCATTGAAAACGGCATCCCAACCTTGCACGAGACTAAAGCTTGGTTGAGGAAGTGTTTCTCAATAAAGGACTTAGGCGATGCTGCTTATATCTTAAGGATTAAGATATGTAGAGATCGCACCAAGAGGGTCTTGGTTTTAAGTCAGGGAACCTATGTGAACAAGGCATTGAGTAGGTTCTCAATGCTAGATTCAAAGGAAGGACTCTTACCCACTGATCATGGCATTCATCTCAGCAAGACTCGGTGTCTTAAGGCACTTGATGAGCTGAAAAGGATGATGCAAATCCCATGCGCCTGAGGGCAGGATCGATCATATATGCCATGACATGTACGAGACCGAACGTCTCGTAAGCCTTATGTTGTACCAGTAGACATCAGTCTAACCCAGGGGAAAGATGATGCTGAACTAGTCGTCGAAGGATGAGTAGACGCTAGTTTTCCAAGACAAATCCAGATGACTTTAGAAGTCAATCAGGATATGTGCTTACGCTGAATGACGGAGCTTTAGTTGGGAAAGCGTAAAGCAAGATACCGTCGCTGAATCTACGATAGAGGCCAAGTACATGGATGTTGTACAAGCAGCTAAGGAGGCTATGTGGATTTGGAAATTCACGGCAGGGTTGGGTGTAATTAAAAACCCATCCAGCCCGGTGAATCCATTTTGCGACAACACAAGGGCCATTGCGCAAGCTAAAAGCCCAGATCGCATAACAAATCCAGACATGTACTATGGCGTATCCACCTCATCAGAGAAATACTGAACTGAGGTGAAGTGAAGATAACCTATATTGCAACGGATGATAACATAGCCAACCCTTTGACTAAGGCATTGTCGCTTCCTAAACATGTTAGACATGTAAAGTCGATGGGGACATATTGGAGTTTAGATTGGAACTAGGGCAAGTGGGAGATTGTTAGTCTTAGTACCCGTAGTTCAATCCTAAATGTCCAAATGTATATATCATCGTTAGCAATAAAATTAAAGCGGCTTTATATTACTTATGTGTTGGAGTAATATATCGATGTGTGCTCTGATCTATGCCCACAATGCGAATAGAACCATAGATCGAGATAGATCACACTCGATGGGTCCCTAGTCAACAAAGCTTCACTAGAAGCGCCTAGTATGAAAGATGGCTCTTTATGGCTTACGTTCTGTTAGTCATTGGAATGGGATTCCGGAGTCTGATCATATATATCATGTGGGACATGATATTGGACGACCCGCCCTGAATATGTGCCATAGATTAAGTCATGAACATATTCAGTGTCGTAGCTTGTCATGTATCCTTAGACCAAGGAGTCTTTGTGATCGCTATGTAGTCAACAACTGAGTTTGACCTGAGCCTAACGTTGTCCGTAACAAGGCTTCCATAACGGCCAGGATTGGCTTGGGGACGGGCTACATGAGTGACACGAAAGACGGCTAAGGGATTTATCCCTCATACTGGGGTATGGGAAAGATATCGGTTCTCGGCCGCTTGATCGAGTGTGACTGAAAGAACAGCATGGCCATGCACATGATACTGGGTATCATATATTCAGTCATCTCACATATCAAGGAACAGTGATTGAGAATAATAAGGATGACGGCTCTATGCCTTATCTCAATCAGGATATCGAAGATAAAAGGATAATGACAGGGACGACGGAAAGGTTAGAATCGACAGGGTCGATTCGTTATGCAGTGTCAGGCAATACTAAAGTCTCGTTAGTTGCCACTTAAACACGATCAAGTAAAATGGGATTTTATGTTGATCTATTGACATGCATAAACCTAAGGGTCACACCGGAGGATGAAACTAATTGACACATTTATGGAGAATGGCCAAAAGGAACTTGTCTCGGGACATGACCAAAACTGGGTTTTGGGTCATGTGCCTGTAAGTGAATAGGACTTTACGGATCAAGACAAGGCTTGGAGTCTTGGGATTGATCGCGTCGGATAATGTTGGACATTTCTGGTATGGAAGGCTTGGAGGCGATGAGCGAATCACGAGACCTCGTTGGAAATGGCCACGGGCCATGTTCCAAGAGGCCCATGAAAGGCCCATGCAACCAAGGCCCATGTAACTAATTAATCAAGTCTTGATTAATTAGTACTATGTAAGCAAGACAAGGATTAAGGTGTTGGTGATTCACCACCTAACCCAATCTTGTCTTGCCATACTTTGTCCTATTTACACCTTACTTGTCACCATGCTTGTCCCATGCCTTTAGTTGGACAAGTATGGGGTTTGTTATGTTTAAGTCATCTTTTTTCAACATAACAAACACAAGACAAGAATAGGAAACACAATTTCTCTCCCCCTTCCCTTTGCAATTTCGGGTTTGGCAAGCTCCCACCTCCATTTTTGTGTTCTTGAGTCCTCAAAGAGAAGAACTACGTGGCTTTGATTCCCATGTGGATACGTAGGCGTTTTGGAGACTCAAGCCAATCATTTGTTACCCGGTGTTCTTGTTTTGGTAAGAGCTAGTGCTGAATTTTTCTCTTGTGAATCCATTCTTTGTTAGTTGTTTCATGGTTTTAATCGTCTCTTGGTTTTCGTTGATTTTCCGCTGCGAGTTGGTTCATCTCCAACCCTACCTCGAGACCCAACACTGCGATCCTCCACACCTGCACAACATCAAACCATCCACGAACCACAACAACCCCTTCGATGGCCACAACTCCTTCCCATCGTCTCGAGAAGCTTGTCGTCTCTACCACAACTCACGTGATGGATGACCTCGGGCCGCCACCTCCCTCAATGAGTCCACCAACTTTGCCCAGTCTCGTCATGTCTCCGGCCCTGAGTAGCGAGGTTACAAGACCTCCACAGTCTAGGAAGAATCCCACCCCTCCTCTTCGATAATTCCCGGTAGCACAACCAAAAGACCTCCACAACCTGCGATCTTGAAGTCACAACGGCCAAATCTTCATAATTATCCCTTTCACTATCCAGAGCTAACTTGACAGAAAGCTCGACATCCAAATTTTTGAACTACTCCACTACATTAGCTCATGCCACTAGGGTTTTGGTTCCAACTCTATTAACATAACCTAACGCTTCTTTTCTTGCTACTCTATCTCGGCTCCTCAAATGTGACTTAGAAGTCATTTGATAAACCATCACAATCAGATTATGGAATGAACACTTGGAACGTCTGCCCCTCGTTTATTTTAGGGTGCCTTGCATCTCACGCCTTCTAGTTTGAAATGATAGATAGGTTTCTTGTCACGCCCCAAATCCGATTTTGACCGGACTCGAGACGTGAACTTAAATAAATAATAAATAAAACAATTTAATACCAAAAACAAGTCTCAAATAACAGTTTTAAATATCCAAATAATAACACGAGTCAACAGCTCGGTAAAAAACACCTAGTAAAAGAGTTCAATAAAAGATAATGGTACGTCTCTAGACAAGCTAGCCTGGGTGTAAAACCCACCTAGTTTCTAAAAGGGTAATTTGTTGCAAATAGAAACTTGAGGGTAGGCTTCTGCAAAACTAGTGGTTTAAAGAGATTTTGAAAAAAAAAAAGAAGAGAAAAAAAAAATATTTGGTGTAATTAAAGAAGAGGCGAACAATTAATTTAAAGAACTGGGCAATCTTGACCCGAACTGATTTTGGACCGTTTGTTTGTAAACCCAGACTCGGAGCTAGACTTCGCCCGAGAGCTTGGACTTTGCCCGAGCAGACGAAGACCACTCCGGTACCCGTGTGAAGAACGGAGGAGAGACTGATCGACTTTTCAGCAGAGTGTTATTAGAGGAAGACCTCGAGGTAGGGAAAGTCCTAACTACACGAGTATTTCAATACTAGTATGCCTATTAGGTTAATAAAATCGGAAAGGTCCTAGAATTGCATATAGGATGCGAATAACTAGAATAAATGTCTTTCATTTACTAATAACTGGATGTGTCTAGCAAGCATGCCTAGAATGAGAATCACTAGTGTAGCTCGCTTTCAATATTTGGGAATTGATTTACTTGTAGAGATGTCGTGCTGAGCCCTCGGATTAGTTGTGTGTTAGCTTCACATGCTTGTTTGCTAGTCATTAGGATAATCAAGAGTCTAATGAAACTAGATCGAATGCATGCTTGAACGTTTGAATGTTGAACTTGAACGCTTGAATCTTTGGTTGATTGATTGAATGGTTGATCGAGTATGACTGATTGTGCCGAGGAGGCACGATCAGGTGATCGATTGACCGGTGGAGAGCAAGTGGTAAGTTATGGTAAGTGTAATTATGAGTATGAATCCCGTGTGGTGTGTATTGACGAACGTATGTATTTCGATGATTGGTTATGGACCCTGCGGGGCGTTGTTTGAGTGATCCTGCGGGATATTGATTATGGACCCTGCGGGGCATTGTTTGGTAGATCCTGCGGGATGTTGTTTGATAGACCCTGCGGGGGATTATTTGGCAGATCCTGCGGGATAACGGTTAGGGACCCTGCGGGGCATCGGTTATTGAGCCTGCGGGCAATTGATATGGACCCTGCGGGGCATTGGTTATTGAGCCTGCGGGCAATGGTTATGGACCCTGCGGGGCGATGGTTATTGGGCATGCGGGCATTGGATACTGGACCCTGCGGGGCATTTAGATGGTTTGCCCTGCGGGGATTTATTTCTTGTTATTTCACCCAAGTGTATGCATCCTGCGGGAGTATTACCCTGGTTCCCTATGACATATGGTCTTTTGGAGATGTTTCCGAGAATCCCGACGATATGCGCCCTCAGGGGTTGTTTCCGGTAGCCCCGACGTTAAACGTATTTGTGATGTTATGCGTCTCCTCTAGACCGAGGGAAAATCCGACATGACACAATGAGTATTGTGGATCGGAGGGTGGCGACTTCATGTCCCACGGCATTAATTGAACACCCTATCCTTTATTGTTTATTTACGAAATGCATTGATTTCCGTATTTTCTTACGATTATTGTTGATTCATTGAAAGTGTTAAAGTTCTTCGCATTTGAGATTTGAACTGAATTTATGAAGTCTTATTGTTGAACAAAAAGGGTAACCTGGTTATGCATGTCCTTACTGAGCGTAAGCTCACCCCAATCTGTTTATGACTGTTTTACAGGTTTACGTGATGAGTAGTGGACTCGAGGCTCGGGAGCTTCTAGGGTCCGGGTGCTTAGAGACGTTGGTCTTTATTTTTGTGGTCTTGAACCTTTATTAAAGAATTATTATGACTTTTGTAAACCCTTTGTTGGAGGATTATTTTATAAGTGGTGATTTGGAGACTTCTTACTGAATTAAAGCCGGATGATTTATTGGTTTTTATGTCTTTTATTATTATAATTGCTTTCTTCTTAAGTTACGTCTCGAGTCCGGTCAAAACCGGATTTGGGGCGTGACACTAGGACCCTCGCTAGCTCCCAAGCATCGAGCATCCAGCTAGTACAAATCCCGCTCAACACCTGAAAGACAACAAGGTAAAGGGGTGAGCTTTCGCTCAGTAGGAAAAGTAGTTAAGGTTATGAACATCAGTTCAATACCACGAGTAACCGTCCAATTAGGGCATACTAGCAAAGCATAGCCATCAACAACGCCCACGGGACAAGTACCAACCACCAATTACCCTCGTAAGACCATAATCACAAATAATGCAACACACAGAACACATAGCAGAACAATACATAACTTAGTACAACCGTTCCCAACATCACCGGCTATCACAGCCCGTCCCATTTATATTGTACCGGAACACGAAGCATCGTTCCCGACATCTTCCTGTCACGTAGACTCGGGGTAACATACCTGCCGACAATGCAATCAGTCGGATGTCTTCCCGTCACGTAGAATCGGGGCCTCACGCATAACGGACCGGCACATACCTCGGTCGTACGCCTTCCCGGACCACATAGCATCGGGGTAAAGGTTAAACCGTCCTCGTCCTCGATACTCTACACCGGCATACTCTCTTAGTGTAGGTAACATACCGGACACACCTCCTCTTGGAACACACATCAAGAGGATAACACGCATCACAATGCCCTAACTCGACCACGGTATACTAACCGAGCCAAAACAACATAACACACAAATCGGTCTATCACTCACCCGATCATATCACAACCACAGATTCACATCACATCAAACACGGCACACTTGTCCACACATAGCCACAACATGCAACACCGAATATATCTTCATTATGACTCTCAAACTAATCAATGGCTACAACAAACAATCATGCATCTCAATCATAGATCATGGCATCGCAATCAACACGTAACCCTAAGGCTCGACATGGCAATTCTACCAGCACGGCAATTTCCCAGCAATTGAAAGCGATTATTCTAGTGAATCACGTCCTATATGCAAACTAGGACTCGTCCGGTTATTAATTTTATTCTAAAGGCATACTAGTAACTTTCCGCAATGAATCCGATATTCGCTACTTTCCCTACCTCAAAAGTGATCAATTCTCAACTCCTAGCTGCTGACGACCTGGCTAGCTTCCCCTCCGTCTCGTCATGAAGTCCAAACGTCTCCTCCTCCTCCGAGCTCGGGTCCAAAGTCTTGGATCACAAAACAACACCCGAATTAAGAGTAATTCACAAAGTCTCAAAGAGGAAAAACTCTCAATTAACCCTAAAAGGACCCGGCTATGGATAACCGTTCTAATTACTCGAAATTCAACAAAATGGGCCCAAAATGCCCAATTCAGGTCTGCCACGGATCTGGTCACGGATCCGTGGACTGCTCCGTCACGGTTCTCCACACGGAGCCATGACTGACGCTGTCACGATCTCCCTCACGGATCCGTGACGTCTCCCGTCACGGTTCCCGTCACGGATCCGTGACGTTTCAACACTGTTCCGCCTTCTTCTTACTCCAGCCGCGATTTTCACGAAAATAACCCAAAAACCTCCATTGATGACCATCCAAAGCTCCAAAAACAGTCCCTAAACGTCTCTACTTCAAAACCCACCATGGGTATTCATCAAAACTCCACAAAACTCAACAAAATCAATCATCTAACATCAATTTCCTCCAAAAGTTCATCATCCAAACACCAAAATCCAAAACCCAACCATTTGTTCTTCATTTTCTACAAAACCCATGAACTAACAACACCCAAAACGAAAAAGGAAGAGAGATTTACCTTGAGGATGAAGATTATATGAAGAATCAAGAGATTTTGAGAGATTTTAGGTAACAAATGGGGTAAATCTACCAATTTTCCTCCTTTCTTCTTCTTCAAGTCTCCAAAACCAATTTTCTTCTTCCTCTCTCTCCCAATTTCAGCCACCAATATAATAATGGTTGAAATTGCACCCACAATAAGTCATATACCCTAAAGGGGAATTTTCCAAACTACCCCTTTACTTCCCACTTCTCAAGACCTACCATTTAAGCGCATATGGGTCCTTTTGACCCCATTTTCTTCCCTCCAAGAAAAAAGGGACACATGTCAAAGTGGGGACCATTCCTAGCCCAAATAAATCCAGCTCACTTAAATACTAACGCTTAGTCTCTAATCGGACCGTGTTTGACCGATAAAAGGTTCGGGTTGACTTTTCCCAATATTACAGTCAACGGAAAGGAAACATCCCAACTAAGCTAACCGTAACGAGGGCTAAGCTTTGTGGGCCCCAGAAAGGTCCCGAATGACTGTCAGAGTCATTAGTTGACTTTTCAACTTTCGCCGAAAACCTCCGATTTGACCGGAATCGACCGGGGGCGGTTCTTACATTTCTACACAAAGATAAAAAAACGGGTCGATTGGGACAATAATGTCTCTGAACTAACCTAGACCAAACACAAATTTGAACAACAAACCCCTAAAATTTGGGACAAGGAATCCTCCTCATAGGATTTGAATCTAAAGGGATAAAAAGGTTTATATATAACAAGTGTGTTTGATAAGCTAAAAAACTAATGCTTGCGGTGGTGCGGCGTTTGGATTTTGTCTCATCGTCGGTGTTGGCCCCGACGAGTTGGGTTCGACCGTCCGGCTACTATTCGAAGATCTTCAAATGGTTCTTCATGGCTCCCTGTTGTTGAGCTCTTCAAGGTGAGGTCTCTCTAAACGTTGGCCTCCTTTTATGCTTGGTTTTTTAGGAAACTCTCTTATTCCCTACCTTTAAATTCTCTTAGATCTTCCCTTGTTTTCCGGCACTATGGTGGTTTTGATTCATTGGCTTGTGAGGCGTTGGTCTCCGACGAGTTTTTCAGGTATTTTTTTCATTTGTTTGAAGAATAAGGGGGTTATGGGTTCTAGGGGATAGAGAGTTCTCGTGGTGTTTCAGCCACTAGACTTGTATTTTTCCTTTAGCGATGTTGGTCGTCGGCGTGTTGATCGCTGACCAACTCTCTACTATGAGGGGTTGAGGCTCTGATGAGACATGGAGTTATCTACACATTCCGGTAGGGATTTGGGAGGTTTTCAGTGGTAGAAAGCTGTTGGTTTGTGGGTTGGAGTTTCTAGTCACATGAGACCTTTGGTTGTGGATATATTTCTGTTTTTAATGATTGCTTCATGATTGGTTATAAATTCATGTTTAATACCTTAAATTATTATTTGTACGCTTCTTGGTTGGGAAATCCAGTTATTAAACCTCGATTGTCCAGTTTTCATCTCTTATTGTGTTGTTGAGGTTTTTTTGATAAAATTGTTCTATGTGGTACTCTGAAGAGGTTTATCTTCTTATCTTGACTATATACATCAAAGACTAAAATTAATACATCATCATTTATTAATATATATGTATATATATTTAACATGTGATCATAAAACTAACTTCTCATGTCTGTTTTAACAAATTATTTTTTTTATCAGCAAAAAAACGATTTTATTCAACCCAAGCAAAACTCCAGAGGAGCAATACAAAAAGGGAAGTAGAAAGAAATTAGAAGAAAAGAGCTGAAAAAATTGTGAAAGACTAGGTAATGTCTTTAAACAAATTGATGGTTTCCTTTTCGCCGTATGACGAGGTGAAACCCAACGATTTGCAAAGAGTGCAGGCACGTTTAGCTTCAGATTTCTTATGGATGGAGCAAGTGGGACTGACGTCCTTGAAAGCTCTTAAAAACTTTCCAGCAGGCGAGGGAGTGGATGAAGGCTGGAATGGAAGTGAAGAAGGTAAGTTTGGAGCTACCGCTTGGGTGTGGAGATCAGCAATGAAAGTGAAGAAAGAGGGGAGAGCCTTTCCGGCAGGCGAGGGAGTGGATGAAGGCTGGAATGGGCTTAGGGCCACCTTGTGGGCCTCATTCAAACCTACAGGTAGAGCGGGCTGATCATGAGGCCCGTCTTGCAAAAGGTCCGCATTCAGGCCCTCAAGCTGAAAGGCCCCAACAAGAGGCCCAAGCCCAGATGCATCCTTGAAAGAAATAAGCAGAGGTAAGATGCCTTGAGAATCAATACAGGCGTGGTCTTTGGCGAAGGGTCGCGTGGGGAATAGAGGCGAGGGCCTCGAGAAGAACCAACGGTGGATGCGAGGAGTCACGACTAAGACGCCGTCCATGAAGGTCTGAAACCTCGACGAACGGGCGAGAGTCTTCGAGCCCGTTTACTCCAGCCAGATCCCCCTCAAACTCATTGTCTTGTAGCACGATTTCTCCATCTTCTAGAAATTGAGATCCCCCATCACTCCGAAACTGGGCTCCAACGATGGCGAACTGAGAAGACCAAGCTCCAGGGGGAGCTTTCAAGACTCTCAGATCCCTCCTCTTCCAAACCCGGTCTCATCAAAGCCATAAAATCCCTTGAAATGTTAGGGAAACAACGCGTCGACGAGGGAATAAAGGGGCTTCGAGTCGACGAGGGAAAGACTCAGCATGTCTTTGACAACTTCTAGACCATCCAACTCCGCTTTGAGATTGGGATGATGTCGTGGACGAGATCGGAGTCAAGCTCCATGGCCTTTAGCAAGAATTTGGAGTTGTTGATCACCGGCTCGATTGATCTATCAACCAGAGCTAGAGTGTGCGAGAAGACGAGCACGAAAGCTAAATCTAGGCGAGAGGCGGAGGATGAGCACGGGTGAACAACGATAAGGATCCCAACAGATGTAGTGAGGCATCGAACGATTATCAAGGACCATCTCAAGAGGGGGATTCCGATGAAGGTGACCCAATGGAAACGACCACCTAAGAACACTGACTAGACAACAATGAAGAAATCGAAGAAGCTAGCTCGAAGTTCAACCCAAAATCTAGAAGCCTCGTCCTTGAGAGTTTCAACCGTGTGGAAGGTAATCAGAAAAGCCCTGCCTCCAAGCTCAACCAAAATAATTTGATTGCGCAAGGAAAAACAGATGGAAGCCCAAATGGAAGCGGCTGGTCGACAGGCCGAGGTAACTCCGATGATGGAGGAAGCAAGCAGGGACGATTAGCGACAACGTCTTTGAAGGAGCGAGAGCTTTAATAGGTTTCACGGGGACCTGAGAGGCGATGTGCCGAGGGATCAACAGGTTGGCGACTCGAGCTCCGAGCAGGGCCTGTAGCGAAATCAACAATGAGACGAGCAGACTCAAACCAAGAGCCATGCTTGGTAGCGACATCAGAGGCAGCATCAACACAGTTGAGGAAGAATACAAACCCAAAACGCCGCCTGGTTTTGATTAGTTTGGAGGAGATAAAGACACAGCTCACCGTGCCAAAATGAGAGAAGATCAAAGAGTTGATCCTTAAAAAAGACTAAAAACAAATTGTAGAGAAAAATGCGGGACAAGAGAGGATGCAGGTGAGAGGAGTAAGAAGGGTCAGGAGAAGCCATACTTAGCCTTCTTGAATATTATTTTAACAAATGATATTAATAATAAATATTTTATATTGACAAATTTCAGATTTCAGGACAATAATAAAATTTTAATGCAGAGTTCATAAAAAACATACTTTAAGTGCTTTTGTTAGCATAGAATAATTAATTAGGATATATTCATTATCGTATATTTCTACCTCCATTTCATTCATCGAGTTCATTAGCTAGGAAGAATTGTTTAGCTCTTTTTTTTTCTTCTGAAAGCCTAGTTTTATTAGATCATACTAAAACACTGTTCAAAGCAACTAATAAAACATCAGGAATAAGCGTAGTTCGTCAATCAATATCAAACCAGTCAATTGTATGTCTGGCTAGAATATTAGCTGCATTATTTGCTTCTCTACGAGCATAATCAACTCTAAACCTCGAGTGCTCTTTCAGCTTCCATCTTATTTCCATGATAAGCATACCTGTAGGAGAGATCAACCGAGTAGAGGAATTGATGGCCTAGACCAATCCTAGATAATCCGATTGAATGACACCATCTTTCTATCCCATGTCTTTGATACAATCCAACATTGCGTCCAAACTCTACGCCTACACCGTTTCGGGGTTGGTTGCACCTTCAAATAGGACCACCCGAGCTGATTGAGCCATTCCATCCGACACTCAACACAGCATGCCGCCCCCACCACGCCCGTCTCCTAGGATTGCCCCATCCACATTAATTTTCACTCTCCCTTCCTCCGGACGGACCTATTTAACAGTCCTCGGGCTCGCCCTTTGTACCACCCTGTTCTCCACTGCCTGAGCCGCCCTCCAATCATGCAACAGGCGTCCCACTGCGTCCCTGGACTTAGGAGCTGACCGAACTATCTGCTGACAGATTCTAAGATTTCTGGTTCGCCACATCTCCCACCATAACATAGCTATCCTCTCCGGCCATTCATCTCTCCCCATGTCCCAACTATGCAAGAACCATTGTCTCATAGCTCCCCTATCTTGAGGTCTGACCAAACTCTCCAAATTCCAGATGGTTCTACCTATTTCACAATCAAACAATACGTGGTACTCATCTTCAATTTACCCCACAGATACCACATTCACCCTGTATTGGGACATACTTGCTCTTAAGATTGAAGTTCGTTGGTAACGTTCCAGAGAAGACCCTCCATACAAAATGCTTCATTTTTGGGGGTATGTTGAGTCCCCAAATTTTCTTCCAGAACAAATCTTGAGCTTCTTAGTTCCAACGTCCCAGCCTCCGTTAGATGGATTTAAAACTTCTTGCATAAAGTACTGTCCATCCTTATTCCCCATCAATACCGGTCCATGTCCTGGTTCATTCTAGCAAAGAACTGTTCAGCACTTAATTTGTCAAAAAAATAAATCAAAACAATATTGTCAGAAAAAAAGAGAGAATATAGTTCATGCATAGTACGGACAACTACTTGTCATAATATTGAGTAGCATGGAAGATATAATAATGAGCCAATAAAAGACCACTCAGAGCAGATGTCTGGCCAAAGAAAGTATTCTTGAAGTAACAGAATACAATTATTTAGGAGAGGAAGGTTCTGATATATAATTTGATTACCTGGCTAATTATCGAATCACGAGCGGTGTGTACAGGCTGTGTCAAATGCTGAGTAGGGAACACTGTGTTGCATGCAATACAAACGGCAAGACATTTTAATCTTTTTCCAGTGAAATACTAACGTAAATGAATATATTAGGATTTGGAAGATACTTTGACTTCTCTGTGTGCAATATATATACATATATCCATGGTTTCTTCAGGTTGTGGATGCTACATAAAATCTGAAGTTTAGCCCATCGTTTTGAATTATTCGGGAACTGTTGTAGATACACGTGCAAATGTTGAATGGCCACCACCTATAAAACAGATGCCATCCATGCATTCCTTTGTTGGTGACTAAGGTCTAATTGTTATGCCTATATATAATGTACCTGCATAAGAATGAATGTAATAAGAAATAGAAGAGAAGTGAAATGAATTAGAGAAGTGTTTTTATATTTTGTTAAAAGAAGTTCGATCGTTTAGTTTCGGTTCTGATCGTTTGAGAAGTTTATCACAACACGTTATCAGCACGACTCCGCTCCGTTGTAATTGTTATATTTTCTCAAATCGTTATTCAGTACGAACGCTCTGTTCTACTGCTCAGGTATCGTATTTTCATATTATCGTTAATTTATTTATATCTGATTCATGCTCGTGTATATAAGTTTATTTACAGTTTTTTCGATAAGTATGCTCTGTGACTGCCAATGTAAATTGGATCTTTCACATCAGAAATTTGATGTTTTACTACATACTCGTATTCTTACCGTTAATACCTGCATTTAAAATAAATAAAAATTAAAAATTCATTTAA
Source organism: Erodium maritimum (assembly GCA_963921825.1). Lineage (NCBI taxonomy): Eukaryota > Viridiplantae > Streptophyta > Magnoliopsida > Geraniales > Geraniaceae > Erodium > Erodium maritimum. The sequence continues at coordinate 46,057,651 of OY997593.1, read as the reverse complement.
AACCGAAACGTTTGGACCGGAAGTTCCAAATATATAATACTAGCGACCCAATATGTATTGGACCAGAAGTTCCAAAAATAAAATATCAACGACCTGAAGTCGAGTATTATCCTGACATGCAATTATTTTGATCAATGTTCAGGATGGATAACTTCACAAAGCTTAGTTATGCTCCCCTTAGACTAGACGGGAAAAACTATTATGAATGGGCGCTAGACACGACTCTCCACTTGAGATCTCAGAATCTTGGAGACGTCATAAAAGAGGGCAATAACGAGTCAGTCAAAAACAAAGCCACGGCCACAATATTAATCCGTCATCACATGCATAGAGACCTTCGACTTGAGTATATAATTGACGAAGACCCCCTTACTTTATGGGTTCAACTCAAGGAGAGGTTTGAGCATATGAAAACAATAGCTCTCCCTCGTGCCCAATATGATTGGTCTAACCTCCGGTTTCAGGATTTTAAATCCGTAAATGAGTACAATTCGGCCATGTTTCAAATTGTTTCCAAGCTTCGCAGTTGTGGTGAAAAAATAACTGACGAATCTATGCTTGAGAAAACATTCTCCACGTTCCATCCCTCGAATATTGTCCTGCAGCAGCAATATCGACAAAAAGGATTTAAGAAATTTACCGATCTTATTGCTTGTTTGCTCCTTGCAGAGCAAAACAATGAATTATTAATGAAAAACCATCAAACTCGCCCTGTAGGCAGTGCTCCATTCCCTGAAGCGAATGTGACAAGATATGATGGTAACTCTGGACCCAGACGAGTCCGAGGACCCTTTAGAGGTCGAGGTCGAGGTCGTGGACGTGGTCGCAGTCAGGGATATGGGAAAAACAATTTCCAACCTTATAAAAGAGATGATAGGGTGTACCACCAGAAGTGGACCCGACATGAGAAAAGAAAAGGCCCACAGAACCCGACTCCCGTAAATGCCGAAAGCATATGTTATCGTTGTGGAGGGACCGATCATTGGTCACGAGTATGTCGTGTGCCAAACCACTTGGTAAAGTTATACCAAGAGTCAATAAAGGGAAAACAGAAGGTCGTTGAGACAAATTTCATTGATCACGTGAGCCCTGAAGATGCTCCGATCAAGCTTTCAGTCTCCGACTTCTTTAAAGATGATGACGGAAATGTGGACCGTAATGAAAATGTAGATTGAACTTGTGTGTTTATGTATTCCCTATTTTAAGTCAATGTAAAATATATATAATGTTTTTGTAATTCCTTCCTAAGTTTATAAACTAATATAATACTTTTTATGAAAGGATATGGACCCCAACTATGGGTCATGTATTTGCAGAAATGATGGCGACTTATGTATTGTTGATTGCGCGTCGACGCACACAATCTTAAGAGATAAAAAATATTTTTCTAATCTAACCTTGGTTGAAGCGAATGTTAGCACAATTACGGGTACTGAAAACTTAATAGAAGGCTCCGGAAGAGCTACCTTGATATTAGAAAATGGAACAAGGTTAAGTACCCATAATGCTTTATATGCAAGTAGATGCAGAAGAAATCTACTTTGCTTCAAAGATATTCGTAGCAACGGATATCATGTCGAGACCAGAAGTGAAAATGAGACTGAGTTTCTCTATTCACTTTTAATAAATGTGGTGAAAAGCGTGTACTTGAAAAATTACAGGTTCTATCATCAGGTTTGTATTATACAACCATAAGAACCGTTGAAACCTACGCAACAATGAACCAGAAGTTCATTAACCCAAATGCTTTTATGCTTTGGCACAATCGTCTTGGTCATCCGGGATCGACCATGATGCGTAGGATTGTTGAAAACTCATGTGGGCATTCATTAAAGGACCAGAAGATCCTAATGTCCAATGAGATATCATGTACAACTTGTTCACAAGGAAAATTAGTGGTCCGACCATCGCAAACCAAGATTAATATTGAAATGCCATCTTTCCTGCAAAGAATTCAGGGAGATATATGTGGCCCTATACATCCAGCCAGTGGACCATTTAGTTATTTCATGGTCCTGATAGACGCATCCAGCAGATGGTCTCATATTTGCTTATTGTCAACGCGAAATGTTGTGTTTGCTAAATTACTGGCCCAAATCATTAAGCTGAGGGCACATTTCCCTGATTATCCCATTAAGTCTATTCGTCTTGATAATGCTGGTGAGTTCACATCAAAACCTTTTGATGATTATTGCATGTCTTTAGGGATTGATATTGAACATCCCGTTACACATGTCCATACCCAAAATGGGTTAGCAGAATCGTTTATCAAACGTATACAGGTAATTGCACGTACATTACTAATGCAATCACAATTACCTATTTCTGCTTGGGGACATGCTGTATTACATGCTGCATCTTTAATTCGCATAAGAACAAGTGCTTATCATCAATATTCTCCTGTACAACTTGTGTGTGGGAACCAACCTAATATATCCCATTTGCGAACCTTTGGTTGCGCAGTGCAAGTGCCGATCGCACCTACTCAACGCACAAAAATGGGACCCCAACGTCGGTTGGGGATATATGTTGGTTTTGACTCACCGTCCATTATAAGGTATCTTGAACCTCGGACGGGTGATTTGTTTACTGCAAGATTTGCAAATTGTCATTTTGATGAGACAACATTTCCACCTCTAGGTAAGAAAGATAAGCCTCCTGAAGTAAGGCATGAACTCTCTTATAAGCCTCCTGAAGTTAGGCATGAACTTTCATGGGAAGTGAGTTCGTTATCTCATTTAGACCCACGCATGTCACAATGTGAAATAGAAGTACAGAGAATAATTCATTTGCAAAATGTTGCAAATCAAATGCCTGATGCATTTGCAGACACGTCAAAGATGACAAGGTCTTATATAGATGCAATCAATGTACCAGCTAGAATTAAGGTCACTGGTGATACTGCAAAAGCAGCTATCGATTCCTCTAGTGCACGCCTGAAGCGTGGGAGACCAGTTGGATCAAAAGACATTGTTCCCCGGAAGCGGAAATGTCAGACGAATATAAGGGATAAGAAAGCGGTGGTTCCAGAAGAACCAGCCGATGAAAAAGCCTCATTACCAGAAGTAGTTTCAGAAGAACTACCAAAGTCGGTTCCAGAAGAACCAATCGGTCCAGAAGTACCAGAAGACTCTAATACTCCTGAAGAGTTAAGAAATGAGAAAATTATTGTTGATGAAGTCTTTGCGTTCGCGGTGGCCAACGAGATCATAAATGAGTTTGATTTCGAGCCCCGAAGCATCGACGAATGCCGTCACAGGGATGACTGGCCTATGTGGGAAGAAGCAATTCAGGCAGAATTGGCTTCATTGGCGAAACGCCAAGTTTTTGGGCCTGTTTCCAAGACACCAGAAGATGTCAACCCTGTTGGTTACAGGTGGGTATTTATAAGGAAACGAAATGAGAAAAATGAAGTCGCCCGATATAAGGCTAGACTTGTGGCCCAAGGATTCTCTCAACGACCAGGAGTCGATTTTGATGAGACATATTCCCCAGTAATGGATATGATCACTTTCAGATATTTGATCAGCCTATCAGTCTCTGAAGGACTTGATATGTGCATGATGGACGTTGTGACTGCTTACCTATATGGTAATTTGGACACTGATATCTATATGAGACTCCCCGATGGGTTGAGATTGCCTGAAGCAATGATAGATATCCCCAGAGATATGTGTTCAATAAAATTACAAAAATCTTTGTATGGACTAAAGCAATCTGGTAGGATGTGGTATCATCGCCTTAGCGAGTACCTTACCAGAGAAGGCTATAAAAATGATGTTATTTGTCCATGTGTGTTCATTAAGAAAACAACCTCCGGGTTTATTATTATAGCAGTATACGTTGATGACATAAATCTGATTGGGACTCCAGAAGAGATCCTCAAAGCTTCAGATTATCTGAAACGAGAATTCGAAATGAAAGATTTGGGGAGGACTAGACACTGTCTCGGCCTGCAGCTCGAGCATTTGTCTGATGGTATTTTGATCCATCAATCAGCATATGTTGAAAAGCTTTTGAAGCGTTTTAGTATGGATAATGCTCACCCTCTCAGTACTCCAATGGTCGTCTGTTCGTTAGATCCCAGAAGAGATCCATTCCGTCCCAAGGAGCCAGATGAAGAGATACTTGGTCCTGAAGTACCATATCTCAATGCTATTGGGTGTTTGTCATATTTGGCACAATGTACGCGACCCGACATAGCGTTCGCAGTAAATGTACTTGCCAGGTTCAGTTCAGAACCCACTCGACGACATTGGAACGGTATAAAGCATGTACTTCGTTATCTGAGCGGGACTAGAGATTTGGGACTTATGTATTCTAAGTCCAGGGGGAGCGTCGGCCTAGTCGGATATGCAGATGCAGGCTATTTATCAGATCCTCACAAAGCTCGCTCCCAGACAGGCTATGTTTTCACCTGCAGTGAAACAGCCATCTCCTGGCGCTCTACGAAGCAGACTTTGGTTGCGACTTCCTCAAACCACTCGGAGATTGTGGCGCTACATGAAGCTAGCCGAGAATGTGTTTTCCTACGATCCGTTTTGAAGCATGTGTTATGCTCAATCGGAATTCCTCCGCCAAGCTCTCCTTCCATCATATATGAAGACAATGCAGCTTGTATAGCTCAAGTCAGAGGAGGCTATATCAAAGGAGACAGAATCAAACACATCTCTCCGAAGTTCTTTTATACTCATGAGCTCCAGAAGAGTAATGAGATAGATGTCAAGCAGATTCGGTCCTGCGAGAATCTTGCCGATTTATTTACTAAAGCCTTGCCGACTTCTACCTTTGAGAAGCTAGTTCACAAGATCGGCATGCGTCGTCTGAGCAAGCAACCAAAGTAGCCTGCCTGAAGTCAGGGGGAGATAAATTTTGTGCGCTGCACTCTTTTTCCCTTATCCAAGTTTTGTCCCACAGGGTTTTCTTGGAAAGGTTTTTAACGAGGCAGCATCAAGCACAGCATGAAGCACGTTTTGCGCGTTGCACTCTTTTCCTTACAGGTTTTGTCCCACCGGGTTTTCCTGAGGAGGTTTTTAACGAGGCAACTTAAGGTGCATTAGATATATTCGTTAATGGTGGTGTCCAAGGGGGAGTGTTGTAGATACACGTGCAAATGTTGAATGGCCACCACCTATGAAACAGATGGCATCCATGCATTCCTTTGTTGGTGACTAAGGTCTAATTGTTATGCCTATATATAATGTACCTGCATAAGAATGAATGTAATAAGAAATAAAAGAGAAGTGAAATGAATTAGAGAAGTGTTTTTATATTTTGTTAAAAGAAGTTCGATCGTTTAGTTTTGGTTCTGATCGTTTGAGAAGTTTATCACAACAGGAACTTCAAATTTCCATGCATACAATTTGAAACCTAATTAATATTTTATCGTTTTACAAATTAAAAAGAATTAAATCTATTTTTCTTTTCTAATGGGAGAAACCTCACAAAACCAAATATGATTATATACGATTATTAGATACATACATAAATATAAAAAACGTTTCATCCGGTCCCTTTAACTTTCTTAATATTTTAACCGTTAGTCCTCAATAGATAGTAGGGGGGAAACAATCGTAACAAAAAGAATAGGAACCGCTACAGTATCATCTTACCTTCATCTTCATGTTCTTCACCAATTCAACCTCAACCCTATACACAATCTCTCCTTCATCTCTCTCCCTGGTGTAGTGTTCATGATGATCTGAATATTGATCATCGAACCACCATCTGTTCCTTATCTTCTCCTCTTATTCTCAGCTCAGCTCTACTCTGCTCAGCGATTAGTGTTTGATTTTTCAATGAAGATCCCCCCTCAGAAGAAAGGCAAGGGCGTCTTGATTATTCCTCCCCTTCCGCTTGGAGCAAGTCTCACTGTCCAAGAACTCAGTGGGGAGCCTTCTGCTCGGCGACCAAGTGCTCCTCTCTCCTTATCAACCAAAAGAGGCTCTGCTTTCAGAAGAAGAAGATCTATCTCCCCAGCTCGCTCTGCCAAAACCCAAGAATACTCACCAGGTGGATGCACAAAGCTCATTGATGGACAAAAAATGTTCTACTACAACAATTTCAAACCCGTCTCTTCAGCGAGAGATTCAACACCTTCATATAATGGACCTCTTATGGGTGCAACCAACCTTGGCCTCACGTCTCCTACTACAAAAGTCTTGCAATCAAAACCGGGTCAGTCATCCTTGGGTAAAGATTTTGAGGCTGGTTCTTCTTCAATGGGCTACCCTCCCCCAGGCTTTGAAAGGATCAGACCTGCTCTGCGAGCCTCTAAGTCCAACACTCCAAATACTGCCTTTATACTTAACATTCCACCCTCAGCAAATACTGGTTGGCTAGACTCAATCTTTGGAAAATTTCATGGCTTTATTAAGTCAATGGTGAGCTATAAACCAAATGGAAGAGAAATCTGGTATGGTTTCACTTATTTCCTATCAAAGGATGATCTCCATCAATCCATTCTCCATACTAATGGCCTCACTTTCAATAATCATACACTCTTTGTCACTGAGGCCTGGGACAACAACAAGAAGGATAGAACTAAGCTTACTACTACAACTATCTACCAAGAAAAGACCTATGGGGAATACAAAAATATGGGATCCATAGTCACAACAAATGCCAAAATATGGGAAGCTTCACACTTAGCCATCACACATCTAAACCTCTATGTAGAGGAAATTATGCAGGAAATAGCTCTTGAGGGTGTATGTGAAGTTCAACTCAAGGATCTTGGCAACAAAGTCATTTTGGTCCATTGCCCTGACCCAAAATTTGACAAACAACTTTTCTTTGAAGATGGAGCTTGGCTCAAGCAATGGCTCACTTTTATCCCTGGTAAGGATTCTCTGAACAATTTGGGTGGTAAACTAAGCTGGTTTGCAATTCAAGGTATCCCATGTCATGGCTGGTGTATTGAATCCTTTCAAGCTGTTGTAGTCAACCAAGGGAAGGTGTTATTTACTCATCCTACTTCTACCCAAGATCTGCATATCCACACAGCCTTTGTGCTAGTCCATACAACTATTCTAAAAGAGGTCTTAGAAGAGGTCTGCATAACTTCGGGGGGTAAGAGCTTTAAGGTTTTGATCTCAACAATTCAAGCCCTGGATGTTCCTCAGCTTCAGAACCCATCTTCCAGAAACCCCTACAATAACTCCTCAGAAGATTTAAACTCACAACATTCTCATTCTGGTGGCTCAGACTCAGATTATGTCAGTGACTACTCAAAGGAAGTACAAACCAATGATTCCAAGGAAGATCAAACTGGAAATACTGTTGAACACTCACCAACTCCGCCAATGACACAAATCAATGAGGAATGAATTTATGAAGCTGGAATAAATGAGATCGCTGACACAAGAGTAGCCTTAAATCAAACATTAGATGCTGAAAAGGAAGCTTTTCCCCCTTTGGTTGATCTTCCTCCTTTCTCTCTTGATCCCATGGTGCTACAAGAACCTTGGTATTTTGTCAAAGATACCTTTGAATCTGAGGAAAGGATCACTGCAGTCCTTCACCTCAATGAAGATGAAGCTAAGAAATTGGCTCCCACTCACAACATTTCTCAAATTGCTACAGTGACTGTTCAGCTACAGTCTTCAGTCCAGTCCAGTTACACCAACCTTCAGCATCTTTACAGTCAACCTCCTCAACAAATCAACTAGGTGCAAGCCCCCAAAAAGAAGAAAAGGGCAGTATCCACAAGGGTATTGATAGAAGAGAAGAGCACAACATTGGGAATAGATGAGCATTTATTGAATCAAAAGGCATTTGCTGAAATTGGCCCTACAAATATTAAAAGATCTCATTTTAAAGCTGCCATTGTAGAGGGATTAGACTTCAACTCTCCTATCTCAACTCAAGGTGGCCCTCATGGACTTGACTACCTAGAATCAGGTTGTGATGATATATCACTTCCTTCTCCACTTCTCACTCCCCAAGCAAGAGAGGTTGCTGAATGCCTGGGCCTAGCTCCTATCCCATACACATCTGCATCACTCTCAAACAGCAAAATAAGAGGAAAGAAAAAGCAAAGCAAAGCCCAACTACGATCCTATGGCACTAGGTCAAAACTGAAGGGAAAGGATTCAGCTGCTATACATTGTGAAGTTCAACCATTTAGTTTCCTAAATGAATCTACTGAGGAAAAAAAGGCTTGGGGCTTTGGAAAAGCAATTGGTTTAAAATCCAAGCTCAAAGAAAGTGACATTTTATTAAGACTGAAGGATCTAGATGAGGTCATTTATGCTGAAGCAGTAGAGGAAGTGAATGAAGATGGTTTAAACACTATTCCAGAAGAAGGCTCAGACATCCCCACACCTCTAGGAGATACTCCCATCAATCTCTCTTCTCTATAATACATCATGAAACTCCTCACATGGAATGTGAGAGGTATCTCCTCAAGCCAAAAGAGGAGAAATTTAGGTTGCTTGCTCCTCAAGCAAAGTCCAGATTTTGTAATGTTACAAGAATCAAAACTTCAGTCTTTGCCATCCAACTATCCAAAATTATGTGGTTTATCTGCTGATTGGGAAGCCTCAACAATTAACTCAGTAGGAGCCTCTGGTGGGATTATTTCAATGTGGAAGAAATCAGTTTTTACAATGACCTCTACCAAGCCTGTGCAAGGAGCCCTCTTCTGGTATGGTATTATCCCACATCTCAATCATCATTGCTGTATAGTGAATGTCTATGCCTCTACAAACTCTCATATTAGAGCAACATTATGGAGTGAGATTTACTTGGAGCTTTCAGAACAACCCTCATACCTACTTATAATAATGGGTGGAGACTTCAATGCCATCCTTTCATCTGAAGACAGATCAAGCCACAAAAGTGGAGGCTCATCCATGAATGCTTTCCAAAACCTAATCAACAATCTTGGACTGATAGATCTGCCCCTGCAAAATGCGAAATATACTTGGTATGCCCATGGTTCCATAGTTTCAAGATTAGACAGGTTTATTGTCTCATCTGACCTGCTTGCTATATGTTCCTCCCTCACTCAATCCTGCCTCCCAAGATCCATCTCAGATCACAGACCTCTGATCCTCCAAAATAAAGTGATAGAATGGGGTCCAAAGCCTTTCAAATTCCTCAACATATGGCTAGAAGATCCTAGATTCCTCCCAACAATTACCTCTCTTTGGGCTAACTACTCTATTATGGGAACCCCTCAACATATCCTCTGGATGAAATTAAAACTCCTAAGAGCAGACCTCAATCTTTGGAATAATCAGGTGTTTGGATTACTTGAAACACAAATTCTCCATTTAACCTCTGACATCAATGATCTAGATAATATTGTGGAAGATAGGTTGCTTACAGCTCAAGAAACCTCTTCAAGAGGTGCCTTTAAGGCTGAACTGATCCAAAAATACAAGTTGCTTGCTAAACTTTGGAGTCAGAAAGCCAGGAGAAAATGGTTTGATGATGGGGACAAAGGTTCAAAGTACTTCCATAGATTAGCAAATTCCACAGGGTCAAAGAAGCATATTTCCTAAATTACTGTCAATGGAGAGTCCTTATCGGATCCTGATGTCATAAAAAATGCAGCTACAGCTCACTTTCAAGTCAGTTTTAAGAGTGATAACTCTAATTTTATTGATCTGGATGACCTCCCTTTCAATTCTAACAGCTCAGGAAATGAATTGGCTTGAGATGCCTTTTTAGGAACAAGAAGTCCTTCAAGCAATTTTGGCTTGCAATGGGGATAAAGCCACAAGGCCAGATGGCTTCACTTTGAGATTTTTCCAAGTTGCCTGGGAGATTATCAAGCCTGACTTCATGCTCTTCATGCAAGATTTCCTTAATTCAGGTCATTTGGGGAAAGGCATAAATTCCTCTTTTATGGTGCTTATACCTAAAGGCCAGTCCCCCCTCTCTTTCAATGACTATAGGCCAATCAGTCTTATGGGAGGTCCATATAAAATTCTCTCCAAAGTACTCTCCAGCAGACTAAAGATGGTGATCAGTTCCTTAGTGAGGGAAGAACAATCAGGTTTTATTGCTGGAAGGCAAATCATTGATGGGATACTAATAGCCTCAAAAGTGGTGGATCATATCAAAAAATCAAAGACAAAGGCCTTAATCTTCAAGGCAGACTTCCAAAAAGCTTTTGATAGAGTCAGTTGGAGTTATGTGCTCCAAATTCTGCAGAAAATGGGCTTTGGTGCCAGGTGGAAAATGTGGATGTTATCCTGCTTTACTGCCTCAGTTTCAATTCTAATAAATGACTCCCCCAGCAAAGATTTTCAGATCTCTAGAGGCCTTAGACAAGGGTGTGCCCTCTCCCCTTTGATTTTTGTCCTGGCTGCTGAAGGCCTAAACCAGATTATGAAAGCTTGCACTCAGAATAATCTCTTCCATGGCATCAAATCATCTTTACATGGCCCTGTGATCTCACATTTGCAATTTGCAGATGATTAAATATTTTTCTTAGAAGCCATTCCTGATCAGGCCAGGTGTCTCAAATTAGCACTAGCTATGTTCCATTCAGCTTCAGGCCTTGCTGTAAACTATGACAAATCTCAGTTCATTCCCATGAATCTCTCAGAAGGTGAGGAGATGATTATTGGCTCCATACTGAATTGTCCAGCTTCCTCCTTCCCAATAACCTATTTGTGATTTTCTGTGGGAGCCAATCCTAAAAGAATTCAAACATGGGAGCCCATTGTCCATAAATTCAAGCAAGCTTTGGGACTTTGGCAAGCAAAGCTGCTATCCTTTAGGGGCAGGATCACATTGATCAAATCAACTCTGGGAGCACTTCCACTCTACTACTTCTCAATACTAAGGGCTCCAAAAGCAGTGATCAAGTCTATGGAAAGATGGCAAAGACAGTTCTTATGGTATGGTAAGATTTCTGGAAAAGGCTGCTGCAAGGTTAATTGGGGAAAGGTCTGTAAATCTCCTTTTGTCTTTGGGACCTTGAAGATGAAAATCATATCTTACTTCACTGTCCAAGAGCTTGGCAAGTTTGGTGTCTATTGGCTAACTGGTGGGGTTCAGTGGTGGTTATCTCTGGCTCAGTGCAGTCCTTTCTCATATCTTGGCCTTCTCTGCAGAAGAGAAAATTCAAATCCAATTGGATCCAATTATTTCAGCTCACATTATGGCATATTTGGCTAGCTAGAAATGCATTGTTCTTCAGAGGTGAATCCTCTTCTGTAGAAGCTATTTTCCAAAAAATTGTCCAACAATCTTATTCTTGGGAATGGACAACTTTCCACAAAGCTAAGAAGTATTTCCCTTTCAACAATTGGCTGATCTCCCCCAAGAGTTGCTTAGAGTGGAAATTTCTCAGTCCTGCTCCTGGTGCTCCTTGAGGTGGTTACTTCAGGTTTTGGGTTAGGGTTCTATGGTGGTTTGGGGGTGGTTCTGGTGAGTGTTGTGAGTTGTGAGGCTCTCTCTTTGTTTTCTTTGGGTTGCTTCTCCTGTTCTGTGTGTGGTTAGTCCTCTCTCTAGGCTTTGTGTGGGGGTAGTTCACTTGTTAGGTGTGAGTGTTTGGTTTGCTTGCCTTGGTTTGCTTGCCTTGGTTTGCTTTGTGTGTGCAGGCCCTCTTCCTGCAGCTCTTCAGCCATGGTTCTCATTCAGATGTTTCATCTCATTGTTCAGCATCACTTCTCTCCAAGAAGCTCACCTCTTGGCAAATACATCAATTCTGTCTAGGGACTCATTCAGCTGCTTCATCACATTGTCCAGCCACTCTTTTCTCTCTGAAGATCAAGCCTTATCATCTACTTCAATACTGTTAAGGTCGAAATCATCTTGCAGCTCTCACACAACTAGGGACTGCTCTTGGCCTCCATACTGCACTTTTGAGTTGAAAATCAGCAACTCAAGTCATCAATCTCAGCCTCATTTTAACCTCTGCATCCAATTTGGAATTTCAGCAACTCAATCACCTTCCACAGCTTCAAGATCAACCATCTCTAGCTCTCATTCGCGTCTTTATTTCTACTCTTACTCATCTCATCCCCTAACCCTGTTTTTTTAGGGCTTTCATTTCACTACCCTCATGTTTGGATCACTTTATTGTTTTGTTTGGTCTCCTTTTGGGTTTGGTTTTTGTTGCTGGCCTTTAGAAGACAGCTTTGTACTCCTCTTTAACCTCAAAAGAGGTTTTAATATATTCTTGTCTTGCTGATCAAAAAATATATATTTTAACCGTTAGTTTTTTTAATTCCAAAAACACCCTCGCCTTTAAAACATAATGTCAACCTTGATTTTCAAAAAATAAAATCTCATTAGCAAGTATAAAGTTCTCTCTCGCAAGTCGAGATCTCCTTCCCGAGGAATCCCTACCTCATCTATGGAGTATCCTACCCTTGTCATCGACTTGACTGCTGCTAGCCCTTTCGTCGGTTTTGTCCCATTGTAGTCAACCCTGGTGTAGTCTCTCCCATGTGTGCCTCCACCTCGCCCCTCGTCGGTCGTGAGGTCTGCCATTAAACCGAGGTGTAGAACATATCCTAAGCATTCTTGTGCCGCCCCGGTGTCTCCTTCCCTCTCCTCCATTACGCCTCTCCCTCCTCCCCCGACTACGACAAATGTGGCCTTCTTACCTGGTAAGTCTGAACCTCTGAGTAAAGCTCAACGGGATCGGCCTTTGAAGAACCAAGCCCTAGCTTCCTCTACAAGAAACACTATGTTTTTAATGAATTCAACTCTACCGCCCCCACTGTCGAATTGAAGGCCCCCGCTTCTGACGACGTGAAGGCTCTGCCGCTTCTTGTACCTATTCCTGCTCTCCAACCACCAGTGGAACCCGCTCGTCACCTCTGCTCAGATCGTTGCCGCTTCGGCTTCCCCTTTCGTTGCGCCGCTTGTAATGGTATTCGCTACCAACCCATTGTCCCTACTAGTCCAGGACCCTCTTAAAAAGAAAGCCCCAATGTCTGAACATGGGAGGCCGGAGTCAAGGAGGCCAGAGGTGGCTGTTCTCTATGAGGGGGTCGAAGTTACAAACGCCGCTCGTGTCCCCGTGATCCTGGTGCTGCCCACACCACCACCGGGGATGACCCACCGTTGTAGAACGTTCAGACCCAAAGAAGTCGGCTTAACCTCGGTGGCGCCTCCTTCTACGGCCTGTCTTGACTCCCAACTGCCCAACCTTGAAGATAGCCTGTCGGCTTGCTCTTTGTAGGAAGAGGAAGAGATCAAGGTGATGGTATCGTACACTCCGGTGAACCCATCAATACTGGCTAGGCAACAATTTTCCATGATGGGTAACTTGTGGACGTCCAAGTCGCCCAGAAGAGAGGTTCTCCTTCGGATCATCACCAAGGACTAGGGTAAATTAGCTGAGGGACTGGTGCTCAAAGACATCGGACCGGCTATCTTTGGGTTTTACTTCGAGACAGAGAAAGCATGGGCATGGGTTCGAGATAACGAACCGTGGTGCTTCGATAGGAGACCACTACTGTTGGGTGACCTGAACCCGATGGCTAGAGAGCCTCCCAACCTAGATATCATCTAATTATGGGTGCATGTCTGTGGCCTCCCTCCTTTGGTCCGTACCAAAACCATGGGAGAAACGATTGGTGCAACGCTGGGGTTTTGTGTCCATGTCTCGTACGATCAATGGGGTACATGCTGGGGAGGATCAGTAAAGGTTTGCTTATGGCATCTTGTGGAGTGCCCCCTACGCAGACAGCTCTTGCTTTGTTTTTGGGAATTTCCTGACCCAGTTCGTGCTATTCTTATTTATACAAACCTACCTGTGTTTTGTTATAATTATGGGATGATAGGTCACATCGTTGTCGAATGAGACCGGCAGGTGGTGGGTACTCCCCGGTTCAACTCCTTGATGTTGGAATTCTAGAAGGACCGTCGAACCAGGGTATATGACACATATTGGGATGATCATGCATCTCCTAAACCGGTATCCTCTTGCATTGAAGGCCCCCTTATCTCGAGGTAGGGGCCCAATAGTATCCTCTACTACTGTACCTAACGGTGCGACCCGCTCGGTCGATGTAGTTAGGAAAAACTTGGTAATCGGCCGGCCCTTGGATAGCGAGAAATCCGACGTCGTACTCATGCTTGGGCACAAAGATAGAACTGGAGTTGGAGTTATAACTGAGTCTAGTGTTGGAGCAGGAGTCAGGTGTGTTAAGAGATGGTCCATTGGGGAACCTTGGGACAATCAGGACAGGGCGGGCAAGTAGGCTCGCATGGAGGAATGAATGGGATTCAGTGCTCTAGGGAATGGCCTTGGAGGGGTCCCTGAACAGAGCTTTGCCTCCTCTTGAAATAAATGATCGCATGTTCGGTTTAATACAGCGAATAGAGCATAAAGGCTACACCTTTAGCAGCAATCATTGGTTTTGTCATAGTTTAGTTTTATTTTCAGTACGTTTTTATGACACTTCCAACACCGGTTGTACCGGATCATTTGTCTCAGAGTTTTTTGTAAAGAGACTTACTAGGCTCTATACAGTATAATGAATCTTTTCTATTTCATGGTCAGAGACTTCCTCTTTATGCACTCATTTGTAGTTCAAACTTAAGTTAATAAGATTGGTCCTTTCGTCCCAAAACAAAACATTGATTTCCAAAGAATTATAAAAATGTCATAGGCATATAAATCTAATTTTTTATTTTCTATTATCCTGTTTCATAAAATTTAAATTTAATATTTAGTTTCAGATTTTAATCTTAATTAAATTAATAAAATTTTATTTTATATAAATAAATTTCTCATTTTAAAATTTTTCAGAAATTCTTTTTTCTTATTAATAATTTTTTTATTATAATGTAGTCTATAAATTTTTATTAATACTATAATTATTAATATCTAATTTACATATTTACAAACATTTAAGAACTTTAAAAAAAATATGAATACCAAAGACATAGAACAAAACAAGAGGGCTAGAGTCAGAGGATAAAACCAGGTACAATCCAAGTTTATGGACGGTATCCCCCTTTTGATAATCAGGAAGGTGATTCGACACACGTGGATAAAAATAAACATAAATTCTACCAGCAACCATAGAATAGTAGTGAACGCTGGAGATACGTTTAGTAACACCAAGCCAAAAGGCTAAACATTGTGTCGGGTGGTTGTCTTGATTTGCAGGGTGATGACTAGAGTCCTTCCAGGGAACCCAACCCCTCGTCGAAGGACTTCACTTGGAAAAAGATGCCAAGAAGACTCGTTTTATTCTAGGCCCAATGGGTATCCATCCCCCATTAGGCCCCCATCTCCGAGGGTCAGGATCCGAATTAGAGTCTTGTCGATGGCGCGATGCGTAAGGATCCTCTGTTTCCGAGGGTGAAAATCATTCGAGAAGGACATAACTGAAATCCAAGTCACTGTGGCAGAAGGAGGAGGCTAGTCCGATAGCACTTCGGTGCTAATCGGGGTGGGGGGGGGGGGGGGAGGAGATCGTTCGGCGTTTACAAAGCTGAGTATGGACGATTGGGGCCAAGATGATAACTCAAAGGGTGGCTTTCTTGGTTTTTAGAATGACAAATCTCAATCCACGGAAGAAAGTACAATAGGACGTGTTTAAATCTGGGCATAACGGGTTTCCATCCCTCATTGGGCCCTAGGCCCTGAGGGTTGGGGTCCTCGTCGACACTGAGGGGAAAGCATCGACGGGTATGGGTCTCCCGCGTCTGGTGGTACTGATAGTCGCAGGTAGACATACTTAGGGAGCATGACGCCACGATGAATATCGAGGAGTATTCACCGGACATTGCAATAACTTCAAACTCGGGGGGAAATATAGGACTTTCCCGACTCAATTGCTCCAGCCTCATCGATGACGAAGAGAGAGGTCGAGGGCTTCCTGGCGTGGGTAAACAAAACTCCGATCGTCCTCCCCCCGTCTAGGGAATTCAAACCACACATGGTCAGATCCAACTCTGGTAGGATGGTAGCAAGACTCCCTGAATCACGGCCCGTTAGCACCAGAACTAAGTCCTTGAATAGAGAGAGAACATACCAGCGACACTTGGAGGACATGGATGGACAAAGGATAAGAGGATTTTCCGGTTGTTGAGGGATGGCTTAGATCGACGGAATAGGGCGGCTTGGATGGACGAATGATGCATCCAAAAGAACGACGGTCGTGTTCGTAGTCGGGGATTAATGGCTTTATCGGCCATGAGGGGAGACAGGGACGTTGGGATGACATGACCAGGGGTACCAGTGTGACAGTTCTGACACCCAGCTCCGATTTAGGGTCTATTCCGGCGAGGGATGATGGGCATAAGAGTAATCAGATGTCCATGGGAGGAAATTGGCCAGAGGCAAGCAAGGAGAAGCGGAATTACATGCAGCATGGTGTGGAGGTTGACGAGGGTCGATGTTTGTGACAGAGGTAGAGGGAAGGGAGGGGATGCGCCTAGGGACAAGCAGACGGTGAGGGCATGCCGCCACCCGCAACCCCTAATGCTGGAAACCGAGAGGTCATCGGTAGTGGTGGCACTTAGACGAAGAGGAAAATGGGCCTGTTAGAGTCTCTATAGAGAGAAACCAGAGAGAGGGAGAGAAAATATAGTACAATGTTGTATTAACAAAAATCGTTATTTGTCTCCTATCTCCCACATTGTGCATCTTCTTCGGAAAAGAACAGTTGGTTGTCGAAGCTTGTTGGAGACATGATATTTTTATTTTTCAAAATTTAATCATAATTTTTTTTTTTAAAAACACAATAAAAAAGAATGTCGCATTTTGACAACAATCGAAGGATTAATAAATAGACTAGTTAAATTCGACCTCTAGGGTTTTTGCTTCTCTTTACCTCCCAAATACTTTTGTTCTTGTAACTCAATATCAGTCGCATCTCCGTTGTTATGATGTCGTAGTAACCACCACCACCACCGATGTCGATCGCTCCCTACCATGTTGCTCCCCCCCTCTTATACGGTCCGGTCGACACAATGAGGACCATGGGTCCTCCCCTCGAGTATAGGTCTCGTCCTCATCCCTCGACACCATCTTCTTGCCCCTCACCTGGTATAGACGTCGATGGAGAACCCTCTTCCCATGACCTCCCCTCTCACCCTGACACCGATCATGGGACAACGCAAGGCTAAAACGATTAGGCCGATCATCCAATGGCTTCCTACGGGGAAACCTTGTAGAGGTACGAGCATATGATCGGAAGGACCCGATAGTTGGACCCACTATTGCACCGCTTGGTAAAACCATATTCACATGTGATGAATATGATTACTTTCAGATATTTAATCAGTTTAGCAGTCTCTGAAAGACTCGATATGTACATAATGTTCATAGTCACTACTTACCTTTATGGTACGTTAGATACCGATATTTATATGAAACTCCCTGAAGGATTGAAATTGCCTGAAGCAATGAAATATAGTCCAAAAAATTTATTTTCGATAAAATTACAAAAGTTGTTGTATGGACTACAGCAAACTTGGAGAATGTGGTACAATCGCCTTAGCGAGTACCTTACTAAATAAGGTTATAAGAATAACAACATATGTCCATGTGTATTTATAAAGAAAACAGACTCTAGATTTGTTATTCTAGTATTGTACGTCGATGATATAAATTTGATTGGGACTCCAGAAGAGATCCTCAAAACTGCAGAATATCTAAAAGGGAAATTTGAAATGAAAGATTTTGGGAAAACAAGACATTGTCTCGGCCTGCAGATTGAGCATATTTCTGATGGAATTTTGATCCATCAATTTGCATATATTGAGAAACTCTTGAAGCGTTTCAATATGGATAGTGCGTATCCACTCAGTACCCCTATGGTCGTCCGATCTTTAGATCCAAAGAAAGATCCATTTCGTCTCAAAGAAGCGGATGAAAAGATAGTTGATCCTGAAGTACCATATCTGAATGTAATTGGGGCTCTATTATACTCGGCACAATGCACACGACCAGATATAACGTTTGCATTAAATGTGCTTGGGAGGTCCAGTTCAGAACCTACTAGACGACAGTATAACTGAATTAAACATATCTTTTTCTACTTGGGTGAAGAACTTGGGTTTATTATACTCAAGGTCCAAAGAGAATGTTGGCCTAGTCGGATATGCAGATGTAAGATATCTATCAGATCCCCATAAAGCTCGCTCCCAGACATGATATGTTTTCACATGCGATAAGACAACAATTTCCTGGCGCTCAAAAAAGCAGACTTTGGTTGCAACATCATCCAATCATTCATAAATTCTAGCACTACATGAAGCTAGTCGAGATTGTGTGTTCTTGCGATCGATAATTCATCATATACGAAGCACAATTGATATTCCTCCAGCAAACTCTCCTTCCACGATATATGAGGATAATGCAGCTTGTATCGCTCAAATAAGAGAAGGTTACATCAAAGGGCATAGAATCAAACACATCTCTCCAAAATTCTCTTATACTCATGAGCTTCAAAAGAGTAATGAGATAGATGTGAAGCATGTTCGGTCCAGTGAAAATCTTGCTGATTTATTCACCAAGCTTTACCGGCATCCACTTTTAAGAAGTTAGTATACAGAATCGGCATGCGTCGACTAAAAAAGCAACCAAAGTAACTCTGTCTCTTGTTTGCTTCATTTCCGGAAAATCAGGGTATATGATTGTTAGACACATCCTGTTCTTGTTTAGTTGCTTACTGTAAGACCCGCTTCCGGTCGAACCGGTGACTCCGGAAGTCACTCGGGACTTTTCCGGAACCCAAACGAAGTAGCCATTATCACGGTTGGCTTCAGGGGAGAAAACCCTTTCGTTTGAGTATAATATTGGATAAAGTCAATTTTGGTCAAAACAAGACTTTATATCGACTAAAGCTTTAATTTTAAAAGTGCTGGAATTTAAATTGGAAAATTAAATGACCTAGAGGGACACTTGTCTTCTTTTGGTTGAATGAGAGAATAAGGGGTAGTCATTGTCCCTTTTACCCTCCCAAAAGCTACTACAAGGGAATCTAGCTCAAGGGCCTTTAGGTCATTACTTCATCTAGGTATTATATTGGATTGGAGAAGCAAAATCAAGTCATTTTGCTCTTGTTGTAGCCGAAACTTAGAGGGGAAGCAAGGAAGGAGAGCTCCCATGGAGGTTTGAAGGAGAATCAAAGAAGAAGGAGCCATTTGGGGTCTTCCTCTAGCCATCCACCCTCAAAATCACTAGCATCCTCTTCATCTCAACATTCTAGAGGTAATGGAACTCTCTAATCCTCATTTCTCTTCATCTATTTCCATGGGTCTTGGGTGAAAATTGCTAGATGATGTTGGGTTTGAGTAGAAATGGTGGGAGATGGTGTTGATGATGAACCTTGTTGGATTTTGGTTGAGAAATCAATAGTTGTTGGAGATTTTGAAGTGGGTTTGATTTGATGAATCCTTGGAAACTTGTTTGTGTGTTGATTCTTACCATGGGTAGAGGAGTATTGAAGGATTTGGACCGTTTTGGGAGTTGGAAGGGGTAAATTTCTGGGTTTAAGAGTGGTTTTTCGGAGTTTTGGAGCTAGAGGTTGAAGAAGGGCGAAACTGCCCTGGTGCGCCACGGATCCGTGACGGATCCCGTGACGGGCGACGTCACGGCTCCGTGAGGGAGTCCGTGACGGCACTCGTCACGGCTCCGTGACGGCAACCGTGAGGGTTAACGTCACGGATCCGTGACCCACCAGGGTGAGGGTTTCTTGAGGGTTCTTGAGGGTTTTGGCATCTTGGTTTTGAGCTGAACTTTGGAAGGGTTTTGGGGGTCTTTCTTACTGTTTAAGTGGAGCCTAATTAGCGTTTCTTTGTGTCCAAGACCTTGTGGATCGAGCTAGAGGAGCAAGGATCACGCCGGGAACCGAGGAAGGAGCGAAGTGGTGATCACCGGACTTCATCAAAGCGTTGAAGAGGAGGACCTTGAGGTAGGGAAAGCCTTAACCTCTCGTTTACCATGCTTAGTATGCATGCTAGGGTAATAAAATGGAAAAGGTCCTAGATATGCCTATAGGATGCGAATAACTAGCATAATCGTCTTTCAATTTCTAATAACCGGAAGCGTCTAGTGGTGACCGATTAGGATGCCAATCACTAGTGTAATTCGCTTTTAATGCTTGGGATATGATTGTCTGGTAGAGGAGCCTTGGCAAAGCCCTCGGATTAGTTGCTTGTTAAGATCACATGCTTGGTTGTTAATTGCTTAGTGGATAGGCTAAAGAGTCTAACGAAACTAGTAGAATTGCATGTATGCATGCTCTCTTGAAGGTTCTTATAATTGGTTGATTGTACTCGTACCTTCTCGTTGATTGTATTCGATTGATTACTTGATTACTTGAATGCTTGTTTGGAGCATCGAGTATGACTGGTTGTACCGAGCGGTGCAATCAGGTGATCGATGCCCCGGTGGTTCGAAACTGGTAAGTGAACGGTAAGTTGGGTTTGTGTGATTGGTGTGCTATGTTTGCGTGCTTTCGTGTACTGCTTGTTGTGGTGAATTGATGATGTGTGGACCATGGGTGGAATTGAATTGGTTTATTGTTGAGTTTGTATCATATCGTGTTTGGTTGAGTGCGTATTCAATTATTAATTGCTTCTTATTAAACTGTCCAAGTGTATGCTCTCCATGGGGGTAATACCTTGGTTCCCAAGGACATAAAATCCCTTGGAGACGTTTCTGAGAATCTCGATGATAAGCGCCCCGAAGGGTTGTTTCCGGTTGCCTCAATGTTATGCGTCTCCTCTGGATTTGAGGGAAAATCCGATAGGACACATCATGTGGATCGGAGGGTGGACACTTCATATGCCACGGCTTTGGTTGATATACCTGTTACCTGTGTGTGATAAATTGGATTTGGTTGACTTGTTGATTGCTCTTATTGAACTGAAGGTCCGTCTTGTTATGTGTTTTCCCTACTGAGCGTAAGCTCACCCCCGTTAGTTCATTGTTGTGTTTACATGCTTGATTGAGGAGTAGAGGCTCGGGAGCTTCTCGGTGTGGGTTCCGTAGAGACTTCATGTTGATTTCCTTTTGTTTAAAACCAGTTTTGTAGAGACTTATTATTACACCCCCGGAGGGTTACTGATATTTTACATTGAAGTTTATGGATTGAGGTACTTATTGGAGATTTTCAAGAGTTAATTATTGTTTTATTGTTTTATTGTCGTCTATTACCCGTCATGCCTCGAGTCCGGGCGATAACGGGATTTGGGGCGTGACAATTTGGTATCAGAGCCTGGTTTCATTTGAAACAGGTGTCTTTTGAACTGATTTTCAAACCTCGGACCGAAGTCAATTAGGTGGGTAGAGTTAGGAAGTATGAGTCTTGAGTGCTTTAAGAGTTGTCTTAAATGAAACCCTATACTACTATGTCTACATTAATTGATTGGTATCTTCTCCCTAATGATCGGTGAAGCCGAATGGTTGAGATCGAAATTGGATTAACGGTCAATGACCGACCCATTATGCATACATGGTAGAGTGAGCCAACGGTTGGTGGTGTTGCCCTTTGGCGTTTTACTTCGAGAATTTTCAAGTTGTGGTTAGTCCTGTTCAAGTTTTGACTTGTGATTGACTGTTGTCTGGAGCATGAGTACTCCATGTATGTTGTTATTGAGTGTTTTGGTTGGGGCGCGAGGACCCCGTATTCCGTTGTGTGAGAACCTTGTTTTGGGACACGAGTATCCCGTATGCCCGCTGAGGTGGCGATTTTGGGACACGAGTATCCCCTATGCCCGCTGAGGTGGCGATTTTGGGACACGAGTATCCCCTATGCCCGCTGAGGTGGCGATTTTGGGACACGAGTATCCCCTATGCCCGCTGAGGTGGCGAAATTGGGACACGAGTATCCCCTATGCCCGTGGAGGTGGCGAATTTGGGACATGAGAATCCGGTAAGCCCGTGGAGGTGGCGAGTTGGGGCACGAGTACCCCGTGATATTTTGGGAGCACGAGAACTCCATTTATTGATTGCATTGTGTACTTTAGGAGCATGAGAACTCCCTTATTTGACTGTGTGATGTCTTTGTAAGAGCATGAGAACTCTGTGTACTTAAATCTTGTGAATTAGTGTTGGTGGTTGTCCCGCTTAAGCGGAGGGTTAAGGGAAAATACGAATGGGTCATGACGAATTTTCAGTAGAATTAAAATGTTTACACCATCACTGATTGACTCAGGGGCGCCACTGTAGTCGAGCGTGATGTATGATGTCAAGTTGTTACAACAAGGTTCGGGGACGCCTGAATCGGATTGTAACAACCTGAGATTGACATGAAAAGGTTTGGGTAAAGGTTAAGAAATGGGAACTCATGGAAGGGAAGGAAAGGGTAAGGGTAATGTTGGGATTGAATTGTGTTAGGTACTAAACCCCTCTTTGTGGAAGGATACCCGAGCAAGGGGTATGCCTGTTGCGTTGTGCCTTGTGGATTTCTTTGATTGATTGAATCCTCCTGTGGGAGTGGATTTCTTTGATTGATTGAACCCTCCTGTGAGAGTTGGTGTTGATTGCTAAATCGCTGGTTGTTGCTGTGTGACGCATAGAGATGCGAACTTGTGTGCTATATTATATGAGTATATATATCTACTAGTGTGAGGGGCGTATCTGTGGTGACTTGTGTAGGCGCGTGTGTGTTCGTCCTTGTAACGTGTGAGAACCGTTGTTGAGCTAAGTACTGAACATGTGCGTTATCCGTGCAGGCGGATAGGCGACATGGCTCGTACGTATGTTCCTAGAGGTACCCGGAGCCGCCCAGCTGGGGGTCCGAGACAGACACCTGCAGCTGAGCAGGGAGGGGCAACTGAGGCCCAGGATGCTGCTTCCACAGAGCATCAGCATTCTGAGGGGGGACCAACAGGGTCGCCACCCAGGACATCTCCAGTCGCAGAGCCGACTCAGGCGACCCCTCTCGAGGAGGTGGTTCGCGCTGTGCTAGCAGCCTTGAGTGCGCAGCAGGGGACTACCGCACCAACACCAGAGCCCGTGCCTGTTGCTTCAGCGGATTTTGGAGAGAGGCCAGGACAGTCTGATAGCCTCACGGCCCAGTCACTCAGAGAGTTCCGTAGACTTGGCACGCCGACCTACTCCGGGGGAGCGGACCTCGAGGCAGCTTCGGGTTGGTTGGAGCGGGTTACCCGCAACCTCGATACTTCTGGGGTATCGGAGGGGCGCTTGAGGGTTTCGTTCGCCACTTTTCAGCTTGAGGGAGAGGCCTACTACTGGTGGCAATCAGTGCAGGAGAGGGTTGACAGTGATTTTGAGTTGTTCAGCAGACTGTTCTTGGAGCAGTACTTTCCTCGCTCCATTCGGGATGATCGGCGCCAGCAGTTTCTGGATTTGCGTCAGAGGGGTTTGAGCGTTTCTGAGTATGCAGTGAGGTTCACCTCTTTGGCCCGCTTCACGCCAGAGTTGGTGCAGATTGCGGATGACCGTTGCAGGAGGTTTGAGAGCGGGCTCATCCCATCGATAGCCGACAGGGTTATCGCTTTCAAGACCTCGGATTACTCCACACTCTTGGATCAGGCTTTGGCCATGGAGAGACACTTCAGAGATACTGTCAGGGTGCGAGAGACCAGACCTAGACCGAGTGGCTTTTTGCAACCGTCTGACCTTCGAGACCGACGCAGACAGAGAGTTGCAGGACACTTTCAGACTCAATTTCATCAGGATGGCATACACCGAGCAGGGGCCGTCGCGTCAGTGGGACCCGCCCCAGTGGCACAGCTGTGTCCTCGGTGTGGACAGCAGGGTCACCTGGCACGGGACTGCCCGAGGGGCAATGGACCGGTGGAGCGTCATGATGGTCCTCCCCTAGGGACCGGTATTAGACAGCCTAGTGAGCCGAGGGGATGTTATCACTGTGGCAGTACCGACCACTTTATGCGTGCGTGTCCTGAGATAGCACAGCAGGGAGGGCAGAGAGGATGCTACTAGTGTGGCCGATCTGATCATTTCATCCGGACATGCCCTGAGATAGCTGGCAGAGCGCCTGCACCGAGGCCCCAGCAGACTCAGATTCGCCCTGCGCCACCTGGCAGACCACGTCCGGCATCGCAACAGAGAGCTCCGCGTCCGGCGGCGGGAGCAGCAGGTCAGAGGCATCAGCCGAGAGCTGAGCAGCGAGTGGTACTTCCCCCACCACCTAGAGGAGGACCACCGGCACGGCAGGGCCGAGTCTTTGCAGCTACTGATTCCTGGATTGAGAGGCCGCACGCCGGCCATGAGGCCATCCAGGGTATGTGTTTACTTTATAATGCGTGGACTTCTTTTTGTTTGATACGGGAGCTTCCCATTCGTTCATATCTTCGTCTATTGCTTCTTCTTTGGGTTTACGGGTTGAGACTTTGAGTCAGCCCCTTTGTTTGGAGACCCCGGCTACGGGTGCGGTGGTGTTGAGCACCGTTTGTAGGGACTGTGCGATTAGGGTGGCAGATTGCCCATTTCTGGGTGACTTACTCGTTCTTGACATGAACGCCTTTGACGTGATTCTGGGTATGGACTGGCTCGCGAGGTACCGAGCGACGATCGACTGCTACAGACGTTAGGTGACGGTGAGGTCAGGTGATAGCGTGATCACGTGTGTTCTGGGTAGCAAGAGCGGAGTTCTCTTATCCGCCTTGACTACGGGTTCTGAGGCGGAGATCGTGTGGAGTAGTAGTGAGCTACCGAGGGTAGTGCGGGAGTTCCCGGGGGTCTTTCCGGAGGAACTATTAGGCTTTCCACCAGCGCGAGAGGTGGAGTTCAGGATCGATCTGATCCCGGGTACGGCGCCGATCTCGATGACGCTGTATCGGTTCGCGCCAGCCGAGTTGGTCGAACTTAAGCGACAACTCGAGGAACTGCAGCAGAAGGGGTTCATCCGCCCGAGCGTATCTCCGTGGGGAGCGCCCGCCCTTTTCGTGAAGAAGAAGGGTGGAGCCTTGAGGATGTGCATCGACTACAGGAAGCTGAACCGAGTGACAGTGAAGAACCGCTACCCGATGCCTAGGATTGATGATTTATTCGACCAGCTGAGGGGAGCAAAGTACTTCTCGAAGATCGACCTTTGATCTGGGTACTACCAGCTGAGAGTCCGAGCTGAGGACGTGGAGAAGACAGTGTTCCGTACTCGTTATGGACATTTCGAGTTTCTGGTGATGCCGTTCGGTTTAACGAACGCGCCGGCCGCCTTTATGGACCTGATGAATGGCATCTTCAGACCTTATCTAGACCAGTTCGTGGTAGTCTTCGTCGATGACATCTTGATCTACTCGCCCAGTGAGGAGGCGCACGCGGAGCATCTGCGGACCGTGTTGACACTCTTACGCACTCACCAGTTGTACGGCAATCTGGAGAAGTGCGAATTTTGGCTGACAGAGGTGAAGTTCCTCGGGCACGTGGTATCTCGGGAAGGCATCTTGGTCGACCCGGCCAAGGTTGAGGCAGTGTCGAAATGGGCGAGACCCAGTAGTGTATTTGAAATTAGGAGTTTTCTCGGGTTGGCGGGTTATTACCGGCGCTTCGTTCAGGATTTCTCTCGCCTTGCAGCACCCATGACAGCTTTGACCCGCAAGGGAGCGGAGTACATTTGGACAGATGAGTGTGAGTGTTCTTTTTGCGAGCTAAAGGCTCGGCTGACTACCGCCCCTGTGTTGATTGTTCCAGAGCGGGGAGTGGGCTATGACGTGTACTGTGACGCCTCGGGCGAAGGGTTAGGTTATGTTCTGATTCAGGGTGGAAAGGTTGTTGCTTACGGCTCGAGGCAATTGAAGGTGCATGAGCGCAACTACCCCACCCATGATCTCGAGCTGGCAGCGGTAGTATTTGCGTTGAAGAGCTGGAGACATTACCTGAATGGTGAGCAGTTTAGGGTACTTTCAGACCATAAGAGCCTCAAGTATATCTTCTCGCAGCGTGATCTGAACATGCGCCAAAGGCGATGGATGGAGCTACTGGAAGAGTATGACTTTGAGTTTCTCTATCATCCGAGCAAGGCGAACGTGGTCGCCGACGCTTTGAGCAGGAAGTCGAGTCACTGCGTGGCCAGCATAGCAGTCCGAGAGTGGGACATGCTGGAGCAGTTGAGCTTATTTAGACTGGAGTTGGAGGAGGTCACAGAGAGCATGGCCTTGTGCGCCTTAGTGGCTCAGCCCACGCTCTTTGCTCGGGTGCTAGAGGCACAGACTGAGAACGCTGAGACAACAGGGATTCGGCAGAGGTTGATGGATGGAGTTGAGCTCGAGGGTTGGGAGATAGGCACCGATCAGGGTATCCGCTGTAGAGGACGACTGTTTGTACCCAGTGAGTGCAGAGACACTGTGTCGCGTAAGTGCCACCACTCCCGTCTAGTTGTGCACCCCGGTGGCAACAAGATGTATAGAGACATGCGGCGACAGTTTTAGTGGAGTGGGATGCGTGGGGCAGTTGCAGATTTCGTTTCTAGATGCCTTACCTGCCAACAGGTAAAGGCCGAGCACATGCGTCCCGTAGGCTTGCTACAGCCTTTACCGATCTCTGAGTGGAAGTGGGAGCACGTGACTATGGATTTTGTGTGTGGATTGCCCAGATCGTCGAAGGGGCACGACGCGGTTTGGGTGGTGGTTGATCGACTGACCAAGTCGGCCCACTTTTTGGGTATGAGGATGACAGATTCTGTGGACATGCTGGCTCGTTTGTATGTCAGAGAGATTATTCGTCTGCACGGGGTACCAGTATCAGTAGTATCGGATAGAGACCCCCGTTTCACATCCAGGTTCTGGAACAGTCTACAGAAGGCCTTGGGCACTGAGGTGCTGTTGAGTACAGCTTACCATCCTGAGACAGATGGACAGTCAGAGCGCACCATTCAGATTCTAGAGGACATGCTTCGGGCGTGTGTGCTTGACTTTCAGGGATCTTGGGAGGATCATTTGCCTCTGGCAGAGTTTGCCTACAACAATAGCTACCAGTCCATCATTGGTATGGCACCATTTGAGGCCTTGTATGGCAGACCTTGTAGATCGCCGGTGTGTTGGGCTGAGGTTGGTGACCGGAGCTTACTCGGGCCGGACATGATCAGGGAGACAACCGAGAAGGTCACTTTGATTAGGGAGCGGCTGAAGACCGCGCAGAGTCGGCAGAAGAGCTACGCATACAGGTGTCGTAGACCACTGGAGTTCATGGTCGGTGAGCATGTGTTTCTGAGGGTGAGCCCGAGGAAGGGTCTTGTGCGGTTTAACCGCAGCGGAGGCAAGCTGGCACCGCGTTTCATCGGACCTTTTGATGGGTTAGAGAAGATTGGAGCTGTAGCTTATCGGTTGGCCTTGCCACCGCAGCTTGGGAACGTGCATAACGTTTTCCATGTGTCCCAGCTGCGGAAGTACATAGCAGACCTTTCGCACATCATTGAGTGGTCAGACATCGAGGTAGCTGATGATGTCACCTTTGAGAAGCAGCCAGTAGAGGTATTGGGTACAAAGGAGAAGATCCTGCGGAACAAGACGATTCCGTTGGTGATGGTACAGTGGGGACATCAAGGAGCAGGATCTACTTGGGAGCGCGAGGATGAGATCCGCGTGAAGTATCCCCACCTGTTCGACATTGAGGTACCTTGCTTTTAATTTCGAGGACGAAATTTCTTTAAGGGGGATAGATTGTAAGACCCGCTTCCGGTCGAACCGGTGACTCCGGAAGTCACTCGGGACTTTTCCGGAACCCAAACGAAGTAGCCATTATCACGGTTGGCTTCAGGGGAGAAAACCCTTTCGTTTGAGTATAATATTGGATAAAGTCAATTTTGGTCAAAACAAGACTTTATATCGACTAAAGCTTTAATTTTAAAAGTGCTGGAATTTAAATTGGAAAATTAAATGACCTAGAGGGACACTTGTCTTCTTTTGGTTGAATGAGAGAATAAGGGGTAGTCATTGTCCCTTTTACCCTCCCAAAAGCTACTACAAGGGAATCTAGCTCAAGGGCCTTTAGGTCATTACTTCATCTAGGTATTATATTGGATTGGAGAAGCAAAATCAAGTCATTTTGCTCTTGTTGTAGCCGAAACTTAGAGGGGAAGCAAGGAAGGAGAGCTCCCATGGAGGTTTGAAGGAGAATCAAAGAAGAAGGAGCCATTTGGGGTCTTCCTCTAGCCATCCACCCTCAAAATCACTAGCATCCTCTTCATCTCAACATTCTAGAGGTAATGGAACTCTCTAATCCTCATTTCTCTTCATCTATTTCCATGGGTCTTGGGTGAAAATTGCTAGATGATGTTGGGTTTGAGTAGAAATGGTGGGAGATGGTGTTGATGATGAACCTTGTTGGATTTTGGTTGAGAAATCAATAGTTGTTGGAGATTTTGAAGTGGGTTTGATTTGATGAATCCTTGGAAACTTGTTTGTGTGTTGATTCTTACCATGGGTAGAGGAGTATTGAAGGATTTGGACCGTTTTGGGAGTTGGAAGGGGTAAATTTCTGGGTTTAAGAGTGGTTTTTCGGAGTTTTGGAGCTAGAGGTTGAAGAAGGGCGAAACTGCCCTGGTGCGCCACGGATCCGTGACGGATCCCGTGACGGGCGACGTCACGGCTCCGTGAGGGAGTCCGTGACGGCACTCGTCACGGCTCCGTGACGGCAACCGTGAGGGTTAACGTCACGGATCCGTGACCCACCAGGGTGAGGGTTTCTTGAGGGTTCTTGAGGGTTTTGGCATCTTGGTTTTGAGCTGAACTTTGGAAGGGTTTTGGGGGTCTTTCTTACTGTTTAAGTGGAGCCTAATTAGCGTTTCTTTGTGTCCAAGACCTTGTGGATCGAGCTAGAGGAGCAAGGATCACGCCGGGAACCGAGGAAGGAGCGAAGTGGTGATCACCGGACTTCATCAAAGCGTTGAAGAGGAGGACCTTGAGGTAGGGAAAGCCTTAACCTCTCGTTTACCATGCTTAGTATGCATGCTAGGGTAATAAAATGGAAAAGGTCCTAGATATGCCTATAGGATGCGAATAACTAGCATAATCGTCTTTCAATTTCTAATAACCGGAAGCGTCTAGTGGTGACCGATTAGGATGCCAATCACTAGTGTAATTCGCTTTTAATGCTTGGGATATGATTGTCTGGTAGAGGAGCCTTGGCAAAGCCCTCGGATTAGTTGCTTGTTAAGATCACATGCTTGGTTGTTAATTGCTTAGTGGATAGGCTAAAGAGTCTAACGAAACTAGTAGAATTGCATGTATGCATGCTCTCTTGAAGGTTCTTATAATTGGTTGATTGTACTCGTACCTGCTCGTTGATTGTATTCGATTGATTACTTGATTACTTGAATGCTTGTTTGGAGCATCGAGTATGACTGGTTGTACCGAGCGGTGCAATCAGGTGATCGATGCCCCGGTGGTTCGAAACTGGTAAGTGAACGGTAAGTTGGGTTTGTGTGATTGGTGTGCTATGTTTGCGTGCTTTCGTGTACTGCTTGTTGTGGTGAATTGATGATGTGTGGACCATGGGTGGAATTGAATTGGTTTATTGTTGAGTTTGTATCATATCGTGTTTGGTTGAGTGCGTATTCAATTATTAATTGCTTCTTATTAAACTGTCCAAGTGTATGCTCTCCATGGGGGTAATACCTTGGTTCCCAAGGACATAAAATCCCTTGGAGACGTTTCTGAGAATCTCGATGATAAGCGCCCCGAAGGGTTGTTTCCGGTTGCCTCAATGTTATGCGTCTCCTCTGGATTTGAGGGAAAATCCGATAGGACACATCATGTGGATCGGAGGGTGGACACTTCATATGCCACGGCTTTGGTTGATATACCTGTTACCTGTGTGTGATAAATTGGATTTGGTTGACTTGTTGATTGCTCTTATTGAACTGAAGGTCCGTCTTGTTATGTGTTTTCCCTACTGAGCGTAAGCTCACCCCCGTTAGTTCATTGTTGTGTTTACATGCTTGATTGAGGAGTAGAGGCTCGGGAGCTTCTCGGTGTGGGTTCCGTAGAGACTTCATGTTGATTTCCTTTTGTTTAAAACCAGTTTTGTAGAGACTTATTATTACACCCCCGGAGGGTTACTGATATTTTACATTGAAGTTTATGGATTGAGGTACTTATTGGAGATTTTCAAGAGTTAATTATTGTTTTATTGTTTTATTGTCGTCTATTACCCGTCATGCCTCGAGTCCGGGCGATAACCGGATTTGGGGCGTGACAATTTGGTATCAGAGCCTGGTTTCATTTGAAACAGGTGTCTTTTGAACTGATTTTCAAACCTCGGACCGAAGTCAATTAGGTGGGTAGAGTTAGGAAGTATGAGTCTTGAGTGCTTTAAGAGTTGTCTTAAATGAAACCCTATACTACTATGTCTACATTAATTGATTGGTATCTTCTCCCTAATGATCGGTGAAGCCGAATGGTTGAGATCAAAATTGGATTAACGGTCAATGACCGACCCATTATGCATACATGGTAGAGTGAGCCAACGGTTGGTGGTGTTGCCCTTTGGCGTTTTACTTCGAGAATTTTCAAGTTGTGGTTAGTCCTGTTCAAGTTTTGACTTGTGATTGACTGTTGTCTGGAGCATGAGTACTCCATGTATGTTGTTATTGAGTGTTTTGGTTGGGGCGCGAGGACCCCGTATTCCGTTGTGTGAGAACCTTGTTTTGGGACACGAGTATCCCGTATGCCCGCTGAGGTGGCGATTTTGGGACACGAGTATCCCCTATGCCCGCTGAGGTGGCGATTTTGGGACACGAGTATCCCCTATGCCCGCTGAGGTGGCGATTTTGGGACACGAGTATCCCCTATGCCCGCTGAGGTGGCGAAATTGGGACACGAGTATCCCCTATGCCCGTGGAGGTGGCGAATTTGGGACATGAGAATCCGGTAAGCCCGTGGAGGTGGCGAGTTGGGGCACGAGTACCCCGTGATATTTTGGGAGCACGAGAACTCCATTTATTGATTGCATTGTGTACTTTAGGACACATCATGTGGATCGGAGGGTGGACACTTCATATGCCACGGCTTTGGTTGATATACCTGTTACCTGTGTGTGATAAATTGGATTTGGTTGACTTGTTGATTGCTCTTATTGAACTGAAGGTCCGTCTTGTTATGTGTTTTCCCTACTGAGCGTAAGCTCACCCCCGTTAGTTCATTGTTGTGTTTACATGCTTGATTGAGGAGTAGAGGCTCGGGAGCTTCTCGGTGTGGGTTCCGTAGAGACTTCATGTTGATTTCCTTTTGTTTAAAACCAGTTTTGTAGAGACTTATTATTACACCCCCGGAGGGTTACTGATATTTTACATTGAAGTTTATGGATTGAGGTACTTATTGGAGATTTTCAAGAGTTAATTATTGTTTTATTGTTTTATTGTCGTCTATTACCCGTCATGCCTCGAGTCCGGGCGATAACCGGATTTGGGGCGTGACAATTTGGTATCAGAGCCTGGTTTCATTTGAAACAGGTGTCTTTTGAACTGATTTTCAAACCTCGGACCGAAGTCAATTAGGTGGGTAGAGTTAGGAAGTATGAGTCTTGAGTGCTTTAAGAGTTGTCTTAAATGAAACCCTATACTACTATGTCTACATTAATTGATTGGTATCTGTTGGGTCTCGAGGTAGGGTTGGAGATGAACCAACTCGCAGCGGAAAATCAATGAAAACCAAGAGACAATTAGAACCATGAAACAACTAACAAAGAATGGATTAACAAGAGAAAAATTCAGCACTAGTTCTTACCAAAACAAGAACACCGGTTAACGAATGATTGGCTTGAGTCTCCAAGACGCCTACGTATCCACATGGGAATCAAAGCCACGTAGTTCTTCTCTTTGAGGACTCAAGAACACAAACATGGAGGTGGAAACTAGCCAAACCCGAAATGGCCATGGAAGAGGGAGAGAAAATGTGTTTCCTATTCTTGTCTTGTGTTTGTTATGTTGAAAAAAGATGACTTAAACATAACAAAACCCATACTTGTCCAACTAAAGGCATGGGACAAGTATGGTGTCAAGTAAGGTGTAAATAGGACAAAGTATGGCAAGACAAGATTGGGTTAGGTGGTGAATCACCAACACCTTAATCCTTGTCTTGCTTACTTAGTACTAATTAATCAAGACTTGATTAATTAGTTCCATGGGCCTTGGTTGCATGGGCCTTTCATGGGCCTCTTGGAACATGGCCCGTGACCATTTCCAACGAGGTCCCGTGATTCGCTCATCGCCTCCATGCCTTCCATACCGGAAATGTCCAACATTATCCGACGCGATCAATCCCAAGACTCCAAGCCTTGTCTCGATCCGTAAAGTCCTATTCACTTACGGGCACATGACCCAAAACCCAGTTTTGGTCATGTCCCGAGACAACTCCCTTTTGGCCATTCTCCATAAATGTGTCAATGAGTTTCATCCTCCGGTGTGACCCTTAGGTTTATGCATGTCAATAGATCAACGTAAAATCCCATTTTACTTGATCCTATTTAAGTGGCAACTAACGAGACTTTAGTATTGCCTGACACTACATAACGAATCGACCCTGTCGATTCTAACCTTTCCGTCGTCCCTGTCATTATCCTTTTATCTCCGATATCCTGATTGAGATAAGGCATAGAGCCGTCATCCTTATTATTCTCAATCACCGTTCCTTGATATGTGAGATGACTGAAGATATGATACCCAGTATCATGTGCATGGCCATGCTATTCTTCCAGTCACTCTCGATCAAGTGGCCGAGAACCGATATCTTTCCCATACCTTAGTATGAGGGATAAATCCCTTAGCCGTCTTTCGTGTCACTCATGTAGCCCGTCCCCAAGCCAATCCTGGCCATTATGGAAGCCCTGTTACGGACAACGTTAGGCTCAGGTCAAACTCAGTTGTTGACTACATAGCGATCACAAAGACTCCTTGGTCTAAGGATACATGACAAGCTACAACACTGAATATGTTCATGACTTAATCTATGGCACATATTCAGGGCGGGTCGTCCAATATCATGTCCCACATGATATCTATGATCAGACTCCGGAATCCCATTCCAATGACTAACAGAACGTAAGCCATAAAGAGCCATCTTTCATACTAGTCGCTTCTAGTGAAGCTTTGTTGACTAGGGACCCATCGAGTGTGATCTATCTCGATCTATGGTTCTATTCGCATGGTGGGCATAGATCAGAGCACACATCGATATATTACTCCAACACATAAGTAATATAAAGCCGCTTTAATTTTATTGCTAACGATGATATATACATTTGGACATTTAGGATTGAACTACGGGCACTAAGACTAACAATCTCCCACTTGCCCTAGTTCCAATCTAAACTCCAATATGTCCCCATCGACTTTACATGTCTAACATGTTCAGGCAGTGACACTGCCTTAGTCAAAGGGTTGGCTATGTTATCATCTGTTGCAATATCGGTTATCTTCACTTCACCTCAGTTCAGTATTTATCTGATGAGGTGGATACGCCGCAGTACATGTTTGGATTTGTTATGCGATCTAGGCTTTTAGCTTGCGCAATGGCCCTTGTGTTGTCGCAAAATGGATTCACCGGACTGGATGGGTTTTTAATTACACCCAGTCCTGCCATGAATTTCCAAATCCACATAGCCTCCTTAGCTGCCTCTGCAGCATCCATGTACTTGGCCTCTGTCGTAGATTCGGCAATGGTATCTTGCTTTACGCTTTCCCAGCTAAAGCTCTGCCATTCAGCGTAAACACATATCCTGATTGACTTCTAAAGTCATCTGGATTTGTCTTGGAAAACTAGCGTCTACTCATCCTTCGACGACTAGTTCAGCATCATCTTTCCCCCGGGTTAGAATGATGTCTACTGGTACAACATAAGGCTTACGAGACGTCTGGTCTCATACATGTCATGGCATATATGATCAATCCTGCCCCCAGGCGCATAGGATTCTCATCATCCTTTTCAGCTCATCAGGTGTCTTAGGACACTGAGTCTTGGTGAGATGAATGCCATGACTAGTGGGTAAGAGTCCTTTCTTTGAATCGAGCATTAAGAACCTACTCAATGCCTTGTTCACATAGGTTCCCTGACTTAAATCCAAGACCCTCTTGGTGCGATCTCTACATATCTTAATCCTTAAGATATGAGAAGCATCGCCTAAGTCCTTTATTGAAAAACACTTCCTCAACCAAGCTTTAGTCTCGTGCAAGGTTGGGATGTCGTTTTCAATGAGAACCAGAAAGGTAATATTGCTCCCACTAGCCTTCTTATAAACGCAAGATTCATCCTCGTTCTTGATTAAGCCAAATCCAATTACAGCTTCATCAAAACGAAGGATCCAACTCCGAGAAGTTCGTTTCAATCCATAAATGGATTTCAACAACTTATAAATCTTTCCTTTATTCTTCGGATCGTCAAAACCTTTGGGCCGAGACATACAAACGTACTCAGTCAAATTTCCATTTAGGAAAGCGGTTTTGACATCCACTTGCCATATCTCGTAATTATGATACGCAGTTATGTCAAGAAGAATTTGGATCGATTTTGACCATAGCCACTAAGGAGAAGGTTTCCTCATAGTCAATCCATTGGATCTGCCTATAACCTTTCGCCACCAGTTGAGCTTTGTAGGTCAGAGGGTTGCCGTCCATGTCCATCTTCACCTTGAAGATCCATTTGCATCCTATGGTCCTCACACCATTGATGGGATCAACCGGTTCCCAGACTCGGTTGTCCGACATGGATTGCATTTCCTCCCTCATGGCTCCCAGCCATAACTCAGAGTTGGGCCCATCCACGACTTCCTGAAAGGTGGCTGGATCATCGTGATCCACCATGACTTCATTGTCACCTCCGGATACCATATCTTGGAGGTGGAAGATTGATCCTTTCAAATCGCCTTGGACCTTCCGGAATTGTAACAGGAATTGGTTCTTACTCTACGACAATCTCTGGCTCCTTTCTACTGGGTTGCCAATTGGTTTAGACAGATCTGTACCATCCTGAATTTCTTCGAGATGCACAGTCCTCCCAATGACGTCTTTGGAAACAAAACTTCTTTTCCATAAAGACCCCACCCCAAGCGACGAACACCATGTTCTCACTGGGATTGTAGAAATAGTATCCCCTTGTTGCTTTGGGATACCACACGAAGGTGCATATCTCAGATCTTGGTTCGAGCTTAGTCGAAACCAAATGTTTCACATAAGCCTCGCAACCACAAATCTTTAGGAAGGACAAAGCGGGCATCATCCCGTACCATTTTTAAAATGGTGTCCCTTCCACACCATTCGTCGAAGCCCGATTCACTATGAATGCGGTCGTCTCTAGAGCAAAACCCCTAAAAGAGATTGGGAGATCAGTCCAACTAATCATGGAACAGACCATTGTCTAACAATGTCCGATTTCTCCGTTTGGCTACACCTTTCAATTACAGTGACCTAGGAGGAGTCCATTTCAAAAGGATCCCATTCTCTTTTAGATGATCTAATAACTCTGTGGTCAAGTATTTTCCACCTCGATCCAATCGAAGTGCCTTAATACCTTTGTCGAGCTGGTTTTCTACTATAGTCTTAAACTCTTTGAATTTATCAAAAGCTTCAGACTTATGTCTCACCGAATAGACATAACCATATTTACTGTAATCATCAGTAAATGTGATAAAGTAGCTAAAACCCCTCCTGGCAAGTGAACTTATTGGTCTACACACATTCGAGTGTATCAGCCCCAATAATTCACCCGCCCTTTCATCGCGATCGATAAAGGGCACTTTAGTCATTTTGCCCATCAAACAAACCTTGCACCTATCGATCGAATGGAATTCGAATGAACCTGAAAGCCCGCACTTCTGAAGTGCTGATAGGCGCTTCTTGTTTATGCGACCCAAATGAAAGTACCATAACAGAGTTAGGTTTAAATCGTTGGATTTAGACCTCTTGGTATTAACGGAATATATAGAACTTGAGGCATTGTTACCCATATCTAATATGTACAATCCTCCAACCATGTCAGTACTGGTATAAAACATATCATTGCATAGAACATTGAAAACTCCATTTCCAATATTAACATTATATCCTTCCATGTCAAACACGGATACAGATATAATATTCCTACTAAGAGTAGGTATGCAATATACATTATACAATACTAAGACAAGGCCTCTTGGCAAAGCAAGACTCATGGATCCTACAGCAGTTGCCACAACTCTGAGGTCCATTTCGTGCTTTCCAAATCTCTCCTACTTTCAGCCACCATATATTACTGCATGTGTGAGATTCAGTCATGGTATCTAATACCCATGAATCTTTGGAAGTAGAGAGATGTAGCTCTATATAGTTAATACCGAATGAAGGCACGGTCCCACCGCCCTTCCTTAGATCATCCAGGTTTCCTGATGAAGGCGCAGTCCTACTGCCCTTCTTCAGATCATCCAGGCTATTTGATGAAGGCGCAGTCCCACTGCCCTTCTTCAGATCAGCCGTGAACTTCCTGTAATCCCGGTTCCAATGACCAGGCTGTTGGCAGTAGAAGCAGACATTCTCAGGTGTCTCATCTTTTCTGCCAAGTGCGCATGGGCCCAGCCCTTGCCACTTCCAATTCCCTTGTTGACCATCAGAATATCCTTGGATCCCAGATCCCTGAGATATTCTTCTCAGCAGTTAATGACACTTCATGTATCTCTGATATGGTCTTAGAGACAGCCTTGTCAAGGACATATTCTTTGCGTTCAGACTTGAGGACTATCCTCAAAATTCTGTACCAGTCCAAATAGTTTGTCCCATTTAGCTTGACCCTGTCAAGAATGGTTTTTAATGACAAACTATTAATGTTCGCTGAATTTGCCATTTGATCTACAACAGATAAAATTCAATCAGTAAACTGAATAAATTTTATGAAGATCAAGCTTAAACACCAACAATCAATTCTAAACCTTTAGAATCTGAAACCAAGATCCTTGATTCACTCGATTAAGCTGAACTAATGCTCACCACTTAATCGAGCTATGTAGGTAGGACTCCATCCAATCACATCCAATGTGACTCCTGGCTAGGGTATGTACTTATGTACACGACTTACCCTATCTGTTACCCTAGCTCAACCTCAGGCTGAGAATCGTAGTCGGGTCCACCAATTTTCAACTATGGCTCGTCACTATGTAGGTGCTCCGCTAATGCGCACGACACCCACATATGTCGTCCAAACCTACTACCCCGCTTTCCCATGGATGCTCCGCTAATGCGCACGACACCCATAGGACGGGGAGGTAGTAAGGTGTTGATGATTGGGAGGTATCGGACATGACCCGCTTTTACTTGTCCAGTTGTGTTCAAAACTTTGGCACATCCTAGATGCGATGAGCACATCAACTACATTCCAAATGCAATGATGCCTCAAATTACATCCAATGTAATTCTTCCTTTGAACCCGTCAACTACATCCAATGCAATGACGGTTCTAAGGGTTCACACACAAGGATTAAAATTCCAATTTTATCTTTGCATGTGAGGTGATATGCTCGGTAAATAAAGTTAAGCATGCAATTCTAAAGCACATAGAATTAATCATGCATAAACTAAACCAAGCATAAAGCGATAAATGTGCACATAATAGCCCCCTAAACTAACTCCCACTAGCTTCTTGAGCTCCACCGACTCCAAGCCGATGCCAACACCCGAAAAGCCACCAAATGACCTTTTCGCCCTTTCTTCATCTTGAGTAAAAAAATACAATTTAATACACGACTCGCAGGTCGGGAATAAATAAATATTACAAACAAGTGGTTCGACGACCACACCTTGAAAGAATAATTACACGCTAACACTAACGGCTCGCAGGCCGTGAAAAGCGATAAATAATTAAATCGAGCTCGGGGCTATTATGTACACCATGCCAACATCACATCACACATCGTGTTATCAAACAAGCATGTTGTCAAACATCATGTGATTTTCCGGTTTTAATTAATAGCCAAGTTTCGAAATTTTTTGATGCTCGGTTTATCGAAACCGTTCAAAAATGAAACTTTTGAACATTTGATCTTCGAGTTCATCATGACGGTTCCAAACTCGTCATAACTAACAAAACGGTTTAGCCTTGGCATATCAACCATCCAATGGTCATGCTTGGCCTAGCTCCGTCCAACGGAGCCCCGTTCGGTCCCGGTTTCGGCTCCCCGAGAGTCCCGCTCCCGAGACCCGAAAAATCAAATTTTTTTCAAAATTTCCAGATTTGAAATAATTTTCAAAAAATCATTTTACATGTATTAAATCCATAAACAATAATTTAAAACATGTTATCAAACAATTTAGCAAAACAACATGCCAAAAACGAAACTTTCAAGCAAAACCGAAACTTTGAACACCGTCTTGTGAATCCCGAAGGTAGCACGGCTCTGATACCACTGTTGGGTCTCGAGGTAGGGTTGGAGATGAACCAACTCGCAGCGGAAAATCAATGAAAACCAAGAGACAATTAGAACCATGAAACAACTAACAAAGAATGGATTAACAAGAGAAAAATTCAGCACTAGTTCTTACCAAAACAAGAACACCGGTTAACGAATGATTGGCTTGAGTCTCCAAGACGCCTACGTATCCACATGGGAATCAAAGCCACGTAGTTCTTCTCTTTGAGGACTCAAGAACACAAACATGGAGGTGGAAACTAGCCAAACCCGAAATGGCCATGGAAGAGGGAGAGAAAATGTGTTTCCTATTCTTGTCTTGTGTTTGTTATGTTGAAAAAAGATGACTTAAACATAACAAAACCCATACTTGTCCAACTAAAGGCATGGGACAAGTATGGTGTCAAGTAAGGTGTAAATAGGACAAAGTATGGCAAGACAAGATTGGGTTAGGTGGTGAATCACCAACACCTTAATCCTTGTCTTGCTTACTTAGTACTAATTAATCAAGACTTGATTAATTAGTTCCATGGGCCTTGGTTGCATGGGCCTTTCATGGGCCTCTTGGAACATGGCCCGTGACCATTTCCAACGAGGTCCCGTGATTCGCTCATCGCCTCCATGCCTTCCATACCGGAAATGTCCAACATTATCCGACGCGATCAATCCCAAGACTCCAAGCCTTGTCTCGATCCGTAAAGTCCTATTCACTTACGGGCACATGACCCAAAACCCAGTTTTGGTCATGTCCCGAGACAACTCCCTTTTGGCCATTCTCCATAAATGTGTCAATGAGTTTCATCCTCCGGTGTGACCCTTAGGTTTATGCATGTCAATAGATCAACGTAAAATCCCATTTTACTTGATCCTATTTAAGTGGCAACTAACGAGACTTTAGTATTGCCTGACACTACATAACGAATCGACCCTGTCGATTCTAACCTTTCCGTCGTCCCTGTCATTATCCTTTTATCTCCGATATCCTGATTGAGATAAGGCATAGAGCCGTCATCCTTATTATTCTCAATCACCGTTCCTTGATATGTGAGATGACTGAAGATATGATACCCAGTATCATGTGCATGGCCATGCTATTCTTCCAGTCACTCTCGATCAAGTGGCCGAGAACCGATATCTTTCCCATACCTTAGTATGAGGGATAAATCCCTTAGCCGTCTTTCGTGTCACTCATGTAGCCCGTCCCCAAGCCAATCCTGGCCATTATGGAAGCCCTGTTACGGACAACGTTAGGCTCAGGTCAAACTCAGTTGTTGACTACATAGCGATCACAAAGACTCCTTGGTCTAAGGATACATGACAAGCTACAACACTGAATATGTTCATGACTTAATCTATGGCACATATTCAGGGCGGGTCGTCCAATATCATGTCCCACATGATATCTATGATCAGACTCCGGAATCCCATTCCAATGACTAACAGAACGTAAGCCATAAAGAGCCATCTTTCATACTAGTCGCTTCTAGTGAAGCTTTGTTGACTAGGGACCCATCGAGTGTGATCTATCTCGATCTATGGTTCTATTCGCATGGTGGGCATAGATCAGAGCACACATCGATATATTACTCCAACACATAAGTAATATAAAGCCGCTTTAATTTTATTGCTAACGATGATATATACATTTGGACATTTAGGATTGAACTACGGGCACTAAGACTAACAGTATCTTCTCCCTAATGATCGGTGAAGCCGAATGGTTGAGATCGAAATTGGATTAACGGTCAATGACCGACCCATTATGCATACATGGTAGAGTGAGCCAACGGTTGGTGGTGTTGCCCTTTGGCGTTTTACTTCGAGAATTTTCAAGTTGTGGTTAGTCCTGTTCAAGTTTTGACTTGTGATTGACTGTTGTCTGGAGCATGAGTACTCCATGTATGTTGTTATTGAGTGTTTTGGTTGGGGCGCGAGGACCCCGTATTCCGTTGTGTGAGAACCTTGTTTTGGGACACGAGTATCCCGTATGCCCGCTGAGGTGGCGATTTTGGGACACGAGTATCCCCTATGCCCGCTGAGGTGGCGATTTTGGGACACGAGTATCCCCTATGCCCGCTGAGGTGGCGATTTTGGGACACGAGTATCCCCTATGCCCGCTGAGGTGGCGAAATTGGGACACGAGTATCCCCTATGCCCGTGGAGGTGGCGAATTTGGGACATGAGAATCCGGTAGCCCGTGGAGGTGGCGAGTTGGGGCACGAGTACCCCGTGATATTTTGGGAGCACGAGAACTCCATTTATTGGTTGCATTGTGTACTTTAGGACACATCATGTGGATCGGAGGGTGGACACTTCATATGCCACGGCTTTGGTTGATATACCTGTTACCTGTGTGTGATAAATTGGATTTGGTTGACTTGTTGATTGCTCTTATTGAACTGAAGGTCCGTCTTGTTATGTGTTTTCCCTACTGAGCGTAAGCTCACCCCCGTTAGTTCATTGTTGTGTTTACAGGCTTGATTGAGGAGTAGAGGCTCGGGAGCTTCTCGGTGTGGGTTCCGTAGAGACTTCATGTTGATTTCCTTTTGTTTAAAACCAGTTTTGTAGAGACTTATTATTACACCCCCGGAGGGTTACTGATATTTTACATTGAAGTTTATGGATTGAGGTACTTATTGGAGATTTTCAAGAGTTAATTATTGTTTTATTGTTTTATTGTCGTCTATTACCCGTCATGCCTCGAGTCCGGGCGATAACCGGATTTGGGGCGTGACACTTACCGCACAAGTTTGGTGCACTAGGTGCTCTTAATTGAGTATCCTTTGTTTGTAAGCTTTGAGGGTTTTACCCTTTGCCTTGTCCTTATTTCTTAAAGGCTTGGTATTTATAAAAAAAACTGCCGATCAAAAAAAAGTAACCCTGTCAATTTTCAGGGGGGGCAACGATCTGGTGGAGCAAACATCAGAGGGAGTGAAAATTGTGCGTTGCACTCTTTTTCCTTTATTCAGGTTTTGTCCCACTAGAATCTCTTGAAAATGTTTTTAACGGGTCATTCTGAAGCACATCCAATTATTTTGATATCGTGTGGTGTTCAAGAAAAAGTGTTACAAATAATAGTGGACCCTACCTCTAAACTCAAACACAAAACGGGAAAAGATTATGCTGACTTCTTTGGAAAAATTAAACTTCCTCCATACATATCATGTCCTAATAGGATGCATGTATTTGAGTATAGTTTTATAATATTTTCTTCCTGTATATAAGATGCACCAATAAACAGAAATTTACGAGAACAAAGACATGCATTCTTATGTATCTTATGCATCCCTTATCTTCGTGTGGTTGTAATTGTATAAGTGTTGAGTACAATTGACTGCAACACTTGAAAACTTATTCGCTCTTCATTTTTTGTTTTATTATTTATATTACAACAAAGAAATATAAATTATTAAATTTTCATTTTTCATTTTTTTGAAAAATATATACAGATTTTTATTATGGAGGATGGGCAGTACTGTTGATTAATCCAAAAGAAAAGAAAGAACTGTACTCATCTATAAGATTCAATGAAGCGCTTCCGAAATTGAAAATAGCTAAAATGAATGAATCAAAGAATAAAAAAATTAATCAAACAATTAGAATCAGCTGATCACCTATATCAATTGTTAACGAATAAGCCATATAATACTTAGCTCAAATTTACATGTCACTATATATCAAGTCTAACGAGAAACTATTGCTTCATGTAGTTGGTGAGTATGTTAAGAAGCGAGACTCTGGTCTGAATCAGTCTTCTAGACATACACTCCACCTCTATTTCAAGGTTCTCAATCGCCGTCTCCACAGCCCCCAGTCTCTTGTTCGCGCTCTCAAGTTCCATAACGTCACTTACATCGTACAAACCATGTCCCCTCATGTACTTGCTACTTTTCCCGAAGAACCCTCTCGTCGATTTTTGGTCCAACCAAGGAGTCGATATGAGAGCCAACAAAGACTCGACGATCGAAATGGCCGTAACTCTGACGTCTTTCAGCACGTCCACGACCACGTTGAGGTCGTGGTTGAAACAAGTGCCTGAAATGGGTGTCTTGCTCTTCATTCCCTTGAGCGAGTGCAAGCACTTGAACGTCTCTTTCTTGAGCTTCTTCCTGTAGTCGTTGTAGGCGGAGATCTTGTCGTTGATGTCGGGCTCGCCAATGCTGATCACTCTCCGTAACGTGAACTGGAGGTCTTGCAGATGCTCCTTCACCAGAGAGAGGACGTCCTTGGAGATGCCGCACACGTCCAACATGGTCAGGGAAGCCTCGGACACCTCGTACACCCATTTGGCGGCCGAGGACCGCTGCCGGACGAGGGACTTCTGGATCTTCGGGGAGTGGAGGAGGTCGTTGGCGACGTTGTGTGAGTCTCTTAGGGCATCGAAGTTCAATATCGGTGTCATGTTGTTCGTTTGGGATGTGTTGTAGATGATGTTTAAAGGATAATTGTGGATGATGAACCAGTTTATGGTTGTGTGTATATATATACATCATATATGTAGAGAGACAGAAGGGTACGTACTAGGAAGACAACATATATTACGTGAAAATGGATCTGAGATCTTTAAGGAAGCATCGTGCATGGTACGGAGTACTTGTCATGGAGTGGCAAGTACAGCTATGAGAGACCAGATGTTATTCGGAAACTTAATTAATTAATTAATGGAGTATATATGGATATAGACTATAGGAAGGTTCGGTTGAGACATATTTTGAGGTCATTAGAGCATCCACATCAAGGCGAACCTTGATGATGAGACAGGGGCAGGGGCTGAAGGGGAAGGTTCGGAGTTCGGGGTTCGCACGGATGTGGAGGGGCTTTGGTGCGAGGCAGGAGGGGCGGGGGCGTGGGGGAGAAGAGAAGGGATCCGGGGCAGAGGGGCGCGAGACATGTTTCTGCCTCGCTGCCTCGCTGCCCCTCTACCTCTCTGATGCCCACTCAGCCCGTGACACCTGTCAAACCCAAAAAAAAAATGATCGTT
Source organism: Erodium maritimum (assembly GCA_963921825.1). NCBI lineage: Eukaryota > Viridiplantae > Streptophyta > Magnoliopsida > Geraniales > Geraniaceae > Erodium > Erodium maritimum. The sequence continues at coordinate 46,014,437 of OY997593.1, read as the reverse complement.
GCTACCAGCAACGGTTTGAAATGGCTATTTTTTTTAATACAAAATATCAAAACAAATTATTTTCCCCCAACTATAAATACCTCTCACCCATTTCATCAAATCCACAACACCATTTCTAAATTTCCTACTCCACATTTCATCTCCAATTCTCTACATTTTATTTCCAAGTCTCGAAAAAAAATGTCCGACGAAGAACGTCAAACAAGGGAGGAGCTGCGGGCCGAACGCCGCGAGGTCGAAGCCGAACTTCGTGCTTGGGAGCGAGGACTCCGACGTAGAACCCAGAGACAGATACAGAGAGCAATGCTATAATTCGATAGAATGAGGCGACAGCTCGAAGCAGGAGAAGGTTCCCGGATAGAGATTGACAGAAGGCGTGAGCAAGGCCACGCCGACCTGATGAGGGATTATTTTGTCGAGAGCCCGATCTATGGCCCCGAATTGTTTAGGCGGCGTTTTCGTATGTCCAGACCATTATTTTTACGGGTTATGGAAGCGGTTGCGTCTCACGACAGGTACTTTGTTCAGGGCCATGACGCTGCACGGCGGTTGGGGTTATCAACGCACCAGAAATGCACCGCCGCGATACGAATGATAGCGTATGGGTGCTCTGCCGATTCATTGGACGACACACTACGTATGGGGGAAAGTACTATACTCAAATGTGTTCGACGTTTCTGTAAAGCCGTTATTGGGGTTTTCTACGAGGAATACATGCGGACGCCGAATGCGGCGGACATGACGCGATTACTTGAGTCGGGCAACAACCGAGGCTTCCCCGGTATGATTGGCAGTCTTGACTGCATGCATTGGGAGTGGAAGAATTGCCCAGTCGCATTGCAAGGATCGCATGAACGTGGCGATCACGGGAATCCAACAATTATGCTGGAAGCGGTTGCGTCCCGGGATACGTGGATTTGGCATGCGTTTTTCGGTATGGGTGGCTCGAACAACGATATTAAGGTCCTCAACGCCGGCCACCTATTCGAGGAAGCTTTCCGTGGTCGGGACATGACCGTGGATTTCGAGATCAACAGGCATCGCTACAACAAGCCGTATTATTTAGTTGACGGCATTTACCCTCAATGGGGTCGGTTCGTCAAGTCGATTCGCCATCCCTATTCCCGCAAACAGAAGTTGTTTGCCAAATGCCAAGAAAGTGCCCGGAAAGATATTGAACGGTCATTTGGAATCCTCCAAGCACGGTGGCACATAATGTCACGGCCCGCTCGGATCTGGGATAAAGCGACTTTGTCTGATATGATGCATTGTTGTATCATTCTACATAACATGATCGTGGAGGACGAACGTGATCGCTATGAAGCAGGGGATAACGATTTATTTTTTGAGCCCCCGCCGGAATTACCTCAGGGTTTCGCACCACCTCAACCATGGAACCGATCCATGCCCTTGTCGTACCACCAGGAACTCCAAGCGCGAGTTAGTGTCATCAATGATGCAACTCATCGGCAACTTCAAGAAGACCTAATGGAGCACTTATGGAATCGGTCGGGCGGGACTTACAACTCCGACGATTCGGACGACTGATAATTCCTTGGTTTTTAGTTATGTATTTTTTTTATGTCTTTTTTCTAAGTTCTGTATCTGTTTTTAATTTGCATTTTATTTTAATGAATTTTTATTTCTATTAATGAAATTTTATTTCTATTTTATTTAGTAATTGTCGATTTAAAAATAACGTTAACAATTCAGTTAAAAGCTTAATTCATTACACAGTCAGCATTTCTGAAAATCAAGCCCCCCCATACAAGCCCCTCTGATGTGCAGTACATATTTTTTGAGGGGCAGAACCCTGAACTCTGCCCAGTCAGCAGAGGGTTCTGCCTCAAGGTCCAGGATTCTGCCCCACTTGACGTGGATGCCCTTACTATGGATGCTGACTAATATAGGAGCCTATACATTGCACGAGCGGTGCCGACAGGCTGTGTTAATGGTTCCACAGGAGACAAGATGTTGCATGTAGTATTACAATTCAGGATTTTTCTCATTATTTATTTGTTTGTTTTGCTTTTAGATATGGAAATAAGGTACGTTGTTTCATGTGGAATATGAAAATATGACTTATGATTACTGTGTTGCTTATTTGGTTTTGTCTTGGCTGAGGACATAGTATCTGAGCTTTAGATCCACAGGTTTCGCTCATCAACTTCCCAGAAATTCCTTGAACTTATCTAAGAAGCATTTCACTTAAGGATGTAACATTGAGATAATTTCATACAATGTTTCTAAATATTGATTCAATTTTATCATTTCTTATTTAAAACTTGATTATACATAAGATTATAGAAAACGGTTTTCAAACTTTATAAAACTTAAATCGTGTTTCATCCAACAGGAAAAAACTTATTTTTAACCATGTACATGGTACACGACCACGAACTTCTAAAATGGAAAAAAAAAATACCTTCTACAAGTTGATAATATTTTCAAAAGAGGAAATCACAACTTTCTTCTCCAACGTCTATATGTGGTGAGCTCCGACTAGATCCGAGCTAGGAAGGAATTATGAAATCGACCAATAACTCCAACAAGTCGTGCTAGTTGAAGCGCGATTTGGTGGATAGTGTTGGGTCTCGAGGTAGGGTTGGAGATGAACCAACTCGCAGCGGAAAATCAATGAAAACCAAGAGACGATTAAACCATGAAACAACTAACAAAGAATGGATTCACAAGAGAAAAATTCAGCACTATTTCTTACCAAAACAAGAACACCGGTTAACGAATGATTGGCTTGAGTCTCCAAGACGCCTACGTATCCACATGGGAATCAAAGCCACGTAGTTCTTCTCTTTGAGGACTCAAGAACACAAACATGGAGGTGGAAACTAGCCAAACCCGAAATGGCCATGGAAGAGGGAGAGAAAATGTGTTTCCTATTCTTGTCTTGTGTTTGTTATGTTGAAAAAAGATGACTTAAACATAACAAAACCCATACTTGTCCAACTAAAGGCATGGGACAAGTATGGTGTCAAGTAAGGTGTAAATAGGACAAAGTATGGCAAGACAAGATTGGGTTAGGTGGTGAATCACCAACACCTTAATCCTTGTCTTGCTTACTTAGTACTAATTAATCAAGACTTGATTAATTAGTTCCATGGGCCTTGGTTGCATGGGCCTTTCATGGGCCTCTTGGAACATGGCCCGTGGCCATTTCCAACGAGGTCCCGTGATTCGCTCATCGCCTCCAAGCCTTCCATACCGGAAATGTCCAACATTATCCGATGCGATCAATCCCAAGACTCCAAGCCTTGTCTCGATCCGTAAAGTCCTATTCACTTACGGGCACAATACCCAAAACCCAGTTTTGGTCATGTCCCGAGACAACTCCCTTTTGGTCATTCTCCATAAATGTGTTAATGAGTTTCATCCTCCGGTGTGACCCTTAGGTTTATGCATGTCAATAGATCAACGTAAAATCCCATTTTACTTGATCCTATTTAAGTGGCAACTAACGAGACTTTAGTATTGCCTGACACTACATAACGAATCGACCCTGTCGATTCTAACCTTTCCGTCGTCCCTGTCATTATCCTTTTATCTGCGATATCCTGATTGAGATAAGGCATAGAGCCGTCATCCTTATTATTCTCAATCAACGTTCCTTGATATGTGAGATGACTGAAGATATGATACCCAGTATCATGTGCATGGCCATGCTATTCTTCCAGTCACTCTCGATCAAGTGGCCGAGAACCGATATCTTTCCCATACCTTAGTATGAGGGATAAATCCCTTAGCCGTCTTTCGTGTCACTCATGTAGCCCGTCCCCAAGCCAATCCTGGCCGTTATGGAAGCCCTGTTACGGACAACGTTAGGCTCAGGTCAAACTCAGTTGTTGACTACATAGAGATCACAAAGACTCCTTGGTCTAAGGATACATGACAAGCTACAACACTGAATATGTTCATGACTTAATCTATGGCACATATTCAGGGCGGGTCGTCCAATATCATGTCCCACATGATATCTATGATCAGACTCCGGAATCTCATTCCAATGACTAACAGAACGTAAGCCATAAAGAGCCATCTTTCATACTAGTCGCTTCTAGTGAAGCTTTGTTGACTAGGGACCCATCGAGTGTGATCTATCTCGATCTATGGTTCTATTCGCATGGTGGGCATAGATCAGAGCACACATCGATATATTACTCCAACACATAAGTAATATAAAGCCGCTTTAATTTTATTGCTAACGATGATATATACATTTTGACATTTAGGATTGAACTACGGGCATTAAGACTAACAAATAGTTGTTCCCTTGAAATCCTCTCGTCCGTGTCCGACGAGTTTGATGTACATGTCCATCAATTCGCATTCAACGAGGTCCAAGCACAACCTTCATTACATTTTTGTTACAGTTCTGATAACAACCCGATCGGAGTTCAGAGCACAACCTTCATTACATTTTTACAGTTCCGGTCACAACCCGATTGGGGTTCAGAGCACAACCATGTTTGATAGGTTTAATGTCCATATCTAATGCTAAGATAGAAAGACCTTTGTCGACTTTCCAAAGTCAGAATCTTTTGTCGCTACCCCTACCATCTGATTCAGGCATCCTTAATGGTGGAGACAAAGATGATCCTCGACATTTGGAATTTGCTAGGAAGACGTTGGAGTTGTTGTCTTTTTCTCTATTATTTTTTATTTTGTTATATTTATAGGATACCAATCCGGTATAAACCTGTATCTTTCGTATAAACTGCAAATCAATCTAGGTCCTTGGATCATACAAGTAAAAGACTCATATTTAAACAAAAATTATTAATGACAGCATCCTTAAGGAATATATTTGTAATTAATTTTATAATCAACCCCCCATCCCCTGAATTTTATGCGTTGTCGGATGTACTAAATCAATAACCTAGATTTAATTCATAGTTTGTATCGTAAGATAGGTTTGTACTAAAAATTCTCATATATATAGGAGTGCAATCAAGTGAGAACCAGTTGCTGCGAACTCCCGTGTTTAGTGTATCTGGTTTGAGGAAATAGAATTCCCGGTTTGAGGTGAATATTCTCAGGCAAAAGTTTTCTCGAACCAAAAACGCTATTTTCTCAAAGTAAAATGTTGTTTTCTCAAACTGAAATGCTATTTTCTCAAACCATGTTCGCGATTTTCTCAAACTATATTTTCTCAAAATAAAATGTTGTTTTCTGAAACTTTTTTTTCCTCAAACTGGAATGCTAGTTTCTCAAACCATGTTCGCGATTTTCTCAAACCAGATTTAGGGTTCGCAGGTTCATACCGTAAGGGAGATTCACATATATATATATATATATATATATAGGATAACAATCAGGTACAAACCTCACAAATTGGTCAGAACGTAGAACTAATCTCATCCTTTGAAATATTTTATTGGATGGGTGAGATTTGTTTTCCAATTTTAACTACACGCACATAAAAATATGCTGAAATTGGTTTTAATTTCGAATTTGAGGGTAATTTCGACTTTTTTTTTCACCAAGTTTACTATTTTGATCTTTCCCGCTTTGTTTCAACTCCGATTTAATTTTTTCTTTCGCCAATAATTTTCTTTTTCCAAGACTTATCTATCAAGTAGCATATTTAATACGTTTTGAAGCAAGAAAAAAAACGATTTACTCAAACAAAAAAAAGAAACGAAATGAATGTATGTTTTGTAATTTTCAGTTGTATGTGTACCCTAAACTTAATGTATGTTTATATTGTAAAGTGAAAAGTTATGGGTAGTATACATACAAATGCATTTGCAAAAACATACATTAAGGTTAACTTACACATACAAATGAAAATGGTAAAAACATACATTCAGTTCAGCTTACACATACAAATGAAAATAGGAAGAACATACATTAAGTTTAGCTTACACATATGCTGTTGCGTAAAAATAAAAACATACATTAAGTTTAGCCTACACATACAAATGAAAATGACAAGAACATACATTGAGTTTTAGCTCATATAAACATACATTAGGTTTAGTGTACACATACAACTGAAAATTACAAAACATACATTAATTTCGTTTATTTTTTTGTTTGTTTGAGTAAATCTTTTTTTCTTGCTTCAAAAAATATTCAATATGCTACTTGATAGATAGTTCTTGGAAAAATAAAAATATTGGCGCAAGAAAAAATTAAATCGGAGTTGAAACGAAGCGGGAAAGATCAAAATAGTAAACTTGGTGAAAAAAAAAGTCGAAATTACCCACACTTGTATTTTACGATTCCCACTATTTTTTTTCTCGAAAATACCCACAAACAATGCGCGTGAACATATTTTGGAATCAGAATTTATCAAAAATCTTAGCCCTTGATTTGCTATATTGAATGGTGTAGATTAGTTCTATGTTCTGATCTGAGTCATAAGATGCGATCAAAGTGACGTCAGCAAGGCGCACCAGATGCGAACACGTTGCCACTTCGCGCGCGTCTTTGCCTGTACAGTAGCGCGTGTTGACCACACGCAAGTCAATAGCATCCTGTGATTTTAATGTATCATCACTCGTATATATAACCTATCAGCACCCGTGTATGTAAACTATTAGTACAATTACATGTAAACTATCATCATTGTTTTGCATATAAGATATTAGCACTCTGCTATGTAAACTATCATCACTGTGCTATGTAAACTATCAGCATTGGGCGCGCGCACCCACGTGTCACCATCTGATGCGTTCGTAGTTTTGACAATAAGATGCGTTTTTTATTTATTTAATTGCATTGTGACGATTCATCTTAATAACCTACCCACGTTAGAGTTGGAGTTGCACCGTGCTCGACATAATTTGCTTAAACAAAGGCCATCTGTAAATGACGAAGAAAAAAGATCTTCGCCGTAAATAGGCAGCTCATCAAAGTAATTATTCATGAACCGGTCATGACCTTCATAACGACCTAGGAACATACGTCTTTGAGAGTGTTTTTGATAATTGCATTGTGAAGATTCATCTTTATAACCTACCAACAATAGAGTTGGAGTGAAGATGTCACACCTGATTTCGTCCATCAATGCTTGGTTGTATAGCTCATACTCAATCAGATTCATGCGAAAATATTGAATGGTGAGGACAAAGAAGCTGAAAATGTCTACAGTGTGGTGGAGATAAGTAATTATAAGACATTTATAATACAGATGCAGCCTCTGCTAGGGTTTGGCTCTGCTAGGGTTTTGTGATTTTCGGATTCTTCGTACGCAAGCATGTCGTCTGTTTCGTCTAAGGGGAGGTCGGTGACACCGAGCATGATCGGTTGTGAACCAGGCGTGACTGGATCTGGTGACAGTGGGCCGGTGGGCCCGAGAACGGAGCCAGAGTTTGTGGTGAGTGAGGATCAATGGGGTACAGGCGGAACAGTGGTGGAGTCGGTCACTCCGACGATCACACCGATGCTGGAGCTCTCTCCGCGTAGGGGTGAGCATCATCACCTAACATTCTCAGCGCATCAAGAGGATGGGCTGGAGCGTGCGGTGCGGAGACCGATGCGGGGCACCAGGCGGGTCCAGGCGGTGGGAACGCGTCCGAGGAAGGGAGGGCAGTAGGCTCCCGTGGTGGTGCCGGAGGGGAGTGGGACGCCGGGGTCGGAGGGTGAGTCCCAGGAGTCGCTCCGGGATGGCATGACACTGATTCCGATAGTGGTGTCATCGGATACGGCACCGGAGGCGTCTGAGACGCCGGAGGCGACGGCGTGGCGGCGAAGGAAGGGGAAGGCACCGACTGTCAAGTCTGCTAGGGCTTCGGCCGAGGATCCAAGGAACGTGGGCCCGAATTTACTTGCAGATGCGAGACGCGAATGAAGACAAGGGCCGGGTGGGTCGTACGACATGGGGGGAGTACAAGAGATGGGCTGGCAGCCAAGGCCTGGGTCAGGCCCATCGGACCGGGGCGGGGAGTCAAGACCAGGGTGGACCCGTGGGCGATCAAGTGATATAGCCCAATGGGCGGCCAGAGTTGGGTCTGGATTGGCTCGGACTCGAATCCTAACCCGACCCAGGAGGACCTCTCGGACCCGGTTAACGGTTTTAATCCATTTTGTGCACGAGGAAGTGATTGGCATAGCCCGAGGGAACCTGTAGGTGACTTGGGATTCCAAATGGGTGCGATGAGGATCAGGGAGGTCGTGGTTCCGGTCCAGGAGGTCACAGGTCGGGAAACCAATACCGATTTGCGATGGCAGCCAAGGTACTAACATCTAAGAAGATCTATTGGAAGTATGTGGTGGATCGTATGGAAGATACCTGGGGTATGAAGGTCGATGCCAAGCCTCTGGAGGGGGGTTTAATCGCTTTCTTTGTAAGTCAGCAAAGGAGAAAGAGAGTTGTGGTGGGCGAGTCGTGGTCCTTCTGGGACTCACTGGTATTGTTTACGGATCTACGAGCTCATATGCAGGTACATGATCTAGAATTCCATCATTTCTCGGTCTGGGCGCGTGTGTCGAACTATCCAGTGGGGGCATGGATGAGAGATGTGAGATTTCGTGTGGGGAATGCCTTAGGAGTATGTCAAGGGGTGGATGTGGATAAATACGGAATGTGCTGGGGGGGTTTTATGAAGATCAGGATCAGGGCGGACATCAGGGTTCCACTACAGAGCCAGCTATGATTTCGGTTGTCAGTATCCCAGGTACGTACTTGTTTGGTGATTTCTTATGAACATCTGACTGAGCACTGTTTTAGGTGCTGTTGTGCGGGTCATTTGTTTCCGGTATGTTCGGTGGTAGGAGGAAAAAGGGGTCCATCGTTGAAGGCACCGGTAGATCCCAGATCCGTTTTGGAAAAGGCGAAACATAGGAAAGCTAACTGGACGTATACGGGGGGCATGGGGAATGTGGGATCCATGTCACGCCCCAAATCCGGTTCTTGCCCGGACTCGAGGCATGACTAGTAATAAATGATTTAAAAGACAATAATTCAACAATAAGTTCCTGAAAAACTCCAATATGAAACTTAAATCCACAAAATTCGGTTTAAAACATAAATAACCCTCCAGGGGTGTAATAATAATCCTCCACAAGGTTTGTTCCAAACAGGAATAAAATAACAGCGAAGTCTCTATAGACACCCACACCAAGAAGCTCCCGAGCCTCTACTCCTCAATCAAGCCTGTAAACACAACAATAAACTCATAAGGGTGAGCTTGCGCTCAGTAGGGAAAGTACATAACAAGGTGGACTTTAAACCCAATAAATTCATCAACAAGTCAGCAAGATAAGTCTTAACAGTCTCGGGCAATAGGTAACCCAATCAATGTCGTGGCACATGAAGTCACCACCCCCCGATCCATATATGACGTGTCCTCTCGGATTTTCCCTCAAATCCAGAGGAGACGCATATCATTGAGGCGACCGGAAACAACCATTCGGGGCGCTTATCATCGGGATTCTCAGAAACGTCTCCAAAGGATTTTATGTCCTCGGGAACCAAGGTAATGCTCTCGTAGGACGCATACCCTTGGGTGAATCAACAAGTAACCATTATAACATCCTACACCGGACTCCTCAACAGTGTAGGTACCATACCGTATCAACAATAATCACTATCTCATCCTACACCGGACTCCTCAACGGTGTAGGTACCATACCGTATCAATAATAATCAGATAACAATTTAGTAACGCACTCAACCGAAACACGACGCAATCCTATCCCAACAACCACCAATTCACTATCACACATAGCTCACACATCACCGTTTCACCACAACACGCAGCACACGAATCACACAATCACAACTTACCGTTCACTTACCTGTCTCGACCCCTCGGGCATCGATCACCTGATTGCACCGCTCGGTACAACCAGTCATACTCGATGCTCCAAGCAATCATTTAAGGAAATCAAGAAATCATTCAAATACACTCAACAGTCCAATACGAGTTCAATCAACCAAACATAAAAACATTCAATCGAGCATTCAAATATGCAATTCAACTAGTTCCATTAGACTCTTTAGCCTATCCACTAAGCAACCAAACAACCAAGCATGTGATCCTAACACGCAACTAATCCGAGGGCTTTGCCAAGGCCGCTCTACCAGTAAAACAATTCCCAAGTATTGAAAGCGAGTTACACTGAGTTACACTAGTGATTGACATCCTAATCATTCACCACTAGACACTTCTGGTTATTAGAAATAGAAAGAAAATTGTTCTAGTTATTCGCATCATATAGGCATTTTTAGGACCTTTCCAATTTTATTAGCCCAACATGCATACTAAGCATTTAAACGAGAGGTTAGGACTTTCCCTACCTCGAGGTCTTCCTCTAAAACTCTGTTGTCGAACTCGGTAGTAACAACTCCATTCTTCACACGGGTTCCGGTGTGATCTTCGTCTTCTCGGGCGAAGTCTCAGTTCTCAAGCGAAGTCCAGTCTGGGTTTGACAAATAAAATGTCCAATCAGTACCGACAAATGCCCGAGTTTAACCTTTAAATGTCCAAATTTGATTAGTCACACGGTTAATTAACCTGCCTTTTAAAATGATTTTTCACTTAAATCAGGTTTGACCCGAATCCGACCTGGATCCAAGCCCAACCCGGGTCCAGACCCGACCCGGTCCGGATCCAGACCCAAAGCCTAGACTGGCCTGGCCCGAGATGAGTACTGGGCCCAAAGACCGTCTTCTAATGTCGTCTGGCCCAAGGCCCAACCCGGACCTGGTCCACTCGGTTCTGTCCGGTCCCGTGCCTGACTGACGGCAACTCCGGCGAGACAAGATTTCCGGCCGTCATCTACGGCGTCAAGGGAAGCTCGGGAGAGGGGAAACGAGGGCTGTGACGGCGTTGGGTCGCTAGCGGCGTTGTGGCGGCGCCGTGAGTGCCAGAAGACGTGACCCCGAGCTTTCTGTCTCAGATCGGGCGGAGGTGGAGCTCACCGGCGATGGCACTGGTCGGAAAAGCTCGAATCGAGCTCGCCTTGGTGCCTTTCCGGTCATCTCGAGGTCGGAGAAGAAAGACGCGATGGGAAAAATGGTTCGGAACCGCTCTATTTCTCCGTCCCCGGCGATGTTCAGGGTTGAGAAGAAGTGAACGGCGAGGGGTTTGGTTGCGAGGTGAAACAGGAGGTGTAGAAGAAGAAGAAGAGGAGAAGAAAGAAGAAAGGGATGCCAGAGAACTTGGACGGCGGTTTGTTCGGAGTTGCATCGCGAGGGAGAGAGACGCGACCGATACTCCCCTCGGTTTGCGTGCGGCACATCTGAAACGAAGAGGAACAGTGAAGCCAAATAGGGTTAGGATTGACTCCATCCATTGGGCCTGGGCCAGCGCGCGGGCCTGGTTCACTCAGTGCATGGCTCAACCGGCCCAATTCACAAACCAGTCCAGCAATCTTCTTTTCCCCCCTTTTTTTTATTTTTCTCTTTCAAAAAAAAACTTGTTGCAAACACATACCCAAAAGTTTCAATAATCGACTCGTTCCTCAACTCAACGACGTTTCTTACGATAAATTATCGAACTACAATTTCAGGTCTTTACAATCCAAGCCGGTTTACCCAAACACCCGTCCACGGAACCGGGAAAAGAAGGAGCATGGGAGGCAGTTCGCCTCCAAGAATGAGGGTTTGTGGGTCCAAGGAGGGGTTGGTCGACTGTACCCTCTCCCTGGTAGATTGGCGGCACTGGTTCTGCCAACAGTCGACAAGATGCTTCCCTATCATTTCGGGGTCAGCAATCCCGCGTTCAGGAGCCCTACACCTATCACTCAGAGGAGGGCGACGCACGCTGACTTACCGGGGGAGTTATTGGTCCACCATTGTTCAATTTTCACTTGGTCTGCTCGACCAACGACTTATGGTTGGAGCATAGTGTATCGGTGTCCATGGATGCTACCGTAGTTTCACCCCTCCGACCGCCCCTATGCCCATGAGCAAAATTTACTACTCAGCATTTGTGTTTCAGTTTTATCTGTTTTATGCTATTTTCTTGGTTTGTAAGGTACTTGTCGTCAGACGAGCACCATTTTTCTTTAATTAATAATATTACCACTCCGTTCAAAAAAACTTATAAGACATTTATGGGGGAAAAAATAAAACAAGTAGCCGTTCTACCTGTTCTTTTGTATTTTATCGATAAAACTTACCTGGAATCCTCTAATGACCATTGGTCAACGACGTGGCAGTCTCTCTTATTGGTTGCCTTCAATAATTGGCCGGAAACCTAACATCGGTCGAGAACAGAAGCTTCTCGGTTCAGTGCACGAGTTTGAATTCAAGTAACTGTTGGTAACCGAACCGGATTAGGTCCTTGGAATCCATCACACATACATTATAAGTGACAACTTCGCATAATTAAGCAGTGAACATGAGCTAGTAACTTATTTTGAAATATCAACACATACTCTTCATGCTCATACAAACTTTTGATTGGTTGGTTCGTACTTGAATCGTAATCTATAACTTCGATACATACAAATTATTGATATGTGTACGACAATGTTATTGAATTTAATAAGATACTCTGATCATTCCTTTTCTTCTAAATTCTAAACATTTGAATGATCGGGCAAATGACTTTTAGTTTACATTAAGAGAAAACTATCAATACCTACCCAAAACCATGCCCATTTAACTGATGTTTACCCTGAAGTTTAAAGTTAACTGATGCATACCCTTAAGTTTCGAAATGTAACTCAAAACCCCTTCGTCAGCTAAAATGACGAAAATACCCTCAACTACACTTCAATAATTATGTTAAAAAAATTATTTAAAAACTACTTTTGTTATATATATATTTACTTATTAAATGACTTCATTTTTATTTAAAAAATCACTTCATTTATATTGCAAAAATTTTTTAAAAAAATCACTGAGGGTATTTTCGTCATTTTAACTGACAAAAGGAGTTTTTATTTACAAATTGTAACTTAAAGGTATGCATCAGTTAACTTTAAACTTTATGGTAAACATCAGTTAAATGGACATGATTTTGGGTAGGTGTCGATAGTTTTCCTGCATTAATAATTGAATCCAACACCCGATTCTTCCACTTTACCTGTTTCACTTAATCGGTTAGATTGGATACTTTCGGGAGGATTCATCATCTCCTTCCGTTTCATTGACAAACAAGTTGGTAAAATGAAATTGTAAATCGGAGTCCCAAATGTGAATCATCCTGAAGGTGGGCCAAGACAAGTGACTATTGGGCTTCCTGGCCCATCCCAAAAAATGAATGAGTTGGTCCTAGGTAGTGTGTACACTTGACCTAACGAGTGATGAGTGTAGAACCAACACATCTGTGATTGGCTGGTCTCACAACACTCCATCAAGGACTCATCCTTGTGTGGCTACTCTTCAATGTTGCTTGTCGAAATGGACTCACTTGGGCTAAAAGGAATTGAAGCATTTTTTCTTCTACACAAAAATCAGAAGAAACAAGTAGGGGTATTGTAGTGAACACGTAGTACAACCCAACCCAAGTAACAATCTTATATACATGGCCAAGTGACCATTCCTTCCAAAATCAAAATTGAATTGGAAAAACATTCTTAAATTTCATTAAACTCAAATACTATAACTATTTTGCTATCCTATCGCTTGCCTCTCATTCCTGATCTGCTCGAAATGGTTTCACCAGCTACTGCAAACTCTTTGCTCTCTTCAAGTTTCTATGGAAGCCGAGTCTTAATCTCTGCCCCAACACCCAAAACCACCAAAGCTTCTTCTTCACTCCCCTTCTCTTTCTGCTCCGGCAGAAAGCTGTTCATCGCTCGTAGCATCCTGGGTAACAAGCCAAATTCAGATTCCTCCTCCACCAAGAAGGCCCAATCCCAGGCCAACTTAGCTGCTACTCTTATCTTCTCTTCCCTCGCCGCCACCGCCCCTCAAGCTCTCGCCATCGACAACGCCTCCCCACCCACCGCCGCGCCCGTTATCGAAGCCCAACCCATCAAGCCCAGTCTCTCCAATCCGTCTCCTTTCGGCGAGAATCTGCTGCTCACAGCCCCCAAGCCTCAGGCCCAGTCCACCTCCGACCTTCCCGAAGGGACTCAATGGCGCTACAGCGAGTTCCTCAACGCGGTGAAGAAGGGCAAGGTGGAGAGGGTCAGGTTCAGCAAAGAGGGTTCGTCCCTCCAGCTCACGGCCGTCGATGGCCGTCGCGCTTCCGTCACCGTCGTCAACGACCCGGGCCTAATTGACCTTTTGGCCATGAATGGGGTGGATATTTCTGTCTCGGAGGGCGAATCCGGTAATGGGTTGTTCAATTTCATTGGGAATTTGCTCTTCCCCGTCCTCGCTTTCGCCGGCCTATTCTTCCTTTTCCAGCGCGCTCAAGGTGGCCCAGGCGGCGGTCCCGGAGGCCTCGGTGGGCCGATGGATTTCGGGAGGTCGAAATCCAAGTTCCAGGAAGTCCCGGAGACCGGAGTTTCTTTCGCGGATGTTGCCGGAGCTGATCAGGCGAAGCTGGAACTGCAAGAGGTTGTTGATTTCTTGAAGAACCCAGACAAGTACACAGCTCTGGGAGCTAAAATTCCTAAGGGGTGTCTCTTGGTTGGGCCGCCCGGTACGGGGAAGACTCTGCTGGCCCGGGCAGTTGCTGGTGAAGCGGGTGTGCCTTTCTTTTCGTGTGCAGCTTCTGAATTCGTGGAATTGTTTGTGGGAGTGGGAGCCTCCAGAGTTCGGGACTTGTTCGAGAAGGCGAAGTCCAAGGCACCCTGCATTGTGTTCATTGATGAGATTGATGCAGTGGGGAGGCAGAGAGGAGCGGGAATGGGTGGTGGCAATGATGAAAGAGAGCAGACTATCAATCAGCTCTTGACGGAAATGGATGGCTTTTCCGGCAATTCTGGTGTTATAGTGTTGGCTGCTACAAACAGGCCGGACGTGCTTGATTCAGCTTTGTTGAGGCCTGGAAGATTCGATAGGCAAGTTACAGTTGACAGGCCTGATGTTGCTGGAAGAGTTAAGATCCTTCAGGTGAGCACTAATATGGTATTAACTTAGTTTGGTTTTTATAGTTTTCTTAGTTAACTGTCATGTCCATTGCCCAATTTGTTAACATAGAAGATTTTGACCATAAGGAATTAATTATAGGAGCAACATATATTTTAAATCTAAGAGTTAGGATAACCAGTACAAATCTGAGTTTAATGTATGAATTTTAAGGTTGGGGAAGGGATCCAACTATGTTTGTTTGGAATCCTGTAGATTTCTTTTTTTAGATGTGTAGTGTTGTGTATCCGGGACACTGATGAAACTGTTTCCTGTCTCTGAAGAACTGTTCTTCTACTTAAGACTTTAAAAAATATATTTGAGGTCAACATTAGTAGCTGGAGTAGCTTATGCAACTCTTACAATACAGTCACCTTGAAGGCCTGATGCTGATTGGAGTAGTTACAGTGTTCACTAAATTGATGATGTCAATACATAGAAGAACAACTATGACCTGTCCATGTACATTCAATGCTGCAATTTCGTCCAAAGTCCTGGCTGATGAAATATAACTTATTCTTTTTGAACTTGATTCATTAGAATTGGAAGTTGATTATTGCTTTGATGAATTATTACCCTTTTTTTGTTTTCTCGTTCAACAGAACATGTAACTGTTGTTTTAGTTTCAGTACACCATGTTTTGTTTACTAAATGTGATCACTTATGTGAAGGTGCACTCTAGAGGAAAGGCACTAGCGAAGGATGTGGACTTTGAAAAGGTTGCCAGGAGAACCCCTGGTTTCACTGGTGCTGACTTGCAAAATCTTATGAATGAAGCGGCCATCCTCGCAGCTAGGCGTGAGCTCAAGGAAATTAGCAAAGATGAAATATCTGATGCCCTGGAGAGGATTATTGCTGGACCGGAGAAGAAGAATGCAGTTGTCTCAGAGGAGAAGAAAAGATTAGTTGCCTATCATGGTGAATAAATTTTACTTACCACTTTGCATTACTCCGTTCTAATTTCTTTACTTTAGGTCTCTAACAATGTCCATGTAATTATTCTCCAGAGGCTGGGCATGCTTTGGTTGGTGCACTTATGCCGGAATATGACCCCGTAGCCAAGATATCTATCATTCCTCGTGGGCAAGCTGGTGGTCTTACCTTTTTTGCTCCAAGTGAAGAGAGACTCGAGTCTGGACTATACAGTAGAAGCTACCTGGAGAATCAGATGGCCGTGGCTCTTGGTGGAAGGTTAGCTTTTTGCCTAGAAGTACTATTAGAGTGGTTGATGATGGAATGTTGCTCTTGAGTCTGTAACGTGAAATGAGTAATGTGGCTAAAGAGATCATATTGTGAGTCCAGGGTTGCTGAGGAGGTGATATTTGGTCAGGAGAATGTGACAACAGGAGCATCTAATGACTTCATGCAAGTGTCGCGGGTGGCAAGGCAGATGGTTGAGAGATTCGGGTTCAGCAAAAAGATAGGGCAAGTTGCAATTGGTGGATCCAGCGGGGATCCCTTCTTGGGCCAACAGGTACGTGGGTGTGCAGTTGAACTGTTATTGTATTGTCGGTTCAACAATGTAATCGAATATGTTTGAAATGCAGATGTCCTCACAAAAAGAGTACTCGATGGCAACAGCTGATGTGGTGGATGCAGAGGTGAGGGGTCTGGTAGAGACGGCATATACTAGGGCAACTGAGATCATAACGACCCACATAGACATCCTGCACAAGCTCGCTCAACTCCTTATGGAGAAAGAAACTGTGGACGGGGAAGAGTTCATGAGCCTCTTCATTGACGGTAAGGCTGAGCTCTATGTTGCCTGAATCACACTTGCACAACATCCACTTGTATAAGTTTTACATACACATTAATAGCCAATTGAAACATTTCATCAAATTCGTCTGCACTCTATTTTTTTCTTTAACTGGAGCTATCTTGCGAAGAAAATCCCTAGGTTGTGAATCAAATTATGGACTCATGTATGTAAATGAACATGAGACAACTTCGAGGGAGCTAATAGTAGGGTATGAAGATAGGCTTTTGATGAACATCCATTTATAAACAAAGGCGGAAACGAGAACATGGCTTGTATGTATCCTCTAAATGTGTTGTAAAATATCCTCATACATCGACTAAACAAAACTGTTTTTAAAACCATTGTCTGGGTCGGATTCAAATTATGATTGGCATCATCTTATATTCGCCTCCATTCCATCAGAATAAATTCCAATTAAAATAATTGAAAACAAAAACAGTAGAATAAAATCCAATTAAAATAATTCAAAACTAAAACTAAAATTGCGTCCAAACTAAAACAGTAAATCGAGCTGCTTCTTTGCTCCTCCCGGGACGACCAAGCAATGTTGGTCCCGGGTCATGGTGGGTAGGCCCCAAATCCCAAATCCACTGACTGTACTGCTCCAAGATTTTGTCAAGCAACTCGTATGAGTGTTCGATTGACAAAGCTTTTGGGATAGCCCTGAAGGCTCGCTCTAGTCTCTTAGAGTCAGTATTACGCTGTAGTCTCTTACACTCAGTATTACGTTGTAGTCTCTTAGACTCAGTGTTACTTCGGTCGATGACAATGAGGAGATTAACCACCGACGACTCGAATACCTGAAGCGTAGATCCAGCAACGGTGGATGGGCACGATAAGGGCGGTGGAGGTTGTGCTCGAGTGGGGGAAGGTTGCATTTATTGTGCAGACGAAGATGACTGCTGAAAAAGAAACTTGAGATGAAGATGAGGAGGGAGAGAGATCTCCACCGGTAACCTCCATGGCCAAAACCATAGAGACGCCGGCGATACTTAAGGTTTGGGGTGCGTGGGCTCTCACAGAGCTAGAGAGTTTCCTCCCGTGTCATGTGTTCAAAAAACCCTACAAGATTTTTAGATGTAGTATTAAGACA
Organism: Erodium maritimum; assembly: GCA_963921825.1. NCBI lineage: Eukaryota > Viridiplantae > Streptophyta > Magnoliopsida > Geraniales > Geraniaceae > Erodium > Erodium maritimum. Next base: position 45,996,647 of record OY997593.1, on the reverse strand, counting down.
ATCTTTTATTCCTTTGTTATTAACGACCAGGGCAATATGAAGATTAGAACTAGATATTTTATACATATATTAAAGATGTATTTTACATATTATCCTATCTAATTTTACATCTTTTTTATTTTATCCTATCTAATTAAAAGGAATTTTGTTTATGATACCTTGGGGTGTTTGTTTTATCACTATACCACATCTAATTAAATAGAAATTGTTTACGATAACCTGAGATGTATTCTTTTCCACTTTATACTACCTAATTATAATCAAATTCTGTTCAGAAGTATAAGGAAAGAGTAATGGGAAGAAAAAGAAAACATGTTAGGATATTGTAAACAAAAAAACTTGAGTTAGGTAGGGGGAGTTGAAATCGGCTACAAACCACTCTTAACCTAATAACCGTGAGAACCAATCCTAACCACACACACCTAAGATCCAACATTCACCATGATGTTACATCATCACTCCAATTCCACCCAAATTCAGGCCACTTTCATCCTTTCTCACACAAGTAAGGACATAATTGTAATAGCATGGTGCCATGTGAACAAATGTCCATTTTTTTCTTCACCAATTCACTAATTTAATATTTTCCGATTCGTTTGAACTCCGATCAACTTCAAACTTACGCCAATATTTTTATTTTCTCAAGGGCTTTAAATCAAGATCAATCATGAATATATTTTGAAGCACGAAAATAAAAAAGTATATCGGGGTGATAAAAATAATGTTGAGTGTTGATAAATCTTCACTAATAAATGTTTTATATCAGAGGTATCAAACTAGTGCTAAATGTTGATAAAAACATGTACTGAGGTGATAAAAAACAAATAATGAGCTGATAAAAACCATGTTCATTTTTGATAATAAGTGTGATAAACTAGAGTTTAGTGTTGATAAAAAAAACATGTGATGAGGTGATAAAAACACATGTAATTTAATGATAAACATAGTGTTTAGTGTTGAGAAAACTAGTGTTCATAAAAACATGTGATGGGGTGATAATCATATTCGGTTTTGGAAAATGAGGTGATAAAACTAGTGTTCAGTGTTGATAAAACCAGTGTAAGTGTTGATAAAAATTACACAGATATAATTTTTTTTAAATCAGCCCCGAAATAATTCTTTTTTTTCGTGCTTCAAAAAAAACATGTGATAGAGGTGATAAAACACACATAATTTAATGATAAACCTAGTGTTTGGTGTTTATAAAACTAGTGTTCATAAAAAGCACGTGATGATGTGATAAAATCATGATCATTTTTGGAAATGAGGTGATAAAATAGTGTAAAGTGTTGATAAAACCAGTGTTAAAAGTGTTGATAAAATCAGAGCAAAATGTTGATAAAAATTACTCATATTTATTTATTTTTTTAAATCAGCCCCGAAATAATTTGTTTCTTCGTGATTCAAAATATATTCATGAGTGATCTTGATAGAAAGCCATTGAAAAAAAAACTAATGGCGCAAGGTTGAAGCCAATCGGAGTTCAAACGAAGCGGGAAAAATTCAATTAGTGAATTGGTAAAAAAAAGTAATATGATAGTTTTACTAAAAAAATGCTGTTTTTTTTACAGTCAACAACTCAATTGTATCTCAATGTCTTAGATTGATTCTCATGGTTTGTATTAGATTTCTCCTTTAAGTAGGGGTATGGTAAAAAAGATGTAAAGTTAAATAAGATAATGTGTTTTTTTTTTCTATTTCTTTTTATACAAGAAATATTTCATTCATACCACTTATTTTAGGTTGAGCCAAAAAGTAAAGATGTTCACTTGTAAAATAATCTTTCTCATAACAAGAACACGAAGTAAACTCAGAATCTGATCATGAAACCATAAAAACATACTTAAGCATAGAGATACAAACAAGGCTGATCCAAAAAGTTATAAGGAACCAAATAGAATGTTGTCATCTTCCTTCATGAACTTGCCTTGTGCGCCACTAAGCCAGACCTTTTCATCCTACACGACGCCGTCTCACTCTCCAACCACCAAGGCCTCAAAAGCCTCAACTTTAAACTCCTCTCCCGTTTCTAGCCCTTTTCCCACCTCGTAAACCCTCTGCACTTGTCTTTTCCTCTACTTCACGAAAGCATTGGGATTTAATTTCTAGTATTCAAATATCCCCTTATGCTAAAAAGCTCATGAGCTCCACAATATGTTGAAGGCACGTTGTTGAATCTTGACCTCCAAACCATCCGTCGAGTCCATCTTCACGTCGACAATTAGATATATTGGTCATTAGTAACTACAATGTTGCATCCCCCTAGAAGTGACTTCCTCCTCTATAATGTCATCATATTTCTGTTTTCTGGAAACCTCAGTATATAGATTCTGAAATTGATCTCTCACCTGTTCATGAGAGGCAATGACCTTGAAGCCCGTGTGTTTTTCGTAGTCCCGTGATTCTTTTCCCTTTTTAGGGCTTTTTGTCCCTATGTCTCGTTCGTCTTAGAATTGTACTTTTGGATAGTGTCTTGGATCTCAACTGATAAAAAATATTATTTTTACATAGTGCTCTGAACCGGCTCAATAGTTCCATTATTGGTTCGTCAATGTCAGCTACTTTGGTTACTAAATTCTAGAGTGGGTCTGGATTGATCAATTCTGCTTCCACTCTGATCTTCTTGATTGGAATGTATTTCTTGAACTCTTTAATAATCGTAGGAGGTGGAATCTGTTGGAGCTGAGATGAGTTCGTCTCTTCACTAGTTTCTAAGATTAACTTCGTGCATTCTTCATCATTGTCCATAAAGAAAACATTTACTCTTTCTTTTGGTTTCTTGATAGTATTGTTTAGTTGCGTTCCTGGAACTCGTGAAGTTAAGGTCGTGGCTAACTGTCATAACTCAGTCTCTAAGGCTTTTACGTTTGTTTTTATTTCTTCATAATCTTTGAATAGTTAGCATCGGTCGATGACCCGAGAGACTAAGCAAACAACCATGCATTGAGTGGAAAGGAAGACAAGGCATAACGTGGTAAACTGAGTAACAGAAGAAGAAAGGCCCACAACAACATCCCTGATCCCCAAAAGGATTCATTAAGCCGCTTGCAAGAACAAGAAACTCTTTATGTTTAGGAGATGAAAAGTTTTAGAGAGTAGATACATAAGTTCTTATAAGTCATACACCTTAAAATAAATAAATATACCTAATTACATGAAAGGGGGAATGAGAATTTTATCTTTAGGAAACCATTTATTGATTTTGAAAATCGTGCAATACAAATCTTATCCAACATATTAGCTTGGGCCATGCTAACTAAAACATGCAATTCTCAAGTCCTAAAATGCTAAGATATAGCTCAACTGAGTGTTAAGCCATTCACCAACATACCTATCCACATCATAGAGTGGAATTAATTCTAAAAAATAACAAAAAATTAATTTTGAAGTCTTTGAATAGGTGGTTATTCGCTCACCAACCACCTTTCCATGTTATATAGTGATATATTATTGTCAATCACAAATCATGGAGTATCCTATTAATATATATTTTTTGAAACAGAATATCCTATTAATATACTAGGTGAGATAACATCGGTCATGATTAATTTCATGAGTCCAACTTTACTTCAGTATACATGATCATAAATTTTATCATCAATCATTAACAACCCATTAAACATTATATCACATCAATAATAAATTCATACTTGCAACCATTCATATAGCCTCTAAAATAGTTATTACTCAAAAAAACCTAATCACTAATCGATTCCTGAAACACACATATTTGGAATTTCACGAAACGGGATCTAATAAACATAAACTCATCCAATCTATTGCACAATTGAGCAATAAATTTACCCAATTGAATAACTAATATCAATTACCAACCCTAGAAGGAAAAATTAAAATTGAAATATGATTTAACCAATTGAAGTGCATACACAAGCAATAGCGCCAGTAAAAATCATCTAAATGAATACAAACCAAATATTTCAAAAAAATGCTCTCTAGAGCTCTACAGTAACTATAAAGGCTACTGTTCACTATGCAGAACATCAGTTGATCTTCAAGTCTCCTTCAACCTCATGGCTCGATCATCCTCAATCTGTCTATAAATAAGCAGCTCAAGAACATCTATTTTCTGCTGTGGTTCTCGGAAGAGTCAAGCACATCTTTTGAAGCTCCAAATTTGTCAAGATATTCTATCCATAAGCAACCAGCTCAAGAACTATTGTTTTCTGCTTGCTTTGGTTTTTTTCCAAGTATACCTTCTTTATTCTGCTTGCAGATCATTATGGTTCTCACTGTCGAAGAACTTAGTGGAGAACAAGCTCTATCCCTTCAAGCTACTCTTCAACCCTCGGCTAGAAATACTCTCAGATCGATTATAATTCCTGGCAAGGAAGCTTGTAGGAAGAAAAAGCTAATCAAGAAAAGGTTTGTTGGGAGGGGAGAGGGTTATTCTTCTTCTTCTTTAGATAAAACATAAGAGTACTCACCTAGGGGACATACAAAGCTCTTAGATGGACATAAGATGTTCTATGACAAATTCTTCCATCCTGTAACCTCGGACACAGATTATACTCCTTCCTTAAGCAATAGAGAGGTGCTTGGGACTTCTGCACATTCTAAGAGTTCAGGAAAAGAGGCTAGGATCAATAATCAACTAGCCTGGAAGGAAAAGAGTTCTCAGAATTTTATGGGACAATCTCAAGGGCCACTAGATTCCTCTTCAATGGGATATCCACCTCTAGGATTCGAGAATGTGGAGCCTTCTAAAACACAGAAGAAAAGAAAGCTTCTACAAACTATGCAGAGACAAAGTTCATTCTCAAAAGCCTTCTCTAGGAAAGCTTTTCATACATCCTTTATTTGCAATATCCCACCTTCTGCAGATGCTTCTTGGTTGGCTAATGTATTTGGCACAATATTTGGAATCTGCGAGGCTCTGAAAGCTACAAAACCAAATAAGAGGGGAAAGTTTATTGATTTGTTTACTTCAGTTCTATACAAACTTTGGAGGAAGCTATACAAGCATTTAATGATTTACACTTCAAAGGTTATAAGTTGTTTGTTTCTAAACCTTGGAAGTGGACTAAACCCTCTTTCAATTATCCCACAGACAGGATTAACCATTTCTCTGAAAACATCAAGTATCAAACCTTTGATGACTTTGTTCATAAAGGTTCTATAGTCTCTGCTCACTCAAAGATCTTGAAGAGAGCTCATTTAGCAGTGGCTCATGTCAATCTGACTGTAGAAGGGATTATGAGAGAAATGGCTTTGAAGGAGTGTTTGAAATTCAGTTAAAAGCTTTGGGAAATAAAGAAGTCATAGTCTTCTGTCCAGATGAGAAATTTGATGATGAAATTATGAACGAGGAAAGAGTTAAAGGAAGCTGGTTGAGTACTTAGCTAACTTTTATTCATGGATTTGAACATCTGTGCAACAAGGGTGGGAAATTCATCTGGGTGGCAATCCATGGGGTGCCTTTCAAGGGTTGGTGTGAACAATCATTCCAAGCTGCAGTTGCAGACTTTGGTATTATTGTCTATACTCATCCCATTTCCAAAGATGGAACATATGTGGATATAGCCTATGTGCTTATCCACTCTCACAAGCTATCATCCTTTGTTGACGAAGTGGAGATCTTGTTGGGAAACGTGCCTTAAAAAGTTTTGATAAATTCAATAGCTGATGATAAAATTCCTCCTCTGAGTATTAAAGAGATACCAGGAGTTAGCTCTAGAAGCTCTGATGAACATTTCTCTTTTGAGATCAGAATTACAACTTCAGAGGATACTAATAGTGCATATAAGTCAATTAGTGCAGACAGCTCCAAAGATCTTGAGTTTGGACCTCTTATGTCTGAAAATGGCTCCCTAGGAGTTAGGGCAGATTCTCTCTTGTCTCAGCCATTAATATGTTCACCAACAAACATTCCCCTGGAGATGATAAATCTTGAGGCTTCCACTTGTGTTCATAGCCAAGGTATTAAAGAGGTTGTTAGAAAAAGTCCCTCCCTTATTGATTCTTTGGAGAAGGACTTAGAGAATCAGGTGGTGCAAGATACTTTCGATTTAGACAATATGCAGATTCAGGAAACTCAAGTTTTAGCAAGGGCTGTTCTTACTTCTACTCATAAAGCTTTAATGCCTCCATCTCCATTACTTGGTAATGAAATCACTACAGTACATGTTGCTTACTCAGAGTACCTCTTTCAAATGCAAGAGCAGGCCCGAAAAAACTCCATCAGCCAGCTCACAAGTCCTATCAATCCATTGGCTACTGCAACTGTAGAAGAAACCCTCTTTGACATTCCACTGAATCCGGTGGGTAAAGCTATTGCAACTGAAGGTAATGCTATTATTTTGGTCCCTACCAACAAAAAACATTCTATTATATTGCAAGAAAGGACAGAGGAAGAAGATCATTTAAGAAGGGGAGAGGCTCAAGAAGAAGTTACAAGCTCCCCATGCATTTCTCTATCAGATGCATTAAACACCTCTGACAAGCAAGAGGATATTTGCCTCTTATACTCTCAATCATCTGATTTTCTAGGGTTGGAATTTCTGAACGGTGGCAACTATTAGTCTTAGTGCCCGTAGTTCAATCCTAAATGTTCAAATGTATATATCATCGTTAGCAATAAAATTAAAGCGGCTTTATATTACTTATGTGTTGGAGTAATATATATATATATATATGTGCTCTGATCTATGCCCACAATGCGAATAGAACCATAGATCGAGATAGATCACACTCGATGGGTCCCTAGTCAACAAAGCTTCGCTAGAAGAGATTAGTATGAAAGATGGCTCTTTATGGCTTACGCTCTGTTAGTGATTGGAATGGGATTCCAGAGTCTGATCATAGATATCATGCGGGACATGATATTGGACGACCCGCCCTAAATATGTGTCATAGATTAAGTCATGAACATTTTCAGTGTCGTAGCTTGTCATGTATCCTTAGACCAATGAGTCTTTGTGATCGCTATGTAGTCAACAACTGAGTTTAACCTGAGCCTAACGTTGTCCGTAACAGGGCTTCCATAACGGCCAGGATTGGCTTGGGGTCGGGCTCAATGAGTGACACGAAAGACGGCTAAGGGATGTATCCCTCATACTGAGGTATTGGAAAGATATCGGTTCTCGACCGCTTGATTGAGAGCGACTGAAAGAATAGCATGGCCATGCACTATATTCAGTCATCTCACATATCAAGGAACAGTGATTGAGAATAATAAGAATGACGGCTCTATGCCTTATCTCAATCATGATATCGTAGATAAAATGATAGTGACAAATACGACGGAAATGTTACAATTGACAAGGTCGATTCGTTATGTAGTGTCAGGCAATACTAAAGTCTTGTTAGTTGCCACTTATATAGGATCAAGTAAAATGAGATTTTACGTTGACCTATTGACATGCATAAACCTAAGGGTCACACCGGAGGTTGAAACTCATTGACACATTTATGGAGAATGGCCAAAAGGGAGATGTCTCGGGACATGACCAAAACTAGGTTTTGGGTCATGTGCCCGTAAGTGAATAGGACTTTACGGATCGAGACAAGGCTTGGAGGCTTGGGATTGATCGCGTCGGGTAATGTTGGACATTTCTGGTATGGAAGGCTTGGAGGTGATGAGCGAATCACGGGACCTCGTTGGAAATGGCCACAGGCCATGTTCCAAGAGGCCCATGAAAGGCCCATGCCACCAAGGCCCATGGAACTAATTAATCGAGTCTTGATTAATTATTACTAAGTAAGCATGACAAGGATTAAGGTGTTGGTGATTCACCACCTAACCCCATCTTATCTAGCCATACTTTGTCCTATTTACACCTTACTTGTCACCATGCTTGTCCCATACCTTTAGTTGGACAAGTATGGGGTTTGTTATGTATAAGTCATATTTTTTCAACATAACAAACACAAGACAAGAATAGGAAACACAACTTCTCTCCCTCTCTCCCTACAATTTCGGGTTTGGCAAGATCTCACGTCCATTTTTGTGTTCTTGAGTCCTCAAAAAGAAGAACTACGTGGCTTTGATTCCCATGTGGATACGTAGGCGTCTTGGAGACTCAAGCCAATCATTCATTACCCGGTGTTCTTGTTTTGGTAAGAAATAGTGCTGAATTTTTCTCTTGTGAAATCTATTCTTTGTTAGTTGTTTCATGGTTTTAATCGTCTCTTTGTTTTCATTGATTTTCCCCTGCGAGTTGGTTCATCTCCAACCCTACCTCGAGACCCAACAGTGTCACATGCAATTTTATTATTCGACAGGTTCACTTATCCTACGACACCAACAGTGTCACATGCATTTCTATTGTTCGACAGGTTTACTTGTCCTACGACACCAACATTGTCACATGCATTTCTACTGATAACTTTCCCTAGTCAAGGCCGATATCCGGCTACTTTTCCCTACCTCTTGAAGAGTGTCAAACCCGATACTCGCGCTCTGGCAATGCTCCAGATTACCCGCTAAGCCTCTTCTTTCCACGGTCGGCGACACGGTCTACAATGATCACAATTAACACACTTTTTAAATAAGCAGGTTAAACCCGAATTTAATAAACTTAACGCTCAAATGCAACCCGACAACGCCGATCACTCTCAAACTTTCCGATTACTTGACATTGTCAACAAAGGGTCCAGAAAAGTTCGATTCGCCCGGCTCGGTGAATCTTCCCGGGATCGGAAAACGCCCTTCCGGGGCTCCGAAAATTCCCGTTTTCATTTCTACGATCCTAAAATAATTCAAGTGTTCCAACGCAATCGACGGAATCAATTTCCGACTTCCGAGCGATTTAATTCGCGTTTAAAGTTTCTAAACCCCAAATTTCCAATTTCCACAATTTAATCCCATAATTCGTTCCGGGTGTGAATTATAGATTCGGGCATCGTCCAAAACCACCCGAACACGAGAAACCCGAGGCCCGGGCAAGTGGGCCCCACACGGCCCCAAAGGAAAAATTTCCTTTTCGCCCCAAAACGTTCCTAACGAACCCCAAACCACAACCATTCATCTTTAAACCAATTTTAAATAAAACCCTAAAATTCAAACGTGCCAAAACCAGAAAAGAACGGGTTCTTATCGTAGGGAACGTCGAGGGGATGCCGAATACGCAAGAAATGAGACGATCCGACGGTCGGATCGTCGACAAAGCCCAAAAACCCTAACCTTCCTTCTCTTTTCTCCTTCTCCTTCTTCTCTCTCTAATTTTCTCTCTCCTTCTCTCCTTGTTTCTGAAATTGCCGAGACTTTCCTCATCCTTTCCTTTTATTTTGTTTTAAAACACAACTCTCTCCAATTTAGAAAACTACCCCTCATTTCTTTTTCTTTATTTTAAAACTATCAACTACCAAAAGTGTGACAAGTGTCAAATGGGTCCCACCTTTTAAAAACAAATCTTTGTAGATATTTTTCAGTCTGATTCACGAAATTCGGCCGTCTCGGGCCCCGTGCGGGCCCATTTTCCAGGAAATTACGAAATTTCACGTGCTACAAAGAAACTGCCCAACTAAGACCGTTGTAACGAAGGCTAAGCTTTTTGGATCCAAAACGGGCCTCGAACGGACCAAAACGTCGCTCGGTTGACTTTTAGTGCAAAAAGTCAACTTCTCCCGAATTGGTCAAAAAGTTGACCTGAGTCACCCATAACTCACTTTGGTCGATATCGGGGTCAAATTAAGTCCGATATGACCCTCGGGGTCAGTTTTAGGTTCGTTTAGGCGTTTGTCCCAAAATTTTAAAATTTTCCATTCTTCTACCGATTTACCGGCGTTGACAAGGAGCGGTCTTTACAAAAGCGCCCTTTATCAGTCGCGGTGAAAGGGAGGGTGAATTATTGGGGCTGATACACTCGGAAGAGTGTGGACCAATAGGTTCGCTGACCAAGAGGGTTTTTAGCTACTTCATTACATTTACTAACGATTATAGTAGATATGGTTATGTCTGTTCAATAAGACATAAGTCTGAAGCTTTTGATAAATTCAAAGAGTTCAAGACTGAAGTTGAAAACCAGCTCGAAAAAGTATTAAGACATTTCGATTGGATCGAGGTGGAAAATACTTAACCACAGAGTTTTTCGATCATCTGGTGGAGAGCGAGATCTTTTCAGAATGGACTCCTCTCGGAACACCGCAGTTGAATGCTTTGTCCGAGTGGAGAAATCGGACTTTATTGGATATGGTCCGATCCATGACCAGTTGGACTGATCTCTCAATCTCTTTATGAGGTTATGCTCTAGAGACGACCGTATTCATAGTGAATCGGGCTTCGACGAAAGTGGTGGAAGGGACACCATTTTAGAACTGGCATGGGAAGATGCCCGCTTTGTACTTCCTAAAGATTTGTGGTTGCGAGGCTTATGTGAAACATTTGGTTTCGACTAAGCTCGAACCAATATCTGAGATATGCACCTTCGTGGGGTATCCCAAAGCAACACGGGCTACTAGTTCTACAAACCAAGTGAGAACATGGTGTTCGTCAGTTGGGGTGGGGTCTTTATGGAAAATAAGTTTTGTTTCCAAAGACGTTATTTGGAGGACTGTGCATCTCGAAGAAATTCAGGATGTTAGAGATCCATCTAAACCAAATGACAACCCAGTAGAAAGGGAGCCAAAAATGGTCGTAGAGTAAGAACTAATTCCAGTTACAATTCCAGAAGGTCCAAGGCGATCTGAAAGGATCAGTCGTCCACCTCCAAGATATGGTATTTGAGGGTGACAATAAAGTCATGGTGGATCAAGATGATCCAACCACCTTTCAAAAAGTCGGGGATGAGCCCGACTCTGTGTTATGGCTGGGAGTTATAAGGGAGGAAATGCAATCCATGTCGGACAACCAAGTTTGGGAACTGGTTGACCCCATCAATGGTGTTAGGACCATCGGATGCAAATGGATCTTCAACGTGAAGATGGACATGAACGGTAACCCTCTGACCTACATAGCTCGAATGGTGGCGAAAGGTTATAGGCAGATCCAATGGATTGACTATGAGGAAACCTTATGCCTAGTGACTATGGTCAAAATCGATCCAAATTCTTTTTGACATAACTGCGTATCATAATTACGAGATCTGGCAAGTGGATGTCAAAACCGCTTTCTTAACTGAAAATTTGTTTGAGTACATTTGTGTGTTTCGGCCCAAAGGTTTTGACGATCCGAAGAATAAGGGAAAGATTTATAAGTTGTTCAAATCCATTTATGGATTGAAACGGACTTCTCGGAGTTGGAACCTTCGTTTTGATGAAGCTGTAATTGCATTTGGCTTAATCAAGAACGAGGATGAATCTTGCGTTTTATAGAAGGTTAGTGGGAGGAAGATTACTTTTCTGCTTCTCATTCAAAACGACATCCCAACCTTGCACGAGACTAAAGCTTGGTTGAGGAAGTCTTTCTCAATAAAGGACTTAGGCAATGCTGCCTATATCTTAGGGATTAAGATATGTAGAGATCGCACTAAGAGGTCTTGGTTTTAAGTCAGGGAACCTATTTGAACAAGGCATTGAGTAGGTTCTCAATGCTATATCCAAAGAAAGGACTCTTACCCACTAGTCATGGCATCCATCTCAACAAGACTCAGTGGCTTAAGATACCTGATGAGCTGAAAAGGATGATGCGAATCCTATGCGCCTGAGGGCAGGATCGATCATATTTGCCATGATATGTACGAGACCGAACATCTCTAAGCCTTATGTTGTACCTGTAGAAATCAGTCTAACCCGGGGGAAAGATGATGCTGAACTAGTCGTCGAAGGATGAGTAGACGCTAGTTTTCCAAGACAAATCCAGATGACTTTAGAAGTCAGTTAGGATATGTGTTTACGCTGAATGACGGAGCATTAGTTGGTAAAGCGTAAAGAAAGATACCGTCGCTGAATCTACGATAGAGGCCAAGTACATGGATGCTGTAGAAGCAGCTAAGGAGGCTATGTGGATTTGGAAATTCACGACAGAGTTGGGTGTAATTAAAAACCCATCCAGCCCGGTGATCCATTTTGCGACAACCCAAGTTAAAAGCCCAGATCGCATAACAAATCCAATACTGAACTAAAGTAAAGTGAAGATAACCTATATTGCAACGGATGATAACATTGTTGGATCTCGATGTCGTGGACATGTTAAACACAAAATTGCACTGGAAGATTAACCACGAATCAATCGAGATGAATCTACCAAATATGAAAAACAAGTCTGAAAATTCAACTAAGGTTTGAGCACATCACCTTTGCTAGTGCCTCATCTTGCAGCTCGTATATCTCGCAAAAGAACCGTTGAAACTCAAATCCCTTTGGTCAGATTGAAGTCCCATATATGGAGAACGTTCACTCCAAAAATCTCTTGAAAGTGACTGGTCGGAAAAAACTGTGTTGAAAATAAGCACCCTCTATTTGTCCGAAATTGGTTCAATAACACCCAACTTTGAATGGCTTGAGCCCCTTGGACGCCTACGTATCCTTAACGGAATCAAAGCCAACGTAGTTCTTGAGTGTGATGACTCAAGAACATGAAAACCAACCTTGAAGCTTGGAGGGGGTTTGGCCAAGGTAGAGGAAGAAGAAGAAGACTCTCTCTCTAATTCTCTACACTTGCATGTTATCTTCTCCAACCTCTCTAGCATGCTTAGTTAAGTGGAATTACTTAACTCTCAACTTAAGACAAGTGTCCATGCCAAGATGCTAGGTGGAGCTAATAAACTACCTAGTTTATTAGTTTAGTGGAAATTGGGTCCCACCCAATTTTGGTCAACAAGACTAATAGTCATCTAATGACTTAAGTCCTTGTTGGGCCTAGCCTATATGGGCCGGCCATGGGCCTCTCCAAGAGAGCCCATGCCGAGCGCAATATGCTAGCCGGTCCACTATGGCGATCCCCGCCACAATTCCCTCCAACTTAGGTTCGTCATGTTCTTATCAAGTATCAAACTGTCGGTGTGACCCTTAGGTCTATGCATGTCGGTATGATCAACGTAAAATCCCATTTTACTTGATCTTACCAAAGTGGTGACTGATGAGACTCAGTATTGCCCGACCCTGCATAACGAATCGCGCCCTGTCGATTCTGATCTTTCAGCAGTCCTTGTCATTATCCCTTTATCACCGATATCCGGATTGAGATAAGGCATAGAGCCTTCATCCTTATTATCCTCAATCCATGTTCCTTGATATGTGAGATGACTGACCTTATGATACCCAGTATTATGTGCATGGCCATGCTTTCCGGTCAGTCACTCTCGATCAAGCGGCCGTGAACCAGATATCTTTCCCATACCGCAGTATGAGGGATAAATCCCTTAACCGTCTATCATGTCACTCATGCAGTCATTCCCCAAGCCAATCCTGGCTGTTATGGAAGCCCAGTCACGGTGCAACGTTCGGCTTTCAGGTCAAACTTGGTTGTTTACTGCATAGCAATCATATAGACTCCTCGGTCTACGGATACCTGACAAGCTACGACTCTGAACATGTTCATGACTTAATCTATGGAACATATTCAGGTCGGGTCGTCCAACATCATGTCCCACATGATGTTTATGATCAGACTCCGGAACCCTTTCCTATGGCTAATAGAACGTAAGCCATCAAGAGTCATATTTCATACTAGTCGCTTCCAGCGAAGACTATTGACTAGGGACCTCATCGAGTGTAATCCATCCTGATCTATGGTTCTATTCGCCTGGTAGGCATAGATCGGAAATACACACGACATATTACTCCAACACTTAAGTAATATAAAAGCCGCTTTATTTATATTGCCAACGATGATAATTACAATTGGACATTTACGATCGGACTACGGGCACCGAGGCTAACAAACATAGCCAAACCTTTGACTAAGGCACTGTCGCTGCCTAAACATGTTAGACATGTAAAGTTGATGGGGACATATTGGAGTTTAGATTGGAACTAGGGCAAGTGGAAGATTATTAGTCTTAGTGCCCGTAGTTCAATCCTAAATGTCCAAATGTTTATATCATCGTTAGCAATAAAATTAAAGCGGCTTTATATTACTTATGTGTTGGAGTAATATATCGATGTGTGCTATGATCTATGCCCACAATGCGAATAGAACCATAGATCAAGATAGATCACACTCGATGGGTCCCTAGTCAACAAAGCTTCGCTAGAAGCGACTAGTATGAAAGATGGCTCTTTATGACTTACGTTCTGTTAGTCATTGGAATGAGATTCCGTAGTCTGATCATAGATATCATGCGGGACATGATATTGGACGACCCGCCCTGAATATGTGCCATATATTAAATCATGAACATATTCAGTGTCGTAGCTTGTCATGTATCCTTAGACCAAGGAGTCTTTGTGATCACTATGTAGTCAATAACTGAGTTTTACCTAAGCCTAACGTTGTCCGTAACAGGGCTTCCATAACGGCCAGTATTGGCTTGGGGTCGGGCTATATGAGTGACACGAAAGACGGTTAAGGGATTTATCCCTCATACTGAGGTATGGTAAAGATATCGGTTCTCGGCCGCTTGATCGAGAGTGACTGAAAGAATAGCATGGCCATGCACATGATACTGGTATCATATATTCAGTCATCTCACATATCAAGGAAAAGTGATTGAGAATAATAAGGATGACGGCTCTATGCCTTATCTGAATCAGGATATCGGAAATAAAAGGATAGTGACATAGACGACGGAAAGGTTAGAATTGACAGGGTCGATTCGTTATGCAGTGTCAGGCAATACAAATTCTCGTTAGTTGCCACTTCTGCAGGATCAAGTAAAATGAGATTTTATGTTGACCTATTGACATGCATAAACCTAAGGGTCACACCGGAGGTTGAAACACATTGATACATTTATCGAGAATGGCCAAAAGGGAGTTGTCTCGGGACATGACAAAAACTGGGTTTTGGGTCATGTGCCGAGACAACTCGGAGTGGAAAATCACTGAAAACCAAGAGACGATTAAAATCATGAAACAACTAACAAAGAATGGATTCACATGAGAAAAATTCAGCACTAGTTCTTACCAAAACAAGAAGACCAGGTAACGAATGATTGGCTTGAGTCTCCAAGACGCCTACGTATCCACATGGGAATCAAAGCCACGTAGTTCTTCTCTTTGAGGACTCAAGAACACAAAAATGGAGGTGGGAGCTTGCCAAACCCGAAATTGCAAGGGAAGGGGGAGAGAAGTTGTGTTTCCTATTCTTGTCTTGTGTTTGTTATGTTGAAAAAAGATGACTTAAACATAACAAACCCCATACTTGTCCAACTAAAGGTATGGGACAAGCATGGTGACAAGTAAGGTGTAAATACGACAAATTATGGCAAGACAAGATTGTGTTAGGTGGTGAATCACCAACACCTTAATTCTTGTCTTGCTTACTTAGTACTAATTAATCAAGACTTGATTAATTAGTTCCATGGGCCTTGGTTGCATGGGCCTTTCATGGGCCTCTTGGAACATGGCCCGTGGCCATTTCCAACGAGGTCCCGTGATTTGCTCATCGCCTCCAAGCCTTCCATACCGGAAATATCCAACATTATCCGACGCGATCAATTCCCAAGACTCCAAGCCTTGTCTCGATCCGTAAAGTCCTATTCACTTACGGGCACATGACCCAAAACCCAGTTTTGGTCATGTCCCGAGACAACTCCCTTTTGGCCATTCTTCATAAATGTGTCAATGAGTTTCATCCTCCGGTGTGACCCTTAGGTTTATGCATGTCAATAGATCAACGTAAAATCCCATTTTACTTGATCCTATTTAAGTGGCAACTAACGAGACTTTAGTATTGCCTGACACTGCATAACGAATCGACCCTGTCGATTCTAACCTTTCCGTCGTCCCTGTCATTATCCTTTTATCTCCGATATCCTGATTGAGATAAGGCATAGAGCCGTCATCCTTATTATTCTCAATCACTGTTCCTTGATATGTGAGATGACAGAAGATATGATACCCAGTATCATGTGCATGGCCATGCTATTTTTTCAGTCACTCTCGATCAAGCGGCTGAGAACCGATATCTTTCCCATACCTCAGTATGAGGGATAAATCCCTTAGCCATCTTTCTTGTCACTCATGTAGCCCGTCCCCAAGCCAATCCTGGCCGTTATGGAAGCCCTGTTACGGACAACGTTAGGCTCAGGTCAAACTAGTTGTTGACTACATTGCGATCACAAAGACTCCTTGGTCTAAGGATACATGACAAGCTACGACAATGAATATGTTCATGACTTGATCTATTGCACATATTCATGTCGGGTTGTCCAATATCATGTCCCACATGATATCTATGATCAGACTCCGGAATCCCATTCCAATGACTAACAGAACGTAAGCCATAAAGAGCCATCTTTCATACTAGTCGCTTGTATTGAAGCTTTGTTGACTAGGGACCCATCGAGTGTGATCTATCTCGATCTATGGTTCTATTCACATGGTGGGCATAGATCAAAGCATACATCGATATATTACTCCAACACATAAGTAATATAAAGCCGCTTTAATTTTATTGCTAACGATGATATATACATTTGGACATTTAGGATTGAACTACGGGCACTAAGACTAACAGTTCCTCTCATGGAATGTGAGAGGAATCTCATCACAACAAAAGAGGAGATGTTTCACTGCCTTGATGAACAAGCTAGCCCCCAATTTTATCATGATCCAAGAGTATAAATTGGATTCCCTGCCTGTTAATTTTCTTAGGAGCTGTGGACTATCTTGGGATTGAGGTTCATGTCATACTGATGCTGTGGAAACCTCAATAGGGCTTATCACTATGTGGAAGCTAAGAGATTATTCTATCTCTCACTATATTGAAAAAGAGGGTGTACTATTATGGTTTGGTAATATACTATCCTACCAAAGTTTTTGTTGCATCATTATTATATATGCTCCTGCATCTCCTTCTGGGAGAAAGGATTTGTGGTAGAAGTTGGAGGATAGGATAAAAGCACCCCCCCCCCCCTCAAATACACTACTGCTTATGGGTGGAGACTTTAACATAGTTAGCTCCGTACATGAGAGATCTTCTGAAAGAGCTGGTTGTTCTAATATATACAATTTCCAGCAATTCATTCTGAATTCAGGCCTTCTCAATCTCCCACTAAGTGGAGACAAGTTCATTTGATTTGGGAAACAATCAACAACCTCTAGAATAGACGGGTTCCTAATCTCTCAAGAGTTCATGGCAAAATTCAGATCCCTCACTCCACTGTGCCTTCCTATAACAATTTCAGATCACAGGCCTTTAATTCTTTATGATAACTTGGTTGATTAAGGCCTAGGCCATTCAAATTTCTAAATATATGGACAAAAGATTCCAGATTTTATGCAACAGTGGAAATTTTTTGGGCCTCTTATCAAATTTAAGGCCAACCTTATTATGTGTTATGGATGAAACTCAAACTCTTGAAAGCTGATCTCAAAATATGGAATGCACAAGTGTATGGTCATTTAGAAACACACGTTGCTCAGCTTACCAAGACTATTGATGATCTTGATTCTACTGTGGAAATAAGACCCCTACATCCTGCTGAATGTCACGCCCCAATTTCTGCGTACCAAACTAGGGACGCGAACATTTAAAAAAGATACAATACTTGAAACCTGTTTTCATTAAATCACTTTAAAAGCCAGTTTAGTTCAACAAAATAATATTTACATCTCAAAATAAGTCCCAACAAATGGACAAAAAAACGAGGTACACGTCACTAGACTCAAAAACACCCAGAAACCCGCTTCAAGCTCTTCAAGCTTCAGAAGCTCACCTAGTCCAGCCTGCGAACGGTACCTGTAGGAAAAGAAGCTAGGGGTGAGCGTTCACTCACCACCATAGATAACAGACTGACTACGACATACTTAGCAGACAAAGCCGGTGACACCAACAACGACTCAAATGACACACACACGACCAACACTTTTCTCAACCGACTCATACACTCGGACACGTGATGTAGACCCCACACAACAATTGACGACCTCCTCCAAAGACACGAATGACAACCATGCAATAACAAGATCGCAAAGGATCCCACACCAAACAAGATCACAAAGGATCGCACACCAGCTACTCAGTAACCATCTCTGTCTCTCGCCCTTTCCGATCCCAGTCGGGCCAGGCGGTCGACCTGTCGCGCAACTTCTCCCGATCCCAGTCCGGAGGCTAACCCACAACCTCTCCGCTTCACCCGATCCTAGTTAGGTGGTTAGCCACACCCGCACGTCCTTCCCCCGATCCCAGTCAGGGAGCTAGCCCACAACCTCTCCGCTTCTCCCGATCCCAGTCGGGAGGCTAGCTACACCACACAACCTCCACCAGTATCAAGTAACCAAACACAATCACAAACAAAGTTCAACAGACAGTAACGACACCAGTCTCAACTCCACAGGCACTCAAGGCCACCAAGACACCAACAACAAAACACGGGTTCAACAACCCTATGGGCCCTCATGGCCACCCAAGACACTAACGGTAAAGTACGGGTTCACAACCCCACGGGCACTCACGGCCACCCAAAACACCAAAATAACAACACGGGCTCTCAAGGCCACCCAAACTCAATCAATAATAACACGGGCTCTCAAGGCCACCCAAAACTCAACAATAATAACACGGGCTCTCAAGGCCACCCAAAACTCAACAATAATAATACACAACAACCTCCGGCATAATCAATGCCTCCAACAGTCCTAAGATCACTAGTTTCACAAACAACCTCCGGGCATGGTCATATGCCTCCAGTAATTCAAGTAACGCTAAGTTCTCTGTTCCTACGACACTACTAAGTGTCACATGCAATTCTACAGGTAACATTCCCTAGTCAGGGCCGAGATCCGGCTACTTTTCCATACCTCAAGACGAACCGACAGCTACGCCTCCTAGCTGCTGACGTCCTGGCTCGCTACCTCCGGTCTTCTCTTCGATCGAAGCCGGACTCTACTTTACACAAAAAGCTACAGTTAAAACCGGTTTCACAATTTAACTTAAAAGGTTACGACGGTTTCGATTTAAGTTCAAAAGTTGTCTTTTAGACTAGAACGGGCTAAAGGTGGGATTACGACGAATCGGGTTCGAGCACCCGCGCACCGAACTCAGATTTGATCCAAAACCCAGTTAAATCCATTTTCAACTCAAAATCGTCTTTGAAACTCTTTTGCTTTATTTAATTCTGATTTTATTTTAAAACAAAATGATTCTTTTCTGTTCTTTTCCAAACTCAAGATTGAGGTCCAATCCTTTCTAAATCCCATCTGATTTCGTTTTCCCTTTTCGATTTAACTTAACTCAAGTTAAATTTTAACAACAGATTTTCGTTTTAAAACCCCTTTAATTAAACCAGATCCAGTTTTATCATTTTTTTTCATAAGAAACTCTACACTGATTTCCTTTTTCCCATTTACCCTTAGAAAATTGTTTTTCGTCTCAATTAAAATTCCTTTTCAAATTCTTTTGATCTTCCAACCAAACGTTTCAGATCCAAAATGGAAATCGGTTTCAACCGAGCCCAGATCCAGAACAAAACATGGAACAGAAGTAAAGGGAAAGAAGAACTCGGCAACGAAAGTAAACAGGGAAGGAGAAACTCGGTTTTTCACAACCGGCTGACCACCGGTAAGGGCGTAGCCGGCCGAAGCCACACCGTGGGAGAAGGAAACGGTGGCGGGCGGTGGAGAGCGGCGGTGGGAGCGGTGGAAACGCTTCGGGTTCGGACGAAACCGGCGAGATATGTCAGGTCGGGGAGGGCGGCTGAGAAGAGGGAGGTGAAGATGAAAGGACGGCGGCTTGGTTTGACGGGGAAGATGAGGAGAGGAGGTCCGGGACTCGGGCGACGAGCGAGAGGAGCTCGGGACGACGGCGGCCGGAGCTAGTGGTGGACGGAAACAGGTATGCGAGGAAGATGAAGGAGAGAGAGAACGGGATCGGGAGAGTTCGAGAGCGTGGGGGGGGGGGGGGTTTGTCTGCGGGTTGAGACACTGAAACCCTAAGGTTTCAGCTTATAAGGCACGGGTTTGGGCCGAGCATCTTGGGCCTCAGACGAAAAACGGGCTCAAGGCCCAAGGGAAAGGAGGCCTGCTCGTGGCTGGCCGAGTCTGGCCTGGCCTGCCCAGTTTTTTTTTGTTTTTTTAACCACTTGTTTCAAAAACCTACCCTAAGGTTTTCAGATTGCAATTTAATATTCTTTTAAAGGCGAAGCGGGTTTTACAGTCTACCCCCTGAAAAGAATTTTGTCCTCGAAATTTAAAACGGACGTACCTCGGGAAACGAAAAGGGCGGGATACTTCGCGCAAACCTCGTCCTCGCGCTCCCAAGTCGATTCAGCCCCGTGATGCTTCCACTGCACCCGTACTAGGCGGATAATCTTGCCTCCCCACAGAATCTGCTCCCGTGTGTCCATGATCCGAACCGGCTGCTCCTCATAGGAGACATCGTCAGCCACCTCGATATCTGTCCACTCAATGACGTGGGAGGGGTCTACGTTGTACTGTCGCAACTGGGACACGTGGAAGACGTTATGGACTCTCCCAAGTTGCGGTGGCAACGCCAGACGATAAGCCACTGCTCCCACCCTGCCCAAGATCTCGAACGGGCCTATGTACTGTTGGGTCTCGAGGTAGGGTTGGAGATGAACCAACTCGCAGCGGAAAATCAATGAAAACCAAGAGACAATTAGAACCATGAAACAACTAACAAAGAATGGATTAACAAGAGAAAAATTCAGCACTAGTTCTTACCAAAACAAGAACACCGGTTAACGAATGATTGGCTTGAGTCTCCAAGACGCCTACGTATCCAAATGGGAATCAAAGCCACGTAGTTCTTCTCTTTGATGACTCAAGAACACAAAAATGGAGGAGGAAACTAGCCAAACCCGAAATGGCCATGGAAGAGGGAGAGAAAATGTGTTTCCTATTCTTGTCTTGTGTTTGTTATGTTGAAAAAAGATGACTTAAACATAACAAAACCCATACTTGTCCAACTAAAGGCATGGGACAAGTATGGTGTCAAGTAAGGTGTAAATAGGACAAAGTATGGCAAGACAAGATTGGGTTAGGTGGTGAATCACCAACACCTTAATCCTTGTCTTGCTTACTTAGTACTAATTAATCAAGACTTGATTAATTAGTTCCATGGGCCTTGGTTGCATGGGCCTTTCATGGGCCTCTTGGAACATGGCCCGTGACCATTTCCAACGAGGTCCCGTGATTCGCTCATCGCCTCCATGCCTTCCATACCGGAAATGTCCAACATTATCCGACGCGATCAATCCCAAGACTCCAAGCCTTGTCTCGATCCGTAAAGTCCTATTCACTTACGGGCACATGACCCAAAACCCAGTTTTGGTCATGTCCCGAGACAACTCCCTTTTGGCCATTCTCCATAAATGTGTCAATGAGTTTCATGCTCCGGTGTGACCCTTAGGTTTATGCATGTCAATAGATCAACGTAAAATCCCATTTTACTTGATCCTATTTAAGTGGCAACTAACGAGACTTTAGTATTGCCTGACACTACATAACGAATCGACCCTGTCGATTCTAACCTTTCCGTCGTCCCTGTCATTATCCTTTTATCTCCGATATCCTGATTGAGATAAGGCATAGAGCCGTCATCCTTATTATTCTCAATCACCGTTCCTTGATATGTGAGATGACTGAAGATATGATACCCAGTATCATGTGCATGGCCATGCTATTCTTCCAGTCACTCTCGATCAAGTGGCCGAGAACCGATATCTTTCCCATACCTTAGTATGAGGGATAAATCCCTTAGCCGTCTTTCGTGTCACTCATGTAGCCCGTCCCCAAGCCAATCCTGGCCATTATGGAAGCCCTGTTACGGACAACGTTAGGCTCAGGTCAAACTCAGTTGTTGACTACATAGCGATCACAAAGACTCCTTGGTCTAAGGATACATGACAAGCTACAACACTGAATATGTTCATGACTTAATCTATGGCACATATTCAGGGCGGGTCGTCCAATATCATGTCCCACATGATATCTATGATCAGACTCCGGAATCCCATTCCAATGACTAACAGAACGTAAGCCATAAAGAGCCATCTTTCATACTAGTCGCTTCTAGTGAAGCTTTGTTGACTAGGGACCCATCGAGTGTGATCTATCTCGATCTATGGTTCTATTCGCATGGTGGGCATAGATCAGAGCACACATCGATATATTACTCCAACACATAAGTAATATAAAGCCGCTTTAATTTTATTGCTAACGATGATATATACATTTGGACATTTAGGATTGAACTACGGGCACTAAGACTAACAATCTCTCACTTGCCCTAGTTCCAATCTAAACTCCAATATGTCCCCATCGACTTTACATGTCTAACATGTTCAGGCAGTGACACTGCCTTAGTCAAAGGGTTGGCTATGTTATCATCTGTTGCAATATCGGTTATCTTCACTTCACCTCAGTTCAGTATTTATCTGATGAGGTGGATACGCCGCAGTACATGTTTGGATTTGTTATGCGATCTAGGCTTTTAGCTTGCGCAATGGCCCTTGTGTTGTCGCAAAATGGATTCACCGGACTGGATGGGTTTTTAATTACACCCAGTCCTGCCATGAATTTCCAAATCCACATAGCCTCCTTAGCTGCCTCTGCAGCATCCATGTACTTGGCCTCTGTCGTAGATTCGGCAATGGTATCTTGCTTTACGCTTTCCCAGCTAAAGCTCTGCCATTCAGCGTAAACACATATCCTGATTGACTTCTAAAGTCATCTGGATTTGTCTTGGAAAACTAGCGTCTACTCATCCTTCGACGACTAGTTCAGCATCATCTTTCCCCCGGGTTAGAATGATGTCTACTGGTACAACATAAGGCTTACGAGACGTCTGGTCTCATACATGTCATGGCATATATGATCGATCCTGCCCCCAGGCGCATAGGATTCTCATCATCCTTTTCAGCTCATCAGGTGTCTTAGGACACTGAGTCTTGGTGAGATGAATGCCATGACTAGTGGGTAAGAGTCCTTTCTTTGAATCGAGCATTAAGAACCTACTCAATGCCTTGTTCACATAGGTTCCCTGACTTAAATCCAAGACCCTCTTGGTGCGATCTCTACATATCTTAATCCTTAAGATATGAGAAGCATCGCCTAAGTCCTTTATTGAAAAACACTTCCTCAACCAAGCTTTAGTCTCGTGCAAGGTTGGGATGTCGTTTTCAATGAGAACCAGAAAGGTAATATTGCTCCCACTAGCCTTCTTATAAACGCAAGATTCATCCTCGTTCTTGATTAAGCCAAATCCAATTACAGCTTCATCAAAACGAAGGATCCAACTCCGAGAAGTTCGTTTCAATCCATAAATGGATTTCAACAACTTATAAATCTTTCCTTTATTCTTCGGATCGTCAAAACCTTTGGGCCGAGACATACAAACGTACTCAGTCAAATTTCCATTTAGGAAAGCGGTTTTGACATCCACTTGCCATATCTCGTAATTATGATACGCAGTTATGTCAAGAAGAATTTGGATCGATTTTGACCATAGCCACTAAGGAGAAGGTTTCCTCATAGTCAATCCATTGGATCTGCCTATAACCTTTCGCCACCAGTTGAGCTTTGTAGGTCAGAGGGTTGCCGTCCATGTCCATCTTCACCTTGAAGATCCATTTGCATCCTATGGTCCTCACACCATTGATGGGATCAACCGGTTCCCAGACTCGGTTGTCCGACATGGATTGCATTTCCTCCCTCATGGCTCCCAGCCATAACTCAGAGTTGGGCCCATCCACGACTTCCTGAAAGGTGGCTGGATCATCGTGATCCACCATGACTTCATTGTCACCTCCGGATACCATATCTTGGAGGTGGAAGATTGATCCTTTCAAATCGCCTTGGACCTTCCGGAATTGTAACAGGAATTGGTTCTTACTCTACGACAATCTCTGGCTCCTTTCTACTGGGTTGCCAATTGGTTTAGACAGATCTGTACCATCCTGAATTTCTTCGAGATGCACAGTCCTCCCAATGACGTCTTTGGAAACAAAACTTCTTTTCCATAAAGACCCCACCCCAAGCGACGAACACCATGTTCTCACTGGGATTGTAGAAATAGTATCCCCTTGTTGCTTTGGGATACCACACGAAGGTGCATATCTCAGATCTTGGTTCGAGCTTAGTCGAAACCAAATGTTTCACATAAGCCTCGCAACCACAAATCTTTAGGAAGGACAAAGCGGGCATCATCCCGTACCATTTTTAAAATGGTGTCCCTTCCACACCATTCGTCGAAGCCCGATTCACTATGAATGCGGTCGTCTCTAGAGAAAAACCCCTAAAAGAGATTGGGAGATCAGTCCAACTAATCATGGAACAGACCATTGTCTAACAATGTCCGATTTCTCCGTTTGGCTACACCTTTCAATTACAGTGACCTAGGAGGAGTCCATTTCAAAAGGATCCCATTCTCTTTTAGATGATCTAATAACTCTGTGGTCAAGTATTTTCCACCTCGATCCAATCGAAGTGCCTTAATACCTTTGTCGAGCTGGTTTTCTACTATAGTCTTAAACTCTTTGAATTTATCAAAAGCTTCAGACTTATGTCTCACCGAATAGACATAACCATATTTACTGTAATCATCAGTAAATGTGATAAAGTAGCTAAAACCCCTCCTGGCAAGTGAACTTATTGGTCTACACACATTCGAGTGTATCAGCCCCAATAATTCACCCGCCCTTTCATCGCGATCGATAAAGGGCACTTTAGTCATTTTGCCCATCAAACAAACCTTGCACCTATCGATCGAATGGAATTCGAATGAACCTGAAAGCCCGCACTTCTGAAGTGCTGATAGGCGCTTCTTGTTTATGCGACCCAAATGACAGTACCATAACAGAGTTAGGTTTAAATCGTTGGATTTAGACCTCTTGGTATTAACGGAATATATAGAACTTGAGGCATTGTTACCCATATCTAATATGTACAATCCTCCAACCATGTCAGTACTGGTATAAAACATATCATTGCATAGAACATTGAAAACTCCATTTCCAATATTAACATTATATCCTTCCATGTCAAACACGGATACAGATATAATATTCCTACTAAGAGTAGGTATGCAATATACATTATACAATACTAAGACAAGGCCTCTTGGCAAAGCAAGACTCATGGATCCTACAGCAGTCGCCACAACTCTGAGGTCCATTTCGTGCTTTCCAAATCTCTCCTACTTTCAGCCACCATATATTACTGCATGTGTGAGATTCAGTCATGGTATCTAATACCCATGAATCTTTGGAAGTAGAGAGATGTAGCTCTATATAGTTAATACCGAATGAAGGCACGGTCCCACCGCCCTTCCTTAGATCATCCAGGTTTCCTGATGAAGGCGCAGTCCTACTGCCCTTCTTCAGATCATCCAGGCTATTTGATGAAGGCGCAGTCCCACTGCCCTTCTTCAGATCAGCCGTGAACTTCCTGTAATCCCGGTTCCAATGACCAGGCTGTTGGCAGTAGAAGAAGACATTCTCAGGTGTCTCATCTTTCCTACCAAGTGCGCATGGGCCCAGCCCTTGCCACTTCCAATTCCCTTGTTGACCATCAGAATATCCTTGGATCCCAGATCCCTGAGATATTCTTCTCAGCAGTTAATGACACTTCATGTAACTCTGATATGGTCTTAGAGACAGCCTTGTCAAGGACATATTCTTTGCGTTCAGACTTGAGGACTATCCTCAAAATTCTGTACCAGTCCAAATAGTTTGTCCCATTTAGCTTGACCCTGTCAAGAATGGTTTTTAATGACAAACTATTAATGTTCGCTGAATTTGCCATTTGATCTACAACAGATAAAATTCAATCAGTAAACTGAATAAATTTTATGAAGATCAAGCTTAAACACCAACAATCAATTCTAAACCTTTAGAATCTGAAACCAAGATCCTTGATTCACTCGATTAAGCTGAACTAATGCTCACCACTTAATCGAGCTATGTAGGTAGGACTCCATCCAATCACATCCAATGTGACTCCTGGCTAGGGTATGTACTTATGTACACGACTTACCCTATCTGTTACCCTAGCTCAACCTCAGGCTGAGAATCGTAGTCGGGTCCACCAATTTTCAACTATGGCTCGTCACTATGTAGGTGCTCCGCTAATGCGCACGACACCCACATATGTCGTCCAAACCTACTACCCCGCTTTCCCATGGATGCTCCGCTAATGCGCACGACACCCATAGGACGGGGAGGTAGTAAGGTGTTGATGATTGGGAGGTATCGGACATGACCCGCTTTTACTTGTCCAGTTGTGTTCAAAACTTTGGCACATCCTAGATGCGATGAGCACATCAACTACATTCCAAATGCAATGATGCCTCAAATTACATCCAATGTAATTCTTCCTTTGAACCCGTCAACTACATCCAATGCAATGACGGTTCTAAGGGTTCACACACAAGGATTAAAATTCCAATTTTATCTTTGCATGTGAGGTGATATGCTCGGTAAATAAAGTTAAGCATGCAATTCTAAAGCACATAGAATTAATCATGCATAAACTAAACCAAGCATAAAGTGATAAATGTGCACATAATAGCCCCCTAAACTAACTCCCACTAGCTTCTTGAGCTCCACCGACTCCAAGCCGATGCCAACACCCGAAAAGCCACCAAATGACCTTTTCGCCCTTTCTTCATCTTGAGTAAAAAAAATACAATTTAATACACGACTCGCAGGTCGGGAATAAATAAATATTACAAACAAGTGGTTCGACGACCACACCTTGAAAGAATAATTACACGCTAACACTAACGGCTCGCAGGCCGTGAAAAGCGATAAATAATTAAATCGAGCTCGGGGCTATTATGTACACCATGCCAACATCACATCACACATCGTGTTATCAAACAAGCATGTTATCAAACATCATGTGATTTTCCGGTTTTAATTAATAGCCAAGTTTCGAAATTTTTTGATGCTCGGTTTATCGAAACCGTTCAAAAATGAAACTTTTGAACATTTGATCTTCGAGTTCATCATGACGGTTCCAAACTCGTCATAACTAACAAAACGGTTTAGCCTTGGCATATCAACCATCCAATGGTCATGCTTGGCCTAGCTCCGTCCAACGGAGCCCCGTTCGGTCCCGGTTTCGGCTCCCCGAGAGTCCCGCTCCCGAGACCCGAAAAATCAAATTTTTTTCAAAATTTCCAGATTTGAAATAATTTTCAAAAAATCATTTTACATGTATTAAATCCATAAACAATAATTTAAAACATGTTATCAAACAATTTAGCAAAACAACATGCCAAAAACGAAACTTTCAAGCAAAACCGAAACTTTGAACACCGTCTTGTGAATCCCGAAGGTAGCACGGCTCTGATACCACTGTTGGGTCTCGAGGTAGGGTTGGAGATGAACCAACTCGCAGCGGAAAATCAATGAAAACCAAGAGACAATTAGAACCATGAAACAACTAACAAAGAATGGATTAACAAGAGAAAAATTCAGCACTAGTTCTTACCAAAACAAGAACACCGGTTAACGAATGATTGGCTTGAGTCTCCAAGACGCCTACGTATCCAAATGGGAATCAAAGCCACGTAGTTCTTCTCTTTGATGACTCAAGAACACAAAAATGGAGGAGGAAACTAGCCAAACCCGAAATGGCCATGGAAGAGGGAGAGAAAATGTGTTTCCTATTCTTGTCTTGTGTTTGTTATGTTGAAAAAAGATGACTTAAACATAACAAAACCCATACTTGTCCAACTAAAGGCATGGGACAAGTATGGTGTCAAGTAAGGTGTAAATAGGACAAAGTATGGCAAGACAAGATTGGGTTAGGTGGTGAATCACCAACACCTTAATCCTTGTCTTGCTTACTTAGTACTAATTAATCAAGACTTGATTAATTAGTTCCATGGGCCTTGGTTGCATGGGCCTTTCATGGGCCTCTTGGAACATGGCCCGTGACCATTTCCAACGAGGTCCCGTGATTCGCTCATCGCCTCCATGCCTTCCATACCGGAAATGTCCAACATTATCCGACGCGATCAATCCCAAGACTCCAAGCCTTGTCTCGATCCGTAAAGTCCTATTCACTTACGGGCACATGACCCAAAACCCAGTTTTGGTCATGTCCCGAGACAACTCCCTTTTGGCCATTCTCCATAAATGTGTCAATGAGTTTCATGCTCCGGTGTGACCCTTAGGTTTATGCATGTCAATAGATCAACGTAAAATCCCATTTTACTTGATCCTATTTAAGTGGCAACTAACGAGACTTTAGTATTGCCTGACACTACATAACGAATCGACCCTGTCGATTCTAACCTTTCCGTCGTCCCTGTCATTATCCTTTTATCTCCGATATCCTGATTGAGATAAGGCATAGAGCCGTCATCCTTATTATTCTCAATCACCGTTCCTTGATATGTGAGATGACTGAAGATATGATACCCAGTATCATGTGCATGGCCATGCTATTCTTCCAGTCACTCTCGATCAAGTGGCCGAGAACCGATATCTTTCCCATACCTTAGTATGAGGGATAAATCCCTTAGCCGTCTTTCGTGTCACTCATGTAGCCCGTCACCAAGCCAATCCTGGCCATTATGGAAGCCCTGTTACGGACAACGTTAGGCTCAGGTCAAACTCAGTTGTTGACTACATAGCGATCACAAAGACTCCTTGGTCTAAGGATACATGACAAGCTACAACACTGAATATGTTCATGACTTAATCTATGGCACATATTCAGGGCGGGTCGTCCAATATCATGTCCCACATGATATCTATGATCAGACTCCGGAATCCCATTCCAATGACTAACAGAACGTAAGCCATAAAGAGCCATCTTTCATACTAGTCGCTTCTAGTGAAGCTTTGTTGACTAGGGACCCATCGAGTGTTATCTATCTCGATCTATGGTTCTATTCGCATGGTGGGCATAGATCAGAGCACACATCGATATATTACTCCAACACATAAGTAATATAAAGCCGCTTTAATTTTATTGCTAACGATGATATATACATTTGGACATTTAGGATTGAACTACGGGCACTAAGACTAACATGTACCTCGGGGCCAACTTGCCTCCGCTGCGTCTGAACCGCACGAGCCCCTTCCTAGGGCTCACCTTCAGGAACACGTGATCCCCGACTGCAAACTCCAGAGGTCGACGTCGCCTATCGGCATAACTCTTCTGTCGGCTCTACGCGGTCCTCAACCGATCGCGTATCAGCGTGACCTTCTCTGTCGTTTCTCTGACAAGATCTGGCCCCAGCAGACTCTTGTCCCCCACCTCTGCCCAACACACTGGTGATCGACACGGCCTCCCATACAACGCTTCGAACGGTGCCATCCCAATATTGGCCTGTTAGCTGTTGTTGTAGGCGAACTCAACCAGCGGCAGGTGGGTCTCCCAAGATCCCCTGAAATCCAGCACACATGCTCGCAGCATGTCCTCCAAGATCTGAATAGTGCGCTCGGACTGACCGTCTGTCTGTGGATGATGTACGGTATTGAGTAGAACCTCGGTCCCTAACGCTTTCTGTAGACTCGGCCAAAACCTGGACGTGAAGCGGGGATCCCTGTCAGACACTATCGACACCGGGACCCCATGGAGCCGCACTACCTCCTGAATATACAAGCCGCTCAACTTGTTGACCGGGTCAGTCATCCTCATAGCCAAGAAATGGACATACTTGGTCAACCGGTCGACTACCACCCACATGGCATCGTTACCTTTCGGTGATCTCGGTAGTCCACACACGAAGTCCATTGTAATGTGCTCCCACTTCCACTGAGCAATCGGTAGTGGCTGCAACAATCCCGCGGGACGCTGATGCTCGGCTTTCACCTGCTGACAGACGAGACATCTCGACACAAACTCTACTACAGCTCTCCGCATCCCGCGCCACCAGAAATGCCGCCTGAGGTCACGGTACATCTTGGTGCCCCCCGGGTGCACTATAAGACGCGAATGATGTGCCTCTCGCAACACGTCGTCTCTACAGTTAACCGGCACGAACAGCCCCCCGTGGTACCGTAGCCCCCAATCGGTACTATTCTCCCAGCCTACCACCTCGTCACCCCTGACGACTCTCTCGCGGATCTTTGACGTCTCGACGTCCTCCGTCTGCGCCTCCAACACTTGGGCAAGCAGTGAGGGCTGAGCCACCAATGAGCACACGGCCACGCCGCCAGTAATCTCCTCCAGCTCAAGCCCGAACGTGCTCAGCTCCCCCATCATGTCCCACTCTCGGACTGATATGCTGGCGAGGCTCGGAGCCGACTTCTTACTCAAGGCATCGGCGACCACGTTCGCCTTGCCCGGGTGGTAGTGTAGCTCGAAGTCGTACTCCTCGAGTAGCTCCATCCACCGTCGCTGACCCATGTTCAGGTCTCGCTGGGAAAATATGTACTTGAGGCTCTTGTGATCCGAGAACACCTGAAACCCCTCGCCATACAGATAATATCGCCAGCTCTTTAGCGCAAACACGACTGCTGCTAGCTCCAAGTCGTGGGTAGGATAGTTGCGCTCGTGCGTCTTCAACTGCCTGGAGCCATAAGCCACAACTCTGCCCAACTGCATCAGTACGCAGCCCAGTCCCTCTCCGGACGCATCACAATAGACATCATAACCGATCCCTCGCTCGGGCACCACTAACACTGGAGCTGTAGTCAGTCGAGTCTTCAACTCCGTGAATGCACGGTCACAGTCCTCTGTCCATGCAAACCCGATTCCCTTGCGCGTCAACTGAGTCATCGATGCGGCTAGTCGCGCAAAATCCTGGACGAATCGGCGATAGTAGCCTGCCAACCCCAGAAAGCTGCGGATCTCGAAGACACTCGTGGGTCGTGCCCACTTCGAGACCGCGTCGATCTTCGACAGATCGACCAGGATACCGTCACGGGACACGATGTGACCGAGGAATTTCACCTCAGCGAGCCAGAACTCGCACTTCTCCCGGTTGGCATATAGCTGATGCTCGCGCAGTAGTGTCAGAACATCCCTCAGATGTGACCTATGCGCCGCCTCGTTCTGCGAATATATCAGGATGTCGTCCACGAACATCACCACAAACTGATCTAGGTACGGCCGGAAGATGTTGTTCATCAGGTCCATCAACGATGCAGGTGCGTTCGTCAGTCCGAATGGCATCACCAGGAACTCGTAGTACCCATAGCGTGTCCGGAATGCAGTCTTTGCGAAGTCCCCCTCACAGACTCGCAACTGATAATAACCGGATCGCAGACCGATCTTCGAGAAGTAGGTCGCCCCTCTCAACTGGTCGAACAAGTCATCGATCCTCGGCATCGGGTATCGGTTCTTCACCGTAACCCGGTTCAGCTTCCGGTAATCTATACATATCCGTAGCTCTCCACTCTTCTTCTTCACGAAGAGTGCTGGTGCTCCCCACGGCGATGCACTCGGACTGATAAACCCCGTCTGCTGAATCTCCTCTAGCTGACGCTTCAGCTCAGTCAACTCTGCCGGCGCAAACCTGTAAGGTGCCATCGATATCGCCGCCGTTCCCGGCACTAGGTCAATCCCGAACTCCACCTCACGAACCGGTGGCAACCCGCTCAACTCCTTAGGGAAGACCTCAGGGAACTCACATACCACTCTCGGTAACTCTCGGCTCTGCACAGCCGATACTTCCTCCCAACGGACAGTGCGGACAAGAGGACCCCGCTCTTACTACCCAGAACACACGTCTCCTTCGTGCCACCCACTGTCACTATCACCCATCGCCTGTAGCAATCGATATTGGCTCGGTACCTCGACAGCCAATCCATTCCCAAGATCACATCAAAGGTAGTCAACCCCAACACGAGAAGATCACCAGGGCAAGGACAGTCTGCGACTCTAATCTCGCAGGAACGACATACCCTAGTCAACGATACACCACCCCCAACTGGGGTGTCCAGGCATAGGGGTGGACTCAACGGCTCTAAGCTCAACCCCAACCTCTCAACACAACCCGACGAAATAAAAGAGTGCGACGCCCCGATATCAAACAAGAATAAAGCCCATAAATGATACAATAAACACGTACCCTGGATGGTCTCGCGGTATGTGCTAGATCCTGGGGCTCTGGAGTTGGTGACTGCATACACTCTCCCCCGCGAGGCCTGCTGCCTCTGATCCGGCGCACTGGCCGCTGAATACCCATGACTCTGCTGCTGTCTCGGAATCGGTGCGCTCGTAAAAGGCTGTGACGGTCTGGACTGCTGACTCTGACGAGGAAAACCCCTGGGCGACTGTAGTGTACGCGACTGCTGCGGTCGCTGCACTGACGTTGCCCTAGACGGCTCACGACACCACGCAATGATGTGCCCAACCCGGCCGCATCGGAAACAACCGATCTCGTCGGCTCTCAACTCCGTGCCCTGGCTTGTTCGGCTGGTTGCTGGCAGTGTCGTGGGCCCTCCTCCCGTCGGACACTCGCGACGGAAGTGGCCTCGCTGCCCGCAGGTAAAACACGTCGGCGCCCTCTCTGACGCAACTGGCCCAACTGATTCCACTGAACCCCGCTGTCTCGCTCCACCCTGATGAGTCGGTGGTCGGAAGAACCCTATGGTCCTCTTCCTCCTCGGGTCTCGTGACTCGGACGGCCCTACAAAGCTGGTCGGCCGCTGTCGGACCTCACGGGTCCTGGCCGCATCCCGGACGCCCTGCTCAACTGTCGCCGCGGTATTCACGAGATCTGTATACTTCCGTAGCCTCAAGGCGAGAACCTGGTTCCGAATCTCCGGCCTCAGTCCTCCCTGGAATCGCAGGCAACGGTTCTGCTCGGTCATCACCATCTCCGGCGCGAATCAAGTCAAGGCCGTGAATCTGGCCTCGTACTGTGCCACCGTCATCCCCAACTGCTCCAAGTCTAGAAACTGTTGATGTCGCTCCAACCGAGCCGACTCGGGAAAGTACTGCGCCCGAAATACCTCCCGGAAGATCTCGTAGTCGTGCCCGACCCTGTCCTTCACACGCCCTCACCAGTGGTAGGCGCTGTCCCTCAGCTGGTGAGCGGCGAAGGACACTCCGCGGCGACCATCTTCGATACCTGAAGTATCCAGGTCCCGCGTGACCTACTCTAGCCACCTCTCGGCTAGGTCGGGGTTCGGCTCCCCGACGAAGATGGGTATCCCGAGCTTCAGGAAGTCTAGTAGTGCCCGGGATGTGTGATCCTCTGTCTGACCGGGCCTCACTGGGACCGCGGCTGCCTCTGGAGCTGGTGAAGCCGACTCTCGGCTGGCGATAACCGCCACCAAACTCTGGACTGTCCTGGTCAGCTCATCCAAGGCAGTCATGACGGGAGGGTCCGCGACCGGCGGGACACTGGGTGTGCCTGTAGACGGTCCCGCGTCGCTTCTCCTGTCTTCTCCGACAGGAGTGCCCTGCGCCTCCGCGTACTCGGCGGGCTCAACGGTTGGCACCCTTCCCGGTGTCCCCGCTGACCGTCCCCGCCGGCCTCGCGTGGGCGCCCGGCCCCGTGTTCCCGCTGCTCTTCCGCGTCTACCGCGAGCCATAAGTCAGTATCATCTGCACGGATACACGCAAACGTTCAGTTTGCGAACTCATATAAAACGCTCAGTTAGAGAACGGGATCGGGAGAGTTCGAGAGCGTGGGGGGGGGGGGTTTGTCTGCGCGTTGAGACGCTGAAACCCTAAGGTTTCAGCTTATAAGGCATGTGTTTGGGCCGAGCATCTTGGGCCTCAAACGAAAAACGGGCTCATGGCCCAAGCGAAGGGAAGGGAGGCCTGCTCGTGGCTGGCCGAGTCTGGTCTGGCCTGCCCAGTTTTTTTTTAACCACTTGTTTCAAAAACCTACCCTAAGGTTTTCAGATTGCAATTTAATACTCTTTTAAAGGCGAAGCGGGTTTTACACTGAATGTGCTAAGAGAGGTGAACTTAAAGCTTCTCTAATCCTGAAGTATAAATTGTTATCAAAAATTTGGAGTCAAAGGGCTAGGAAGAAGTGGTTTGAAGATGGTGACAAAGGCTCTAAGTTTTTTCATAGGCTGGCCAATTTTAAAGGAGCTTCAAAAAAGATAAGTCTCATTTGGTATAAAGATCAACTCCTATCCTCCCCATCAGATATCAAAATTGCTGCAGCTGAACACTTTGCTCACAGATTTACATAAGATGCTACCTCTAATGTTTATTTAGATGATCTCCCATTCCATACATTATCCTCCATTCAAGCTCAATGGTTGGAAAGACCTTTCACTGAGGATGAAACTCTACAGGCTATAATGGCTTGTAGTGCAGAAAAGGCAACAGGGCCAGATGGTTTTACACTCAAGTTTTTTCAAGTATGTTGGCTTATAATTAAAGATGATCTAATGAAATTCATGCATTGCTTCTATCACACGAGTCACCTTGGAAAAGGGCTTAATTCATTATTTCTGGCCTTAATTCCAAAAAATAACGATCCTCTATCATTTGATGACTACAGACCCATAAGTCTGATAGGGGGTACTTACAAAATTATGTCTAAACTGCTATCCTCTAGACTCAAGCAGGTTATAAGCTTTTTGGTGGGGGAGGAACAATCTGGATTCATTCAAGGCAGTCAAATTATAGATGGGATCTTAGTATCTATTGAGGTTGTGGATTATATAAAGAGGGATAAACAGATAGCTATCTTATTTAAAGTTGATTTTGAAAAAGATTTTGACAAATTTAGCTGGAATTGTATTCTCAAAATTCTGGCTAAGATGGGCTTTGGTACTCTTTGGAAGATTTGGATCTTTTCTTGTTTAAAGGCACATGTTTCAGTCTTGATAAATGGCTCACCCAACCCTGATTTTCAAATGACAAGAGGGCTAAGGCAAGGTTGTGCTTTATCTCCACTCTTATTTGTCCTAGTGGCTGAAGGTCTAAATCAAATAATGAAAGCTGGTCTAAGGCAAGGGCTTTTCAAAGGTATTCAGTTTCAGAACAATGGTCCAATTATTTCTCATCTGCAATTTGCAGATGATACTATATTTTTCATTAAATCCTCAGAATCAGGTGCCTTGTGTCTCAAGTTTGCTTTAGCACTGTTTAAGCTATTTGTAGGACTATCAGTAAATTATGACAAGTCAATAGCTATCATGTTCAACTTGGATGTGGGGGAAGAGCAGTCAATTTTAGGGATCCTGGATTGCAGATCAGGAAAACTGCCTACCAAATATTTAGGCTTCCCCTTAGGAGCAAATCCCAAAAGAATCAAAACTTGGGATTCAATTGTGGAAAATTTTAAAGCTGCATTAGGGTTTTTGGCAGGTAAAATTGTTGTCCTTAGGAGGAAGAATTACTCTCATCAAGTCTACCTTAAGTGCCTTACCTCTATATTTCTTCTCTATAATCAAAGCCCCCAAAGCTGTTCTGAAAGAAATGGAATCCTGGCAGAGGAGGTTTCTGTGGCATGGATCATCCAAAGCTAGGTCTTTTTGCAAAGTAAATTGAAATAATGTGTGTAAATCAAAGATAGAGGGTGGCCTTGGAATAAAAATCCTAGCTAAAATGAATATAGCTCTCCTTGCCAAGTGGTGGTGGAGGTTGCTCTTGATTCAAATTTACTTTGGAAGAGGGTGATCTGTAGTAAACATGGTTGGTCTACATCTGAATGTGATCTCTCTAAATTCTCGGAAATTGGAAATTCTAGCTTCTTGAGCCACATCCTAGCTATCAATGATAATCCTAGAGGGAGAGTTGAATCAGATTGGAATACTCTTCAATTCATTCTATCAGGCATCAATATAAATCAAGAGAAGGATCTTCTCATATCCTAAAGAGTTTACAGGAAAGAGGTTATACAATCTATTGGACAATCAAATTTCTGCCCCATCAATTAATGCCTCCTAAAAGCACAACATATTGTTGGTTAGCTTGTCTAGAAGCCATCCCCACTAGATGCTTTTTAGAAGCAAGAGGACTCCAACTGTCCTTACAAGGAATTCTATGTCCAGTTTATGACAATGATTTGGAAGATGCCTCACATACTCTGTTACATTGATCTAGAGTCTGGAGGGTTTGGAGCTTGGTTTTGAAGTATTGGGGGATTATGTGCTCCATTCCAAAAACCATAAAATCCCTATTCTCATCTTGGGCATCTTTAGCTCCTCCAAAATGCAAACCTGTGTGGAGAAATTTAGTCCAAATAAATACAGTTGTGTTTGAAAGCACATTCCCTTCAGCAGAAGACATTCTCCAAAAAAATCAAAGCTAGACATATAATTGGGAATGGGAAAAATTCAAAAGTAGTGAGTAATTCTTCTCCTATAATTCATGGTTGTGCTCTTCTAAGACCTGTTATCATAGGTGGATCGCCTCCTAAATTTTCCTTCTCTGCATTGGGGTCAACTCTGCATATTCCAGTTCATGTTCAGCATTTCTTGGGGCTCAAGTCATACTAACACTAAAAGATTGGTACTCTTAGATCCTGGTTTTGTCTGTTCCTACTCTGTCTAGGGCCTTGGCATTACTTCCTACATTGGCCTATATCATTATTGGTATCTGGTGGACTTTCTTTTTTGGGGCTGGGGTTTGGGGTGGGTTCTGGGAGGGTTGGGTACTGATGTGAGTTTGGTAAGGTCTCCCTTCTTCTGCAGGTTTGGTTGGTCTTTCCTGTTTTGGTGTGTGGGTGTTTTTATTTTTTCAAGCTTTAGTGTGAGGGTATATGCTTTTAGGTTGAGTGTCTCTTCTTGCAGGTCATTTGCAAAGTTCCTCCCATCAGTCTAAGCTCTTTTCAACTGAGCTTTTATCAAAGATGCTGATCCTCAGCCTCCTTCATACATGTTGCTAATTATTGTTGCAGTTGGAGATTTCACATTGTTGCTGATCCTTTGCCTTCCTACAGCTAGTTACATCATCAAAAATTGAGTTCACTCTTCTATAGCATGGAATTACCATGATTCAATTCCATCTCCTTGTGATCCGTTACTTGTGCTGCAAGTTATGCAGTTTTGAAGTCATACATTCAACTGATATACCTTGGGCGCAAGCAATGTGGTACTGACAATTAGCTTTGGGGTTTTAAGATTTATTTTGGAATTTAGGGCTCCTATTTCTTAATTAGTAGGTTAAAGTCCTACATTTGTAATAGGTTGGGTAGTTTTTTGTTTTTAAGGGCGCCTTCCCTGCCTTTAATCCTTTGTAGGTTCTTGTCTTTCAATGGTATTTGGGTGGGTAGTGTTCCTTGGGTTTGAGTTGTTTATCTTTGCTCTTTTGTAACTCCTCTTTTACCTCAAAGGAGGTTTAATTTGAATATTGTTTGCTGATCATAAAGAAAAAAAGCAATAGCGTCAGTCATAACCATCAATTGCTAAATTCATTAATCATTCTTCTCAAAGCTTGAAGATAAAGGGTATTTGCACTTTTTCTCTACTTTCATTTCCCTTGAAGGCTTGATAATGCTTCCTCGAGGAAGGATGGAGCTTTACCTCTCTCTCTCTTACTATTGAACGCTTTCTAGGTTGCTCTGAATATCCAAACTCTAACCAAGAGCCCTATATATTTTGGTCAAGTTTTCTTATTATAGCCAATTGAACTTAGATTCGAAGACTTGCTGGACATGATCGAGTTTACATCTAACATTGGCCTCGATGGGATAGAACTATCGATTGAAGGTAACCTCGACGGTGAGATCTTACTGAGGATAGCGAAATCTTATCGAATGCATCAGAATTTTCCAATAAAACTGGTCCTTTGAGCCTCCCAAAATTTAAGTAAAAAAATCTAAGAAATTTCCTTTGGCCTTGTCTCCCGTCCTACTTGCTCAAGCTTCTATTCCAATATGTTTTGCGCTCCCATTCATGCCTGTCCATCTCAACTACGCATCAACACTTATCAAGAAACACGAAAAGAGACAGAACATAACAAAGGAAAATAACTAAACTAAGCTGAAAATGTGCTTTCTAAGGGATAAGCTCAATTTTGATGAATTATAAATAATAATAAAAATACCTAAGACATGGTTTCATCAAGCCCCATGATCGTAATCAAGAAAGTCATTGGTTTGTCTTTTTTCACAAGTCCAAGATATAACATGAGAGAAATAAATCTTATCTACTTATAAATTAGTAAGTGTCCAATAATATAAAAACACGTACAGATTATAATGTTACTTTTTTCTTTTATCAATTTATTCTGAACCATTAATTATGCTGAAAATATATAAAGGTTTAAGTTGTTTGATAGTTTTTTCAACAAAATTACTAACCTTATGTATCGTCCATGTGTAAAAACTACTCTTATGTATTGTTCACATTCCTACTTTTAACAGAATGTTCTAAAAATTTTCAGTAACCGACCATGGTGAAAAGATAGTATAGCTTAAAAGTGGAGATTACATAAGATAGTTTTTAGCACATGGAAAATTCATAAAGATAGTTTTTAGAAATTAACTCAATATACAAAAGTATTAGTCTCTTTTGATAATGTGTAAATTTTGATAAGAAGACAATAATATTTTCGAAAAGGAAAAGGTGTTTTTTTGGTAAAGTAAACATATATAATCAAATGTCGCCAAGTTTAAGAAGCAAAAAAAGGTAAGATATGGTCCATCTTCGACGATAGTAATTAAAATTTTACCTTAAAAAGATCTACTTGGTATATAACTGTAATGGATGTTTTTAACTTAATTAACAACCTCACTAATATGTTCTCCAAAAAACCTTTTTGAGGTTTCCTCTTAACCCTATTAGGGTTCGACGCCGCCGTCCTCTCTCCGCCCTCTCCGACCGTCTGTTTACCAGAGTTTCTCTTTACCCTAGCCGCCAGGGGGCGTCGACGCCACAGCCTCCCACCGGCATGCCATCACGCCGATCGTCTCCCTTTGATCGCGCCGTCCCCATCACACCAAGCACACACGGTATCCTGTCGCAGCCATGATCCCGCCGCCTCATCGCCATCAATACCCAAGCCCTAGAGGACCGTGGGCGCTGGAGCCTCTTGCCTGGACTCGTCCCGGCATGCATGGCTAGCCTAGGCCCCCGGCGGCCATGCCCGGCCGTGACGGGTGGTTCATGAATGGAGCACCTCGGGATACGATGTGGGCGTTCCCGTTCTGGATTGGAGCGCCGCAGATGGAACCGGATCGTCCCGGTGAAGGGGTGCAACGTGAAGCGCCGGAACAGGGAAGGGAAGTCAGCTCGGGGGGCTCTCACCTCCCGGGGGGTGAATGATCCTCCAGGGCGGGGGTGGGAAGGACCGTCTGGGGCCTATACTCACAGACCCGGGACATCTGCAACCAGGAGGTCTCGGGGAATCCGCAGTAAAGGCTTCTTTTCAACCTATTTTTATTGTTTTAGGACGAATAAGATATTGGCTAGGTAGTTTTCATATCGTTATTTCCATTCAGTTAGAAACGTTGGATCGAGGAACTCTTGTGTTTGGATTTGCGAATCAAAGCAGACTATTTATATGGAACCATGTGCGCCGATATGCTACAGCCAATTGGGACAACAGCTGGTATCCGGGACTGTTAGGTTCCTCCTTGTAAGCACGATTTATCGTGATTTATCGTAATACTACTTCTTTCACGTTTCAAAAAAAAATTGTAATGGATGTTTTTGCATTATGAATTTGAAAAATCTCTATTGCATATATAGTTTACATCTACGAGACCCAAAGTATATTCAACCACATATTTATGGAGTTAAAACCAAAAAAAATAATTACATTAGGTCCCTTTGATTTTATTTTTATTTTTTTATATATGATGGTTTAATTAATCTTTGAAATCTCAACTACAAAGCAAAGTAGATGTGATGTGCACATAAATTGCATCGATTTTAGATGTTTTTAGCCCACATTCTTGAGTTTTTTAGTCCCGAGGTTCAATAATTGGGTCCACTTTTCTGTCGTTACTCGTACGGTATCGCTCATTTTTTTGTAGGTGCTTTGATCGAAAAAAAAGGTTTAAATGGAGGAAAATTGGTTTAAGGAGTTTTACAGGCTGAATGATCTTGCGAAGTGTCACGCCCCGAATTCGGTAGAACTGAACCTGGAACGCGAAGAGTAAAACAATAAAACCATTTTCAAACCTTTTAAATAAACAGCTTAAAATCACCATTTAGTTAATCAAAATAATATTTTACAACTTAAAAGTACGTCCAAATCAGCGGACAAAAACCAAGCGTACGTCGCTAAACTCCCAAAAAGAAACCAGGACTCCCACTCCCAGCTCTTCAAGCTTCGAGAGCTCCCCTAGTCCGCCTCGCGACCAGTACCTGTAGGAAAAACAGCTAGGGGTGAGCGTTCGCTCACCACCACGGATACCAGACTGACTACGGCATACTAGCAGAAAATGTCGTATCACCAACACCAAACCCAAAATCGCCGGGGACTACTGTCCCCAAACTCGAGTAACCCGACTGTCACACGACTTGTTACTTTCCCCAACCAACTCAACACCCGGACACGTAATGCAGACCCGACACAACGGTTACGACCTCCACCAAAAACGCAAAAGATAACCACGCAACACCCAAGATCACAAAGGATCGCACACAACAATCAAGATCACAAAGGATCGCACTCCAGCTACTCAGTACCGGTTGCTAACCGGTTGGGCTTGAGCCTGCCCCACGCAACTTCCCCCGAACGCAGTCGGGCCAGGCAGTCGACCTGTTAGCGATATATAACGCAATACTTCTCCGATAGCTAGTCGGAAGGGGAGCCGCCCTTCATCGCCGAAGAATGCACAACTTTACCGAAGGTCAGTCGGAAAGCTAGCCAACCCCCACGTGCGCGACCACAGAACCCATTTATTGTCAGGCGGGCCCCCAACCTCGTCGCAGAAGAATGCACAACTTTACCGATGGTTAGTCGGAAGGCTAGCCAACCCCCACGCGCGCGACCACATGACCAATTTATTGTCAGGCGGGCCCCCAACCTCATGCAATCACAGTCAACACCCAAGGTTCAACAAACAGCGACAATGTTATACGACTCACTACCCCTCGGCAGGACAGTCCACAACAATACAAGTTTAACACCCCACAGGCACTCATGGCCACCCACGACGCACCAATAGTAATACACGGGTTCAACACCCCAAAGGCACTCATGGCCACCCACGACACACCAACAGTGATACACGGGTTCAACACCCCAACGACACTCATGGCCACCCACGACACACCAACAGTGATACACGGGTTCAACACCCCAACGACACTCATGGCCACCCACGACACACCAACAGTAATACACGGGTTCAACACCCCAACGACACTCATGGCCACCCACGACACACCAACAGTAATACACGGGTTCAACACCCCAATGGCACTCATGTCCACCCACGACACACCAACAGTAATACACGGGTTCAACACCCCAACGGCACTCATGGCCACTCACGACACCCCAACAATAATACACGGGTTCGACACCCCAACGACACATATGGCCACCCACATAAGCACAACAAGTACTTAACCTACGGGCACAACCAAAAACCACAAGTATTTCTAATGTCGATACGTTCACTGATCCTACGACACTGCTAAGTGTCACATGCATTTCTATTGTTCGATACGTTCACGTATCATACGACACAACCAGGTGTCGCCTGCATTTCTATTGTTCGATAAACTTACTTAACCCACGACACCCAAGTGTCACATGCATTTCTACTGTTAACTTTCCCTAGTTAGGGCCGAGATTCGGCTACTTTTCCCTACCTCGTAACGCTTCCACAAAAGTCCACGCCCAAGCTCCGGAGTGCCCTCGATCACTCGCCTAGCTTCCCCTTTCCTCGGTCGGTGGCACGATCTAATATGAACACAATTTAAAACACTTTTTAAGTTCGCAGGAAAAAGTTGAATTTTAATACACTTGACGCCCAAATGCAACCCCGACATGTCGATCACTCCCAAACTTCCCAATTACACGACATTGTCAATAATGGGCCCGGAAAGGCCCGATTCGCCCGGCTTGGCGAATCTGCCAGGGATTGGAAAACGCCCTTCTAGGTCTCCGAAAATTCCCGTTTTCGTTTCTACGATCTTATAATAATTCAAGGGTTCCAACGCAATCGACGGAACCAATTTCCGACTTCCGAGAAATTTAATTTGCGTTTAAAGTTTCTAAACCCGTCATTTCCAACTTTTACAATTTAATTCCAAAATTCGTTCCGGGTGTGGATTAACGACTCGGGGATCGTCCTAAACCATCCGAACACGAAAACCCGAGACCCGAACACGTGGGCCCCACCCAGCCATCAAGACTCGTGAGTGCTGGACCGGTTTTGGACCGGGTCAACACCATGGTGGCCGGTCCTAGCTCAGGCCAGCCACCACCCACGGTGGCCAGAGCTCCCCCGAACCTCCGGTCACCGGAAAACGATCCTTTTCGCTCGAAAACGTTCCCAACGAACCCTACACCTC
This sequence comes from Erodium maritimum, assembly GCA_963921825.1. Taxonomy (NCBI): domain Eukaryota; kingdom Viridiplantae; phylum Streptophyta; class Magnoliopsida; order Geraniales; family Geraniaceae; genus Erodium; species Erodium maritimum. The sequence continues at coordinate 45,954,321 of OY997593.1, read as the reverse complement.
GACTCATCCATATTTAACCCGTTTAAGCCCAAACCCTAACTTTCAAACATATCAAAACGAAAATCGAATAGGTTCTCACCGTAGGGAATGATGACGGGAGCTCGATTCTTCAATCGTTGAGACGATCTGTCGGTTGGATAGTCGGGAGATCGACAAACCCTAAACTTTTTCTCTCCTTTTTCCCTTTTCTCTTCTCCCCCTTCTCTCTTCTTTCTCTCTCTATTTTTCTCTTATTTTTTCTTTTTTTGAAGTATGGCCGACCACACCTTTATGGGTCTTCCTTTGTTTTGTTCAATATTACCTAACTCCACCACTTGTGTGACAAGTGGCAAGTGGGTCCCACACCTTTATGGGTCTTCCTTTGTTTTGTTCAATATTACTAGATATTTTTCAGTCAGATTCGCGAAATTCGGCCGTCTCGGGCCCCGAACGGGCCCATTTTCCAAGGAATTACGAAACTTCACGGGCTACAAGGAAACGGCTCAACTAAGACCGCTGTAACGACGGCTAAGCTTGTTGGATCCAAAACGAGCCTCGAACGGACCAAAATGTCGCTCGGTTGACTTTTCCAACAAAAAGTCAACCTTTCCCAAATTGGTCAGAAAGTTGCCCTGAGTCCCCCAGAACTCACTTTGGTCGATATCGGGGTCAACTCAAGTCCGATATGACCCTCGGGGCCAAATTTGGGTTCATTTAGGTATCTGTCCAAAAAATTTAAATTTTCCTGTTTTTCGCCGCTTTGATTAGCGTTGACCGGGAGTGGTTCTTACACGAAGGGCATAACTTCCTCATACAAACTCCGATTGCCTCATATAATGTACCAAACCGAAGGGAATTCAAATATCTACAACTTTCAGTAAGGGGTCGCCACTGTCCAGTCCGGTTTCAAGGACAGTTCGGCCAATTTTCTGAGCCAATTACTAGGCCAATCCGGCTAGCTAAGAGAGTCGGTTCGGCCTCCTTAGAGACACATTTTTGATCATGTTCCGACCCTATCTCAGGCTTGCACGAGATTGACGACTTCCACCTTTGTTTTCTACATAATTAGGGAAACTTCCTCATTCTACATCGTATTTTTGAGGAGGTAAAAAGGGTCTTGAAATCCAATAAGTAGAGGAGCACTAATTTGAAGGAGAAGAACTTGGTTTTAGCATAATCTGAGAGAGTTAGAAGGTTGAGAGTGGATATTTTTGAAGTTTGAAGAAGGGAGACCAACTTTAGCAAGAATCTTTTGAGAAGAGAGTGTGAGAATAAAGATTTAGGGCTTGAATTCAACCATTGTAATCCTACATTGGTATTTATTTATAAAACTCTTTAATATGATGATTGTGTATGTTTTTTTTCTTCATCTTCTTCTTCTTTCTCCATGAGTAGCTAAAACTCCATAATCTAGGGTTATGCGGGATTAGATGTTTGTATTACCATCTATTGAATGCATAATGTTGTGAAAGTTGAATATAGGTTATGGTTTATTATTGATTTGCTCTTAATGATGTATCTCCCAAGTAGGCTTGATAGTTGATGTGAATTACGATCCAACCCTCGTGAGATGAGTATTGTAATGAGCCTAAAATAAATAATAAGTTGAGTTTAAATATAGACTAGGTTAACATCATTGCAATAGCCATAGATCTATATCGAAAGCTAGATATTATCAAGGAATGGCGTGCTTTGGCTCTTCCTACATCTAGATTTGGAGAACTAGATTGTTAGATTCCATTAAGATCCAAAACATTAAGTAGAAGTAAGGACTATCTTAGAGTTAATTCCTTTCCCTTATAATAGTTAAACTTCACAATAATTATTGTTATTCAATATGTGGGAATAATCTCTATGAACCCATACACTGGATTGATTTTCTTTGATTCAAAACTCATATGATTTGCATGAATACTTTCCTTTATATTAATTTTTTACATTACATGTTGTAAAACAAAAACTATAATTTATCGAAACAACTTAATAAAAACTTCAAATAGGAATTGTTTGTCTTTGGGTACGATAAAACCGGATCTTACATTCCAAATACTACTTGACGATCGATACACTTGCCGTACCCTTTTTTGTGTTAAACTCACAGGGCGTCAATTTAATGGCGTCGTTGCCGAGGAGCAATTAAGGCAACCTTTTCTATATAGTTTGTGTTACGACTGTTTCACTTAACTACTTGTCTATTTAATTTTTCTTTGTTCTCTTTTTGTCTTGTGCGAGTTGCGTGGAATACTTTATGCTCACACAATCTAAATCTACTACAAGTGAGTTGCTTACCGATACAGATCTCGGGGAAGCAGGAAAGTTAAAAATCAATGCTTTACGAAAGAAAACTATTCAGATAGTTAGCGACCCAAAGAACATGGAAGATCTTCCAAGGACCAGGGCAACCGATCAGAATACAACTGGAATCCAGCAAAATAAAAAAAACAACTGCTCCGGAAAGACCCTCAAGTACATCATGTAGATGTTGTAAGGCCACAAAGGATCTTGTGTTAATATGGTGCACCTTAGACATTAAGGTTGTATCAAAGCATTTAGCCACCAGTAGTCACAGCCCACCAATTTGAAATTAAGACTTCCTTAATCAATCTGCTTTCAGTGAGAATGCCTCTACAAACCTGATCCAACATTGGATCTAACTAAATTTCTATCTATTTGTTCTACTTTCAGGTACAATGGAGTGACAGATGATGCAATAAGACTCAGGCTATTCAATTTTTCCTTAAAGGATCAAGCATTTGAATGGATCTCCATCATGTCGCACCAAACTATCACAACGAGGGACGATCTAGTACAAAGGTTCTTAGGTAAATTATTCTCACCAAGGAAGAATAAAGAGTTCAGGTCCAAGATTCAGAACTTTGCCCAATTCAATCTTGAGTCACTGCCTGAAGCATAAGAGAGATTGCAGGGATATATGAAGAAGTGCCCTCATCATAGACAAGAGTATGGTTGCAGCTGCAGACCTTCTACTTGGGACTGAATAATGCCAGTGAATTAGAGCTCAACGCCTCATCCAATGTCTCCTTCACAAATCACACACCTGAGGAATGTCAATAGATCTTAGAGACCATAATATCCAATTATGATTCGCATTCGGAGGGAGGATCAACATGTACTTCAGTTAATTTAATCAACTCAACTACATATATGAGTCAGGTCATGCAGTAGATAAAAGCCATGAGGATAATAATGAAGGAGGTAAAGGGGCAGCCACAACAACTGGACCCACTTGACTGTATTGAGGGACTACAAGTATCGTCTTCTTAAAGCGCTAATTGGGTGAGAAATAACAACCAAGTGAGTAAGTATGACCCAGAATCCAACACTTATAATGAGGGTTGGAAAGATCGCCCCGAGTTCAGATGGGGAGGAGACCAGAATCCAACACTAAATTTCTCTCTATTTGTTCTACTTTCAGGTTCAATGGAGCCCTCAGATCAGCATACATGCGCAAGTAAACGATCGTATGATTAGAGGCACAGTCAACACATAAGGAACGGACGACTCGATCATTCAAATTCGCGGTCAACGGATCTGAAGGCAAAGAGGGGCGTACATGCGCGGTAAGCCATAAACTGCACCACACCATATGTTCTTTATGAACAACTCTCCCCATTTTTATACTTTACGCTTCTATCGCTCGTACCAGCTCCGTTTGACCTCCAATCGGCCTCGTTCTTACAGCAATAATTTTCTTTTTTCGTAGCCTACAAAACAAGACCAATCATGAATATACTTTGAACCACTATAAAAATATCGACCAAGAACGAGGATTCGTGCAGTTATTACTAAACGCTAAAAATATAAAAAAGAGGCACAAACAAGATAAAATTGTCTAATTAGGTAGGAGACATTTACGCTCATCAAGCCCCCCCCCCCCCCCCCCCTTGTAGGAACCGCTCCCGGTCAACGCCGGTCAAATCGGCGGAAAAACAGAAAAATTTAAATTTTGGGGGCAGACACCTAAATGAACCTAAAATTGACCCCGAGGGTCATATTAGACTTAAGTTGACCCCGATATTGACCAAAGTGAGTTCTGGGTGACTCAAGGCAACTTTTGACCAATTCAGGAAAAGTTGACTTTTTGTCGAAAAAGGCAACCGAGCGACGTTTTGGTCCTTTCGAGACCCGATTTGGATCCAAAAAGTTGAGCCGTCGTTACATCGGTCTTAGTTGGGCCGTTTCCTTGTAGCACGTGAAATTTCGTAATTTCTTGGAAAATGGGCCCGAGACGGCCGAATTTCGCGAATCTGACTGAAAAATATCTGCAAAGGTGGGACCCACAAGACACTTGTCACCCAAGTGGTGGTGGTTGGTTTTTAAAATAAAGAAAAAGAAATGAGAGTGGTAGTTTTGTAAATAAGAGGTGGGGTGTTTTTTGAAACAAAATAAAATGAAAAAGGAAAAGAGAGTGTCGGCCAAATAGAGAAAAAGGAGAGAAGGATAGATTAAAGAAAAGAGAAAAGAAGAGAGAAGGAGGAAGGGAAAAAGGAAAAGGAAGGGTGGGTTTTGGTGATTTCCCGACGATCCAACCGACCGATCGACTCCACGACTGCAGATTCGCACTCCCCTCGTCATTTCCTACGGTGAGAACTCATTATTTTCTCGTTTTGGTACGTTTGAAAATTAGGGTTTCAGTTTAAACGAGTCAAATATGGCTGGGTTTTGGTTAGAATTGGTTTAAAGACGAATGGTTGAGGTTTGGGGTTCATTAGGATCGTTTTGGGGCGAAAAGGAAAATTTCCATTGTGACCGTGTGGGGCCCACTTGCCCGGGCCTCGGGGTTTTCTTGTTCGGGTTGTTTTGGACGATCCCCGAATCGATAATTCACACCCGGAACGAATTATGGGATTAAATTGTGGAAATTGGAAATTTCGGGTTTCGAAACTTTAAACGCAAATTAAATCGCTCGGAAGTCGGAAGTTGATTCCGTCGATTGCGTTGGAACACTTTAATTTTTTTAGGATTGTAGAAACGAAAACGGGAATTTTCGGAGCCCCGGAAGGGCGTTTTCCGATCCCGGGAAAATTCGCCGAGCCGAGCGAGTCGGGCTTTTCCGGGCCCTTTGTTTACAATGTCGAGTAATTGGGAAGTTTGGAAGTGATCGGCATTGTCGGGGTCGCGTTTCGGCGTCAAATTCAGCTTTGCCTGCGAACTTAAAAAGTGTTTTAATTTGTGATCTTGTTAGATCGTGCTGCCGACCGCGGAAAGAGAAGGCTAAGCGGGTGACTGTGAGCACGCCGGAGCTTGAGCGTGGATATTTGGAAAGCGTTACGAGGTAGGGAAAGTAGCCGGATATCAGCCTTGACTAGGGATAGTTATCAGTAGAAATGCATGTGACACTGTTGGTGTCGTAGGATAAGTAAACCTGTCGAACAGTAGAAATGCATGTGGGCACTTAGTTATGCCCGTAGGTTAAGTAACTTGTTGTATTTATGATTGTGGCTATGTGTTCCTTTGGGGTGTTGAACCCGTATGTTATTGGTGGTGTTTCGTGGGTGGTCATGTGTGCCTTTGGGGTGTTGAACTCGTATGTTACTGGTTGTATTTCGTGGGTGGCCATGTGTGCCTGTGTGGTGTTAAACCTGTATGGTTGTTGACTGACTTTCTGAGGGGTAGTTAGTCGTTATATTATTGTCCCTATTTGTTGAAACTTGTGTGATGACTGTGATTGCATGGAGGTTGGGCCCGCCTGACAACAAAGGGGTGACACGGGGTCGCGCGCGTAAGGGTTGGCAAGCCTTCCGACTAACCATCGGTAAAGTGTGCATTATTCTACGATGAAGGATGGCTCCCCTTCCGACTAGCTATCGGAAAAGTATTGCTGTATATATCGCGAACAGGTCGACCGCCTGGCCCGATTGCGTGTCGGGGAAAGTTGCGTGGGGCAGGCTCAAGCCCAGCCGGTTAGCAACCGGCAACTGAGTGGCTGGTATGCGATCCTTTGTGATCTTGATTGTTGTGTGCGATCCTTTGTGATCTTGGGTGTTGCGTGGTTATTATTTGCGTATTTGATTGAGGTCGTAACTGCTGGGTCGGGTCTACATTACGTGTCCGGGTTGTGAGATGGTTGGGAAAGTTGAACAGTTGTATTGCGTGACCGTCAGTCTAAATTGTGTTTTTGGTGTAGTAGTCCCCGGGGTTGTTGTTGTCGGGTTCCCGGCATTTCTGCTGGTATGCCGTGGTCAACCCGGTATCCGTGGCGGTGAGCGAAATGCTCACACCCTGCTACTTTTCCTGCAGGTACTGGTCGTGAGACGGACTAGGAGAGCCCTCGAAGCTTGAAGAGCTGGGAGCGGAAGTCCGAGTCTCTGGGTAGTTAGTGACGTACCTTGTAGCTCGTTTGTACATCGTTTTGAACGTATTTTCTGGTGTAAAATTATCGTTTTTGTTTAACTTAAGTGTTGATTTAAAGAGGTTTATTAAAATATTTGAAAATTGTTTTATTGTTTCACCGCTCGCGTTCCGGGTTCGGTCCTACCGAATTCGGGGCGTGACACCCCCCCCCCCCCCACACACACTTAAAGCTTGCTCACCCTCAAGAAAAATAAAATAATACTAGATAACTACCAAGGTAAACCTGAAGATATAAAATTCCCTAGGTGGATCTTGGCGGCTCAGGATTATTGAAGGTAATAAAAAATTCATATGCTGACTCGATTAACCAGACTAAAAGATATCATGCAAAATGCACAAGCAAATAAAAGACTAACAATCTACGACTCAAACAAAGCGTGAGCTTACAACTTGGATTTGTTATCAATATTTTGCCTAGAGTTTATTAATGGAGCAAAATCTTTCATCATTTCTTTCCACTTTCCGATAACCGTTATTTACTTGGTGTATATTAAGAGTGTATATATGTGGTTGTTTATGAAATGACTGGAAAATTTTCAAGTCTCCCTATCATCATTTAGCCCTTTGCTCTCTCGGCATTCACATATTAGCGGTGCAAATCAAGAGCATGCATATACTCATTCACAAATAACACGAACGGGTGTTGTCATGCAATTACATTTTCTTGGGACTATGTGAATGATAAACCCATTTAGTTCCTCTATGAGTCAAATGGTAGATCGAAGTTTTGTTTGGTTTTTTCGATTATGTGTAGAAAACTTTGGATCACTAAGATAGGCTAGGGGCTCACCTGGACAATGGGGCTAACCACTTGAACTCAACTAGAGTTATAATTTACCAAAACGCATAGTTTGATCCCTCAACAATAGGAATGTGAACTCAACACTTGCTCAATGTGACAAGTGAAATAAGTCTATTGTCTCCTTATTAAACACGCTATAGGAAAAAACCAAGATAGAATTAGGCTAACAATGATAAAAAGAATTGAAAAGTTTGACATAATCTAGCATCTCATAAACAATTTTTACCCGAATAAAGCAATAAAAACTTAAACACAATATACAGATTCTTAATACTACCTATAGTAAACCCTCAGTTCATTCCTCGAAACCGCAGATGATGAAAAGAAATATACTCCCGGCTTACTCATATTGGCCAACATTACTTATCCAAAGTTTACCTATAAAAAAAAACTCATAACAAAACTATGTTGTTTAACTCCACATGCAAGACTCAAACAACTTTATGCCCTAAATCTCTACAGCACGGAAAATCCCAGCATGCATCATTTTAATTTAGAGTAGCTATCTTAAACATTAATGTTCTAAGGGATTAGGAATACTGCCCTTTTAATGTAGACGTTATAGTTGAACTTCACTTGAAAAATGCAGGGATTCTCTTAGTTGCAAGCCAAACGAATGAAGAGGGTGCCTTCATGAATTCTCCAGGTGAGAACTTTGCTCCATATTTCAACAATCAACTCTTCAACTCACCTACAAAAGAGGAAAGCAAACATGAGAGACCACAAAGGCAATTAAGCAAACTAAAATGGTGCAAAAATACTAATGACGCCTGTTACTCCCTGACAACGACACCATCTTGATGTGTGTTGATGACTAGGCGTCAAATACCTCTTTTAACATGCATCAGGACACGATCATCAAGAAATATAGACACAATTAAGTGTCGGTCGATCCCACAATGTTAGAGGTATCACTAGCATTTTGCTAAAACCTAGGACGTGGTTTGTCACTTCCACATCCCCGAAAGGGAAAATAAAAGACAGAAATGTAAAAGTGTTGTCTAAGTTTAGAAATATGTAAATCTATATACACGCTACCACCTAAGACACATAGCAATCGATTCTCAAAAAGAGTCGGTCATGACTACAAGTAAAGATGACTTCCATTTAACGCATGGTTTGGTTAACGATGGTGAAATCAAATAATGATTTCCTTAAGGTCTTAGAAAACTTAAGTTCCTATGTATGCGGTATCAAGAAATCTACCACATACTAGTCACGGGGAGAGGGCATAAGACCATTGCCCGGATAGATATGTGAACCACCAATCATTGGAAAGCAATAAAATTGGGTGTAGTTCTATGATCTTGAACGAAGCTCGATCAATCCTTGAACGAGAGATAACGAAAACAAATGCATGTCACAAGTATAGATAGCTACACCACTCGGAAAATCGACTCAGATACACCTAGTTCACTTCCTAATTTCCGAATGCCATCAATAATGATGAACATCGAAAATCAAGTAGAACTAAACAGAGTATCAAATCAAGATACTCTGACACTACACAAGCATGAAATGACTCTAAATAAATTTTCGAATCTACTTAGCTACACTTAGTTCAATCAACCTAACGACCGAATGAATCGATCATCAAGGAGAACTAAATAGAGCAACGAATCACGAAGCTCTGGTAATACACAAGCATAAGTAAACTCTAAATCATGGACGAATATACTTAGCTACGCCTAGTTAACTTCTTGTAAACCAAACACCACTGATCAAGATGGGTTCGGTAATCAAGTAGAACTACATAGAGTAACAAATAACGAAACTTTGGTAATACGCAAGCGTAAGTAAATTCTATAAAATTGAAATCTCGTCTCTCACTAGATCGAATCAAGGATCGCTCCAAACATCAATCTAAGTAGTGCACACAACAATTAAGAAAAATCCCTAAATTGTTCGGTCGGCTTGAAACACACAAGAGAATCGAGAAAACACATCCTAACATTTTTCTTTCTCGTCAATAGGAAATCAAAACATGTAAATGTCGAAAGTCCTACATAAGTTCACTAAATGACTAAAGTTTTCTTTTTTACCAACTCTAACCTAGAACTTGATATACACCCGAGATATGAAATAGCTAGCACATGAAATTGGGTTCAAAAACATGAACATCCGAACACAGTAAGAGAATCATACCTTAGCATCGAGTAGCTTAAATATAGATGAATACCCATACAAGCAATTGGATGCTAATTAAGCTCAAAAACTCAAATCATGCTATTAACATCATCAACATCAAATTAACCACAAACTCATGCATTAACTTAAAGGAAGTCAACATTTACACAACACTCGTGACTAAAAATTGAAATCCAAGGTCATGAATCACAAATCCTACTCAAGCATACAAAATAAACTTTACAACAAAACTAGAGAATAGTAGAGATTAGAACCGAGATTAGGTTGAGGAACCCAATCAAAAATGCCTCTAGCTTGCAAAACCACCAACTCTAACTCTCCTAAGTTTCAACAAATGAAAATGGAGAAGTTGGAGATGGTGGGAGTCTCATGGATGGTTGAAAACTTATTGGATCGTCAAAGCTCATGAAATTGCTCTCAAGATGAAGAACACTCAAGAACTTGAAGAACAAAAGATAAAGAAAGAATAAAGGAAAAAAAATATATTTGAAATTAATTTTCTAAAACGTAAAATTTGATCCTCCTCAATCCCTCACGCTAAATCTACTATTCTGCTATATCTTTAAAAGTAAAACCTATTTACTATTCACACACTTCTCTTAATGCGAGTGCTAATCCCCTAATTAGACGCGCGCTGGGTCCCTGTATTCGCTAATCTCCATTTGCTACTTGCGTAATCAATTCTGCACCGTTTGCTTCTTCTCCTCATGTATCGACACCGGTGCTCCATTCTGCTACATTGGAGGGGATGGGCAAAAGCGGCCGCGACTGATCGGTGTCGTTTCCCCAATCTCCTCTCAATCTCTATGTGTTCTGTTCTGACTGACAACTGGCTTCGATCACCACGGAACCGCTCGGAGGTTTGGGGTTCTGCGTACTTCGTCAGATTTGGTGAACTTGACGACTGTGTATTCATAAATGACAAAGAAACATATTCCATTCACGTTCGGTTAGGGTTCTAAGCTTATCTTTTTCGACTGATTTTCTATTGATTTTTTGTTGCTCAGGTCATCGATTCCTGGTTGGAATTTGCTCCTCCTGGTTTTCCTGTCAGTTGAATCTCGGTTTGTCATCTGGAAATTCGTGTTAATTTTGATTTTTTTGGTGATAATAGTTGTACTTTGATTGAGAAATCTATAAAAAAAAATTGCGTTTTTGGTGATAATAGTTGTGCTTTGATTTGATTGAGAAATGAGTTTCAGTTAATTTCAATGAATCTGTAATGGGGAGAGATGGTAATGGGTTGAGCATTCATGGGATTGACACTTACCAGGCATTTTACAGACGTTTCCCTACAAATTAACATTTTAGTTTTGTTTGTTTCATCCCTATACCTTCGTCCTATGCATGTCATACTCCTACTAAACGAACTTTATGAACTCCATATTGAACTGAATTTCCTCAATGCATCAGGTTTCTATTGATCTTATAATCTCTCATAATTTGTTTTTTGTTTTTTAGCGTCTTACTACCTTTCATAAATGTCTAAGGAACAAAAGTTTGATTTCAGGCTGAGCATAACAAGGAAAGGTTTAAACAGGTACGTCAGATTGCATATGTACTTCCTCACATGCTTATAGACACTACCTTACACAGTAAAATGCTCGCATCATTATTATTGTTATGCGCTTGTTGAAAAAAATGTTTATTTTCATCACATGAGCTCGTGCACAAAAGTAAGTGCAGAAGCTACGTTATATGAGTTATTCGTTCTTTTAATTAACTACATGTCATTCCTCGGTTCATGAGCATAATAATATTGATCCCCGGCCAAACTTCGTGTATATCTCTGTGCATTTTAACACGATACATTATCGTTTATTTTTTGCTCTTGTACGTGCCATAACAAATTTATACGAAAAAACCACTTTGTGTAAAAAGAATTCTAAGCTTGCCATCTACGTTACCTTGGGCAAGGAAGTTTTGTACTTTTGGTCTATCAGGGATTCATACACATTCCTACCTTGAAATGTTGTTGAGTTATTGTTTGTTTTGGGGTTTGGTAGAGAGGTTGTGTTATGTGTATGAATTTATTCTTGGTAGATGCACAGTATATTGTGATCAAATTTGGATCATGTGATGTAAGTGCTAGATGTTGCTCCACGAGTCCAATCTTCTCCAGGTTGTGGTTCTTCTTTGGTTTTTATAGTTCGTTTGTTCCTTTGCTTTCCTTGTAGGGTTTCAATCCAATTATGGTTATTGTTTATTTTTTGATCGGCAAAGGAGTACTGGTATATTAAAAACCTCTTCTGAGGTAGAAAAGGTAACAATTACAAAAAAATACAACCAAGCTAAAGGTTGTGTTCAAACAAAAGTAACAAGAAGCACCCTTTTAACTAGGGCAAGAGTTGTCAAAATGAAGAGCAAAGATCACCAGTGCAGGGTAACAAGTGATGTCATGAAGAGCCAAAACACTACAGAAGTAAACCAAGCATCCAAGTAGCACCAGGTAATGAGTTGCAGGAGCAATGTATCAAGACTGGGGCTGAGTAGCTTCAAAGGGCATGATATTGCAGAAAGCTTGAGGGCAGAGTAGCTGTTTGTGATGAAGAGGCTTCTAATAATTGCAGATAGCAAAAGGAGAGAGGCAGGGACAAATGTGCACAGCCGGATCAATTGAGGAATTTAGTTAAAGAGATTTGCTTGTGAATCAGGCTTGAGAGCAGAGGTTGCTTGCAGTGTAAGCAATTGTGTCAATCTGCAAAAGAGAGGAGACAAAAGCAACAAACCAGGCCAGAGGAAAACACTCAAACTTAAAAGGGAGAAGTCTACCCACTCACTGAGAAGAGAAAGGAAAGAAAAACAGATAAACCCCCACACAAAAAGAGAAGAAGCAACCCCAAGAGGACCTCACCAAAGCTCACCAAAACTCCCCAGCCCACCCAAAACCTGCCCACTCAAAACCAACCCCAGATCAAGATTTTACAACCAAATAAGGATTAGAGCTCCAATCAAGCAAGGAGAAATGATATGAAGCATCAAATGTGGCCCATTCCCAACTGTAAGTAACATTCAAAATTTTTGAAAAGATTGTTGCAGATGTGTCATAGAGACTTTTAAATACCAAAGTATTTCTAGATAGCCACAGATGCCATAACAAGGCCTGAAGGACCTTTAGCCAGCTTCTTCTGAATCTTGCAGGGACCAAATTTCCCCACGAGCAAAATAATGATTTTATATATAGAGGACTAACTCAGACCAAACCACACCAAGATAATATAAGGTTGAAGACTTCCCAAGCCTTAGAGCAGTGAAGTAAAATATGAACTCCATCTTCATAGGCCCAATTGCAATGAGGGAAAATCAGTTCTTGTAAGGAGAGATCCATCCCCCTAACTTCTAGGAAGCATTTAGAGGGAATAGCATCTAGACAAGCCAACTAGCAAAAGGCAGAGATCTTGGATGGAATGCCAGGAATCCACAAGTGTTTTGTCCAAGCCTGGGAGGAGTTGCCTTGACCTGCAAGTAATGAATACATCTTGTGGACTGAGAAGCCTTTCTCATCAGCTGACCAGACCAACTTATCATGATCCAAGGTTAGGACTGTGGAATTTAATATTGCACAAAGACAGCCCCATTCAAGAAGTTCCCAGCCTCTTGCATCTCTTCTCAGATCAACATCCCAACAGTGGCCATCCCATAAGTCGGCTACTACTGAATTTTTGGTGTTAGCAAGAAGGTACATCCTTGGAAATAGGACTCTGAAAGATAACTCCCCCCACCAAACATCATCCTAGAAGAACACTCTTGATCCCCTTCCTAGGCACCAGGACAAACCTTTTTTTCCAAATATATCAGCAAAGTTCAGATCATTAGAGAGTGAGATAATATGAGAAAAGAAACTTGGACCTCCTAGTTCATTGAAGTTGCTTAAATCCCAATCAAAAGACATGCATCCATATCTAGCACAAATGATCTGTTTCCATAGAGAATTTTCTTCTACTGCAAATCTCCACCACCATTTAACAAGGAGAGCAATATTCATCCATTTCAATTTTTTGATTCCAAGACCCCCTTCAGACTTTTCTTTACAAACTTGGTTCCAACCCACTTTGCAAAAGACCCTAGCAGGAGCAGCCCCATGCCATAAAAATCTTCTCTGCTAGGATTCCATGGCCTTAAGAACTGAATTTGGAGCTTTCAGAAGGAAAAGGAAGAAGATGGGTAGGGCACTTAAAGTGGACTTGATAAGAGTAATTCTCCCTCCAAAAGTTAAGGTTTTAGCTTGCCAAAGTCCAAGATATTTTTTGAATTTCTCTATGATTGGCTCCTAAGTAATTAACCTTTTAGGATTTGAGCCTAGCATGAATCCCAAATATTTGAAGGGAAGTGTTTCAACTGAACAAGATAGTAGAGTAGCAAAGGTATGTGTCTCTTCTGTAGATAGGTTCATAGGGATGATGGCTGATTTGTGATAATTTACTTTTAAACCTGCAGCTAATTTGAACATTTCTAAGGCATGCTTCAAGTTTGTGATGCCTTCAGTTGATGCTCTTAAGAAAAATATAGAATCATCTGCAAATTGCATATGAGTGACAGTAGGACCTGAGACCCCCACTTGAATACGTTGATATAGAGCTTGTTGTAAACCTATTTTCATGATTTGATTTAAGCATTCAGCAGCAAGAGCAAACAATAGTGGAGAGAGTGCACAACCTTGTCTAAGACCTCTGAACATTTGGAAATCAGGAGAGGGGGAACCATTTATGAGGACATACATATGTGCATTGAAGCAAGAAAGCATCCAGATTCTCCACAGATGCCCAAACCCAAGTCTTTTTAGCAATTTCATCATGAACCCCCAATTGACATTATCAAAAGATTTTTCAAAATCAGCTTTAAAGATAATGGCTTTCAGCTTGGTTTGTTTGATTTCCTGAACCACTTCATTGGCTGCAAGTATACCATCTAGTATTTGTCTCCCAACTAAGAAGCCGGTTTGTTCAAAACCCACCAGAGCTCCAATAACTTCTTTTAATCTTAGGGATAGCAATAAAGAATGGGTTGAGGCCCTTACCAAGATGTCATGATTTGTGAAAGTACGAGAAGAAATTCATAAGATCTGTTTTAAGAATGGGCTAACACACCTGGAAACTTTTTAGTGTGAATCTATCAGGTCCAGGAGCTTTGTCTCCAACACAAGCCAACAAAGCCTTCAGCACTTCTTGCTCAGAGAAGTGTCTTTCCATCCAGGCTGCCTGTGTTGCTGAGATTGAATTAAAGGGCAGATGATCAATGTTGATAGGAACTGTGCTTGGGTTTGAGAATCTTTGCTTAAAGTGAACTGCTGCAGCCTCTTTGATCATGGAAGGGTCTTGTAATAATGTATCTTGGACCAGAATTTGTTTGACTTTGTTTCTAGATCCTTTAAAATTTTCTAGGATATGGAAATACTTTGATGGTTTATCTCCTTCATAAAACCACTTCTTCCTGGCCTTTTGACTCCATATCTTTGATAAGAATGTAACCTTTTGAATCATTTCAGCTTTGCAGGCCCCTCTTGCATTACATTCAGTATCATTGAGTGATCTTTCCTCAACCAATGAGTCCCACCTATGTAGCTTCTCTCTGAGAGTTTGAATCTAATGATCAAGATGACCAAATACTTGCTTGTTCCACACCTTCAGCTTTTTTTCAATAGCTTAAGCTTGAGCCATAAAATGATGTGTGGTTGTCCTGTGACATGGAATTGAGACCAGAAGCCTTCAACAGCTTTGTAGAATCTGGAGTCTTCAATCCAGATGTTAAGAAATTTAAAAGGTCTAGGCCCCCAATTCAATTGTTCATCATATAGTAGAAGTGGCCTATGATTAGAGAGAGTCCTTGGAAGGCATTGTTGAGTAAGTTTGGTAAATTTGCTAAGAAAATCAATGGAGATGAAATATCTATCTATCCTTGAAGCCATAGAACCAGGGCCAAACCAGGTGTATTTACCACCTGCAAGTGGCAAATCTACAAGAGCAAGTGCATTGAGTAAATCTAAGAGATTAGATATATCTGAAGAGGAGGCAACATTTGTTGATCTTTCAGCTACTGATAAAACTGCATTAAAATCTCCAGCTAGTAAAAGTAGTGGATTTGAGCCAATATACTGAAGTTCTGATACAAGAGACTCCCATAGAGGTCTCCTCCCTCTTCTTTTGCAAGGAGCATAAATATTGATGATGGAACAGTTTTTATTCAACTCCACAGAGTGGCCAGACCATATTAAAGCACCACGTATCTTCTTGGTTGAAGCCATTTGAAATGCACTACTTTTCCAGCAAGTTATGATGCCACCAGAGAGTCCAGAGGCTGGGATGAAGTCCAATTCCCAACCCCAACCAAGTCCACAAGCTCTTAGAAAGCCAAATGGGATAGTTTCAAGCTTGGATTCTTGTAATAAAAGCATCTGAGGCTGTTGCTTGTGTATCAAGTCAGCCAAGGCCTTCTTCTTTTGAGAAGAAGACACCACTCTCAAGTTCCAAGAGAGGATTTTCATAACCTGATCAGTGCAAAGAGTGTGAGGTGAGCTTAGTTGTCACCTCTTTGTTTGAGAGAAATAAGTCTAAACCATCAGCACCCCTTTCATCTGAGTCAAACCCTTCCATGGCTAAGAGATGTTGATAAATCTGATCATCACCACAGTCAGGTTGCAAGCCAATTTTATTTCCAAAAGACCAAGCCTTTTTTTCTTTTAGATGAGAATTTGAACGTTGAGCTGGTGAGACTTCTTTCAGTCTTGATCTGGTATCATATTTGTGAGAAGAAAGTAGTTGTTTCTAATTTTTCCGTTTGTGTTTTGTAACCTTCAACTTTGATTTTGCAAAGTTATGACTAGGTGGGGTACCTTTTGTGAGGCCAAGAAAGTCAGAGATCTCATTGACTTGAGTATCCTGTATCAGTAGCTGAGGATGGGATATGGGGGTAATTTGGTCACTGAAAATGTCCTCCAAGCCATACTGATGGGAGGTGTTGGTCCCAACAAGTGATAAATTGTGTACCAGGTCAGCTGTAATTAATACACCCTTTTCCAATGTGTTTGGTTCAAATTGAGGAAGAGTTGGTTGCTGAGTGACTAGCTAGTGTTGGTCTTCCCCTTATATTAGTTTTTTGAATTACATATCATCTATTGGGTCGCTGGCCACGCATGCGTACTATTCAAATTCAGATCGTATGCAGTAAGAGCTACAGGTTTTGTCTGCAATTTTAACTTCAGTCGGCTTGAATTGTTTGGGAATTTACTTAATGTTTGCATTTTGTTTTTCATCCAGTCGTTTATGTTGAATTATGGAATGAAATTATGTGTTCTCTTCTATTAGTCTCGGCATAATTCATTTCAATTATAGGGGAGGATTTTCACACGCACTCCATGTATGTTTTTTCAGCTTATGGCTTTTATAGTTGCCTTGATACCCTGATTGAATTCAATGGTTTTACCAAATGTAGTTGCTATGGTACTTGCTTGAATAAGTGGTTTTAGCACATTGATATATTCTCTACTACCTCAAAGGCTAACCTGGACTGTTAACAAGACTGTTCTATCTTCTCCCCAATTACTTTGATATGTTTTGAGAAAGATCACATTTTCTTTACAATATTGGATACACAAATTGACTGCCATGATGACCTTAGTTATTGTTTTTTTTTGATCGACTATTTTGTATTAATACCTAACCTTTGAGTTAAAGTAAAGGCAAAGGGATGAAACCCTAAAGGCTTACAAAACAAAGGTGCTTCTTTTCGAAGACCTAGAGCACAAACTTGTGCCACAAGCAACCAGAACAAATGAAAAAACTACACCAGAACCTAACTTGTGCACCAAGGCAACAAAATACTACCCTTAAAATTGTTAATCTTAACACCCAAGGCACCTCAGTTCACCTCTGCTACTGAAATTTGATCAATTACTCAACCAATCTGCATAACTTGTTGATCACCAATATGCAGCAAATAAGCCTCCAATCTGCAGCAAATAAGCATTTGAAAGCATCCTCAATGATGTTGAAACAGAACCAAAGCAATGCAACTAGTGTGTGTCCAAAAAATCCTTCCAATACAGCCCTGTCCCTGGAAAGTGTTAACCAGCCTAGTTGAGATGTCCCTCCTTACTCAGCAGAAAGAAACTTGTGCTGAAACAAGTCAAACAAAAACAAAAAACAAAACCCTCCACTCACTCACAGACCCACACTCAGAAAAGTGATATGAAAACCACAGGACCTATACTACCACACTCAGTAAGAGAACCCCCCAGAAGTGAAAGCTACTCACCAAAATAAACCCAAGACCACCCAAAGTACCACCCCTAAACCCCCAAAAATAGCCAGTAGGAAGTAAAAAAGCCAAGGCATTTAGGAGATCAAGTAAACCCAGTGAAGGCCCTTGAAACCTCCCCCTTTTATAGCAATCAGATGGAGACTGAACCCAAGATATGAAAGGAAATGATTCTCCCCCAGATTTAAATCTGGCCCACAGAAGCTGGTAAGAGTCACTTTGAATCTTCTGAAAAATGTCTGAAGGTGTTAGACTTTTTTTGTTAAAAAGGATGTCATTCCTGCCCAGCCATATCCCCCAGATCACCACAAGAGCCACCATACTCCAATGATTATTAGACTTTGAAGGACCTAAAAAACCCCAGGAGATGATCCAATCTTTTATGTTTTCAGGGCTAGCTGTACTTATCCCCCACCAGTCTAGACATAAGCACCAAATATTCCAAGAAAAATAGCAACCAAGTAATAGATGGTCAGTTTCTTCAGGCTCTTCATTACAAAAAGGGCACCATATGTTTGAATTATATAAACCCCTGGCCAAAAGGAAGCACTTTGTGGGAATAGCTTGCATAAACACTAGCCAAGCAAAACCAGAGATTTTAGGAGGTATTTGTAATAACCATTTCCGGTCAACGCCAGTCAAACCTGCGAAAAACAGGAAAATTTAAAAAATTTCAGACAAACGCTTAATTCAACCTAAATTGATCCCGAGGGTCATACCGGACTTAAGTTGACCCCGTTATCGACCAAAATGAGTTCCAGGGGACTCAGGGCAACTTTTTGATCAATTTGGGAAATGTTGACTTTTCGCTGGAAAAGTCAATCGAGCGACGTTTTGGTCCATTCGAGGACCGTTTTGGATCCAAAAAGCTTATCCGTTGTCGTAGCGGTCTTAGTTGAGCCGTTTCCTTGTAGCCCGTCAAGTTTCGTAATTTCTTGGGAAAAGTGCCCGTTCGGGGCCCGAAACGTCCGTTTTTCGCGAATCTGATTAGAAAATATCAAGTTGATATTTTCCAAAAGGTGTGGGACCTACCTTGACACTTGTCCTAATTGTGGTGGTGTTAGTTTTGGGGGGAAAAGGAGTGGAGGGGAAGACATGGCCGGCCACCCTTGTTAAAATAGAAAAAAAAAATAGAAATTTAGTTAGTTTTGAAAAGAAGAAGAGAGTTAGAGAGAGAAGGAGAAGGTGAAGAAGAGAGAAGTTAAGAAGCTAGGGTTTTGAGGATTATCAAACCCTTGGATCGATTCAAAGCAAGAAGGAAACGTCTTTCCCTCGTCTTCCTCTACGGTTTGTACTAAATCGATCGTCGTTTCGTTTATTTTTAAAAGCTAGGGTTTCGTTTTAATTGATGAGTTATGGTTGTAGTAAGGTTGGGGGTTTATGGGAGACGTTTTAGAGGTGTTGGGAGGGTTGTTTGAACGTTTTCCGGCGACCGAGAGCTCGGGAGGAGCTCCGACCACCTTAGGTGGTCGCCGGCCACCATAGGAGGTGGCTGGCCGGACCTAGGGCCGGCCACCACCATGGTGACCGAGCCCCTTTGAAACCCTAGGGCCCATGGCCCAATGGGCCGGGTGGGGCCCACGTATTCGGGTGCTCGGTTTTAGTGTTCGGGAGGTTTAAAACGTTCCCCGGACCAATTATCTTTAACCGAATCGAAATTTGGAATTAAATTGGAGAAGTTGTAATTAACGGGTTTTAGAAACTTTAAACGTTAATTAATTGACTCGGAAGTCGGAATTCGATTCCGTCAAGTGCATTGGGTTCCTTGAACTATTCTAAGACCGTAGAAAAGAAAACGGGAGCTTTTGGAACCCCGGAAGGCCTTTTATAAAACCCGGGCAGATTCGCCATGTCGGGCGAATCGGGCCTTTACGGGTCCTTTATCGACAATGTAGAGTAATTGGGAAGTTTGGGAGTGATCGACATTGTCGGGGTTACGTTTGGGCGTTAAGTTTATTAAATTTCGGTTTATGCCTACTAGTTTAAAAGTGCTTTAAAATTGTGTTCTGTTAGATCGTGCTGCGGACCGCGGCAAAGGGAAGCTTGGCGAGTGACTGGGTTTACATCGAGGTTTAGTGGAGCGCTTTTGGAGTTTTATACAAGGTAGGGAAAAGTAGTCGGATCTCGGCCCTGATTAGGGAAAGTTAATAGTAGAATTGCATGTGACACCGGGGTGTCGTGGGTTGAGTAGGTTTATTTAATTATTAGAAAAGCATGATACGGGGATGTAGCGTTTATGAGAAAAGCATGTGACACTTAGTAGTGTCGTAGGAACAGAGAACTTAGAGATATTAGAATTACTGGAGGCATATGACCATGCCCGGAGGTTGATTGTTTAATTTATGTCTTGGGTGGCCATGAGAGCCTGTATTTGATTGTTGATGTCTTGGGCGGCCATGAGAGCCCGTATTTGATTGTTGATGTCTTGTGTGGCCATGAGAGCCCGTGTTATTTAATTTGGTGTCTTGAGTGGCCGTGAGTGTCGTGGGGTTGTTGAACCCAAGTCTTGACCGTTGGTGTGTCTTGAGTGGCCGTGAGTTCCCGTGGGGTTGTTGTGCCCGAGTCTTGACCGTTGGTGTGTCTTGAGTGGCCGTGAGTGCCCGTGGGGTTGTTGAGTCCGAGTCTTGACCGTTGGTGTGTCTTGAGTGGCCGTGAGTGCCCGTGTGGTTGTTGAACCCGAGTCTTGACTACTGAGGTGTCTTGAGTGGCCTTGAGTGCCTGTGTGATTGAACTTGCATGTGATTGTGATTGTGGTTACCTGAAGTTGTGAGTTCGAAAGGTCGATAGCCTGATCCGACTTAGTGTCGATGAATTGCGATAGGTCGACAGCCTGATCCGACTTAGTGTCGATGAACTGCGATAGGTCGACAGCCTGATCCGACTTAGTGTCGATGAACTGCGATAGGTCGACAGCCTGATCCGACTTAGTGTCGATGAATTGCGATAGGTCGACAGCCTGATCCGACTTCGTGTCGAGGAATTGCGATAGGTCGATCTTGGACCTGATTGAGATTGATTACTGAGCAACTGGTGTGCGATCCTTTGTGATCTTGCTTGGCGTTGTGTAGTCCTTCTATCGTGTCCTTGGAGGAGGTCGTCGATTGTTGTGCCGGGTCTACATTGTGTTATCGAGTGTTGAGTCTGTTGAGGAAAGTAACGGGTTGTGGGTCAGTTGATTGGGGACTGTAGTCCCGGTGTTGGGTTTGGTTTTAGTGTTACTGGCTTTATCTACTAATTATGCCATAGTCAGTCTGTTATTCGTGGTGGTGAGCGAACGCTCACCCCTAGCTGCTTTTCCTACAAGTACTGATCACCGGACGGACTAGGTTATCTCTTGAAGTTCATGGAGCTTGGAGCGGAGTCTGGTCTTTATTTTGTTGAGTCTAGTGATGGATATTGTACCTTGTCCACTTGTTGGGACGTTTTTGTATTGTAAATATTATTGTTTTGATAACTAAATTGTAATTTCAAAGTATTTATTCAAAACAGGTTTCAAGTGTTTTTATGTTTTTAAATGTTCACGTCCCGAGTTTGGTTTACATAAATTGGGGCGTGACAGTATTAGAGATATTCATAGCAAGGCCGGCCAATCAAGACCCTGGCCACTATTTGAATCAAGTGCTTTGTACATCCTCTTAACTGAGAAGCCTTTATCATCAAGGTTCCAAGAAACTTTATCTTCTCCATCAGAAAGCAAAGGGAACACATTCAATAAATTGCTTAACAAAGTGAATTGGCCCTTTTCCCAGCCCCTCAAGTATCTTCTAATGACCAAGATCCAATCCCCATCAACTTTGAACTGGGAGATCACAAAATTCTTTTGTGTGCTAAGGGTGTACAGTCTCTGAAATTGAAATTTAAGAGGGGTATTGTTGAGCCATTTATCTTCCCAAAATAATATTGTACTACCTGAAGCTACATGCCATTGCAAACCTTGAGGCCCAAACTTGTTAGCAAAAGCAGGGATGGAAAGGAGGGATTCCATATGTTTCAAGAAACTCTGACCATTATGCATAGACATCTTGGAAAGGTCCCAAGCATTACAGTCCCACCCAAATTTAGCACATATCAATTGCTTGCAAAGAGACTCTTTCTCCACAACAAACCTCCACCACCACTTGGCCAATAAGGCTTTATTCATCAAATGTAAATTTGTGACGCCTAAGCCCCCAAATTTCTTTGGTCTACAAACCAGATCCCACCTAACCTTATGCAGCACTTTGGTGGAAATGGCCCCATTCCACAAGAATTTTCTTTGCCATTTCTCCATCTCCTTGATGACCCCTTTTGGTGCTTTGAAAAGAGACATGTACTATAAAGGGAGGGATGATAGAGATGACTTAATGAGTGTTAATCTGCCACCAAAGGATCTATATTTCCCTTGCCAAAGTCCCAGCTTCTTTTTAAATCTTTTCAGAATAGGCTCCCATGTCTTAAACCTCCTGGGATTAGCCCCCAATTTGAAACCCAGGTACTCAAAGGGTAACTCAATATTGAGACACCCAAAAATATCAGTGATCTCCCCAATGTTGACAGTACAAGGGTTTAATACCAAGACTTTTGATTTATGGAAAATTATCTTCAACCCAGTTGCTTGTTGAAAGCAAAGAAGAGTGTGTTTGAGATTTCTTGCTTCTTGAACCCCAGCCTCAATGAAAATTAGAGTGTCATCAGCAAATTGGAGATGGGAGATTGAGGGGCCCTGACCATTACATTGCACACCACTGAACATCCCAGCATTTATGTTTATAGTCATTAGCTGATGAAGGCATTCCCCCACAAGTGCAAAGAGTAAAGGAGACAATGAACATCCATGTCTTAGGCCTCTCTGAAGTTTGAAATCTGGAGAAGGTGAGCCATTGATTAAAACTGATGCCCAAGCATTCAGGCAAGAAGTGATCCAGGTAATCCACTTAGCCCCAAACCCCATGGTTTTAAGAATTTGCAGTAAAGCCTCCCAATGTATGTGATCATATGCTTTTTCAAAATCAACTTTAAGTATAATGACCTCTTTCTTTGAAAGTTTGATGGAATGAATAAGTTCAGAAGCAATAAGAACCCCATCCAAAATTTGTCTGCCAGCAATAAACCCTGACTGAACATCATGAACTAAAGAATTCATCACTGATTTAAGTCTTGTTGCAAGTAATTTGGAGATGATCTTGTAGGGGCTGGTTATAAGGCTGATAGGTCTAAAATCATTGAACTCCAAAGGGGCTGCATTTTTAGGAATCAAAGTGATGAAGGAAGAGTTGTTTCCTTTCCCCAGAGAACCCCCCATGTAAAAGTGATTCAAGAAAGCCAAGATATCTTCTTTAATAAACTCCCAAGAAGCTTGATAAAATTTCATGGTAAACCCATCAGGATTAGGGGCCTTCTCACCATTGCAGGCATGAATAGCCTTAAAAATCTCAGCTTCAGTATAATGTGCCTCAAGTTGAAGGGATTGAGCATGTGAAAGGCTAAGAAAAGGTAACCCAGATAGTTCTATACACAGTTCTGAAGACAGTAGGAACCTCTTTGAGAAATGGTCATGGGCTGCTAGCTTTATTTCTTGTGGGGAGGAAATTGTTACTCCCTCACCCCATAACTCAGAGATATTTTTTCTAGCATGGTTGAGATTGGCAATTATATGGAAATATTTAGTGCACCTATCTCCTTCTCTTGTATTGTTCTCCCGTTAAATATATTTCCAACCCATTATCATTTTGTTTTGATAAGAACACATAAGAACCGTTTCTGTCTTTGTAAAGCACCCAGTATTTACTATAACGATACCAACCTTACAAACCTGTGTGTGAGTTTTAATGGTTGCCTTTCCAATCAATGTTGCAAAAGAAAACTTCCTAAAGGGAATCCCAAATTGTCCACACATGATGCCAACAAGATCAATTAGAGAATTCAGCGCCTATAAGTGGTTAAATGTATTTTCATCTTATAGGTTGGGTGTTAATATTGGAAATTCATTTCTATTTGTTCCTTCCTTTTATTGATTTTAACAAATATTTGATATTTCTTCAATTTCCTGGCTCTGGTTTTATTGAATCGGTTATTTAATATGGTGATGCATATATTTTTGCAAGCATGCTGTCGAGAGAGATGTTAAAAACACTGTGGCTTTGATTATTTTTCATATGTTAGTTTCATGAGATTGTGACAGGGATGTTTGTTGGGATAACACGTGGCCCTTTTGGTTGAGGGGTTTTGTGGTATTGGATCGTGGATTTTATAATCATGTGTGTCCTTTGTGTCTTTTGAGGTAAGTGTCATGTCTAAATTGCTTCATGCTTTTAGCCTTCTAAGGTCGGTTATTTGTTTTGTGC
This sequence comes from Erodium maritimum, assembly GCA_963921825.1. Classification (NCBI taxonomy): domain Eukaryota; kingdom Viridiplantae; phylum Streptophyta; class Magnoliopsida; order Geraniales; family Geraniaceae; genus Erodium; species Erodium maritimum. The sequence goes on along the minus strand of OY997593.1, from coordinate 45,930,441 downwards.
ATCTATATAACACGTAGTTTTGGCTTGCTAAATAGGGCCTGATTATGATTTATTTTCTATATGCTTAGTTTTGGGGATTACGGTTTTTTGGGATTAATTTAAGTTTTGTTTCCATGCACTATGTTTACAATTCTCTATTCTAACATAGTTCTGAAATTATAAAGGTTCTTGCATTCTATGGATATGGCATATGCAGCTGCAGATCTTATTGTTTCTGGCTGCTAGGATACCATGTATTCTGATATGATCATGAGATACCCATGTAATCTTTCTTGTCCAATTTTGTGTTTATGATCCGTTATTTGTTTGCTTCGAATTTAATCTATTTTCAACTTAGACTTATATGTGATGAAGGAGTAAGTTAAAAAAATGCACTTTTTTTTTCAACTTCAAGTCTTTTGTGAAATCTCTCTAAAACACAGACGCTCTCCCTTCTCTCAACCAAACCCTAGATCTGCCGCCGCTCACGGCGGTGGCCTCGTGGCTACGGCCACCGAGGTCACTACCGGACCTCTCTCTCTTCATCCCCTACTTCTCCTCTCTCCCTCTGTTTCTTCTCCCTTCTCCTCCTCTCCTGTCTTCCCCTGCCTCCGTCTTCCTCCTGCGCTTGTCTTACCCCTTGCTCGGCGTCAGTCTTCTCTTCTGGCCGTGGGACTCCCTTCTCCGCCTCCCTAGACGGAGATTGTTGCAGATCCGAGATTGATGGCGAGATTTGGGATATTGGACTTCGCCTGCTCGGAGCTGCCATCGTGACTGGAAGCTTGGGCCTTCGGTGGTTCTCTCAAACTTTAGCCGTGGGACGCGTTTCCGACCTGGATCGTTGTGATGTTTGGTCTGCGCACGCCGTGGTGGAGGTCTCCTACTCGTGACAGGTAGTTCTGACCATAGATCTCGCATTTCTGTGGCAAGATCTATGGGTTCTGCTTTTGGGCTACTCTTAGTCCCCCTCTCGTTTCAGATCTTCATCTTTGCAGGCGTTTTTAAGGCCTGGAGTTTGGGTTATCGACTCTCTCCCTCGGGTATTCTTCGGTGCTGGCCGGAGATGTGCTCTATATGAGTGTCATGTAGCCTTTAGACGCGTCCGGAGGGGGATCTGCTGCACTGGGGTTAGTTTTTTCCCTTGCTCTACTTTTTTGGGTTTAGTTTTTCCCCCTTCTTCTTTCTATTGTTATGGATCTGACATTTTTTCTTCCCCGCTAATTTTGGCTCGGGCTCGCCGGTAGGGGTTGGCCACCGGCGAGGGTTTCGGCTTGTTTGCCTCTGTTGATGTGGGTCTATAGCTTAGATTGTTAGTTGGGTTCCGGTGGCTTCACCGAATCAGTCTCCGTCGTCGCGGTGCTGGCCGCCAGCATTAGTTAAGGTTGCATTCTCTAGGTCTGCAGCCTTAATGAGCTGGGATTTAAGTTGTTCCTTTTAAGGTTTTGCAATGGAATTACTCTGTCCGACTTGGAGCAGCTCTTTGGTTTTTCGGCGATTTTGTGCTTAATGGTTGGTATACTTGGATAGTTAGACCTTCTTGTTCAAGTTGATCTTCTTGGTTGTAATTCAGGTTTTAGACCTCTTTCTTTTAGTTATGTTCCTTCTGGTTGTAATAGGTGTTTTCTGCTTTAACCCCTTGTTGGGATCTTGTTGTTTGTCTTTTCTCTCACTGTGTTGAGGTCCCTGGTTATTGTTGGTTCTTGGTTGTTGTTAGTTTGAGGTTCCTTTAAACGCTCTTAGGTTGTAAGTTTCACCCCTGCTCTTCACTTCAAAGAGCAGGTTCTTTAAATATGTTTTGCTGATAAAAAAAAGTTTAAAAAATGCTCTCCCCATAACAATGGTTTTCTCTTTGCTATATAGATATGTTAGTGACACTCGCCAGCTTTTCCCTCTTCGTAGGGTACGTCGTGAGGAACATTTCTGATATAGCTTGGTTTTGTCCGTTAATGTGTTTCGATTAGTTTGAATTAGAATTTCAATGTCGTTTCAATTTATTGGATGAACTTAATTCCCTAATGATGTACACTCTGCAATTTTTTTAATCCTAGGGGGGACTCAGTTTTTTTCATCTTCTTCATGGGTTGCCATTGTTTGTATATGGGTTGGTCTAAATCAGATGTTAATTACATTATCAATTTCTCTACTTATGTATTTAGTATGTTTCAATTTGTTCTTGATACTTCAAATTTAAATGTAATTTATTTTTATTTTTAGTCTTTGTTTTTTTAGTATTGAATTTGATGAAAATGTTTGTGATTTGTAGACTATTCGGAAGGGTTTTTACCTGAAAAATGGATGGAAAGAAAGGTTCTGAAGGAAAACCAAAGGGTGATGCTGTGAGATGCACTATTTTGCAGTCTATTTCTTGTTTATTAAGAGTTTCAGACTTGATACAATTGAAATTCCTTGTATCATATTTATGTTTTCCAGATATGCACATTATTTGAGCATTAGAGCCAGCATACATGTGTACTAACGGTGAATACTGAAGATGAATATACTTACAATTATAAGATTGAATACATGCTTCGATGGATTGAGAGATTGAGGACTCGTTCAGTATTAGTATGATGTATAATTTAGTGTATGAGGGTACTTTTGTGTGAGTCATAGCTTATACACTCTTGTTCTTCCGAATTTATGGCATTAATAGATTAACGCTAATTAGCATGCCAGTGTCGATTTCTCATCTGTACAGTATTGGATTGTGTGTGCTATCAGGTAGCAGAAAAGATGAGCCTGATAGAAAAATACAAGATGGAAAGAGAGAGACATCAAAAGGTACATACTTTGACATATAAAATTCTCCATTTTGAAGTGATGATATTCTTTGTCTTGATACACATGTTGTTCTTGTTGCTATATGCATATATGGCTTCAGAAGAAGAAATTAAAAGACTGAGAAAGGAGCTTGTTCCAAAAGCGCGACCAATGCCTTATTTTTATCGGGCATTCATTCCTAGGAGTTTAACGTTTTTAGTTACTTTGTAAACACATCTACATAAGAAGATCTATTGTAAAGTTCCACAATATATCAACATAAGAAGATTAAGTGTTGCCTTTCTTGGAACGATGCGGGCTCCTACACTTCCCATGAATCATTATTATGATAACTTTTCCTTGCCCCAGTAAATGGCTCTTCTTCTTTGCCAGTTTCTCTCGTATGTACTTGATACAAATTTTTTTGTCCCTGAGTTAAGAAATATGGTCATGTCTAATCTACTATATACTCATTTACTATTCACGCGCCTCTCTTGATGCGGGTACTAGTCCTCCTGATTAGACGCGCGCTAACCCCCGTAATCGCTAATTTCCTTTTTCTACTCTCGCGTAATCAATTCTCTTCTTCTCCTCCCATTAATGATGTGACTCTCGATCCCTTCTCCTCCCTTTCTTTCTTCGTCTTCATTCTTCGCTCATTCTTCTCCCTTTGATCAATGGAGCAGTTGTAACAGCCAGAGGCGAATTCAGAAACTTAGTTTAGGGTATGCCACTTATAATAATAAAGTGTAAAATTAAATTAAAGTCGGTTTATGCAGTCCTAGAGTATGATTGGACTTCCAAATGATATAACTTTCTCATACAAACTCTGATTATAACTCGTAAGATATCAAAACGAATGAAATTCAGATATCTACAATTTTCATATTTGAATTTCAGTAAGAAAAAAAAAACATTACATGAACTCATACACGTCATAAAAGTCAAATGGTCAACCATATGCAGTCCAGTTCGCCATGGGCAGAGCGCTCTGGGCAAAACATACAACTAGTCATACTACATGTACATGAGTTATGGAACAAACAGTCAAGGATACACCATTCGTCGGACATATGCATTTGAAGAACCTAAAAACCAAGACTTTTTTTCCTTTTTTTTTTGTACAGAACTTTGTTTAAGTTCAATATTCACATTTTACAACTTTAAATATTATAATGAACAATAACATAGGTTAAGTTTAGAACAAAAAAATTTCAATAATGAAGTATTAAAATACAATACAAACATTAAAATTACACTCGTAAAAATGAAGAAACAAATTCGCAAAAGACAAGGTTATCCCTCTACAATTGTAGAAATATAAGGAAAACTCTAGGATAAGAAATATATGAATACTACATAATCAGATATATTTATATATTATATTATAATATAAACATAAATATTTAATCTAGTTCAAGCGTGATTGCATTCTCTTATCGATAGCGGATCCAGGAATTCTCGATAGAAAATGCAACGTCTCTTATTAAAAAAAAATAAGTGATAGGTTGTATATAAATATTTGCATACCTAATACATGTGACTATATTCAAACACTATATTTAAATTTATTGTAATATAGAAAGCATAATAGACATCATTTCTTTTAAAAAAATGAGACAAAGTTACATTATTTACCCATGACTATAAATACTTATAGATGTATACTACTAAACCGTTATGTTTTACATCCAACTTTTCGGGTACAACCTACAAAAATGTGTGAATAAGATTATTAGAAAGTATTATAGACATTTGGAGTTTTAAAAGAGCATTTTGAAGTAAAATCGGGTTTAATGTGCAACAGATTTTCAAATGATCATAACTTCTACATACGAACTCCGATTTAGGTCCGTAAAATATCAAATCGAAGATATCTGAACGCTCTACAATTTTATGTAGTTTTCTCGGGGCAGGGTATGCCGTGGCATACCCTAAACCCCCCTAAATCCGCCTCTGGTAACAGCCCTGCCTCTCCGTCTCTTCTCCTCCTCCCTCTTCAATTTTTCTCTATATATACCATGGCTGCCATCACCGAGAAGTGGGGCTGCACCGTCCCGGCAGGATCCCCCGTCCACGTCATCGAATCAGTGTCCACCTGCACCGGCGAGTTCTTAGGGTCTGTTATCTGTTCAATTCTGTAGGATTTTTTTCTCTGTTCAATTAGTGCTTTGTTGATGATTTTGTGCATCGCTTTCATATATCTGGTTACAAGGTTTACTTGGGTTGGGGAGTGAGAGGACATCGGAGGCATGGATAATGGAGGAAGAGAAATCGAAGTAGAGGGAGAGGGAAAGAGAGATGTGGGTGGCGAGTTGGGGCATGGCTCTATGCTCGATTCAGCTCGTCACAGAAATTCCAGGTTAGGTCTTCTAAACCTTTTTTTGTTCACGTTGCTTCTGTAGTTTTTTTTTCCCGTGTTCTTGCCTGATTTGTTCAATCCGATGTCCTGTTTTTGATCTATAGTGTTTGCATGTTGCAGTTTGTCACGTAAATTTCAGGTAATGGCTTCTAAACCCATTTTTCTTTGCGTTGTTAATCTATTTTGGCTTTTCAGTTCATTGCCCGGTTTAATCAATCGAATTTACAGGTTTTTGATCCATTGTAGTGTATGAAATGCGCCTGATTGTTTGTTTTGCATTGCAGGGCATTAAATTTAATTCGAATGTTATTGTTAGTTGTTCACGTTGTGGATTTAATTTGGGATTTTTGTGTACTTGCCTTAATTGTTCGATCGGATGTCCCGTTTCTGATCTGTAGGGTCTGCAGATCTCAGTTTGTCTCAAAAATTCAGGTAAGTGTTTCTAAGCCCATTTTTCTTTGCGTTGTTGGTCGAATTTGTTTTTCGGTTCATTGCTCGATTTGTTCTATCGAAATTACAATTTTTTGATCTATCGTACTGTATGAAATGTGCCTGGATGTCTATTTTGCAAACACCACTTCTTATCTTGTCCTTCAAGTTACGTTCTTGTTATATGTGACGAAGCTACTTTTACACGCGAAAATTATTTCCTCATGTGATGATAGTAACACACTTAAATATGCTGGTTAAACTTTATTAGTACCATGTGTGTGACTTCTAATGATGATTTATCAAGGTTTTTTTTTTTATCAGTAATTTTTTTTTTATTTTATAAAACCTCCAACGAGGGAGAGGAGGAGTACAAGGCCGATCTTTCACTACAGATCAAGGCTACAAAAAAGAACATCACACAAAGAAAGCACAGGGGAATGAATGATAACCCCACCCCCTAAAAGGACGCAGCCTTCATCTTCGGGCAGTATGAAATATTGATGAACAAGTTCTAAAAACTAGATTTTGCTACCATGAAGTCCTGAAAAACCGAACACAGTTGAAAATCTCCCAAGAACATGAAGCTCAGCACATAATTGAAACTCGGGTCTTGAGTATCCAAATGAGACCACCATGAAGCCCTGAGAGGAGTAAAACTCCAGGAGTCTAACCTCACCGGCGAGGATCCAAGCCCTATCCTTGAATCACAAAACCGACTCTCATCTCAATAGATATGCCCAAACGAGGACATTAACTAAAATGCCGCGGCCAACACCAGAAACGGCTGAGACATATCCGAATTACCATACGAACCCTAGCAGAAGGTTTCAGAGGGGCGAACATCACCCATGAACTCGCCGGCGGTCAACGCCTTTAACCGACGAGCTCGACCCACCACTGAGTCGAGATGAAGCGAAACCAACTACTAAAGAAGTATGCACGAATAGGAGAGGCTTAGCTTACCAAGGGAAGGGGTCGCAGACAGCTTCAGAACTGACCATCAAGGCATGCACCCGTGTAGGTCCTTGACGCGAAACCGGTCAACACCTAGAATCGCCTGAAGGGAACCCGGTATTTCTACCGAACACCGGACTTGCCTTTCTGTCAGATACCGACTACCACCGGTGAGACCCAAAAACAACCAAGAACTCCGGAATCGAGAGCCAGCCGAAGCCTAACCCTAGAACCGAGAGCTTTTCCTAGCTACGAACCTAGCTGACACCAAACAACCTCACGCGCCCCTACTTTTTCCAGAGAGTCCCTTGAGTGAGAACCTCGTCTCAAACCACTCCGACATGGTGCAGGTGAAGGGCATCAGTGAAAATGTGCAACGACAGGCTCGGACGGCTTCGAACATACGGAGGGTCCGCTTAACGCTTCGGCCAGCACCGAGAGCGCAAAAAGAGAACCAGAATTTCTTCCAACCGGGACCGAGAGAGGAGAGCAGCGGTTCTGTCCCTGGGAAGCCCAAGGAGGCCGGGATAACCTTCTGCGCCACCAGGGAGGGTCAAGGCCAGGGGGCGGCGTCTCTTTTGATTCCATATGAGAACCGGCGAGATCGGGGAAGACTCCAAGCTAAAAGATCCCGAACAGACAGTAGAACCGATCACCACAACACACCACTACACATCAAAAAGGCCGCCCAACACCACCAGCTCGACCGAACAAACTGCTCCAATCTCACAGGAGATTAGAGTACCACTGTCAGAACGATCGGACCACACCGGCAAGCAGAGACACCACCACCGAGTAGAGGGGAAACGCTGAGCCATTCGCTAAGACGGGAGTGCTTCCAACTTTGGAGTAACTATTGCTGAAAATTAATAGATGAGGTCTGTTGAAGGAGGTAAGAACCAAAAACTCAGTAAAAAAACGAGATGGGACTGGAAGACTGCCGGCACCGCACGCCTGTAAGACACGCCGGACAAACGGATCGGCGAAACGACCATAATAAATCGCACCACCGCACGCCTGAAAGGCGACGCCGGAGGACGGCGGGACGACCACAACCTGTTCGCACCGGCGACAGGGCAGATCTGCACGGCCTCCACGGCCGGCCCGGCCTCCACGGCAACCCCGACTTCCCTAGAACAGATCTGCACCCATCCAAACCAGAAGGAGAAGAAATGGTGTCCCACGGTCAGATCTCATCAAGGACTCCGAGGAAGCCGCCGGAGAAGGGAAGGGGAAGAACAGGCGGCGGCGGCAGGGAAAGCGCGTTGTATCTGAGGAGCAAAGGGGAGGGAAGGGAAAAGGGGATAACGAGAAGGGGGTTGAAGGTCGGAAGTGCCTTCGCCGGCAACGACCACGGCTGGGCCGTGGCCATCACCGGCGAAGACCACGAAGAGGGAGGCGGCGGGAAGTATAGCGCGGCTAGGGTTTTTGGAGGGCACGACTTTCAAGTCAGAACAAATTGGTTAATGTGAGTATTACCCCAATAAAAATGTTGATTTATCAAGGTTAGCTGAAACAAGAGTAGGGCATTCGACACTGAAAGCAATCCTAGACAAATAAAATAGTGCACAATATGTTATTGAATTCTAAATGTGACCTCTTGTTGATTAACTAATGGGATAATTATCAAAACATGCACTAATGTTTCGCCCACAAACGAAATAGTACACAATGTTTTGTCCACGTCATCTGGCTACCCTTATGAATCGTCCACACACTTCTGTTAGAAAAATTAATCGAATATTCCGTTTCTGTTATACATTTTGCAGTTAAAGTATAATTGAAATGACCATTTTACCCTTATCATGAATATTTTGACTTTTCCTTTTGACTTTTGCATGAGACATTACCATTCTACCCTTTCTAATAAAAAACAAATTAAAAAATAAATAAATAGACAAATAAAATAATTTGATTTATAAAATCAGTTTTGTTTTTATAAATTCAGTTTTTATTTATAAAAATTATTTTTATTTTCAAAAATTCAGATTTTAATTTAAAAAAATACATAGAAATCAGTTTTTTTTTATAAATTCAGTTTTTATTTCTAAAAATTATTTTTATTTTCAAAAATTCAGATTTTAATTTAAAAAATACATAAAAATCAGTTTTTTGTTCATTTAATTATATTTGGGTAGAAAAAATAAAAAAGAAAAAAGAAAAAAGAAAAAGAAAAAAGAAAAATAAAAAAGAAAAATAAAAAATATATATTAAAATATTAATTAAATTTAAAAAAAAATGATTTTTTGTATTTTTTTTTAAAAACTATGATTTTTATTTATTTTTTAAATTCAAATATGAATTTTTGAATTTCAAACCAAAAGGGAAAAATTGAGGGTATATCACTCTTTTAACTCATTCTTATTTTTGATTTTCAAACCAAAAGGGAAAAATTGTCAATTCAGCATCTGCTGTTACACTTTTCTAACAAAAGTGCGTGGACGATTCATAAGGGTAGCCAGACGACGTGGACAAAATATTGTGCACTATTTCGTTTGTGGACGAAACATTAGTGCATGTTTTGACAATTATCCCTTAATTAATTGAAATTATTTCTAACCCACCTAAGTTCAATGATGATTTGTTTGTCGTACCGATATACTAACCATTTTTTCATCTAGAAACTTTTTTCTTGTAGATGTGAATGTCCAATTGAAGAACTAGAATGTCACAACTGACATCAAAGTTTATACGAATTTAAATGTAAGATTCTTCCTGATTTGAAAAAGCTAATCTTTCAGTGCTGAAGGGTGATCTTGTAAGATATATCATTTCATTTTAGTGGTTTTCCATCATTCTGATATCCAACATGCTCTCTGAATGTAGTTTGAATTGCATTATGTGCCAGAATCATGGTAGGCAGAGGTGTTAGTCTAAGTGCTCGTAGTTCAATCCTAAATGTCCAAATGTATATATCATCGTTAGCAATAAAATTAAAGCGGCTTTATATTACTTATGTGTTGGAGTAATATACCGATGTGTGCTCTGATCTATGTCAACAATGTGAATAGAGCCATAGATCGAGATAGATCACACTCGATGGGTCCCTAGTCAACAAAGCTTCACTAGAAGCGACTAGTATTAAAGATGGCTCTTTATGGCTTACGTTCTGTTAGTCATTGGAATGAGATTCCGGAGTCTGATTATAGATATCATGTGGGACATGATATTGGACAACCCAACCTAAATATGTGCCATATATTAATTCATGAACATATTCAGTGTCGTAGCTTGTCATGTATCCTTAAACCAAGGAATCTTTGTGATCGCTATGTAGTCAACAACTGAGTTTCACCTGAGCCTAAAGTTTTCAATAACAGGGCTTCCATAACGGCCATGATTGGCTTGGGGATGGGCTACATGAGTGACACGAAAGACGGCTAAGGGATTTATCCCTCATACTGAGGTATATGAAAGATATCGGATCTCGGCCGCTTGATCAAGAGTGACTGAAAGAATAGCATTGACATGCACATGATACTGGGTATCATATATTCAGTCATCTCACATATCAAGGAACAGTGATTGAGAATAATAAGGATGACGGCTCTATGCCTTATCTCAATCAGGATATCGGAGATAAAAGGATAGTGACATAGACGACGGAAAGGTTAGGATCGACAAGGTCGATTCGTTATGCAGTGTCAGGCAATACTAAAGTCTCGTTAGTTGCCACTTAAATAGGATCAAGTAAAATGGGATTTTACGTTGATCTATTGACATGCATAAACCTAAGGGTCACACCGGAGGGTGAAACTCATTGACACATTTATGGAGAATGGACAAAAGGGAGTTGTCTCGAGACATGACCAAAACTGGGTTTTGGGTCATGTGCCCGTAAGTGAATAGGACTTTACGGATCAAGATAAGGCTTGGAGTCTTGGGATTGATCGCGTCGGATAATGTTGGACATTTCCGGTATGGAAGACTTGGAGGCGATGAGCGAATCACGGGACCTCGTTGGAAATGGCCACGGGCCATGTTCCAAGTGGCCCATGAAAGGACCATGCTACCAAGGCCCATGGAACTAATTAATCAAGTCTTGATTAATTAGTACTAAGTAAGCAAGACAAGGATTAAGGTGTTGGTGATTCACCATCTAACCCAATCTTGTCTTTCCATACTTTGTCCTATTTACACCTTACTTGTCACCATACCTTTAGCTGGACATGTATGAGGTTTGTTATGTTTAAGTCATCTTTTTTCAACAAACACAAGACAAAAATAGGAAACACAATTTTCTCTCCCTCCCAAGAGCAATTTCAGCCAAGACTACATTTCTTCTCCATTTTTGTGTTCTTGAGTCCTCAAAGAGAAGAACTACGTGGCTTTGATTCTCATGTGGATACGTAGGCGTCTTGGAGACTCAAGCCAATCATTCGTTAACCGGTGTTCTTGTTTTGGTAAGAAATAGTGCTGAATTTTTCTCTTGTGAATCCATTCTTTGTTAGTTGTTTCATGGTTTTAATCGTCTCTTGGTTTTCATTGATTTTCCGCTGCGAGTTGGTTCCTCTCCAACCCTACCTTGAGACCCTACAAGAGGTGCATTTCAATGTTTATGCTTCACTTAGTAAATTTCATGCAATTAGTAAATCTCATGCCAATTCATGGTTTGCTATGTCTGTTTTTTTAGTTCAGGCCATAGAAGGTTTTCTTTATTATGTCACTTCCTATAAATGTTATTGTTATGAGTAAAAGGCATTGGTTATGAACTTGATAAAAATAACTTTAAGTTGTAAATTGGCTAAATTATTTGTTTGTGCGATCTCAATGCAATTTCATGTCAGACATGGTTTTTTTTTTTTTTTAGATACGGCTATGGAAAGGGTTTAATAATGAGCCACTTCCTATATATGTTATTTTTATGGAAAAAAATGGATATGATTATTCACAGAAACTTGATGAAGTTGTATTTAATGTGTTACAGGTACGCAATTACATTCATGTAGTTGATTTACCAGATGGTCACATGATAGCTTTGAGCAAGCTATCTGATTCCAAACCAAGTGTGCCCTCTTCCTCTTAAATCTTGTCCCTAGCATTTTTAACAGCAATCAACAGATTGATTAAACTTTAGTCTGCTAATTATATTGTATTTCAGTGCCAATAAAAAAAAATATCTGGTTGAATCCTCGTCGTTTTATGGTGATGTCTGTCTTTGGTCAGAAATTTTGTTTACCGGTTACTTGAACATTGAACACCTAAACTTGGTACTCCTTTTGGTTAATCTTAACTCTACTTCGTCTAGGTTTTTGTGTATGTTGTTGCTATATTTTTGGGTTGGGCTATGTGTTGATGTATAGTCGCTATTGAGCATTAAGTAGAATCTAATATGATTTGTAGTAAATGATTCATTTTTTTGTTAAATTTATCGTAGGTTATGTTGAATGTTCAATTCAACACAACATGTTTCGATGAACTGTATGATAATCTCTTCCAAGAATGGAAGATGGTGCTTACCGTTGGTGGGTTATCTGATCAATTCATCATCAGCATGTATATGGTGGTTTGGGTTTTGCTTTGGTGGGTTATTTGATCAAATCTTCATCAGTAACATGTAGATTGTAAGTTGGGTTGGAATGTCTTAATCCCGTTTCAAGGTCGTTTTGGGGGTTCTTTCCCTTTCTGCTCCATTTTTGTTTAGTTTTGGATGTATATTTTCTGGTCTGATAATGGGTTGAGTTGGAATTGATCAATTTCTGATACTAAGGATTTTGGTTATTTCAATCAAGGGATAACGTTGGTTCCAAACCTTTCTCAACGTTTCGTTATCACGTCCTAACCCAGACCAACGTTTCGTTGCAATTCCATACTTAAAAGGTTTGATTTTTTGCACAAAGTATAAAAAACTGTTAAAGTTAACAACACCGTTACCTCATTGAGCATGTGCAAGTCACATGAGGGGTCTGGATTTTTTTAATGACAATTTTGCCCCTTCCCTAATCTACTCCTCCCTCCACCAAGCTCACACCCACCTCTCCCGAACCCCTCCTCATCCTTTGAGAAAGAAGCATTCCTTGCTTGGTGTATTCATAGTTTTCATAGTAAATCAAGACAAAATCAAAACAAAAACATGAATATATGACTGTCTCAAAACATTTCTAAAGATGCATTTGAACCAGAAGGTGGGGCAGATGCATTTGAATCCAAAAATGTGAATGTGACTTCAGAATAAGTGATAATACGGAGACAAAAATTCATAGTTTTCTGAAAGTGGAAAAAAATGATGCTTCTTGCACAACCTAATTTAATCATAGAAACACCAAGGAAGGTGGAGGAGGTGGGGTTCGGGAAAATGAAGGTGGGGCAGTTTTCTGGAAGGGCATGAGCCCACTTGCTTCGATCCTTTAACAATTACGGACAATACCCGGAAGAGATCGAAACGAACCTGAAGGTGTTCGAAGATCGGTAGTGAGCTTGAACAACCATAGTAATTTCAGAGATCCCTATGTACAGGGAAATGCAGGTTCCAAGGTTGAAGAAGAGGGCATAAAAGACAAATTGTAATTAAAACTAACACCATCCACCATTTTAAAAGTTTTTTATACTTTGTGCAAAAAACCAAACGTTTTAAGTATGGAATTGCAAAGAAATGTTGGTCTGGGTTAGGACGTGATAACGAAACGTTGAGAAAGGTTTGGAACCAACGTTATCCCTTCAATCAATGATGGGCTGGGTTTTGATTCAATTGATTATCCGATTAATTCATCATCAATAGCATTCAGATTGTGGGTTGGGGTTGGACTGTCTTAATTCTTGTTAAAGACTTTTTTTTTATCTTTTTTTTTTTATCAACGAAAAATACGATTTTATTGAAAAGAGCCACCAAAAGGGCTTAAGAAAGTACAAGGGAAGAAGGGTCAAGGAAGAAAGCGAGCGGGTTATTAGACCAAGAAAAGAAACCCGAAGGCTTAAACGAAGGGTTTTCCGCCAAAAGAAGCGAGAAGCTCAGGTGCTTAGACTTGGCGAAGATGGAGTCTACCGGTTCAATGATACGGGAAAAGACCGCTGTATTTCGAGAAAGCCAAAGATACCAAAGGCCAATGAAGAGGAGACGGGTCCAATGAAGCTTGAGGGGGGGGCTGCGAACCAGACCCGACCATTGTAGAATTAAGTCTTTGGCCGATGGGGAAACACGGGCCTTGATATTCCACCAATTGAGGATGAGGGACCATAATTCGGAAGCTCTAGGGCAGCTCCTTAGGATGTGAAAGCAGTCCTCAAAGACGTTGGGGCAAAAATGGCACATTGAGTCTTCCAAAGAGATGCTTACTCCTTTGTCCTCGAGGAAGGATTTGGAAGGGATAGCGTCCAAAGTGACTAGCCACCCAAAGAGGGCAATTTTGGGGGGAAGCTTGGCCTTCCAGATGATCGGAGCCCAATCTGATCTTGGAGAGAAGGATCCCCCACAAATAGCCTTGTAACAGTCTTTTACCCGGAAAGAGGAAGCGTTATAACTCCAAGCGATCACATCGGGCTTCGGGGAGGGCCGTAGCAGGGCAACATGAAGGAGGAGGTTTGAGAGAAGGCCACGGGCCCGCCCTCTAGGTTCGGCTCTAAGAGGAGAGATCCAACCACTTTCGCTCCAAAGGTCAGCAACAAGAGCATCTTTATCTGAAGCTAGCTCAAAAAGTCTTGGAAACAAAGTGCAGAGAGGTTCTAAGGAGCACCAACAGTCTTTCCAAAATTTAATTCTTGTACCTGAACCCAAAGTCCATTTGAGACCCAGAGGCCCGAAGAGGCTGGCGACTCGATCTTCCTTGAAAAGGCCGAGAATTGGACCCATAATGGAGGAGGGACGTGCCGCTTGAAGCTGGGTGAGATCCCAAGAGTCCGAGGGCCACCCATATAAGTCACAAACCAACGTTTTCCAAAGAGAATCAGATTCTGCAGCAAACTGCCAGATCCATTTGCAAAGAAGACTTAAATTGAATTCACCCAGCCTCTTGATCCCTAAACCTCCAGAGGATTTGGGCTGAGTAACTGTGCTCCAAGGAACTTTGCAAAAGGGTTTCTTACCTTGTTTAGCACCCCAAAAGAAGGCCCTCATGATTCTTTCAAGATCAGCTATTATGGATTTGGGGGCTCTGTAAAGGGACATATAGAACACCAGTAGAGCAGACAGGTGAGCTTGAATTAGAGTCAATCTTCCCCCTTGAGAGATCAGTTTAGAGTTCCATCTTGCTAAGACTTTTTGGAATTTGTCTACCACTGGTTTCCATGATGCTCTCCTCCTGGGGTTAACTCCCAGATTAAAGCCAAGATAGGGGCATGGCAGGGAGCCTAAACCACAGCCTCAGATCGAGGCTAGATGATTTTCGTCATCCCTTGATCCATTAATGAGAAAGAGTTTCGACTTCGCAAAATTGATTTCCAATCCGGAGGCATGATGAACACCTGAAGAAGAATCTTGACATGGGCCGCACAAGATATGTTTGCTTGGAGAAAGAGAAGAGAGTCGTCAGCAAATTGTAAATGCGACAAAGAAGTGGAAGAGTTACCAAGTTCGAAGCCTTTGATCAACCCGTCCCTCTCAGCCTTTACAAGCAACTGGTGCAACCCTTCAGCCGCAAGAATAAAAAGGAAGGGCGATAGGGAACAGCCTTGCTTAACACCACATGAAGAGGTAAACTCAGGGGAAGGAGAGTCGTTGATCAATACAGAAGCATTGGCTTTTAAGCAAGCTTTAACCCAGTTACACCAAGTCCGACCAAAGCCCATTTTGGAGAGGATAGAGATCAAGTAAAACCAGTTCACCTTGTCGAAAGCTTTAGCAAAGTCCAGTTTCAGAAGCATGAGCTTGTGATTTCTCAACTTGGCTTGATGGATCACCTCATTGGCAATTAGGACCGAATCAACAAGTTGCCTGCCCTTGACGAAAGATGTTTGATGATCGCTGATTAGAGCTGGGAGGAAAGGTTTGATCCTTGAGGCTAATAACTTCGATAGGACTTTGTATGTACAAGTGAGAAGGCTTATTGGACGAAACTGATCAAGCGAGGAGGCACCGCTCTCTTTTGGGATCAGAGCTATGAACGAAGAGTTGATCGATTTCCCGATGAGAGCTGAGCGATGAAGGTGTTCAAAGAACCTCATGAAATCCAATCTGATAATCGGCCAACAGTTCTGAACAAATTTGAGGGAGAAGCAATCAGGACCCTGAGCCTTGTTGCCATTCAGCGAGAGGACAGCTTTGAGCACTTCTTCTTCAAGAAAGGGGGCTTCAAGAAGTTCCGAATCTGCCACTGCGAGTCGAGCAAAAGGAAGGCTCGGGAAATCCAGACGAGTCTTTAACTTGGCTTGAAATCTATCCGCAAAAAAGAGAGTAGCGTAAGATTTCATTTCCTCTGGCTCTGTAAGTGTGCCCAAGGGTGTTTGAAGCTCTTCAATGTGGTTTAGGGAAGCTCGGATGTTGGCATAGAGGTGGAAGAAGCTATGTTCATGTCCCCACACGACAGCCAGAGAAGCCTTGATTTTTGCCTCCAAAGTTTTGCTGACAGTTTGAGGTGTAAGATGAGGTTGGCTTGAAGCAATGACCTGACCGACAATTCTGATGGAGATAGGGATCTTGAGGAGATTAAGCCATCCAACTCCTCGATCTCACTGCTCAGAGAAGATAATTTTGAGTCTATGTTGCCAAAGACTTGAAGATTCCAAGTTTTAAGATCAGCATGAAGACTTCTTAGTTTGGAGCTCAGGATGAACGATGCACTGCCCTGTTGTGAATAGGAGTGCCAGGCTTTGAGGAAAAAGGGCTTGAACTCCGGATGTTGAAGCCAAACATTGATGAATCTTCTCGGCTTCGGACCCCAGTCTTTTACATTGCTTTTTAACAGAATTGGGCAATGATCAGAAAGGGATCGCGAAGCGCAGGATTGAGTCAAAGGAGAGAAGGCCTAGAGAAAATCATCGGAGGTCAGGAACCTGTCTAGACGACTTGCCGTTGAATTAGGGCCAAACCAAGTGAAGGAGTTCCCATAGAGAGCTAGATCAATCATATTTGAGTCTGTGATGAAAGTTGAGAAAGCTTCCACATCTGGGCTTGAGATAATGGAGCCCTGAGAACGCTCTGAATGATTCAGAACTGAGTTGAAATCACCGGCTATTACACGGGGATGGGGTAAAAGGCTCAATTCAAGCTGAAGCTCAGCCCAAAGAGGAAGCTTGTCAGCGAGAAGGCAAGGAGCATAAGTGTTGATCCAAGATACTTTAACTCTATCCAGCAGAAGCAAACCCGTGACTCTTAAAAATCTGAATTGGATGTTATTATCAGCCATCTGAAAAAAGCTCGATCTCCACATCGTGATCAAGCCGCCCGAAGCACCAAGGGCTGGTGAGCAAAGGCCTTCCCAGCTTCCCGAAAGGCCACAGGATTTAAAGAAAAGAGGGGGTAAAGCTGGTAACTTCGTTTCTTGTAACAGGATGAGATCAGGTTTGGTGGCGCGAACAAGTAGGGCTAAGGCATGTTTCTTCTGGTCGGAATGGAAGCCCCGAACATTCCAACACAGGATAATCATGAGTGCTAAGAGGATGTGGGAGGGTCCAAACCAGGTTTGGGTGGAGGTGGGCTGTGGGAGGAGGCGAAGATTTTGAGAATTTCTTCTGCCAGAGCTGAAGAGGTGAATCCCAAATTCAGGCAGATGTTCCAAGCATTAATAGCATCGGGGACTTCATCAGGGTTTGAGGATGGAAGTTGGGGGGCGGCAAGGAGTCCGAGGTGATCTTTGGAAGTTGGGGAGAAGATGAGGGGGTAGCGGCTCCATTGAATATAGGGGAAGGGTGTCTGGAAGATTGGGGATCTGAGGTTAAAGGAAGAGGAGGAGTCGGTCTAAATAACGATGTTCTGAAGTTAAGCAAAGGTTTATGGGTTTGGGCTTGGGACTGAATGGGGCCATGAGATTGAGTTGAAGGGATTAACTCGGATACAGCGTTTTTTGTGAGGGGGGGAAAGTTGGGCTTAGAGACAACAAAGCCCACTGAGCCCATTTCCATCGAGATGGTCCTTGAGTTGGATTCGAGCGATTGGGATTCACGATGTGGCCCGTTGGGGTCTCCCTCCTCAGGAAAGGCAAGGGACGGCGAAGAGTCGTCTGAGAATGACGGTGCGAACTCATCGGATTGATCTGATTCACCGGAGGCCACTGGATCCCAGAGGTTGACGATCGGGATCGCCCCGCTTGCAATTTCCGAGATTAGAATCGCATGCTCCTTCTGTTGGAAGCTAAGGACGCAGCGAGACAAGATCCAATCTGGGGAAGATTGGTGAAGGAGAACAAATCCGGCCTTCATGTGAGTTCCTTTCTCCGTTTGGGGATGAATTTGGACCAGGGAACCCAGAGGCGCCGCAATAGCTTCGAAAGTCTCGGTGGACCAGGCTTCAAGAGGGACTCCCAAAACTTTCACCCACTTGAAGAAATCGCCTTTCTCTATGAGTTCAGCGGCATTTGGGATGATTGAGAACCATTTTTGAAGGGTGGTAAGCAATTCAGAATCCCTTTGGTGTGCCGCCTTAAAGTTTGTCACTGAGATTAAGAAAACTCTACTTCCCATGTTGACTAGATCAATGTCTCGGATGTCTTCCTCAGCAAGATCAGAGATGATCGCTTCCCGATCTTCATCCGAGTGAGCGATTCCAAAAAGACATGCTCTCAAGAATTCGTCCGCCTTTGGATTTGGGGAAGCCAAAATGGGAGAGTGAGCTTTAGCTATGGGAGGTTTTGGTTTGACCGAGGGGGCCGGCTTAGCAAAAGGGCGAGAGGGTTGAGGTGGGAGGTGGATAGATCTGGTGACCAAAGAAGGTGAAGAAGGGATTGAGGTACTTGACCTATTAGAGATTGAGGCAAACAACTTGTGCTCCAAAAGAAAGACCCATTCAGCACTGAAATTGCATTGTTGGCTTCATCTGGGGTTGAGAAGTGAAGAAAGGCAATCCTTTTTCCAGTTTTCCAGAGACGGCCCGGAAGATCGAAATTCGCAGGAGAGCAGGTTGAGTCGAAGAAGGTTTTTAAATCTGTTGGGGTTGCGGAGTGAGGGAGGTTGCTGAGGAAGACTGGATAAAATAGAGCGGGGGGCTTGGGCTGCACTTCCTGTTGAGAGGACGGAGCTAGGCGGCTTCGGGGTTTGGGTTGTTTCGCTACTGATGATGGCGGGATGGGACCCCAGTCCTTTTTCCCGTTGATGAATGGGGTTTGGCCGTTTGGGGACCATCCCTGCACAACTGGCTTAGCTCCATGAGCTTTTGATTCTACAGCCGAGTAACGACCCATCTGAAAAAGTTGAAGCTTGTGAGAAGAAAGCGGAGAAGGGACAGAGGGAGATGGCTAGAGGGTGAGGGAGGCGGTGGTCGGAGGTCAAGTTTGGGGCGGCTAGGGTGAAGGTGGGTGGGGGAGAGGGAAGGGTGGGCACATTTTTCAAGCCAGAGAAAAAAATATCTAAATAAGTTGTGAGAGACTTTTTTTATCAACGAATGCATATTATAAAGACCCTCTTCTAAGGTAGAAAACGGTTACAAAAAACCCCATCTGACTACAGATTGGAGAAGTAAAGGATGTAAGAAATCAAATTGGAAAATGATTTAGAGATAAGAAAGCAAAAGAGTAGAGAATGCCATAGGATGTTCTAAGCAGGCCTTGATGCGAGTTTGAATTGATGATCAACTATAGATTGTTGATGTTCAAATGCTGAGAGGGTTAACGTTGTTGCCAAGTTGAACCAAAAAATCTGCAACCTTCAGTTAGGTTTGTCAACGGATGAGCTGATGGAGACTTGATTGTGGTACCAAGCTGGTGATGTTGTATGCTTTAGTGGATATAAAGTGTCAATGATAGTGCTGATGAAGCCTTGAATGTAGAACAAAGTTGTAGTTGTTGGATGCTGAATGTAGAACAAAGCTGAAGTTGTTGAGAGCTGCAATGAGAGGTAAGATGGTTACAAAGGCTTTAGAATGACGAGGCAGGAGAGATTGAAATGAAAGAGGGATGAGTTTAGGGATGCTTGTCCCCCAAGCTACTGGTTGCTTGCAACCCAAGATTACACTTCTGAGGATTAAGAAGACTAGAGAGTTGTGGAGGTTGCCTAGAGAGCTGAGGAAAAGCAATGCTGAGAAGAGATCTGAGAGGCAAGAACCTGAGGAAAGACAAACAAGGAACAAAAGAGGAAAGAAGACTCTCAAAACTAAGAAAAAAATACCCTCACTCAAAAGAGAAAAGAACAGACCCCCACACCAAAGGAACAAAAACTCCAGGGACACTCCTAGCCTCACAAAACCTAAAAACCTCACAACCAACCACCCAAACCCATCCCAAGCCCAAATCAACCCTAAAAAGCAAAGAAACTCCAGTCTGGTTAGCTTCAAACTAGTTGAGGAAAAGCCAAAGTCATTTCCTTCTAGCACAATCCTTAGGCATGGTGGTCCAATCTTGAATTGTGAAATGGTAGTTTGAGTTGAAGGAAGCCCATTCCCAGCCATAAACCTTGTTCAATATCTTGTTGAAAATTGTTTCAGGTGGTTCATCAACACCATTAAATAAGAAAGAATTTCTTGCTAGCCAGAGTTGCCAAAGAGTAACCTAGAGGATACTTCCCCAACATCTTTTAAGTTTTGAAGGAACCAGACCTGACCAAGAACAGAATAGTTGATTGACATCAGCTGGACAAATCCACTGAACTCCCCACCATCTGCAGACTAAAGTCCAAGTAATCCAAGCTTTTAAGCAGTAAAGGAGGATATGTGCTCCATCCTCAAAATCCTAGGAGCACTGAGGGCAGATTAATTGCTGCAGGGATAGATCCATACCCCTCCCATCTAGGAAGCATTTTGATGGTATTGCTTCTAGATAGGCAAGCCAAGAAAAAGCACATAATTTTGGGGGAATGTCAGAAGTCCAAACCTTAGAGGTCCATTCCACAGAAGAGTTGTTTTGTTGAGCAAGTAAGGTGTATATTCTGCTCACTGAGAAGCCTTTTTCATCTAATTTCCAGCAAAGTTTATCCTCATCTGAGCATAAGATTGTAGAGCTAAGAATGGCTGAGAGTGATCCCCACTCCAATATCTCCTTGCCCATTGCAAACCTTCTGAAGTTGAGATCCCAATCTCCATTGGTTCTGATCTCAGCAATGGTTTTGAATTTGGAATTTGACAAGGCAAAAAGTCTGGGAAATAATAATTTTAAAGGTACATCTCCCCACCAATGATCTTGCCAGAACTGAATTCTATTGCCTTTGCCTAAAGTCCAAGTAAGACCTTTATCACCAAAGCAATCAGCAAATCTCTCATCGTTGAGAAGAACTAGGAAGTGTGAGATAAAACTTGGTCTTCCTATCTCAGTGAACTTTGATAAGTCCCATTCATTGTAGTTCCAGCCCATTTCAGCACAGATGGTATGCTTCCAAAGTGAGTTTTCTTCAAATGCAAATCTCCACCACCATTTTGCTAGTAGAGAGATATTCATCAACTGCAAGTTTTTTATTCCAAGCCCTCCCAGTTCTTTGGATTTGCAAATTTGATTCCAACCAACTTTGCAGAAGTCCTTAGAAAGAGCATCACCATGCCAAAAGAACCTTCTTTGCCAACTTTTCAATTCCTTGAGGATTGCTTTTGGAGCTTTGAGTAGGGAGAAGTAGTATAAAGGAAGAGCACTGAGAGTTGTTTTTATTAGAGTAATCTTTCCTCCAAAGGATAGCATTTTTGCTTGCCATAGTCCAAGACTTTTTTTGAATTTGCTGATGATGGGCTGCCAAGTGATGAGTCTTTTGGAGCTGGCACCCAAGGAGAAGCCAAGATATGGCAATGGTAGTTTATCACAGCTACAGTTTAGAATTGGTGCATAATGTTGTGCTTCTTCTGGAGATAAATTGAGTGGGATCAAGGAAGATTTGTTGTAGTTGACATTGAGGCCTGTCATGAGTTTAAAGATGTAGAGAGTATTTTTCAGGTTTTGGGCTCCTTCTGTGGTTGCCTTGATGAAGAATAGTGAGTCATCTGCAAATTGTAGATGTGAAATGGTTGGCCCATTAGTTCCTAAAGAGATACCTTGGAATTGATCATGTAGTAGTCCAGCTTGCATGATTTGGTTTAAAGATTCTGCAGCTAATGCAAAGAGAAGGGGGGATAGAGCACATCCCTGTCTGAGCCCTCTAGATAACTTGAAATCAGATGATGGGGAGCCATTGATAAGTATAGAGACATGTGCTCTAAAACAAGAAATCATCCAGAATCTCCACTGAAAACCAAAGCCCATTTTCTGCAGTAACTTCATTAGATAGAGCCAGTTGAGTTTATCAAAAGCCTTTTCAAAGTCTGCTTTAAAGATCAGAGCTTCCATCTTTGAATTTTTGATCTTGTTGACCACCTCATTAGCCATTAAAACTCCATCCAGGATCTGCCTCCCAGCAATGAAGCCTGTCTGTTCAAACCCAACCAAGGAACTGACCACCCCTTTTAGCCTTGTGGATAGCAATTTTGTGAGGATTTTGTAAGGGCCAGACAATAGACTTATTGGTCTAAAGTCATTAAAGGTGAGAGGGGCATCACATTTGGGAATGAGAGTGAGGAATGAAGAATTCAAACCTTTTCCCAAATGGCCTGTCCTATGAAAGTAATGGATAAAGTTGACCAGATCCTCCTTGATTATTGGCCAACAAACTTGATAGAATCTTAAGGAGTAACCATCAGGACCAGGAGCCTTATCTCCAGCACAGGCCATTAGGGCCTTTAGAATTTCATCTTCAGTGAAGGATCTTTCAAGTTCAGCAGCTTGATCTGAGGAGATTTGTCTTGAAGTTCATATTATCAAGATTTGTATGATTTGAGCCTTGTTCAGTGAATCTTGCACTAAAGTGTGAGGCTACAGCAGCTTTGATTGGATCTGGATCATCTAATAGCACATCATTGGCCAAGATCTGAGTTATTTTCTTCCTGGATCCTTGAAAATTGGCTAGCATGTGACAGTATTTGGAGGGTTTGTCCCCATCATGATGTCATTTTCTCCTTGCCTTTTGGCTCCATAATTTGGCTTGTAGTTTGAGTTTAAGTGTCAAAGCAGCTCTTTTGAATCCTCTCTCAGAATGTTCAGTAGGGGTGAGATCTCTATCTTCAACAATTGTATCTCGATAGTCAAGATCAGAGTTGAGGGCTTTGATATCTGTATCTAGAATGCCAAAGACTTGAGTGTTCCAATCCTTTAGATTTTCTTTTAGAAGCTTGAGTTTTTTCCATAGGAGTAGGTGAGGTTGGCCTGTTACTTGGTATGATGACCAGAAGAGTTGGACAGCCTTGAAGAATCTAGCATCCTCAAGCCAAATGTTCAGAAATTTGAAGGGTCTTGGGCCCCAATCAATTTGTTCCTCATAAAGGAGTAAGGCTCTATGATTTGAGATACCTCTTGAAAGGAATTTTTGTGTAATATTGATGAATTTAGCCAAAAAATCTGATGTAACAAGGTATCTATCAATCATTGATGCTTGAGAACCAGGAGCAAACCAAGTGAATTGCCTCCAATTAGTGGTAGATCAATCAAGGCTAGGCTATCAAGAAGGTCTTGGAATGAGGCAATATAACTGAGAGAGGCCCTTGCACTGGTTCTTTCATTTCTATCTAGGACTGCATTGAAGTCACCAGCTAAAACCAGTAGTGGTGGAGGAGGAGTATCAGTAAGAGCAGCAATTAAATCAAGCCATAGGGTCTTTCTTCCTCAGCTATCACAAGGGGCATATACATTAACTATACAACAAGGATCACCAGAAGCTTTGATCAAGCCAAACCAGATTAGAGCTCCATTGATCTTCTTAGTCATAGAAAGTTGGAAGGCAGATGTTCTCCAATACATAATTAAACCACCAGATAGTCCAATAGAAGGAATATAATCCAATTCCCACCCCAAATTCATTCCACAGGATCTGAGAAAGGCTGCAGCAAGAGCCAATAATTTTGATTCTTGAATAAGAACCATGGAGCGTTGTTGCTTGCGGATCACGTCACCCAGAGACTTCCTCTTTTGAGAGGAAGAGACTCCTCTCAGATTCCATGAGAGGATCTTCATGTGTAGGTTTATAAAGAAGGAAAGGGAGTGGCCATATTACCCACAGCCAAGGAAGTGTCTGACCCTAAAGGATTCTGATCTGCAATAACATCCTCTTGGGTAAGTAGTAGTCTTTCATCATCAAGAGAGGCAAGTTCCTGGAGGATTAAATGTTCACTGCAATCAACTGTAAGACCTATTACTTTTCCAAACGACCAAGCCTTTTTAGCTTCATTGATCTGTCCCTTTGAGTAAGTCTTTGGAGAGGAAGAGTTGTCTTTGTATTTGGATCTTGTTGGATAAACATGAGGTGTGTAACTGGTCTTGGTTTTCTTTCCCTTGCCTTTGTTTTTGGAGAGAGGGGGAATTTTGAATCCTCAATTTCCATAATATCTGAAAAATCTTGAGTCAGGTTTTGTGGGGTCAGCTTGAGGGTTTTGCTGTCACTTCCAAGCAAATCCAGTCCTTGTGTTTCCCTTTGCAGCTGTTGGAGGTGAGTTGGAGGTGATTGTTGAGCTGAATATACTTCTTTTGGGGCAAGAGCATTTAATGTTGCAGGTTCCAAAGCCTTGCCATGTATGGTAGAGAGAGGCTTTACATTTTGGGTCTCCCCCAACAAAGAGTCATGATTAGCCATTGTACTCTCAAGGTTGGGATGGGGTTGAGCTAGTTGGCAAGTAACTGCAAGAGTTGTTTCTTCAATGAGATGGGGTAACTGAGTTAGAGGGGCCAATTGAGGAGTGTTGGAGCAGAGAGTTTGAGAGCTTGCTAGTCCAAGTTCATCCACAGTATCAAAAGTATCTTTTACCACTTGATTGAGAATAGAAGTAGTAACGAGAAGAGACTGGGATGGATCTAACGGTTTTTGTTCAGCAGTAGAATCAATGAAGGTTTGATCTGTAGTAGCTGCTTCAATGCCAGAGTGGTAAATGTGTTGGACTTTACTCAAAGGATCATAAAAGTTAATGGGTTGATCCGAGGTTGTTGGTTTATTACCACCAGGTTGTGAGGACAATAATTCTTCAGAGTATGAGTTATGGAGAGAGGCATCAGAATCAACATCACCTTCAGAATTTTCTTCATTAGGAACCTGCAAGCTTTGTAACAAAGAGATCTCTTCTACAGAAATAGACTGAACCCAAAGTGGAAATGATTGTGTACCTAATAATATATTTGCTTCAGCAGAGATTTGGGCATAAGATGTGGAATGTATTAGAACATAGGCTCCCTCTATGAATAAACCAGCTGCTGTTAATGGGTGAGTGTAGACAAAGGTGCCAAAGTTGGCAATTGTTGTAGCAAAAGATTCATCACACCATCCTTGGTAAGGTAAGCCTCTGATTTTGACCCAAGTAAAATGACCACCATATTTACAAAGAAGATCCTTTCCAGGAATGAAAGAGAGCCAATTCTGTAACCAGGCTCCATTATCTTTCAAGAATTCCTCCTCAAGCTCATTGTTTTGACACTGGATAAGAAGAGTGTTAGACCCCAGATCCTTAACCTGAATCTCACAGACTCTTTCCATGATGAGGTCTCTAGTGATAGAAGCATCATTGTGATTTTGAAGGGCTATTGCAAGGTGGGCTTTGTGCATAAATTGTTGGTGTGAAGTAACCACAGATTCTTGATTTGCAGGAGGTTTGAAGGCATGTGGGAGTTGTGTTCTATGGTTATTCTGATTGCTTCTTGCTTCTGTGACAAAGAGTTTGCAACCATTGATGGTATAGCCATTGAAGAGGGAGATTGCTTCCATCAATTGTTTCTGTTGATGGAAGTAACAGAAACCATACTTCTTACCCAGCCTGCTTGGATTGGCAGGTATATGAACTTTTAGGATCCCCTCAATTTCTGCAAAGAGAAGTGCAAGCCAATCTTGTGTTGCTTTAAGAGGAATATTGTGAACATAAGCTACAAAAGAATCACCCCTGTTTTGTTGAAAGACTGAATTTGCTCTGGGATGTGTTTGAGGGTGTTGAGTGGTATGCAATAGGGGTTGGATAACTTTGTGGGAGGTGTTGTGATACTGATTGTCCTCAACTTGATTATCCTCCAATGAGTAGGTAGGGTTGCATCAGGACCTGAGAGAACATGTTTGAAAAACCTGTCATAGAACATCTTTTGACCATCTAATAACTTTGTGCAACCTCCTGGGGAGTATTCTTGGGTTTTATCAGTTGAAGAGGAAGAAAGAGCTCCCTGAAATCTTCTTCTTCTTGATCTGAGCAGTTTCTTTGACTGATTTTCAAAGCCCGGAGGAGGTCCTACTGAAGAGGAAGAGGTTGTCTTCTTATGTGTGCTAGCTTGTTCTTTGAGTTTAAAGGATAGGAGTGGCGCTTGCTGGGATCCACCCATAAGTTCTTCTAAGGAGAGCATTGTTGCTGGTGTAGTAGAGGTTGCTTGTTGCTGGTGGAGCAGAGGTTGCTGGTTGATGGTCCAAAGAGAAGAGGATGGTGATCCGGTGTTAAGAATACCCAGGATACTACACCAAAGTAGAGAATAGCCCTCTTGCTGTTAAGAATTAACCCCTTGCATCAAGAACATGAAGAACAGAGAAGAAGAATGGTTGAAGAACGCTGCCGTGACACTGAAGATTACTGTTGGGCCACTGTAGCAGTAGAGAGCTTGAATTATAGAGAGAGCAATGATCCACGTATTCTTGTTAAAGACTTGATCGTGGTTTCTTTTAATGCACACCATATTCAAGCATTATGGTGGGGTTAAATATGATATAACCCCTAAAGCTAGCTTGATGTGGCATTGTGTACTTGAAACTGTCAGAGACTATTATAGTTAGGAAGAGCAATCTATACGCATTTGCATAGAATCAATCAAAGTTTTTTTGTTTTACTTTTATGAGTTACCATATTTCATGCAAAAAATTATCTGTTTGGTGTTTACTTGAACATGGCAGGATATAACAATAGTTTCGAATCAGACTTTGTTTTTTGTTCAATTTTTTTTTGGAGAATAAATGGGGGGTAAAATGATCTTCGTGTTTTTTACTTGTGATGAATGGAATCTAATGTGCATTTCCTACTGTAATTTCTTCTTTTGGTAAATGATTTCTGTATTGTTTTCCTAATGGGATAAAAACCTTTGATGATGTAAACTTTATGATTTTCAAAGAAGTTTTGATTGAGTGTGCTCTAATCTAAACAACTTAATTTTGACTCACATACTACTTAACTTTTCTCTTGATTATGTTAAGTGGTTTAATTGTTAACGATTAGATATGGCTTACCATAAGTCACTTATGGCTTACTTTTGCTGTTTGCAGACCATCAACATTTGCACAGGCTGCAAAACTTAAGAGGTTAGTTGTTGCTAAAGAACATGAAATTGGAAAATGTATCGTCCCAAGTATCCTGTCAAGGTATTTTTCTTGTGAAATATGTGTATGAAGTAATCAAAGTTTGAATTTGGTAAAAATTATGCATTCATCAAAGCATTGGCTTAACTCAATTACTGAGCTTCAAGGATGTTTTGATTGCTTTACTTATTTGGTCAAATAGCGAAGGTTCCTCTCTTCCAAAATCAAAAGAATATAACCTATGATAATTGGCATGAACTATGAAGCCACTTTTAAAACCTTCAAACCATTGCTATCTAGATTAGTGATAATTAGCACTAGATAAAGTAAAGGATGTGCAAATGGGTAATATTGATGCTCCTATATGTCCTTATCGTAATTTCAACTCAGTAATTTGAGTTCAAGAACGTATATAGCTCAGAGAACATGTTTATGCCTATTTTAAAAAAAAGTGTGATATCACTCTTGAGTCTGCTTAAAACTAACTTTGGTGGTAGCGTATTCGTTCCCAATTGTTTACATGTCTCAAAACGGTGATATTTTCCTATGTTGCACTGCAGGCCTTGGAGTTTGTGCAAGTTGTCTCAAATAGTCTATTTCATGTATGAAATATGATTGTCACGCCCCGAATCAGTATAATCGAACCCGGAACGCGAACGGTGAAGCAAGTAAAACAAAGTCTCAAATAGTTTAATAAACCGTTTTAAAAGCACCACTTTTATTAATCAAAACAATTTTTTTACAACCGAGTTTTAATTTTAAGAAAAACGAAAGAACACTAAAACATGAGTATACGTCGCTAGACAACCCCGGCATCCCGGACTCTCGCTCCCAGCTCTTCAAGCCTCGAGAGATCCTCCTAGTCCGCCTCGCGAACGGTACCTGTAGGAAAAGCAGCAAAGGGTGAGCGTTTCGTTCACCACCACGGACACCAGACTGACTACGGCATACCAGCAGAAATGCCGGGAACACCGACAACAAACAATAACATAGGGGACTACTACACCAAATAAAATGTTAAACCCGACTGTCACACAAATCACTGTCAATTTCCCCCCAACCATCTAAGACCCGTGCACGTAATGGAGACCCCAAATCAGAGACCGAACAACCATGCCATTAGTCACACTGACAAGGTAAAGCACAGCCCTCACACGATCATATGTGCATTTACTTGTAACTTTCCGCAACCAAACCAGTATTTGCTACTCGTCCCTACCCCAAAGGCCTGAGGGAAAAGTAGTAAAGGGGATGAGCGTTCCGCTCACCTCAACGGATACCCGTTCGATTATGGCATACTAGTAAAGCATCAACAACTTACCAATCTAAACAGGGCAAACAACTACCTCAAAACCTGATACCAAACCGTCACAACTGCTCACAATATCAATACCTCAAATACTCGCTCACGTAAGGGAAACCTTGAATGAGGATCATATTCTCAACTAAGCAAAACACTATTGCTCACCATATCAACACCCCAATTACCCGATCACGTAGGAGAAACCTCAAAACGGGGATCATGTTCTCAACTAAGTAAATCACTATTGCTCACAACATCAATACCCCAACTACCCGATCACATAGGGGAAACCTCAAACAACCCACTCACATGAGGGAAACCTCAAACCACCCATTCACGTGAGGGAAACCTCAAACAACCCGTTCACGTGAGGGAAACCTCAAACCACACGTTCACCTGAGGGAAACCTCAAACAACCCGCTCACGTGAGGGAAACCTCAAACCACCCGTTCACGTGAGGGAAACCTCGAACAACCCATTCACGTAGGGGAAACCTAGTTCGTACTGCGCCGCAGCGCATCAACCCTAACCCCTCTCCGTGGTGAGACCCTCACATAAAGGCGTTGTATCACCACCGTAGGTTATTGATGAGTCTCGAACCCAATACCTCACCCTTTAACACATAACTTACGACCTTCACAAACAAACACACTCGTGAACAAAGTCACTCAATATCAACAATATCAACGAACACGCAAGATCACAAAGGATTAACACACATACTGCACAGTTTCCGGTAGCAATCCGGCTGGGCCAGGCACTTCCCCACGCACTTTCCCCGACACACAGTCGGGCCAGGCGGTCGACCTCATCGCGACACATAGCAACACTTTTCCGATTGCTAGTTGGAAGGAGTGCCTCTCCTTTATCGCGGAACCTCAAGCCTTAACACTTTACCGATCGCGCGCCGGAAGGTACGACACACCTCACGGGGAACACATCCCTCGGCAATTTACCGGTCGCGCATCGGAAGGTACCACACACCTCTCGGGCACAGCTCAAGCCTCAGCACTTTACCAATCGCGCGCCGGAAGGTACGACACACCTCACGTGTAACACAGCCCTCGGCACTTTACCGGTCGCGCATCGAAAGGTACGACACACCTCTCGGGTACAACTCAAGCCTCAGCACTTTACCAATCGCGCGTCGGAAGGTACGACACACCTCACGGGGAACACAACCCCTATTGTTCGATAAGTTCACTTATCCTACGACACCACCAAGTGTCACATGATTTCTACTAATAACTTTCCCTAGTCAAGGCCGATATCCGGTTACTTTTCCCTACCTCGTAAAGTGTTCCAAGTCCGATGCTCACGCTCCGGCACTGCTCACGATCACCCACTTCACCTCCTCTTTCCACGGTCGGTGGCACGATCTAACATGATCAAAATAACACACTTTTTAAATATGCAGGAAAAACCGAATTTAATGAATTTAACGCCCACATGCCACCCCACAATGCCGATCGCTCCCAAGCTTCCCAATTACTCGACATTGTCAGCAATGGGCCCGGAAAGGCCCGGCTCGGCGAATCTGCCCGGGATCGGAAAACGCCCTTTCGGGGCTCCGAAAATTCGCATTTTCATTTCTACGATCCTAAAATAATTCGCGTGTTCCAACGCATTCGACGGAAGCAAATTCCGATGTCCGAGCGATTTAATTCGCACATAAAGTTTCTAAACCCGACTTTCCGAATTATCACAATTCAATTCCAAGGGTAAAGTTGTCCTTTCATCTTCCTTCCACCACTTTCATGACAAGTGTCATGTGGGTCCCACTGGTTAGAAATATATCTTTGTAGATATTTTTCAGTCAGATTCAGGAAATTCGGTCGTCTCGGGCCCCGTGCAGGCCCATTTTCCAAGAATTTATGAAATTTCACCTGCTACAAGGAAACGGGCCAACTAAGATCGCTGTAATGACGGCTAAGCTTTTTGGATCCGAATCGGGCCTCGAACGGACCAAAACGTCGCTCGGTTGACTTTTTCGTTAAAAAGTCAATGTTTCCTGAATTGTTCAAAAAGTTACCCTGAGTCACCCAGAACTCACTTTGGATGATATAGGGGTCAACTTAAGTCCGATATGACCCTCGGGGTCAATTTTAGGTTCATTTAAGTGGGTATTCAAAATTTTAAATTTTTTCGTTTTTCCGCCGATTGACCGACGTTGACCAGGAGCGGTCTTTACAATGATTATGTGAACAAGTTGTCTCGCATGTACTGCCATGATATTGTTTCAATTTTAGTTAGTTCTAATGATTTTAGATACTGTAGTTCTTAGCTTAGTTTTAATGATTGGCTGGTTTATGGACATGCTTATTTCTTGAATATTGTGGTTAGAAAAATGCACATCCTTTATGTTTGGTTCCAGACAACAGAGCAATGTCTTATTGTACATTTTGTTTCATCTTGTACTATTAGGAGTCCATCGATTGCATTCATTATGTACTGTTAAAACCAAACATCTCTCTCTAGCTGCTACAGTATCTTCTTCAGTTCTTCCTCACTTCCCCTCAAGATCTTCTTATGTTCTTCATCTGCTTAGCTGCAACAACTCATTCTGATCGGTTCTTCAGTCCCGGCGGTGTAGTGTTCAGGGAGGCATTCTCTATGACCTCCGAACCACCGCCCTCCCTCTCTCTTCCTTCTGGGCATTAGTACAACTCTGTTCTCCTTTCATTTGGTTCCATCTCAACCTCTCTACTTGCTTACAACATGGCCATAGGTTCGAGGCTTTCTATAGCGGAGCTCATGGGTGGGGATCACTCTAAACAAAGGCATCCTCAGCACCCTCAGCAACATCGCAGTACTTTCATTAAGAAAAGAGGCTTGAAGAAGCTTGGACGGAGCACCAAATGCTTGGCTTCCTCTGACTCTGACCACACTCAACAGTACACTCCGGGAGGACACACCAAAATGCTGGACGGCCAAAAAATGTTCTATGACAAATTCTTTAATCCTTTGAACTCTGACACTGATCAAACCCCATAATTCTCCTCGTCTTGCAGAGCTAATTTTAGGAGGGAGAAAGATGCAGTCGATGCCTCTTGTATCCAGGCTAAAGAGACTTCATCCTCAATGGGTTTCCCTCCGCCAGGATTTGAAAATGTACAACCTATTAACAAGCTCTTGGCTCAACAACAACAGTCTGCAACCCCTCTATTCTTCACAACACATGTACTTAATATTCCTCCCTATGCAAAGGTCTCTTGGCTGCAGAACATCTTTCATGATACAACCGGATATTGTAAAGCTATGGTCTCCCAAAAACCGAACAGATTTGGCAAATGGTATGGTTTCATCTATCTGGATTCGGCTGCAAATCTTGATGCAACAATTGAACTCTTCAATGGAGCCACTTTTTGGGGTCATACTCTTTTGGTGTCCAAAGCTTGGACCAAACCACATTCTCAGAAGACCTTTGGAGATCAAAACAAGCACAACTCTCATGCATCCTACAAGTCCTATGAAGATTTTACACATCAAGGATCCATTGTTTCGGCCAAAACAACCCTTTTGCAACATTCTTTCTTGGCAATCTCATATCTGAACCTTTCTCTTCAAGCCTTGCAGAAAGAAATTGCCCTCGAAGGGATCTCTGAAATCCTTTTAAAGTCCCTAGGAAATAAGGTTATGCTTGTTCATTGCCCTGATGATGATTTTCATAAACAACTACTTGGTGATGGGGAGAATTGGCTGCAAGATTGGCTCATAAAGATTCCTACTTCTCCCAAGATCTGTTTGAAGGGAGGGAGATTTGTTTGGATTGCAATTCAAGGAATCCCTATACATGGCTGGTGTGAAGAATCGTTTCAGGCCTCAGTGGTTGATTTGGGCCATTTGATCTTCACTCACCCTTCCTCCAAGGCTGGAACTGATATAGATATTGCATATGTGCTGATTCATACCAATATTCTCAAACCTATTTCTGAGGAGGTAGCTCTAACCTTGGGCAAGGACACATTTATTGTTCATTCTTACTCAATGCTTGCTACTGGGGTGCCTCCATTTAATGCCTCCCAAGTCAGATCCTCTGGAACTATCAACACTCCTACACTCTCCAGCTCTGAGGAAAATCCTTCATGTTCTGTAGGCACAGACACACAAAAAGATTGCTCTGAGACACTCAAAGCTGTGGCTCATTTACTCCATTCCTATTCTGGTTCAGAGGAACCTGGTACTGAGGAACCTGAAGCAATACAAATTACTGAAGTGGTTGGGACTCAATTTATAGCACCTTGTTATTCTGAAGATCGATTGGACCTGGTCCCTAATAAAGGAATAGATCATCAAGCTGAGGCTTTAATGGATAATCAAGCCATTATGGAAAGATCTACTCCTGTTTTACTTGGTGATGGAAGTGACACTCCCTATTGGGATTCTGGTGCTGAAGATATCAACACTCCATTCACTTCCCCAGTTGCTTATGCTCATTCTGATTTGGAGTTGGCAGTTGTTCTCGATACTTTTGATACAAATGCTCAGGCCACTCTCTTCTCTAGCCATCAAGAGGATGCAATTGATCAGGCCACTCTTTGCCAGCAAGAGGATCAAATCTCTACAGTTGCAGTTCACATTTTGGAGGGAAATATTGAAAATTCAAGAAGTTCAAGTCCAAGTTCGAACCATCAAGTCGCACATCATCACCCAACTGTTCATGGCCCTCTCAACCTGGTTTCCAATGCCTCAGCAGAAATTAAGACCACTAATCCCCCCTTTTTAACTCATCTAATCACATCAGCACAGCTACAAAGCTCAAAAGAGAAGGATCATTTAATGCTGGGGGGGAACCAAGAGGAACAATCTATGACAAAGGACATGGTGGAAGCTGTCAAAACCCAGTACCAAGAGGAATTACCTGCTCATTCTCAATCAAGGGGAGCACTTAGTCTTGATCTAATCTTAAGTAGAGAGGATTTACAGCCTATACACTCTAACCAAATGCCCTCCTCCCCTTAGATACACTCTAACCAAATGCCTTCCTCCCCTCAGTCACATTCTTTTTTACAAAATCAAATAGAGGAGGTTGCAGACCTAATGGGGTTCAGAACTGAAAATTCAACACCTATTATATCTGCCATCCCAAAAGCAAAGAAAAAGAAGAAATCTTCCAAATCCAAAGCCAATCATAATTATGAGACTAGATCAAAGCTAAGGAACTGCAAGGAGAGCTATACTTCAAAAGAGCCTGGTAAAAGATTACTTCCTCACTTCCTAAATGAAGACTCTGAAGCTAAGAGAGCTTGGGGTTTTGGTAAGGCTATAGGGCTGAAAGCAAGAGTCCCTGAAGAGACACTACTTCAACATCTTGATTCCATAATTGTTCTTTACAATACTACAGCAGCTGCTGAAGGAGGATCAGCAGAGGAGCTAGAGGAGCTTGAGAGTGTTGATTTATTGGTGAGCAAAAATCTCACCAATATCCCCTCATCTCACTGATTCCATGAAACTCCTCTCATGGAATGTGAGAGGGATCTCCTCATCACAAAAGAGGAGATGCTTGAAGAATTTGATTCAGAGAGTTTGCCCTGGTTTTATCTTGCTGCAAGAAACAAAGCTTGATCCATTTCCATCCTTCTTCTTGAGAAACTGTGGCTTGTCAGTGGATTGGGAACATTCTGTCATTGATGCTGAAGGAAAATCTGGAGGCTTATTGTCTATTTGGAAATCAAGCCTTTTCACAGTTACTGAAGTCAAGAAAATTAGAGGGGCCATTATATGGATTGGATCCATACAATATAACAATTGTCTTTGCTGCATTGTCAATGTATATGCCCCAAACTCTACTTCCGGGAGGGCTGATCTTTGGAGGGACATCTCTATCAAATTGGAAGATGATCAAGAGGCTTATCTATTCATAGTG
The DNA here is from genome assembly GCA_963921825.1 of Erodium maritimum. Classification (NCBI taxonomy): domain Eukaryota; kingdom Viridiplantae; phylum Streptophyta; class Magnoliopsida; order Geraniales; family Geraniaceae; genus Erodium; species Erodium maritimum. The sequence continues at coordinate 45,896,454 of OY997593.1, read as the reverse complement.
GGAGGGGACTTTAACTCAGTGCTAATCTCAGATGAGAGATCCAGTAAAAGAAATGGGGGCTCTGATATGGTACACTTCAACACATTTGTTTCAAATCTCAGTCTAATGGACATTCCTATGGCAGGAGGCAAATATACATGGTTTGGTACTGGATCAAAGGCCTCTAGATTGGACAGGTTCCTGATATCACCTTAATTGCTCACAAGATTTACTTCACTCACCCAGTCTTGCCTCCCCAGGGTTCTTTCTGATCACAAACCCTTACTTCTAGCTGATAAATATGTTGATTGAGGACCAAAACCATTCAAATTTCTAAATATATGGTCTGAAGATACAAGATTTCTTCCTGCAGTCCAAACATTCTGGTCCTCCTACAATAATGTGAAGGGACTTCCATACTATGTCCTTTGGAAAAAATTGAATTTACTCAAGTCAGACCTCAAAGCATGGAATTGTGAATTTTTTGGCATTCTGGATACACAAATAGCATCCTTGACAAAAGAATTACAACAGCTTGATACATTGGCAGAAATCAGATCCCTCTCTCCAGGAGAATGCTCATCTAGAGGGTACATTCAGGCCACTCTCATTCAAAAACACAAGCAGCAAGCAAGGCTTTGGAGCCAGAAAGCAAGGAAGAAATGGTACTATGATGGTGACAGAGGTTCAAAATATTATCACAGGATTGCAAACTATCAAGGTGTGAGAGGGAAGCTAACTCAAATTATGCACAAAAGGGAAATGCTATCAGAGCCATATGAAATCAAAAGAGCTGCTGCAGAACATTTTAAAGAAAGATTCTCCTATATGCCAACTGATGATCTAAATCTCAATGCAATGGCCTTCAACTCTATATCTCAAGATCAAGCTCAGTGGTTAGAAAGACCTATTTTGGAGGAAGAAGTCCTCCAAGCAATAATGAATTGCAGTGGGGATAAAGCTCCTGGCCCAGATGGCTTTAATCTCCACTTTTTTCAGATATGCTGGCCTATTATCAAACAAGATCTTATGAGTTTCATCACCTTCTTCCATCAAACAGGTCAGCTGGGGAAAGGATTAAACTCCTCATTCATAGCCTTAATTCTCAAAACCTCAACACCACTTACCTTTGATGACTTCAGACCAATAAGCTTAATGGGAGGGCCTTATAAAATCATCTCCAAAATCCTCTCACTTAGACTCAAAACTGTCATCAACACCTTGATTGGAGAAGAGCAAACAGCTTTCATCAGTGGGAGACAAATAACAGATGGAATAGTGGTAGCAACAGAACTTGTTCATTATCTCAAAAAATCACACACAAAGGCTTTCATCTTTAAAGCAGATTTTGAGAAAGCCTTTGATAAGGTAAGCTGGACCTATGTGATGCAACTTCTGTCTAAAATGGGGTTTGCAACACAATGGAAGCTGTGGATGATGTCATGCTTCAGAGCATATACCTCAATTTTGATCAATGGATCCCCATCTCCTGACTTCCAAATGGGCAGAGGAATAAGACAAGGTTGTGCCTTATCTCCACTCATATTTGTCATTGTAGCTGAAGGACTTAATCAAATTATGAGAGCTGCAGTACAAGCTGATCTTCTCAGAGGAATCCAAATGAATCATCTCAGTCCTACAATATCACATCTGCAGTTTGCAGATGACTCTATATTCTTCATTAAAGCTGAGGAAGGAAGCACATTATGTCTCTAATATGCACTGTATATGTTCTATCTAGCATCTGGACTAACAGTCAACTACTCCAAGTCAGTTGTAATTCCCTTTAACCTCTCTGAACATCAAACAATGGAGCTATTGGCAGATCTTGATTGTTCTGAAGCATCACTCCCATTCAAATATCTGGGATTCCCATTGGGAGCCAACACAAAAAGAAGCTCAACTTGGGAACCTGTTCTCAAAAAATTCAAGTCATCACTGGGTTTATGGCAAGCTAAACTACTTTCTCTTGGGGGCAGAATCACCCTAATCAAATCAACACTAGGAGCCCTTCCAATTTACTTCTTCTCAATTCTCAGAGCACCTAAAGGGGTCATTAAATCCATGGAAAGCTGGCAAAGGAAATTTCTCTGGCATGGGAGGCCAAAGGCACACACATTCAGCAAAATCAAATGGGACACAGTATGTAGAAGAAAAGAAGATGGTGGCCCTAGGAATCAAAAACCTTACTCTTATGAATATCTCCCTCCTCTCCAAGTGGTGGTGGAGATTTGCTCTTGATAAAGGATCACTATGGAAGCTTGTAATTTGTGGAAAATATGGCTGGGATCCAACTGAATGGGACCTTTCAAATTTCAATGCATTAGGGGCTGGAAGCTTCATTCATCATATACTCTCCCTAAATGTTCATCCTAGATTCTCAGATCTATTTGGGATAAAAGGTCTCTCCTGGAAAATTGGAAATGGTCAGAGAATTCTTTTTTGGGATGATTCCTGGTGGGGAGACACTCCTTTCAAACTCCTCTTTCCAAGATTATATCTCCTCTCCCAATCCAAGAAATTACTTGTCTCTGAAGCAAGGACTCCCTCCTCTTGGGATCTCAATTTCAGAAGGACCCCAAGGGGGAGAGTTGAACAAGATTGGATGGCCTTACAATTTATTCTCAATGGAATCAATCTCAATTCACAACAAGACACTCTCATTTGGTCTGGAGACCCAAAAGGATTCTCAGTCAGCAGATGCTATACATTATTACAACACCAACCAGTCACAAACACAATTGACTTCAACTGGTCCAAAGTTCTATGGCTTCCTGGAATCCCTCCTAAAATCATTGCCTTTAATTGGCTTGCTTGCCATGAGGCTCTTCCTACCAAATGCTTCCTTGAAGCAAGAGGTATGACCTTTTCCCTTGATGACTTGATCTGCAAGACTTGTAGCTGGGATTTGGAAGATGGTCCACATGTTCTGCTACATTGTGCAAAATCTTGGCAAGTCTGGTCCTTAGTGCTAAACTGGTGGGGAGTTTCTTGGGTGATCTCAGCAAATATGCAGTTACTTCTCAGCTCTTGGTCCTCTTTGCTCACAATTAGGAGAAAAGCTCCTTGGTACAAATTAGCTCAGATCACTTCTTGGCCGATCTGGCTAGCCAGGAATGAGCTAGTGTTCAATGGCATTACATTATCTGCCTCTGACATTTTTGACAAAATAGTGGCTCAATCTTTCAGCTGGGAATTGGCTTCTTTCCATTCCAATGGAGCCTCATTCTCTTTCTCAGCTTGGAAAGACTCTCCATTGATCTGCACTTCTATGACTCTGAGGAATTGATTGGTGGCTCTGCTGTTGTTTTTTTTTTTTTTTGGTGACTTGTTCTGGGTGGGGTTTGGGTGGGGTCTGGGTGGGTTTGGGTACTGGTGTGAGTTTGGCTAGGTCCTTGTTTGTTTTTCTCTTTTGTTGTCTGTGTGTGGGTTCTCTCCTCTCCCTTCCCCTTGTGCTCTTTGTGTGTTTGGGTAGATCTTTTTAGGTTTGAGTGTTTTAGTTTGTCCCTGGTTTCTGCTGGTCCTCTCTTGTTCTTTGCAGGTCCTCTTTTTACCTTTTTGATCTCAGCAGGACAGTGATCTCTTCAAGTCCTTGGTTGGCTGCCTCTCCACTTCTACCTCTGGCATGCCTCAGCTCGACATCTACACTCTGCAGTCTCCTCCATTCAATGCAACACCCACATCCATGGAACTAAAGGAACATCTTGATGCCTGGATCATCACTACTACAGTCCAAGCTCTTGAAGCATACAGCTGAAGCTCTACAACCAACAAATTTCAAAGAACATCCAAGCTAATACACACCAGTAACTCTGCTTCTCAAATTGCTGCATAACTTGGGACGCAAGTTTCTCTCATTTTGCATCCTCATACCCTACCTTTCCATTACTTGGGGCACAAGTTTCATCTCCAACTCCAACTCCATACCCTTACCATTATGTCACTTTGCACTGAAGCACTCTAATCATCCAAGTCCCACTGCATTATCAACTGTCATCTATTTACCTCACTGTTTTTCATTTCTAGGTTTCATTGTACTACCTTTGGTTTCCTTCTTCTTCCCTTACAAATCAACATATGATTGTTTGTGGGGAGAAGTTGGTTTGTTTCTTGTAGCCTCTTTTACCTCAAAAGAGGTTTTTATTAAATTCAGCTTTGCCGATCAAAAAAAAAGTCCATCGATTTTAGCGTTGAAGGGTTGTGCTCGTATGATCTTTAAAACTGAATTTTGTATCGATTCATCTCTATTTATATAGGGATCAGTGGCGCAACAGCAACTACTGGTACATATGGTTTTGATTGATAGACAACAAGAAAAATCGTTCTAGAGAGAGAGGCAGAGCCTTCTCTCTAGAAACCCTACTTCTCTTTCTTCAAGCCGCCCCTCACCTCTTCTGAGCCTTCCTCCGTCGGCGACCTCTTCGGAGGTTGCTGGCGGCGGCTTCTCCCCTCCCCTTCCTTCCTCCACCTTTCCTCGCTCATATCCCCTTTGGTCGGCCTCTTCCTTGCCGGTTAGTTCTGGTCAGATCTGGTCTGGTTCGATGGTGTTGTCGCTGTCTCTCCACGGTTCGTGGTTCGTTGGGTTCGGTGTTGGCCGCCAACGTGGGCTCTCCCCGAGACAAGATCAGATCCGGCTTGATTCCGCAGATCTCGAAGGGAATCGTCGCCCTCAGCGCTCCTCCGGTCAGATTTGCTTCCTCCTAGCCGTTTCGGTTCCTCGCCGGCACTTTCGCCCGTCTTCTCTACCGGTGACTTGCCCAGGTCAAATCTGGTACTCTTCGTTTCCTCCCCCATTGCTTCCTCGGAATCTCTTCGTCCGGTCCCGTGAGCGGTTGTGCCACGAGTGACTCGAGACCCGTTCCGCTGGTGTTGGCCGCGTAGAGTTTGTCTGGCCTTCGTGCCTTGTTCCGAGATTTCCGGGGTTTTGAGGGTTTGGGAGAGCGTTTTGTGGCTGGATTTGTTCTCTGGTCTGGTAGGATCTGGTTTTTGAAGTTCGGTTTCGGGTTCTTGTTTCCCATTTACTTTGTTTCTTTTTAGTTCTCCCCTTGTGGGGTTGTATCTCATTCATTTCTTTGTTCTTTGGTTTGAGGCCGGTTTGGTGCTCTTGGTTGTAAGGACTCTGTACTCAGATCCTCTTGTCCCCTCTTAAGGGAGATTTATCTAATGCTTTGCTGATCAAAAAAAAAACTACTGGTACATACTGTCTACGAAGAGAATGTGCTTTTCCTGTTGAAGATTCTCCATCCATGGTAGATTTGGGCGCCCATCTCTTCCATTAGGTCTATGCTGGGTACGCGATCAATTGAAGAGGAGCGAAAGGCGTTGTTGTGATATTATTTGCTGGAGAAATATGGGCCCTCGGCCCCGAGCCGCTGACGACTGTAATCTGGTACGTAAAAGTAGGTACGATTCGAAAATGGTCAGTGACGCATCGAAGCAGTGCGATAGTTTCATGGTGGCTCCGTGTTAGCTGATATTTAGTCTTAAGTTCAAAGTCTTCCCCGGTGTTAATAAGAGAACATTAGGCCATATCCTTAACGATTGTTGTAAACCGATGTTGTTTGATCCAATTGATGTTCATGTTTTGGCTTACACTTAAGTTTGGGATCTGGTATATGGTTAGAAGTTAATACAGTTCTAATCTTTCTTGAAATGTTTTGAATTTGTTCTATATTCTCGTGCTTTTTTAGTGACATTAATTAAATATGTTGTAATAGTTATGTTCTGCTTTTGTTTCTCTCTTAATTTTGTTTCTGATTTTCATTTCCAGTTTTGGTAACGTAAATTTGAGGATAATGATAATTTTTACGGGTTGGAAGTTTTACCTTCTAAACAAACAAAAATAATAATTTTTTCATGCTAATTCATTATTAGAGCGTAATTATTTTGTCGAGTCAACCGAGTATAGTAGAAGTATAAAAAATGCTAAACAGCCAATTTTTAACTCATTAAACAGAGTGAGTTTAGTTCAAATTTGTCACGCCCCAATTTCAGAGAATCGGACTCGGGACGCGAAGATTTAAAACATGAGACACTTAAACCTGTTTTGAATAAAACTCTGATATTTCCAATAAGTTCTCAAAAATAATAATATTTACAATACAAAACGTTCCAACACGTGGACAAGGTACAATATCCGTCACTAGACTCAACAAAAGTAAAGACCAGACTCCGCTCCGAGCTCCACAAGCTTCAAGAGCTCACCTAATCCGTCCTGTGATCAGTACCTGTAGGAAAATCAGCTAGGGGTGAGCGTTCGCTCACCTCCACGGATAACAGACTGACTATGGCATAATTAGTAGATAAAGCCAGTAACTCCAAAACCAAAACCAACACCAAAACCAACACCGAAACCAACACCAAAACCAACACCGAAACCTACACCAAAACCAACACCGAAACCAACACCAAAACCGACACCAAAACCAACAACGAAACCAACACCGAAACCAACACCGAAACCGACACCAAAACCAACACCAAAACCAACACCAAAACCGACACAATCAACAATGACCTGCCCCAAAGACACGAACACGGATTAGGCTAGCCGAAGAATGCTCAGAACCTGCCGAGCCTCGTACACGGATCAGGCCAGCCGAAGAATGCTCGTAACCTGCCGGGACCCGGTCACGGATCAGGCTAGCCAAAGAATGCTCATAACCTTTCGGGATCCGGACACGGAACAGGCTAGCCAAAGAATGCTCAGAACCTGTCGAGGCTCGAGTTTGGTCAGGCCAGCCAAAAAATGCTCGTAACCTGCCAAAATCCACACCACTCCCCGACACACAGTCGGGTCGGGAAAACACAACCACAAACACAAGCAAGTTCAACAAACAGGCACTCAAGGCCACTCAAGACACCTCAACAGTCAAGACTCTGGTTCAACAACCCCACAGGCCATCATGGCCTCCCAAAACACAACCACTTAACTCACGGGCTCAACAACCCCAAGACACCAATAATAACACACGGGCTCTCATGGCCACCCAAACTCAACAGCAAACACAAGGGCTCTCATGGCCACCCAAACTCAACAATAAATAACACGGGCTCTCAAGGCCACCCAAACTCAACAATAAATAACACGGCTCTCAAGGCCACCCAAACTCGACAATAAATACACGGGCTCTCATGGCCACCCAAACACCAATTCAAATAACACGAGCTCTCATGGCCACCCAAGACAGAAATTAAACAGTCAACCTCCGGGCATGGTCATATGCCTCCAGTGATTCTAATATCGCTAAGTTCTCTATTCCTACGACACTACTAAGTGTCACATGCTTTCTCATAAACGCTACAATCCCGTATCATGATTTTCTAATATTTAAATAACACTACTCAACCCACGACACCCTGGTGTCACATGCAATTCTAATGTTAACTTTCCCCAGTCAGGGCGATCCGGCTACTTTTCCCTACCTCGTAAAAAACTCCAAAAGCGCTCCACTAAAACCCGAGATGATCCCAGTCACTCACCGAGCTTCCCTTTGCCTCGGTCCGCAGCACGATCTAAAAGAACACAAATTCAAAGTACTTTTAAACTAGTACGAATAACCGGAAATTAATAAACTTAACGTCCAACGTAACCCCGACAATGTCGATCACTCCCAAACTTCCCAATTACTTGACATTGTCGATAAAGGACCCGCAAAGGACCGATTCGCCCGACATGGCGAATCTGCCCGGGTTTTGTAAATTGCCCTCCGGGGCTCCCCTTCGATCGAAGCCGGACTCTAAATTTAACACGAAGCCACAAATTTATAACGGTTCCGCCGTTAAGTTAAAGGTTACGATTAGTCCAGTTTAAAACCGATAGTTGCCTTTACACTCGAGCGGGATAAAAGTGGGATTACGACGGGTCGATTTCGAGCACCCGCGCACCAAACTCAGATTGATCCAAAACCCAGTTAAAACCAATTTTAACTCAAAACCGTCTTTGAACTCCTTTGCTTTATTTAATTCCGATTTTGTGTTGAAACAAAATGATTCCTTTCAGTTCCTTTCCAAACTCGAGGTTTTGGTCCAAACCTTTCTAAATCCGACCTGAGTTCGTTTTCCCTTTTCGATTTTAACTTAACTCAAGTTTAACTTTAACGACAGACTTTCGTTTTAAAACTCTTTTAATTTAACCGGATCAAGTTTTATCAATAACCATTTTTACGTCCGAAAAACAAAGATCTAACTTTTATTCTAAATCTGATTTTCATTTTAACACTCAGCTTAAACCCTTTTTTTTTCCACACTTAAACAGATCCAAATTCGTATTGAAACAAATTAACAACAACTTACATTCTTGTTCTTCTTTACACTTCATATTTACACCATTTCCCAACATTCCTTTAAACAAGACCGAAATCACGTTTTTGTTCTGTTCCTTTCCATTTCTGAAGTTCTGTTCCGTCCCAACCAGATCCAGAACAGAACATGTCCTGTCACCGACCAGATTTGAACGAACTCGGGAAAGGAAAAACAAGAGAAGAAGGACGAGATCGTATTGGGTCCGGCCGACCACCGGCGACGCCGTTATCGGCCGAGGTTCCACGGGCCGAGAACTCACCGTAAAGGAATGGTGGCGAGCGGTGTAGAGCGGCGGTGGGGGCGGCGGTGGTTCTGGAGCCTTACACGACCGGAGAGATCGGGGCTACGGCGTGGTTCTGGCGAGACGGCTACGAGAGAGGAAGAGCTCGGTGCTGGCATCTTTAGGGCCGGACGGACGAGGTCGATGGCCGGAAGAGAGCCGGAGAGCTCGGCTCTGGGCGGAGGTGTTCGTGAAGGTGAGAGGGAAGGGAGGTCGGAGACGGTGACGGCGTGTACTGGCCGGAGGGGCAACGGGTCGGATGGAGGAGAAGAGAAGTCGAGACTGGGGAGAGAGAAACGGGATCGAGAGGGGAGAAGGGTTCGGCTGCGTCTCTTTGTGACGCTGAAACCCTAGGGTTTCAGCTTATAAGGGGCGTGGGTTTGGGCCGGCCACTTCGGGCCTCAGAAGACAACCGGGCTCAAAGCTGGCTGGGCTGGGTTGGGCATGCGCGCCTGGCTTGGTCCAGACCTGCTTCCCTTTTTTTTTTTTGTATAGTTGTTTCATTAATCATAATGCAGGAACATTTTGATTCAATCAATATCATACTAGGTGAGTGCACCGCGTGTTGCTCGGTGTTTGGTGTGAGAACTCGTCATAGATTAAGAGTAATAAACAATCTAAAAACAGCGGCAAGTTGGAAGCGCAACAGAAAAATGTCGACAAAACAATGCTGAGGATCAACAGGTTGAATGGACTCGACGAATTATGTAACGCGAGAGAGACTCTTTATCAGTGAGCAACTAAATATTTAGTTTCCTTCTTTTTTGTCTCAATGCAAATAACCGCCGAAACTAAAAACGTCATTTCTACCTCCGTATGTTTAATATTTGAAGAATAAAAGAAAACCATAGTCACACAAACACTTAGATGAAAGGTAAATTTAATTAAAGACCAACACCTCAAAAGTAATAATTCCAAATACTTTAGTTTTAAAATCTAGCCGTGTCTTGACTAACGATGTAAATTTACAAAATCATCCACCTCTCCGTGAGAACCAATTGAAAACTTGAAAAAAAGATACACAATGTCAAAAAATGAGATCAACCAAATTTAATGTACCATTAAAAGTTTAAAATCAACCATTCACACAATAAACACGACAAATCAAGCCGCCAACAAACAGTAAACAAAGGAGAAAGAAATAGAACAACTGCATCTAGAAGACAAATCCATCTGCTTTTCTATGATTTCAAAATTAATAGAAAATTTAAAAATTCATAGTGCACAATGCCAAAATGCGAGCAAACAATGAGAATAGTTACTTTTAGGGGCACCGAACATTACACATTCTTTAGTGTATAGGTTCATCAGGTCGTTACATATATTCGTTTTGGGTGGAATAATATGTATGATAGGACTTGGAAAACACGGCCTATATATTATAATGATATGTAATAAAACTGTGCAAGTGTTATTTGGTTTTAGCTTCAAATAACTACAACTATTAAAACATATCAAGGTTCTATTAACCTTAAATCAAACAGGGAGACCACAACGACATATCAGCCCTTTTAAATCTTTGACCTATTTAATATGCTTGAATAGAATACACTTTAACGATAGTGGTTTAATGGGTTTAACGTTCGTAACATCTCTACTAAGTATTAACAAAGACAGTGGTTACATGGGTTTAACGTTCCTAACATCTCTATTAACAAAGTTTGAGACAGAATGAGAAGATAGCACGGTAAGATTAGACATATATGTTTTCCTTTGCCCCACAAGTGTAACTATTAACATGTCAGTTACAGGTGCACAATTACATGAAAATAATATGAATGAAAAATGTACACATCTATATCACATCAATGTCGCCATCCTAATAGAGCAACTCGTCGACTGTAATGACTTCCAAGTTCCAACATATTCAATAAACCAGAATATGCACATAAGTCCATTTATATAAAGTGTTACATTAAAAACACGTCCACCGATTAACAAAAATAACGTAAACTTCTTTTTTAGAATTAAAAGTAACACCGTGCTTTTTGGCAACTCACCCATGGCAACATTAGCTCAGCTCATGCCGATTATTCTTTCATAACTCACTCATTCAAGGGGTATTCGTGTCATTCCACACCACATCAATCAACTCATCCCTTGGACTACTTGCCCACATCGTTTCCGTTCGTTTTCAATTATTGGCATCTGCAAACCCTCGGCAAAAGAGAACCGAGCATCCGAAAAAGATGAAGGTCCATCCGAAGCATGTTCAACATGAAAAAATAACATACATAGGGAACCTGAGAACATGAATGCCAAATATCAATTCCCAACAAAACCCAAAACAAATCAAACAACATCGCTAATTGCTTAAAGGCTTGGTCATCTGTACTTATAAATGGCTCTCCTTCCCTGGATTTCAAGCTTCAAAGGGGTCTCAGACAAGGTTGTTCCTTATCTCCATTACTCTTTGCTTTAATGGGGGAAGGTCTACATCAGTTAATGATCAAAAGTCAGGACAATGGTATGTTTGCTGGGATTCAATGTAATGGTAGAGGGCCTGTCATATCTCATTTGCAAGTTGCAGATGATACACTCATCTTCATTGAGGCTGGTCTACAAGAAGCTAGGAATTTAAAACACACCCTCCTATGTTTCCAACAGGCTACTGGTTTAAAGATCAACTTCCAAAAGTCAAAAGTTTTATTACTTAATCCTCTCAGTGTCAATATTGATCATATCAAACAAATCTTTGGTTGTGCATCAGCTGAACTTCCTTTGGACTATCTAGGCTTTCAATTGGGGGCCAATCCTAGAAGACTCAAAACTTGGGAGCCCATCTTAAAAAGATTCAAGAAGAAGTTGAGTCTGTGGTAGGGCAAACACAGATCATTTGGGGGTAGATTGACATTGATTAAATCAACTCTTTCTGCCCTTCCATTATTTTATATGTCACTTTTCAAAGCACCTAAAGGGATCATTAGAGAGATGGAAAAATGGCAAAGAAAATTCATCTGGAATGGTACTATCTCCAACAAAGTTCTACATAAAGTCAGATGGGATTTGGTGTGCAGACCAAAACACTTGGGGGGCCTGGGGATCAGGAGGTTACAACACATGAATTATGCTCTTTTAGCAAGGTGGAGGAGGAGGTTTGCAGTGGAAAAAGATTCTCTATGGAAACAAATAATCTGTGCAAAATTTGGTTGGGATTACAATGCCTGGGATCTATCCAAAATGAGTTTACACAATGGGGAAAGCTTCTTGACTCACTTCAATTCTCTACTCTCTATCCCCTCCTTTGCTTATAATTTTGGGGCTGTTGGATTAATTTGGACAGTACATTCTGGTCAATCAGTCCATTTTTGGGAAGACACTTGGATCAACAACTCTCCATTGAGGCTACAATTTCAAAGACTCTATCACCTCAGCACACAAAAAAAAATTCATGGTCTCACAATTCATGGTGGAGGGAGATTGGATTCTAGTTTTCAGGAGATTTTTAAGGGGTTGGGAGAAGGGACAATTCATAATCCTCAGTAACTTACTCAACCAGACACACAATTTATCTACTGAGGAAGACAAGGTCACTTGGAAAACTGATGATAAAGTATTTTCTGTGAGGAAAATGTATCAGGCCTTGGATGATTCTACTACACAAGCTTTGGATTGGCCTGAATTGTTATGGTCACCTTTGATCCCTCCAAAAATATCAGGTTTTGCTTGGCTTGTTTGTATGCAAGCAGTTCCAAAAAAATGCTTCTTGTTGGCTAGAGGATTGTATACTAATGATATCTGGTGCCCTTTATGTACTGAAGACCCAGAAGAAAATGGTCACTTATTTCTTGGTTGCTCATACTCTTGGACTATTTGGACTCTTTGCTTAAAATGGTGGGGCATTACCTCTGTTGTACCTGAGAATATCAAGGACTGGCTTATCTCTTGGAGGCAGCTTGGTCCTCATCATTCTAAAAAACAATGGGGCATGTTGGCTTTGGTGATAATGTGGAGAATCTGGCTTTGCAGGAATGATAAGATTTTCAACAACACTACATAAGCTCCTTCTGAAGTCTTCCAACTGATCCAGAGTGATTCCTATCATTTGATGTGGGCTACTTTCAAGAAAGGAGGAGACTCATTCCCTTTCATCACTTGGATTAATACCCCTTATATGAGCTATTCTAGGGGGAGGTTTCAAGGGCCTTTCCAGGGCTTTGTTTGACCCCTATAAAATTGGTCCTCCTATCTATTGGCTGGGTTTTACTTGGGTGGTTTTACTTGGGTGGTTTAGGGAGGGTGGGGGTATTTTTTGGTTAGCTTTTCCCTTGGTGAGGCATTAGAGTTTGGGTCTTGTTGGGGACTGTATTAATTGGTTTGGAGTGGGGGGTTTTTCAACAACATTTCACTCTTTCAGTGTGGGTAGTTGTTAGGTTGAGTGTGAGGTTTTTTTTCTTTACCTCTGTGTCTTTTGCAGGATCAAGTGTTGTGGTAGGCCTGTGCATCTCCACTGCATTTACACATCTTGGTGGTTGGAGTATTCTGTCTACCTGGTTTTCAACTTCCTTCACTCTGCAAATTTATGCAGTATCTGAAACGTACACCTGAAGCCTTCACTTGAATTTTCAAGCACAAACAACATTGTCATGTGAAGACTTTTGCTGAAGATTGGGAATTCCCATTGATTCAGTTGCTGCAGAAGAAGCTGATGCTCGAATTCATGGGGTTACACAGAGTTTTGTTTTCAGACAAGCATGCTGTCATTGGTGGTCTTAAACCTTGGGGTATTGAAGATTTGGGTTTACAAACACTAGAGGGACTGTTTTTGGGGGTATTTTTTGGTTGTCTTAAGATTGTGTTTTGTTTGGTACACAACTTGCTAGGTTTTGGGTAGCATCAACTGTACTGGTGGTGCTGATTTCGTTAGCTTGGGGTACAAGTCAGGGTTACTAGTTTCAAATTTTAAATTGTTTGGGTTGCTTGATGCACAGGTATGTGCTCTAGGTCTTCAAAATAAGTACCTTTGTTTGTAAGCATTTAGGGTTTATCCCTTTGCCTACTCCTTTAACTCAAAGGATAGGTATCAATACAAAATAGCCGATCAAAAAAAAACATCTCAACTCATTTAGTAAGCATATAACCCTAGCTAGTATCTGCCAGATACCTTATTCAACATCTTAACTCATAGTTGGATAACCTTTTGCACAAAAACATGAAACAATATAACTGCAAGTCAATGCATGTATGCTGATAATAAACGAACAGAGAATGTAAGAATACCTTGAAGTCGCAGCCATGTATGATGCATCATCTATGAGATTAGATTGGTGTGGTCAGTAGTATGATGACCATCATAAATGATGGTTAGATGTTGTAAGTCTATATTAGTATATGCAAATTATGTATTCAACAACATTTCTCTGCTATATGAATATTAAGTTCACACCATAAAAACATGTTAAAACACATCGATACATAGATGAAGAGTATATGTTACATAATCTGCAACTTATTTGTCTTTCCATCATGCTCCACAGTCCTAATTTTTTGGGGTAAAACCGGAGATGTTAATAAATATACTAAGTTTAGATATATATGTTAATAGAAACATACACAAATACTATCATTCATCAGTAAGAGAAATTCACGAAACAAAACATGATAGTACCGACATAGTTGTCTACATAGAAATCACCCTGAAAACGTCAAACAACAATGTCAATCTCCAGAAACTAAAATGCAAAAACTTTTTAGATTTTCATCAACTATAAATATAAATTCAAACTCAATTTCTTTTACTAAAAACTAAATTAACTAATGAAATCAGAAATCATGAGTTCAGTAAAGTTGAACTCACGACCAATTTGAGAAGCAAACACGGTAAAATCTTTCTATGAACGCATATGACACCATAGTTTCATAAATTACCGATTTTTTTACCTTTTATTTAGAATGTAAGACTGTATCAAATTCAATTGGTACGATAAAGAGCATCTTCAAACTTCTGCCTTGACTGGCTTGAGTCTCTGCAACTGCTGGTTCTTCCTTGTTTGCTTCCTCCTCGGTGGGCTCAGTTGATGCAACTTCCACTTTCGGGGTGGCTTCCACCTTCTCTATTGTGATCACCTTTGGTGCTTTATTTCTCTGGCAATGTTGTTTAAAATAGTGCAACCTGCATCAAGAAACAATCTTTTTATACATACACAAGATGAACAATAACAAATAAAGGATTTATCTACTAAAAAAACAAATAGAGGATTGATCTACTAAAAAACAGTTGATAAATCAACATGTTTAGTACTTCTGATAAATTAAGATCTAGCAACAGCTACAAAAAAAAACTCTCTAAAATTGTCTCAAGACATTATGAAACAATTATTAATCTAGTGAACACCACACTTTATCAGCTAACCAGACACATATCATGTACAGTAACTAAAAACCAATAAATAGAGGAGAATTTACTTTAGCACAGGCCATTTGGAATAGCTAAATAGAGTAGTTTAAACAAAATACTTAAAAGAACCTCAAACTAAAATAATGCATCTCTTAAGGAACTCACCGTAAATATAATTGGTTCCAAACATCTTGCGGAAGTAATACATTATCACGACCTTCCAATAGTATATCGTGAAACGTTCAGTGGACTCTTCTGATGTTGCATCATATATTAAATCAGAATTATCAATACCAGCAAGTCTTCTTAAAATGGTGCGGAAGTAAGTGAATCAAAGCGATCTGACAATGCAGATCCATCAATTGTGTCAATTTGTTGTTCCTGATTAACACATTCTATCCATTGCTGCCACCATATGTTGAAAACAAAATAAAAATATATTAAAATCAAATATTTATTCATTTCCAAACAATAGCATGTATTAAGGATTGTGAACCCAAGTCAAACACCACAAAATAGCAACGTGAAGAAACTTAGACGCTCTAAAGTAAGGGAAAATAATATGGAAACCAATGAATATTTTTGGAAAACTTGCAGCAATACCATTATAAACATAAAACATTGAATGTAACATTTTTAAGTGTTTAATACCATTTTAGAAACAAAACCTAAATGGGAAAGAAAGAGATACTACTACAGCGTGGATTTGAGGTAGAAGAATCAAATAGAAAACTAAGCTAAGAAAAATAGCAACTCAAAATCATTAGATCATAAACCCGATCTGTGCTCAACTCGGCTTGATCCATTTTCATCAGATGCTCTGAAGAACAAACTCAAACCCATTTACTTATCAAAAAGGAAAAAAACGGATCAGAAAAGTCTGATCAAAACCGAATACAAATTCATAGAAAAAATGGATGACAAATACGCACAAATCAGTAAACCTACAATGAAAATTAAAATTTTGATTACAAACAAAGCTATGAACATTAAAAAACTATACAGTAGGAAAACATACAGAAACGCCACCTAAATACCCTCAGTATTTCGATTCTGACCCGGCTCAACAACATCAATCCTCAACACCAAGCATGCCCATCGTGCCGTGAAAGAACTATTTTTGCACTCCACCAAACTAAAACAACCTGGTTAGGTCGATATATAGTGGATCGATAAACCCACCAAACAACACAACCAACACTGAAACGGAAAACAATAAACCTGCAATTATTTTCATTGAAGAAGACCATAATCAGAAGCAATAACAATTAGGGTGTAAAGGCTACAACTGCCCCAATTTGAGAAGAAAAAATATGAAACTGACGATAATAATGAGAGGAGGGAGGGAGGATGAAATTAAGCTGCCATTAATGCACTGAAAAAGAGAGGAAAGGACGCACCCGTACTCAAAGCGTGAAGAGGAACCAAACGCGAAAGAGAGAACAACTCGGAGAATAGAGAAAGGGTCGAACAACATGAGGTGAAGTATGCCATGTTGGATCCACATCAGACTCAGAAAAACGTTCTTTTTATAAAGATATATGATTGAAACTTTAGCTCAAATCTTATATTCGTAATGTATTGTTCCGTTCTTCTTAGCATTATACTCTTCCATCCACTTATGACAGCAAGCACCGCGCAGTGCGGTGGACGAGCCCAATTCCTTGCTGAAAGTAATTTTTGTTCTGTTGCACTTCAACCCCGAACGTTCAATAAAAATATAAATTGTTATTTCTAATTGAACAATTACAAATACTTATCATACAAAAAATGTTAGAACAAAGCTTTATTGCCATTATATGAAAATAACAAAGCACACCAACTATTCTTTTAATTTACTCATAGAAGAAAAAAACATTATCATACATAAAAAAAATATCTCCAACATCAACTAAACGTTTTATTGTTTTCAATCCTTCGCTCTTATATCTATTTATCACACCTGTCACCGCGCGGTGCGAAGTATCTAGCCACCTAGTGTATATAAGAGACAAAAATAAATTTTGGTCAAAAATAAAATCACGCGGAATGGCTGTTGAAACAAAAGATCTGGTGCGGGCGTGCGCACTGGTCCAACACTACAACCAGCTTCGAGAGCCCTTAGATCATCATACATGCACATGTCAACGATCAGATAGTCAGAGGCGCAGTCAACATATAAAGAACGGATCTGAAGGCAGAGAGGAGCGTGTGTGCACTGTCAGCCATAGACTACAACACACCATATCTTCTTTATGAATAGCTCTCCCCATTTTTATACTTTACGCTTCTATCGCTCGTACCCGCTCCGTTTGACCTCCGATCGACCTTGTTTTTACGCCAATAATGTTCTTTTTTCGTGGCCTACAAAACAAGACCAATCATGAATATATTTTGAAGCACTAGAAAAATATCGAGCAAGAACAAGGACTCGCACAGTTATTACTAAACGCTAAACATATTAAAACGAGGCACAAACAAAGTAAAATTGTATGAAAAATGGTCCAATTAGGTAGGACACATTTAAGGTCCTCACAAACCTGTCCTAAGTCATGTTAACAATGTTTTATTTTGGCAAGCTAAAATTTTTATTAAGCAATTGTTCTATGAGACTATAAAACAAAGTAAGAAAAGATCCAAAAAGATCTTTTCCTCAGACCATTACAACTCCAAAGAGCAAAAATAGAAAAGGAAAAACAAGATGTACATGTCTTGCCTACTTCCTATCCGGGTTCAAACAAGTAAACCGGTTAGAAACCGGAACAGGGGTTAAAACTTGTTCTGAATTCGGTTCCACATACTCCTTGTCCTTCCTACCCTCGGCGTCCTTCTCGAGTGCAAAGCACAAAGATCAACAGCTTTATGACCGACTTTCGAGTTGTAGCTCCAATTTCCCGAACTATCTTTGTTGGCAACGTTCACAATAAAACATCCCGTTTTATCTCTTTATCAGCAGAGGTCCTGGCTCTCGTCTGATAAAAAAAACGATTGGTTGTGCAATCACCTTCGAGTGACCCTTCTTTGAGCGTCCACGTCTCTTTGGCTCGGCCCTAGATATCGATTTTTCCAAGGCTTCCTTCCATGGATTTTTATTGAAAATCAACTTCCAAAACCGGTTCACCATCCCGAGAAAGGTTGTCTTTTGCACCAAGGCCCGAGCTCACAGCTAACGGGCCAATATCATTCCCAATATGATTAAAAACGGTAGCCAAACTTGGATCTTCACGGGCCATCGATTAGACCTTTTCGGATGGGCGTATCTCACTAGAAAACCCACCCAACGCAGGCCTAAAACCCCCTTGAGGTAGGCCCAAACCTGCTCTGCATTAGTAAGGCCCAACTTGACTAGGTGAGCCCAGATCAGCGTCCAGACCTCCAGTCCCACTAGCAAGCCCTCGCGAGTCCACCTGAGACAGTGTCGCCCTTGGAGAGGATTCTACTGCGTCCGTGATCAGCGACGATATCACTCCTAAATCTGCAAGAGATCGATTCAAAATTGTAATTCCCTTCGAAATTGGAATCCCTTTTGATGTCGACATCCCTTGAATCAAGGAGTCAGTGCCAGAGATGGCTGTGACTGAAACCGCGCGTAACAGCTCACCTGCGTCCTGAGGAGACGATGGTGGAATGGTCGCCGACGGTGGTCTGGGTACCTGAACACTGAAAACCTCACGAGTACACTCCTGTCCCTCACCTAACGTCCGAACAAATTCCCTAGAGCGAGTTTCAGGAACATCACGCAAAATAGAGTCTATGCCATGTTTTCCATCTCCGATTGGTTCATTCACTGGAGCCCTCAAACGGCGCCGCGAAAATGCCAAGAAAAGGACGTGTCCATTCAACTTAAAACCATTAAACGTTTCTAGTGCCTGAGAAGCAACATAATGCGACTTAAAACGAACGAAACCAAACACAAAACCTTTCCTGTTTGGTCTCTTCAGTAGGGATAATGACTCGATGTCGCCGAAAGATGAAAACATGCCCCGAAACGACTCTTATGAGGTAGCAAAGGGCATATTTCGTACATAAATCTCTGTATCACTCTCCACAAACTGAAATCGAGTCCATCGCCGACGATCCGCTTCTCTGTCCCTCATCACAGCCTCATCCAGAGCACAATTCTGGCCAGTGCTCTGTTCGACGCCTTCATGAACCTCCTGGGTGGTGGCCGGACGTTTCTTGACACAGACTCGACCGGATCGTCTTTCCACGCCTCCATGAACCCCCTGCTTAGTGTTGGCCGGGTCGTACACCTTGACCGGGCTATCCAACTTTGAAGTATTGAAGATGGAGCGATACTCACGGTACAGAGACAATAGGTTCGGATAAAAAGAAGTGAATGACATAATATCACCCTCAATCTCGCTAGGAGAAGAATTTCTGCCAGCCAAGTGTTGAGAGCGTTTCATACCTCTCATAATATCATATTAACAATGTAAGTTGAAAGTCCTCCCTAATAATTTAAAATATGTTTATTTGAAAGATGATGACTTATACCCCATTGTTATATCATCTAAGTTATCTTATGACAGGTAGTAGGAACTATTGCAGGCACAAAAGTAAAAAAGTAAGATCTGGGTGACACTTTAAATCATATTCGATATTGTAATCCATCGTGTTGGATGGTTAGGGTCCTCGTAAAGAATGGATTGAGCTTGGTGGTCAACCTGTGGAAAAATCCCAAGCGGATAAGTAAGGCCGTCTGGGCAAGGGAAAGCCTGGCATCGCTCTTCAATAAGCCTTGAGTAGGCTCAAATGACGGCCTTGGTCACCCTACAATCGAGCTAACGACGATAAACAAATGCGCTAGTTAGGAAGCACCCCAGCATATGATATGGAGAGCGAGATCATTCTTATTGCATGTTATGGCGTCGAGCTTCCTATAAGTTCTCTCGGGCAAGGAGCTTTCCATCCAACCATCAATGCACAAGGATTCCCACAGTTAGTGCAATTCACATAGTGGTTCTTCGAGGGGCAGTATCTCTTCCCTTCCTATTTTATACTATTTTTCGCTATTTTCTTTCCTTTATGCTATCTCGTGGGCGTTGAGCGCCCGAAATTCCGTGCTGATAGAAAATGCATATAAGATTGTGTGAATTGTATACCTGCTGACTATAAGTATGGGAAACCTATTTGGTATTATTTACCGGGTGCATATGTAAATATGTGTCTAAGAGTCGCACTGGGGACAATGCTTAGTTTTAAAGTGTGGGGTGGGGTATGCCTTGCTTTTCATTATATTTTGTTTTGTGTGTTTATGCCTCATTTCGTGTTATAAATTTTTGAACAATCCAAAAAATTGAAAATTTTGAAAAAAAAAAACAAAAAATATATTGTGGTGATTTGTCAGGTCAAGTGTGCATGATCTTAAGGTTTCAATGATTGAAGTGTTGCATATGCTTATTTCCTTACATAAATCGAATTTGTATATGGGCGTTTCATGAATCAAATAAGTATTGAAAGCACATCACTAGGAACACCTTTTCTACTTGTGTTTTGGGTATTTGCTAGAACTACTGTTAAATTCCTTGTATTTCCATGCATGGTAAATTGAGTCTACGAACTACATGTATGACCCATTGGAGGCGAAATAAGAATAAGAAACATGGTTAATTGAGAAAATGATTTTAGGTCATCTATAGACCGTTTGAGCCAAATTGCCTACTTTTACATGTATTATCTCTTAGTTTCTTTAACACGGATATTACAAGCCTAAACCTACAAAAAGAGCTTGAAGGATCAAGCTCTAAACTCTCAAGCAGTGGCGAATGGCGAAGATATATCTCTAACCCTCAAAATTTATATTTTTAAATTTATTGTTGAATCGAATTTAAGTTTAAAATATAAGATTAAGTTTGAATTGTGTGGAGCCGATTTTTTAACTAAGTTTGGTGGGAAAAGAAAAAGTGCCTAATTGGAAGGGGAATTAAATTTTGGTAAAGGGCCTAACAACTGTGTGTGATTTTGGGCTCATGGGTCGAGTTTTTCTT
This sequence comes from Erodium maritimum, assembly GCA_963921825.1. Lineage (NCBI taxonomy): Eukaryota > Viridiplantae > Streptophyta > Magnoliopsida > Geraniales > Geraniaceae > Erodium > Erodium maritimum. The sequence goes on along the minus strand of OY997593.1, from coordinate 45,875,585 downwards.
TTTATTTAAAAAATTGAATTTAATATCCACCTCCAATGATTAGAAGTGTTAAAACATACTTTTTTTCTACTGCAAAATAATCAAAATTGTTTGGTCTGAATTGAATTCATAATATACCCAAGTTTTGTTATATCACCTTCTCTAGTTTATTTGTTCAATTATCTCTCCATTTATTGATTTAAAGATGACAAAACAATCCGATACCGAAAAATACAAGGTGGGATGATTAAAGTTTTTCTTTTTTATCAGCCAAAATATATTGAAATTAATCATTCTACGGAGATAGAAAAGGTTACAGAATAAACAATCTAGAGTGGAGAACAAGAGAAGTATCAACCTATGGGGTGAAGTTTTCTCTATAAGAGCCGCCGCACGAAGATAAGACTATGGTTATTGTCATAGTTATTATCATGGCCTATATCATATTTATGCTTCTCTTTTCTCTACATCTTCTCCCATGTACTTCCTTTTTGAGTCCTGTGAAGTTTTTTTGTTAAGGTTTCTTTCGAACCGTCTCTTGCCATCGCAACGATGGTTCTCTCCTGCCACCAACGAAGGTCTCCCGACCTAATTTGGTCCCCCTCTGTAAATCCGATGGTTGTCGTATGGCTCACCTCGGCGTCAATAGACCTCATCGCCTCGGAGCCCCGTGGTCTCTCTGGAGTCTTTGAAGCCGCCCTAATCGTCTTTGAAGTCGCCACCGCTGTCTTTAAAGCCGTCTCTGAAGCCGCAGCCACCGTGTCTAATGCCGCCGTCGTAGTCTTTGAAGCCTCCACCGGTGCGTCCTCCTCCCTGGCCTCCACCATCTTGTCCTCCTCGGCCCTTGTCTCGATTATGGATCTGACTAATCGAGTGGGTCTTTTTTTTTTATTTCGTTTTTGCAGGATCAATGTCTAGGGAGGAGAGAATTAGGTACTTTAAAGGAGGGAACCCCGATTTTACGTATATCCTCCAAATACGACTGTTGTAGTTTCATTACGGTCGCTTGCCCCCGAGATACAATGTTTAGGCAGTACCATGAACATGACTTCTAGTTTCATTTTCCAACCCCTACCTTTTGTTCCTCCCCATGTGGCGTCTCAATATCGTCTATAATAATTATAATGTTAAAAAACGCAAACAACTTTGTTCTGACTTTGTTCTTTTTCAATGGTTAAAAAATATTTTTTCCATCGTACATGTATGTAATTTATTTTTGATATCAATAAAGTTGTACCCTTCGGCCAGAAAAAAAACATATGGGATGAAAGTCTTACTTGTTTAATATTTTTGACTTCTAAATTCCGTTTGATAGGAGAGGCAGGTGTCAGTTTCCCTAACAATTATCTAATTGATCACAGCAGCCATATTAATTGATAGGTGCCTACCAATCAATCAAACCCAAACAAGATAGATTGTTTCTGCAAAAAAGCATTCTCTCTAGCTCTACAGCAAAGTTCTTGTAGCATCTTCAACACTTCAACAAGATCTTCATACTATAGTGCTTTCATCATTTTTTTTTTGATCGGTAAAGACATAATTAATTCATTAACCTTTTCTGAGGAAGAAATGGTTACAGACACAAAAAATACAATCAAGCTAAAAATTACGTGAGAAAAGTAGAGCAAATTAAGTCCAAAGACAACAACAACGTAATAAACTGCAAACAAGAGTTCAGTAGAGTGGACAGACAAAAGTGTAGTATAGTGAAATGCCAACTAGGCAACAACAGTGAGTAACTCAGTTTTGAGGTTTGATCGAGCCAATTGCTTCAAAAGATGGTGAATTGGAGCATGAAGTTGTTGAGGGTCCACGGAGCAGAAGATTAAGCAGTTTCTTTGTCAAAGATTGTTGTAATGTCAGATAGAAGATAGTTGTATCGACCTGAAGAGATTGCAGCCCCAAGAGAGCAATACACAGCCGGCCCTCCCCACGTGTTGAGTCAAGTGAAGGTGAGAGAGCCAAGTTCCAAGCTTCGCAGTAAACCCAAGTCAAGCCAAACTAACAAAACGAGGCTCAAATCTAGAACCTGAAGGGACAGACCTCCTCCATGCTCGTGAGTGCCGGCGGCCAGGACCGCATCGGCAGAGCAAACCCCAATCCCAAAACAAAAACAAACTGAAGACTTCAAAGGAGAGCTAGGTAAGCCCTAAGAGGCTCGCCGGCGGCCAACGCCAAGACCGGCGAGATCGACCAACACCAAGGTCGAGAAGAAGTCAAGAGGAGGCGAAGTCAAACAGAGAGAATAGAATGGGATAAGAGGGAAGAAAAAAATCCCAACAGGAAGAGGGAGAAGAGCAAACCTTCAAGGTGATCATCACAAAGTCCCGAACACAGAGCAAGGACCAAGGCCTCCTCACCGTCCCGGCCAACCCCGAGCAACAATGAAAAGGAGGCCTTAGAATTTCTTCCGGGCACCGGCAAAGATGCAGGCCTTTCCGATCAGAACTCCGGAACACGAGTGAATCGCAACCCGGAGAAGAAGGTCCTACGACCAGCGAGGACCGGAGCTAGAGCAGCCAAGGAAGAGCGGAAGTAGATCTGACCCCCTCGGGCCAGATCAACAACTGATCCAGACGTAGCGAGCCGGCAACCTCCACTACGGTGAGAAACCTCCAAAAGCGTGGCGAATCAGGTCGAAATCGACGTTGAAACGCGTCCCACGACCGATTAAGGAGAGAAAAATCACAGTTCAGCCTGCCGGTCGGAACGAGGGAGCCGAGAAGATGAAGCCGACCACCAAAATCACGTCGACGAACTCCGATCTGCAACGATCCAGGCCTGAGAAGGATAGGAAAGAAGTACCACGACCAGATCTGAGAAAAGCCGTCACGAGAGAGGAGTGGCTGTCAACGGAAGAAGCAGAGGAGGAAGGAGGAGAGGGGACTCGGGGAGGGAGGGAGTGGGGGAAGGGGCTAGAGGGCGAGAAAAGCCCGTGACCTCGTGGCCGAAGCCACGAGGCCACCGTCGTAGGCGGCGGTGGACTGGCATGGGTTAGCAAAGGGTCTAGTGAACCCTCATTCCCTTCATCATTCTTTTGATCTTAGGATTCTCAGTGTAGTGTTCAAGATGGTATCTTATACCATCGAACCACTGAAATCACTCGGATTATGGAGTAGAGTTATTAAAGATTAAGTTTTGAGTGGGGTATTTTCATTGGTGGAGTTTTTTGGCATTCAACTCATTTCAACAACATGTTCTCTGAAAAAGAACTTTGTGGAGGTAGATCTATCAATCGGAATCTTGGCATAAGACTGGAGCTATTTCAGAGAACTACAATGATTGAAGCAGCTTTTTCATCCATTGGACCTCCTCCTGGTTTTGAATCAAAAGTCAAGAAGGGCTTGCAAAAGAAAAGAAACAGAGCCAAGGGTAGTCTTTCAGAGTCTTTGGATCACACACAGGAGTACTCGCCGAGGGGTCACACAAAGTTGATTGGTGGGCAGAAGAAGTTCTATGATAAGCATTTTAATCTTGTAACCTCTGATACAGACACTACTCTGGTGATCTCTGATGAAGATAGGGGTTTCAAGGACAGGAGAAGAGGTAAAAACGTTCAGTGTAAGGACAGGTTAGAACCTTTGGGGGCAACAAAAGTGGGGCTGGGAGGACTATCTGGCAACAGCCCAATCTGGAGAGGTTGACTTGTGAGAGTGTTAGAGGTTTACACAAGATCATAATTCACAACCTTCCACCTAAACCAGAACCGAGCTGGTTAAAAGGACTTTTCTGGCATTGTGGAGGGATTTTAAAAGTAGAGACCCCAACTAAACCTAATGCAAGAGGTATTTGGTTTGCTTTCATCCAGTTTGAATCAGATGAAACTGTGAGAGTGGCAATAAGAGAGTTTAATGGCTATTACTGTTCCGGCTACAAAGTCTTTGTTGCTAAAGCCTGGGAAAGGGGAACAACACTCAAACCTAGAGTGAATAGGGTCTGGAGACCAATTACAAACAATGTTGAAGCAGAGTAGAGAGGACAAGCCATTGGTCTGGTCTGCAATGAACTTTTGAAGCTAGGAGAGTCCTCACATTTGGTCATCATTCACAGGAACCTCTCTTGTGAGGCTGTCATGAGAGAATTTGCTATGGAAGGGGTTTATGATATAAAGTTGTACCCAATTGCTAACAGGGTGGCTTTTATGCAATGTAAAGATCTTGTTTTTGAGACACAAATCCTTAAAGATTCTGAGAATTCGATCAAACAATGGCTCAGTGTTATTCCTAAAGCTAATCAACTGGTTTTGAAAGCGGGGTGCTTCCATTGGATCAACATTACAAGCCTACATATACAAGGGTGGAATGCTGAAACCTTCAGGGCTTGTTTAGCTGATATAGGCACAATTGTTTTTACTCACCCCATTACAGCTACAAGAGATAATTTCCAACAAGCTTCTTTACTCATTCACTCTCAGAAGCTGAGAGGTATTGATGAAGAAGTTAAGATCATACTTGGAGGAGTAGAGGTCAAGGGTTGGATTACTGAAGTTAGCAACTTACTAATACTAGTAATCATACATCCAAATCTCAGAGAACCCTCAACTGAAGAAGACACTCCTGTACAAACTAAGCAAAGAACTGACCAGGATGAAGAAATGTCCAGTGAATTTTATTTATCAGAAGAGGCCTCTCCATTAGTCAATCAATCAGAAGATTTTGTTGATACAAAGAATGTTTCATAAACTCAACAATTAGCACTTTTGGAATAGGCAGGAATAAATACTGAAGGGGAAGGAGTCAAAGCTTGCACACAACATTCCTCTGAGCCTCGTCAATGGAATGGAGCAGCATTGATTTCTACCTGGGCAGACAATACAAGGGTTAATGAAGCCATTGTGACACTCTCTACAATAAAGGACACTCAGGTGGGGGTGCAGACACAAGCATTGACACCAATTATTGAAGAAGACACTGTTACAACCACCTACAATGAAGTTAATTTGATTCAGTTACAATCACACTCCTAGTTAGTTACAGATGTGATGGTGGAGGCTGGGTCAGACTTGGGAGTTGATACAACTCTGTCCATTGAAGCATTGGCATTGCACTACATTAATGAGGAGGTGATAGTGCCAGATACTTTTTTCACTGAAAATTCAACAGCTTACCAAAGAGGATCACCAGCCAAGCAATTTTTGGAGGGAAATTTTAAAGAGCAACAGTTGGCCCAAATATCCCCAAACAATTTTCAAAGCACAACACTGTTACTTAGGAGTGGAAGAGAGAGAAGAAAAGTGACAAAAAATCCTACTACATACATCTATGCCACTAGATCAAAGGTTGGTAAACATAAGGCCACAACTGATGATTTCTCACCATCTCCATCTGGTAAATATTCATCTGAGAAGAGGAATAGAATTTTTGAAGCTTCTGGGAAAGGTACTTGGGATTATTGCAAAACAATAGGCTTAAAGGCTTTTGCTATTGATTTAGAGGTGGTTGATCAATTTGAACATCTGAATGAAGAGCTGCAAGGAAGGGTAATAGCTGAGGAGTTAGGGGAAGAGCAGTCACAAGGATTGGAGGATTTAATCTCCAATCAAGGGTCACTCCATTGAGAAGTAATGAGGCTCCTCTCATGGAATGTGAGAGGAGAATCCTCTACTCAAAAAAAGAGGATGATAAATAATGTCCTAGTCAAGGAAAGGTTAAATGTATTACTGTTGCAAGAAACAAAGTTTGAACTTCTCCCTCACTTATTTTTGAAGGCTTGTGGGGGCACTTCTAATTGGGACTGTGAATTAATCCCATCTATTGGACTATCTGGAGGCTTACTCACTGCTTGGGACACTAAACAATTAGTGGTGGAGAGAGTAATGAAGAAGGAAAATGCCATTTATTGGTTTGGAAAGCTCATATCTGTTGACCTTAAAATCTGCATCATCAACTTATATGCTTTCAACAAGGCTGTTGATAGAAGAAGGTTATGGTTACAAATATTGCAGGAGTGTACTAGTATACCAATTATCTATGCTGGGGTTTTTAATGGAACCTTGTTACCCACAGACAGATCACAGAATAGCTCTTCCTCCAGAGCAAATGCTGATTTTGTCTCATTTGTTTCACGCATGAAGTTAATTGATTTACCACTAGAGGGGGGGAAATTCACTTGGTTTGGTTCCTCTTCCACAGCCTCTAGGATTGACAGGGTTCTAGTAAGTCCTGAGATTGTACTAAAGTTTCCAAATGTGTCACAAAAATGTCTCCTCAGAAGTTTATCGATCATAGACCACTATTACTATCCTCTCCCACCATCAACTGGGTCCAAAGCCTTTCAAGTTCTGCACTGCTTGGATGGATCACAAGTGCTTTTGGAAAGACATTTCTCAGCCCTGGGAGTCCATCAAAGTATCTGGGGATCCTCACTATAAATTATGGTTTAAAATAAAGTCACTAAAGGCTTTTCTTATCAGTTGGAGGAAGGACACTTTTGGAAATTTGGAGAAGGAAATTGTTGAACTCAATGATACTCTTCACTCACTGGATCAGACACTGGAACTCAGACCACTGACCAACCTAGAAACTTGCCACAGGGCCCTCAATGCATCATTTCTCATTCAGAAACTTAAGTCACAAGCAAGGTTTTGGAGGCAAAAGACTAAACTCAAAATTTCCTTGGAAGGGGATAGGTGTTCCAAGTATTTTCATTTGTTGGCAAATCTGAGGCAGAAAAGAAACAAGTTATCTTGCATCATTGAGGAAGAGGTACTGTATGATACTCCATCAGAGATAAAAGCTTGTGCCACAAGCCATTTCAGTAAGAGATTTCAAAAAGGGCCTAGATCACTTGTGGACCTTTCTGGCTTACCTTTCAACAAGATAATCTCCTCTCAAGTTGTTGATTTGGAGAGACCATTTACTGAACTAGAAGTCAAAGTAGCAATTATGGATTTTGAGGGTTCCAAATCTCCTGGTCCTGATGGTTATTCCATGGATTTCTTTTAGAAGGGTTGGCCATTATTAAAATCAGACATCATGGCCTTTTGTGAACATTTCTATCTATTTGGGGCTCTAGGGAAAGGTGTAAACTCTTCCTTCATTACACTTATCCATAAAAAACCTTCTCCTTTGGAATTCAATGACTTCAGGCCCATTAGCCTTGTTGGGGCTGCATACAAAATTATCTCAAAGATCCTGGCTACTAGACTCAAGCCATTAATGGTTGGTTTGGTCAGTGATGTCCAAACAAGCTTCATTGCAGGAAGGCAAATTTTAGATGGCATACTTATTGCCTCAGAACTGTTGGACACTGTCAAAAGATCAAAGGAGGAGGTTATCCTTGTTAAAGTGGAATTTGAGAAGGCTTATGATCATGTGGATTGGGACTTCTTGATACAACTATTAACTATCATGGGTTTTGGCAATAGGTGACTGCTCTGGATCAATAGTTGCATCAGAGCATGGGTTTCTATACTCATCAATGGTTCTCCCTCAGAGGATTTTAAGATTTCTAGAGGGCTCAGACAAGGATGTTCTCTTTCACCATTACTCTTTACATTAGTGGTTGAGGGTTTACATCAAATTCTCAATCAAGGACAAAACCTGGGGATGTTTCATGGTATTGCTGCTGGTATGAAAGGGCCATTTATCAGTCATCTACATTTTGCAGATGATACCCTTCTTTGTATTAAAGCTGGATTCAGTGATCTGATCAACCTCAAACACTCTCTTCTAGCATTTCAAAGTGCTACTGGTCTGAAGATAAATTTTACTAAAACAAAAGTTGTCTTATTAAATGCCTTCATTATGGATGAAGAAGCAGTGGCAACTATTTTGGGTTGCTGAGATTCCTCTGAAAGTCAAATTTCCCAGTCTATATTTACTCAACACACAACATACTTTCAAGGTGAATCAGTTTTGGTTTGAAGATGATTGGTATCTACACTTCAGAAGAGACATTAGAGGCTGGGAATGGGATGAGCTTGTAGAATTGGGAGAGCTTTTAAATAATAAATCCATTTCTTCAACTTCTTCAGACAAACTTGTTTGGAAGGTGTCACAAAAGGGCTTCTCAGTTCATGCAATGTATACACACTTGTCTCCACTCAAAGAAGAGCAGTTATGGGCCAAATTGCTATGGAAACCATCCATCCCTCCCAAAATCTCAGCTTTTGTATGGCTAGCTTGCTTGGGAGCAGTGCCAACCAAATTGTATCTTAAAGCTAGGGGTGTCCATTTAACATTGGCTGAATCCTTTTGCCCTTACTGCACAAATACTTTTGAAGACTTGCAACATATTTTCACTGATTGTCATAGGTCTTGGAGGATTTGGGGGGCTGTTATGAGCTGGTGGAATGTGCAAGGCTGCTTTCAAAGAAAGACAACTAAAAATGTGCAGTCTTGGAATTTTATACATAGGATAAATAAGGCTTGGAGGAATATCTATCCTACCTTTCTTTGGGAAACTTAGCTGGCAAGGAACAGAATGGTCTTCCAATTTAGCTTTCTCACAACTTCAGAGGTACTTCTGGCTATTCAACATAACTCATACACAATAGAATGTGCACATTTCAACAAACACTACTCTTTCTCATTCAACCAGTGGGTTCAAGAGCCTTTAACTTGTTTGAGGATCAAAAGAAAATAATTTGCATAATTTTGGGGCATCCTTCTGGTTTGGGGTCTTTGGTGGGAAGGGTTGGGGCTGGTTTTGGCTTTTTTGAGTGGGTAAGTGGTGAGGTTCATTGGGGATTCTTACTGTGCATCTTGCTCTTTTAGCTGTTACTGAGAGTGGTTAGCTTAGGAGCTTCCTTTGGCTGATATTTGCAACTTTGAGAGTGGGTAGGCTTTTATTAGGTTTAGTGTGTTTTTCTCTTCTTTCTTCTTGTGTAGGCTACAACTTGGTGTGTTCTGCAAGGCAAGGAGTGTTATCTTGCTTTGTTCTACTCTACTCTTCCCTCACATGGATGAGTCTATAGGTCGATTGTGGTTTTTTTGCTGCTGAAGCCTGACTTCATGGTTGCCTCTGATACTAGAAGAGGTCTTTTGCTTGCAAGGGTTTTGAAAAAGAAGTGTTGGCTTTGGAAACTTGTCTCTAATCACTTGGTTAACATCAGTGTTGGGGAAAGTCTGGGAATTGGTCATTTTGGCTGGTTTCTACCGCACTTTTACCCTGTTTTTGCACGATCGACATTGATTGTGGCTTTAGGTTTCTGTATTTTACTGGTTATCGTTAGTTTTATGGTACTGAACCTTGTTTGTTTGGTTGTAATTGAGGGCATAACCCTCTTCTCTCTTGATTCTCTCTCAGAATCTTGAGAGCATCAATAAATTCAATTGCTTCTTAAAAAAAAATCAATCAAACCCAAATAAAACATGTAGACAATTATTGACATCAAAACTGGCTGCATAGAAAACGCTCCCAACCTCCAAAAAACCTTAAAGCTAAGCCCAGTCGCCGCCGTCGTTTGACTGCACCCTGCACCGGTGACGGTCGGCAACGGATGTCGTCGGTGGGGGTCCACCCCTCTCTCATGTTCCTTCCTTTGTTTTCCCTTCTTTTCCTCTTCTTTCTTCTCTCTTCGGAGCTCCTCCTTCTTCCCCGGTGGTGCTCTCCCCTTGCTCGTCGCTGCTGAGCTCGTTGTCGGCTGCTGGTGGCTCTGGCCTCTTGGATCTGCCCGGTTGAACACAGCTCCGACAAGGTTCTTTGGGTCCTTAGCCTTACAGTCCTTTGTCGGAGATTGATCGGAGTTCGAACCTTGATTGCGCGCTTGGAAGCTTCTTGAAACCAGGTCGTGTAGTTCTCTGGAGTCTCGTCATCTTAGGAGCTCAACAGCCACGGGTGAACTGCTGCTCGCCGGCGTCAGGAAATTGGTCGCCGGCGTCGGGTTCTACGCAGGTCAGTTTGTGGCGGCTGTTAGATCTCTAGGGCCAGGTATGTTGTTGCTAGGGTTTGGTGTGGGCCGGGCCGGGTGTGGATGTGGGCCGCGTGTACCTGTGTGCCGGGTCTGGCCGTGGGCCGGGTAGGGATGCGGGTCGGACGCTGGTTTGAGCGGGTCTGGGTCTAACCCGGTCAAGGCGGGTCGGGTACTTCTATTCGGGCCGGGTCGGGTCGTATTTGGGCTGGGCCATTCTGGTCTACTGTTTGGGCCTGCCTTGCTGTTTCGGGCCAGGGTGCGCAGTTTTTGAACTGGGTCATCTTTTCCTCCTTCTGCCAAGGCACTGATCGGTTTGTTGTATTGACCGGTTTCTTCGTGTGCTTTTTCTCTCCCTTTGCATGCACCATATCGGATTGGTTAGAGACTCAGATTGTTTCCCCCCTTCCTTGCGGTTTATGTTGGTGGTTCGTCTGGTGCTGACCGGCGATTGGTTGTTCTCTTCTTCAGGGGTGCATTTCTGGGTGTTCGACTCTCATTGTTTGGGACTCTCCGACGAAAGTAGGAGTGCGTGGGTGCGCGGGGATGCTTCTTGTTCGTGGTTAGGTTGGATTGATGTGGCCATCTGTTGGCCTTCGTCAATCTTGTCTCGGGTGGTAGTTCTAGTTTCAGTTTTTTCCGGGCTGAGGTCGGTTTGTGCTCGGTATAATTACTGGCCTTCTCCTTTAGGTCCTCGAGTGGTGTTGGCCGGTGAGGGGTTACCAGTCTTGGTATCGGAACGCTCAGCTCAACAACCTCAGTCCCCGGATTCTGTTCTCTTTGGGCTGCTTCTTTCTTAGAGGCATAGTTTGTTCAATTGCTCTTTTGCTGGTTTCGGAGGCTTCTCTGTCTGAGTCTTGGTTGGATCGAGCTCGGTATCATTACAGGCCTTCCCCTTCAGGTCCTTGCTGTAGTCGGTGAGGGGTTACATGTCTCGGTTTCGAAACGCTCAGCTCACATTCCTATTTAGGTCTCTCATGACTTCTACCTTGTTGCTGCCAGTTTTGAGTTCGGATCTCGTTCTCGGTAGAAATACCGGTCCTCTGCCTTTTTGGGCCTATTTTCGGTGTTTACCGAATTTAGGTTTCGGAGGGCTGAGTGCGAGCTTCGTCGTCTCGGAAGGCTGATTTGGCTTTGCGGTTTCTTCGGTGGACCTCCTCGGGGCTTAGGAGGTGACTAGTTAGTGGGTGTGGATCGTTGCTGAGCTACTCTAGCTGCTTATGGGACTTCTTTTCGGGGACTCCAGTGGCATGCCTTGCTGCTACTAATCTTTGTATGGTAATTCCTCTCCCATCATTATCCTTTCATTTGATTCGATTGGCTTCGCTTCTTCTCGACCCGCTGTATGGTGTTCGAGCTCACCGGTCTTAGGTGTTGGTGTTGGCCGCCGGTGAGTCCTTAAGGCCGTTTCTTGGTCTGAAGCCTTTCGTTTTATCTGTTGGGATTAGTGTTTCTCATTGATTCTTCACTGATGTTGTATCTGTTGATAGTGGTCCTGGCCACCGGCGTTTTTAGTACTCTCTCTCACTAGAATTGAGGGTTACTAATGATACAGAGAGTTTGGTTCAACTCTGATTAGGTTTGCAGTGATTCTTGTGTGCTTGCTCTTCTTGGTGGCCAATTCTTGGTGGTGGCTGTTGTCTTGCCCGGGTGTTCTGGGGTGCTTGGTTTACTCCTTCTCGTTGTCATTGGTGGCCTTTCTTGTTGGGTTAACCCTTCTTCCTTCAGATGTTGTTTATCCTTGTAGTCCCTAGTTGGACTATGCTTTCTTTGGTTGTGTCTTGTTGTATTGAGGTTCCCTGAGTGGACTATTATTGTGTTGTTGGTTTTGAGGTTCCTTGAGTGGATCGTCCTTGTGTTGTTGTTTTCTCTGTTTGTAGAGAACTTTGGTTGATGATCCTTTTGTTGGGTCTCGAGGTAAGGTTGGAGATGAACCAACTCGCAGCGGAAAATAAAGGAAAACCAAGAGACGATTAACACCATGAAACAACTAACAAAGAATGGATTCACAAGAGAAAAATTCAGCACTATTTCTTACCAAAACAAGAACAACGGTTAACGAATGATTGGCTTGAGTCTCCAAGACGTCTACGTATCCACATGGGAATCAAAGCCACGTACTTCTTCTCTTTGAGGACTCAAGAACACAAAAATGGAGGTGGGAGCTTGCCAAACCCGAAATTGCAAGGGAAGGGGGAGAGAAGTTGTGTTTCCTATTCTTGTCTTGTGTTTGTTATGTTGAAAAAAGATGACTTAAACATAACAAACCCCATACTTGTCCAACTAAAGGCATGGGACAAGCATGGTGACAAGTAAGGTGTAAATAGGACAAAGTATGGCAAGACAAGATTGCGTTAGGTGGTGAATCACCAACACCTTAATCCTTGTCTTGCTTACTTAGTACTAATTAATCAAGACTTGATTAATTAGTTGCATGAGCCTTAGTTGCATGAGCCTTTCATGGGCCTCTTGGAACATGGCCCGTGGCCATTTCCAACGAGGTCCCGTGATTCGCTTATCGCCTCCAAGCCTTCCATACCGGAATGTCCAACATTATCCGACGCGATCAATCCCAAGACTCCAAGCCTTGTCTCGATCCGTAAAGTCCTATTCACTTACGGACACATGACCCAAAACCCAGTTTTGGTCATGTCTCGAGACAACTCCCTTTTGGCCATTCTCCATAAATGTGTCAATGAGTTTCATCCTCTGGTGTGACATTAGGTTTATGCATGTCAATAGATCAACGTAAAATCTCATTTTACTTGATCCTATTTAAGTGGAAACTAACGAGACTTTAGTATTGCCGGATACTGCATAACGAATCGACCTTGTCGATTCTAACCTTTCCGTCGTCCCTGTCATTATCCTTTTATCTCCGATATCCTGATTGAGATAAGGCATAGAGCCGTCATCCTTATTATTCTCAATCATTGTTCCTTGATATGTGAGATGACTGAATATATGATACCCAGTATCATGTGCATGGCCATGCTATTCTTTCAGTCACTCTCGATCAAGCGACCGAGAACCGATATGTTTCTCATACCTCAGTATGAGGGATAAATCCCTTAGCCGTCTTTCGTGTCACTCATGTAGCCCGTCATCAACCAATCCTGGCCGTTATGGAAGCCCTGTTATAGACAACGCTAGGCTCAGGTCAAACTCAGTTGTTGACTACATAGCGATCACAAAGACTCCTTGGTCTAAGGATACATGACAAGCTACGACACTGAATATGTTAATGACTTAATCTATGGCACACATTCAGGGCGGGTCGTCCAATATCATGTCCCACATGATATCTATGATCAGACTCCGGAATCGCATTCCAATGACTAACAGAACGTAAACCATAAAGATCCATCTTTCATACCAGTCGCTTCTAGTGAAGCATTATTGACTAGGGACCCATCGAGTGTGATCTATCTCGATCTATGGTTCTATTCGCATGGTGGGCATAGATCAGAGCACACATCGATATATTACTCCAACACATAAGTAATATAAAGCCGCTTTAATTTTATTGCTAACGATGATATATACATTTGGACATTTAGGATTGAACTACGGGCACTAAGACTAACAATCTCCCACTTGCCCTAGTTCCAATCTAAACTCCAATATGTCCCCATCGACTTTACATGTCTAACATGTTTAGGCAGCGGCACTGCCTTGGTCAAAGGGTTAGTTATGTTATCATCTGTTGCAATATAGGTTATCTTCACTTCGCCTCAGTTCAGTATTTCTCTGATTAGGTGGATACGCCGTAGTACATGTTTGGATTTGTTATGCGATCTGGGCTTTTAGCTTGCGCAATGGCCCTTGTGTTGTCGCAAAATGGATTCACCGGGCTAGATGGGTTTTTAATTAAACCCATCCCTGCCGTGAATTTCCAAATCCATATACCCTCCTTAGCTGCCTTTGCAGCATCCATGTACTTTGGCTCTGTCGTAGATTCGGCAATGGTATCTTGCTTTACGCTCTCCCAGCTAAAGCTCTATCATTCAACATAAACACATATCCTGACTGACTTCTAAAGTCATCTGGATTTGTCTTGGACAACTAGCGTCTACTCATCCTTCGACGACTAGTTCAACATCATCTTTCCCCCGGGTTAGACTGATGTCTACTGGTACAACATAAGGCTTACGAGACGTCCGGTCTCATACATGTCATGGCATATATGATCGATCCTGCCCCCAGGCGCATAGGATTCTCATCATCCTTTTCAGCTCATCAAGTGTCTTAGGACACTAAGTCTTGCTGAGATGAATGCCATGACTAGTGGGTAAGAGTCCTTTCTTTGAATCGAGCATTAAGAACCTACTCAATGCCTTGTTCACATAGGTTCCCTGACTTAAATCCAAGACCCTCTTGTTGCGATCTCTACATATCTTAATCCTTAAGATATAAGAAGCATCTCCTAAGTCTTTTATTGAAAAACACTTCCTCAACCAAGCTTTAGTCTCGTGCAAGGTTGGGATTGTTGGGTCTCGAGGTAGGGTTGGAGATGAACCAACTCGCAGCGGAAAATCAATGAAAATCAAGAGACGATTAAAAACATGAAACAACTAACAAAGAATGGATTCACATGAGAAAAAATCAGCACTAGTTCTTACCAAAACAAGAACACCGGGTAATGAATGATTGGATTGAGTCTCCAAGACGCCTACGTATCCACATGGGAATCAAAGCCACGTAGTTCTTCTCTTTGAGGACTCAATAACACAAAAATGGAGGTGGGAGCTTGCCAAACCCGAAATTGCAAGGGAAGGGAGAGAGAAGTTGTGTTTCTTATTCTTGTCTTGTGTTTGTTATATTGAAAAAAGATGACTTAAACATAACAAAACCCATACTTGTCCAACTAAAGGTATGGGACAAGTATGGTGTCAAGTAAGGTGTAAATAGGACAAAGTATGGCAAGACAAGATTGGGTTAGGTGGTGAATCACCAACACCTTAATCCTTGTCTTGCTTACTTAGTACTAATTAATCAAGACTTGATTAATTAGTTCCACGGGCCTTGGTTGCATGGGCCTTTCATGGGCCTCTTGGAACATGGCTCGTGGCCATTTCCAACGAGGTCCCGTGATTCGCTCATCGCCTCCAAGCCTTCCATACCGGAAGTGTCCAACATTATCCGACGCGATCAATCCCAAGACTCCAAGCCTTGTCTCTATCTGTAAAGTCCTATTCACTTACGGGCACATGACCCAAAACCCAGTTTTGGTCATGTCCCGAGACAACTCCCTTTTGGCCATTCTCCATAAATGTGTCAATGAGTTTCATCCTCCGGTGTGACCCTTAGGTTTATGCATGTCAATAGATCAACGTAAAATCCCAATTTACTTGATCGTATTTAAGTGGCAACTAACGAGACTTTAGAATTGCCTGACACTGCATAACGAATCGACCCTGTCGATTCTAACCTTTCCGTCGTCCTTGTCATTATCCTTTTATCTCCGATATCCTTATTGAGATAAGGCATAAAGCCGTCATCCTTATTATTCTCAATCACTGTTCCTTGATATGTGAGATGACTGAATATATGATACCTAGTATCATGTGCATGGCCATGCTATTCTTTCACTCACTCTCGATCAAGCGGCCGAGAACCGATATCTTTCTCATACCTCAGTATGAGGGATAAAACCCTTAGCCGTCTTTCGTGTCACTCATGTAGCCCGTCCCCAAGCCAATCCTGGCCGTTATGGAAGCCCTGTTACGGACAACATTAGGCCCAGGTCAAACTCAGTTGTTGACTACATATCGATCACAAAGACTCTTTGGTCTAAGGATACATGACAAGCTACGACAATGAATATGTTCATGACTTGATCTATGGCACATATTCATGTCGGGTCATCCAATATCATGTCTCACATGATATCTATGATCAGACTCCGGAATCCCATTCCAATGACTAACAGAACGTAAGCCATAAAGAGCCATCTTTCATACTAGTCGCTTCTAGTTAAGCTTTGTTGACTAGGGACCCATCGAGTGTGATCTATCTCGATCTATGGTTCTATTCGCATGGTGGGCATAGATCAGAACCCACATCGATATATTACTCCAACACATAAGTAATATAAAGTCGCTTTAATTTTATTGCTAACGATGATATATACATTTGAACATTTAGGATTGAACTACAGGCACTAAGACTAACTATCTCCCACTTGCCCTAGTTCCAATCTAAACTCCAATATGTCCCCATCGACTTTACATGTCTAACATATTTAAGCAGTGACACTGCCTTAGTCATAGGGTTGGCTATGTTATCATCTGTTTCAATATATGTTATCTTCACTTCACCTCAGTTCAGTATTTCTCTGATTAGGTGGATACGCCGTAGTACATGTTTGGATTTGTTATACGATCTGGGCTTTTAGGTTGCGCAATGGCCCTTGTGTTGTCGCAAAATGGATTCATCGGGCTGGATGGGTTTTTAATTACACCCAACCCTGCCGTGAATTTCCAAATCCACATAGCCTCCTTTGCTGCCTCTGCAGCATCCATGTACTTGGCCTCTGTCATAGATTCGGCAATGGTATCTTGCTTTACGCTCTCCCCGCTAAAGCTCTACCATTCAGCATAAACACATATCCTGACTGACTTCTAAAGTCATCTGGATTTGTCTTGGAAAACTAGCGTCTACTCATCCTTCGACGACTAGTTCAGCATCATCTTTCCCCCGGGTTAGACTGATGTCTACTGGTACAACATAAGGCTTATGAGACGTCCGGTCTCATACATGTCATGGCATATATGATCGATCCTGCCCCAGGCGCATAGGATTATCATCATCCTTTTCAGCTCATCAGGTGTCTTAGGACACTGAGTCTTGCTGTGATGAATGCCATGGCTAGTGGGTAAGAGTCCTTTCTTTGAATCGAGCATTAAGAACCTACTCAATGCCTTGTTCACATAGGTTCCCTGACTTAAATCCAAGACCCTCTTGGTGCGATCTCTACATATCTTAATCCTTAAGATATAAGAAGCATCGCCTAAGTCTTTTATTGAAAAACACTTCCTCAACCAAGCTTTAGTCTCGTGCAAGGTTGGGATGTCATTTTCAATGAGAACCAGAAAGGTACTCTTGCTCCCACTAGCCTTCTTACAAACGCAAGATTCATCCTCGTTCTTGATTAAGCAAAATCCAATTACAGCTTCATCAAAACGAAGGATCCAACTCTGAGAAGTTCGTTTCAATCCATAAATGGATTTCAACAACTTATATATCTTTCCCTTATTCTTCGGATCGTCAAAACCTTTGCGCCGAGACATACAAACGTACTCAGTCAAATTTCCATTTAGGAAAGCGGTTTTGACATCCACTTTCCATATCTCGTAATTATGATACGCAGTTATGTCAAGAAGAATTTGGATCAATTTTGACCATAGCCACTAGGGAGAAGGTTTCCTCATAGTCAATCCATTGGATCTGCCTATAACCTTTCTCCACCAGTTGAGCTTTGTAGGTCAGAGGGTTGCCGTCCATGTCCATCTTCACCTTGAAGATCCATTTGCATCCGATGGTCCTCACACCATTGATGGGATCAATCGGTTCCCAGACTCGGTTGTCCGACATGGATTGCATTTCCTCCCTCATGGCTCCTAGCCATAACTCGGAGTCGGGCCCATCCACGACTTCCTGAAAGGTGGCTGGATCATCGTGATCCACCATGACTTCATTGTCACCTCCGGATACCATATCTTGGAGGTGGATGATTGATCCTTTCAAATCGCCTTGGACCTTTCGGAATTGTAACAGGAATTGGTTCTTACTCTACGACAATCTCTCGCTCCTTTCTACTGGGTTGTCAATTGGTTTAGACAGATCTGTACCATCCTGAATTTCTTCGAGATGCACAGTCATCCCAATGACGTCTTTGGAAACAAAACTCCTTTTCCATAAAGACCCCACCCCAAGTAACGAACAACATGTTCTCACTGGGATTGTAGAAGTAGTATCCCCTTGTTGCTTTGGGATACCACACGAAGGTGCATATCTCAGATCTTGGTTCGAGCTTAGTCGAAACCAAATGTTTCACATAAGCCTCGCAACCACAAATCTTTAGGAAGGACAAAGTGGGCATCTTCCCGTACCATTTTTAAAATGGTGTCCCTTCCACACCCTTCGTCGAAGCCCGATTCACTATGAATGCAGTCGTCTCTAGAGCATAACCCCAGAAAGAGATTGGGAGATCAGTCCAACTAATCATGGAACGGACCATTGTCTAACAATGTCTGATTTCTCCGTTTGGCTACACCTTTCAACTACAGTGTCCCAGAAGGAGTCCATTCCAAAAGGATCCCATTCGCTTTTAGATGATCTAATAACTCTGTGGTGAAGTATTTTCCACCTCGATCCAATCGAAGTGTCTTAATACCTTTGTCGAGCTGGTTTTCTACTTTCGTCTTAAACTCTTTGAATTTATAAAAGGCTTTAGACTTATGTCTTACCGAATAAACATAACCACATTTACTGTAATCATCAGTAAATGTGATAAAGTAGCTAAAACCCCTCCTGGCAAGTGAACTTATTGGTCTACACACATTCGAGTGTATCAGCCCCAATAATTCACCCGCCCTTTCATCGCGATCGATAAAGGGCACTTTAGTCATTTTTTCAATAAAATAAACCTTGCACCTATCGATCGAATGGAATTCGAATGAACCTGGAAGCCCGCACTTCTGAAGTGCTGATAGGCGCTTCTTGTTTATGCGGCCCAAATGACAGGGCCATAACAGAGTTAGGTTTAAATCGTTGGATTTAGACCTCTTAGTATTAACGTAATGTATAGAACTTGAGGCATTGTTACCCATATCTAATATGTACAATCCTCCAACCAAGTCAGTACTGGTATAAAACATATCATTGCATAGAACATTGAAAACTCCATTTCCAATACTAACATTATATCCTTCCTTGTCAAACACGGATACATAAATAATATTCCTACTAAAAGTAGGTATGCAATATACATTATACAATACTAAGAAAAGACCACTTGGCAAAGCAAGACTCACGGATCCTACAACAGTTGCCACAACTCTAAGGTCCACTTCATGCTTTCCAAACCTCTCTTACTTTCAGCCACCATACATATTAGTGCATGTGTGAGATTCAGTGTTGGTATCTAATACCCATGAATCTTTGGAAGTAGATAGATGTAGCTCTATAGAGTTAATATCGAATGAAGGCACGGTCCCACCGCCCTTCCTTAGATCATCCAGGTTTCCTGATGAAGGCGCAGTCCTACTGCCCTTCTTCAGATCATCCAGGCTATTTGATGAAGGTGCAATCCCACTGCCCTTCTTTAGATCATCCGTGAACTTCCTGTAATCTCGGTTCCAATGACCAGACTATTGGCAGTAGAAGCAGACATTCTCAGGTGTCTCATCTTCCTGCCAAGTGCGAATGGGCCCCGCCCTTGCCACTTCCAATTCCCTTGTTGACCATCAGAATATCCTTGGATCCCAGATCCCTGATATATTCTTCTCAGCAGTTAATGACACTTCATGTAACTCTGATATGGTCTCAGAGACAGCCTTGTTAAGGACATATTCTTTGCGTTCAGACTTGAGGACTATCATAAAAAATTTGTACCAGTTCAAATAGTTTGTCCCATTTAGCTTGACCCTGTCAAGAATGGTTTTTAATGACAAACTATTAATGTTCGCTGAATTTGCCATTTGATCTACAACCAATAAAATTCAATCAGTAAACTGAATAAATTTTATGAAGATCAAGCTTAAACACCAACAATCGATTCTAAACCTTTAGAATCTGAAACCAAGATCCTTGATTCACTCGATTAAGCTGAACTAATGCTCACCACTTAATCGAGCTATGTAGGTAGGACTCCATCCAATCACATCCAATGTGACTCTTGGCTAGGGTATGTACTTATGTACACGGCTTACCCTATCTGTTACCCTAGCTCAACCTCAGGCTGAGAATCGTAGTAGGGTCCACCAATTCTCAACTATGGACCGTCACTATGTAGGTGCTCCGTTAATGCGCACGACACCCACATATGCCGTCCAAACCTACTACCCCGCTTTCCCATAGATGCTCCGCTAATGCGCACGACACCCATAGGAAAGGGAGGTAGTAAGGTGTTGATAATTGGGAGGTATCGGACATGACCCGTTTTTACTTGTCCGAATGTGTTTAAAACTTCGACACATCCTAGATGCGATGAGCACATCAACTACATTCCAAATGCAATGATGCCTCAAATTACATCCAATGTAATTCTTCCTTCGAACCCGTCAACTACATCCAATGTAATGACGATTCTAAGGGCTCACACACAAGGATTAAAATTCCAATTTTATCTTTGCATGTGAGGTGATATGCTCAGTAAATAAAGTTAAGCATGCAATTCTAAAACACATAGAATTAATCATGCATAAACTAAACCAAGCATAAAGTGATAAATGTGCACATAATAGCCCCCTAAACTAACTCCCACTAGCTTCTTCAGCTCCATCGACTCCAAGCCGATGTCAAAACCCGAAAAGCCACCAAATGGACTTTTCGCCCTTTCTTCGTCTTGAGAAAAAAATTTACAATTTAATACACGACTCGCAGGTCGGGAATAAATAAATATTACAAACAAGTGGTTCGACAGCTACACCTTGAAAGAATAATTACACGCTAACTCTAACGGCTCGCAGGCCGTGAAAAGCGATAAATAATATTATGTACACCATGCCAACATCACATCACACATCGTGTTATCAAACAAGCATGTGATCAAACATCATGTGATTTTCCGGTTTTAATTAATAGCCATTTCGAAATTTTTTGATGCTCGGTTTATCGAAACCGTTCAAAAATGAAACTTTTGAACATTTGATCTTCGAGTTCGTCATGACGGTTCCAAACTCGTCATAACTAACAAAACGGTTTATCCTTGGCATATCAACCATCCAATGGTCATGCTTGGCCTAGCTCCGTCCAACGGAGCCACGTTCGGTCCCGGTTTCGGCTCCCCGAGAGTCCCGCTCCCGAGACCCGAAAAATAAAAAAAAATTAAAAATTTCCAGATTTGAAATAATTTTCAAAAATTCATTTTACATGCATTAAATCCATAAACAAGAATTTAAAACATGTTATCAAACAATTTAGCAAAACAACATGCCAAAAACGAAACTTTCAAACAAAATCGAAACTTTGAACGCCGTCTTGTGAATCCCGAAGGTAGCACGGCTCTGATACCACTGTTGGGTATCGAGGTAGGGTTGGAGATGAACCAAATCGCAGCGGAAAATCAAGGAAAACCAAGAGACGATTAAAACCATGAAACAACTAACAAAGAATGGATTCATAAGAGAAAAATTCAGCACTCTTTCTTACCAAAACAAGAACACCGGTTAACGAATGATTGACTTGAGTCTCCAAGACGCCTACGTATCCACATGGGAATCAAAGCCACGTACTTCTTCTCTTTGAGGACTCAAGAACACAAAAATGGAGG
Organism: Erodium maritimum; assembly: GCA_963921825.1. NCBI lineage: Eukaryota > Viridiplantae > Streptophyta > Magnoliopsida > Geraniales > Geraniaceae > Erodium > Erodium maritimum. Next base: position 45,854,256 of record OY997593.1, on the reverse strand, counting down.
TGGGAGCTTGCCAAACCCGAAATTGCAAGGGAAGGGGGAGAGAAGTTGTGTTTCCTATTCTTGTCTTGTGTTTGTTATGTTGAAAAAAGATGACTTAAACATAACAAACCCCATACATGTCCAACTAAAGGCATGAGACAAGCATGGTGACAAGTAAGGTGTAAATAGGACAAAGTATGGCAAGACAAGATTGGGTTAGGTGGTGAATACCAACACCTTAATCCTTGTCTTGCTTACTTAGTACAAATTAATCAAGACTTGATTAATTAGTTCCATGAGCCTTTCATGGGCCTCTTGGAACATGGCCCGTGGCCATTTCCAACGAGGTCCCGTGATTCGCTCATCGCCTCCAAGCCTTCCATACCGGAATGTCCAACATTATCCGACATGATCAATCCCAAGAATCCAAGCCTTGTCTCGATCCGTAAAGTCCTATTCACTTACGGGCACATGATACAAACCCAGTTTTGGTCATGTCCCGAGACAACTCCCTTTTGGCCATTCTCCATAAATGTGTTAATGAGTTTCACCCTCCGGTGTGACCCTTATGTTTATGCATGTCAATAGATCAACGTCAAATCTAATTTTACTTGATGCTATTTAGGTGGCGACTAACGAGACTTTAGTATTGCCTGACACTGCATAACGAATCGACCATGTCGATTCTAACCTTTCTGTCATCCCTGTCATTAACCTTTTATCTCCGATATCCTGATTGAGATAAGGCATAGAGCCGTCATCCTTATTATTCTCAATCACTGTTCCTTGATATGTGAGATGACTGAAGATATGATACCCAGTATCATGTGCATGGCCATGCTATTCTTTCAGTCAATCTCGATCAAGCGGGCGAGAACCGATATCTTTACCATACCTCAGTATGAGGGATAAGTCCCTTAGCCGTCTTTCGTGTCACTCATGTAGCCCGTCCCCAAGCCAATCTTTGCCGTTATGGAAGCCCTGTTACGGACAACGTTAGGCTCAAGTCGAACTCAGTTGTTTACTGCATAGCGATCACAAAGACTCCTCGGTCTAAGGACACATGACAAGATACGACAATGAATATGTTCATGACTTGATCTATGGCACATATTCATGTCGGGTTATCCAATATCATGTCCCACATGATATCTATGATTAGACTCCGGAATCCCATTCCAATGACTAACATAACGTTAGCCATAAAGAGTCATCTTTCATACCAGTCGCTTCTAGTGAAGCATTGTTGACTAGGGACCCATCGAGTGTGATCTATCTCGATCTATGGTTCGATTCGCATGGTGGGCATAGATCAGAGCACACATCGATATATTACTCCAACACATAAGTAATATGAAGTCGCTTTAATTTTATTGCTAACGATGATATATACATTTGGACATTTAGGATTGAACTACGGGCACTAAGACTAACACCTTTGTGGATTGCTCGTGTGGTTGTATTTCAAACTCAGTTATTCTTTACAAAGAACAGTTTTAATTTAAATTTGATTTGCCGATCAAAAAAAAATCAAAGCATGTTGTAAAAAAAAAGAGTTCTCTCTCGATCATGAGAGAATAGCTCTAGCCTTAGCCCTATCTGTTATGGAGTTGTCTTCTATGACCGTTGTTCCCGCGTCGCCTACAACCACTGCCGGCAATACAGTCATTGTCTTCATCCATCCCATCCGGTCGCAGTCCTCGTAGACCACGCTTGGTGGGGGGGATATATACCAATGGGATTGGATCCCCGCACCACACCCTTCGCCTTCCCTATCATTCGCCATCCCTCTTGCGATCTCGCCGGCTCTTAGTCTGATTGCAACGTGACCCCGAGTCTCTTCTCTACCGATGTCGGCCACGCCTCCAAATCTACGAGGTATGCTTCCCTATCTGCAGCCCAATGAATCGGTACAGGAAAGTGCGGTAACTTACGACCCACGCCACAACGCGGCCCTCTCCGAAGGAATCCTAGCACGTCGCCCTGGGCCACCAGGACCTTGCTCTTGTGGCTGGGGTGGATGCTACGCGGTCCGAAGGTACGCCTCTGAAGTCGGCGCTTTCTCGCTTCGTGGAGGTGGGGGTTGTCCGTGACGTGACGGAATGCGTGGCCAATTCCTCCGTCATGATAGTAAGGACCCGCGTCCAGCACCCGGTCCGCGACCGCTACGGGGTGCGATGGCATACGGTGGGAGCCTCCTCCACGTTTGCTCGTCGGGGTTGGGTACAGAGGCGAAGTAGGGTTTGGATACCCTCTAGCGGAGTCGTTCCTAATCCTGCTTCTGGGGTTTGTGGCCCACGGCCTTGGGACCCGAGGATGGAGGCGTTGGTGCACATGGAGACCATTGCCCGGGAGAGAGTACGGATATCGGCCTCAACACGGTACCCTCAAACCCACCTCTCGGCGTATTAGAGAGGCTTACTACGGTACAATGCAGCGAGAGGACCGCGCCCCCGTGCCAGACAGCATTGACTCATCACTCCCACTCAGATGGGGTGGCGCCGCAGTCCTATGGGGATTCTGGTGGAGCTGGTGCTGCATTGGGTTGGGAGCGGGAGCTTGTGGCCCCAACCCGGATGAAAATGGGCCCGATACCTAAGGCTCGGTTATCTCGAGGAAGGGGGTCCGGGGTAACAATGCACCTGGGAGGGTAGGCAGGAGCCCGCGATAGCCCCCCCTGGGTGGTCCGTCACAAAAGCTTCGGCTTTCGTACACGGGAACATCCAGCGAGGGGCTGTTTGAGATCAGCTCTATCCTGATTCGATTGCTACCCTACTAGTACGGGAGAATGGTGGAAGGGGAGGTGGTGGCCACGACCACCCAGGAGCGCAAGCTGTGGAAGCTCCGGCACTTTTGGTTCTTAGGAGTGCAGCTCCTGGAGTACGGGTAAGGGTGGCGCCTGCACCTTGTTGGCCGGCCGATTGACAGGCGGGAAAGATGCCCCGCTGGGAGGAATGATGCACCACCTGAGCATCAGGGACTGGCTCTAGGAGGTGTCCCTAGACGATGCTTTGCCTCCCACCACCACTATTGCTGTAGAGGTCCCTCAGGATCTCCGGTATCCCATTCCTCCCTGTTTTCTTACTTTTTCCATGGGGCGTCAAAATACCGTCTATGACGGTTCTGGTATTCAAGGTTCAGTGAACTAGTATTCGTTCATACTGGCCTTTTATGGTCAAGGAGCATGTTACTCGAGGAATTTCGATGTAATTGCTCTTAAACGATTATACAGTTGCAATTTGTCATTCAAATAAAATTCATAAGTGCCTACCTATATATGCACACAAGTGATTACATGGTTTTTTCGTTTTTTTATTAGTAAAACAAAATTTAGATTAAACCTCCTTTGAAAGGATTAAAAAAATTGAATACTCGGCAGTTCGGCAGTAGCAAATTAAGATAAATATGTAGTATAAGCTAAATAATGTAAGCTAGGGTTTCAACATCATTGGCGAAAATAGGGGCTGTTTTTTGAGGATGATCCCGCTCCTTTCAGCTTAGGTTTGGTGACAATACTCTGCTGTCATAACGCCCATTTTCTTCCCCTATCTCAGGACGACCACCTCTTCTTCATCTACAACAAATCCTGCCTCTATCGGCGTCTCAACTTTTGTCGCCGTCAAGGAGTTCAATTGGATCCCTAGCTCCGATTCCCAAAAACCGGCCTCCCGAAACCCCATCCTTGTCGTCTCAAACCCCATCTTCTCCGTCTCATGCTTCACCACTGTCGCGAGTATGGATCAAAAACCCCACTGATAGCATTTCCGTCTCAAAGGTTGGACGAGGAAGGCTCTTACGAGCTGAGTATTCCTTCATAAGAAGTCCATCACCTCAAGGTTGGACTTTGAGGTGAACACACCGACTGATCCCGAGATGACCTCCATCCAAGAAGTCTATCAGAAGAAGACGAAGACGAGCGTGAGGGGAAAAAGACAGACTATAATGAATGAAGCTCAAGTTTACGGTCTACAAAGTGGTGCTCAGAGCATGATTGAACAAGTCACTGAAAAGGGAAAGCTATTCGAGGTCAAGGTCGATCGCACCTGGACAATGTACAACTCTATTTTGGATCAAGATACCTTCGACATATCGGAAGACATCTGAGCAGCTCATGCAACTACAATTGTCTGCCTTAGTCAGAAACTTACGGACCTTTAGTTTTCTTCGTTTTTAAATTTTAATTTCGTACTTTAGTTGTTAGCATTTCCTTGTTTTAGTTTCATGTAACCGCTATTTTTTCAGATGAATGTTTGTTAAAAAAATCGAGTAACTATTATCAACAATGTTATCATCTTGCAAAATGAACCCTGACACACCCTATTGCGTTTGTGCTACATCAGCGCATGACCGACGCATGCAACTGACACCTCCACCTGTATTGATACACCCCTTCTCTTCCATTTCGTTCACACCTCCCATCCTCTTCTTCATTTCATTCACACATTTTCTCTCCTTCATTTATTCACCTCCATTTGTAGCTCAAAATTGCATCTCTGCGACACATAATACCTTCACTGGTAGAGGAAGAAACCCACCTTGTGGTGACATGGCTTCTACATGCAGAGATCGATTGAAAATACTAGGCTAAACTTTACCGGAAATACCTCGTGACCGTCGATCCGACGTTCTCTGCACGGTCCTAACACCAACTTAAAGATCAATGGGGCAAGAATAGCGAAGGTGAACAAATTCAACAATATCTACCGACGTCGAGTCCAACAAAGCGTTCCCGACATGACCGATCAGAAAACTTAGGTGCTACCTTTGCTAAGTACCACTCCATGTATCGTCTAGCATTCAATAAATCCTATTAGTGGGAACTCGTCAAAGATGATGCGAAGTGTCGTCTCTACGCATGTTTAATTATTACTAAAAAATAAAATAATAATAATGGAACGTCTTAATGGTCTATATAATGCCGTTTCGTTCGAATACAAAATATTGTGATTTGTTTATATTGAAGTGTTGAAAGAAATTTAATTAGTTAACAATGAGTGGTTGAGGCAACCTATTGAGTGTAGACATAACATTTTGACTTCACTTAAATTAAGTAAGGAGAAAGAAATTGATTTGTGTATTTGAACCCAGCTTTGAGTATACACATTAGCATAAAACCATAAACTTGGTTGGATAGGCGATACGGGGGTGTATCCTTTCCCTAATACTTATTGAACTCCAGTCCCACCGTATTCATTGATCTAGATTTAAATCTTACTGGTGTCAAAAAAAGTTTGGTTCCATAACCAAAAGTCATACGTAGTTAGGCGTTCTTGTGTTGTTTGGTGCCTACCCACGTACACGAGTGATCAAATGTTAGGTCTCTTTATAAACAACGTTTCCTTGCTTGCACTATCCACAAAATCAACTTATTGATAGCATATGGAGATTCAAATTCTATCAAAAAAGTTGGTAGTCCCAACAACACCCAACAAAGATCACCCTCAATGTTTGAAACTATCTATCATTGATCAGTTGGCTCCGAGAGTGTACGTGGGAACGGTCTTTTACTATACAGAAACAGGAGACACGAGAGATAAGGTTACACGTATGGAGAGGTCTTTGGGCGACACATTGTCAGTTTTGTACCCCTTTGCCGGTAGATTCAACGAGGCGGATATGTGCATCGACTGCAACGATCATGGGGTCGAGTTCATCGAGGCAAAGGTATCAAACTGCCTGCTCAACGATCTCCTTCCCCGGGACGGTCGAGAACCCGATTCCAAGCTGCCGTCTCGGTTTGTTTCCTCTCCGTATCAGCATTCGAGTGAAACTCCTCTTGTGACTGTCCAAGTGAACGTGTTCGAGTGCGGCGGGATAGCACTCGGCCTCTGCGTCTCCCATGTGCTTTGTGATGCCCACACTATGGCCTTGCCCTCAATGCATGGGCCAGCAGTAGCAGAAACACTGACGGGGTCGTTGATCGTGCTTATCGCCCGAGCTACAGCCTGGCTTCCATCTTTCCTCCAATTGACGTACCACCAACGTTGCAGCTTAGTGCTCTCGGGGATGAAGTTGATCGGTCCGGTGTCATCACCAGAAGGTTTGTTTTTGATGGCGGAGCATTGTCAAGACTCAGAGCACTCGGTACTGCTAGTGGGGTGCCATCTCGGGTTGTGTCGGTCATGGGTCTTTTGTGGACTGTTATGATGAGAGCCAAGGGGCCCTTGAGGCCTTGTATGGTTTTGATTCCCGTGAACCTCAGAGGAAGGACTAAAAACCTACCGGGATTGTCCAATTCTTGTGGAAACTTTGCAGCGCCGTGTCTGGCTCTGTTTAACCCAAAGGGTGGGGATGATTCAGTGGAGTTGCGTGAGTTGGTGAGTCTTACCAGGGATGCCATTGGCGATGTTGTCGCCAAAGCGTCGGTGGTCGATGCCGATGGGGTGGTGTCGATGATTGTGAATGGTTGGAGGAAGGTGAAGGAGGAAATTGAAGGTGGGGCTAGAGATGTTATCAGCTTCACGAGCTGGTGCAGGATGGGTCATTATGAAGCGGATTTTGGGTGGGGAAGACCCACTTGGATAAGCTCCTACCACGTGCCTTTACATGGAGTCGCCATACTGATGGACACAAGAGATGGTGATGGTATTGAGGCTTGGCTCAGCTTGGATCTGCCCCACATGCTACTCTTTCAACAAGATCCTGACATCATGGCATTCACCTCCAACAACCATGGAAGGGTCTGAGAAGTCGAGGATTGGTGTTAGACAATAACAATGTTGCAATAAGTTATACCTTCATGTTCTGTTAAATATTCATACAGTCAGATCCTCAATCCAAACACTTGATTGTTTGATCAAATAAATTCCAGCTTTGTTTTTCTTTTGTTTCGGTAAACAAGAAATAAAGACATATGGATGATTCTTAGCGACTAGTTTTAGCAGAACTCATTGATGCGGTGTTCGAGGAAGACAACAGTTCTTTGAATCCCTACCAAGATCATGATATGTTTGTGAGGATTTCAAGAACTTTTATTTTCCAGTAAGTCTGAACCTTACAGAGTTTTTGTAAGTTTTTTGTCTGTCGATTAGATAATTAATTATAAATTTTGACTTAAGTAAATATTGAAAGGAAACAAACTTGAAAAATATTACCAATTCAAACAAATGTGTACCTAACAAACATATATATAAAAGTCTAAATATGCGATCTAGCATGCTTTCAATAACCGAATAAAGCAAAACTAAATCGACAAGTGCGGAAACGTGTAAATCGACTAACCTCCCGCCATAGCCATGAAGGTAGAGATACCTTGGGGTGTTGGTGCTTCTAAGCCCTTGCACAACTCTCCTTATGATGGTGTATCTCATCCAAAAAACGAAATGCTCACTATGAACTTATGGAGAGTGTAGAGTATTAAGTTGTGTGGGCTTAGGGACCAAACTCATCCTTATATAGTGCACTAGCTCTATCCATCATAGAGCTCAAAATGATGGCATGGGATATGCAAATCTGATGGAAATATAGGACCACCAATGCATGGCAATAGCTTCTAAAAGCTAACTTTAATGGAGAAGTGTGAAAGTCTACTTTCATCATGATGACGTCTCATACTTGAATGACCTCCACTAAGACATATTATTTTAATATTCCAACATTCTCCCACTTGGTCCATATTCCATCTTTTGCCAAAGCATGAAAACATAATACACGAATAGTGGCAATAATCTCTCTTAGTAAGGAGAGTTATCTTCCAACTATCACAATGCATCATCTCTTATTTAACGCTTCCCATAAACTTAATGAATAAACCTTATGTTCATTTTGGTCCAACCAAAAGTGATATTTCTCAACCAAATGTGTACACAAAAATCAAAATGAGAAATATCCAAAAAACAGAGTTTCGATCGTTCTTACAACGAAAAATCACATAACGGAACCAAGTCCCATACTGTCCACATGATCCTTAAACTTAAGTGGTGGCATGCCTTTTGTCAACAGATTAGCAATCATCAATTCAGTATTCACGTGTTCGATCACCACTGATTGATCCTTAACACGATCTCTTAAGGCTAAATACTTTTTTTTTTGGATAAGCGATTTTTTATTAAGAATCAGGCAACCAACAGGAACCTGAAAACCACAAAATAAAAACAAGGAACTGAACAAACAAGAGAAAATAAGCAGCTCCCAACATCAATGGCGTCTCCTTCTTCGCAGGCATGAAGCAGGCCGTGATTTCCACTGCTCAAACGACACATCTGGCACTAGGTCCCCAGCTAACTTCAACAAACTGAAAGAATGAGGCAGAAAATTTCCAAACAGCTCCAACTCAGACAACCACGAGCTCCTAAACACCACTGCATTGCGCTGCACCCAAACATACCAGCACGCCAGGTAACACACTTTCACCCATCCCGAGTCACGGGGGCCGGATGACAACAAAAACCACCCCTCAAAGGCCCCCAAAAAGGTACTCGGAAAGGCCCACGACAAAGACCACCACTCAAAAATCAAACCCCAAAATGTCCAGGTGAAATCACAATGCAGAAATAAGTGGTCTAAGTCTTCAAAACAAGACTTACAGAAAACGCACAGCATCGCATTTAGGGGGATACGACAACCCCTCTCCTCCAGAAAAGTCATAGTGGGAATCGCCGAGTGAAGGGCTAACCACATAAGCATGCAAAATTTGGGAGGCAACCCCTTCACCCATAATACCGAAGCCCAGCCTACCCTATCAAAGGAAGGTGTGATCAACCTGTAGACCGCCCCTACAGTGAAACGCGGGCCTTTCACCCAGATCATCTTATCCTCGGAGTCTGACAAACACACCGAGGCCAGAAGCTCCTGGAGCGCCGTTTCCTCTCCCCTTTCCCGAATGAACAACGTTCTTCGGTACAACACCACCCAGCACCCATCACTCCAATAATCTTTAACCACAGCTTCCTGGTCTCTAGCAGCAACAAACAGGTGAGTAAAACGGTATCGAAGTGCCACATCCCCAAGCCATACATCATCCCAAAACCGAACCCTCTCTTCATTGCCCACCTTCCAATGAATACCTTGACCCCCAAACAAAGTCTGAAATCTATGATCGCTTGCCAGACTAACAATATGGCCGAACAAGGATGGATCATTTGGCTGATCAAGACTCAGTAAATCCCAGTCTCGCGGATCCCATTTGAATTTCACACATACAATCTGCTTCCATAAGGAATCAGGCTCCTCTGCGAATCTCCAGAACCACTTTGCTAGTAAGCTCAAATTGACCTCCTCAAGCCGGCGCAGGCCTAACCCACCCTCCGATCTAGGCCGACAAACTTTATCCCACTTAACCTTGTGGATCACTCTGCGTGCTACACTGTGAGACCATAAGAACCGTCTCTGAAGTTTCTCCAGTTTCTGAATTACCGAGCTAGGAGCCTTAAACAAGCTCATGTAAAAAACTGGCAAGGCCGCCAAAGTGGACTTCAAGAGAACCACATGGCCAGCAATGTTTAGGTTCTTTGCCTTCCAACCATTTAGATAACGCCGTACTTTAATGAAAACCGGTTCCCAGAATTTCAGTCTCTTAGGCGACAGACCCAACTGAAAACCCAGGTACGGTAAAGGTAAATCACATACTTCACACCCCATAATGTCAGAAATTACCTCGGCAGACAGAACATTCCCATTCAGTAGAACAGCCTTAGACTTGCCATAGTTTATCTTCAACCCAGAGACCGACTGAAACAGGTCCAAGAGGTATTTCAAATTCCTCAGGCCCGCTTCCTCACCCTTGATAAACAGAATGGTGTCATCAGCGAACTGAAGGTGCGAGACCACCAGACCATTTCGGCCTATCTCCACACCTCCAAAATCTCCACCCCTCAAACCGTCCAACACCATCTGGTGTAAACCTTCTGCCGCCAACAAGAACAGAAATGGAGATAAGGGACACCCCTTCCTTATACCGTTCTCCGTCTCAAAGTCTGCACTAGGGGCCCCATTGATCAGGACAGATAAATTCGCCTTAAAACAGCTCCTCATCCAAGAACACCATTTATCCGGGAAGCCCATTATACCAAGCACATCTAACAGATACGACCAGCTGACCTTGTCATAGGCCTTCTCAAAATCCAGTTTCAGAATAACTGTCTCAGTCTTGGAATTTTTAACCCCATGGATGACTTCCGAGGCTATCAGAACCCCGTCTACTAACTGACGCCCTGCTATGAACCCACTTTGGGTATCTCCAATCAAGTCTGGCAAGACCTTTTTCAACCTGTTGGCTAGTACTTTTGCCATTATTTTATAAGGCCCCGAAATCAGGCTAATAGGCCTGAAATCAGGCTAAATACTTAATGTCGATATGCTTACTTCGACTACCACTCTTGTGGTTTTTAGCCATAATAACCGCAGCTGAATTGTCACAGTATATCCTTATGGGCTTAGATATAGGATCCATAATTCTAAGCCCCAAAATGAAACTCTTCATCCATACACCATGCGACGTAGCCTCAAAACAAGACACGAACTCGGCCTCCGTAGTGGAAGTAGCAATTAGACTTTTCTTTACGCTCCTCCATGATACGGCTCCACCGGCTAACATAAAAATGTATCCTGATGTTGATTTCTGTGAATCAACACAGCCAGTGTAGTTCGAATCACAATAGCCAATTACTTCCAAGTTATGAGTTCGCCTATACATAAGCATGTAGTCCTTAGTGCCTTGAAGGTACCTCATGACCTTCTTTGCAGCCTTCCAGTGGTACTCACCTGGATTACTCTGATATCGACCCAACATTCCTACTACAAATGTTATGTCAGGTCTAGTACAAACCTGAGCATACATCAAGCTTCCAACAGCCGAAGCGTAGGCAATTTGGTCCATTCGTTCCTTTTCAAATTCATTCTTCGGGCATTGGTCCAATGTGAACTTATCCCCTTTCACAATGGGAGCTACACTTGGTGAACAATTTTTCATCCGGAACCTTTCTAAGACTTTATTGATATAGGACTCTTGAGACAAACCGAGAACACCCTTATGTCTGTCTCTTATGATCTTAATGCCAATAACATAAGAAGCTTCACCCATATCCTTCATATCAAAGTTCTTAGAAAGAAATTGTTTCACCTCCCAAAGTAGTCCCTTATCATTGGTTGCAAGTAGTATATCATCCACGTACAAAATGAGAAAACAAGTTTTACTCCCACTAACATTCTGGTATATACATTGATCCATGATATTCTCTTCGAATCCGAATGAAGAGATAATATCATGAAACTTTAAGTACCACTGATGGGAGGCTTGTTTTAACCCATATATGGATTTCTTAAGTTTGCACACCAAATGATCACCAGCACTAGAGGTAAAACCTTCAGGTTGAGTCATGTATACCTCTTCCTCTATATTACCATTGAGAAATGTTGTTTTCACATACATCTGATGAATTTCCAAGTCAAAAGCGCAACCAATGCTAAAATAATACGAAGAGAATCTTTCTTAGATACAGGTGAAAATGTTTCACTGTAATCGATTCCTTCCCTTTGAGTGAATCCTTTAGCCACGAGTCTAACCTTATGTCTCTCGATGTTGCCCAATGAGTCTTTCTTTGTTTTAAAGACCCATTTGCACCCAATGAGTTTTGCACCAAATGGCAACTCGACAAGATCCCAAACTCTATTAGAACTCATGGAATTCATCTCGTCCTTCATAGAATTGTACCATAAATTTGACTTTTCACAACTCTTCCCTTGTGAAAACGTTTCAGGATCATCTACGGCTCCAATATTGTAGTCATGTTCTTGTAAATACACTACATAATCACTAGGAACTGCCGACTTCTTTATTCTAGTAGATCTCCTTAATGGTTGATCAACAAACTCACGAGGATCATGTTGTACAACCGGTTCCTCAATGTTTTCAGGTAAATCTTGAACAACTTCATCTACTGGATCGTCAACAATTTGTGAAATTCCATGATTATCATCAGCTGCTATTGGATCTTGATTAGCTTGCTGTTCAGCACACACTTCAGGTGCATCATTTAAGATAATCACTTGATTAGTTGAAACAGGAGGTTGATTGACTAAATGATCTTTCTCAGGAAAACTGTATTGAGATCGATCCCTCCCACTCATCAAGTCATTCTCAAGAAATTTAGGATTCCTTGATTCCACAAATCTAGTGTGATAGGATGGACAATAAAACCTGTATCCCTTGGACCGTGCAGCATATCCAACGAAATACCCACTAATGGTCCGGGGATCAAGCTTCTTCTCTAACGGATTATAGACTCTTATTTCAGACGGGCATCCCCAAATGCGTACATGACCCAAACTTGGTTTCCAACCTTTAAACAACTCAAATGGCGTTTTCAAAACAGCCTTGGTTGGAACTCTGTTCAATATGTACGCGGCCGTCTTAAGAGCTTCTATCCATAAGGACTTTGGAAGACCGGAGCTACACAACATGCTCCGAACCATGTCCATTAAGGTCCGGTTCCTTCTTTCTGCTACACCATTTTGGTCAGGCGAACCGGGCATAGTATATTGAGCAACTATCCCATGTTCTTGAAGGAACCTTGCAAACGGACCCACCGCTTGTCCATCCTCAGTGTATCTACCATAATATTCACCACCACGATCCAGCCTCACGATCTTAATTTGCTTACCGCATTGTTTCTCTACTTCGGCCTTGAATGCCTTAAATGCATCTAATGCATCATTCTTATTATGAAGTATGTAGAGATACATATATCGTGAGTAATCATCTATAAAGGTGATGAAATGTTTCTGACCATACGAATCCATATCTGGACTACATATATCCGTATGTATGATCTCTAATATGTTTGAACTTCTCTTGCCACTTTTCTTTGATTTGTTTGTCTGCTTTCCTTTAATGCAGTCAACACAGATCTCAAAATCAGTAAAATCTAAAGTACTAAGTACATCATCTTTTACCAATCTCTTAATCCTATCAATGGAGATATGTCCCAATCTCCGGTGCCACAACATAGAAGAGTCCTCATTCATGACACAACGCTTTATACCAGCATTGACATGTGTTGCATTATAACAGTCATTGTTTTGCAAATGAATACGAAAAAGACCATTAGACATTGTACCATTCCCAACAAGTTCAGATTTATAAAATAACTGAAGGGGTTCATCTGAAATATGAAAGGAATATCCAAAAGGTACAAGTCTTGATACTGAAATAAGTTTCTTAGAAAACTTAGGAACAAAAAAGGTCTTTTCCAAGTTCAAAACATGACCACTACTCAAAACCAAAATGCAATCCCCAATAGCCTCCACATGTGAGCTTATCTTGTTTCCCGAATAGATAAGTTGCTCACTTCCTAATGGCTTCCTCGGGTTTTGCAAGTCCTGCAACACATTCGTAACATGGATTGTACAACCAGAATCAATCCACCATGTGTCATGACATATTTCAACCATATTAGATTCAAAGCACACTAACGAAATAGGAAAGCCAATGAAAGTACCTTTCTTTTCAAGCCACTTGACAAACTTAGGACAATCCCTCTTAATATGTCCACTCTTTTTACAGAAGTGACACGTGGGTTCCCACTGTATGTTCGTTCGGGGTGGTATTTTACCTTTCCCCTTTCAATATTTAGGTATGGAAACGTCTGTGTATTATTATTATAGTTAATCACAATCAAAATAATATAATATGTAAAGGTGCATTAGAATTATATAGAACATGAATCGACACCTATAACTTGCATCATATTCAAGTGTAATTCACACCAGATAACAAGCATATTTCAGATTTACAGAGCATATTACATATTGCATTTCAATAAGCACTGTACAATACTTACATACTTCGTTCGATGTATCTTGAGTCGCAACCAATATGTATTATCTCGAACAATGTTGACTGAAGTATTCGAAGAATGCAGTTTACGCCTGAGAAGTTGTTTGCAAACGAATGCGAACCATGTAAAGGTTTTGATCGAATTTTGATGTACTGCTGATTATGCGTTGATCGTTTATTTGATTTTGAATTTCGTATTCTGTCATTGCATATTAATGTGATTACTTCCTTTCAATCAGGAGATGCGATTCGATCACAAGATTCAAAAGTTTGAAATATTGTCGTGTTTTACACAATTGCCCTTTCATCCGCGCGCGTATCAGTTGAAGACACGCGGAATCGTAGCACACAACTGGCCGTGAATTAAATTCCATCTACGATCGCAATTGGCTCGCACAGTTCGCAGCCCAATTTGAGTTCGTAGCAGAGACCCTCCCTATATATAAGACAAGATTCAGGTACAAATTTGTATCTTTCGTCGCCGTGGGTCTCGAGTTTTATTGCTCTATGAAGCACGCCGGTGATGGGAGTCATCATCTTCTCTCCAGTGTGTTCCAGATCCGAGCAGTATCATCAAAGAACAATGTTGTTCTTTTTGTTTTGTTTTTAATAATAAATCATGATTTTAATTCAGGAAATAGATTAAGAATAAAAAATAGTTAAATTTTGATTTTCATTGTTATGGTAAAATTGTTGTTTGTTTGAATAGTGATGGGTAAAATAGTCATTTCACCGAAAAACTTACGTATGATATGGTTATCACAACGTAAGGAATCTTATTTAACTTTAAAAAAACATGAGGATATCTCTGGTTTTGAGATCGTGCTTGATTGTCGGTGCTCTTTTATGTTTCTGAGGGATTCCAGCCTTTGCCATCTCCTATGTCTCATAGGTATGTAGTCTCAGTAACATTTCCGTTCAAATAAATACTTACGATAGAAATATATTCCTACTTTGGGGTTTTAATTAATAAGAAGGTTAATTAAATGCATTGATTCAAGGAAAAGCGGTGATCAACAAAAAGATGATTTGTGGTACTGTGGTTAGAGGAACGGGGACATCGGGTACAAAGTGGGATGATTAAAGTTCATGAAGATGAACCTCCACTTTGCCTCACTACTATAACCAATGGGGATTATTTGTTACTTCTGAGACATCTCCAAGGTATATATGTCAGGCAGGGGTGTTTAAAAACATTCAGTGACTCCATATGTCCGTGGATGGATGATGGATTGAACTTAATTGATCCATTACCATATGGAGGATTATAGATTAGGGTAGATACATCCGTAGGTGTTCACCTCTCGCACATGGTTCTAATCTCGATTTAATACACATTTCAACCAATTTATACTATAAAGCTTTATGGGAAATTAATATTTTTGTAATAAAATCAAGTGTATAATTTTTGTAATGTAACTAGTTGTCTAAAAATTGTTTGAATCAAGAAAATGTTTTTTTTTAATCTAAATTAGTAAATTTCATCTTAGGTTTTGATATACAGTTTGCAGCTCACGTGGATTTTATCCGATCGACATGCATATTTTGCAAATGAAATACGTCAAATGTTCATTATCGTAGGCAGGTCGTGGATTATAATAATCCAAACCTGCAACCGCGTGTAGATGAAAATCCCCCACCCTCGAATGAATATCCGCCTATACAAAGCCGACCCAACAACTTTTGGAGCTTTAAGCGAACACTTGAATAAGGCATATAGTTTTTTTCTTTACGAAATGTCTTTAAAATAGGTTATGTTTAGGAAATGTCTTTGAAATAAGTTACCAGCATTCGTAGTCAACGACGTTTTTGGAGACGGTGTTTTTTTTTTTGGATAAGCGCTAAAATTTTATTGAAGGTCGATCTCCAAGAAGGAGAAAACCAAAAGTTCACAACCACGATTACAAAAGTCTCCGAAAGAGAAACAGGGAACAATCCCTTAACAAAAAACTGGTCAAAACAAGCCCTAATCTTCTTCATACCACTCACTCTCCGAGCTCGGATTACTGGGTCCCTTGAAGGCCCGGGTTTTAGACCTGGTATTATGAGAACGAGGTACCAAATTTGATTTAGGCCTTCCTTTACGAGCCTTAGACGCGAGGGTTTCCTCCAAGTGTCTGTCGAAAGATTGCAAATGATCTATCACTCTTTGAGACACGTTCTGAATGGGTGGGAGCTTCACACCAAAAACCTTATCAGTAACATAGTCCGAAAGAAATACAGGAGCCCGACTAAGACGTTTCGGAGGTTTGAGGAGAGCATCCTTCCATGGACCGGACTAATCCCCGGATGAAACACCCTGCTCTAAAGCTCCTCCTGCGTACACACCGAGCTCGGCTTCCTTGTGATCTACCATTGCATCATGTACAGGTTCAAGGGAATCAGCCAATGGTTGGGCTTCTGCAACAGGCCGGCCCAAAATTACCTGGGCCGCCTGATCCTCCAACCGGGCCTCACTGCTAGGGCCCAGCACGCAGGCTTGAACCAAACTATTTTCATCTTCCCCACACGGTTCCAACGCAGAATTTGAAACTCGAGACGGACCAAGAATTTCGGCAGGAACTGCTACAGGATCGCATTTAACAGAATCGCCACAAATCACGTTGAGATTCTCCAAATCTGTTACCGTGATTTGCGGATCCTCTACTGGAACGGAGATCTCCACTCGATTCGAAATCTCCGGCGAAGGGTTAGCCATAGAAGTTGACCAAAGCTTGCCGGAGGTAACCACCGGCGCGCCACCACTCGAGCTTTCCATGTGTGATCCTTCCACACGGGCCTCACCGGAACCAGACGTTTCCATCACAGAACTTGCGATACCCTGTTTTGACACCAGCACACTCTGTTTCATGGCCAAAACAGGGACATCGTCATTCACACCAACAGCTTCACCTCCAACTCCCTGGTACGCAGTCGTCGGAGAAACGACATTCTTACCCAAAGCTGCTGCCCCTAAACACCTCCACGAGTTTCAGAACCCGCAGATGTCGACACAACCAGAGCGCCATGACCATCCTTGTGCTGTTTCTTTGAACGAGTTTTACCAGACCCAGCCACCACATGCTTTGACTTGGCCGGAGATCGAGCCTTACCATGGTGAGTAGGTTGAGCACTTGAACGAGAAACAATCTTACAGTACGAATCGTAGTTCGATACTTCATCCTTTTTGCTCCTGTTTTACAAGTGTTGAAATTGTTAATTTAGATGCTCATTTTTTCTGCAACCCAAGTGTGATTGGAGACGGTGTTTTGTAAACACCGATTAAACGACACAGAAATAATGATTTAAACGATGTTTTCATGAGGTGTTTTCCATGCAACAATATTAGTACCGACGTTGGAAAGCGTCGCTTTTGGCTCAAATTAGCCCATTTCAGAGTGTTTTTTAACCTCTAAGCTATAATGAACTGCAAAATAATTTCAGAGAGACCCCACTTTTCTGCTTTCAACTATCTCTAGGGTGAATGGTTGTGAATGCTCTAACGTTTTTTTGTGGAAACTTTTTCATGCGAGTTGTGGCTCGGCTCGATCCAAACGGTGATTCGGTGGAGTTGTGTGAGTTGGTGAGTCTTACAAGGGATGCCATTGGAGATGTTCTCGCCAAAGTGTCAGTGTTGGATGCTGATGCGTTGAAGGCGATGATTGAGAATGATTGGAGGAGGGTGATGGAAGCAAGTGAAGGTGGCAATAGAGATGTGTACGGCTTCATGAGCTGGTGTAGGATGGGTCAATTTGACGTGGATTTTGGGTGGGAAAGACTGAGTGGGACGAGCTCCTCCCATGTCGTCGGATTGATGGACGAAAGAGATGGTAAAGGGATTGAAGGATGGCTCAGCTTGGATCTGCACAGCTTGCACAACCTTCAACGCGATCCTGACATCATGGCGTTCACCTCCAACATCCATTGAAGGGTCTTACAAATCAAGGGTTGATGGTTGTAGCAGACAATAACATGTTCCAATAAGTTATGCCACCATGTTGTGCTAACACTTAAGTTTCATTTGTCCCACTTAGTGTCGCGAGTTTCATTTGTCCTAATTAGTGTAATAAGTTTCGTATTGCTGATTTAAATTCAGACCATCAGATGGAAAATTCAAGCACTTGGTTATTTGATCAAATAAATAAGAAATGGAGACAAATGGACGACTATATTATTTAAGGAAGTGAGTGTTTGATTATTATTATGATAATACATAATCATGACAATAGTATTCAAATCGAGGAGTAGTCTCCCTTGGCGTAGCCAAAGTCGCCTAATTGATTTGTTATTTTTAAATCTTAGGTTTAAGAACTCTAAATCGTTAAAAACCTAATAAAGAGGATGATGACACAACACATAAAGCATAAATTAGATAATTTACTATAGCCTACAATACAGAAGTGGTTGTCAATAATTATATTTTGCCTTAAAAGAGGCGATAATGTCTTTTACCAGAGACATGTTTCCTACGACGAAAAACGAATGCTAGAGTTTTGAACTTGACTTCATGATAGAAGGCTGAACAGGGTGGCCGACATAGAGTGGAGAATGTAGTTATCATCCTTATGCTATCGGTTAGGGGTACCTCTCATCCACCAGATCTTGATCTAGGAGTTCACTGGTCTCGGCAAGGCTACTTAGCAGCATTTCCTGGTCTACCTAGTATGAATTCTGGATTAGAGCATCCTCCTAGTCCAATATATCTCGAAAATCCTGCTTACGGAGTTCCCTTAGTGCCAATTCCAAAGTATATTTCCCCTTTTAGTTTTTTCCTTACAACCTTTGCATACCCCCAACTTAGGGTCCCTCACGTTGGTTGAAATGCTTTAGGTCATTGCATGGTCTCCCAAGGACCCTTTGCTTCCAAAGAGGTGTCCATTCGAGGTTTCACTATCGTGGAGTGCAAGCTTATGAAGAGTGCACAAAAGAAGTTAGAAATAGACCCAAGCTAGGGTAACATCCCACATTTTAGGGGTAGATCCATTGTTACCCTTAATTGCACTCACACGTGATTGGGGGATCTTGTGATTTTTTGGATCCCCTACCATGGCTCAAATTGATCATATACAATTGTCCCCTTTAAATCTACGTCAATGGTGGATTGAGGGGGGTTAATGGTATTCCACAGCATACTCCGCCCTGAGAAAGTTACATATAATAATTGAGCTTTAAGATATCTTCAATTTGATATCTTCGGGCTTAAATCAAAGTTTGTATAAAAAAATATATGATCATTTGAAAATATGTTGTATGTTCAACCCTATTTTACTTTGAAAGGTTCTTTTTAAACTCCAAATATTTATAACACTTTCCAAAGCCTTATTCACATCTTTTTGTATGTTAAATTTGAATAGTTATATGTAAGACACAATAATCTAGTAGTATATATCTATGAGTATTTGTAGTCATTGACAACGAATTAGTTTTGAATCATTTCTAAAAAAACGACACCTCACATATTAACATTAACTACATTGTAATCAATTTATATCTAGTGTTGAAATATAGTCATATGAATCATTAGGCATACAAATATTTTTATTCAACTTAACAATTAATAATTTTTTAATAAGAGATGTTTTCTCTTTTATCAAGAATTCTTAGACCCGTCACCGATAAGAGAATATAATTCTACTTAAACTAAAATTAAATATTTATGTCTATATTATAATCTAAATTATTAGTATATTTTATTATGTAATATTCATATATTTATTATCGTTGAATTTTCCTTATGTTTTTCCAATTTTAGAAACACAATTCTATCTTTTGTAAGTTTATTTTAGGGAAAACGCCGAATCCTAACTGTGTTGGAAAGATGGTTTTCACGTCCTAACTGAGCCCACCTTTTTGTGACATATCATATACCAAAGGTCACCTTTTGTCACATGTCTTGTACAAAAGGTGGTTTTTTTTACAAAAACATGTAAAATGACACAAAAAAGTGTTTTTTAGTAAATTTATACCACCTACCACTTGTAGTACACTGATAAATGCAAATTATACAAAAATTAAGAGGAAAATCCATCGAATGCGAACGTTATACCACTTTTTTGGTGTCATTTTACATGTTTTGTAAAAAAAACACATTTGGTATAGGACATGTCACAAAAAGGTGAGCTCTGTTAGGACGTGAAAACCACATTTCCAACACAGTTAGGATTCAGCGTTATCCCATTATTTTATAATTTAAGCACTATATCTTTTGTAAATTTATTTTTTAATTTATGCACTATACCTCACAAAATCAACTCACAAAATCATGAACCATCAACAAATCATCAGTTTCCAGCATTACACGGATATGGGAATCAACTTCTTTCTAAAACAACTTCTGGGAGAACTAATCCAACTATCAAAAGAGAAGGTCTGGATTTTGTTAAATTTATTCTATCCAAGACTGAAGGAGTAGCTTTGAACTTTACTGAGAATGACTTGAGGAGAAGATGTAGTATTCTGAAAAATCAATTCATTTCTACCCAACCAAATATGCCATAAAGTAATGAAACAGATGTTCTTCCATAGGTTTAGAGAAGCTTTTGGACTAAAGTCCAACCAAGAAGAAATAAAACCTATAATATCTCCCAATTGAACACTAGAAAAGCCCCACCAATGAAGAACTGCATACCAAACTAACCATGATGTATGGAAAGATAAAAGGAGGTGGTTGATTTCCTCATAGTCCAAACCACAAGAAGGGCAAAGAGTGTCAACCGGATTAAAATTCAGACCTCTACTGTCCAGATAAAAATTAGTAGGGAGAGCCTTATGAAAAGATAACCAAGAAAAAGATAAAATCTTTAGAGGCAATAGAGGAGACCATATAAGTTTAGCCCAAGATTGCTCATGAGAGTTAGAATCTTCTACGTAATTATACATTTTTTTCACATGGAAGCCTGCCTGATGAATTTTCCAAATCACATTATCTTCTCTTGAGTCTTGTAGTGTAAAGAGGTTAAGTGATTCTAACAGGGATCTGAATTCCTCAAGTTCCCAACCTCTTAATTGTCTTCTAAAGTGAATGAACCAATTGTCATTATTCCAAAATTGAGCCACCTTCATATTCTTGTGAAGGTAGAGATGATAAAGTCTTTGGTATCCAGATTTAAGAGGGACCTCCAAGAGCCAAATGTCACCCCAAAAATATAACCTCAAGCCATTAACTATAAACAATTCCAATCTTGAGAATCCAACAGCACTACTGAATTTCTGATCCGATAAAAGAGCTTGAATGTAACTTAGGAAATTATGATTTCAGAAGATTTTGATTTGAGACAAGTCCAGTCTTCAATACACCAACCACACTTAGCACAAATGAATTTCTTTCAAAGGTAATTATTGTCAATAGAAAATCTCCACCACCACTTAGTTAAGAGAGCAATATTCATTACATACAAGTTCTTGATGCCTAGCCCTGCTTTTTTTTCTTTGGCAAGGAAAATTAATCCCCATTTGACCTTATGCAGAACTTTTTTTGTGATTGAGTCATTCCATAAAAATATCCTCTGCCACATCCCCATCTCTCTGAGAACTTTCTTTGGTGTTTTGAAAGGAGACATATAGTAGGGGGGAGAGGGAGGACTTTATCTGTGTGATCCTCCCACCAAAACTGAGAGTCTTTGACTGCCACAGACTAAGTTTTCTTTTGAATTTTGCCTTGATTGCTTGGTGACCATGTCTTGTATCTCCTTGGATTAGCTCCCAATTGGAACCCCAAATAGTCCGAAGGAAGATCAACTACTTCACAACAAAGGATGTTCGTAACTTGATTCACAGAGATGGAAGAGGGATTTAAAAGAACCACTTTAGATTTTGAGAAGTTGATCTTTAATCCAAAGGATAACTGAAAAGCCTTGAGAGATGACTTGAGGATGTGAAGATGAGGGATCTTAGCTTTAGTTATGATGAGGGTGTCATCAGCAAACTTTAGGTGTGAGATTTTTGGACCAAGATTATCGTAGTTGAGTCCTTCTACGTTGTCACATACGATTCCTTGTTCAATAATTTGGTGAAGTCCTTCTGCTGTAAGAGAAAACAATAGGGGAGATAGAGAACAACCTTGTCTCAAGCCCCTTGATAGTTTCAAATCAGTTGAGGGGGACCCATTAATAAAAACTAATGGGCAAGACTGGAAGAAAGAAACCATCCCTAACCTCCACACCTCTTCAAACTCCATGATCTTCAACACATTATCCAAATAGTCCAATCCAAGTGATCATATGCTTTCTAAAAATCTATTATGAAAAGTATAACATGTTCCTGGGAATTCTTGATAGAGTGAAGTAACTCTATCGCTATTAGAATGTCATCTAGTATTTTCCTTCCTGCAATGAATCTTTTTTGGACATCACTCACCAATTGAGATACATCTCTCTACTTCTAAAGATTCATGGGTATTAGATACCAGGATTGAATCTTACACATGCACTAACGTATAGTGGCTGAAAGTAGGAGAGGTTTGGAAAACACAAAGTGGACCTCAGAGTTGTGGCAACTGCTGTAGGATCCGTGAGTCTTGCTTTTCCAAGTGGCCTTGTCTTAGCATTGTATAATGTATATTGCATACCTACTTTTAGTAGGAATATTATATATGTATCCGTGTTTGACAAGGAAGGATATAATGTTAATATTGGAAATGGAGTTTTCAATGTTCTATGCAATGATATGTTTTATGCTAGTACTAACTTGGTTGGAGGATTGTACATATTAGATATGGATAACAATGCCTCAAGTTCTATATATTATGTTAATACCAAGAGGTCTACATCAAACGATTTAAACCTAACTCTGTTATGGCACTGTCATTTGGGCCGCATAAACAAGAAGCGCCTATCAGTGCTTCAGAAGTGTGGGCTTTCAGGTCCATTCGAATTCCATTCGATCGATAGGTGCAAGGCTTGTTTGATGGGAAAAATGACTAAAGTGCCCTTTATCGGTCGCGGTGAAAGGGCGGGTGAATTATTGGGACTGATACACTCGGATGTGTGTGTACCAATAGGTTCTATGGCCAAGATGGGTTTTAGCTACTTCATCACATTTACTAACGATTATAGTAGATATGGTTATGTTTGTTCAATAAGACATAAGTCTGAAGCTTTTGATAAATTCAAAGAGTTCAAGACTGAAGTAGAAAACCAGCTCGGGAGAAGTATTAAGACACTATGATTGGATCGAGGTGGAAAATACTTAACCACAAAGTTTTTTAGATCATCTAGTGGAGAGCGAGATCTTTTCAGAATGGACTCCTCCCGGAACACCGTAGTTGAATGTTGTGTCGGAGTGGAGAAATCGGACTTTATTGGATATGGTTTGATCCATGATCAGTTGGACTGATCTCCTAATCTCTTTCTGGGGTTATGCTCTAGAGACGACCGCATTCATAGTGAATCAGGCTCAAACGAAGGCTGTGGAAGGGACACCATTTTAGAAATGGCATGGGAAGATGTCCGCTTTGTCCTTCTTAAAGATTTGTAGTTGCGAGGCTTATGTGAAACATTAGGTTTTGACTAAGCTCGAACCAAGATCTGAGACATGCACCTTCATGTGGAATCCCAAAGCAACAAGGGGATACTACTTCGACAAACCCAGTGAGAAAATAGTGTTCGTCGCTTGGGTGTGTTTCCAAAAACGTCATTTGGAGGATTGTGCATCTCGAAGAAATTCAGGATGGTACAGATCCGTCTAAACCAATTGACAACCCCGTAGAAAGGGAGCCAGAGATGGTCGTAGAGTAAGAACCAATTCCTGTTACAATTCCGGAAGCTCCAAGGCAATCTGAAAGGATCAATCGCCGACCTCCAAGATATGATATCGGGAGGTGACAATGAAGTCATGGTGGATCACGATGATCCAGCCACCTTTCAGGAAGTCGTGGATGGACCCGACTCCGAGTTATGGCTGGGAGCCATGAGGGAGGAAATGCAATGCATGTCGGACAACCGAGCCTGGGAACTGGTTGATCCCATCAATTGTGTGAGGACTATCAGATGCAAATGGATCTTCAAGGTAAAGATGGACATGGACGGCAACCCTCTGACCTACAAACCTCGGCTGGTGGAAAAAGGTTATAGGCAGATCCAATGGATTGACTATGAGGAAACCTTCTCCCTAGTGGCTATGGTCTAAATCGATCCGAAGAATAAGGGAAAGATTTATAAGTTTTTGAAATAAATTTATGGAGTGTAACGAACTTCTCGGAGTTGGTTCCTTCGTTTTGATGAAGCTGTAATTGGATTTGGCTTAATCAAGAACGAGGATGAATCTTGCGTTTTTAAGAAGGCTAGTGGGAGTAAGATTACCTTTTTCTGGTTCTCATTGAAAACGACATCCCAACCTTGCACGAGAGTAAAGCATGGTTGAGGAAGAGTTTTTCAATGAAGGACTTAGGCGATGCTTCTTATATCTTAGGGATTAAGATATGTAGAGATCGCACCAAGAGGGTCTTGGATTTAAGTCAGGGAACCTATGTGAACAAGGCATTGAGTAGGTTCTCAATGCTCGATTCAAACAAAGGACTCTTACCCACTATTCATGGCATTCATCTCATCAAGAATCAGTGTCCTAAGACACTTGATGAGCTAAAAAGGATGATGTGAATCCCATGCGCCTGGGGGCAAGATCGATCATATATGTCGTGACATGTATAAGACCGGACGTCTCGTAAGCCTTATGTTGTACCAGTAAACATCAATCAAACCCAGGGGAAAGATGATGCTAAACTAGTCGTCGAAGGATGAGTAGATGCTAGTTTTCCAAGATAAATCCAAATGACTATAGAAGTCAGTTAGGATATGTGTTTACGCTGAATAGCGGAGCTTTAGCTGGGAGAGCGTAAAGCAAGATACCATTGACGAATCTACGACAGAGGCCAAGTACATGGATGTTTTAGGGGCAGCTAAGGAGGCTATGTGGATTTGGAAATTCACGGCAGGGTTGGGTGTAATTAAAAACCCATCCAGCCCGGTGAATCCATTTTGCGACAACACAAGGGCCATTACGCAAGCTAAAAGCCCAAATCGCATAACAAATCCAAACATGTACTACGGCGTATCCACCTCATCATAGAAATAGTGAATCGAGGTGAAGTGAAGATAACCTATATTGGAACTAGGGCAAGTGGGAGATTGTTAGTCTTAGTGCCCGTAGTTCAACCCTAAATGTCCAAATGTATATATCACCGTTAGCAATAAAATTTAAGCGGCTTTATATTACTTATGTGTGGAATTAATATATCGATGTGTGCTCTAATTTATGCCCACCATGCGAATAGAACCATAGATCGAGATAGATCACACTCGAGGGTTCATAGTCAACAAAGCTTCACTAGAAGTGTCTAGTATGAAAGATGACTCTTTATGACTTACGTTCTGTTAGTCATTGAAATGGGATTCCGGAGACTGATCATAGATATCATGTGGGACATGATATTGTACGACCCGACATGAATATGTGCCATAGATCAAGTCATGAACATATTCATTGTCGTAGCTTGTCATGTGTCCTTAGACTGAGGAGTCTTTGTGATCGCTATGCAGTAAACAACTGAGTTTGACCTGAGCCTAACGTTGTCCGTAACAGGGCTTCCAAAACGGCCAGGATTGGCTTAGGGATGGACTGCATGAGTGACACGAAAGACGGCTAAGGGATTTATCCCTCATACTACGATATAGGAAAGATATCGGTTCTCGGCCGCTTGATCGAGAGTGACTGAAAGAATAGCATGGTCATGCACATGATACTGAGTATCATATATTCAGTCATCTCACATATCAAGGAAGAGTGATTGAGAATAATAAGGATGACGGCATTATGCCTTATCTCAATCAGGATATCAGAGATAAAAGGATAATGACAGGGACGACGGAAAGGTTAGAATCGACAGGGTCGATTCGTTATGCAGTGTTAGGAAATACTAAAGTCTCATTAGTTGCCACTTAAATAGGATCAAGTAAAATGGGATTTTACGTTGATATGTTGACATGCATAAACCTAAGGGTCACACCGGAGGATGAAACTCATTGACACATTTATGGAGAATGGCCAAAAAGGAGTTGTCTCGGGACATGACCAAAACTGGGTTTTGGGTCATGTGCCCGTAAGTGAAGAAGACTTTACGGATCGAGACAAGGCTTGGAGTCTTGGGATTGATAACGTAGGATAATGTTGGACATTGTCTAGGAGGCGATGAGTGAATCACGGGACCTCGTTGGAAATGGCCACGGGCCATGTTCCTAGAGGCCCATGTAACCAAGGCCCATGGAACTAATTAATCAAGTCTTGATTAAATAGTACTAAGTAAGCAAGGCAAGGATTAAGGTGTTGGTGATTCACCACCTAAGCCCATCTTGTCTAGCCATACTTTGTCATATTTACACCTTACTTGTCACCATACTTGTCACATGCCTTTAGTTGGACAAATATGGGGGTTTTTTTTTAAGTTTAAATCATCTTTTTTTCAACATAACAAACACAAGACAAGAATAGGAAACACAATTTTCTCTCCCTCCCATCCCCAAATTCAGCCAAGGCAAGCTTTCTTCTCCATTTTGTGTTCTTGAGTCCTCAAAGAGAAGAACTACGTGGCTTTGATTCCCATGTGGATAGGCAGGCATCTTAGAGACTCAAGTCAAATCATTCGTTACCCGGTGTTCTTGTTTTGGTAAGACATAGTGCTGAATTTTTCTCTTGTGAATCCATTCTTTGTTAGTTGTTTCATGGTTTTAATCGTCTCTTGGTTTTCATTGATTTTCCACTGCAAGTTGGTTCATCTCCAACCCTACCTCGAGACCCAATAGTTCAAGGCTACGAAGGTATAGCATAAGAAGCATGACATGGCCAAGTCGCACTTGGAAAATTCGACAAAGAAGATGAAGAAGAGGACAGAAAAGAAAAAACGACACATTGAGTTCATGAACGGCTTGTCGAAGTGGCAGTGATTCCAGAATAGCACAAAAGGCGAGCAAAGTTGAGAGCTAAGTGACTTGTTGTTGGAATATAAGAACAAAATTATAGAGTACCACAAACCAAAGGAGGCCGAAGCGCATGGTGAGGGAGGTCGAGTGGTGGGGACAATCGGTTGCTTTGATGGGGGATTATGTCACAGACCGGAAGTGAGGCCGGATGAAAACTTGTTCATGAACGGACGTGGATGGGTGTGGGACGGATTCAAGCATGCGCTGGGCAACGACAGGAGTGTTCTTATTGCATTCAAAGCATGGGTATGCCTCATAGGCGTAGACAAGGGACGCAGATCAAGAGAGGTATTAAGGAGGCTGGTTGGATACTTGTTGACCAAGATGAAGTCTTGAATGCAATTTTAATTAAATTTGAATCCCTTGGTTGTTATAATCAAAAGATTATGAATAACCTTTCTTGGAGTAGTATAAATAGGTGTCGAACCCTTCATTTGTAATCATCCACCATTTTCATTTTTCATATGTAAAAGTGTTTCATTAAACATTCTCTTTTCTTCTTTTTTTTGATCGAAAAAGAAAATTTAATTGAAACCTATTTTGAGGTGAAAGATGAGTTATATAATAGAACCAGCTACAGTTCCACAAAAAAATCCCCAAGACGATCATATGTCGACTATAAGGGAAAACAGTAAGTAAAGGAATTTAAGGAACAAGATAGACAAAGGCTAATTAATCCACCTAAGATTACAACACAAAGAGGTGATCGAAGACGAAAGGCAGAGGATGAAGCTTGAGAGTTTGTATCCATTCAGAAGGAGCTCCTATAGAGAATGTTTTCTTGTTGCCCAAGCAACAACCAAGGTTCGGGCATCAAGGATGTGGGGCTTGCTTGAAATAAAAGAAACTACAGAAAAGGAATAACGGGAGCCAAAAAGGGTAAATACAACTCCCTCCAGACTACAGGTTCAATGAAGCAGTCGGGTCAGACTTTGCATCTGATTATCTAAAAAGAGAAACTTGCCAAAGCACTCGGCCTTGGGACCCGACTTGTGTTCAAAGAACTCCACAGCTGCAACTCCAGCCAATGCTGCAAATGTGAATGCTTGTGCGTGAAGCTTGCAAGTGTGTATGCTTGTGCGTGAAGCTTTAGGATGTAATGCAGTACAGAGAAGGCTAAGAAAGAGCATAATCGGGACTGTAAAAAGACAAAAGAGGAAGCAAAACACTCAAGTCTAGATGATGAACTACCCAGTGACTCAAAATAAAGAGGATGAGGAAGGTGATGAAGAAGAACCCACACACAAAAGGCCCCAGAACCATCACCAAGAGCCAAACCAAAGAGCCTTACCAAACTCACCACACTCCCCCAAACCCCTCACAAACCCTCCCCCATTCCCAACCCAAAAGGAATGAATGAAGAGAAGAAACAACCTCAAAATAGAAAACAAGAGAAGCATAGAAGAGCTTGCCAATGAATCCAGAAGGAGAGACATAAACAAATGGCCTGGAAAGCCAGATTGCATAAGAAGGACCTTTGCTTGCTCCCCACGCAATTAGAACATAAGAGTACCTTACAGCCACACCCAAGACTCCACAACAGTATAATTTTCCATACAACTAGTTATCTTAGAATAACATACAGACCTGCTTCGCATAGTTGAACCAAAACTGAATTAGGTCCTAAAGAGCAACAAACTTTAAGCAACAAGATAAAGGAGTGTCTTTCTAGTTTTTGAAGGGAAAATAAATCCCAGAGCTTTAGAAGTTGGTAACTTCCCAACTATAAGCTTGATTGATGATTTTTTCAAAGATTGCAGAAGCTGAGAGAAAGGTTCCATTAAACAATAGTGCATATCTAGACAACCAGATCTGCCAACAACAAATCTGAGCCAGTTTTCTCTATGAAGATTTTTTACTACAACAAACTAGAGATGACCAAGATGATAGAAGAAGCTTGGGATTACCAGACATTCTCTTTTCTTATGTCTTTTTTGTGTTCTTGTGTTCATGTTTTTTTTATTAGCAAAGCGAATTTAAATTAAAAACCTCTTTCGAGGGGAACGAGGATGTACAAAATGTCAAGATTACACCAAGGACCATCTAAAAGACCAACCAAAGCTCTAAAATGAGATCTAGACACCAACCACCCACTATCTTGTACTCCAAGTAACCCTAAGATTTAAAATTCTAAACCCCAACACTTTCTTACATCTCAAGCAGCAATACTATTTGGATACAAAACCCACCATTTTGTTGTTGTTACCTATGTAAACAAACCAGTGACCCAACAGAGACATCAAGATTATTATAGCCATTATAAAAGTGGTTCCCAACCACAATAAACCACTGCAAAATGTGGTTCCTCTCTTCTGCAGTAAACTTTGCTGCCATCCGATTATGCAATTTTTTAAACCAAGCTACCTTTTTTTAGAGATAGATCATAACTGAGAGGATGATCCAAGTAATAGAGTTGACGGATCAGCTCCAATAGAGGAAAGAAGCTTCCCACTATTATAATGAAGCCTTGCCAAATGGATTTACTCACTCTAACACCTGGTAACACAAAAACCAAAAGAAACAGGAAGGAACAAAGAGAAAACACTCATCCTACAACCAATACTACCCACACACCAAAGGAATATGGGACACACAAAATTACCCACACACAAGCTCACAAGAAAACTTACGAAAACAACCACAGATTGTGGACCTTACCAAACTCACACAGTACCCAAACCTACCCACATCTCATCCCATAACCCCAAACCCTAGAGAATACTGAACCAACAACCACTACAGACCAGACCTGAAGTTCCTTGGGTCACAAGCAACTAAAGACCCATGTTCATATCTTTAAAAAGTCTGACTCTCCTTGGAAGGGGACTAGATCAAGGTGTTCTCCTTAAGCAGCATGATCTCGGAAAGGTCATCCAAGAAGCAAAGGAGAAGAACATCCCACCGACTTTATATTTGGCCCATTCCCAACTGTATAATCGATTATGGATTTTATGGAAGATTTCTTTTGCTGATTATATGTGATTCTTAAAAACATCATTTCTAGCCAACCAAATCTGCCAACAAACAGTCTGAGCAATATTTCTCCAATAAGATTTGCATTTTGCAGGAACTAGTCCAACCCAAGAAGAGAATAGTAGCTTAGGGTTTTTAGAATTGCAGATGATATCCCCCACCAATAGAGAGTAAGAGTCCACACTTTCCAAGCTCTAGGACAATGTAGTATACTGTGAGGAGCATCTTCAATATCATTGTTGAAGACAGGACATGTAATACCATGAAGAGATAACTGCATCCCTCTTGACTCTAGGGAGCTTTTAGTTGGTATAGCTTCCAGACAAGTTAACCAACAGAATATAGTTATTTTTTTCGGAATACCTGGGATGCATAGAGCTTTTGTTCAACTAGCATTGATTGAAGGGGTTGAGACATGGTTATCTAATATAGCATAGAGCTTTTTGATAGAGAATCCTTTAGGATCACTACTCCAAGCTAATAGATCTTCCTATTCTGTTAGAGAGATT
This sequence comes from Erodium maritimum, assembly GCA_963921825.1. Classification (NCBI taxonomy): domain Eukaryota; kingdom Viridiplantae; phylum Streptophyta; class Magnoliopsida; order Geraniales; family Geraniaceae; genus Erodium; species Erodium maritimum. Next base: position 45,824,071 of record OY997593.1, on the reverse strand, counting down.
CCATTAATAATTTGTTGCAAGATGATCCAATCAGATTCAGCCCTTCGTCTAGGCATTGATCTGAAATTTAGGTCCCAATCTTCAAGGGAAAAATCCTCTGCAACTAGTATCTCCTTTGCAATAGATAAATTATATAACCTGTGGAAGAGGATTTTGAATCGAACCTCTCCCCACCAAATGTCTGACCAGAACTGTATCCTTTCCCCATTGCCAAGTTTCCAAGATAATCCTTTAATTCCAAATAGGTCAACTAAAACAGGATTGGCATTTAGTGCAAGGATATGGCTCATGAAACTAGAGCTTCTTATTTCTAGAAAAATAGAGAGATCCCATTCAGCTATTGACCATCCAAATTTGCTGCATATCACCCTCTTCCATAGAGAATTCTTATCAAGAGCAAATCTCCACCACCATTTTTAAAGGAGGGCAACATTCAGCCTTGCCAAGTTTTTATTACCAAGTCCACCCTCCTTTTTAGATTTACAGACCTGACCTCATCTGACTTTGCAAAAAGCTCTTGTAGTAGAGCTGACATGCCATAAGAAAATCTCATTTGCTAGGATTCCATATATTTGATCACTCCCTTTGGAGCTTTGATTATTTATAAAAAAATACAAAGGAAGAGCATTCAAGGTAGATTTGATAAGTGTGATTCTTCCACCCAGTGATAATAGTTTGGCTTGCCAAAGACGAATAGCTAATTTGAATTTGTTCACTATTGGATCCCAAGTAGAGATTCTTTTGGGATTTGTTCATAGAGGAAAGCCAAGGTAGGTTGTTGGCAAGCTCCGTACTGAGCAATTTAGGACCTCCAGTAGTGATCTTGTCCCATCATCCTCCACATTTAAACATATTGCCACTGATTTGTCATAGTTCACTAATAAGCCAGCAGATAGATTGAACATATAGAGAGCAAACTTGAGACATAAGGCGCTAGTTTTAGTTGCTTCAATAAAGAAAATGGAATCATCTGCAAATTGAAGATTTGCTACAATAGGTCATGTATGATTGAATTGTATTCCTTTAAGAAGACCTAGATATAAACTTACGTTGATGATCTGATTAAACTTACGATGATCATCTGATTTAAACCTTCAGGAACAATGAAAAATATAAAGGGAGATAAAGCACAACCTTGTATGAGACCTCTTGTCAACTGAAAATTTGGGCTAGGGGATCTATTTATCAACAAAGAAACATTAGCTCTTAAGCATGATATTATCCATAGCTTCCACAAACTCCCAACCCCCATTTTTTTCATAATCTGTATAATATACTTCCAACTGACTTTATCAAATGCTGTCTCAAAATCAGCTTTGAAAATGATAGCTTTTTTCTTTGATGTTTTTATATACTCAACCTCAAAAGCAATTAATATCCAATCAATGACTTTGTACCAGGAACAAATCCTTATTGCTCCTCTCCTACAAGAAAGCTAATTACCTAGTTTTAGCCTTAGGGAGAGCATCTTGGATAAGATTTTATAGGGCCCTCCCATTAAGCTTAGAGGCCTATAGTCTTCAAAAGATAATGGCACGGCATTCTTAGGTATTAGAGTGATGAAAGAGGAATTAATACCTTTGCCTAGTTGGCCAGAATTATAAAAGAAATGTAGGAACCTCATAAAATCATCCTTGATAATTAGCCAACAACATTGAAAAAATTTGAGGGTATAACCATCTGGCCCTGTAGCTTTTTCAGGACTACAAGCTATTATTGCTTGGAAAGCTTCTTCTCATGAAAAAGGCCTTTCTAGCCAAAGAGACTGCTCAACAGATAGGGTGGAGAAAGGGAGATCATCCAGGGAAATATCAGCAGCAAAAGAGTCTTCCTTGAATCAACTAGAAAAATAAGAGGTTGCAGCTGATTAAATCTCAATAGGATTGTCTATCAATTTGTCTTTAAACCAGATATGGGAAATTCTTTTATCATCTCCTTTAAAGTTAGCTATCCTGTGAAAGTACTTAGAGCCTTTGTCCCCATCATAAAACCATTTCTTCTTTTCCTTTTGACTCGAGAGTGTTGACAGAAGCTTATATTTAAAAATGAGAGTTGCTTTAAGTTCACCTCTAGTGGCACATTCAGAGAGAGATAGAGGTCTTGCTTCAACCATAACATCCAAATAATCAATGATTTTTGTTAAGGTGGCAATTTGAGAATCATGATGGCCAAATATATGGTTGTTCCAAATCTCTAAGTCTTCTTTCAAAAGCTTAAGTTTCATCCATAAAACATAATATGGCTGGCCATAGATTTTGTAGGATGACCAGAATAGCTGAACTATACTGATAAATCCTGGATCTTCTGTCCAAATATTTAAAAACTTGAAAGGCCTAAGCCCCCAATCCATCATATTATCATAAAGGATTATTGGTCTATGATTTGATATAGATCTAGGAAGACATGCTTGTGTTAATGAACTAAATTTTGCTAGAAAATCCAGTGAGATGAGAAATCTCTCAATCCTTGAGGCTTTGGATTGATGACCAAACCAAATATACTTATCACCTTTGAGACGGAGATTGACCAATCATGTATATTGAATAAATTCTTGGAAGCATTCCATATATGTACCACTTGCTCTTTGAGATGATCTCTCTAGCTCTGAGCATGTAACATTTGTCACGCCCCAATTTCAGTAAACCGAACTCAGGACGCGAACGTTTAAAACAATAAAACATTTGAAACCTTTTACATAAATCACTTTAAAATCACCATTTGTTCATCAAAAATAATCATTTACAACTCCAAAAATACGTCCCAACAAGTGGACAAAAAGCAAGGTATACGTCGCTAGACTCAAAAGTAAACCCAGAATCCCGCTCCTAGCTCTTCAAGCTTCGGAAGCTCACCTAGTCCAACCTACGACCGGTACCTGTAAGAAAAGCAGCTAGGGGTGAGCGTTCGCTCACCACCACGGATAACAGACTGACTACGGCATACTTAGCAGACAATGCCGGTAACACCAACAACAAACCAACCACCGGGGATCACTATCCCCAACTCAAGTAACCCGACCGACACACACACACACTGTTACTTTCCTAAAACGACTCAACACTCGGACACGTAATGTAGACCCGACACAACGATTGACGACCTCCTCCAAAGACACGACAGACAACCACGCAACACCCAAGATCAAAAAGGATCGCACACCAAACAAGATCACAAAGGATCGCACGCCAGCTGCCCAGTAACCTCCTCTCTCTCTCTCGCCCTTTACCGATCCCTGTCAGGTCAGGCGGTCGACCTGTCGTGCAATTTCTCCCGATCTCAGTTGGAAGGCTAGCCCACAACCTCTCCCCTACCCCCGATCCCTGTCGGGAGGCTAGCCACACCACGCAACCTCCACAAACCTCAGGAAACCACAATCACAATCACAAGCATAGTTCAACAACCAGCAACAACCCAAGTTCAATACTCCACATGCACTCATGGCCACCCAAGACACCAACTATAAAACACAGACTCAACAACCCCACGGGCACTCACGGCCACCCAAGACACACCGACAATAACTCACGGGCTCAACAACCCCACGGGCACTAACGGCCACCCAAGACACACCAACAGTAACTCACGGGCTCAACAACCCCACGGGCACTCACGGCCTCCCAAGACACACCAACAATAAAACACGGGCTCTCATGGCCACCCAAGACACAACGGTAAAGTACGGGATCTCATGGCCACCCAAGACACAACAGTAAAGCACGGGCTCCCATGCCCACCCAAGACACAACAGTAAAGCACGGGCTCTCATGGCCACCCAAGACACAACAGTAAAGTACGGGCTCTCATGGCCACCCAAGGCACAAATTACACAATCAACCTACGGGCATAACCAATGCCTCCAGCAGTTCTAATATCAACAGTTTCACAATCAACCTCCGGGCATGGTCATATGCCTCCAGTACTCCTAATATCGATAAGTTCGCAATCAACCTCCGGGCATGGTCATATGCCTCCAGTAATTCTAACATCGATAAGTTCTCTACTCTTACGACACTACTAAGTGTCACATGCAATTCTGATGTTCGATACGTTCCTGAATCATACGACACTACCCGGTGTCGCCTGCTTTTCTATTGTTCGATAAACCTACTTAACCCACGACACCCAAGTGGCACATGCATTTCTACTGTTAACTTTCCCTAGTCAGGGCCGAGATCCGGCTACTTTTCCCTACCTCGTATGCTTTCTCCAAAAGCGCACAATTAAGCTCCGGTGTGATCTTGGTCACTCGCCTAGCTTTCCCTTTCCTCTGTCAGCGGCACGATCTAACAAGAACACAATTTCAAACGCTTTTAAACTTGCAGGCATAAACTGAATTTTAATAAACCTGACGCCCAAAAGTAACCCCGACAATGTCGATCACTCCCAAACTCCCCAATTACTCGACATTGGACCCGGAAAGGCCCGATTCCCCCGACATGGCGAATTTACCCGGGTTTTGGAAACGCCCTTCCGGGGCTCCGAAAATTCCCGTTTTTGTTTCTACGGTCGTAGAATAATTCAAGGGTTCCTATGCACATGACGGAATCAATTTCCGACTTCCGATTCATTTAATTAGCGTTTAAAGTTTCTAAACCCGTCAATTACAACTTTCACAATTTAATTCCAAATTTCGATCCGGTTGTGGATTAATGACCCGGGGAACGTTCTAAACCACCCGACACGAAACCCTAAAACCCGAGCACGTGGGCCCAACCCGGCCCAACTTGACCGTGGGTGGCTAAGGCTCAAATGGGCCCGGCCCACCATGGTGGTGGCCGGCCCTAGCTCTGTCCAGCCACCCCACATGGTGGCCGGCAACCCTACATGGTGGCCGGAGCTCCCCCCGAGCTCCCGGTCACCGGAAAACGTCCCTCTTCACTCCAAAACGTCTCCAAAACATCTCCAACAATCCCCACACCTCATTTCCACCATAAACTACTCATTTTAACCAAACCCTAACTTTTGAACTCAAACAAAACGAAGATCGGATAGTAGCTCACCGTAGAGAACGTCGAGGGGAGTTCGATTCTCCTAGCTTTGAGATGATCCAATGGTTGGATGGAAGGGAAACGTCACAAATCCTCAAGAACACCTCTCTTTTCTCTCTTCTCCTTCTCTCTCTAAAACTCTCTTCTTTTCTAATTTTTTTCCCTTTTTTTGATAACATGGCCGACCACCCCCCTTTGTCTTCTCTTATTTCCCCCCCCAAAAACCTAACACCACCACTTGTTTGACAAGTGGCAAGTGGGTCCCACACCTTTCCAATCAGATTTGCGAAATTCGGACGTTTCGGGCCCCGAACGGGCACTTTTTCCAAGAAATTACGAAACTTGACGGGCTACAAGGAAACGGCTCAACTAAGACCGCTGAGACGACGGCTAAGCTGTTTGGATCTAAAACGGTCCTCGAATGGACCAAAACGTCGCTCGGTTGACTTTTCCAACGAAAAGTCAACATTTCCCAAATTGGTCAAAAAGTTGCCCTGAGTTCCCCGTAACTCACTTTGGTCGATAACGGGGTCAACTTAAGTCCGGTATGACCCTCGGGGTCAATCTTAGGTTTAATTAAGTGTCTGCTTAAAAATTTTAAATTTTCCTGTTTTTCGCAGATTTGAATGGCGTTGACCGGGAGTGGTTCTTACAACATTGAAGTCTCCACCAATTAGAATGAGACAACCAAATGGGAGTGCTTGTAATTGTTGTTCAAGAAGAAGCCATAAATCCTTCCTTGTAGCAATAGATAAAGGAGCATAGACATTAATAACACAACACAAGCTATTTAAGCCAACAATTTTCCCCAACCATAAGAGTGCTCCATCCAAAGGTAGAGAGTGTAAAATAGAAAAGTATAGTTTCTTCCATAAACTGATCAAGCCTCCACAGGTTTCTATAGCATCTGAATAACAAAAATACCACCACTATACGAAGCTTCAAGATCTAAGGAAATTAACAGTCATTGTGTCTAACTTTGATTCCTAAATCAAGATGAAGTTGGGTGCTTTCTTGGAGACCAAGAAACTAAAACTGTTTGGAGACCAAGAAACTAAAACTCCTCCTCTTCTGCTCAGAGAAGATCCTTCTCACATTCCATGAGAGGAATCTCATTCTACTCAGATAAGGGAGGGAGTGTTGGATGGATTATCTAACAAATGCTCTGAGTCAGAATCTTTATCAAGGTCCACAAAATCATCCTCTGAACCCCCTTCTACCTCAGCTTTGTGATTCTTCAGATCCATCAAGTCCTTTAGCTTATTGATAATAATTTGATCAAATACTCTACCTTTCAAACATATTGCTTTACCAAAACCCCATGCTTTTCTTGCCATAGAGGTTTCTTCCAAAAAAAATATGGCCCCTTGTCTGGGGTAACAACAAGCTTAGAGACAGCACCATCTTTGAGTTCTGACTTGGTAACATATGTGTGGGAAGAATTTCTTCTGATTGCACTTTTTTTCTTTGAGGAAGCTTTCACCTTTTTTTAGGACAGGATTTATATAAGCCAGAAAATCAACCACTTTCAAGACTTGAGTTTGTTCCAGCTGTAACTGCTGAGGAGAAGAAATGGGTTCAAAAGAATCACAGCCATTATTCAGGCCATCCAACCCAAGAGTATCCATTTAGTTTGATAGGTTGGGATTAATATCCCTTAACAAGTCAGAGGGAATTAATGTCTTTGCAGTAGGAAGTGAGGGTCTTGATCCTCACCCTCCATCATCTCTACAATGTCCTTTCTTCGAATAAAATAGAAGTTCCTTGTGGAGTAGGGCCAAGAATAATGGGATTACCCATTGAATTTTGTGACCTTCCACAGTCTCATTAACATTTGGGAGAGACAAAGTGTTGATAGGACTATTACTCAACAAAGTAGAGGGAAGAGGGTTAATTTGAATTTGAGCACCCTCTTCAAGAAAAACTGATATTGTAGTAATTGAAACTGAATTAATCAAAGCTTGCTCTTTAGAACTGAGGGGAATTGCTTGCTCACTGAACCTGATGTGAGTTGCTGACTAAAGAGTATCGTTGACTACTAAATTCTCCAAACTTTATGTAGGATTCAGAGCTTCTCCCTACAATGAATGAGGATCTTCCAGAACATGAAAGTTAGAGGGAATTGATTGCACAATGATATCCAATTGAGGTTGGTTGGGGATGATTGTTATCTGCTGTAATAAATGTTGTTGAGCCTTACAATCAGCAACCAAAATAGCAGCATCACCTACTAACAGATCCAAAGGTCTAACTTCCTTACTAACAAAACCTTGCACACTTTCTTCCACATGACTTAAAAAACCACCTTACACCTTACCAACCCTGTCTTCCTCTCCAAAGATAGCTTGAACAACCTCTTCCTCTTCAGCTTCAAGCTCTGAAGCTTCATGAATAAATTGAAGTGCCTTATTCACTTCTTCAGGAAAAATAAGTCTGGCATTTGAAGGAGCCTCATCCTCCCTTTGCTCCTCAGATATTTTTCTTCCAAACTCTAAGGACAACTCATTCTTTGAATCTTGGCCAGCTGACTCTTGTCTTGTAGAAGCCTTTGAACTGGTATTTGGGCTAGATTTTGCAGGAAAGCTTGGAATAGCCTTTTCCTCTACAGATGTTATAAGCACCAAATAAGGTTTATTAGTCGGATATAATTTAACCTCTTCTCAAAAATGCTTCAATTTTTTAGTATGGATTAGAACATAAGCTGTATCCACATAGACTCCATCTTTTGAAATAGGATGAGTATAAACCACAGTTCCAACATCTGTAGTTGCTGCCTGAAAGGATTCCTCACACCACTCTTTGAAAGGCATCCCATGAATAGCCACCCAGAAAAATTCCCCCCCCCCCCCTGCATCACAAAGAAAATCAAAATCTGGTAAGAGAGTTAGCCAAGATTGTAACCAGCTTCCATTTTCCTTCCGAATCTCCTGCTCAAACTCCTCATCTGGACAATGTAGAAGCATAGCTTTGTTTCCAAAATCTTTTAACTTCATAAACCCCTTGCAAAGCCATTTCCCTCAGAATAGTTTCCACATTGATATTAACATGAGTGATGGCTAGATGAGCTCTTTTTAGAATTTTGGTATGAGCAGATACCATAGAAACTCTATGGATGAAATCTTAAAAACTCAGGCCATCAGTACTGTCATTAAGTGTAGCTGAATTCTTAGTAGCCATAGAAAGTATATCACCCCTCCTAGTCCATCCTTTTGTAACAAATAGTATGGAATTTTGATAATTCAAACCATTGAAGTCTAGGATTGCCTCATCCAAGGGTTGCTGACTACTGTACTGAATAAAGCCATGTATCCTTCCCCTTTTGTTCAATATATGATCTTGTAGAGCCTTACAGAATCCCTTAGACCAACGATCAAGTGTAAAATGTCCTCCTCCCATTTGCAAGAGAAGCTTGCACCAGTTTCCCCTTCTTTTGAACTTTGCTTGGGAGAATATCTTCAAATCCAGTAGGAGGGAAGTCCATAGATGATGACCCTTGACCCTCCTCAGCTTAAAGATAAGAACTAGTTTACAACTATTGTTCATTGCTCTTGTCTGCTACTATGAATGATCTGAATTGTTGATTATGGACAGAGTTGTTGTTGTACTGAATCTCCTTTATGCAATTCACCTTGTTCATGACCCTGCCACTCTTTATAGCTTCAGCATTGTCAAGATAAAAATTCCATCCTTTGTTGAGTGTTCCTTTGTCGTGCTGAGGATGGGAATCATTCCTCTGGTAATATGAAGGACTCGAGTCTGTACTAGAGTCTACCGGTTGAAAAAACTTGTCATAAAAAAATTGATCATCCAATAACTTGGTATCAATGAAAACCAAGAGACGATTAAAACCATGAAAAAACTAACAAAGAATGGATTCACAAGAAAAAAAATTCCGCACTATTTCATACCAAAACAAGAACATCGGGTAACGAATGATTGGCTTGAGTCTCCAAGACGCCTACGTATCCACATGTGAATAAAAGCCACATAGTTCTTTTCTTTGAGGACTCAAGAACACAAAAATGGAGATAGAACACACTCTTGGCCGAAATTGCAACGGAGAGGAGGGAGAAGTTGTGTTTCCTATTCTTGTCTTGTGTTTGTTATGTTGAAAACATATGACTTAAACATAACAAACTCCATCAACTTGTCAAACTAAAAGAATGGGACAAGTATGGCGTCAAGTAAGGTGTAAATAGGACAAACTATGGCTAAACAAGATGGGGTTAGGTGGTGAATGACCAACGCCTTAATCCTTGTCTTGTTTACTTAGTACTAATTAATCAAGACTTGATTAATTAGTTCCGTGCTCCGTGGTTGCATGGGCCTCTTAGAACATGGCCTGTGGCCATTCCGAACAAGGTCCCGTGATGCGCTCATTGCCTCCAAGCCTTCCATACCGGAAATGTCCAACATTATCCGACGTGATCAATCCCAAGACTTCAAGCCTTGTCTTGATCCGTAATTTCCTATTCACTTACGGGCACATGGCCCAAAACCCAGTTTTGGTCATGTCCCGAGACAACTCCCTTTTGACCATTCTCCATAAATATGTCAATGAGTTTCATCCTCCGGTATGACCCTTAGGTTTATGCAGGTCAATGGTTCAACATAAAATCCCATTTTACTTGATCCTATTTAAGTGGCAACTAACGAGACTTTAGTATTGTCTGACAATGCATAACGAATAGACCTTGTCGATTCTAACATTTCCGTTGTCCATGTCATTATCCTTTTATCTCTGATATCCTGATTGAGATAAGGCATATAGCCGTCATCCTTATTATTCTCAATCAGTGTTCCTTGATATGTGAGATGATTGAGTATATGATACCCAGTACCATGTGCATGGCCATGCTATTCTTTCAGTCACTCTCGATCAAGCGGCCGAGAACAGATATCTTTCCCGTACCGCAGTATTAAGGATAAATACCTAAGCCGTCTTTCGTGTCACTCATGCAGTCCGTCCCTAATCTAATCATGGCCGTTATGGAAGCCCTGTTACGGAAAACGTTAGGCTCAGGTCAAACTCAGTTGTTTACTGCATAGCGATCACAAAGACTCCTCGTTCTAAGGACACGTGACAAACTACGACAATGAATATGTTCATGACTTGATATATGGCACATATTCATGTCGGGTCATCCAATATCATGTCCCACATGATATATATGATCAGACTCTGGAATCTCATTCCAATGAAAAACAGAACGTAAGCCATAAAGAGTCATCTTTCATACTAGTCGCTTCTCGTGAAGCTTTGTTGAAAGTGCCATAACAGAGTTAGGTTTAAATCGTTGGATTTAGACCTCTTGGTATTAACATAATATATAGAACTTGAGGCATTGTTACCCATATCTAATATGTACAATCCTCCAACCAATATAGTACTAGCATAAAACATATCATTGCATAGAACATTGAAAACTCCATTTCCAATATTAACATTATATCCTTCCTTGTCAAACACGGATACGTATATAATATTCCTACTAAAGTAGGTATGCAATATACATTACACAATACTAACACATGGCCAGTTGGCAAAGCAAGACTCATGGATCCTACAGTAGTTGCCACAACTCTGAAGTCCACTTCGTGCTTTCCAAACCTCTCCTACTTTCATCCACTATACGTTAGTGCATGTGTGAGATTCAATTTGGTATCTAATACCCATGAATCTTTGGAAGTAGAGAGATGTAGGTCTATAGAGTTAATATCTGATGAAGGCACGATGCCACCGCCCTTCCTCAGATCATCAAGGTTTCCTGATGAAGGCGCGGTCCTACTGCCCTTCTTTAGATCATCCAGGCTATCTAATGAAGTCGTAGTCTCACTTCCCTTCTTCAGATCAACCGTGAACTTCCTATAATCCCGGTTCCAATGACCAGGTTGTTGGCAGTAGAAGCAGACATTCTCAGGTGTCTCATCTTTCCCGCCAAGTGTGCATGGGCCCCACCCTTACCACTTCCAATTCCCTTTTTGACCATGAGAATATCCTCGGATCCCAAATCCCTATATGTATTCTTCTTCGCAGTTAATGACACTTCATGTAACTCTGATATGGTCTTAGAGACAGCCTTGTCAAGGACATATTCTTTGCGTTCAGACTTGAGGATTATCCTCAAAATTTTGTACCAGTCTAAATAGTTTGTCCTATTTAGCTTGACCCTGTCAAGAATGGTTTTTAATGACAAACTATTAATGTTCGCTGAAATTGCCATTTGATCTACAACACATAAAATTCAATCAGTAAACTGAATAAATTTTATGGCCCGTCATTATTTAGGTGCTCTGCTAATGCGCACGACACCCACATATGTCGTCCAAACCTACTACCCCGCTTTCCCATGGATGCTCCGCTAATGCACACGACACCCATTGGACGGGGAGGTAGTAAGGTGTTGATAATTAGGAGGTATCGGACATGACCCGTTTCTAATTGTCCGGTTGTGTTTAAAACTTTGACACATCCTAGATGCGATGAGCACATCAACTACATTCCAATGCAATGATGCCTCAAATTATATCCAATGTAATTCTTCCTTCGAACCTGTCAACTACATCCAATGTAATGACAGTTCTAAAGGCTCGCAAACAAGGATTACAAGTCCAATTTTATCTTTGCATGTGAGGTGATATGCTCGGTAAATAAATTTAAAGAATGCAATTCTAAAACACATAGAATTAATCATGCATAAACTAAACCAAGAATAAAGCGATAAATGTGCACATAATAGCCCCCTAAACTAACTCCCACTAGCTTCTTGAGCTCCATCGACTCCAATCTGATGCCAAGACCCGAAAAGCCACCAAATGACCTTTTCGCCCTTTGTTCGTCTTGAGAAAAATAATTACAATTTAATACACGACTCGCAGGTCGGGAATTAATAAATATTACAAATAAGTGGTTCGACGACCACACCTTGAAAGAATAATTACACGCTAACTCTAACGGCTCGCAGGCCGTGAAAAGCGATAAATAATTAAAACGAGCTCGGGGCTATTATGTACACCATGCCAACAACACATCACACATCGTGTTATCAAACAAGCATGTTATCAAACATCATGTGATATTCCGGTTTTAATTAATAGCCAAGTTTCGAAATTTTTTGATGCTCGGTTTATCGAAACCTTTCAAAATTGAAACTTTTGAACATTTGATTTTCGAGTTCGTCATGACGGTTCCAAACTCGTCATAACTAACAAAACGGTTTAACCATGGCATATCAACCATCCAATGGTCATGCTCGGCCTAGCTCCGTCCAACGGAGCCTCGTTCGGTCCCGGTTTCGGCTCCCCGAGAGTCCCGCTCCCGAGACCCGAAAATCAAACTTTTTCCAAAAAATTCGAGATTTGAAAAACTTTTCAGAAATTCATTTTTCATGGTTTAAACCCATAAACAAGAATTTAACTCATGTTATCAAACAATTTTGGCAAATTAACATGTCAAAACCGAAACTTTCAACACTGTCTTGTGAATCACGAAGGTAGCACAGCTCTGATACCACTGTTGGGTCTCGAGGCAGGGTTGGAGATGAACCAACTCGCAGCAGAAAATCAATGAAAACCAAGAGACGATTAAAATCATGAAACAACTAACAAAGAATGGATTCACAAGAGAAAAAATCAGCATTATTTGTCACGCCCCAATTTCAGTAAACCGAATTAGGGACGCGAACGTTTTAAAAACATAAAAACACTTGAAACCTGTTTTCATTAAACACTTTAAAATACCAGTTTAGTTCAACAAATAATGATTTCAGCTTAAAACACGTCCCAACAAGTGGACAAAATTACAAGGTATCCGTCACTAAACTCAAAAGACAAAACCCGGACTCCGCTCCTAGCTCCACAAGCTTCGAGAGCTCATCTAGTCCGTCCCACGAACAGTACCTGTAGGAAAAGCAGCTAGGGGTGAGCGTTTGCTCACCACCACGAATAACAGACTGACTACGGCATAATTAGCAGACAATGCCGGTAACACCAACAACAAACTCGACCCCGGGGATCACTGTCCCCAACCCAAGTACTCTGACTGACAAACACCCACGGTGACCTTCCTCGAACGACTCAACACTCAAACACGTAAGTAGACACGACAAAACGATCACGACCTCTTCCAAGGACTCAAAGGAACCACGTAACCCCAAACAAGATCGCAAAGGATCGCAAACCAGCTGCCAAGAACGCCCTCCCGGGACTCTAACCCGGTCAGGCCAACCCAAGAATGCTGCAACTTACCGGGACTCTAACCCATAAGCCAGCCGGAAAATACTGCAACTTACTGGGACTCTAACCCATAAGCCAGCCGGAAAATGCTGCAACTTACTGGGACTCTACCCCATAAGCCAGCCAAGGTACGCTCACGAACCCAAACCACACACGCGCGGCCAGGACCCCTTTATTGGCGGGCGGGCCCCCTACCCCGTCTGAACATGCAGACGCGTGTGCTCGTGGACCCCCGTTTCAGGAAGCGGGCCCCCAACCTCCGGTAACCACAAACACAATCACAAACACAATCACAATCACAAGCAAGTTCACAACCAGTAACAACACAGGTTCAACACTCATAGGCACTAATGGCCACCAAGACACTAACAGTAAAACTCGAACTCAACAGCCCCACGGGCACTCACGGCCTCCCAAGACACCAACCATAAAACACGCTTGCAACTTACCGAGACTCTAACTCGTAAGCCAGCTAAAGAGAGCTTGCAACCCCCCCGAGACTCTAACTCGGTCAGGCCAGCCAAAGACACCAACCTTAGTACACGGGCTCTCAAGGCCACCCAAAACACCAAAGGTAAAGACACGGTTTCAACAACCCCACGGGCACTCACGGCCACCCAAAACTCAACAATAAAACACGCTTGCAACTTACCGAGACTCTAACTCGTAAGCCAGCTAAAACACCAACAATAAAGTACGGGCTCTCATGGCCACCCAAACACGATTAACAACACGGGCTCTCATGGCCACCAAAGACGCCAAAAAGCAATCAACCTCCGGCTTAACCCAAGCCTCCAACAGTCCTAATATCAACAGTTTCACAATCAACCTCCGGGCATGGTCATATGCCTCCAGTAAAACAATTAACGCTAAGTTCTCTGCTCCTACGACACTACTAAGTGTCACATGCTTTTCTCAATAATTCCTAAGTTCCTGTAACATGCTTTTCTGATAAATGCTACAAACCCCGCATCATGCTTTTCTAGTATTTAAAATAAACCTACTCAACCCACGACACCCCGGTGTCACATGCAATTCTACTGTTAACTTTCCCTAGTCAGGGCCGAGATCCAGCTACTTTTCCCTACCTCGTAAGCAACTCCAGAAGCGCTCCACTAAACCCGAGATGAATCGCAGTCACTCGCCGAGCCTCCCTTTGCCTCGGTCCGCAGCACGATCTAAAAGAACACAGATTTAACTCACTTTAAACTAGTACGAACCGGTCGAAAAATAAATAACTCAACGCCCAAGTTAATAACGGTTCCGCCGTTAAGTTAACGGCTATGATTTGTCCATTTTAAACTTGACAGTTGTCGTTTACACTCGAGCGGGATAAAAGTCGGGTTACAACGGATCGGGTTCGAGCACCCGCGCACCGAACCCGGGTTTGATCTAAAACCCAGTTTAAATCCCTTTTTAACTTAAAACCGTCGTTGAACTCCCTTGCTTTAATTAATTCCGTTTTTGATTTTAAGACAAAACGGTTTCCTTCCGTTCGTTTCCAAACTCGATACTTCGGTCCAAAACCCTTATAAAGTCGATTTGATTTCGTTTCCCTTTTTCGATTTAACTTAACTCGAGTCTAACCTTAATAAAAGACTTTCGTTTTAAAACCCGTTTAATTTAATCAGATTTTATTTTATCAATTTTCTTAAGAATTCACAACTGATTTTCCCCTTTTCAATTCAAAATCAGTTCTAGAAATTAAACAATTCCATTAGCAGGTTTAACCCAATACAAATCGATTTCAACAGATCCAAAATTACACTCGTTTTTACACTAACAGATTTAAACATAAACCGAAAATACAACGAAAGGGAGAGAGAGCTCGGTCGGAAAATCCGACGGCCCTCGACAGCGATAAAGCCGGCCAGAAAACTCACGGTGGTGGCTCACCGTAGGGAAGTACGGGCGGCACACGGCGGTGCACGGCGGTTGGCTCGGATCGAAGGTGGGAGGAGCTCGGGCGTGGGGATGCCGGCGAGCTCGGCTGAAACGCCGGTTGCGGGTCTCACGGAGGGCGACGATTCCGAGACGGAGACGGGGCGGCGACTTGACGGTGGCGTGGTTGGACGGATCTGGTGAGGGAGGAGGGTGGTCGGGACGGTGGCGTGGTCGGGACGACGGCGCGGTCGTGGCTGGACGGAGGAGGTGAGGAGGACGGGTGGTGGTCGGCCGTTGCTGAGGAGGTGACGAGGAAGGTCGGGGTTTTGAGCCGGAGAAGAACGAGCTCGGGCTCGGTGAGGGAGGTTCGGGACGGAGAGAGGGAGGTGGCGGCCGGACACGCCGTGGCCAGCGAGGTCGAGAGGAACCAGAGAGGGAGGAGGGTCGGACGTGGGAGGTGAGGGTCGCCGGAGCTGGAGACGGGAGAGGGAGTGGTGGCCGGATCTGGTTAGGGCGAAGAAGAAGGAGGTCGGGATGGAGGAGGAAGGGATGAGACGGTGTCGGTGAGGGAGGTGGCGGCCGGAACTGTGGCGGCCGGGGATGGTTCGGCGAAGAAGATGAACGGAGGAGAGAGAGGGAGTCGGGTAGAGAGAGAGAGAAGATGGATGGAGGCTGGGGTTGAAGTGCTGAAACCCTAGTTTCAGCTTATAAGGGGTGCGGCTTGGGCCGGCCCTCTTGGGCCTCAGACAGCAAACGGGCTCAAGCCCAAGTGAGGGGAAGGGCCTGCTGGCCGAGCCTGGCCTGCCCAGATCATTTATTTTTTTTTATTTTTTTTTTTTGCACTTGTTTCAAAACCTACCCTAAGGTTTTCGTTTGCAAATTAATACCTTAACGAAACAGAGCGGGTTTTACATTATTTCTTACCAAAACAAGAACATCGGGTAATGAATGATTGACTTGAGTCTCCAAGACGCCTACATATCGACATGGGAATCAAAGCCGCGTAGTTCTTCTCTTTGAAGACGCATGAACACAAAAATGGAGATAGAACACACTCTTGGCCGAAATTGCAAGGGAGAGGAGGGAGAAGTTATGTTGAAAAAAGATGACTTAAACATAACAAACTCCATCAACTTGTCAAACTAAAAGAATGGGACAAGTATGGTGTCAAGTAAGGTGTAAATAGGACAAAGTATGGCTACACAAGATGGGGTTAGGTGGTGAATCACCAACACCTTAATCCTTGTCTTGTTTACTTAGTACTAATTAATCAAGACTTGATTGATTAGTTCCATGGGCCTCTTAGAACATTGCCCGTGGCCATTCCCAACGAGGTCCCGTGATGCGTTCATCGCCTCCAAGCCTTCCATACCAGAAATGTCCAACATTATCCGACGTGATCAATCCCTAGACACCAAGCCTTGTCTCGATCCGTAATGTCCTATTCACTTACGGGCACATGACCCAAAACCCAGTTTTGGTCATGTCTCGAGACAACTCCCTTTTGACCATTCTCCATAAATGTGTCAATGAGTTTCATCCTCCGGTGTGACCCTTAGGTTTATGCATGTCAATAGATCAACATAAAATCCCATTTTACTTGATCCTATTTAAGTGGCAACTAACGAGACTTTAGTATTGCTTGACACTGCATAACGAATCAACCCTGTTGATTCTAACATTTCCGTCGTCCATGTCATTATCCTTTTATCTCTAATATCCTGATTGAGATAAGGCATAGAGTCGGCATCCTTATTATTCTCAATCACTGTTCCTTGATATGTGAGATGACTGAATATATGGTACCCAGTATCATGTGCATGGCCATGCTATTCTTTCAGTCACTCTCGATCTAGCGGCCGAGAACCGATATCTTTCCCATACCGTAGTATGAGGGATAAATCCCTTAGCCGTCTTTCATGTCAGTCATGCAGCCCGTCCCCAAGCCAATCATGGCCGTTATGGAAGACCCATTACGGACTCCGTTAGGCTCAGGTCAAACTCAGTTGTTTACTGCATAGCGATCACAAAGACTTCTCGGTCTAAGGACACATGACAAGATATGACAATGAATATGTTCATGACTTGATCTATGGCATATATTCATGTCGGGTCGTCCAATATCATGTCCCACATGATATCTATGATCAAACTCCGGAATCCCATTCCAATGACTAATAGAACGTAAGCCATCTTTCATACTAGTCGCTTCAAGTGAAGGTTTGTTGACTAGGGATCCATCGAGTGTGATCTATCTCGATCTATGGTTCTATTCGCATGGTGGGCATAGATCAGAGCACACATCGATATATTACTCCAACACATAAGTAATATAAAGTCGCTTTAATTTTATTGCTAACGATGATATATACATTTTTATATTTAGGATTGAACTACGGGCACTAAGACTAACAAGAGCTACCATGCACACAAAAGAGACAAAGGAAGAGGAGGAAAAGAACCCACACACCAGACACCACACACAAAGCAGAGCCTAAAACTACCTTACCAAACTTACATCACTCCCCAAAACCCACCCCAGCCCTCCCCTAAATCCCAACCCAGAGAAGAAAGACCTAAGAAGCTCAGTCATAGGAGAGACTAAAAAGAGTGGAACCTTGCCGAGCAATATTCAAATTAAAGGAAGAAAAGTTCAGAAGCATCCCAAGAGACATAATTAATCAATATCCAGCCTAGAAGCCCAGAGAAGCCAAAATTGAGGCCTTTGGATCAACAAAACCAGAGGGATAGTAGATTGCTTGCAACCCGAGTAACTAAGATAAAACATGTGAGTTGCCAGAATAGTTTATGGAAGAGATGACTAAGGGTTTGAGGAGAGTACACCCACCATCCCAAAATCTTTAACACCTTTTAATCCTTTAAGATCCTTGTAGAGTAGTACCTGGGAGAGTTTTCCCATTGTTGAAAGGAAAAATATGTCCCTGTATCTTGGAAATTAGCCACCTCCCCACTGTAAGCTTGATGGATTATTTTATCAAAGATTGCTGCTCCAGAAAGAGATGTTCCATTGAATAGGAGGGCATTTCTTGCCAACCAAATTTGCCAACAGCTAATTTGTGCTAGTTTTATCCAAGAGCTTGATTTCTTACAAGATATGAGACTGTGCTAAGAGGAGAGGAGGGCCTTTAGATTGCCTGGTGATACCCATATTACTCCCCATCATTGAAGAATAAGAGACCAAACAAGCCAAGCTCTGGGGCAATGTAGCAAAATATGGGATCCATCTTCAAAATCCCAATTACAAACTTTGCAAATTTGCTCTTGAAGTGATAAATTCAGTCCTCTAGAATTTAAAAAGCATTTAGATGGTATGGCTTCATCACATGCTAACCAGCAAAATGCAGAGATCTTTGGAGGGATTCTTGGGGTCCATATATGTTTGGACCAAATGAAATCATTTGATGAAGGGTAAATTACAAATACCTACCCCAAACTTGTAACGTTTAACTGATACCTACCCTAAAGTTTTTTCTTAACTAATACCTACTCATATGTTTAGTTATATAACAAATAGCCCAAGCCGCAAGCTAAAATGATGAAAATACCCTTAACTACACTTCACTAATTATTTTAAAAAATCACTTCAGTTTTATTTAAAATATATATATTTAAAAAATCACTAAGGGCATTTTCGTCTTTTTAGCTGACAACTTTGTCTATGTGTTATATAACTAAACATCTGAGAAGGTATTAGTTAAAAAAAACTTTAGGGTAAGTATCAGTTACACGTTACAAGTTTGGGGTAGGTATTTGTAATTTACCCTTTGATGAATTGATAGCTTGATTATGTAGCAAGGAGTAAATTTTCCTGACTGAGAAACCTTTTGGATCTCCTGCCCAAACTAGAGTATCTTGCTTATCTTGTAGTTGAATTTCATTGAGAATAAATTGAAGGGCCATCCAATCATGTTCAGCTCTTCCTCTTGGATTTCTCCTGAAGCTCAAATCCCAAGAAGAGTTTGTCCAGGCTTCTGAGACTAGCAATTTTTTGGCCTATGAGATCAAGTATAGCCTAGGGTAAAGGAGTTTGAATGGAATTTCGCCTCACCAAATATCATCCCAAAAGAGGATCCTTTCACCATTGCCTAGAGACCAAGAAAGTCCCTTGAGTCCATATAGATCAGTGAACCTATGATCTGAATTTAGAGCCAAAATATGATGCATAAAGCTTTCGGGACCTACTTCATTGAAATTAGACAAATCCCATTCTGAAGAGCTCCAGCCATATTTTCCACAAATCACTAGCTTCCAGAGAGAGGCTCTTTCCAATGCAAATCTCCACCACCACTTGGCTAGGAGAGAAATATTCATAAAAGTGAGGTTTTTAATTCCCAGCCCTCCATCCTTTTTTCTTCTACAAACAGTATTCCAGTTAAGTTTAGAAAGGTTTTTAGCATTTGAGCTCTCATACCATAAGAATTTCCTCTTCCATCTTTCTAAGGACTTGATTACACCTTTCAGGGCTCTTATTACTGAGATATAATAGAGAGGAAGATCACCTAAGGTGGATTTTATTCTAGTAATTCTACCTCCAAAAGAGAGTAGTTTAACCTACCACAACCCCAAGGTAGCTTTGAACTTCTTCACTATTGGCTCCCAGGTGATAATCCTTTTTGAGTTTGAACCAAGAGGGAACCCCAAATAATTAAATGGGAGGGAGGATTCTGAGCAACCAAGCATTGAGGATAATTTTTCAATTTCAAGCCTAGTGAGGTTAAAAGGGACTATGGCTGATTTGGAATAATTGACTGCTAGACCAAAAGATAGATGAAACATATGAAGACCATATTTCAAGCATGGAATACTGTCATCATTATCTTGTATAAAGAATATTGAGTCATCAACAAATTGGAGATGGGAAATCTCAGGTGCCTCAGTAGACATTTGAATACCTTTTAGAAGATTGGTTGGGACTGATGCTCTCATGATTTGATTTAATCCTTCAGCCACCAAGACAAAGATCAAAGGGGAGAGGGCACAACCCTATCTTAGGCCTATACTTTATAGGAAATCAGTAGATGGAGAGCCATTGATGAGAAAATAAGCATGTGCTCTTAGACAAGATGTTAAACAAGTTTTTCATTTAATCCCAAAACCCATTTTAGTCAGCAGATTCATCACATAACTCCAATTCACCTTATCAAAAGCCTTTTCAAAATCAGCTTTGAAAATAAATGTTTTGATTTTTGAGGCCTTTAAGAAATGTACTACTTCAGAAGCCACTACTATACCATCAGAGATTTGTCTTCCTGAAATGAAAGTTGATTGTTCCTCTCCAACCAAAGAATTAATCATTGTCTTGAGTCTAGTAGATAGGAGTTTAGAGAGAATTTCATAAGGTCCTCCCATAAGACTTATAGGTCTGAAATCATCAAAAGTCAAAGGAGATGCATTTTTGGGGATCAAAGCTATGAAAGAAGAATTAAGACCTTTTCCTAGCTTGGCTGTTTGATAACAGTAATGTAAGAAGCTTATCAGATCACCGTTAATAATAGGCCAACATAGTGGAAAGAAATTGAGATTGAATCCATCTGGCCTAGGAGCCTTATCATTATTGCAACTCATTATAGCCTGAAGGATCTCATCTTCTTGGAAGGGCCTTTCAAGCAAGAGAGCTTGATCTGAGGAGATAGTATTCAAAGGAGATCAAAAAGGCTTATATGTTCATTATAGGGATAACTTTATTTCCTAACCTTTACAAACGTTTCATTATCAGATCCTAACCCGGACTAGGGATGACAATGATACCTAGGCCCAATGGGGACCCGACCTGCCCGACCCGAAAAAATCGGGCCAGACCCGGCCCAGTGTACAAACGGGCCGGCCCAGGTTAGTTTGATTTGGTTATTAACCGGGCCGGGATCGGGTTTGGTACCACCCGACCCAGACTCGGCCCGATAGGTTACTAAATAATAATATAAAAAAAATTATTTGTTAATTTTTACGTTTCTACCCTATATATATGTTTCTACTATTTGATTATGATAAAGATGATAAGGTATATTATAAATATTTTAATGACATACAAGCTAATTTATTGTTACAATTATTTTTATATCTTGATGTTTCTTGTTTTGATTCAAAAATATACCATAGTCGATGTCGATGTGAATACTTGAATTGTGATGATTGGAAATGAGAGAGAGATGAGACTTGATTAATTATATATGGATAATTAGATTTTATTTTGGTTTATTAGTCATCAAAATAAATAAAAAATTGGAAGTGATTAGTTTTGGTTTGATGTTACTTGTTTTACTTATCCAAGATGATAAGATTGTATGTTTCATATAAATATATTAAATTTTTACACATCATATATGCATTATTTGTCAATATAAATTGAGTAGTGAGATTAAATTATGGTGTCTTGGAAGAAAAAAATACAACTCTTTTATTGGGCGGGTAGGGTAATACCCGACCCGGTCGGGCCACAAGCGGGCCGGGCCACAAGTGGGCCATTACCGGGTCTCGGGCGGGCTCGGGCCACATTTAGAAAAATCGGGCCGGGTATGGGTATCACAAAACCCGGCCCAGAACCGGCCCATTGCCATCCCTAACCCGGACCAACGTTTGGTATAAAACGCCGTCTAAACTCGTGATTCCGTCAACTCATCCAAGCGTTGTCGTTGTTGGCGTACATTACCCATGGTGCCTTCCTCCACGTTGAACTTATCCTCGTTCTCAAGCAACTGAACCCAATGCTTGACGAGTTGACAGAATCGTGAGGTTGGACGGCTTTTTATAGTTTCTGAGAAATTCCAAACCTATTATGTTCGGAATTGAGACCAAACATTGACACGGGTTAGGATCTGATAATGAAACGTTTATAAAGGTTAGGAAACAGAGTTTTCCCTTCATTATATGAAGTTGAAATCTCCTCAAAAAATGATCTGCTGCAGTTTTTTTTTATCTCAGATGGTTGAGTTAGGAGATAGTTATTAAATAGGATTTGGGAAAGTTTTCCTTTGCATCCTTTATAATTGGCAATCCTATAAAAATATTTGGATCCTTTATCCCTATCATGAAACCATTTAACCCTTGCTTTTTGACTCCACAATTTTGCTTGTTAGTTGTATTTTTGAATCAGAATAGCCTTATAAGATCTTACATCACTACTTTCACTATTTGTCAAAGGCCTTAATTCTGCTAGAGCATTAAGCTGATCAATGGACTTTATAATTGAGTCAATCTATGAATCTAGGAAGCCAAAAATCTCTGAGTTCCAAACTTTTAGGTCTGCTTTGAGAAGATTGAGCTTTTTCCATAAGACAAAGTGTGGGAGTCCCTCCACTAAATATGAGCCCAAGAATTTCTACACTGCTGCCAAAAATCTTGCATCCTCAGTCCATACATTCAAAAATTTGAAGGGTTTAGGCCCCCAATCTATTATACTGTCTGCTAGTATTATAGCTCTATGATCAGAGATGGTTCTTGAAAGCCAAGATTGGGAGAGGGTACTGAAAAGAGTTAGGCACTCAACTGAAATTAAAAATCTATCAATTTTGGATGCCCTTAAATTTGGACCAAACCAGGTGAATTTTGCTCCTTGTAAGGGGAGATCAATAAAACTGAGGTTGGAAACTAGTCTTTGAAATTGAATCGTATCAGAACCCCCACTCCTTTGACTGGACCTTTCTTCAGCACAAAGAATAGCATTAAAGTCTCCTCCTACGATTAAACAATGATCATCCTGTAGATTTTTTAGCTCATTAAAAAGATCAATCCATAGAATTTTCCTTGCAACACTAGAGTTTGGAGCATAAACATTAACAATGCAACAAAGGCAATCAAATTGCAAAAACTTGCCAAAGCAGATTAGGGCTCCTTTAATCTTTGTAGTATCTATAACTGAGAAAATATTTGAATTCAATATAGTTAGAATGTCTCTTGCACTTCCTGAGGCATGAATCACTGAGTGATCCCAACAAATTGATAAACCACATTCTCTGAGGGAATAAGAAGGAAGAGGGTCCAATTTTGTTTCTTGCAGCATAATAAAACCAGGGCCTTGCTTGTATACCAAGTTTCTGAAACATCTCCTCTTTTGATTCGAGGAAATTCATCTCACATTCCAAGAGAGGACCTTCATGCTTACTTTAATTTGAGGAGTGTATGTTTGTGAGATTTTTGCTCACCGGATTTTCAGCATCTGATTCATTATTTAGATCCACATAGTCTTCTTGAGAGCCTCCCTCCAAATATACACTTGTGTTGAGCTGATCTTCTAAGGAGTTTAAATGCTAAAGTAAAAGATCTTCTAGGACTCTTCCTTTCAAACCTATGGCTTTGTCAAATTTCCAAGTTTTTTGGGCTTCTGATTTTTATTCCAGAGCTTGAAGAGAATCACACTTCTTGCCTTCTTTGAATTTGGATCCGGTTATGTAGAAATGAGGAGGTTTTGATTTAAGAGCATTTTTTTTTTCCTTTTATGGCTTCTAACTGAGTAGGTTAAGCACTATGAGATGTAAGGCATAGAAAATATGCCACTCCAATGATATATTTTTGGAGAAATTTTGGATGCAAGATTGAGGGGGAGAGGTTAGTAGATGCACTTCTTCACCACTTAAAATAACATATAATCCTTGTGGACCCCTTGATAATGACTGAGATGAGAATAATCCTTCTCTCTTTTGTAGATCTGCACCTACAGCACCCTTTTCCAATGGGTTTTCATCTTCACCCCACCCCAGCAATAAATGTTCCTCAGTCTTTCTACTTTTTGAGTTCTGGGTAGTTGAGTTTGGTTGAGACTGAACTGGGCTAGTTGCTGGTATAGGAGAAAATAGTGTTGTTCGAGTAACTAAAGAAGGGGATAACTGAATCTATTGCACCTGCCTTGAATTTGTAATAGAATTAAGCTCTCTCAATTTGGTCTGAGAAATTTGAATTTTCTCAGTTCCCTCCGTACTTTGAACTTGCACAGTTGAGATCAACATTAATTGGATCAACTCAGGCTCACATGACTTCAACATTGAAAGAGAAGGAGATACTTTAGCTTGTCTATGCGTAGCTTGAACTTCACTCAAATCCTTATCCTCTAGAGAGTCTTGAACCGCCAATTTTTGTGTCTGGTTTGGAGATGGAAATGTACAAGGAGTGGTTGTATTTATAGGAACTGAGTTAGGTGCCATAAATTTATCCTCCTTAGCAATAACTTCAGAATTTTCAAAGTAGCTCCATTAAATTTAGAGATTGCATCCTGCAAATTGTCCAAATAGTCAAAATAAACAAAATTTAGAGATTTGCATTTGTTATTTTGGGCTACTAAAGCCTCGCAGTAACCCTTGGCTGTGAAGAAGATGTTTAGAAGCAAAGACACATGAGATTTTGGAGGAAGATTGAGGACAAAAGCTGTGTAAAATCTCCTTCTATAATTATGAGATTGAAGTCTTTCTTTAACTGAGGGTGCCTCCTTTCTCTCCTCTGGCAATTTTCCTTCTCCTTTGTTAGTTAAACCCCCACCCCAACTCTTTTTCCAAAAGGATGGCTTGAGTCCTTTAGGGGATAGTTGAGGGGTACAATCTGTATCAGAGTCAACAGGTTTAAAGAACTTGTCATACAACATTTTCTTTCCATCTAGCAATTTTGTGTGTCCCTCTGGGGAATACTCTTGTGTCCTGTCTGAAGAAGAAGAGCAATCCACTTTTGTTCTCGTTCTTCTCTTGATAAGCTTCTTGTGTGCAAACTCGAAGCCTGGAGGAGGTCTAATAAAGGAGGAAGAAGTAGTCTTATGTTGATTAGCTTCCATAGCTGGAGCTATAATGGATCTTATCCGATCACTAAGAGGAATTTGGCCTTCAAACTGACCCCCAGAAAGTTCCTCTAATGATAGTCGCATAGACAAATGCAGTAACAACCCAGTTGAAGAAAACAGAGCTGCTGAAGGATAGAGAGGAGTACCACTACCAGAAAAGAACCAATTTGCATAAGCTCGTGAACATTAGATGTTGTGACTATATGAATTTTAGTTATGTTATATTGAACAAGTGGAGCAGAGTATTGGTATTGAAGTTGCTACTAGAGTTGTTGAAGCTGCTCCCAAAAACCAGAATAGCATGTGCTAGCAGAAGATGAAGATGAGCTGAGTTGAACTGATGAACAATGAAGAACTGAAGAAGAACAATGAAGAACATCGCATTCTTATTAACTTTGTAAATCACTTTCTTTTCCTAAGCATCTCACTGTAGAAAAGATATATGTATTATATATTTGTGTTCATGTTTGTTTGTGTTTTCACCGGTGTTTAGATTGACCGCAAGTTGGTGAAATTATTATATGAAGTTATGCGTCGTATAGATCGATTGGAGAATTTGGTCTTTTTTTATCAAAGAAAGCATAGATTAAGCAACACTCTTTCGAGGTGAAAAAAGGTTACAGATAAAAAACAAACACCTAGTTACAGGTGAAGAAGAACCAATTACAAATTTTTTAGAAGAGAAAATTCTTTTTTGGCAACAACATCAAAAGAAGATAACAAAAATGCTGAGAAGTAAATGAGCAAGTCTTGGCCAAACCAACTGGATGGTGCAGATTTGTCCAAACCAGAAGAGATGAAGGAGGCCTAAATGCCAGATATAATGTTGCGAATTATTGCAATTTTGCTGTACTTGAAGCCTCAATTGTGTCTTGACTTAAGTAAAGTAAATTTGCTGCAATTGAAGCCCCAGATGAGTCTTGACTTAAGTAAAGGTTTAAGTGCCTCTGATCAGAGAAGTATGTAATGCTGATCTGTAGTTATGGCTGAGAGGGTTTGAGTGAAGAGGGTGACCATGGATGCATTGGGTGAAGACGGTAAGGGGTCAGAAAGAGCACAATTACTAGGGATGGTTTCAGCAAGGAAGTGGAGTAGGCAATGCAGGCTGCAGAAGTGACTGAGAGGGATTCAAACAAAAGTAGTCCCTGTATTGCAGTGAGTGCAGATGAGTGAGGGACTAAAATAGCCAAAGCGGAACAGGAAGATCAAGGAGAAGAGGAGCAAGGCAAGGCTTGAGAGGCCAGCAAGTGATAACTTGAGTCCCAAGTCAGAGAGACCTGCTAAACAAAAAACACTCAAAGCAGAAGAAAAAAAAAACCAAAAAACCACACTCAAGAGAGGAAGAGAAGAGAAAGCCCACACACCAAGAGAAAAGAGCAAACCAGAGACACTCATAACCTCACCAAGGGAAAAACCAGAACCCCCAACCCAATCTCACACACAAAACCCAGTGAAAACAAGGAACTAGAGTTAGAAGAGCACAACCAGTTGAGAAAAAAGCTCAGAAGAGGTAAGGAGAACAGTAAAAGAAGTCATTTGGAAGCACATGATCTTGGAGAAGCAATCAACTCCTGAATTGTGAAGTGATGATCTTGGTTGAAAGAGGCTCATTCCCAACTATAGGATTTATTGATGATTCTGTTAAAGATGGTTCTAGAGGGCTCATTGATTCCATTAAAAAGTAGAGAATTCCTTGCCAGCCATAGTTGCCAAATTGTGATCTGAAGTAAGGAACCTCAACACCTTCTCAATTTATTGGGAACTAGAAGGTACCAAGAGCAGCAAAAAGAGGTCCTTGACAGAGGCAGGACAAACCCAACATAAGCCCCACCAGTTGCAGATGAGAGCCCAAGTGTCCCAGGCCTTTATACAATGCAGTAAAATGTGACCTCCATCCTCAAAATCCCAGGAGCAGTAAGAGAAAATTAGTTGTTGCAGAGAGAATTCCATACCTCTTCCCTCTAAGAAGCATTTAGAAGGGATTGCTTCTAAACAGGCAAGCCAAGAGAAAGCAGAGATTTTAGGTGGAACTCCAGGGATCCAAACCTTTGAGGCCCAATCAGAAGCAGAGTTTCCTTGCAGTGCAAGTAAGGCATAAATTTTGCTGACATAAAAACCTTTAGCATCCCATTTCCAGGTTAACTGATCATCATTAAGAGATAACTGAATGGAGTCCAAGATTGCAAAGAAGACACCCTATTCCTGAGCTTCCCTACCCAAAATAGCCCTTCTTAAGTTTAAGCTCCAGACCCCATCTTCCCAAATGTCTGCTATGAGAGAATGTTTGGTGGTTGATAATGAATAGAGCCTAGGAAAGAGAGATTTTAGGGTGGCATCTCCCCACCAGAGATCATCCCAAAAAATGAATTCTATTACCTCTTCTAAGCACCCAGATCAGTCCCTTATCTCCAAAACACTCAGCAAATCTTGGATCTCGGAGGAGTGTCATAAAATGAGAGAAGAAGCTAGGCCTTCCTAATTCAGAAAATTTGTTTAGATCCCACTCACTAAGATTCCAACCCATTTTGGCACAAATAGTTTGTTTCCACAGTGAATTTTCATCTAGAGCAAACATCCACCACCATTTTGCTAGGACGAAGATATTCATAAGGTTTAGATCTCTGATACCTAAACCCTCATCAGATTTTGCTTTGCATACTTGATTCCATCCCACTTTGCATAAGACCCTTGAAGGTGCATTTCCATGCCACAAGAACCTCCTTTGCCAATCTTCCATTTCCTTTAGTATTGATTTAGGGGCTTTGAGTAGAGAAAAATAATAGAGTGGTAAGGCACTGAGAGTTGATTTAACGAGGGTGATTCTTCCTCCAAATGATAGCATCTTTGCTTGCCAAAGTCCAAAACTTTTTTTTAAATTTACAGATGATAGGCTGCCAAGTAGAGACCCGCTTGGGGCTGGCACCCAGAGAGAAGCCCAGATAGGGTAAAAGCAATGAACCAGTATCACAGGAGAGCATACTTGCAAAAAGCTCAATATCTTGTAATGGGAGGTTGAAAGATATTAAGATGGATTTACTGAAACTGACCTTGAGTCCAGAGGCCAATCTGAATAATTTGAGTGTATTTTTCAGATTCTGAGTTGCATTGGATGTTGCTTTGATGAAGAATAAAGTGTCATCTACAAATTGCATATGAAAGATGAGTGGACCATTTATCCCTATAGAGATACCTTGGAATTGGTCATGCAGTAATCCAACTTTCATAAATTGATTGGTCTGGTGACACTTGAAAGACCAATCCGCTGAGTTGTACAAGTATTTGAACAACATCCATTGTTCTCGGTGGAGAGGCAAGTTAAAAACGAGCAGTGACACAACACACAGGTACCTTTTTTCTGTCATCTGACCAATATCTTCATTAATATAATAATAGACTTCCAACAAGATCGAAGAACCTTTCTCTTATGTAGTTAAATGCCCGATGAGCACAAATCAGGTGTCAATGCCGGCAGTTTCATTTCAAAGAATTAAATTACAAGCAACAAGTTGCATGCATTATGTGAAATGAATTTAAACAATATCCAGTGATCAATAATTATGATCACTATAAGTAACTACGTATCCTCCTCCTCAATCATCAACCCCAGAATTGCCCAACTCATGATGAACCAAATGATTGCTTTCTATTTGCTTTCCAGCCTAACTAACTAATTAACTTCATTTCTTTTTTCAATTAATTGTCATTTATTTTTCTCCTTTTCCCCAACAAACCATGTGCCATCCTCCGCCTTCCTTGTTCGTTGTTGTTTTGTTTTTGCTGGAGTTATTGTTCATTATTCACGTGCTTAGGCTCGTGATTAGACGCTCAGCAACCCTGATATTCAGAACATGTAACAAATTAATTAGGGTTAATGCTATTTTCTTTCAATATTGTACATAATGAACTATATCAATATTATTACATAAGCATGCAATCAGCCACGTTACAGATGACTCAGAGTTTCAATTCTTCAACTGTGATAGTGTCTTAAATATAGATCAGGCTCACACTATAATTTTGTGAGAAGGTTGCTAATTATAGTACATGTGCCGGGTTATTATTCATTCAAGTTTTAAGATGAAACTAATTCATGGACCCTTAAATCACTTATAAGTTCTAACTTCAACACATCAATCAATCATGTCAAGTATGAACATGATATAAATAATGTATAGTAAAGGCACATGTGCATGTGTTTACATGGTTTGCAGAAACATATTAAAAAAAACACAAAATAGATTTAAAATATATATTTTAAAGTTGTTTAAATTTGAAATTCATTGTATTTAATATTTTAATTATTAGAAATACATTTTTGTCTTTTTTTAGCATACGGATGAAACTTCATTGATATAAAAATAAAAAAAAGTCATAAAGACCGTATAAAAATGAAAATAAAGTAATAAGAAGAGATACAGTTTCGATGATGACCAAAACACTGATCCTGACAAGAGGACAATAAGAGTTATTATGCAGTCCATTTGTGTTAAAGTGGTTTGTTATGGACGACCAATTCAAGCCTTACTCACCTGACGTTGTTCGTCTTAGAAAAGATCTTTTGAATTTCTAACAGTTGTTTCACTTTATATTCTTTTAGATTATATTTTTGTTGGTTTTGTTTCTTTGATCTAGATTTATAGTTTCTGGTTTAATAATTATGTAGCTTTCAGACACTGTATTTCATATTAATCTACATTTATCATTCAAAAAAGGAAATATAATGTATATGGAGAGAAAAAGGCCTAAGACGAACAGTCACATATAGTGTTGTTATCTCTCATTTATAAATAGGAACGTTTAATCACATGACTTTATGTACGTAATAACTACAAGTAGAAGATTACAAGAATGTGCGTATATATATAATCCTCGGGCTTTATACAAATTGAGTAAACCAAAGCAAGAAAGAAAAGACAGTTTACGTTGTTGTATATCGATCGTCTATTGTGTTAGAGAGTTGAGAAGTGAAACCCTAGCATTGATCAAGCCCCGAAACACCCTTTCACTCCCACTTTCAAGCATGACAATACCACTCTCTAAATCCTTCATCCTCTTGGAGACCGTCATCACCTCCTCCTCTCCCATCTTTCTCAATCTCCACAAGCTCTCCGAGTCCACTCGCTCGAATTCTTGAATCGCCTCGTCCACCTTCATCTTCTTGCTCAATGACCTCCACATAGATTTCTGCGCCCCCGTCCACGGCGCCGATATTCCATTCAACAGCGCCCTCGACACCATTTTCGTCGCTTCAACGGCGTCGTTAACGACGCCGGCCAACTCGGCGTCCCCAACCTGCACCGACGCGGATCCGGGAGCCGCGATACACCGTACCGTGGACGCGAGCTTGGCCATCTCTTTAGCGACGCTCGTGCGAGATTTGACGTACAATGCCACCTTGGTTTCGTCCCTCCTCCGAATAGCCACCTGCGCCGCCGAGTGGTCCTCTTTGAGGGAGAGGACCAAGGTCTGAAAGATTCCGTAGACGTCGACGAGGTGGATGAAATCTTCCAGAAGGTTCTCGACCCAGTGCGGGTGGCGGCGGAGGGAGTCCTGAGTCTGAGGGAGCTGGAGGACGTCGTCGAGACAGTCGTGAACCTGCTTGAGCTGGCTAAGACCGTCACAGAGCCAAGCAGTGCTTCGGCTCTCCGCTTTCACGTGCCAACTGCTCAGGCCGTTGATCTGGTCTCTGAGCTGGGAGATCAACGGGTGGGATCTGCATGGGAGGGAGATGGATCTGATGTGGTGTGACATTGACGGGGCACTCCGGCACGGCGTTTTGCTGGGAAATGAGAGGGATCGCTTGAACACTTTAACCATGTTTAATTTTGTTGGACTTGTGTTTGGTTGGTAAGAAAATGGGTGAGGAGGGAGAGGGGTATATAAAGGGGGAACAGAGGCGCACGAGGGTGAGGGAACTGGATCCGCGAATTAAGACAGCTGTTACCTAATCTCATGTGGGCTGTGACTTAGGTTAAGTGCTATACGGGGTGGCTTTTGTGGAACACCGTTATTTTATTTTCCCCGGGAGAAGAAATTATATGGGACAACACGTGCGCTGGATCTGTTAAACGATAGTAGGGGCCGCCAGCTGCTTCTGACAAATCACGGGGTGCTATCGGAGCCGAACCAGTTGGAGTTTACTTTGACTTACTCACGAATCCAAATACCAAATGTCAACCCACGAAACCATTTGAGTCCTTTTTCTATCAACAATTTTTTTTTCTTTTGTAAATGATTAAGTTTTCAAACTGAAAACAAGATTAAAGGAAAACTCACAGTTTATAACAGTATATCTAATTGACACCCCAAAAATTTTAAAAAAATATTTTCTCGCTTCTTGAGATTTTAGCCTTATCCTTTACCTATTTGTTATAGAGTTTTTTCCTGACATCGTCGTTGTTGTGCCGCCTATAGATTCGCCTGATTTTGTCGGTATTGTAGTCCACGTGCTCCTATGTACCATCCGGTCGCAACCCTCGCAGACCACATCTGGTGTAGGGGATATTTAGCGATGGGATTGTCTTCCCATACAACAATCTTTGCCTTCACTCTCCCTCACCGTCCCTCCTACGGCCTCGTTGACGTCTAGTCTGATCTCTATGGGACCCCGAGCTTCTTCCCCGTCGATGTTGGCTGGGTTCTCTGGTACGCGAGGCTTGTCTCCTTCTCTTCCGCTCGGAGACCTACGTCGAGATGAACTAGTGCGGGGGCCTATGGTGCCTTTCGGCCCACGCCAAGAAGCGGCTCCTCTTCGGCCAAACCCTAGACCATCTCCCTGGGCTCACCAAGACCTTGCTCTGGTGACTGGGTTGGATGGTGCACGGTCTGGAGGTGCGCTTCCGAGGTCTATACCCCCTCGTTTCATGGGTGCGGGGATGGTTCGGGACGTGACGGTGAGCAAGACATTCTCCTCGGTCACTATAGTAAGGACCCGATCCCACCGCATGGTGCACGATCGTTATGGGGTGCGGATGAGCATGGTGGAAACTTCTTCCATGTTTGTTCGTCGTGGTTGGGCACGGAGACGGAGTTGATTTGGATACCCTACGGCGGGGTCGCCCCCTGTCCTGCTCATGTGGTTGGTGGCCCTCTGTCTCTATACTCGACGATGGAGGAGCCGAATCACATGAAGAGCACTATAAGGAGGAAAGTCTGGACATCGCCCTCAACACGGTATCCTCAGACTCACCTCACGGCGTGTTAGAGAGGTCTGCTGCAGTATAATCCAACGAGAGGGCCTCGCCCCCGTGTTAGATGGCCGGTGTTTCAACCACCTTTCCCAGCTTGGATGGTGCCGCAGTCCCCTGGGGATTACGGTGGAGATGGCGATGCGTTTGATTTGGAGTTGGAGTCAGTTTCCCTAAGCCCGATAATAATGGACCCGATACCTAATGCTTGCTTATCTCGAGGAAGGGGGGTC
Source organism: Erodium maritimum (assembly GCA_963921825.1). Taxonomy (NCBI): domain Eukaryota; kingdom Viridiplantae; phylum Streptophyta; class Magnoliopsida; order Geraniales; family Geraniaceae; genus Erodium; species Erodium maritimum. Next base: position 45,791,766 of record OY997593.1, on the reverse strand, counting down.
GGCGTAACAATGGACTTGATACCTAACCCGGGTCTTCGATTTCCTACCTAGGACGCTAGCCAGTTTCCCGCGATAAGCCCCCTAGGTGGTCCTACCCACAAGCCCCATCTTTTGTACACGAGAACATCCAGCGGGGTTGGGTGGGGATCATCTCTCTACTTATTTGATTGTTGCCCTTCTGACATTGGAGTGTGGTGGGTTTGGAGGTGGAGGATGCGCCCACCAAGGAGCGCGATCTGTTGAAGCTCTGGCGCACATGGTCCATGGGAGCGCAGCTGCTGGAGCACTGGAAAGGGAGGCGCCTGCATCTGTCTGGGCGCCAAGTCACTGACGGGGAAGATGCCCCGCTGGGAGGAATGATACACCACCTGAGCATCGGGGACTAGACCTGGAAGGGGTCCCTAGACGATGCTTTGCCTCCCACCATCACCATTACTTTTGAGGTCCCTCAGGATCTTCGATACCTCGTTCCCCCTCCTCGTCTTCTGCCTTTTCCCATGGTGTGTCAAAAAATCGTATGTGACGGTTCTGGTACCAAAAGGTTCAGTGAATAACTGCTCATTCATACTGGCCTCTCGTGGTCGAGGAGCATGTTCCTCGAGGCACTTCGATGTAATCGTTCTTATCAAGTTATAATATTGCACTTTCCGTTATAAAAAACAAACAACTCAAAAAGAAAAGTTACTCTCTCCCTCGTTGAGAAACTCGCCTTAGCCCTAGACCTAGCCGCTATGGAGATTCCTCTTGCCACCGCCGATGCCACATCGCCTGCCGAGTCGCCACATGGGGCTGGGCCTGTCGGTCGCACCGCCCTAGTGTCCCTCTGTCCTATCTGGTCGACTCCCTCGCAGACCACGCCTGGTGTGGGGGATAAGTACCTTTGGGGATGGTCTTCACCACCATCTTCTCCCTCTTTCTCCCTCGCCTTGGGTCGGTCTGATCCTTTTGATATCTCGCAGGGTTCAATCTCGTCGATGTTGTTATCGACGGGGTTTTCTGGTTCGAGTCGGAGTGACCTGGTGCGGCGCCCATGAATAACTTATCCTCCACGCTACGTGGTGGCACCTCTCCGCTTGAACCCTATATCATATGTTTGGGCTAACCATGACCTTTCTTTGTTGCCTAGGTTGGACGGCGGAAGACCCAGGGTTTTGAGGTTTGTTCCCCCTCGAACCTTGGGAGGGGGGGATTATTCGGGACATGATGATAAGCTCGGCGTACTCCATGGTCATGACGGTGAGGGTCCGATCCCAATGCTTGATCTGCGACAGTTATGGGTTGAGGAGGAGGACGATGGAGTCCTCTTCCACGTTTTCTCGGCGAGGCTGGTTACGGAGGAAGTCTAGGGTCTGGATACCCTACGGCGGGGATGATCTTGGGTATGATCGTGCGGTCGGTGACCCTCCGTCTCGGGTCTCGAGGAGGGATATGCTGGATGGCGAGGAGTATGATGATTCGCCCCCGTTATGGTTCCCTCAAAGCCACCTTCCGGTTTATCAGAGGGGCCTGCCAGAGCATACTCCCGCGATAGGGCCTCGTCCTCGTATGGTCTGAAAGAAGATCCAACAATCCTCTTAGGCTTGGATGGGGCAGAGGTCCCCTAGGGCTCGCAAAGATGGCGCTGAACTTACTGGGGACTTGGAGGGAGCTTCCCCAAGCGCGCTGACATTGAACCCGATACCTAAGGCTGGGTTGTCTCGAGGAAGGGGAACCAGCATAACACTGGACCCGATACGTAACCTGGGTACCCTATTTCCTACTTAGGACACCAGTCAGCCACCCGCGATAGGCCTCCCTAAGCAATCCATCCCACACCCTGCGGATTTTGTACATGCGAAGATTCGGCAGGGGCAGGGTGGTGATCAGCTTTCCGCTGATTCGATTAATGACCCCCTGCCACGGGAGCATGGTGGGTTTGGAGGTGGAGGACGGGCACATTCAAGGGCGCGAGATGGTTAAGTTCCATCGCCCGTGGACCATGGGAGTACAACTGATGGTGCGTTGACAAGGATGGCATCGGCTCCTAGTTGTGGCGACAAGGTACAGGCGGGGAAGAAGCCCTGCCAGGAGGGATGATATACCACCTATGCATCGGGGACTGGCCATAGGAGGGGTCCTTAGATGATGCTTTTCCTCCCACCCGGTACCCCGTTCCCCCAACCCCCTCCCCCACCCCCCATCCCCCACCCCCCGTATTATGTCTTTGCCTGAGGGGCGTCAAAATACCGTGTGTGACAGTTCTAGTAAAAAAAGGCCCAGTGAACCATTGTTCATTTATACTAACATTCTATTATTGGGGATCATGTTCCTCGATGCACATCAATATAATCGATTCTAAGAGTTATAATATAGAACCTTTCACTCAAAAAATAATCACTCAAACCAAAAACAACAATCCAATTTAATGGGTACAACACAAGACTAGTTCTCCAAATTTTGCTAACATGAATTAAACAACAAAAAAGTCCCAGAACCCGAATAAACAACAATAAGCAACTAAAAGCCAACAAGGGCTAAGGCCTTAACAAAATAGAGAAGGCCAAACTAATTCAACCAACTAAGATTAACCACAAACAGAAAACAATGATTCTAAATAACCAGATTTTTCTAACAATAAGAACATAAAAAAATAAGGTCTATAACCCGAAATTCATCACTGTGACGCACAGAAGGAAAATGGGTAACATTTCCAAGAAGCCCAACAATCACTTCACAGTAAAAGTCAACCAGCCGCAACCTAGAGAACACCAGTCCCCACCGTGCAGCCAATCCAGCACCCCTGAAGCTGTCACAGAACAAAGGAAAATGCCACACCAGTCAGCAAACTCCTAATTTCCACCAATCCACATGTATTGAACATGGTACCACGCAACCGGCCAACACCAGGAAGCACCCAAATAATAAGGGGGGACGGGATGAAACCAACCCCCACAGACAGAATACGACATAATCACCACCGAACCCTACCAAAAAAATTCTTCAACCAAGCCAATGGCTAAACTACCCCTGATAGTCATCACCTACCGTGAGGCCTCGTCCTCCCATTGAGGACGAGGAAACATAAGACTAATTGGTAGAATCGAAGTGAAAAGTGTAGTATAATTAGGGAGGAGTGTAAGAGACAAGATCATACCAAAAATGATAGGCAGCTCTCATCCGAAAGGCAGTCGGGGAGGAAGTAGTTGAGGACCATTACATTTGATGCTCCCAACACCGAGCCCTAATGTCCTAGCCGAGGGGGCATAAGGGGCCGAGGGCCCTTGTCCAGGTCCAATGGACCCCGAGGGCCAAAACCTGACTGGCTAAGCAGACAGACCGGTTCTCCCCAATTTGTGGCATACGCCTTGACTTTCTTCTCTCGGTGGTACTCTAGCATTAATTCCCTGAACCGCGGGGCCCTCTAACCACCTATGTACAATCCTTCAAAATAAGGCCGAGACGACCATAAATATAACAGAAGCGTGGAAGCTTTGTATACGTGATTTCCACATGGATTAGGTCCGGAAACTCTAGGAACCTAAGCACCAATCCTTTCCGTACTGGTTTTTCAACGAGGTGCCAAAAGCGGATTTTGACAGTCCCTCCCAGCACATCCCTCATTGATCACATGTGACATTCACGCACATTCCCAATGCGTTGCCAATGGAGATACCTGTCTCCCTTGTCCGAACCAGAGGAGGCAGCCCTCTAGCATGTACCCAAAGCTGCATCCGGTCGAGAAGAGGCAGCTCTCGACCACACGGGTCTAAGTCTCCCAACAGCAGCACCTTGCCATCAAAGCACTAGGGTTCATTGCTTCGAACCTATGACCGAGACTCAGAGTACCGGAAGTAGAAGCCGAACAAGCCCGACCCTAGATCCTTAACCACCAGGCCTTCTACTGACTTTCCCCATGCGTTTGTGATGATACGCGGAAGCATGTCCTTCTGTGGAGGCTTAAGGGCCCACATACATCCAACAAACCCCATTGTTGGCGAGAGAGGGCCGTCGATGCCGTCGCCCGAGACGCCGGGACCATGACCTCGATTTCTTCATCTTCCTCCAAGGAACAAGATGATAACTCATCTTGCAGACCTTCCAAGGATGATTGAAGGTCCGTCATTTTGTCAGTCGAGGATGAGGGAAACTCACCCGTAGCCAGGTGCCGCGACCTATCTCGCGTCATACCTGGCGGGTAGTTAGGGCCACAAGGATAGTTGGTGCCGAGGCTTGATTAGGGAGGCAACACCCTAGTCCTAAAGCCATCACAAGCGCAATATGGTTGATACCCGGAGCCTTATCCGTTGGGATGCGTACCTGGTCCCATGTAATCTTAGGAACGGGTGCCCGACCAGGAACATGACCTATGGGACCCTCAACCCTAGGCAGGGATTGGTTCATATCAGTCGGCGCCAAAACCCTAGGAACCCCACCGTCAGGCAGCGGTGCCAGAGCAAGATCATGGCACACAGTGAGGAGCGGGGTGTTAGGGATTGACGAGTACAGCGTAATGGTGCTCGCGGGGCACGACGACACTCTAGAGTTCAGGGGGGCCAGAGTGGGATCACGGCTTGTAGGGCAGACCAGCTTGTTAGGGTTCGGAAGAGCCGGAGCAGTAACATGGCTTGTACGGAAAGGCGGCCCTCTTGGGCTCAAGGGAACCAAAGAGAGGTCACGGCTTATCGCGCAAGACGGCCCGTTAGGGTTTAGAGGCGGTAGGGCGAGAAGGCCCTTACTTGGAGAAGAAGGCACCGTTGGTCGACGCAGAGGCCTCCCCCGTTTAGGTTTAACCGTCCGGGTAGGAGACGATGACCCTACGTCGAAGGAGGCCTCCTCTGAGATTTTTCCCAGAGGCGGAGAGGTCGCAGCTTGGAGGGTCGGCTTTGGCTTCCGTCGGCGACGCTCCAGCCTACCAAATTTCGCAGCAACGGCGGGTTGGTGGGAACACGGGAGGGAGAGAAGAGAACCATCACTAGGAACAACGGCGGACATCACCACCCTATTACTGACTGCAGGCATGACGGCAGAGGTTTTTGGGGAGAGCTTCATAGCGATCAGCTGTTAAGGCTAGAAAAAGTCTCAGCGTTGAGAGAGAAAAAGATCTTTATCGTGATTATAATAGTTTTTTTTTTGATCGACAAGAAATAATTTAGATTGATAAACCTCTTTTGAGGAGAAAGAGGAACCAAAAACAACCCAACTCCTACCCCCAATCAATCATATGTTGATTATAAGGAGCAAGGAGGAGGGGAAACTAATCAAAGAACAAGCAAAGAGACAAACAACAAAATAGAAATAGATGCATCTTGTGAGTGAGGAAATGCGTGCTTGACTCATGTTTGAGATCTTTGATTGCTTGTGGAGGTGTAGATGTGTAATGCATGTTGATCAAGGTATTGAGTGGAATATGGAACGAAGAGTTGATCTAGACCTGGGCCTTTTCTTGTTGTGCTGTGTGCTAAGGCCAGAGATCATTACGAGCCCGATAGGGCAGCCCATACTTTTGAGGCGATCAACGACATACCCCCACTTTCGGCGAAGTGTCCCAAAGAAATAACACCCGATTTTTCGCCCAATCCGGCATGGTGCAGGCGAAGGGCATTATCGAGAACGCACAGAGCGGCAATAACAGACGGCATCGACTGAGTATCCCCTTCACATTCCAGCCAACACTGAAAACGCTAGGAAGGGGATCGGAATTTCTTCCAAGCCTAAGCCGGGCCTGAGGACTGCCAGAATAACCTTGGCAAGCACATACAGGCAGGGAAGATGTCACGCCCCAATTTCAGTAAATCGAACTCGGGACGCGAACATTTAAAAAGATACAATACTTGAAACCTGTTTTGAATCAACACTTTAAAATCGCCATTTAATAAATCAAAAAGGATCATTTACAACTTCAAAAACGTCCTAACAAATGGACAAAGTACAAGGTATCCGTCACTAGACTCAAAAGATAAAACCCGGACTCCGCTCCTAGCTCCTCAAGCTTCGAGAGCCCACCTAGTCCTTCCTGTGATCAGTACCTGTAGGAAAAGCAGCTAGGGGTGAGCGTTCGCTCACCACCACGGATAACAGACTGACTACGGCATAATCAGCAGACAAAGCCGGTAACACCAACAACCAACTCAACACCGGGATCACTATCCCCAAACTCAAGTAACCCGGCCGACACCCACACACTGATACTTTCCTCAACCGACTAAACACTCGGACACGTAAAGTAGACCCAACACAACGATTGACGACCTCCTCCTAACGATAGACCACCACGCAACACCCAAGATCACAAAGGATCGCATACCAAACAAGATCACAAAGGATCGCATTCCTGTCAGCTGCTCAGTGCCGGTTGCTAACAAGTTGGGCTCGAGCCTGCCCCACGCGCTTTGCCGATCCCTGTCAGGCTCCAGGCGTTCGACCTGTTGGCGATATATACAACGCTTCTTTTGCGATAGCTAGTCGGAAGGGGAGCTGGCCTCTCATCGCCTACAAATGCTCACAACCTTCCGAGACTCGAACTCAGTCAGGCTAGCCAAAGAACGCTCGCAACCTCCCGAGACTCGAACTCGGTCAGGCCAGCCAAAGGATGCTCGCAACCTCCCGAGACTCGAACTCGGTCAGGCCAGCCAAATTCCACACCACTTCCCGACACACAGTCGGGTCACTAACCTCGGGCAAACACAATCACAATCACAAGCAAAGTTCAACAAACAGCAACAACACAGGTTCAACACTTCACATGCACTCATGGCCACCCAAGACACCAACAGTAAAACACGGACTCAACAACCCCACGGGCACTCACGGCCTCCCAAGACACACCAACCATAACTCACGGGCTCAACAACCCCACGGGCACTCACGGCCTCCCAAGACACACCAACCATAACTCACGGGCTCAACAACCCCACGGGCACTCACGGCCTCCCAAGACACACCAACCATAACTCACGGGCTCAACAACCCCACGGGCACTCACGGCCTCCCAAGACATACCAACAATAACTCACGGGCTCAACAACCCCACATGCACTCACGGCCTCCCAAGGCATACCAACAGTAACTCACGCGTTCAACAACCCCACGGGCACTCACGGCCTCCTAAGACATACCAGCAGTAACTCACGGGCTCATCAACCCCACGGGCACTCATGGCCTCCCAAGACATCCCAACAGTAAAACACGGGCTCTCATGGCCACCCAAGACACCAACAATACAACACGGGCTCTCATGGCCACCCAAGACACCAACAATATGTTAGCCTCGGTGCCCGTAGTCCGATCGTAAATGTCCAGTTGTAATTATCATCGTTGGCAATATAGATAAAGCGGTTTTTATATTACTTAAGTGTTGGAGTAATATGTCGTGTGTGTTTCCGATCTATGCCCACCATGCGAATAGAACCATAGATCAGGATGGATCACACTCGATGAGGTCCCTAGTCAATAGTCTTCGCTGGAAGCGACTAGTATGAGATATGACTCTTGATGGCTTACGTTCTATTAGCCATAGGAAAGGGTTCCGGAGTCTGATCATAAACATCATGTGGGACATGATGTTGGACGACCCGACCTGAATATGTTCCATAGATTAAGTCATGAACATGTTCAGAGTCGTAGCTTGTCAGGTATCCTTAGACCGAGGAGTCTATATGATTGCTATGCAGTAAACAACCAAGTTTGACCTGAAAGCCTAACGTTGCACCGTGACTGGGCTTCCATAACGGCCAGGATTGGCTTGGGGAATGACTGCATGAGTGACATGATAGACGGCTAAGGGAATTATCCCTCATACTACGGTATGGGAAAGATATCTGGTTCACGGCCGCTTGATCGAGAGTGACTGACAAGAAAGCATGGCCATGCACATGATACTGGGTATCATAAGGTCAGTCATCTCACATATCAAGGAACATGGGTTGAGGATAATAAGGATGACGGCTCTATGCCTTATCTCAATCCGGATATCGGTGATAAAGGGATAATGACAAGGACGACTGAAAGGTCAGAATCGACAGGGCGCGATTCGTTATGCAGGGTCGGGCAATACTGAGTCTCGTCAGTCGCCACTTTGGTAAGATCAAGTAAAATAGGATTTTACGTTGATCTTACCGACATGCATAGACCTAAGGGTCACACCGACAGTTTGATACTCGATAAGAACATGACGAACCTAAGTTGGAGGGAATTGTGGCGGGGATCGCCATAGTGGACCGGCTAGCATATTGGGCTCGGCATGGGCTCTCTTGGAGAGGCCTGTGGCCGGCCCATATAGGCTAGGCCCAACAAGGACTCAAGTCATTAGATGACTATTAGTCTTGTTGACCAAAATTGGGTGAGACCCAATTTCCACTAAACTAATAAACTAGGTTGTTTATTAGTTCCACCTAGCATCTTGGCATGGACACTTGTCTTAAGTATAGAGTTAAGTGATTCCACTTAACTAAGCATGCAAGATAGGTTGGAGAAGACAACATGCAAGTGTAGAGAATTAGAGAGAGATTCCTCTTCTTCTTCCTCTACCTTGGCCAAACCCCCTCCAAGCTTCAAGGTTGATCTTTCATATTCTTGAGTCATCAAACTCAAGAACTACGTTGGCTTTGATTCCGTTAAGGATACGTAGGCGTCCAAGGGGCTCAAGCCATTCAAAGTTTGGTGTTGTTGAACCAATTTCGGACAAGTAGAGGGTGCTGATTTTCAGCACAGTTTTGTCCGACCAGTCACTTTGAGGAGCTCGATCGGAGGATCATCAGAAATCCGATGAAGCTGATTTTTTGAGTGACCGTTCTCCACATATGGGTCTTCAATCTGACCGAAGGGATTTGAGTTTCAACGGTTCGTTTTAGATATATACCAGATGAAAGTTGAGGCACTTGCAAAGGTGATGTTCACATACCTTTGCTGAATTTTCAGACTTGTTTTTCATATTTGGTAGACTCATCTCGATTGATTCGTGGTTAATATTCCGCTGCAATTTTGTGTTTAACATTTCCACGACATCGAGACCCAACAGTGGTATCAGAGCATGGCTACCAACGGGAGAAACAAGAGCTGAAATTTTCAGTTTTGGTGCTGAAAATTTTGTGTGCTTGCTGGTTTTTTATTTCAAGTGCATAAAAATGCATGTTAGCTTCTTAATTTCATGTTTTTGCATATATGGATGTATGCTTGATTGATAACATGATTTAGTTTCTTGCATGTGGTTATTATGCATGAAATTGGTGATTTTCGAAATAAAATCAAATCTGATTTTTTTTGACAAAGTTTAATTTTGGGGTCACGAGACCGGGACTCTCGGGGAGCCGATCCCGTGACCAGATGGGGCTCCGTTGGACGGAGCTAGGCCGAATCGTGACTATTGGATAGTCAGAACGCCGGGGCTAAACCATTTGGGGAATTGCGACGAGTTTGGAACCGTCATAATGAACCACAAAATTAAACGTTCGGAAAATTCATTTTTGAAACCGGTTTCGATAAACCGTGTAATAATTTTCGAAACTTGGAAGCTAACTAAAATCAGTCATATCTCGGTGTTTGATAACACGCTGTTTGATAACACGCTGTATGATGTGATGATTTATGCATGGTGCACGTTACTAAGCCCCTGGTAGTTTTATCGCTTTTCTCGGACTGCGTGCCGATAGTGTTAGCGTGTAACTATTCTTTTAAAGGTGTGGTCGTCGTACCACTTGTTTGTAATAATTATTATTTCCCGACCTGCGAGTCGTGTATTTTATTGTAACCGTTTTGCCGGCTTGGAGACCAAGGAGCTCAAGAGGCGAGTGTGAGACCGCAGGAAACGGCTTGGAGCAGATGGACATCAAGGGGCGAGTGGGAGGTCCACGTTGCCGGCTTGAAGTCAAGATTGCTCAAGACCGGGTTTGGAATATTTTAGGGGGCTTTGACGTGCACGTCTTTATGCTTGATGCTTGGTTTAAATTATGCATGATTGTATGGTTAGAATGCATGCTTAGATTTAAACTTTCAAGAAAATCACCTCACATGCAAAGATAAAATTGGTTTTAATCGTTTGCTTGTGAATCTTTGAACCGTCTTTACATTGGATGTAGTAGACGAGTTCGAAGGAACAATTACATTGGATGTAGTAGACGAGTTCGAAGGAACAATTACATTGGATGTAATTGGAGACATCATTACATTTGGAATGTAGTTGACGTTCTCGTCGCATCAATGATGTGCCAATCGTTCAAACACGACAAGACAAGTAAAACGGGTCATGTCAGATACCTCCCAGTTTATCAACAACTTCCTACTTCCTCGACCTATGGGTGTCGTGCGCCTTAGCAGAGCATCCATAGGAAGGCGTTGTAGTAAGTTTGGTGAGCATATGTGGGTGTCGTGCGCCTTAGCGGAGCCCCTACATAGTGACAGGCCATCGTTGAAAACTGGTGGACCCGACTACGATTCTCAGCCAGAGGTTGATCTAGGGTATCAGATAGGGTAAACCGTGTACTCAAGTACATACCCTAGCCAAGAGTCACATTGGATGTGATCGGATGGAGTCCGGCCTACATAGCTCGGTTGAGTGGTGAGCCTCAGTTCAGCTCAATCGAGTGAATCAAGGTTCTTGGTTCAAGATTCTATAGGTTTAGAATCGCCTGTCGGTGTTCCAACTCGATCTTCATGATTTATTCAGTTTATTGATTAAATTCACTTTGTCGTGTGGATCAAAATGACTAACACATCAGCGTACAGCGATAGTTTGTCATTGAAAACCATACTTGACGGGGTCAAGCTTAATAGGACAAACTATCTGGACTGGTACAGAGTTTTGAGGATAGTCCTCAAACTCTAAACGCAAAAGGACATATCCTTTATAAGGTTATCCCTTATGTCCAGAAAATGAAGGGGCGTCTCGAACATCTTAATTGACTGGGTCTTAAGATAGTGTCGGAGATAGAAACAGACATAGGTCTGCGCTCGCTTCCTCGTGTGTATGATGAGTTCATCGTGAGCTATCATATGCACGATATGGACAAGACCAAGTCAGAGTTACATGGCACGTTTGTAACTGCTGAGAAGAATATCAGGGATCCAGGATCCAAAGATATTCTGATGGTCAGAAAGGGATCCAATTTCGGGAGGGAAACTGGTGGTGGCAAGGGCAAGGCCTTTGTGCACTTGGCGAGCAAGATGAGACACACGATCGCTCCTAACCCTCCAAGGACCGGGGGTCCTCAAGGAAGGTTGAGGAGGATGAGATTGTCTGCTTCTTCTGCCAGAAGCCTGATCATTGGATTCGGAATTGCGGGAAAAACCAGGATGATCTAAAGAAGGGCAGTGGGACTGCGCCATCTTTAGGTATTAACCTAATAGAGCTACATCTCGCTACTTCCAAAGATTCATGGGTATTGGATACCAAAGGGTGAATCTCACGTACACACTAACATGTAGTGGTTGGAAGGTAGGAGATGATTGGAGAAGAACAAATTGGACCTCAGAGTGGACAACAAGCAAGGGTTGTAGCGACTGCTGTAGGATCCATGGGTCTTCATCATCCAAATAGCCTTGTTGTGTATTGAACAATATATTGCATACCTATTAGGATCATTATATCTGTATCCGTGTTAGACACCGAAGGATATAATATGGATATTGGAAATTGGATTTTCAATATTCTATGCAATGATATGTTTAAACAAACATGGTGGGAGGATTGTACATATTGGATATGGTGACAATGCCTCAAGCTCTATTTAAAAGGTTGATACCAAAAGGTCTAAATCCGATAATTTAGACCATACTCTGTTAAGGCACTGTCATTTAGGTCTCATAATCAAGAAACGCATATCAGCACTTCACAAGTGCGGACATTGAGGTCCATTCGAATTTCATTCGAATAATAAATGCAAGGCTTGTTTGTTGAGTAAAATGACTAAAGCGCCCTTCACCGATCGTGGTGAAAGGGCGGGTGAATTATTGGAATGATACACTCGGATGTGTAGACCAATAAGTTCGCTTGCCATGAGGGGTTTTGGCTACTTTGTCACAATTACTGATGGTTGTAGTAAATGTGATTATGTCTATTCGATCAGACATAAGTCTAAAACTTTTGATAAATTCAAAGAGTTCAAGACTGAAGTAGAAAACCAGCTCGAGAAAAGTATTAAGGCTCTTCGATTGGATCGAGGAGGAGAATACTTAACTACAGAGTTTTTAGATCATCTAAGAGAGAATGGGATCCTTCGGAATGGACTCCTCCCGGGACACCGTAGTTGAGAGGTGTACCTGAACGGAGAAATCAGACATTGTTGGACAATGGTCTGATCCATGGTCAGTTGGACTGATCTCCCTATCTCTTTTTGGGGTTATGCTCTGGAGATGGCCGTATTCATTTTGAATCGGGCTCCTACGAAGGCTGTGGAAGGGACACCATTTGGGAAATGGCACGGGGGAGGCCCGTTTTGTCCTTCCTAAAGATTTGGGGTTGCGAGGCTTATGTGAAGCGGTTAGTTCAGAGTAAGCTCGAACCAGGATCTGATAAATGCACCTTCGTGGGGTATCCCAAGGAAACAAGGGGATACTACTTCTACAAACCCAGTGAGAACATGATGTTCGTCACTCGGATGGGGTCTTTGTGCAAAGGGAATTTGTTTTCAAAGACGTTAGTGGGAGGAATGTACATCTAGAGGGAGTTCAAGATGGTACAAAGGCCTTTGAACCACATGACAACCCAGTAGAGGAGCCTGAAGTGGTCGTAGAGCAAGAACCAATTCCCATAACAATTCCTAAAGGTCCAAGGCAACCTGAAAGATTAGTCACCCACCCTAGAGATATGGTTGTTTTGTATCTGGAGGTGACAGTGATCTAATGGTGGATCGTGAGGATCCAGCCACCTTTTCAGGAAGCCGAGAATGGCCCCGACTCCGAGTTATGGCTGGGAGCCATAAGGGAGGAAATGCAATCCATGTCGGATAACCAAGTCTGGGAACTGGTTAATCCCATCGATGGTGTGAGAACCATCGGATGCAAATAGATCTTCAAGGTGAAGATGGACATGGATGGCAAGCCTCTGACCTACAAAGCCCGACTGGTTGCAAAAGGTTATAGGCAGATCCTGTGGATTGACTATGAGGAAACCTTCTTACCAGTGGCTATGGTCAAATCTATCTAGATTCTTCTTGACATGGTCTCGTATCTTGATTACGAGATATGGCAAGTGGATGTCAAAACCGCTTTTAAACGGGAATTTGACTGAGGACGTTTTATGTCCCGGCCCGAAGGTTTTGACGATCCGAAGAATAAGGGATAGATTTATAAGTTGTTGAAATCCATTTGTGGATTGAAACAAGCTTCTCGGAGTTGGAATCTTCATTTTGATAAAGCTGTAATTGGATTCGGTTTTGTCAAGAACGAAGATGAGCCTTGCGTTTACAAGAAGGCTAGGGGGGTAAGATTGCCTTTCTGGTGCTGTATGTCGATGACATACTACTTATCGGAATCGACGTCCCTGTTTTAAACGAGACCAAAAGCTTGGAGGGGACGTGTTTCGCGATGGACTTAGGCGAGTCTGCTTATATCTTAGGGATTAAGATATAGAGATATCGCACCAAGAGGGTCTTGGGATTAAGTCAGAGCACCTAAGTGAACAATGCATTGAGTAGGTTCTCAATGCTCGATTCAAAGAAAGGATTCTTATCCGCTCGTCATGGCATTAATCTCAGCAAGACTCAGTGTCTTAAAAACACCTGATGAGCTGAAAAGGATGATGTGAATCCCATGCGCTTGGGAGGGCCACGGTCGATCATATATGCCATGACATATACAAGACTGGATGTCTTGTATGCCTTGTGTTGTACCAGCAGACATCGGTCTGACCCTTGGGGAAAGATGATGTTGAACTAGTCGCCAAAGGATATGTTGACGCTAGTTTCCAAACAGATTAAGATGACTTTAGAAGTCAGTCAGGACATCTGTTCATGCTGATTGACGGTGCTTTCAGCTGCAAGAGAGTGAAGCAAGATACCGTCGCTGACTCCACGACAGAGGCCGAGTACATAGCGGCTGCAGGGGTAGCCAATGAGGCTATATGGATTTGGAAATTCACGGCAGGGTTAGGCGTAATTAAAAGCCCGCCTCAGCCCGGTGAACCTATTTTGCGACAACAATGGGGCCATTGCTCAAGCTAAAGAGCCCAGATCGCATAACAAATCCAAACTTGTACTGCAGGCGATATCACCTAATCAGAGAGATTCTGAACAGAGGTGATGTGAAGATCACGTATATTGCAACGGATGATAACATAGCCGATCCGTTGACCAAAGCGCTCTCGTTAGCCAAGCACGAAAGGCATGTAAGGTCAATGGGATTAGATTGGAATTTAAATTGGAGCTAGGGCAAGTGGGAGATTGTTAGCCTCGGTGCCCGTAGTCCGATCGTAAATGTCCAGTTGTAATTATCATCGTTGGCAATATAGATAAAGCGGTTTTTATATTACTTAAGTGTTGGAGTAATATGTCATGTGTGTTTCCGATCTATGCCCACCATGCGAATAGAACCATAGATCAGGATGGATCACACTCAATGAGGTCCCTAGTCAATAGTCTTCGCTGGAAGCGACTAGTATGAGATATGACTCTTGATGGCTTACGTTCTATTAGCCATAGGAAAGGGTTCCAGAGTCTGATCATAAACATCATGTGGGACATGATGTTGGACGACCCGACCTGAATATGTTCCATAGATTAAGTCATGAACATGTTCAGAGTCGTAGCTTGTCAGGTATCCTTAGACCGAGGAGTCTATATGATTGCTATGCAGTAAACAACCAAGTTTGACATGAAAGCCCAACGTTGCACCGTGACTGGGCTTCCATAACGGCCAGGATTGGCTTGGGGAATGACTGCATGAGTGACATGATAGACGGCTAAGGGATTTATCCCTCATACTACGGTATGGGAAAGATATCTGGTTCACCGCCGCTTGATCGAGAGTGACTGACAAGAAAGCATGGCCATGCACATGATACTGGGTATCATAAGGTCAGTCATCTCACATATCAAGGAACATGGATTGAGGATAATAAGGATGACGACTCTATGCCTTATCTCAATCCGGATATCGGTGATAAAGGGATAATGACAAGGACGACTGAAAGGTCAGAATCGACAGGGCGCGATTCATTATGCAGGGTCGGGAAATACTGAGTCTAGTCAGTCGACACTTTGGTAAGATCAAGTAAAATAGGATTTTACGTTGATCTTACCGACATGCATAGACCTAAGGGTCACACCGACAGTTTGATACTCGATAAGAACATGACGAACCTAAGTCGGAGGGAATTGTGGCGGGGATCGCCGTAGTGGACCGGCTAGCATATTGGGCTCGGCATGGGCTCTCTTGGAGAGGCCCATGGCCGGCCCATATAGGCTAGGCCCAACAAGGACTCAAGTCATTAGATGACTATTAGTCTTGTTGACCAAAATTGGGTGGAACCCAATTTCCACTAAACTAATAAACTAGGTTGTTTATTAGTTCCACCTAGCATCTTGGCATGGACACTTGTCTTAAGTATAGAGTTAAGTGATTCCACTTAACTAAGCATGCAAGATAGTCGCTACGTTCTTGTATCATGCCTTTCTAATATTCGATAAACCTACTTAACCCACGACACCCCAGTGTCATATGCATTTCTACTATTAACTTTCCCTAGTCAGGGCCGAGATCCGGCTACTTTTCCCAACCTCGTGTGTGTTCTCCAAAAGCTAACCAACAAGCTCCGGCGTGATCTCAGTCACTCGCCTAGCTTTCCCTTGCCTCGGTCCGCGGCACGATCTAAAAGAACACAATTTTAAGGCACTTTTAAACTCGCAGGAATAAACTGAAATTCAATAAACTTGACGCCCAAACGTAACCCCGACAATGTCGATCACTCCCAAACTTCCCAATTACTCGACATTGTCGATATTGGACCCGGAAAAGCCCGATTCGCCCGACATGGCGAATCTGCCCGGGTTTTGGAAACGCCCTTCCGGGACTCCGAAAATTCCCGTTTTCGTTTCTACGGTCTTAGAATAATTCAAAGGTTCCTATACACTCGACGGAATCCAATTCCGACTTCCGAGTAATTTAATTTGCGTTTCAAGTTTCTAAACCCGTCAATTACAACTTTCACAATTTAATTCCAAATTTCGATCCGGTTGTAGATTAATTACTTGGGGAACGTTCTAAACCACCCGAACACGAAAACCCGATACCCGAGCATGTGGGCCCCACACGGACACAATAGGAAAATTTCCTTTTCGCCCCCAAAACGTTCCTAACGAACCCCAAACCTCAACCATTCATCTTTAAACCAATCTTAAACAAAACCCAACCTTAATCAAACCGTTTAAACTCAAACCCTAAATTTCAAACGTACTAAAACGAAAATCGTTTAGATGCTCACCTTAGAGAATGACGGTGTGAACTCGATTCTTCTATCTTTGAGACGATCCAAGGGTTGGATGGAAGGGAAACGTCACAAATCCTCAAGAACACCTCTCTTTTTCTCTCTTCTCCTTCTCTCTCTAAAACTCTCTTATTTTCTAAAACTAACTCCTTTTCTTCTCTTTTTTAATGAAATGGACGTGTAAGTCATTCTTTCCCTTTTGTTTTATTTAAAAAAAAATAACAACTAACACTTTTAAAAGCAAACTAACCATCAAGTAGTCTTGTCTTGTTTTGTCCAATAAACCTAACACCATCACATTGGTGACATGTGGCAAGGTGGGTCCCACACCTTTTGGAAAATATCTACTAGATATTTTCTAATCAGATTCGCGAAAATCTAACGTTTCGGGCCACGAACGTGCACTTTTTCCAAGAAATTACGAAACTTCACGGGCTACAAGGAAACGGCTCAACTAAGACCGCAGCGACGACGGCTAAGCTTTTTGGATCCCAAACGGTCCTCGAATGGACCAAAACGTCGCTCGGTTGACTTTTCCGGCGAAAAGTCAACATTTCCCAAATTGACCAGAAAGTTGCCCTGAGTCCCCCGGAACTCACTTTGGTCGATAGCGGGGTCAACTTACGTCCGGTATGACCTTCGGGGTCAACTTTAGCTTCATTTAAGTGTCTGTCGAATTTTTTTAAATTTTCCTGTTTTTCGCAGGTTTGACTGGCGTTGACCGGGAGTGGTTATTACAGAAGAAGTGCAGTGAGCCGAGATCTACACGAGCCCGGAGAGGCAGCCCATATGCTGAGACAAACAATGACATACCCCCGCTTTCGTCGGTGTGTCCCAAAGGCAAAACACCCGAGTTTCCGCCCAAACCGGCATGGAGCAGGCGAAGGGCAATAACGCAGACGCTCAGAGCGGCAACGGCCTCGATAGAGGATCCCTTTCACATTCCAACCAACACTCAAAACGCGAAAAAGGGGATCGGAATTTCTTCCAAGCCGAAGTCGGGCCATAGGATTGCCAGATCGATCCAGGGGAAGCACAAGCCGGTAGGGAAGACCTTCAGCTTCCGGCGAGCAAACCATCAGCTTCCGGCAAGCAGACCTTCAGCTTCCGGCGAGCATTCAATCAGATTCCGACGAGCAAGTCTGACCGGAAGAGCAGTAACCCGACCACTAGCAGCACCACCGGTGGTGTTAGATCTGAACGTCGAGCCGCCAGATCCAAACCCTCGAGAACCAACGCCGACCGGTAGCGAAGCCTTCACCAACACAGACCCTCGAGACACACCGGCACATCCAAGCCTTTACCAAAACAGATCTGGGCTCGTCAAACTCGGCGAGCAGGTGAGCTCCGGCGAGCTTGTAGATCTGAGAGGAAGCCCAGATCTGAAGCACCACGAGGGTCGGGCTGTTACCGGCACACCACATATCACCAGAGTACACCCGCGAGCAAGAAGACGACGGCGACAGCGAGACTCCGTCGAAGAGAAGAGGCGAGATCCGACGATAAGCAGAGGCGAGAACCGGCGAGAAACAGAAACAGGGGAAGAGGAGGGAGAGCGAGAAGAAGCTAAGGGTGGGGAGGAGGTCACCACCGGCAGCCACTAAGGCCGGAGCCATGGCCGGCGCCGGTGGTGACAGAGAGAAACGGGGACTGGTGGCTAGGGTTTCAAGGAGAAGTCTGAGTTTGATAGAGAGCATGCGAATTGGACTTTATCGTTTAACTGTATCGTTAACTGTATCGTTTGCGTAACTAAAACTAATTTATTGTCGCCTTAAATTGTAATAAAAGCTGTGCCAACCATAGATTTGAATTTTTTTAAGCAAAAGCTTAGCTGGTACCTGAATTGAAGCTAAAAGGTGTGGTTAATGGATTAATGTGACACTTTAGGTCTCGTTCTTATCAGTTGAGAAATAAAAAACATTAACCAATCTTTCTTTTGCCTTGGAGAAAAGAAAATCTTAACTTTTATTATGTGCAAGTGGCCGTTTGGTAACCTCAAAATTTTAGTCCTCTTCCTAAACAAATCGAACTGCATGCCCAGGTAGTAGTTGCAGGCAGGTAGAGTAGATTAAATACTAAAACCGTATCTACAGAAGATCAATAATTCCCTCTTATCCATCCATGCATATATTTCTTTACCATCTTTTTAAGGAAGTTAAAAAGAAAGTATCTGGGAAAAGAGAAAAAGGTGGATGGACAGCTAGGGCAGTGCAGCAGCAACATGTTTCGGAAGCGAGAGCATGTGTTGTGTGGTTTGGTCTGAGTTGTGCTCATAACCGATGGGATCGATGGGTTGCGATACTAGACACTAGCAGTTATGGCTACTACGTCGTTTTGTAACCTAACAACGAAGAGAAATGATGGAACGTGAGACTTATAACCTCTGCCCACTGTGTCTCTCATCCTGCTAGCAAAAACAGCGCATCTCTCTGATTTTAGTTTTTTACTAATACCCAAATAATTAATATATGTGTTACTTAAACCGTGTGGCTCTGCCACTGCCAACGTGTTTCGGGGTCATATCTCTTGAGAGACTCCAAACATTCGCACCATTAATGCTAAATATTATTGGGACTAGAGAAATATTTATGGTAGAGATCGACAACTAATTAAGTTTGGATATTAGAAACTCTCTCTAGATTGCTACAGTAGTCTTCATAGACACTGTTCAAACCGAAGAACAGAGCAAGCTCTGAAGCAGCTTCATGGAAGGTTAGGAAGAGTTTTCTAGTGAATTTTGAGTCTGGATCGAGGTGTAGTGTTCAGGGTGACTTCTCAGATCACCGGACCACCGTCGTTCAGGCTTGACTCACAGTCAGTTGGGACAATTAGTTCAGGTTCACATCTGTCTCAGTTACTATGTTATCTCTTGATGAACTCAATGGAGGTACTGAAGCCTTATCCCACAAGGCTGCTTCCTCCTCCACCATCGGTCTTCCGCCTGGTTTCAAAAGTCCTTTGAAGGAAATGATCAAACGGAAAGGAAGAAGACATAGATCACCAGCCTCATCGGATCACACCCAAGAGTACTCTCCAGGAGGTCGCTCCAAGCTTATTCAAGGTCAAAAGATGTTTTATGATAAGAACTTCCAGCCTATTCCCTCTGGTTCAGATTCAACTCCAACCACTTCTAATCTCAGAAGAAACAAGTCCAGTTATGTCTTTCAAAGGAAAGAGCAGGTTTTGAAAAGATCGGGTTTTGGGGTTGTTGCTAAACCTAACCAGGTCTCATATCCTAACAGAAGGCAAGAATTCTCTGAAAGCCACTTGTTTGCAGCCTTTGTGCATAACCTACCCAACTTTTCCACTGAGGAATGGCTAAGAAATACCTTCTCTTCCATCAAGGGACTCTCCAAAACAACTGTAGCGTCTAAGCCGAATGAAAATGGTAGGTTCTTTGGGTTTTGTTACTTCCTCCGTCCAGAAAATCTTCAACATGCAATACATTCTTCTAACGAAGCAATTATTGAGGGACATAAACTCTTTGTCACAAAAGCCTGGCTGAGAAACTCTGATCAAATCAAGCAAGGATCCCCTTCCATCCCTCCTTGGTTGAGCAATGTAAAAACCACTCCCGGTCAACGCCAGTCAAATCGGCGAAAACAGAAAAATTTAAAATTTTTGGACAGACACTTAAATGAACCTAAATTTGACCCCGAGGGTCATACCGGACTTAAGTTGACCCCGATATCGACCAAAGTGAGTTCCGGGGGACTCAGGGCAACTTTTTGACCAATTTGTGAACAATTGACTTTTTGCTTGAAAAGTCAACCGCGCGACGTTTTGGTCCATTCGAGGCCCGTATTGGATCCAAAAGGCTTAGCCGTCATCACAGCGGTCTTAGTTGAGCTGTTTCCTTGTAGCCCGTGAAGTTTCGTAATTTCTTGGAAAAAGTGCCCGTTCGGGGCCCGAGACGGCCGAATTTCGCGAATCTGACTGAAAAATATCTAGAAGATATTTTCCAAAAAGGGGTGGGACCCATTTACCACATGTCATACAAGTGGTGGTGTTAGGTTTTTGGGATAAAACAAAAGAAGACTACTTGAGTGTTAGTTTTGTAATTTAAGTGTTAGTTGTTGTTTTAAAACAAAACAAAAGGAAGAGCAATTGGAAATGTTCGGCCATAACACCAAAAAAGAGAAGAAAATAGAGAGAGAAGGTGGAGAGAAGAAAGAGAAGGAGAAAAGAGAAAAAGAGAAGAAAGGTTTGGAGTTTTGTGATTTCCCGACGATCTAACCAACGGATCGTCTCAACGATCAAGGAATCGAGCTCCCACCGTCATTCCCTACGATGAGTACCCTTTCGATTTTCGTTTTGGTACGTTTTAAGTTTAGGGTTTGGGTTAAAACTAGTAGTTTATGGATGTGTTGAGGTGTGGGGTTCGTTGGAGGCGTTTGGGGGCAAAAGAGGAACGTTTTCTGGTGGCCGGAGGCTCGGGGGAGCTTCGGCCACCGTGTATGGTGGCTGCCGGAGTTGGGGCGTGGCTGGCCGGAGCTAGGGCCGGCAACCATGGTGGAGAACCGGCCCAAAACCGGTCCAAGCCACCCACGGCCAAGGATGGCCGGGTGGGGCCCACATGCTCGAGTATCGGGTTTTCGTGTTCGGGTGGTTTAGAACGACCCCCAAGTCGTTAATCCACACCCGGAACGAATTTTGGAATTAAATCGTAAAAGTTGTAAATGACGGGTTTAGAAACTTTAAACGCGAATTAAATTGGTCAGAAGTCGGAAATCGATTCCGTCGATTGCGTTGGAACCCTTGAATTATTCTAAGACCGTATAAACGAAGATGGAAATTTTCGGGGCCCCGGAAGGACGTTTTCCAATCCCGGGCAGATTCGCCGGGTCGGGCGAAACGGGCCTTTCCGGGCCCAATATCGACAATGTCGAGTAATTGGGAAGTTTGGGTGTGATCGACATTGTCGGGGTCACATTTGGGCGTCAAGTATATTAAAATTCAGTTTATGCCTACGAACTTAAAAGTGTTTTAAATTGTGTTCTTATTAGATCGTGCCACAAACAGAGGAAAGGGAAAGCTAGGCGAGTGATCGTGATCACGCCGAAGCTTGGTTGTGAGCTTTTGGGAAAGCATACAAGGTAGGGAAAAGTAGCCGGATCTCGGTCCTGACTAGGGAAAGTTAACAGTAGAAATGCATGTGACACTTGGGTGTCGTGGGTTAAGTAAGTTTATCGAACAATAGAAAGGCAGGCGACACCGGGTGGTGTCATATGATACGGGAACGTATCGAACAATAGAAATGCATGTGACACTTAGTAGTGTCGTAGGAGCAGTGAACTTATCGATATTAGAATTACTTGAGGCATTTGGTTATGCCCGGAGGTTGATTGTTTAGTTTGTGTCTTGGGTGGCCATGAGTGCCCGTGGGGTTGTTAAACCCGTATTTCACTGTTGGTGTGTCTTGGGTGGCCATGAGTGCCCGTGGGGTTGTTAAACCCGTATTTTTTTTACTGTTGTTGTGTCTTGGGTGGCCATGAGTGCTTTTCCTACAGGTACTGGTCGTGGGACGGACTAGGTGAGCTCTCGAAGCTTGAAGAGCTGGGAGCGGGAGTCCGG
Source organism: Erodium maritimum (assembly GCA_963921825.1). Taxonomy (NCBI): domain Eukaryota; kingdom Viridiplantae; phylum Streptophyta; class Magnoliopsida; order Geraniales; family Geraniaceae; genus Erodium; species Erodium maritimum. The sequence goes on along the minus strand of OY997593.1, from coordinate 45,769,799 downwards.
GTTTCCTTTTGAGTTTAGCGACCTACGCCATGTCTTTTGTCCGCTTGTTTGGACGTACTTTTGAGTTGTAAATTATTATTTTTATTAACTAAATGGTGATTTTTAAGCGATTTATTTAAAAGGTTTGAAAATGTTTTATTGTCTTAAACGTTCGCGTTCCGGGTTCGGTTCTACTGAATTTGGGGCGTGACAAGCAGTCTGAAGTTTATGCTCCCATCGCTAGAGGTTCTATTGTCTCCAGCCAACTGGCTTTTTCCCAAAAATGCCATCTTGCTTTAACCCACAGTTCCCATACTACTGCATCTATTATGAGGGATTTGGCTCTTCAAAGGGTTTCAGAAGTTCAAGTTAAATCACTTGGCAACAAAGTGGTTATGGTTGTTTGTCCAGATGAAATTTATGACAGAGAATTCAAAAAAAAAGGAATTTGGCTCTATGATTGGCTCACTTTCATTTCTGATAGTTTTGAGTTGATTGACAAAGGTGGCCATTTTATTTGGGTTGCCATCAAAGGAGTTCCTTTCAAAAGTTGGTGTGAGGAGACTTTTGAAGCTTGCATCAAACAATTTGGTTCTTTAATTCACACTCATCCTCAACCCAAGTCTGGAGTATTGGTAGATACAGCTTATGTCCTAATGCATTCCCACAGCCTGAGGAAAATTGACAAGGAGGTGCTAATATTGCTAGGGAATCAATTATGCAGAGTTTGGATCTCTACTCTTTCAGTTTCAGAAGTTCCTCATATTCTAGGAAAGGCTTTTTATTCTTGTTCCACGTCTAGTGAAGAGGCAGAGCTTCCATCTGAGTCAGACCCTTCTCTATCTCCTCCAATTATATCTGGAAATTTCTCAGATTCTCAGTCCCCAACAACTCAATCTCCTCTACCTCAGCACAATGCCATCCTCAGTCCGATTCCTGAGTGCTTAGCTTCTCCCTTGGAAACTTCATCAGATCCTACAGTGTCCGGTCAGACTCTACCTATCTCTGATCAAAGTTTTGGTGGGAAAATCGTTTTAGACACTTATGATGCTGAAGATCTACCAGGCCTGACACAAGTTCCTTCTATTGAGGAGACTTTGGTGGAAAATACTGTTGTAGGTACTCTGACTAAGGTAGTTGAATTAACTAGAGAATGTTTGTCTCCTCATCTTTGTCCCTTGGACTTAATGACCAACAACCTTCATTCTGAGGTAGTTATCTCTCACTCCTCTCATTCTCTAGTTCAGTTACCTTTAGTTGGTGAAGGGACAGTCTTGGCCCCGCCCCATTTATTGCTAACCTGCCCCCAAGTTGGCTCTTTGTCTTAAATTAGAGGGTTAGACTCATTGGAACCTGTTGCAGCATTAAATGCCCATATCCTGACCAAATCTCAAAGTCCTCTCACCCCACATACTCAGGGTTTGGAAGGTTTAGAAAGTGGTTTAATTCAAATTCATCCCTCAGTCCAATCACCATATGGGTTAAGTCCAGCCTTGCACAATCAAGTCCTACAAACAGTAAATGATATGGGTTTGGGAACCACAAATCAGTCATTATCCTCTAGCATCAGCTTGAAAAAGAAGAAGAATTCCAAACATGTCCCTGCTCATGTCTATGAAACAAGATCAAGAGTAAAGGATAGTTCAAAAATAGCCACAACCTCAAAACATTTCAACGATGCAAAGAAAGCACTCTCATTTGGTAAAGCCATAGGGCTGGAGCCAAAATACAGTGACAACATAATTATACATCATCTCAGTTCTCTTGAGGAGGATGCCAATAGAAGAGTGAATCTGGAGGATGATAGTGGGGATGAGTTTCTTGATCTAGAGGAAGATAAGCTTCAGGTTGGTAATTTAATTACCTTCCCTCCTCTCAACTGATTGGGATCTATGAAAGTCCTCTCTTGGAATTTGAGATGACTCTCTTCCTCTCAAAAGAGGAGTACCCTATCTGACGTGATCCGCAAGCAATCACCTCAGCTGGGAATGTAAATTTGTTCCTGCCATAGGAAGTGCTGGTGGCATTATAACTTGTTGGAAGCCTTCTGATTCACATATCAAAGTTCAAAATCTATAGATGGTGCTCTCATCTGGTATGGCTTGATCTCTTCAATCAATAGAAAAGTGTGTTTTATAAATATCTATGCCCCTAGCACAGCTACAGAAAGAAGGGTTTTGTGGAGGGAGTTATCTTCGGAATTGGCAAGTCTGGATGATCAGACTTTGATCTTGTTGGGGATGGGGGGATTTTAATGCTACTATATCATCTCTAGAAATAAATAATCAGAGATCTTCTGAGGCTGGAAGATCATCTTTTATCAAGTTCATCCAGGAAGCAAGTTTAATTGATCTTCCTCTATCTGGTGGAAAATTCACTTTGTTTGGGCATGGTTCTAAGGCCTCTAGGCTGGACAGGTTTCTTATCTCCTCAGACCTTCTATCTTGCTTCCCAAACTTAACTCAATCCTATCTTCCAAGATGCATTTCAGATCACAGAGCCCTTGTGCTATCTTCTCCTGTTATAGATTGGGGGCCAAGACCATTTAAATTCCTCAATGTCTGGCTAGATGATCAAAGGTTCTTAGGTGCAGTGGAAGGATTTTGGAACTTCTACATAGTGTCAGGCCTTCCTCATTTTGTCCTTTGGCAGAAGCTAAAATTATTGAAAGAAGATCTCAAAACCTGGAATATTGAAGTCTTTGGCCACTTGGAGACTTCTATATCCATTCTAAGAAGTAGCATTGACAAGCTTGATTCATTATCAGAAACAAGAGTTTTATATCCTCAAGAGTGCTCTCAAAGGGGGGCTTTTAAAGCTGAGTTGATCACCAAGACAAAATTACTATCAAAGCTCTGGAGTCAAAAGGCTAGAAGGAAAGGGATGAATGAAGGGGAAAGAGGTTCTAAGTATTACCACATACTAGAAAATTTTAAGGGTGTCCAGAAGAAAATTTCTCAGATTTGGTTCCAAGACAATTTATTGTCTGATCCTGCTCAAATCAAAAATGTTGCTGCTGCTCATTTTAGCCACAAGTTCCAAGGATCTCTTCCATCAACAATGGGGATAGATAGGCTTAATTTCAACTGTTTAAGCTTTGAAGAAGCTCAGTGGCTTGAAAGGCCTTTTCTGGAAGAAGAAATTCTTAAAGCCTTAATGGCTTGTGCTGGAGATAAGGCAGTTGGTCCTGATGGTTATACTTTGAGATTTTTCCAAGTTTGTTGGCTCATTTTAAAAGGAGACCTCTATATATTCTTTGATCATTTCCATTACTCAGCTGACATTGGGAAGGGTCTCAACTCATCCTTCGTAACTCTTATTCCCAAGTGTGAAGCTCCTTTGTCTTTAGATGATTACTGTAATAACCATTCCCGGTCAACGCCAGTCAAACCTGCGAAAAACAGGAAAATTTAAATTTTTTTAAGACTGACAGTTAAGTGAACCTAAAATGACCCAGAGTGTCATACCGGACTTAAGTTGACCCCGTTATCGACCAAAGTGAGTTCCGGGGGACTCAGGGAAACTTTCTGATCAATTTGGGAAATGTTGACTTTTCGCAGGAAAAGTCAACCGAGCGACGTTTTGGTCCATTCGAGGACCGTTTTGGACCCGAAAAGCTTAGCCGTCGTCGCAGCGGTCTTAGTTGAACCGTTTCCTTGTAGCCCGTCAAGTTTCGTAATTTCTTGGGAAAAGTGCCCGCTTGGGGCCCGAAACGTCCGATTTTCGCGAATCTGATTGGAAAATATCTAGTAGATGTTTTCCAAAAGTTGTGGGACCCACCTTGCCACTTGTCCAACAATTGGTGGTGTTAGTTTTGGGGGGAAGTTGAGAGGGGGAGACTACATGGCCGGCCACACATGTTTTAAAAGAAAAAAAAAGAGAAAAAGTGTTAGTTGTTTTAGAAAGAGAAGGAAGAGAGTGTTTAGAGAGAGAAGGAGAAGGAGAAGAAGAGAGAAGGAGGAAGAACTAGGGTTTGGAGATTATCGAGCCCTTGGATCGTCTCAAGGCAAGGAGCGATCTCGTTCCCCTCATCCTCCTCTACGGTAATACCCAAACCGATTCTCGTTTTGTTAAGTTTTGGAAGTTAGGTTTTTGTAAAACTATTAGCTTAAGGTGGTTTTGATGTTGGGGTAATTGTTGGAGACGTTTTGGAGGTGTTTGGAGGGTTGTTTGAACGTTTTCCGGCTACCGAGAGCTCGGGAGGAGCTCCGGCCACCTTAGGAGGTGGCTGGCCGGACCTAGGGCCGGCCACCACCATGGTGGCCGAGCCCCATTGGAACCCTAGGGCCCACGGCCAAGTGGGCCGGGTGGGGCCCACCTACTCGGGTGCTCGGTTTTAGTGTGCGGGAGGTTTAAAACGTTCCCCGGACCAATTATCCTTAACCGAATCGAAATTTGGAATTAGACTGGAGAAGTTGTAATTTATCGGGTTTAGAAACTTTAAACGTCATTTAATTGACTCGGAAGTCGGAATTCGATTCCGTCGCGTGCTTTGGGCTCCTTGAATTATTCTAAGACCGTAGAAACGAAAACGGGAAATTTTGGATCCCCGGAAGGCAATTTACAAAACCCGGGCATATTCGCCATGTCGGGAGAATCGGGCCTTTACGGGTCCTTTATCGACAATGTCGAGTAATTGGGAGGTTTGGGAGTGATCGACATTGTCGGGGTTACGTTTGGGCGTTAAGTTTGTTGAATTTCGGTTTATTGTACTAGTTTTAAAGTGCATTTAAAATTGTGTTCTTTTAGATCGTACTGCGGACCGAGGCAAAGGGAAGCTCGGCGAGTGACTGGGATCACATCAAGGTTTAGTGGAGCGCTTTTGGAGTTACTTACGAGGTAGGGAAAAGTAGCCGGATCTCGGCCCTAATTAGGGAAAGTTAACAGTAGAATTGCATGTGACACCGGGGTGTTGTGGGTTGAGTAGGTTTATTTAAATATTAGAAAAGCATGATACGGGATTGTAGCGAATATGAGAAAGCATGTGACACTTAGTATTGTCGTAGGAACATAGAACTTAGCGATATTAGAATTACTGGAGGCATATGACCATGCCCGGAGGTTGACTGTTTAATTTTTGTCTTGGGTGGCCATGAGAGCCCGTGTAGTATTGTTTATGTCTTGGGTGGCCATGAGAGCCCGTGTATTATTGTTGGTGTCTTGGGTGGCCATGAGAGCCCGTGTATTATTGTCGAGTCTTGGGTGGCCATGAGAGCCCGTGGTATTATTGTTGGTGTCTTGGGTGGCCGTGAGTGCCCGTGGGGTTGTGAACCCGTACTTTACCATTGGAGTCTTGGGTGGCCATGAGGGCCCGTGGGGTTGTTGAACCCGTGTCTTTACCTTTGGTGTTTTGGGTGGCCATGAGTGCCCGTGGGGTTGTTGAACCCGTGCCTTTACCTTTGAGGTTTTTGGAGGCCGTGAGTGCCCGTGGGGTTGTTGAACTCGTGTCATTATTGTTGGTAGTTTTGAGAGGCCGTGAGTGCCTGTAGGGTTGTTGAGCCCGTGAGTTACTGTTTGTGTGTCTTGGGAGGCCGTGAGTGCCTGTAGGGTTGTTGAGCCCGTGAGTTACTGTTTGTGTGTCTTGGGAGGCCGTGAGTGCCTGTAGGGTTGTTGAGCCCGTGAGTTACTATTTGTGTGTCTTGGGAGGCCGTGAGTGCCCGTGGGGTTGTTGAGCCCGTGAGTTACTGTTGGTGTGTCTTGGGAGGCCGTGAGTGCCTGTGGGGCTGTTGAGTCCGAGTTTTACTGTTGGTGTCTTGGTGGCCATGAGTGCCTGTGAGTGTTGAACCTGTGTTGTTACTGGTTGTTGAACTTGCTTGTGATTGTGATTGTGATTGTGATTGTGATTGTGATTGTGATTGTGATTGTGATTGTGATTGTGATTGTGATTGTGATTGTGATTGTGATTGTGATTGTTATTGTGATTGCGGATCCCGGTAGGTTGCAAGCATTCGTTGGCTGGCCTGACCAAGTTTGAGTATCAACAGGTTGCAAGCATTCTTTGGCTGGCCTGACACAGTTTGAGTATCAACAGGTTGCAAGCATTCTTTGGCTGGCCTGACACAGTTTGAGTATCAACAGGTTGCAAGCATTCTTTGGCTGGCCTGGTCCGAGTTTGAGTACAGGTTGTAAGCATTCTTTGGCTAGCCTGATACGGGTTCGTGTGAGTGGGAGAGGTTACCGAGCAGCTGGTATGCGATCCTTTGTGATCTTGTTTGGTGTGCGATCCTTTGTGATCTTGTTTGGTGTGCGATCCTTTGTGATCTTGTTTGGTGTTGCGTAGCTTTCGTTGAGTCCTTGGAAGAGGTCGTGATCGTTGTGTCGGGTCTACTTTACGTGTCAGGGTGTCGAGTTGGTCAAGTAAGGTCACCGTGGGTGTTTGTCAGTCGGAGTACTGAGTTGGGGACAGTGATCCCCGGAATTGAGTTTATTGTGGGTGTTACCGGCATTGTCTGCTAATTATGTCGTAGTCAGTCTGTTATCTGTGGTGGTGAGCGAACCCTCACCCCTAGCTGCTTTTCCTACAGGTAATGATCACAGGACGGACTAGGTGAGCTCTCGAAGCTTGTGGAGCTAGGAGCGGAGTCCGAGTTTAGTCTTTTGAGTCTAGTGACGGATACCTTGTATTTTTGTCTACGTGTTGGGACGTATTTTAAGTTGTAAATATTATTTTGATTAATAAAATGGAGTTTTTAAAGTGTTATTCCAAAACAGGTTTCATTGTTTTATTATTTTAAATGTTCGCGTCCCGAGTTCGGTTTACTGAAATTGGGGCGTGACAATTACAGGCCCATTAGTTTAATGGGGGGACCTTACAAAATCCTTTAAAATTATTGGCTACAAGACTGAAATTGGTTGTAGGAAGCTTGGTTGGCTATGAGCAAACTGGTTTTATTTTGGGGAGGCAGATTTTGGATGGGATCTTAGTTGCTTCTGAAGTGGCGGATGTTCTCCAAAAATCAAAAGACAAGTCTTTGCTGTTCAAGGCTGATTTTAAAAAGGCATTTGACAAAGTAAGCTGGTTATTTATAATGGAAGTTTTGGTCAAAATGGGCTTTGGTCATCTCTGGAGAATGTGGATCTCTTCCTGTCTTAGAGCCTCAGTTTCTGTCTTAATCAATGGGTCTCCTAGCCATGATTTTCAAATGCAAAGAGGCTTGAGACAAGGTTGTGCAATATCCCCTTTAATCTTTGTGATAGTGGCTAAAGCTTTAAATCAAATTATGAAGGCAGGCATTATTGGCAATCTCTTTACTAGTATTCAAGTAGGTTCATCAGCCCTTATTGTATCTCACCTCCAATATGCTGATGATACTCTATTCTTCATCAAGGCTTCCATCCAAGGTGTAGATAATCTCAAATCAGCTTTGGCAATGTTCTATATAATCACTGGTTTGAATGTCAACTTTGACAAGTCTATCATGATCCCTTTGAATCTATCTGAAGCAGAAACTAATGACTTTGCTGAGTTGCTAGGCTGCTCTATTGACTCCCTTCCTCTACCATATTTTGGTTTCTCTTTAGGGGCCAATCCCAGAAAGATAAGTCCTTGGCAACCAGTCATAGAAAAGTTCAAAAAATCTCTTGGTTTATGGCAGGCAAAGCTCCTCTCTTTTGGAGGAAGAATCACTCTCATCAAGACTACTTTGAGTGCTCTGCCTCTATATTTTTTCTCAGTTTTAAAAGCCCCAAAAGCAGTTATAAAATCCTGTGAGAGTTGGCAGAGAAGATTTCTATGGCATGGCTCCTCTAAATCAAGGGTATTCTGCAAAGTCAATTGGTTCAAGGTCTGCAAATCAAGGAAGGATGGTGGTTTGGGAATCAAAAGATTGGCTGATATGAATGTTGCTCTACTTGCAAAATGGTGGTGGAGGTTTGCTATTGAAGATAAGGCCTTGTGGAAACAAATTATTTGTTCCAAATATGGTTGGAACATAAAGGAATGGGATCTCACACTTGTTTCTGAGGTTGGCTCCTCAAGCTTCTTCAATCAGGTTCTATCTCTTGCTAAAGATCAAAGGTTTTCAGATATTTTTGGTTCCAAAGGCTGTCTTTGGAATTTAGGGAAGGGCAACAAGATACATTTCTGGAAAGACCTATGGTGGGGAGAAATCATCTTCAAGGATTTATTTCCAAGAATCTACTTATTATCAAGCTTTAAAACTTCCTGTATTGAAGATCTTTGGTCTGATGGTGAATGGGACTTGAATTTGAGGAGATCCCTAGAGGCTGGGAAGAGGAAGAATGGGGGTTGATGTGCTCCATTATATATGGGGTCATTCCATCAGAAGAAGATGATCAGTTGGCCTGGCTGTATGATGAAAAGGGTTTTACAGTTAAGAGAATGTACTCATTATTATCTCCTCAAGGTCTAGCATCTCCTAAATGGACAAAACATCTATGGACACCAGGCCTGGCTCCCAAAATCATTGCCTTTTGTTGGTTAGCTTGTTTGGAGGCAATTCCTTCAAAATGCTTACTTGAAAGTAGGGGTCTTGCTTTTACATTTGATGAACTCATCTGCCCTTCTTGTCACTGGGATTATGAAGATGTTGCACACATAATTTTACATTGCAGACTGTCTTGGGAAGTTTGGGGTTTGATCTTCTCTTGGTGGGGGCTTTGTTGGGTATTACCTGGCACCTTAAAAGATCTATTCTGCAGCTGGTTTTATTTATTCAAAAGCTCCTTCAGAAGATCTTGGGGGAACATTTTGAAGCAAGCTTGCTGGTTGATCTGGCTTGCTAGAAATGATACTTCTTTCAACAATGTGGCCTTCAATTCTGGCACAATCTTTCACAAGTTCCTGAACACTAGCTACTCTTGGGAATGGTCATCTTTCTCCTCTTCTTATCATTTCTCCTTTGAAGAGTGGGTTAAAAACCCTCTGCATTGTCTCAGTCTCAAAGCAAAGCATTGACAGTTGGTTTGTTGGTTCCTTTTATTTTGGGGTTGGGGATCTGGGTGGGATTTGGGGATGGTTTGGGTGGAGTGGAGTGTTGTGAGCTTATTGTATGTGAGTTGGGTTTTGTTCTTTTGCTCTCCTTTTTGAGTGTGGTAGTGGATAGGTGTGTCTCCTCTACTGTTGTGAGTGGGTAGCTTCTTTTGTTCTGTTTTTGCAGGTTCTTGGAGCCCTTTTTGCTTGGTTAAGGACTCCCAACCTGCTGCAAGTCTTCTTCAGTTTCTCAAGTTCCTCTTGTAGTGCAGTTTGGTCTGCAGATCTTAGGACCTCTCAAAGATCATCTCCATCTTCCTCATTTTTGGTTGCATCAATAGGCTATCTTACTGATTTGCATTCAATCCAAACATTGTGAGATCTTACTTGTGTCCGAAGGAACGTTCATCAGTTCACAAAACCATCACAGTACTTGCTTGTACCTTAAGGCATCGACTTCCTCAGTGCAATATGTGATTTAAGGCTTCATTTATACTTCTTCAGTCAGTTCATGATCGGTTTCTATGGAGTTCTCGGACCATTCGTGCATTTCAGACATCAAAACGCTCCTTTTGTTAATTTGGGAGCTTTTTTTGACTAGTTTCATTTAGTTACTCTTTTCTATTGTACACCTAAGAGGGTTTTTGGTTCTAGTTTCTTGTTCTATCTCTGTAGCTAGAGATATCTGTTCTTTCTTTTCAACATTTGAAAAGAAGGAAATTTATAATGCTTTGCTGATCAAAAAAAAGAAAAAAAAGAGATCGACAACTTGAGATTACGCGGAACTTGGAAGTAAGAGTATATATAGGAGAGTACGTGGAGCTTCAAAGAGAATATTCTTTCTTCTTGCAAAATATTTTTATCCTTATTTCCAAGTCACCTATAATTTTGATTCTAAGTTGACTTTAAATAAAACAATCTCAGAGGAGGTTCTTAGTTTTATTTTCATATTATACGTTCGGTTAGGGTTTCAGAATCTTTAGTTTAGATGATGGCTCTGAAGCCATCGCCACAGTCTCTGAAACCGTTGATGGCATGCCCCTCTCTCCCTGAGACCCACCACCGCACTCTCCTGGACCCCTCTCTCGATTCTAGATCTGACTAATCAAGTGGTTCGTTTGTATTTTATCTGCTTTCGTTTTTCTAGGGTCAATGACGAAAGAAATTCAGTGCTCTAGGAACTGGCCCTGGGAGGGGTCCCTAAAAAGAGCTATGCCTCCCGTTGAAATCAATGACTGTAGGTACGGTTTAATACAACGAACTGAGCCTGAAGGCTACACCTTGAACATCAATCATTCGTTTCGTCATAGTTTAGTGTTAGCTTGCTTATATGGCGCCCATCCAATACTGTCAGTGGCGGTTATAATATATAAAAAAAATTACGAACACTTTGTGTTCTTTGTCTGTTCTCTGTGGTCAGGGATTTATCCCTGATACACTCAAATGTATTTTTTACCAGTGATATTTAATAAAATATAGCACCTTTATCACCAAAAAAAAAGTTGATTTCAAATAAATATATATTATTGCTTTACCGGACCATTTTTGATTATCATTATATTCATGGCTTATAGATGAAACGTAGTTCCAAAATTAAAAATGGATTAAAAAATTTCTAGCACCAGAACTCAAAGTGAGGGTTCCGTTTTGCCATACGTCCATATTTGAGATTTTGCTCAATTAGAGCCCTAATTAATAAGTATCACCAAAATATCGATTTTCCGTGGTATTCACAAAAAGAGAAGTTTTTTTTTTAAAACGGACGACGAGTAATTGCATCGCGTAGGAATAAAAGTCATGGGAACTAAATATTGTCCGAGTCTCCCGTGGGACACACGACGCTCATGAACCCGTAAAAAGAGTCTAGTTTCCATCCTAGACAATAATAATTTAGGGAAAATTTCAATTTAATACCCTGGCAAACATTTATTTGCAGTATAATACCCTAACTTATTTTTTTTTGCAATATAATACCCTGGAAAACATTTATTTTCAGTTTGGTACCCAACGTTACTTTTCCGTTAACTTCCCATCCAAAAGTGCAAAAAGTCCAAAATGCCCCTCAATAACAATCAAATTTTCAACACATGCCATTGGTTTTTTTAAAAAAAAAAATCATTTTTTAAAATTTTCAGTTTTAAAATTTTTTTTATTATTATTCATTTTCAACTTCTTTTATTTATTTCTAAAATGAATTTTTATTTTAAAAAATATGATTTTATTTTTAAAAATCAGTTTTATTTTAAAATCAGTTTTTATTTTTATAAAAATATGTTTTTATATTGAAAAAAAAATTATCTTCAAAAAAAAATCTTCTAATTTTCTTTCTTTATTTAATTTTCATATTTTTTTTTGTTTCTGTTCTTCTCACTCAATTTCTCAAAATCAATCTCAATATTTTCCCTTAAAAAATTGATCATCCAAACCTCTATTCACAGAACCTTCCATTCCATTTTGTCATTTTTTGCGTTGAACTCATTGACTCAATGTCAAAGCTTTCTGCAAACTAAAATGGGACAAGAGGCGCATGGATCCGATGTTCCGGTGACGACAGAAAATTGGGGCAAAAGGCTCATGGTTTGCATTAGCTTGATTTCACGATTTTTGGAAAGGGAAATGGAAAGAAGCAAGGCTGGAGAGAGGCGTCGAGCCCGTTCCTCATCCTTTAAGGTCGAATTCCGAGGCGGAGGAGCGGATCTGCTGCGCGATGCTCTCCGGTGGTGGTCGCCCAAGCCCTCCCCACTGTCGCCGCATGTCTGAGTCACGCCGCTCCTTCCTCAACTTGCTTCTCCACCTTTTCGTGACAATTGCCCAGAACCATGGTGGCAGAAGGATTGTTGCAGCAGAGGGGCGAGGCATAGTGAGGAGAGAATGAGAAAAGGAGAGAGAGTGACACTGTTCAAAAAAGAGGATAAATAATTAGGGTTAAAGGGTATTCTTGGTATTTTGTAGAAATACAAGGTCATGTGCTGTGCACATGACCATTTTCCGTCCAAAAATGGACGGAAAATTAACGTTAGGTAGCAAATTGAACACAAATGTTTACTTTGGGTATCAAATTGAAAATAAATGTTTGTCAGGGTATTATATTGCAAAAAAAAAAGTTAGGGTATTATATTGCAAATAAATGTTTGCCAGGGTATTAAATTGAAATTTTCCCTAATAATTATCCATACGTCCTACCCTGTACTGGAAAATAAGAAGATGAAAACAGAATATAAAACTAAAAAGTGTCCAAAATAATGCAGAATCGAAAATAAGCAAAAAAACAAGAAAAACAGCCGGAACTCCTTGGTGCAACTCGCTCCCCCATGACTTGGTCTAGGGTGATGAAGGGTAGGCCACCATCACTTTACCCCTCGAGCCCCAACCAGCCTCTTGGGGCCTGGCGGGGCTTTTTTACATCCCGCGTCATATACAATCAGTCCTCAGCCTCCTCCTTATCCACCATCAGATACCGAGCAGATGGGTTGTCCGTGGACTTTAGGGCCCTCTTCAGTTGGTAGGACCGACTATAGACCTCGACTATAATTTGCCCACCAAAGACAACCAGTATTGTCCGTCAGACATGGATGGAGCTGACATTGTCAGAACCATGACCAAATTATTCTCATCCTCGCCGTCCTCTAGAGAGACCACCCCTCAATCTGATCGAAAATTGCCTCTAGGGGACCGTGGGGTTCAAGCGAGGGGATCATGATCGGTAGTGGTGGGTTTGGTTTGACATGTGGTTGCTGCAGCATTACCGACGAACGGAGGGGAGGACACAACTTCGGTCGATTCTCACGGATCTTGTTCAAGCCTCCCCACTGAGTAGCTCGGTTTCAAGTACCGGCCACGACGAGGAGCTTCATATGGATGCGAGGAGCATATGTGTTCCCATGCTTTTCGGTAAGGCTGGGTGGGATGGAATCCCGAGACAAAGAATCGGCGTATCGCGCATGCAGAGCTCAAGGGAGGCTGGCCTACCCTTCGTAGAGGAGAACCGTCCTCGATCGGGCACCCGAGTCTGTGAGAGAACGGCCTTAGGGTTAACTAGGTATGCGGCTCGATAAGAAGGATGAAGAAGATGATCCAAATGACACCTAGTGAAGCGTCGGAGATAGCGGTTGGAGAAGATAAGAGGGAGAAAAAACCTAAGTCTTTGAAATTGTTTGCAATAACACTTTCTAATGTTTTTTTAGCGTAAAAGAGAAGAATTTAATTTAACGTTGTTTATATTCTTATTACATTAAAGTAAAAAATCCAACAAAAACAACAAATTTCATGTAAAAAATTTATATATTATTATTTTGTATCAAAAAGTTCATATAGAAATATCTTTATGAAAATTTCAATATACAATATATGATTAGATCATTCAATATTTCTTACGGAGTTGTTTTTGAGAAAAACCTTACATTATTTATTAACATCAAAAGATACATTGTCAGACAAAGCATTCAGAATAAACATTACAGACCAACGTCCTAAGGCTCTTGCAAGAGCATTTCTAACAATAAAATGAGCAGTCATGTTTACTCTCTCTTGATGAACTTTATCTTAACAACCGGAAAACTCAGATTAATAACCTGCAATCATTTACAAGGCCACCAATAGGAAACAACATTAAAAACTTACCATTGACCGCATGTGCCATATTCTGGCATTCTGTCTTAATGGTTCCTATAAACCACTCGCTATCCTTAACCCATTTTAACGCCTTCTTTAAGAAAATAAGCTAAACCAACTCTGGATCATTATAATGAGTCCAGTAAAAGCCTTTATTCTCTTAATATCCCCTTTATCATTACTGTAGATGATCTCGCCTGCTCCTGACACTCTATTTATGATGGCTCCGTCCACGTTGATTTTACAAAATCTACTTTCTAGTTTCATCCAACGCATGATTCCTTGTATAATCACGGAGGACCTTGCTTGTGAATGATCTCGCGAAAGAGTTCAATCTCTCAGAAGGTCTTCTGCTGCTTCAATAATATAAGAACCATTTATGATCTTTCCTTCCCAGATATGCAAATCCCTCGATTTCCTAATCTCCTAACAAATAACTAGAACCAGCTTCACCACCTGCACATCTAACACTTCCCAACAAAGCTTAAACCAAGATTTTAAATCTACATTAATATAAGGAGGTAAATTTAGAATGGAAGACCAGATGGAACCTACACTTTGAGAATGAAAAAAAAAATGTGTTCCTTTGTCTCCTCTAATCCACACACGTCGCATACTACCTCTACTTGGATATAACGATTATTCAGATTCTTTTTCATCGGAAGAGTGTGAGTCACTAATCACCATATCAAATTCTTCACCTTCGGAGGAAGTTCACACTTCCAAAAAAATTTTCCAAAAGGGATCAACGTCTTGTTCTTACCTTTTGCTTGCTTTTCGATGGATAGACTTTTAAACCTCTTTAAAACAAAGTTAACCATCTTTACCAAGAGTCGTCCCCTTGACTTTCGTTTAAAGGAACTTTGAGGATATTCTCAACATCAACTGGAGATGAAATACTAGCCTTTATGACTACTTCATTCCAAGAGAAATTATTTTGGTTCATCAAATAAAAAACCGTTAAAAATCTAGCCCCACCTGTATGAGAAGACACCTTTCCTGACTCTGTCAATCGCCAAGGCTGATTCCAAATAGTAGTTCCCTTTTGTAACCAATCCTTTTCCTCACTCCCAACCTGACAATCTCTCGAGCAGCTAAAATGCTTGTCCATATGTAGCTCTAGTTTATAACACCATTAGCCTCCAAAAATGAAAACCCCGGGAAGTAGCGGGCCTTGGGAACTTTAACAACTAAGCTTTCTTGATTGTGGATTAGTCTCCATCCTTGCTTTACTAGGAGGGCCAAATAGAAATCGTGTAAGTGCTTAAATCCCAAACCTCCTTACAACTTGTGCTCACACATGACATCCCTGTGGAGTATAGGATGTGTTACATTAAAACGTCGGAAAACAAAAAATTTAACAAACTTTTGTAGGTAACCTATATATGAATAGCCTAGATCACATTATCATACAAATTCTAATCTATGCATTATTTAATAGAGATTACCTCGGATTCGGCTACTTTGGATTTAAATGGTTCGAGATAAGGACCTTTGGTAGTATCAGTATAGACGCCCAAGCGCTCCCCTTTAATGATATCCACATGAGAAAGTCTGATCCACAACTAAACCCGCTAGTATCCATTGAACAAAACCTTACAAATCCTAACTATTCTTGGATAGGAATCACAAGGGAGTAATTCTCTTGTTGTGTTGTGTCTTGTATTTTGGCTAGCTTTCTACCCATGTATTTATAGGTGTAAGTATTACTTAAATCTCAAGACAAGTAGGAATAGGAAACCTTGAACTAGTCCAACTAGTTCTCCTTGCTTTCTAGACTTTCTAGAAATAGTATTTCCACTTTTAATCATACTAAAACAATTAAAGGGCTCAAATTATATAAAAAAAATTGGTTTGGCTAAGCCCCTTATTGTCCCATAGGGGTGTCCGACCCAACCCCATTATTTTAATATAATTGGATCTTTATTTTTATTTAATTAAAATACTTTATAATAACTAATTGTCGATTTAATTTTTCCTCGTGAGTCTTCAATTTAATTAAAGCGCTATATTATACCAAATATAACTAGTACACTACTTTAATTAATCAAAACATTTCTGTTCACTTCGTTGTGGACTTTCTCTATTGTGTGTGATCCTTTAGGATTTGTATGATCATTGGTAGTAAAATGAAACGAGACGTTTCATCCATAAGTCATGGTGACGTCTAGCAGGTCCCATGACCACCCAATCCATACAAATTAATGACCAATACTTCTTCAAGTCATGTTACCTCGTGTAGTCTTATCTTTTTGTCATTTAGTGATTGTCACATGCAAGGCCATGCTTATATTACAATCTTCCTACTCATCAAGAGCGACCGTTTGGTTCAAGTGTTACATCTAATGAGAGAGAGAGAGAGAGGAGGGTGAGGTGTCTCCGGCCACCACGATCACCGGTGCTTCGGCTTCGACGCCGACGTTCCGGGATGTGGTGATCGAGGGCAAGAAGGTGTCGATACCATGTGCGATTGATTTGGTGAAAGTTTTCGGTTCAATCCGCAGTCCACCAAGGGCTGCAGATGAGCGTGGCAAGGGGCTTTTGGAGGAGGCTGGAGCAGGGAAGAATGATGCAGGGCGGGGGAAGGATGGTGTTGAGGGGGTCAGGCCTGAAGGGAAGGAGGTTGGAGTGGGCGGCGGAGTCAGGAGGACCAATGCTGTTGAGATGGGCCGATCGGTTCGCAGTGGCGAGCAATTTGGGGGCGATCCGATCACGGTCACGCGCCCATCATTAGCTGCAGGTTGTAAGCTATTTGTTTTTAATCTCCCGTATGGCTTTGATGATGTGTGGCTTCGTGACTATTGCCAGTGTGCGGGAGAGGTGTTGAGAGCTAATGTTGCCCGGAAACCTAACGGTAAAGGGAAGTATTTTGGTTTTGTTTATGCTCATTCACAGGTTGATGCTGATAGGATCGTTACTAAATGTCATGGCTCCATTGTTCGGGGCTATAGATTGTTGGTTGCTTACGACCTAAAAGCATGGTCGAGGGGCAAGGCTCCGGTCGCGTCTGGAGTAGGCGATAGACCAAGGTCGGAGGCGAACCAGGCGAGCCCTAGACCGGTTGTGGCAGGGAAGATTGTTGATTCACATGTTTTGTCTTTGGAGAATGGGGTCTTGGGGGTGGCCCGGAACGAATGCTCTGTTTGCGATATCCAGGAAGCGATGAGCAGGCAAGGTGTGTTTGATGTTGAAGTCCATGGCTTCGGGAATAGAGTATTTCTTATCACTTGCCCAGACCCTATTTTTGCTAAGGAGTTGAAGGCGTCAGGTGCGGGGTGGCTGCAGACGTGGTTTGAGGTTGTGGACGGGCCAGCTTCCCTGTTGAAGGAGCCTGGTGGTTTTAGCTGGTTCGAGGTGTTGGGTGTCCCGTTTCATGGGTGGTCCACAGAGAATTTCAGTAGAATTGCAGGCGCCGTGGGTACCGTGGTTAGTGTGGTTGATTCAGATCAAAAGGGGGACTTCTTTGGTAAAGCTTATGTGCTGGTTCATCGATCTGTAGTCGTACCAGTCCTAGTGGAGGTGTCCCTCACGTTGGACTCTGGGGTTTTTCCAGTGGCTCTCGTTCCAGTTGCCTCTAAGGAGGTCCCCTTTCGTTGTCTTGTGCCCACGTCGGAGCCAAGTTCTTCGTCAAATGGTTCGAGCTCTGGTAAGTCGTTACAGTCTGCACGTTCATTGGACACGGAAACTGTTGGGGCCTCACAGGTGATACTCGGGCCCAAACAGGAGAGGTCACTCCAAGCCCGGTCCGACCTGCTTCTTCTGGGCCGCAAATCACACCTTTCTCGCGCCTATTCGGGGAGAACGAAGACGCATGTGATCGCCTTCAACCTGTTTCATCGACTGCTGCCCTGGGGATTCCGACTGCTTCGCCGGTGGTGTCGGCACGAGAAGCCTTCCTGGCAGCTGGCCCTTTGCTGGAGGAGGTCGAGCAGCAGAGGAGGAAACGTGGGAGGCCGAGGAAGGGGGCTCCCAAGCCAGTAGTGTCGCCGACTACTTATTACCAGACTCGGGCGCGCTCTCGTTCGATTGGGACTGGGGGCAGTTCAGGTCCTGTTATGATCGATATTGCCCGGAAGCTAAAGGACGGTTCGGGGGTTGGTCGTATTGCAAAAAAGTGGGAAAAAAAGCACTTGATCTCGGTCCACTAGTACTGGAGCAATTCGACTCTTTTGACCTCGAAATACCACAACGATCACTGCAGGACGACGTGCTTAGTGGCAGTGAGGAGTGTAACTCGGCCGGCCTTACAGGTACGTCGGGTGACCCTGTTTTGGGGTCTTTTCTCTGATTTGTTTGATGAAGTTCCTCACGTGGAACGTGAGAGGTATGCATTCCGGGGCTAAGCGGAATTGCATTAAAAAGTTGATTTATTCGAATGATGTAGATGTTGTTTTGTTGCAAGAAACGAAACTCTCTGTTGTGAATCAGGGAGTTCTTAGAAGTTGTTGTTTTGATGTTGGGTGGGACTGCGATTGGGTCCCGGCAAGTGGGACGGATGGAGGTGTTTTGTTAGCTTGGAGGTTGTCGGTTTTTGCTAAAACAAGTTCTCTGTTGGACCTTAATTCTATTTGTTGGAATGGGTTGCATGTTCACACTAATGTCCCTGTCAGTTTTGTGAGTGTTTATGCGCCATGCAGGGCTCGGGATAGAGCGGGTTATTGGGCTTCCCTTTGTGCAAAACGCTCCCAGCTCCATGATATTTTGTTTGTGGGTGGAGATTTCAACTCAGTTTTATCTGTGGAGGAGCGGCGTTGTAGTGTTTTTAACAGGGGTGATAGTCATTTGTTCTCAGACTTTGTGGAAGATATGCACTTGGTTGATTTGTCTTTGGTGGGTGCAAAGTATACTTGGTATGATACGGGCTCTAAGGCATCAAGGCTAGATCGTTTCCTTGTCTCTTCGGATGCGTTATCTGCCTTTGGAACTTTGGAGCAGAGGAGCTTACCACAAGGTGTTTCTGATCATCGGCCGGTGATGTTTGGGATGGAGGTGGTTGATTGGGGGCCGAAACCGGTGAGGTTTTTGAATGCTTGGCTAGAGCATAAGTCTTTCCTACCTACTGTTCGTATGTTGTGGGATTCCTATGAAGTGGAAGGTGACCCTGACTTTGTGCTTTGGATGAAATTGAGGAATTTACGAAGGGACCTACAAGTGTGGAATAAGGAGGTTTTTGGCAGATTGGAAATCGAGGTAGCTGCATTGGCTTCTGAGCTGGATGGTTGGGATGGTCTGTTGGACAGTAGGGCCTTGTCTGGGGAGGAACGAGAGAAGAGAGCCTTGTGTAGGGCCCGACTTCTCCAAAAACAAAGGTGGCTGGCAAAGGTGTGGTGCCAAAAGGCTCAGTTCCGTTGGTTCAAAGGGGGGGACCGTTGCACACGTTTCTTCCATCGGTTGGCGAATTTCAGGGCCACGAGGAATAGGCTGTCCCGGTTACGTGTAGGCCAACGTATTGTTTCTAGCCCGAGGGAGGTTAAACGGGCGGCCGTGGAGCATTTTTCCGCCCGGTTTTCTGTTGATCCGAGGATTGAGGTGAACTTACCTGACCTCCCGTTTCGGTCCATTTCGGCGGTTCAAGCAGCCGGGTTAGAAGCTGGTTTTGGGGCGGAGGAGGTGTTTCTGGCAGTGAAGGGTTGTGGCGGGGACAAGGCGCCCGGGCCCGATGGCTTCTCGATGAAGTTTTATCGGGATTGTTGGAGTGTGGTGGGGGGTGATGTGGTACGGTTCTTATCGGCCTTTCATGGATCCGGAAAGTTGGGTAAGGGTCTGAATTCTTCGTTCCTCACATTGATTCCAAAGTCAGGGGCCGCTTGTAGATTTGATGACTATCGCCCGATCAGTTTGATATCCGGCCCGTATAAGATATTGGCCAAAGTGCTAGCCAATCGGTTGAAAAAGTTGCTTCCGGGTTTGATTAGCGACACTCAGAGTGGGTTTGTGGCAGGGAGACAGTTGGTTGATGGAGTGCTTATAGCTTCGGAATTGTTACAGAAGCTGAAGATCTCTAAGACAGAAGTTGTTTTGCTAAAACTGGACTTCGAAAAGGCCTACGATAAGGTTCATTGGGGGTACATTGACAGTGTCTTGATAGCAATGGGCTTTGGAGGAAAGTGGAGAGGGTGGATGCAGAGTTGTTTTCGGGCTCATGTTTCGGTGCTGATAAATGGTTCCCCAAGTGGAGATTTCCCGGTTTCTAATGGTATAAGGCAGGGTTGTCCGTTATCTCCTTTCTTGTTTTTGATTGCAGCAGAGGGCCTGCACCAACTTTTGGAGGAGGGGAAGCGGTGCAGATGCTTTAGTGGCGTAGACATTGGGTCGTTTGGATTGTCTCTTTCTCATCTCCAATTTGCAGACGACACTTTGTTGTTTTGGAAAGGAGACTTGGCGGATCTAGCTTTTGTTAAAGACCTGTTGGAACGTTTTCAGAAGGGCTCGGGGCTACAGATCAACTTTCACAAGTCCACTGCAGTCATATTGAATGAGACAAGTTACTCGGCTTCTGATGTGTCCCGGATTCTTGGGTGTCAGGTGGGGTCACTTCCTATGAAGTATCTTGGGTTTTGGTTGGGTGCGAATCGGAGGAAGGTGGCTTTTTGGGATCCAGTGGTGGCCAAGTTCAGGAAGTCGCTGGGTTTATGGAAGCTGAAGAATTTGAATATGGCTGGACGCATTGTTTTGATTAAGTCTACTTTAGCTGCGTTGCCTATCTTTTACATGTCCCTTCTTAGAGCACCCAAGAAGGTCATTAGTATGTTGGAGGCCTGGCAGAGACGTTTTCTGTGGACTAACCCCTACACAGGTAAAATGTTCTGCAAAGTAAGGTGGAGTACAGTGTGTAGGAATCGGGAGGAGGGAGGCCTTGGGATTAGGTGTTTGGAGGGGATGAACACAAGTCTGCTGGCTAAGTGGTGGTGGAGGTTTGCCTCAGAAGTTGATTCTCTGTGGAAGAAGGTCGTCTGTGCCTTGTATGGTTGGGATCCAATGGATTGGGATCTAGCCAAGCTGGATAAGCCAGGTTCCTCTTTTTTATTATCTCATATTATGTTTTTGGCCTCCGATCCTAGTTTCTTGGCACTTTTTGGGAATCAAGGTGTGCATTGGTCTTTGGGGAGAGGAGATAGAATCTCTTTCTGGGATGATGTTTGGGTGGGAGAAGTTCCTCTGCGTTATAGATTCCCAGCCTTATTTTTGTTATGTCCGGCCAAGTATGCCAAGGTGGAGTTTTTCTGGTCTTTGGGCCACTGGAGGATCGGTTTTAGTCGAGATCTTGATGATTGGGAGGATCTTTCGGCCGGGTCTCTCATGGACTTGTTGGAGACGGTGCAGGTTCGGCCTGATAGGTGCGATAATTTGGTTTGGGTGAAGCAGCCGAAGGGCTTCACTGTGGCTAAGACTTATTTTGAGTTGTCGGGGTTGGAGAACACTAGGAGTATGGTGGGATGGGTTTCAATCCTTTGGGTGAAAGGGATACCCCCGAAGTTTTGCGTCTTTGTGTGGTTGGCGGCTCATAGAGTGTTACCCACTATGGAGTTTCTGGAAAGCAGGGGGGTTCGTATTTCTCGGAACCGGATGCTCTACTTGTTCTGTAAGTCCTGTTTTGAAGAGGTTGATCATTTATTATTGCACTGTCAGTATCCGGGGGTGATCTGGTCTAAAATTTTGGCTTGGTGGGTAATTTTTGGTCCCATGCCTAGGGCGGTCGCGGACGTTCTGGTGTGGTGGAAGGGGCTGGGACCGGTTTGGTGGTGGACAGGGTGGGTTCGGGTCGGTTATTTGACTTTAAGGCATGTGTGGTCAGTGACAAATGGGGGTGCTTTTAACTCTGTCATGTTATCTGTTGATGAGGTGGTAGCTAAGGTGAAACATCATTCGTTTAGCTTGTTGTGGAGTTCGGGTTCACTCAGACAGGGTGTTACTTGTGAGCTTTGGTTGAGGGAGCCTGCAAGATGCTTGAGGAGGAAGGGTGATCATCGAACTGGGCGGCAGTGACAGGGTGGTCGGTAGGCAGCTTCTGGTGCTCTTTGTTGATTTATTTTGGTTTGATCAGTTGTTTATTGGACTATTGGGACTATTTGTTACTTTGGTTTTTGGTTTTTTGTTGCTCCTTGTAGCAGTTTTGGTAGGGGGAAAAAGCTCTTATTGGGTTGTTTTCTCCGCTTCGATTCTATGCTTTATAGAACGAATGCTTAATAAAATCTTCGCTTATCAAAAAAAAAAAGCGACCGTTTTAAATGACATCTTACTTATGTAACCACAAGCGACAAGTCCCTATGACCATCACCCTTATATCTCACATCTCTGTATTCATGTCTAAGCACAACCTTCACAACTATTGGTTAGGAACTTAGGATAAGTATTTGGTTAGCTTAAATCATGAATCTCCATCATGTAGATCACATGACGATGTCATAGTCGTAGGACTAATGGACTATGCGGGTAGTTGAATGACATCTTACTTATGTAACCACAAGCGACAAGTCCCTATGACCATCACCCTTATATCTCACATCTCTGTATTCATGTCTAAGCACAACCTTCACAACTATTGGTTAGGAACTTAGGATAAGTATTTGGTTAGCTTAAATCATGAATCTCCATCATGTAGATCACATGACGATGTCATAGTCGTAGGACTAATGGACTATGCGGGTAGTTGATATGTACTCATGTCTTAGTTCTATGAAGTACTCTCAAGATGGGTCGTCCAAATGTCAAACTCTTTGGCATTTATGACTTTGACTCATATCCCTATATGCATGATCAGTAAAACGTGATCCTCTCGTCAAAAGCCACTATAGATCTAACTATCATATTAGTCTAGGGACGAATGAATGTATTAACTCTTTTGACTTATGAGGATTATACTTTTAGGGAAATGTTCCCTAATACCTCATAGAAGTAACACATTCATGGTTTTACTAACATTACAACTTAATGATAATAAATGTTTGTCAATTGTTTACTAACTCAAATGATAATGTGCAAGGTGTGGCTTGCCTAGGGCATAAAACTCCAACATATTCCCACTTGAAGTAGGACCAACTCACACTTTGAGTTATGCCCATAAGCCTGATATGACCTTTTAACTTTGGCTGTGTCAGAGCCTTACTCTGAGGATCAGATACGTTATCATCTGCGTCTACTCTACAAATCTGTATTTTTTGATCTTTCACGAACTGTAGTATGATGTGGAAGCGTCTTTGTATATACTTATATTTGAAGCGAGCCCTCGGCTCCTTAGCTTGAGTTATTGCTCTATTGTTATCACTCAATAGTGTCACTGTATCCGATATGCTGAGAATAATGCCCAAATCAGTGATAGAGCTTTTATTCCAAACAACTTGTTTCCCGACTTCTGATGCGGCGATTGAATTTTCCATAGTTTCTTGCTTGGAGTTTCTCCAACTAAAAGAACCTCCGTTTAAACAAAACACATAGCCATACTGACATTTTAAATCATCAGTGTTAGTTTGGAAGTTTGTGTCGGTGTAACCTTTTACAACCAACTCGCTTTCAGGACCTCCATACAGTAGAAATATGTCCTTAGTTCTTCTCAAGTACTTCAAGATGCATTTCACTACCTCCTAATGTTTTTCACTTGGGTATGACGGGTATCTTCTCGTTGTACTTAATGCATACGAGATGTTGGTTTGGATGCAAAGCATAGCGTACATGATTGATCCAATTGTCGAGGCATATGGAACTTCACTCACGCACTTTCACTCATCAGTTGCCTAAGGACACTAACTCTTGCTAAGTGGTATGTTGTGCCTTACAGACAAGAACCCTCTTTTAGAGTCTTGTATTTAGAACTTGGATATCACCTTATCAATATAAGTGCTCTAGCTCAATCCTAGTAGCCTTCTCGACCTATCTCTATAGATCTTGATGCCTAAGATGTAGGTGAATTCTCCTAGGTCCTTCATTGAAAATGATGTACTTAGAAATGACTTAACGTCAAGCAGGCTAGGTACGTCATTTCGAATAAGGAGTATGTCATCCACATACAAGATCAACAATATGATAATACTGCTACTGACCTTCTAGTATACACAAGGTTCGAATTCGTTTAGGAGGAAGCCACATTATTTGAATGTTTCGTCAAAGTGAATGTTCCAACTCCGAGATTCTTATTTTAATCCATAAATTGATTTTAGAAGCTTTCATACTTTGTGTTTTCCTTTAGGATCGATAAAACCCTGGGGTTGTGTCATGTATACATATTCGAATAACTCTCCGTTTAGGAAGACGATTTTAATATCCATATGCCATATCTCATAATCATAATATGCGGTTATAGCTAAGAAAGATCCTAATGGATTTAACCATTGAAAATAGAGAGATGGTTTTTTCATAGTCAATACCATGAGTTTGTCTATACCCCTTTGCAAAAAGTCTTGCCTTATAAGTGTGCGTTTTTCCGTCCACGCCAGTCTTCTTCTTGAAAACCCACTTGCAACCAATGTTTTTCAAGTCACTAGTCATGTAAACAAAATCCCATACTTGGTTGTCGTACGTAGACTGCATTTCTGATTTCATGGCTTCTCGCCATTTGTCGAAATCTATCCCATTCACGGCCTCTTGATAGTCTGTGGACGCGTCTTGGTCAACAATTTCCACGCTATTTTCCTTTGTGGTAAGGAATCCATATTGAATAGGGATGAAACGTGTCCTATTAGACCCTCTCGGTTTTTATGTTACTACCTCGAGTTCCACATTTATTTCTAATGAATCCTCTTCGGGCATCTTGCCATCTTCTAGGTTTTGAGCTTCATCAAGTTCAATTGATCTCCCACTGTCTTCTTTGAAAATGAACTCTTTCCAAAAAGTCTCACTCTTGAGAAATAAACACTTTGTTCTCTAGAGGTTTGTAGAAGTAATATCATCTTGTTTCTTTGGGATATCCCACGATGATGCATTTATCACATTAAGATGTTAGTTTCTTTTAGAACATTTTCTTTACATAAACTTCACAATCCCAAATCATAAGGAAATTGACATTGGGAACTCTCCCACTCTATATCTCATATGGCGTCATTTTTCACGACCTTGTTAGGTACTTTGTTTAAAATAAAAGCAACGGTTTCTAGAGCGTACCCACCAAAAGAGATTGGGCGATCTGTCATTCTCATCATCGATCGAACCATGTCTAATAGAGTTTGATTCCTCCTTTTGCACACACACACTCCATTGAGGTGTTCCAAGTGGAGTTAGTTGAGTGACGATCCCACAATCACATAGATGATCTAAAGCATGCCTTTTGATATGTCCATGTATTATTCGTTACGATCGGATTGTAACGTTTATGAGACGATCATATTTAGGCTAAAACCAATCTTGATGTTTATGGCTCATTTTGTTCTTAATACATGATATAAAGAAACTGTACTTTAGTTAATTCACTTAATGACTAATATCTTTAACCATACCTTTTAACCTAACTAGGTTCATTTCCCTCTTGTGTGATTCTCAATCATACCTCGGGTTCAAAATGAAACTTTGAACATGATCCTAGTATTTTCTCAAGTATTTGGTGTGGTATCGAATGTTATTTGTATTTTATGAAGATTGGAATTTTGACACAATTTACCATAACCAAATGTCTCTATTCATAATAAATCCAAAAGGCTACAACTTGTAAATCTCGAATTCCCTACTCAAATACACAGGCTAAATTGTTCCTACGACTAAGATTTAAATCAAATTGTTATCTTGGCTCATAGATTCTGGTTTGTCCTTACTCCAGTGCTTCCTTCCTACTTATTGGTGTCTACACAATAAATAGTGTGTAATTTATATTCTCTATCCAATATCAAATCCTCAATAGTTGATGCATTGTTTATAACATTTATACTTGACGGGAAGCCTTGCTTCCTTTCTTGTTCTTCATTTCTTCTAGGTACTTCTTACAATTCCACTTCCAATAACCAGGTTCATTGCATTAGAAATAAGTAGTCCCCTTTGGGAAGTATTGAGCTTTCGTTTCAAGGTAACTCTCTTATAGATCATCGAAAACTTTTCCTCTCTCTTCTTGACCCCTTTCCCTTTCCTGACCATCATGATATCGTTAGTCTTATTAACGATACTCTTTTCGACGGTTTGTATTCTCCATGTTGTGCATATTGTAGTTCATAATAAACCCATCATACTTATTTGGTAAAGACTGGAGGATGATGTCAATCCCTAGCTCCTACGGAATGTTCAGGCCTAATCCTTTGAGAGACTCTAAATATCCTTTCATTTTTAGGACATGAGGCCCTAGTTGATTCCCTGAGTGCATCTTGCATTCCATGAAGTTTATGACCGTGTTATACCTCTTGATCTTGGTCTTCTCTTTGAACATTTCCTTAAGTTGGCCAATTGCTTCATATGCATTCTTTTCGTCTATCAACTTTTAAAGGTCTGATCCATATCGGCTAGCATGATGCACTCAATATCCACATAGTCATTTTGGTGTTTCACAAACACCAATCTCTCGGATCTTGTGGCATTAGCAGGTGGTTCCTCGAGATGGGTCCATCGAGAACATACTTCAATCCTAAATGTCCAAATGTATATATCATCGTTAGCAATAAAATTAAAGCGACTTTATATTACTTATGTGTTGGAGTAATATAGCGATGTGTGCTCTGATCTATGCCCACCATGCGAATAGAACCATAGATCGAGATAGATCACACTCGATGGGTCCCTAGTCAACAAAGCTTCACTAGAAGCTATTAGTATGAAAGATGGTTCTTTATGGCTTACGTTTTGTTAGTCATTGGAATGGGATTCCGGAGTCTGATCGTAGATATCATGTGAGACATGATATTGGACGACCCGACATGAATATGTGCCATAGATCAAGTCATGAACATATTCATTGTCGTAGCTTGTCATGTATCCTTAGACCAAGGAGTCTTTGTGATCACTATGTAGTCAATAACTGAGTTTAACCTGAGCCTAACGTTGTTCGTTCGTAACAGGGCTTCCATAACGGCCAAGATTGGCTTGGGGACGGGCTACATGAGTGACACGAAAGACGGCTAAGGGATTTATCCCTCATACTAAGGTATGAGAAAGATATCGATTCTCGGCCGCTTGATCGAGAGTGACTGAAAGAATAGCATGGCCATGCACATGATACTGGGTATCATATATTCAGTCATCTCACATATCAAGGAACAGTGATTGAGAATAATAAGGATGACGGCTCTATGCCTTATCTCAATCAGGATATCGGAGATAAAAGGATAATGACAGGGACGACGGAAAGGTTAGAATCGACATGGTCGATTCGTTATGTTGTGTCAGGCAATACTAAAGTCTCGTTAAATACGATCAAGTAAAATGGGATTTTACGTTGATCTATTGACATGCATAAACCTAAGGGTCACACCGGAGGATGAAACTCATTGACACATTTATGGAGAATGGCCAAAAGGGAGTTGTCTCGGGACATGACCAAAACTAGGGTTTTGGGTCATGTGCCCGTAAGTGAATAGGAGTTTACGGATCGAGACAAGGCTTGGAGTCTTGGGATTGATCGCGTCGGATAATGTTGGACATTTCCGGTATGGAAGGCTTGGAGGCGATGAGCGAATCACGGGACCTCGTTGGAAATGGCAACGGGCCATGTTCCAAGAGGCCCATGAAAGGCCCATGCAACCAAGGCCCATGAAACTAATTAATCAAGTCTTGATTAATTAGTACTAAGTAAGCAAGACAAGGATTACGGTGTTTGTGATTCACCACCTAACCCCATCTTGTCTTGCCATACTTTGTCCTATTTACACCTTACTTGTCACCATGCTTGTCCCATGCCTTTAGTTGGACAAGTATGGGGTTTGTTATGTTTAAGTCATCTTTTTTCAGCATAACAAACACAAGACAAGAATAGGAAACACAATTTGTCTCCCCCCTCCCTTGCAATTTCGGGTTTGGCAAGCTCCCACCTCCATTTTTGTGTTCTTGAGTACTCAAAGAGAAGAACTACGTGGCTTTGATTCCCATGTGGATACGTAGGCGTCTTGGAGACTCAAGCCAATCATTCGTTAACCGGTGTTCTTGTTTTGGTAAGAAATAGTGCTGATTTTTTCTCTTATGAATCCATTCTTTGTTAGTTGTTTCGTGATTTTAATCGTCTCTTGGTTTTCCTTTATTTTCCGCTGCGAGTTGGTTCATCTCCAACCCTACCTTGAGACCCAACAGTGGTATCAGATCCGTGCTACCTTCGGGATTCAAAAGACAGTGTTCAAAGTTTCGGTTTTGCTTGAAAGTTTCGTTTTTGGCATGTTGTTTTGCAAAATTGTTTGATAACATGTTTTAAATTCTTGTTTATGGATCTAATGCATGTAAAATTCATTTTTGAAAATTATTTCAAATATGGAAATTTTGAAAAAAAATTGATTTTTCGGGTCTCGGTAACGGGACTCTCGGGGAGCCGAAACCGGGACCGAACGGGGCTCCGTTGGACGGAGCTAGGCCAAGCATTACCATTGGATGGTGTATATTCCAAGGCTAAACCGTTTTGTTAGTTATGACGAGTTTGGAACCGTCATGACGAACTCGAAGATCAAATGTTCAAAAGTTTCATTTTTGAACGGTTTCGATAAACTGAGCATCAAAAAATTTCGAAACTTGGCTATTAAATAAAACCAAAAAATCACATGATGTTTCATAACATGATTGTTTGATAGCACGATATGTGATGTGATGTTGGCATGGTGTACATATTAGCCCCGAGCTCGATTTAATTATTTATCGTTTTTCACGGCCTGCGAGCCGTTAGAGTTAGCGTGTAATTATTATTTCAAGGTGTGGTCGTCGAACCACTTGTTTGTAATATTTATTTATACCCGACTTGCGAGTCGTGTATTAAATTGTAATTTTTTACTCAAGACGAAGAAAGGGCAAAAAGGTCATTTGGTGGCTTTTCGGGTGTTGGCATCGGCTTGGAGTCGGTCTTACAGCCCTAAACTGATAGAAGAGGAAATATAGAGAGATGTAGAATTTTAGGTTAGAAATTATAGAGAAGGGAGGAAGAAGAAGAAGAGAGGTTGAGAGAGAGAAGAGAGTTAGAGAGAGAAAGTGTAATACTGATGTTTTTCATTCATGTCCGTCTTGGAATCCGTCATATGCCTTTAGTAGTAAAAGCTAGACTTTGGGCTTAAACCCATTACACAACTCATGACTAAGATACCAAAGCCCAACTAAAGTAATCAAAAGCCCAACTAAATCTAACACCCAATTTCATTCCAAAATGTGCTCGTAACATTACCCTCTCCTTCAAAAGATTCTTGTCCTCAAGAATCTGTTGCAATCCATGGAAGGCATAGAACAAATCGACAGAAACAAACACTTTATGAACCATAAAACCAATATCTGCTCTTCCAGTTTCTTGTTGCTCCAACTCCCTGTTTATAATTTCAGTCCTTTTCATGCTAGCAGTCATTCCCACATTATCAGTAAGTTTCAATAAATTTAAACCATCCGATTCCAATAATTTCTGAATCACCATATAGTCATGGGCGGCATCTTCAATCACAATACTAGTATACTTCGGAAAGGAAAAATCATCTCTGCAATACATCTCCCTTTCTTCTTGTGCTAGAACACATTGGACCATATATTTCAGCAAGGAATTTTGTTTCATGTTTGAGATAATGGTTCCTCTGAGTAAGCCTAAGCCGAACCATCCTCGCACGAACCATCCCAATGCAACATCATACACTCTGTCGTCGAGAACCATATCAATTGCTGACTGTCCCAACGAACTTGGCATTTGATCACAAGGTTCATCAACAATTTGAAATATATTTGCAACTGTCTTGATTTGGAGAAGTTGATTCTGCATCCACATAAACGCCATCTCGCAAATAGAGCACATAACAACATGAAATTGAGCAGTAGGACCTACTAATAAAAAAGTTCCAGAATCTGCAATTACTGCATCACCACCAGCACAACACCCATTTGGTTGGGTACCAACAAGCACATCACCCATAGAGAACATCCAATACCCTTTTGGTGTGACAAGAACATGTGTATATTTTCCCTTACAGGGATTTGGATTAGCCCCACCAAACATGATTTCACAACCTTCTTCCATGGGTTTTACAAGCTCATCATCTTGCTCTATATTGATATTAGAATCTTGGCCAAGAGACAGCGAGGGAGTGAGAGGCTCCTCCAGATCTGACTCACTTCTGTCTATCAATATAAATATGATTTTTTGAGCTACCTCTTCATTAAAGGAACCAACATAAATCAAACCCATTTGCAGTACACGCCAACCTCCAAGAGGGTCACCAACATCAATTCCAATAATATGATGAACTTCCCAGTCAACAATCACCCACAAGAACAATATGTTGATGTTGGCCATCCCACAAGACATCTCGATTACGTCTGTTTTGCTCACCTTGGCTACATTTCCTAAGCTCACATATAGGACTGAATTTTGGGAATGATAGTTGAGCCATACGATACAATTAGTGTCCTCTTTGATCAAGTTGTTGGAGGATACATCATCAAACTTATGGAGAGAACCTATCAAGAATATTAGAACTTGGTATTGTTGTCGAAGTTGTACCAATGCTGGTTCTTCAAGACAATCTATCGTGTTCGAGACTGCTGAAGATGACATATAGTTGCCAACTTTGGATAACATTTCCATATAGTCATGTGTATCGTAAATATTGTAAGTGGA
Source organism: Erodium maritimum (assembly GCA_963921825.1). NCBI lineage: Eukaryota > Viridiplantae > Streptophyta > Magnoliopsida > Geraniales > Geraniaceae > Erodium > Erodium maritimum. The sequence goes on along the minus strand of OY997593.1, from coordinate 45,739,587 downwards.
GAAATCTATATTTTGGAGAGGTAGCAATTCAGCTACTAGTCCCATCAACTTGGCTCTTGGATGGCATAATGGCCTCTTGCTTGCAGACGAGGATACATGCTCAAAGTTAGAGCATTAAAAGCATAAGTCGTGCACAAGATGATGTTCTGAAACTGAAGATGATTAGCAACATCTTCTATAAAGTAAAAAGATGAATCATAAATGAAGATACTTGCCTTCTCTAGTATAAACATCTGCTTCAGTAATTCCTGTAAAACTACCCCATAATTAATGCTGAGAGAGCTGATGACAACCAAAAAGTCCCCCAAAATGGCCTCATGACTTGATAAAATAACTGATGTGGACAAGAAGGCAAAATCAGAGTAGTTGGAGAAGTTTACAACAATGAGAAAGAAACCCTTAGAGTGTAGAATGGTTCCTTGCTGAAGTATAGTATCTAAATGCTCTTGGTACAACCAGGGAATTAGTATGATCTTGCCTCCTCTTGACTCTGTATATTCCACTTCACAAAAGGCATCAAAGGGTACCCCACTAATAAGAAGAGGAAAATTGTTTCCCGTTATGTGTATCCCTTTCATTTTTGCATAGCCAAGAATTTTCTGCCATTGCCTTGGACGTAAGAACTGCTCAACAATAAATAAGTTTATAGAATCTTTTTCAATTTGGTCAATGTCTTCAAGAGCTTCCAAATGACGATTCCTCAAGGGTTTTGGCCATTGATACCCACTGAATGTTTCTAATATGTGGTCAATTGCAGCAAAATAAGTTGCATCTTCCATCCAACTTGATATACCGGGGTCACAATGAAAATTTTCTTCCCACACAAGCAATCTTGTTAAATCAATTCTGGCCTCTTCACTCTTTATCCCCGCCTCAAGCTCAAAAACAATAACTTCCCACCAAATAGGAACAATAGGAGAACAAGCTGCTTTTATAAAATTCTCACAATTGGTAGGTAGACACAGTCCTAAAGAAAAGATGGTCTATAGCTGATCAGATATGTAGCCGCTCAATTTCCTGGTCAAGAAGCTGCCCTTACAAAAAATTTCCCAAGGAAGGGCAAGCAACATACGAAGCTTCATTACAAAATTGTCGTCAATCATTAAGTTAATTACTGAAATCACTGCAGAAGACCCCATTCTTTTCCCAACCAAAATTTTCCCATTCGAGCATGGAACACAAAATTCAACCACACCATTTTTAAATTTCAACCCATAGAGTGCTTCAACACTAACACACAATTGTTTCAATGGAACCCCAACCGTGTCTGTCGACCCCAAGCCCTCAATATCAGAAATAAAACTTCTTCCAACCTTGGAAATTCCCTGCTCGAGAATAAAGGAGGTGCCAACTCCAGTAGGCCAAATAACCATTCCAGGTCTAAATTTTGATGGAGCATAAAACAGTAATTTAATAGGTTCTGAGCATACCTTGATGTCCACTATTTTTGACATGGGCATTTTATCAAACACCTTGTGTGCATCACAAAAAGCTCCTTCCTCAGTGAGCATCCAACACTTATCTGAAACTTTTTCAGGCATTTGGTTGATTTCATCCACTTCTAGAGTTGCTACTTCATCTTCAGACTCAAAACCAAGAGAATCAATTTTGGATTTCAAAGGTTCTTCTTCACCCAAACTTGTAGGAGAAACACCTAGAGATGTAAGTTGTGTAAAAGGTTGAGCAGGTGGGTATGGAATCCTTGAAATCAAGGCCTGAAGCATCGTGATAGCCTCATCCATTTGCACCTGAATATGAACAACCGATTCTCTAATGTCATGAATTCCCGATCGGATTACTTCAGAGAAAAAAAATTCACCCATGACAACCCAGAAAGTGGCTCTGATACCAATGTTACAGCCCTAAATTGATAGAAGAGGAAATATAGAGAGATGTAGAATTTTAGGTTACAAATTATAGAAGAAGAAGAAGAAGAAGAAGAAGAAGAAGAAGAAGAAGAAGAAGAAGAAGAAGAAGAAGAAGAAGAAGAAGAAGAAGAAGAAGAGAGGTTGAGAGAGAGAAGAGAGTTAGAGAGAGAAAGTGTAATACTGATGTTTTTCATTCATGTCCGTCTTGGAATCTGTCATATGCCTTTAGTAGTAAAAGCTAGACTTTGGGATTAAACCCATTACACAACTCATGACTAAGATACCAAAGCCCAACTAAAGTAATCAAAAGCCCAACTAAATCTAACACCCAATTTCATTCCCAAATGTGCTGTAACAGTCGGTGGAGCTCAAGAAGCTAGTGGGAGTTAGTTTAGGGGGCTATTATGTGCACATTTATCGCTTTATGCTTGGTTTAGTTTATGCATGACTAATTCTATGTGTTTTAGAATTGCATGCTTAACTTTATTTACCGAGCATATCACCTCACATGCAAAGATAAAATTGGAATTTTAATCCTTGTGTGTGAGCCCTTAGAATCGTCATTACATTGGATGTAGTTGAGGGGTTCGAAGGAAGAATTAAATTGGATGTAATTTGAGGCATCATTGCATTTGGAATGTAGTTGATGTGCTCATCGCATCTAGGATGTGTCAAAGTTTTAAACACAACCGGACAAGTAAAACCGGGTCATGTCCGATACCTCCCAATTATCAACACCTTACTACCTCCCCGTCCTATGGGTGTCGTGCACATTAGCGGAGCATCCATGGGAAACGGGGTAGTAGGTTTAGATGACATATGTGGGTGTCGTGCGCATTAGCGGAGCACCTACATAGTGACGGACCATAGTTGGAAATTGGTGGACCTGACTATGATTCTCAGCTTGAGGTTGAGCTAGGGTAACAGATAGGGTAAGCCGTGTACATAAGTACATACCCTAGCCAAGAGTCACATTGGATGTTATTGGATGGAGTCCTACCTACATAGCTCTATTAAGTGGTGAGCATTAGTTCAGCTTAATCGAGTGAATCAAGGATCTTGGTTTCAGATTCTAAAGGTATAGAATCGATTGTTGGTGTTTAAGCTTGATCTTCATAAAACTTATTCAGTTTACTGATTGAATTTTATCTGTTGTAGATCAAATGGAAAATTCAGCGAACTATAATAGTTTGTCATTAAAAACAATTCTTGACAGGGTCAAGCTAAATGGGACAAACTATTTGGACTGGTACATAATTTTGAGGATAGTCCTCAAGTCTGAACTCAAAGAATATGTCCTTGACAAGGTTGTCTCTAAGACCATATCAGAGTTACATGAAGTGTCAATAACTGCTGAGAAGAATATATCAGGGATCTGGGATCCAAGGATATTCTAATGGTCAACAAGGGAATTGGAAGTGGCAAGGGTAGGGCCCATGCGCACTAAGCAGGAAAGATGAGACACTTGAGAATGTCTGCTTCTACTGCCAACAGCCTCGTCATTGGAACCGGGATTACAGGAAGTTCACGGCAGATCTGAAGAAGGGCAGTGGGACTGCGCCTTCATCAAATAGCCTGGATGATCTGAAGAAGGGTAGTAGGACTGCGTCTTCATTAGGAAAGCTAGATGATATAAGGAAGGGCGGTGGGACCGTGCCTTCATCCGGTATTAACTCTATAGAGCTACATCTCTCTACTTCCAAAGATTCATGGGTGTTAGATACCAGGACTGAATCTCACATATGAACTAATATATGGTGGCTGAAAGTAGGAGAGGTTTAGAAATCACGAAGTGGACCTCAGAGTTGTGGCAACTACTGTAGGATCCATGAGTCTTGCTTTGCCAAGTGGCCTTGTCTTAGTATTGTATAACGTATATTGCATACCTACTTTTAGTAGGAATATTATATCTGTATCCGTGTTTGACAAGGAAGGATATAATGTTAATATTGGAAATGGAGTTTTCAATGTTCTATGCAATGATATGTTTTATACCAGTACTGACTTGGTTGGAGGATTGTACATATTAGATATGGGTAACAATGCCTCAAGTTCTATATATTACGTTAATACCAAGAGGTCTAAATCCAACGATTTAAACCTAACTCTGTTATGGCACTGTCATTTGGGCTGCATAAACAAGAGGCGTCTATCAGCACTTCAGAAGTGCGGGCTTTCAGGTTCATTCGAATTCCATTCGATCGATTGGTGCAAGGTTTGTTTGATGGGCAAAATGACTAAAGTGCCCTTTATCGATCGCGATGAAAGGGCGGGTGAATTATTGGGGCTGATACACTCGAATGTGTGTAGACCAATAAGTTCACTTGCCATGAGGGGTTTTAGCTACTTTATCACATTTACTGATGAATATAGTAAATATGGTTATGTCTATTCGGTGAGACATAAGTCTGAAGCTTTTGATAAATTCAAAGAGTTTAAGACTAAAATAGAAAACCAGCTCGACAAAGGTATTAAGGCACTTCGATTGGATCGAGGTGAACAAATACTTGACCACAGAGTTATTAGATCATCTAAAAGAGAATGAGATCCTTTTGGAGTGGACTCCTCCTAGGACACTGTAGATGAAAGGTGTAGCCAAACGAAGAAATCGGACATTGTTTGACAATGGTCCATTCCATGATTAGTTGGACTGATCTCCCAATCTCTTTCAGGGGTTATGCTCTAGAGACGACCGCTTTCATAGTGAATCGGGCTTCGACGAAGGGTGTGGAAGGGACACCATTTTAAAATGGTATGGGATGATGCCCGCTTTGGCCTTCCTAAAGATTTGTGGTTGCGAGGCTTATGTAAAACATTTGGTTTCGACTAAGCTCAAACCAAGATCTGAGATATGCACCTTCGTGTGGCATCCCAAAGCAACAAGGGGATACTACTTCTACAATCCCAGTGAGAACATGGTGTTCGTCGCCTGGGGTGGGGTCTTTATGGAAAATGAATTTTGTTTCCAAAGGCGTCATTGGGAGGATTGTGCATCTCGAAGAAATTCAGGATGGTACAGATCTGTCTAAACTAATTGACAACCCAGTAGAAAGGAGCCAGAGATTGTCGTAGAGTAAGAACCAATTCATGTTACAATTCCGGAAGGTCCAAGGCGATTTGAAAGGATCAATCTTTCACCTCCAAGATATGGTATCCGGAGGTGACAATGAAGTCATGGTGGATCACGATGATCCAGCCACCTTTCAGGAAGTCGTGGATGGGCCCGACTCCGAGTTATGGCTGGGAGCCATGAGGGAGGAAATGCAATCCATGTCGGACAACCGAGTCTGAGAACCGGTTGATCTCATCAATGGTGTGAGGACCATCGGATGCAAATGGATCTTCAAGGTGAAGATGGACATGGACGGCAACTCTCTGACCTACAAAGCTCAACTGGTGGCGAAAGGTTATAGGCAGATCCAATGAATTGACTATGAGGAATCCTTCTCCCTAGTGGCTATGGTCAAAATCGATCCAAATTCTTCTTGACATGACTGCGTATCATAATTATGAGATATGGCAAGTGGATGTCAAAACCGCTTTCCTAAATGGAAATTTGACTGAGTATGTTTGTATGTCTCGGCCCAAAGGTTTTGATGATCCGAGAATAAGGGAAATATTTATAAGTTGTTGAAATCCATGTATGGATTGAAACGAACTTCTCGGAGTTGGATCCTTCGTTTTGATGAAACTGTATTTGGATTTGGCTTAATCAAGAACGAGGATGAATCTTGCGTTTATAAGAAGGCTAGTGGGAGCGAGATTACCTTTCTGGTTCTCATTGAAAATGACATCCCAACCTTGCACGAGACTAAAGCTTGGTTGAGGAAGTGTTTTTCAATAAAGGACTTAGGCGATGCTTCTTATATCTTAAGGATTAAGATATGTAGAGATCGCACCAAGAGGGTCTTGAATTTAAGTCAAGGAACCTATGTGAACAAGGCATTGAGTAGGTTCTTAATGCTCGATTCAAAGAAAGGACTCTTACCCACTAGTCATGGCATTCATCTCAGCAAGACTTAGTGTCCTAAGACACCTGATGAGCTGAAAAGGATGATGAGAATCCTATGCGCCTGGGGGCAGGATCGATCATATATGCCATGACATGTATGAGACCGGACGTCTCGTAAGCCTTATGTTGTACCAATAGACATCAGTCTAACCCGGGGGAACGATGATGTTGAACTAGTCGTTGAAGGATGAGTCGACGCTAGTTTTCCAAGACAAATCCAGATGACTTCAGAAGTCAGTCAGGATATGTGTTTATGCTGAATGGTAGAGCTTTAGCTAGGAGAGCGTAAAGCAAGATACCATTGCCGAATCTACAACTGAGGCCAAGAACATGGATGCTGCAGAGGCAGCTAAGGAGGTTATGTGGATTTGGAAATTCACGGCAGGGTTGGGTGAAATTAAAAACCCATCCAGCCTGGTGAATCCATTTTGCGACAACACAAGGGCCATTGTGCAAGATAAAAGCCCAGATCGCATAACAAATCCAAACATGTACTACGGCGTATCCACCTAATAAGAGAAATACTGAACTGAGGTGAAGTGAAGATAACATATATTGCAACAGATGATAACATAGCCAACCCTTTGACTAAGGCAGTGTCGTTGCCTAAACATGTTAGACATGTAAAGTCGATGGGGACATATTTGAGTTTAGATTGGAACTAGGGCAAGTGGGAGATTGTTAGTCTTAGTGCCCGTAGTTCAATCCTAAATGTCCAAATGTATATATCATCGTTAGCAATAAAATTAAAGCGACTTTATATTACTTATGTGTTGGAGTAATATATCGATGTGTGCTATGATCTATGCCCACCATGTGAATAGAACCATAGATCGAGATAGATCACACTCGATGGGTCCCTAGTCAACAAAGCTTCACTAGAAGCGACTAGTATGAAAGATGGCTCTTTATGGCTTACGTTCTGTTAGTCATTTGAATGAGATTCCGGAGTCTGATCATAGATATCATGTGGGACATGATATTGGACGACCCGACATGAATATGTGCCATAGATCAAGTCATGAACATATTCATTGTCGTAGCTTGTCATGTATCCTTAGACCAAGGAGTCTTTGTGATCACTATGTAGTCAACAACTGAGTTTGACCTGAGCCTAACGTTGTCCGTAACATGGCTTCCATAACGGCCAGGATTGTCTTGGGGACGGGCTACATGAGTGACACGAAATATGGCTAAGGGATTTATCCCTCATACTAAGGTATGAGAAAGATATCGGTTCTCGGCCGCTTGATCGAGAGTGACTGAAAGAATAGCATGGTCATGCACATGATACTGGGTATCATATATTCAGTCATCTCACATATCAAGGAACAGTGATTGAGAATAATAAGGATGACGGCTCTATGCCTTATCTCAATCAGGATATCGGAGATAAAAGGATAATGACAGGGACGACGGAAAGGTTAGAATCGACAAGGTCGATTCGTTATGCAGTGTCAGGAAATACTAAAGTCTTGTTAGTTGCCACTTAAATACGATCAAGTAAAATGGGATTTTACGTTGATCTATTTACATGCATAAACCTAAGGGTCACACCGGAGGATGAAACTCATTGACACATTTATGGAGAATGGCCAAAAGAGAGTTGTCTCGGGACATGACCAAAACTAGGGTTTTGGGTCATGTGCCCGTAAGTGAATAGGAGTTTACGGATCGAGACAAGGCTTGGAGTCTTGGGATTGATCGCGTCGGATAATGTTGGACATTTCCGGTATGGAAGGCTTGGAGGCGATGAGCGAATCACGGGACCTCGTTGGAAATGGCCACGGGCCATGTTCCAAGAGGCCCATGAAAGGCCCATGCAACCAAGGCCCATGGAACTAATTAATCAAGTCTTGATTAATTAGTACTAAGTAAGCAAGACAAGGATTACGGTGTTTGTGATTCGCCACCTAACCCCATCTTGTCTTGCCATACTTTGTCCTATTTACATCTTACATGTCACCATGCTTGTCTCATGCCTTTAGTTGGACAAGTATGGGGTTTGTTATGTTTAAGTCATCTTTTTTCAACATAACAAACACAAGACAAGAATAGGAAACACAACTACTCTCCCCCTTCCCTTGCAATTTCGGGTTTGGCAAGCTCCCACCTCCATTTTTGTGTTCTTGAGTCCTCAAAGAGAAGAACTACGTGGCTTTGATTCCCATGTGGATACGTAGGCGTCTTGGAGACTCAAGCCAATCATTCGTTAACCGGTGTTCTTGTTTTGGTAAGAAATAGTGCTGATTTTTTCTCTTGTGAATCCATTCTTTGTTAGTTGTTTCATGGTTTTAATCGTCTCTTGGTTTTCCTTTATTTTCCGCTGCGAGTTGGTTCATCTCCAACCCTACCTTGAGACCTAACAATACTCAACATCCACAGAGTCATTTTGGTGTTTCTCAAACACCAATCTCTCGGATCTTGTGGCATTAGCAGGTGGTTCCCCGAGATGGGTCCATCGAGAACATACTCCTTACTCTCCTGCCTAAGAACAATTCTTAGGGTTGTGGACCAACTCATGATATTTGTTGACCTTCTCCTTCTCTAGGATAGAGTTAATTGATGTAGTATTTATCGACATGATTTCTACAACGCATATATAAGTATATAGTACTTTATAAACTAATTTTAAAGTTTAAGAAATCCCCAAAATAAATGTTGAGATCCATATTTCCTATGATTAGAGTGGAGGAGGTTCCATCGCCCTAATTATAGTATTTAGGTAGGTTTCTCAATAACATCATGTATGCAATTTTGGGATAGAACACATACTCATCTGGATGTGTTTTTTGACCATGTTCCATCTCCATTCCCTAGAGTGATATCTCATACCCTACTATGGTTAGGTTCAACCATATAGAGTCAATGGATAAGATCCATATTCCCTTACCTAGACGACTATATGTCCCACGCGAAGGCGCACCAACATAAGTCCTCTGGTTCGGTACCTTTCCAAGACTCGGAACCCTATGTACCCCACGCGGAGGCCCACCAGTACATAGTCTCTTTGTTTTGGAGGGCGCTCGTGATAATGTATAAGCATCACTAAGACCTAATATTAATAGAGTATTCTTATTTTGATTTTATCCAATATAATCCATCGTTATGCTAAGTTCGATTTGTACCTAGTCTTGTTACTAAGTATAATATCATACTAAGCATAAACCTAAAATGTTAATATACATGCATAAGAGCACTCATGGTAAGCGAACCACGTCCCAAGCCACGATTCGCGACTCCCGCTTCGGTACGCGAACTGCGATTCACAATTGTGAGCCGTTGGTTCGTGAATCGTGATTTACGGCCGGCCCAATGAGAAGGCGACATGTGGTACGAGAGAAGGGAAAAAATTCAGACCGTTGGCAATGGTCCGATTCCAACGACTATTATATTTAGTAAATACAAATTAAATACAAAAAAAAAATATTTTCCCCACCTATAAATACCCCTCACCCCATTCATCAAACCACCAACATTTCTCTCCAAATTCTCTCTACTTTTTCTCTCAAATTCCCAAATTTCTCAAACATATTTTGATTAAAAAAAATGTCCGACGACGAGGCTCAAACGAAGGAGGAGTTGGAAGCCAAACTTTGTGCGATGGAGCAACGAATTCGGCGAAGGATCGATAGAATGATAGAGAGAGCAATGCCAATGATCAATGCATGGAGGCAAAAGATCGAATGTGGTGAAACTTCTCGATGGCAGATTGATAGAGGTCATGTCGAAGCCCACAACCGACTGATGCAGGATTATTTTATCAACACCCAATCTATGGGCCTGATATGTTTAGGCGTCGATTCTATATGTCCCGACCACTCTTTCAACAGGTGATGGAAAAGGTAGTGGAGCATGACGATTACTTTGTTCAGAAGTCGGACGGTGTAGGATGCATGGGGTTATCAACGCACCAGAAATGCACCGCCATGATACGAATGTTAACGTATGGGTGCTCGGCCGATTCATTGAACGAATCCCTACGTAGGGTGGTAAGTACCATACTCCAATGTGTAAAACATTTTTACAATTCCGTTATTGAGGTTTTCATGGCAGAATACGAGCGTAAACCAACAACGGAGGACCTGGCTCAATTACTCGAATCAGGGTACAACCGAGGGTTCCCCAGTATGATAGGGAATCTTGACTGCATGCATTGGGAGTGGAAGAGTTGCCCAGTCTCATTGCAAGGGGCCTACAGTTGAGGAGACCAACACGGGGGGTCCAACCTTTATGCTAGAGGTTGTAACGTCCCGTGATTTATGGATTTAGCATTCGTTTTTTGAGATGGATGGCTCGAACAACATTAACGTCCTCAACACCGACCACTTATTCAAGGACGCTTTTCATGGTCCTGACATCTCCATGGAGTACGAGATCAACGGGCACCGCTACGACAGACCTTATTATTTGGTTGACGATATTTACCCATCATGGAGTCGGTTCGTGAAGTCGATTCACCATCCACATACTCGCAAACACAAATTGTTTGCTAAATTTGAAGAAGTTTGTCGAAAAGATATTGAACGGGCTTTTGGAGTCCTCCAAGCACTATGGCACGTAATTTCCAGGTCCGCTCGTGTTTGGAAGATGACGACTTTGGCTGATATGATGCACACTTATATCATTCTACACAACATGATTGTAGAGGATGAACTTGGCCACTACGAAGCAAGAGATGACGACTTGTATTATGACCCCCCCTCCAGATATACTAGATTGGACACCACATGAACGATGGCATCAAGGAGGAGCCATGGCCTACTAAGAACGGTTAGGTGCTCAACTCAATGTCAGAAATTATCTGACCCACCGGCAACTCCAAGATAACCTTGTTGAGCACAAATGGGATCGGTTTGGAGGGACTTACCACTCAGACGACGAGTGCGATGATTCTTATATGCCCCAATAGTCTTATCAAAAGCATTTTATTTTTATGTACTATTCGAGAAGTAATAAAATTTCAAATTTAATTTCATTCTAGCTAATTTATTTATTTATTATTTTTTTTTCCATTTTAGTTAATTAATTTTTTTATTCATTAATTTTATCAATTTTATTTTGAATTTACTGTTTTAGATATGAATTTAATAAATTCAGTAAAAGAATAATTAATTATCTAGCTAACATTCACTCAGCATCCTTGCATATCATGATCCCCATATGTGATCCCCTCATTGTGGAACTCAACTCAGTTTAAGGGGCGCATCACAATTAAATCCAGTCACCACGTGTTCCTCTAATCATGATCTCCATATGTGATCCCCTCACTGTACATGCTCTTACAATACTACCCTTATTAGTTATCAGAAAGACGCGTGAGTTGGGGAAAAAACCAAATAATTACACAATTTTACATTACGCAACTTTCAATCTCATCCCTTCCTTTTCTAATCCTACGTCCCACATGAAGTCACATGGTCGTACTGTAGCAAAGAGGTTGCACCTAAAACCGATCTTATATATATATATATACGAGTACAATCAGGTGCGAACCAGCGTTTACGGTGTGAACCTGCGAACTTGTAAAAACAATGTATGCAGTTTGAGAAAATAGTTGCTCAAGTTTGAGATGAATATTCTAAGCAAAAAAAAATTCTCAAACCAGAAACACTATTTTCTCAAACTATATTTTCTTAAAGTAAAATATTTTTTTTCTATCAAAATGGGATGCTATTTTCTCAAATCATGTTCGCGATTTTCTCAAACCAGATTTGAGGTTCGCAGGTTCATACTGTAAGGGAGGTTCGCACGTGATTGTCTCCATATATATATATATATATATAGGGAAGCAATCAGGTGCGAACATCTCTTACGGTGCGAACCTGCGAACCTCAAATCTAGTTTGCGGAAATAGCGAACATGGTTTGCGAAAATAAGCATCCCAGTTTGCGGAAATTTTTTTTGAAAAAACGGAATTTTTATGTTGAGAAAATATATGGTTTGCGAAAATAGTGTATCTGGTTTGCGGAAATAGCGAATATGGTTTGCGGAAATAAGCATCCCAGTTTGCGGAAAAGAAGTTTGAAAAAAAAAGCATTTTATCTTGAGAAAAATATGGTTTGCGAAAACACCGCAAACCGAGACCACTATTTCCGCAAACCAGATACACTGCACAAGCAGGTTCGCACGTTCGCACCGTAAGCCATGGTTCGCACCTGATTGCACCCGTATATATATATATATATATATATATATATATATATATATATATATATATTGAACATGTGTAAAATTCAAACCAACCCTTATGTGCAAACTACAGACCAGTCTTGAGCCATAGGATGCGCGCGCGCTGACTTCATTAGGGCACGTAAGATGTTGATGTTAGTCTTAGTGCCCGTAGTTCAATCATAAATGTCCAAATGTATATATCATCATTACCAGTAAGATTAAAGCGGCTTTATATTACTTATGTGTTGGAGTAATATATCGATTTGTTTTCTGATTTATGCCCACCATGCAAATAGAACCATAGATCGAGATGGATCACACTCGATGGGTCCCTAGTCAATAAAGCTTCACTAGAAGCGACTAGTATGAAAGATGGCTCTTCATGGCTTACGTTCTGTTAGTCATTGGAATGAGATTCCGGAGTCTGATCATAGATATCATGTGGGACATGATATTGGACGACCCGCCCTGAATATGTGACATAGATTGAGTCATGAACATATTCAGTGTCGTAGCTTGTCATGTATCCTTAGACTAAGGAGTCTTTGTGATCATTATGCAGTCATCAACTAAGTTTGACCTGAGCCTAACGTTGTCTGTAACAGGGCTTCCATAACAGCCAGGATTGGCTTGGGGACGGGCTACATGAGTGACACGAAAGACGGCTAAGGGATTTATCCCTCATACTAAGGTATGAGAAAGATATCGGTTCTCGGCCGCTTGATCGAGAGTGACTGAAAGAATAGCATGGCCATGCACATGATACTGGGTATCATATATTCAGTCATCTCACATATCAAGGAACAGTGATTGAGAATAATAAGGATGACGGCTCTATGCCTTATCTCAATCAGGATATCGGAGATAAAAGGATAATGACAGGGACGACGGAAAGGTTAGAATCAACAGGGTCGATTCATTATGCTGTGTCAGGCAATACTAAAGTCTCGTTAAATACGATCAAGTAAAATGGGATTTTACGTTGATCTATTGACATGCATAAACCTAAGGGTCACACCGGAGGATGAAACTCATTGACACATTTATGGAGAATGGCCAAAAGAGAGTTGTCTCGGGACATGAGCAAAATAAGTTTTGGGTCATGTGCCCGTAAGTGAATAGGACATTACGGATCAAGACAAGGCTTGGAGTCTTGGGATTGATCACGTCGGATAATGTTGGACATTTCCGGTATGGAATGCTTGGAGGCGATGAGCACGTCACGGGACCTCATTGGGAATGGTCATGGGTCATGTTCCAAGAGGCTCATGAAAGGCTCATGCAACCAAGGCCCATGGAACTAATTAATCAAGTCTTGATTAATTAGTACCAAGTAAGCAAGACAAGGATTATGGTGTTGGTGATTCACCACCTAACCCATCTTGTCTTGCCATACTTAGCACCATACTTATCTTACTTCACACCATGCTTCACACCTAACTTGTCCTTGATGGTTGTTGATGGTTTAAATCATCTTTTTCCTACAACAAATCACAAGACAAGAAGAAAAACACAACTTCTCTCACTCTCACCCTACAATTTCGGGTTTGGCATTTTTCCTCCCTCTTGTTGTGTTCTTGAGTCATCTAAAGAAGAACTACGTGGCTTTGATTCCAATTGGATACGTAGGCGTCTTGGAGACTCAAGACGATCATCGTTTCTTTGGTGTTCTTAAACGAATTGGTAAGGAGACATCCATATTGTTTATTCTCTTGTGTATCTAATATTTGGTAGTGTTCTATGGCATGGTCACGAGTTATTTCCGCTGCAAGTATGTGTTCATACCCTCCATCGAGACCCAACAGTTGACAAGTGGGCACTCCGTTGCTGATGCGCGCACCAAGTACGGGTAGCTTACCTAACAAGGTGATGGTACCTACATACAGAGTGTTGATACTATGCAAATTGTTGGTACCTTACATGTAACGGTACCGGTACCTTACATAGCACAATGTTGATACCTTGCATACACGGGTGATTGTACCTTACAAATACGGAGTGCTGGTAATATGCATGATGTGTGTGTGGTCAACACGCGTTGTACGCTATCAAAGGCACGCGCGGAAAAGGTCACATGTCAGCATCGTGTGCACTCTGATGACGTCATCTTGGTCACATCCTATGGCTTAGATTAGTTCTTAGTTTGCACGATAAGAGTGGTTTGTATTGGATACCATCCCTATATATATATTAGGGCTTGGCCGAACACCCTTATTGGTCTATAGGGGGTTCGACCAACCTAATGATATATATTTATTTGTAACATTTATTTATCGAATATAATTAAAAGGAAATCCTAAATATTCTAGAGTATCTAGACTTAAAAGGGATTCTAGTTGGACTATGTCAAAGGGAAATAAGACACCTTCTTAAGAAAAGTTTCCTAGTTCTACTTGGATTGACTTGAGCTAAGATTAACTCCTACAAATAAATCACTAGTGTTGGCCAAATTTCATCAGCATTTAAGCTAAAATTTCCAGCTAACCATAGTGAGTTTTGTCCAAGGCTTTTAGTACGTCAAGTTGTGCAATAACCTTTCTCGTGTGGATGTCATTAGAGGGCGAACACTTTGGCGCCTACGACTATTCTTTCAAAGGTCCCCGTCTAAAACAAGTTGATCCAAAGTTGCTTATAGCGAGGTAACTTCTATTTACATTACACATAGATTAGTATTACATGATACATGTTGATATAGGCTAAATTGGGATTAAACCAACAAAACTAATGATTTTTTTTGTTTTATGTCGTGTTAACGTAACACATAATCCTATAGTATGTACACTTTTTTTCTTTTTTACTATTTTAATAGATTTAGTCATCTTTGACCTGATTTCTCCTGGTTGTTCAACCAAATATTTATCATTATCTATATTGCTTCAACGATCATGTACAGAAGCACGTTAAAGTATGCGAAAACCCCGTCTTCAGCCGACACGGGACAAAACACCCCACACCGAAGCCTCGCGTGTTTTTTGAATGGGCTTGCTCTAGAACGACGATGAATCATCATATATAACATGCTTTAATGGATCCCGAGTTCTAGTCGGTACCTAGTGGTCGAGCTTGACGTAGCTTGATCTGATTAGGCGCCATAGAGACGGAGAACATTGTAGTGGACAAAGGTGTGGACGAAGGTGGTTGTAGATCTCCATTTTGGGCTCTCGCAATTTCCAACTCGCCGACCTCATTGGTCATGGCTATTTGTGAACAAATGTTGATGGGATTCGGATGGCTTGTTTCCCACGGGATTGGGGCCTAGATGCCCCAAGACCCAACACTAAAGGATGTGTCCCACTTGAAGCCATCTTGAGGAATTAGACCCAACACGACACCTAGAAATGTCGTGTGAGGTTTGCTAAGCAGCCTCGTCAAGAGTAATGAGTTCCCAATAAGGAAGCATGACGTTTTTAGGAGAAACGTTTCGTTCTTAATAAAATTTAATCGGCCAATCCTACTCCTTCGCCACACCACAAGTTCCTCCATAACCAGCTATCGTACCATTCCCACATGAGTCCCTTTTATAGGTCTACGATGCATAGTTGGCATAATAGATTGACTCGAGTCGAGACGTTGGTGATAAAAAGTATACCCTAATTCTTTGTAGATATTTTAATTTCTGCATATTCAAACATGTATTCACCAGGTATTATATATGGACCAGAGCATTAGATCTGTCCAGACTACAATTTGATCCATTTACATCGAGTAATAGTTTTTTTGGAGTATTACTAATGCAATTTTCGTTAAAATAACATATTCAAAACTCTAATTGGAGTTGTACCCAGGCATGTAAAAATCGGGTTGGGCGCCCGCCTAGGCGCCCATATGACCATTGGCGCCCAATTTTATAAGGGTCGGGCGGCCCAACCCGATTTGGCCCAATTAATCGGCGATTTGGCCGATTAAACGGCCCAATCACTAATTAATCGGCCCAATCCCCGATTAATTGGCCCAATCCCACCGAGCCCGAAAAAATGAAAAAAAAAACTAAAAATTTGAACTAATAAAAGGGTACAACTTGAACCTTTTTTTTAATTCGTTACCAAAGTTGAGCCCCAAAAAAGATGGAGCCCAAAATTAGTTAAGAATTAAGTGTTTAGTAGTTGGCACAAGGGATGGACTTTTATACAAGAAAGGAAGAGAGTCTTAGTGAAACTTGGGCGATGTGGGACTTTAAAATGGCTGGTTTGAAATACTTCCATGCTATACCAATATTTATATTTTACAAACTAAATATTATTATTAAATTGTGCTAGTTGAGTTGGTTGTGGACACTTTAATCAAGTGTTAAGTCTTGAGTTCAAATAACTTTATTGATATTTTTTTATTAAGTCATATTTATTTGTATTGTTTTTGAGGATGATATGATATTTTTAGACTATTATATATATGTATAATCTTTGATTTTCTTAATATTTTTATATAGTATAATAATAAATTTGATAATATATATTTATCAATACTAAAAAAAATATAAAAAAATACACATCCGATTAATCTCCGCCTAGCGCCTAGGACCCCTCACCGTCAGATTGGTGCCTAGCGATTTTTACAACACTGGTTGTACCTATGCACATATTTTGATGGTTATTTGATATCAAATCCAGTAATGATTAATAAGCCTAAGAAAAGAACCATGTTCATTCTCGTGAGTTGATGCAATATTCTACAGTTGATGTCTTCACGAGGACAAATCAAAATTAAGATTAGAAGTTTAGCGTCTTGTCCCCTGGTGGATTCAAATTTCCCTTTATGGTGTGGTCACGACCTTGTGTCGGCAATTTTCTCCAGCCTCTCTTTATTCCATTCCGGTTGTTCTCTCCATTTTCCTTAACCGTCATTCCTTCTTCTCTGGATGCTCTCCCCTCTTCTCTGATTATGCTCTCTGTTTCGTGTAACTGGTGGCCTACCGGACCCAACCCTCATAACATTGCCCTCGCAATCCCGACCCAACTTCATCTACTCCCCTCTCCGCCCTTAAAACCACTGTTGCCTCTTTCCCGCCGTCGGCCTCTCTCTACCGATCGATCCATGCCCGCTTCCCTCTTAGAACAGGATCTGCAAAGCATGTTGGAACCAGATCTGGCAGGTCTATTACGTCACCCACGCCGCCCTAGAGCCCCTTTCCATCCCCCCTTGTGCCCGGACCCCAGCACCTGAACTTTATGGGACTACTAACGACGAAACGACGAGACCTTTGGATTCGGTCTCTACCTACGCCTCTACGCCCACCGAAAATTTCGCAAGGAGTCTCGCCGCCCTTGCTCTCTACTCGTCGGAGCCTTTTGCTCCTCATCTCACCTCCGCTAGCCCCTTTATCCAATTTACAGACTGACCTGCCAAGTCTCGCCCATCCTAATCTTTTTCTTTTCCAGATCTTTGTGCTCTCTCCTCGTATGGCCGGATTTTGGCCTGCCCTCATCGGCCTTGATCGAAAAGCCCCATCGGTTTCTGTAGCTGCCAAGGCCCATTACCCCCGACAATTATTTCTGTTTCTTTTTTGGTGGTTGAATCGTTTTTTTCCTTTGGTCGCCGGAAGCCATCGCACACGGCCCCTCTCCATAAAGTTTCTTCTACCTAGCTTCTCGCTGAGAAATCTCGCCTTTTATCGTCAGCGCCATTTCCGTGGAAAACCCGTCCTTCCTGCTCTGGAAGCCTCTTCAGTGCCCTCGAATCGTTTCTCGTTTCAGTACCTTCAGATGCGTTGGACCCCTCCCCGTCGATGCATGTCCTTCAGTATCGCCGAGGACCTCGACCCTTGGAGACTGGGGTCGAATGAGGAATTGAAACTCGTTGGGCCCAAAATTAAACGTGTCCTTTCGGTCTCCCGGTCGTGGCTTAGGATCCGTCATCCAGCAGGTCAAGACAACCACCTTTTGAGGTATTTAGTTCTTAGTTACTGTAATTTATGAGTGAATCTTTTAATGTCATTTCACTTCTAGAATCAATTTTAGAAGGTTGTTTGTTAGTCTATTGTGTGGGAACACCTGTCTTTCGACGGAAGTACCAACCATTACCTTGACTTGTAATCCGAGTTTATCCCCGAACTTCATTTTGTTGTACTCTGATGTATGTTTTGATTTGTCATAATTATTTGAATACATATCCTTTTTTTTAAAAATTTAAGATTAGAAGATATGGAAAACGTGGGACATGGCTCAAACATTTGAAGATACCTTTATATCAATCATCATCATTCCCACATGGGATGACTCGAACCTAAAACCAGTCCGAGAAACAGTTTCTTGGCTATCCTACCTGTCATGTCTGCTTGCTATTGCCAATATGCCAAGCATTTCCTTGACTTCCATATATAATTGGCCGATCGATCTCTTTAGGTCTTGACCAAACCCAAATATTCCACGTGCTCAGCTTCTCCACTTGTACTCAACAACCTACTTACACGTTTAACTATAAATTTTATATATAGTAGCTAGCTATTTGTATACACGTATGACCTAGCTACTATATGAATTCGTTATTTTCAGCTTGCAGTAGTTTAATTTACTTTAGCCGTGCAAGCTGGTTTTTGCAAGTGGACTTTCCATCAATAGCTATTTTAGGTACCTAATTATAACTATAATAAGTTAGCTTCTGTAATGAATGTAAGGGGATAAGGATTTAAAAAAGTAGGTATATGATATTTAAGCAGATTTAATTCATTTGTAATTTATTGTGCACCCATAACAACTTAGGGCATGCACATCGAAGAGAGGCAGATAGGGGGCGGGAGCGAGAGGCAGCTACACCGAGATTAAAGGTTCACGCTCCCCTTGAGGTAGGGAGTTGTGGGTGCGGAGCGCGGGGCGAGGGGCGTAGCCTTGCATGGGAGGGTCCGGATCGCGGGGAAGCTTTCTGCCTCGCCCTCCTCTGTTGTGGTGCTGACGCGTGGCGCTGGGGGTGAAAAAATCCGGTTGTTGGAGGCCAACGGTCATGTAACGACTATTTTTTTTAATGAAAATTAAAAACAAACAAAACACCTATACATACCTCATCCCCATTTATCAAACTCACACCATTTCTATCTACATTCTCTCGACTCTCTCTCAATTTTAGTTCCTCTCTATTTTTAGTTCCTCTCAATTTTTAGTACCATTTCTATCTACACCATGTCTGATGATGATTCGATTCTACCGCTGAGCACACCAGAGCAACGAAAATGCACGCCGCTAGACCTCAATACGGATGAAGAGCCGAACACCAATCTACCCGAAAGCTGCCAACAGTATTTGCAAACCGGTTTCACCCAAACCGGTGGTTGGCCCGCTGATGCTTTCAACCAATACATGCAAACCGGTTGAAACCAATGTATTTTACTTAATTAATTTTAATTATGTATGTTAAATGGTTAATTATGTATGTTAAAATGTAATTAAAATTTTAATTATGTATGTTAAATATTTTAATTAAATTGTTAATTATGTATGTTAAACTTTAATTACATTTTTTAATTATGTATGTTAAAATTTTAATGAAACTAGGCATGGGGCACCGCGCGATGCGCGGTGCAAGGCGTGATGTCAGTTTTGTGGTATTTGTGTAGGAGACAGGCGCAATAAATGCACGCACTAACAGAAAATTCATAGAGTGATGAACATTGGAATATCTTTCAACAATAAAAAGAGGAAAAATAATGAATGCACATTGTAGCCGTCTTCGTAGGCATTTTGTCCTACAGAGTGTCCAACAGGTTCATTTTAATTATTACCATTTGTGCTACTATATGGCTCAGCTGAATTTGATAGTTAATATCAGGCAAGTAGTCAACTAACCAAAAAAATGGAAACAGAAGTTCAAATATAAATTTTTCAGATCCAAAATATATATACCAGTTCTTCTATCAATATTAGCAGTATTGGCTAACTCTAGATGGTTACTGTATAATTTTCTTTCATAGTCACAAGTAGACTTGAAAGGTTGAAATAGTATAAGTTTAAAGTCATTTTTTTAAATCAGTACCAAATCAACAACACGAGTACCTGATTATTACAATGTAAGAATTCAGGGTGAACCCTCACATGATCCATTCCACCTGTAAGTTAAAAACTACCTCCAACTTTCAACAATGTTTAAGGTTTATAGCTAGTAATCGAAGTACATTCTTGATCCAGTGACACAGTGCCACCAATGGACAAAAATTCAAGTTCCAAAGCACACTGCAATAAGCATAACCATATAAAAATCAAAGAACTACTATTAGTACCCAACACTAAGATGGTTTTGATTTTAAGAGCCCAAAATGGTTATATTTGATTTAACAAAAAAATATGTTTGAGAGATCACCTCAGCAACCATGTCACTGAAGTCCTCAGGCTGAGTCTGTTGCTTCTCCTGTTCTCTTGCCTCCTCGCATCTATACAAATGAACCCATAATTGCTGAGTTTTTAAACAGCAAATAATTATAAAATATATATCCAACAATATGCAACAACTTCACAAAGTACCCCCAAAAAAACCCAGACCAAGTTGCGATGCAAAACCCTTGGCAATCCCATTTCACAAATCACAAACAGTTTAGAGAACAATGCAGAATCATTTAAAAAAAACCCAATAAGCTAAACTCAAACCGGAAAAAATCGTGAAGAAGAAGAACTGCAATTTCCAAATTATCAACAGCCTCTACCTCAGCATTATGCTGCAACACTGTAAAAAAATGTTAATAAATCACAAAAAGGTCCACATCCTACCATCCATGAATATGGATTTGGCACAACAGTCCTTCCATCATATATATATATATATATATATATATATATATATATATATATATATATATATATATATATATATATATATATATATATACGGGTGCAATCAGGTGCGAACCATGCCTTACGGTGCGAACGTGCGAACCTGCTTGTGCAGTGTATCTGGTTTGCGGAAATAGTGTTCTCGGTTTGCGGTTTTCGCAAACCATATTTTTCTCAAGATAAAATGCTTTTTTTTCAAACTTCTTTTCCGCAAACTGGGATGCTTATTTCCGCAAACCATATTCGCTTTTTCCGCAAACCATATTCGCTTTTTCCGCAAACCATATATTTTCTCAACATAAAAATGTTGTTTTTTCAAACTTTTTTTTCCGCAAACCATGTTCGCTATTTCCGCAAATCAGATTTGAGGTTCGCAGGTTCGCACCGTAAGGGAGGTTCGCACGTGATTGTCTCCCTATATATATATGTGTGTGTGTGTGTGTGTGAATAATATAAATCAGGTTAAAACTTTTTTAAAAGTTGAAGTGAGAACTGAAACCATTTACATCCATTGGAGGCAGTTTTTCATTACTGAGATAATTCTGAACTAAAGTCTGGCAACTCAAATTATATGTGTATATAATGTAACGACAAACTTGTAATCTAGTCTTACCTTTATGTTGAAAGCAACAATATCCTGCACAAGCTCCATAAAGTCATCAATGGGAGCCTCTTTTCAGCCTGTCACGGTGAGATAAAACTCAATAAACCCTCCTCACTAACTATATAATAGAATGGAGAGTGGAATTTTTTTAATTATGTATCAATCAATCCTAACAATGTTTCATACAGCAAAGAAGCAATTGAAATAAGCAAAGAATACTTATTTTCCTATAATCCAAAAAATATAGGAATTTGTATTGATGCTTTTAATGTTATGCATACAAACAAATAATAGTTTCTACAAAATGAAAGAGGAAAAACACAGCACGTATCAATTCTTAAATAAGTTGATATATGAAAGAAGGAAAACATAGCATATATGAATTCCAAAAGTTAACCAAATCATCTAAAATATATTATTTTAAGCCCAACCTGTCGCTTAACATACTCTTAAATATATTATTTCAAGCCCAACATATCGCTTAACATACTCTTGAGATATTTCTCCAGCTAAATTCCTGATTAAAAAAAGGCGATCGCTAATAAGGAAACCAATTTGTGACATTCAAAATGATAAGACATTTTTATTCACCAAAACTTGTCATGCTTACCTGACACTGTAATAACCACTCCCGGTCAACGCTAGTCAAACCTGCGAAAAACAGGAAAATTTAAAAAATTTAAGACTGACACTTAATTGAACCTAAAATGACCCCGAGTGTCATACCGGACTTAATTTGACCCCGTTATCGACCAAAGTGAGTTACGGGGGACTCAGGGCAACTTTCTGATCAATTTGGGAAATGTTGACTTTTCGCTGGAAAAGTCAACCGAGCGACGTTTTGGTCCATTCGAGGACCGTTTTGGATCCAAAAAGCTTAGCCGTCGTCGCAGAGGTCTTAGTTGAGCCGTTTCCTTGTGGCCCGCCAAGTTTCGTAATTTTTGGGAAAAAGTGCCCGTTCGGGGCCTGAAACGTCCGATTTTCGCGAATCTGATTGGAAAATATGTAGTAGATATTTTCCAAAAAGGTGTGGGACCCACTTGTCACATGTCAACTATGTGGTGGTGTTAGGTTTATTGGACAAAACAAATTAAGAGACATTAGTGTTAGTTTGTAAATAAAGAAGAGTTGGTGTTAGTTTGGTAAATATGGAAAGATGGTGTATTTTTTAAACAAAGAAAAGGGGATGGCAGAGTATGTGTTCGGCAATTGTTCAAAAAATAGAAAAAAAAGAGAAGTTTAGAGAGAGAAAAGAAGAGAGAAGGAAGAGAGAAAAAGAGAAGGTGTGTTGGGGTTTTGTCACTATTCCCGACGACCAAACCGTTGGATCGTCTCAACGATCGAAGAATCGAGCTCCCGTCATCATTCCCTATGGTGAGCACCTATCCGATTTTCGTTTTGATACGTTTGAATTTTAGGGTTTGAGTTTAAACAGTTTGATTAAGGTTGGGTTTTGTTTAGAATTGGTTTAAAGATGAATGGTTGAGGTTTGGGGTTCGTTAGGAACGTTTTGGGTCGAAAAGGAAATTTTCCCATTATGGCCGTGTGGGGCCCACGTGCTCGGGTGCTCGGGTTTAGAGTTCGGGTGGTTTAGAACGTTCCCCGGACCATTTATCCTTAACCGAATCGAAATTTGGATTTAAAATGCGAAAGTTGTATTTATCGGGTTTAGAAACTTTAAACGTTAATTAATTGACTCGGAAGTCGGAATTCGATTCAGTCAAGTGCATTGGGACCCTTGAATTATTCTAAGACCGTAGAAACGAAAACGGGAATTTTTGGAGTCCCGGAAGGGCATTTACAAAACCCGGCCAGATTCGCCATGTCGGGCGAATCGGGCCTTCCCGGGTCCAATATCGAGTAATTGGAGAGTTTGGGAGTGATCGACATTGTCGGGGTTACTTTTGGGCGCCAGGTTTATTAAAATTCAGCATTATGCCTGCAAGCTTAAAAGCGTTTAAAATTGTGTTCTTTTAGATCGTGCTGCAGACCGAGGCAAAGGAAAGCTAGGCGGGTGACGGAGATCACGCCGGGGCTTATTTGGGCACTTTTGGAGAACACGCACGAGGTAGGGAAAAGTAGCCGGATCTCGGCCCTGACTAGGGAAAGTTAACAGTAGAATTGCATGTGACACCGGAGTGTCGTGTGTTAAGTAGGTTTATCGAATATTAGAACGGCATGATACGGGAACGTAGCGAATATTAGAAAAGCATGTGACACTTAGTAGTGTCGTAGGAGCAGAGAACTTAGCGTTGTTAGAATTACTGGAGGCATATGACCATGCCCGGAGGTTGATTGTGAACTTATCGAGATTAGGAGTACTGGAGGCATATGACCATGCCCGGAGATTGATTGTGAAACTGTTGATATTAGGACTGTTGGAGGCATTGGTTATGCCAGATGTTGTTTGTGTAATTGTGTCTTGGGTGGCCATGAGAGCCCGTGTATTACTGTTGTGTCTTGGGTGGCCATGAGAGCCCGTGTATTACTGTTGTGTCTTGGGTGGCCATGAGAGCCCGTGTACTAAGGTTGGTGTCTTTGGCTGGCCTGACCGAGTTAGAGTCTCAAGGGGTTGCGAGCATTCTTTGGCTGGCTTACGAGTTAGAGTCTCGGGAAGTTGCGAGCGTGTATTATTGTTGAGTTTTGGGTGGCCATGAGTGCCCGTGGGGTCGTTGAACCTGTGTCTTTACCTTTGGTGTTTTGGGTGGCCATGAGTGCCCGTGGGGTTGTGAACCCGTGTCTTTACTGTTGGTGGTTTGAGTGGTCGTGAGTGCCCGTGGGGTTGTTGAGCCCGTGAGTTACTGGTGGTGTATCTTGGGAGGTCGTGAGTGCTTGTGGGGCTGTTGAGTCCGTGTTTTACCGTTGGTGTGTCTTGGGAGGCCGTGAGTGCCTGTGGGGCTGTTGAGTCCGTGTTTACCATTGGTGTGTCTTGGGAGGCCGTGAGTGGCAGTGGGGCTGTTGAGTCTGAGTTTTACGGTTGGTGTCTTGGTGGCCATGAGTGCCTGTGAGTGTTGAACCTGTGTTGTTACTGGTTATTGAACTTGCTTGTGATTGTGATTGTGATTGTGATTGTGGTTACCTGAGGTTGGGGGGCCGCTTCATGAAACGGGGGTCCACGAGCACACGCGTCTGCATGTTCAGACGGGGTATGGGGCCCGCCCGACAATAAAGGGGTCCTGGCCGCGCGTGTGTGGTTTGGGTTTGTGAGCATTCTTTGGCTGGCTTACGAGTTAGAGTCTCGGTAAGTTGCAAGCATCCTTTGGCTGGCTTACGAGTTAGAGTCTCGTTAAGTTGCAAGCATTCTTCGGCTGGCTTACGAGTTAGAGTCTCGGTAAGTTGCGAGCATTCTTGGGCTGGCCTGACCGAGTTAGAGTCTCGGGAGGGTGCGAGCGTTCTTGGCACTGAGCAGTTGGCAGCTGGTTTGCGATCCTTTGGGATCTTGTTTGGTGTGCGATCCTTTGTGATCTTGTTTGGTGTTGCGTAGTTTTCTTTGAGTCCTTGGAAGAGGTCGTGATCGTTGTGTCGGGTCTACCTTGCGTGTCAGAGTGTTGAGTTGGTCAAGGAAGGTAACAGTGGGTGTATGTCCAGTCAGAGTACTTGGGTTGGGGACAGTGTTCCCCGGTGTTGACCTTGTTATTGGTGTTACCGGCTTTGTCTGCTAATTATGCCGTAGTCAGTCAGTTATCCGTGGTGGTGAGCGAACGCTCACCCCTAGCTGCTTTTCCTACAGGTACCGTTCGCAGGCTGGACTAGGCGAGCTTCTGAAGCTTGAAGAGCTAGAAGCGGGATTCTGGATTTATTTGAGTCTAGCGACGTATACCATGTTTTTGTCCACTTGTTGGGACGTGTTTTAAGTTGCAAATATTATTTTGTTGAACAGTTGGTGTTTTTAAAGTGAATTATAAAAATGGTTTCAAAGGTGGTTATTATTTTAAAATGTTCGCGTCCTTAGTTCGGTTTACTGAAATTGGGACGTGACAGACACATTCATGTCCCTAGGAGCCAATATCACATTCTGAACCCAATAATCTGAACTTCAAGGTCTTCTAGAAAAGTCAAATGTCCAACTTAATAAGTGGTTTTGCAGAAGAAAGTAGAGATATGTTTGGATGTATACAAACTGGATAAGAACAGAGAAAACAATGCTAACTTTGCACAAAAATGTATGAAATGCATATACATGGAATAAGACATACCTGTTCTCCTTCTGTAGACATATTGAGTGCCAAAACCGACAAATACTAAGGAAATCAGCAGAGAACAAATACCTGTCTTTTTTTGGTACATATAGGATCTTCCAACACATAGGCATCAATTAGAAAGTACTAATTAATATCTTAGTTCCAATCTTAACACCTCTGTCCTTAGATAACAATAATTTGATATGTCGTAAACATATCCCAACACACTACTATACAATGATTCACGTAAAAGAAATGATTCTCCAATACGGATAATTGAGTCAAAAGAGTAGCAAGATAAGAAGAACCTACAATTTGAATGAAACTTTAGTGGCGTTAATTAAAATATGTTTATTCGTTCTCCTTCGTTATACCTTTTTGCGGGTTCGTCTAGGTGATTCACTTACAATCATTTCTTCCTTCGGTAGTTGTTTAAACACAAACAAATGTTTCCAATCAAGCTGAATGAGAAAACAGAGCATGAAACTTCAAATCAAAAAAAATTCAATCGTACTTACTCGAAAGCTTGCACAATACCAGTCAACCAATACCTCATACATTGAAATCCACCATATTAGATTGCCAAATCAGTAAACCAAATTACTCAACTTGATGATCTTAACCATGGATTAGTGACAATTAAATCCAACGATTTCAAGCACCATGTAACACGTCCTGAATACAAAGGTGAGAGTTTTTACTTATTTTTTTAATACTAATTATGCTATACATTAAAGCTATATATAATTGCTTCCATAGATGTTAATATGCTTTAGATGAATAACCAAAACAATATGGTTCAGTACAAAATGCAGATCATGACTATGGCTTTGCATCCCATGTTGGTGCTTCCACTGACATACATTCTATATAAAGTCATACATACCATAAAACGAAAAACCGACATGCCGAAAAGTGAATCGACACCCGATGCCTCGATTTTATTAATGTAGCAGGCAGATCACTAATCAAATAAGTGAGGATCAATAAAAATAGACTATATCAGCAAAACTACTATGTTCGGAATCCAAATCAAAAAAGAAAAAAAAATATCAAAATTAAGAGAAAACAAAAGAATGAAGAGCAAACGGTTTGGCAAACCAAAAAGGCCAAAACGATGAACTCACCCACAATGACTGCTTCTTTTTCCTTTTTCAAAGCCTTGAACCCTTGAACCACATGTATCTCAAAACAACCCTGATCAACATCATCAATACCTCGCAACAGTTTTTCACGTATGGAAATGACTGAAATCGTGAATCATCAAACTGACAAAGTGATGATAAAGATGCTTTTAACTGTTTCACACGATCGCTAACGCATATTCATTCAATACAATTATCCAAGATACGTAAGCTGTCATGAGATGTTTAATAAGGAAATTAATAGGGAAAAATATTAGTGCTTTTTACTGGAAAAGGATGGCAGCGGATAACAATCATGTAACATAAACTTGGAATAGGAAAAATTAGCTTCAAACATATTTGAGGGAAGCTGGGCAATAGACGCTGAATTGGTAGAGATAATAATACAAATTGTACTGAGAGCGTATAAGAAAATGCAGAAGAATACCTGCTACAGATTCACAAACTCTTGGAAGATTCATGAAAATCCTAGAAACTCAACACGAATGCCCTGAAAGGTTCATGGTCTACACAATTCGGAATACACAATACGAAAGCGGAACCCTAAAGTCATACATAACATAAAACAAAAAAACGGCATGCCGGAAAGTGAATCGACAGCCGATGTTACCTGGTGAGCAATCGATGCTCTCTTTGTTGGCGGGTCGGAAAGTGAATCGACAGGGCGGCGAGGTAAACAGGGGCGCCAGAGCCGACTCGCTGGGAGTAGCGGCCCTTCTTCAGGTACCGGCCGATTCTGCTGATTGGGAACTGGAGGCCGGTCTTGACGGCGCGTGACACCGGCTCGCTCTTCGGGCCGCCGCCTCTCCTTCCAGCTGCGCCCTTCTTGCCCTTCGTGGAAGCGTCTATTTCTCTGAAAGTTGGAGGTGTTTCTGAATCTGGAATGGGATTGATTGATTTGGAGGGAAGTAATGGAGAGAGATAAAAGGAGAGGCCAAAGTTATTGCCAAACAATAACTCAGGCATGGTTGTTCATCAATGCATAAAAAAACGACCGGGAAAGGATTGAATGCGAAGGAATCCGATAGGTTTAGTGGGAAGGTTTGAGGAGAGAGCTGCGTAAAACAACAGTGAAAGGAGAAGTATGCCACGTTGGCATTAATCCTCCTATTACATTAGTAAGGATTGTTAATTATGTATGTTAAATTTTAATTAAATTTTTAATTATGTAAGTTAAATTTTGATTAAATTTTTAGTTTTGTATGTTAAATTTTAATTAAATTGTTAATTATGTATGTTAAATTTTAATTAAATTTCTAATTATGTATGCTAAATTTTATTTATATTTTTAATGTAAACGTAGGTCTAATGGGACCACCGGCCAATCAAATGGGACAACCGTCCAATCAAATGGGACAATCATCCCTCCCTTTCCAACAACTATTCCGACCACCAATGTTCGACCTTTACAGTCTTGTGAGAAAAAAAATTCTCCCAACAACAACATGTCGGCGGTAGCTCAAGAACCCGCTTCTCGTCTACTTAATCATTCGTTCGACCGAGGACCCGGGCGGTCCTAGACAGGAGAACCAAGTTTCCCCTTCAGTGTACATGCTCCTGATAGCTGCCTGGCAACGCACAAAAAAAGACCCCATCATGGGGACTTCCAAAGATGGGAACACGTTCTGGTCCACTATGACCAGAAAATTCGTTAGAGCTGGGAAATTTAGAGACGAAGATTTTTCAGTTCAAGCCGTCAAGAGCCATTTTAACAAATGTGCATCAAGAGTGAGGTGATATATCACACTACTGATGAAGGAGAAGGTCGAAAATCGTATCGGCTGGAACGAAAAAAGGTACAGGGAGCGGGTCATGGAACTCTATCGAATTCACACCATAGGAAAAAACGAGCCGAAGATTTTCAAGCTCCACCATTGGATCCAGTCGTTGGAACACGATGAGAAGTTCTAGGCAGAGGAAGGCCTTGGGGGTTTGTACGACGATGCTTGAACGAGTCTGGCAGTTACAGCACAACCTCACCTAGCTCACTTCCCACCGACGATGAAAATGTTACACATCTCGGTGCAGACGATCAACCATCCGAAGGCCCAAGTTCCCCAATTGGCAGGAGTTCCACAATTGCCACTCCGCATGAACAACAACGCCCAATTGGCAACAAGGCCGCGAAGAGGAAGGGGAAAGCTCTCTCAGATAGAGCAGTGGCCATCGCCCAGATAGACAATACAAGGTGTGAGAAAGCGAAGCTTACCGTCACTCTAGATGCCAAAGTCGATAAATATATGCAGGAAATTAAAGAGCTCCAACGCGTGGACACGGATGAGTTGACCGAGAAACAACAAGTGAATCACGCGAAAATGTTGTATGTATATTTCGCACAAGTTGAGAAGTTTCAGAGACAAATTGAAGCTATTATAAAATAAATTTATGTATTTTATTTAGTATTATTTTTAATGAATGTATTATCGTAATATTTGGGGATTAATGAAATTTCAAGTTTATTAATTAGTTTTGCATTTTTTTTAATTTATGTATTTATTAATTAATTTTATATATTTTATTTATTATTTTGTTAATTAAATATGAAGTTAACAAATTCATTAAAAGAATAATTAATTATCCAATCAGCACTTCAAGAGGAGTATGATCCCCATACCTACTCCTCTTGATGTGGAACACTCTCAATTTTAGAGGGGCAGGAGCACAATTCATCTCAGTCAGCAGAGGGTTTTGCCTCCTGCTCCCCTTGATACAGATGCTCTTACAAGCAACTGATCAGGTTTGTGCCGTGATTCCTCAAGACTTTTATTTAATTATAAATCAATCCAGCTGCAAACATGTTGTGAGGCAATTAAGATGACCCAGTTGGAGTATTTTCTCAAGTTGTCCTCGTCTAAAGGGATGAGCTTTCCTAGGGTTTCATCGTGCTTGTTCTTTCGCCGTCTGTTCTCCACACTATTGATGGCGTCTCTCCTGAACAAGTGTCTGGTCTTGTCTACAATTGAATGGTTGTCGAGGTTCTTTTCTCCTCGTCAGCGCCCTGTCGTTTCGGTGGTACGCTCTCCTCCTCCTCTCCCGTTTCTCCATTTCGATTTATGATTCTATATACAAGTAACGGCGGGAATACCAATATCGAGCCAGGAGATGGTCAATGCTTGACCCAATATGTCAATCCGACCCCGATGGATAGCACCCACACCTCTACCGCAATGTCAATGCTAACGGGATCCGGGTTCTGTGGATGATTCATGTTCCCTAAATTGGCCTCTACACCAAATTCACCATTTGTGGTTTCAAAATCACAAATGTTATACCTATATTATTGGTCACGCGATTCTGATAGTAAAAATAGACGGAATATTTTATTCTGTTAGCCATGTGACCGCATGTTTCATTTAATGAAGAGTGAAATGATAATTTTTCCCTTAAACATATCAACCTTTTGATTTTAATTGGGGAAATTACCTTTATACCCTCGTTTTATAATAAATAAATTTAAAAATAATTATATGAGAATAAAAAATAGATAAAAGAGTTTTTTTTATAAGCTAAAGATTTATTGAGCAAATGTTCTAAAAAATATAGAACAAAGAAAGAAAAGATCTGAAGAGGTCTTTTCCTTTAACCAGTACAGCTACACAGAGCAAAAACAGAACCAGAACAGAACAAAACATTTGCCTAATTCCTGTTCGGGTTCAAACAAGTAAACCAGTTAGATACCGGAACAGGGGACAGAACTTGGTCAGAAGTCGGTTCCAAAAGATCCCTGTCCTTCTTTCCCTCGGAAGCTAAGGAGTAGAGATCAACATCTTTCCTACCGACCTTCGTGATGTAGCTCCAGTTGCCCGAGCTATCAATTTTGGCTACGTTCACCAAGAAACGACCCTTGTTATCCCCTTTATCTGCAGAAGTCCTGGCTCTCGTCTGATACACTACCACTGGTTGTGCGATCACCTTCTCCAGGCCCTTCTTTGGGCGACCACGTTTTTTTGGCACAGCCACCGATATCGGTTTTTGCAAGGCTTCCTTCCACGGACTTCCTTGGAAATCAAACTCCGAAGGTGGATCACCCGAGCCCCTAACCGAGTGGTCCAGATCTTTCTCCATTCGCTTAAAAAAATAAAAGAGTTATATAATAAAGATAATAATAATAATAATAATAATAATAATAATAATAATAATAATAATAATAATAATAATAATAATAATAATAATAAGGGATAACTTAAAAAAACCGCATAAAACTATACACGTTTATCACCTACATACCCACTTCTATTTTTATTTCAGATATCACCCCAAACTACACATTTTTTTATCACCGTTTGGTTTTCTGTCAGTTTTTCTGTTAGTTTTTTCAGAAATGACAAAAATACCCCTACCCTTATAAACCCTAATATCAACCATGACTTTCACATAATTACGAAAATGCATTACACATAAAATAAGAAAAATAAGAAATCAAAACTAATTTTTATTTATTTTCAGAAAATAAGAAAAAATAATTATTTTTTTTATTTATTTTCAGAAAATAATAAAAAAATAATTATTTTTATTTAATTTCAGAAAATGAGAAAAAATAATTATTTTTTATTTATTTTCAGAAATAATAAATAATTATTATTATTTATTTATTTTTAGAAAACAAGAAAATAAGAAGAAAAAAAATAATTATTTTTTATTTATTTTCAGAAGATAAGAAAAAATAAATTTTCACCTAAATTTTTTTTTTGTTTGTTTTCCATAAAAAAATATTTTTTTTTATCTTCAGAAATTAAAAAAATAAATATTTCTAATTTTCTGAAAATAAATAAAAATAATTAATTTTTTCATTTTCTTATTTTCTGAAAATAAATGAAAATAATTTGTGGAAAATAGACAAAAAAAGTATTTTTTAGGTGAAATATATTTTTTCTTATTTCCTTATTTTTTTTTAAATAAATAATAAAATAAATATTTTTTGTTATTTCTGAAAATAAATAATAAATAATTATTTATTCTTATTTTCTGAAAATAAATAAAAATTAATTTTGATTTCTTAATTTTCTTATTTTATGTGTAATGGCATTTTCGTAATTTTGTGAAAGTCATGGTTGATATTAAGGTTTATAAGGGTAGGGGTATTTTCATCATTTCTGGAAAAAAAAACTAATAGACTAACTGACAGAAAACCAAACTGTGATAAAAAATGTATAGTTTGGGGTGTCATCTGAAATAAAAATAGAAGTGGGGTATGTAGGTGATAAACGCGTATAGTTTTATGTTGCTTTTTGAAGTTAACCCTAATAATAATTGATCAAGGCACGACCTTTCAATACCCTTTGTTGTAAAGCTCTCAATATACAAACGACTGTTAGAGCAAAACCATTTCTTCTTCAAGCCTAAAGTCGCCACCCCTGCTTCCTTTTCCTCGCCGGTGACGGTTGTGGGCTGCGGCCTGCATCGTTGCCGGCGAAGGCCCTCTCCTCTGTTTTTTCTACCCCTTCCCCTTTTCTCCTCTTTTTCCTTTTCTCCGTTCCTTCCCGTCGCCGTCCGCCGCCGCGCCTCCAAGGGACGTCACCGGTTCCTCCCTCAGATCGGGACTGTTTTGTTGCTCCGGTGCCTGTTCTTTTGGCCGCTCATCCTTGGTGAGTCCTTTGGAGCTCGAGCTCTTGACTCGTCCCTGCTCAGATCTGGGATTTGTGACGGCCAAGTATGGTCGGCGATAATTTTGTTGGTGTGCTCGGGTCGCTGACGTAATCTGCTTGCTCGCATCGCTAACTCCTCTGCAAGCTCGGGTCGCTGTCTCCTCTGCAAGCTCGGGTCTCTGTAGTCGGAGATCTGAGCGGTTTTGCCTGTGGCGGGGAGGGTCGCCGGCGATCTGTCGCTTGCCTGGCGTTTTTTTTGGTTGCTACAGTTTCGGCCTCATTGTTCCGGCATGCTCTGCTACGACCTCACTATTTCGGCCTGCTCTGTTCCGGTTTCACTGTTCTGGCCTACTTTGTGCCGGCCTGGGTTTGCTTTGCCTGGGTTTGGTTAGAGTCAGGTCGGGCTTGGACCACCATCAGCACACCGTCCGTTGTTGTAGGTCTGTATGGGATGGTTTTTTGGTGGCTCAGGGATTTTGGTGGAGGGTACCGGTTTCGTTCTCATCCAACTCGTTTCGTGGGTTACTCAACGACTCAAGCAAATTGGGTGAGTTCTTTGGAAGGGTTCGATTGTTTTGTATCAGGAATCGAGACCGTTTCAATGGTATTTTGCACTCCTTAATTTGTGGGAGGTCGGTTGTTTTATTGGAAGTTCCGAGTAGTTCATGTCCGGTGTTGGATGAGGCTCTGTTAGTAATTGGGACCGATGGAGGAGGTCTCGATGATCAAGTATCGAGGTCGTTTCATTTTGAAGCAGTACGAGCCGAAAGTGGTCTCGATGGTTCTGTTGCAGGAATCGGGATCGTTTGGTCCGTTCAGTGGTAGCTCAGGTTTAGGTGACGTGGTTCGCGAATAAAGTTATTTTCAAGACTTATGAAGTGGTACGAGGGTAGTCTCGAACTTTTTCTGTCTTTTGTGGTTTATTTGTGGGTTGCGTCCCTACTGTTTTCTTTTTGTTTTTGGTTCTGGCTTGTTGCCTTGTTGCTCTGTTGAGCTGTGTTAGTCTTGGGACGATCCCTTTCTGAGGTTGATCTCCTGCCTTGTTTTCCTGACTCAGAAAAGCAAAGGTTTAATAAATTTTCGCTTATCAAAAAAAAATACCCTTTGTTGTCTAGATCTTCGTCTATGTTTGTTTCCAGCTTCGTTCGTCTCAGATCTGGAGTTAGCACGGCGACCTAGAGCTCGAAACTCAAAGAGGGTTTCATCGTGAGTCTCCTCCGAGCTCACGACGATGTGATTACTCTTCGTCGTCCTCTGTTTTTGAGCCAACCGTTGTAGATCTGTTGGTCATCAAAGAAGAACCACATAGAAAATCAGAGTGTAGTGGTAGGCCTTCATTTTGAGATGGTCATGGAAGAGTGCTTCACCATTTTAGGGTTTGATTACAGGTGAGCTTCGATTTCAACATTGATTGCAGTTCTAGTCCTTTTGAAAGAGAGATTCACTTGCTTGCAGATTTGGGGTTCGAAAATTACGGGACAAATTCAGGGGTTCGGGATTGAAATTGTAATTTTTTGTGTGTTAGTGGTTGTTGTTGACAAAGCAAATGGTGGTGGTGGTTGGTGGCGGAAGGGGAAGATGCTGGTGGTTTCTACCACAGGAAACGGCAAAGTAGGCAGTGTTTCCGTCGGCTCTATTTGTTCTGGTTAATGAACTAATGAAAGTAATTAGTAAAATGATTTTGATTTTAGTTTAAATCTTATGAATAATATTAAATAAGATTAATGAAAATGATTTTAATTTTATTATAGTTTTAATTTTGTGAAAAAAATCTATGAAAAAAATAAGAATAAAAAGTAATCAAGAAGAATAGCATTAATTTAATTTTGAATTTAGTTTTAATTTTATAAAAAATAAAAGAAAACTATTTTCTAGAAATTACTAAAATTTTAGAAAGAATTAATAAAATTATTTAAATGAATATTAAAGAATAATGATGGTTTATTCAAGAAATATCTTAACAAGAATTAAATAAATAAGGGTAAATTAATCTTTCATCTCATATAGGTAAACTAATTCAAATTTAGAAGGTTTATTCAATTTTGAATTTATGTCTTGTTATTAGTTTTTACTAACAGAATCGCGTGACCAATAATTTAGGTATTGCATTTAAGATTTTGAATCATAAGTAGTGTAGTATCCGTGGCGCCATAAATGGCGTCGTAGAAGATAAAGTACTTCTACGACTCTATATACGACGTCATAGAAGTAATATACATCTGCGACGTCAAGTATAACATCGCAAAAGCACAATACATCTGCCACGCCATAACCGACGTCGAAGAGGTACTTTATCTTCTACTTCACCTACCATGACGTCGCAGAAGTTAAATGCATAATTAAAAAAAAAATTAATAAAACATGCACCCATACATGCAAAACCTGCAAAAAATTAAACGTGCACCCAAATACCAACAGTAGATATATATACACATAGTAGTCCAAAATATATATATGTTACAAATGTTCATCCTAACCTAAATCTGGATCCACCCGAGCCATCCTTACCTAAACCGTCCTTGCCCGAGTTGTCCATACCCGGGACATCTTCAAGTACAGTTTGTGGTGCCGCTGAGATAGCTCCTGGCAAGCGGCTTATATAGTCGTTTACCCGCTTTAATATGGACGCCTCCATCTCCGTGTTCCTCGCTGCCATCTACTCCCGCTCTATCCTCATCTGCTCTTGGTTCCTGGCCCTCTCTTCCTTGATACGGTTCGTCATCTCCTCTTGAGCTTTGGCGAGTTGGTTCGCCACCTCCTCCTTCACTCTCGCATCGACTTCCGCATGCACTCTATCTTCTATTTGCTGAGAGACTTAGATGGAAGTAGCGTTGGTTGAGGAGGAAGCTACCATCGACTTTCGCGTTGGGAGGACGACTCTTTTCCCACATCCAAGTTGTTGGCTGCCTTTCCTCTCTTTGTTCATCTTGGCAGCTAGTGCCTCAGCCTGAACCAGAACAGGGACGGGGGTAAAGATGCCGACCGATCGTCAAACTTCCAGGATTGCAGCCATGATCTTTTTTTGTGCAGGAACAAACAAAGAGTTAGACAAATCATAGAAAATAAAGCCTAATTAAATATAAGAAACAATATTTGTATAAAAGTTTGTTTCATTTACCTTTTTTTCGCAGTTGGCCTTCTTCCTGTCATTTGACATGAAGACTAGCTTGTAGGCTTCCAGGAGCGGCATCGGGTTGGAGGGGTGATTTGCCTTGATCTTCTGAGCGTGGCCTTTTATCGAGCAGGACCCGCCTCGATGCAAGGTCGTCACGTTTACCTTGGCCTCTGATGCCTGCTTCGACTTGATCTATCATATTTACAACAAACATACTAATTATAATTGAATAATTAGAAAAATATAAATAAAAATTGATTCACGAACATTATTATAGACCTGGAAGGCTTCGGAATCGAAGTGCTCGCAAAGGAAGTCCCACTCATTCAGACGGAATTTGAACATGGAACATGTTCAGAGACGAGAAAACGGTGCCAAAATTGAGATCATCAATTTGCAAATTTGAGATTGGGTTCTGCAAAATAAATTTAAGAAATTATAAAAAATAATGTAAAGAAAATTATTAGTTTTATAGGAAAAAAGAAAAAAATTAATTATATTAAAAATTAATAATAAAATTTTAAAAATGAATAATAATAAATTAATGATTTTATACTTTTAAATTAAAATATAAAATTTTAAAAATATGTATTTATAATTAAGAAAAGTTAAATAAATTTTTATTTAAAAATAAATTAGGTTTAGGGTTAGATGGGTAGGGGGTGTAAATCTGAGCAATAGTTAAGGGTATTTTGGGTATTTCAAAAAAAGTTAACATAATATGGACGGAAAAGTGGACGGAAGGGGCTTTTGGTTACACGTTGAAAGACTAGGGTAGGTGTCAGTTAATTTTAAACTTTAGGGTAACCATCAGTTAAACGTGGAAACTTAAGGGTAGTCATTTGTAGTTTTCCCAATGAAAAACAATGGCGTCTAGAAATATTATAATTGATTTTTGGATGTCGGGAGAAGAGTTATGGTTTAAACAAGAAACTAGATCTAGTACTTTGTAATGTGTCTTACTATGATTTATAATTATTTTTGTAAGAACCGCCCCCGGTCGATCCCGGTCGAACCGGTAAATTCTGGCGAAAGTTGACTTCCGGCCGAAAA
Source organism: Erodium maritimum (assembly GCA_963921825.1). Lineage (NCBI taxonomy): Eukaryota > Viridiplantae > Streptophyta > Magnoliopsida > Geraniales > Geraniaceae > Erodium > Erodium maritimum. The sequence continues at coordinate 45,703,100 of OY997593.1, read as the reverse complement.
AGTCAACCGATGACTTCGGGCGTCATTCGGGACCTTTCCGGGACCCAAAAAGCTTATACGTCGTTACGGTTAGCTTAGTTGGGTCGTTTCCTTTCAAATGGTGAGTCTTGCAAAAAAGTCAACTTTCGATCAAACTAAGCCTAATTAAATACTAAGCCTAATTAAATTAATTGAGCTGGGATTTTATTAGGTGGGGTGGTCCCTACATGGACACTTGTCCATGTTAGCTTGGAAGGGAAGAAAATGGGCCAAAAGGACCCATTTGACCCTCACTAGTTGGTCTTGAGAGGATAAGAGCATTTTAGGGACTTCTCACTTAGGTTTAAGACCTATTTTGGGTCACATTTCAGCTCACTTTTTGAGGTGTGGCCGAAACTTACAAGGGAGGAGCAAAGGGAGAGCTTCCATTGAAGCTTGAAGAAGAAGCAAGAGAAAAGAAGCTCCTTTAAAGCCTTTTCTTCACCAAATCTTCTCAAAAACTTCACCATCTTCATCATCTCATCATTCCAAAGGTAAGTAAGCTCTCACAATCTCATTTCAATCCATTTCAAGTTATGGGTCTCCTTAGAAATTGCATGAACTAATTAGGTTTTTGAGTATTTGTTGTTAGATGATGGTTTAAGAGAAGAAGGGGATTGATTTATGTAGAAATCAATTGGGTTTTGGTTGTTTTTGTTGGAAATCTCTTGGGTAATTGTTGTTTTGATGAAACCCACTAAGGGCAGTGAAGTATTGGAGTTTTGGTGTCACGCCCCAAATTCAGTAGAACCGAACTCGGAACGCGAACGTTTAAAACAATAAAACATTTTTAATCCTTTTAAATAAATCACTTTAAAACCATCAAGTACTTAATCAAAATAATTATTTACAACTCAAAAGCACGTCCCAACAAGCGGACAAAAAGCAAGGCATACGTCGCTAGACTCAAAAGTAAACCCGGACTCCCGCTCCTAGCTCTTCAAGCTTCGGAAGCCCACCTAGTCCGTCCCGCGACCAGTACCTGTAGGAAAAGCAGCAAGGGGTGAGCGTTCGCTCACCACCACGGATAACAAACTGACTACGGCACACTTAGCTGACAATGCTGGTAACATCAACAACATTCCAAACACCGGGACTACTATCCCCAAACTCAACTAACCCGACTGACACACGACTGTTACTTTTCTCAACCGACTCAACACTCGGACCCGTAATGTAGACCCGACACAACGATTGACGACTTCCTCCAAAGACACGACAGATAACCACGCAACACCCAAGATCACTAAGGATCGCACACCAAACAAGATCACAAAGGATCGCACTCCAACTGCTCAGTAACCCCCACGCCCTTTACCGATCCCTGTTAGGTCAGGCGGTCGACATGTCGCACTTTTCCCGACACAAAGTCGGATCAGGCTGTCGACCTGTCACCCCTAACCACGCACGCGCGGCCAGGACCCCTTACTCACGGGCAGGCCCCTTACCCCGTCTGAACATGCAGACGCGTGCGATCACAAGACCCCCGTTTCATGAAGCGGGCCCCCAACCTCAGGTAACCACAATCACAATCACAACCAAAGTTCAACAAACAGCAACAACACTGGTCCAACACTCCACATGCACTCATGGCCACCCAAGACACACCAACAGTAAAGACACGGGTTCAACAACCCCACGGGCACTCACGGCCACCCAAAACACCAACAGTAAAACAAGGGTTCAACAACCTCACGGGCACTCAAGGCCACCCAAACACCAAAAGTAAAGACACGGGTTCAACAACCCCACGGGCACTCATGGCCACCCAAGACACCAACAGTAAAGACACGGGCTCTCATGGCCACCCAAGACACAGCAGTAAAATACGGGCTCTCATGGCCACCCAAGACACAAACATTAAAGTACGGGCTCTCATGGCCACCCAAGACACAAACATTAAAGTACAGGCTCTCATGGCCACCCAAGACTCAAATTAAACAATCAACCTCCGGGCATAACCAATGCCTCCAGTAATTCTAATATCGAAAGTTCACTGCTCCTACGAGACTACTAAGTGTCACATGCAATTCTATTGTTCGATACGTTCCCGTATCATACGACACCACCCGGTGTCGCCTGCCTTTCTAATATTCAATAACCTACTTAACCCACGACACCCCGGTGTCACATGCATTTCTACTGTTAACTTTCCCTCATCAGGGCCGAGATCCGGCTACTTTTCCCTACCTCGTATGCTTTCTCCAAAAGCGCACTAACAAGCTCTGGGGTGATCTCGATCACTCGCCTAGCTTTACCTTTCCTCTGTCTGCGACACGATCTAATAAGAACACAATTTAAATACTTTTAAGTTCGCATACATAAACTGGAATTTAATAAACTTGACGCCCAAAAGTAACCCCGACAATGTCGATCACTCCCAAACTTCCCAATTACTCGACATTGTCGCTAATGGACTCGGAAAAGCCCGATTCGCCCGACATGGCGAATCTGCCCGGGTTTTGAAAACGTCCTTCCGGGGCTCCGAAAGTTCCCGTTTTCGTTTCTACGGTCTAAGAATAATTCAAGGGTTCCAACGCAATCGACGGAATCAATTTCCAACTTCCGAGCAATTTAATTCGCGTTTAAAGTTTCTAAACCCGTTAATTTACAACTTTTACAATTTAATTCCAACTTGGAGAACGTCCTAAACCACCCGAACACGAAAAACCCGAGGCCCGAAAACGTGGGTCCCACACGGCCACACCGGAAAACATTTCTTTTCGCCCCAAAACGTTCCTAACGAACCCCAAACCTCAACCCAACCTTAATCAAACCATTTAAACTCAAACCCAAAAATTCAAACAATCCAAAATGAAAACCGGTTAGGTTCTCACCGTAGGAAATGACGACGGGAGCTCGATTCTTCAACCGTTGAGACGATCCGTCGGTCGGATTGTCGGGAAATCCCAAAACTCCAACCATTTCCTTCTCTTTTCTCCCTTTTCTCCTTCTCTTTCCTCTCTCCACTTTCTATCTCTAATTTCCTCTATTTTTTTGTTAATGGCCGAGACCTCTCATCCTTTCCCCTTTTGTTTTTGTTTAAAAAATCAAAACATTAACTATTTACAAACTACCCCTCAAGTCTCATCATTTGTTTTGTTCAAGAAACCTAACACCACCACATAATTGACATGTGGCAAGTGGGTCCCACACCTTTTGGAAAATATCATCTAGATATTTTTCAGTCAGATTCGCGAAATTCGGCCGTCTCGGGCTCCGAACGGGCACTTTTTCCAAGAAATTACGAAACTTCACGGGCTACAAGGAAACAGCTCAACTAAGACCGCTGTGACGACGGATAATCTTTTTGGATCCAAAACGAGCCTCGAATGGACCAAAACGTCGCTCGGTTGACTTTCCCAGCAAAAAGTCAACATTTCCCAAATTGGTCAGAAAGTTGCCCCGAGTCCCCCGGAACTCAGTTTAGTCGATATCGGGGTCAACTTATGTCCGGTATGACCCTCGGGGTCAAATTTAGGTTCATTTAAGTGTGTCCAGAAATTTTAAATTTTCCTGTTTTTCGCAGATTTGACTGGCGTTGACCGGGAGTGGTTCTTACAATCTACCCCCTTAAAGGAATTTCGTCCGCGAAATTTAAAACAACGCACTTTAGGAGTCGAACAGATCGAGGTACTTCGCGCGAACCTCGTAATCGCGCTCCCGAGTCGACTCAGTCTCGTGGTGCCGCCACTGCACCCGTTCGAAGCGGATAACCTTTCCGCGCAGGACCTGCTCCCGTGGATCCATTTCCCAAACCGGTTTCTCCTTATACGAGACATCATCCTTTTCCTCGACATCCGCCCACTCAATGACGTGTGAGGAATCCGCATATACTTCCGCAACTAGGAAACGTGGATATTCCCAAGCTGCGGTGGCAGTGCAAGTCGGTATGCAACTGCTCCCACTTTACTCAAGACCTCGAAAGACTCGATACACCGCGGGTCTAACCTGCCTTCGCCCCGGTTGAAACGCACCAGTCCCCCTTTCGGAATCACCTCCAGGAATACATGGTCACCGACTGTTGACTCGAGAGGTCGGCGCCGTCTGTCAGCATAGCTACTGCCGACTCTGCGCGGTCTTCAACCGCTCACCCTTCGGCACGACCAATTCAGTTGTCTCTCGGTCCAGTTCTAGCCCCAGTAAACCCTCATTCCTCACTTCCGCCCCGCACACGGGCGACCGACACGGCCTACCATACAACGCTCCGAAACGGTGCCATCCTGATACTGGCCTGAAAGCTGTTGTTGTAGGCGAACTCGGCTAACCGCTCACGAAAGCCATCGTGACGTGCCCCTATTTCCACTGTGCAACCCGCAGTGGTTGCAATAATCCAGCGGGACGCTGTTGTTCGGCTCTCACCGTCTGACAAGTGAGGCACCGCGATACTAACTCCGCAACCGCTCTCCGCATCCCGCTCCACTAGATATGCCGCCTGATGTCGCGCTCCTCTTAGTGCTACCCACGTGCACTGTCAGACGCGAATAGTGCGACTCTCGCAGCTCGTCGCCTCCACCGTTACGTGATATGAACAAACCTCCACGATGTCGTAACTCCCAATTAGCACGACGATCCCAGCACTCGGCGTCAACACCGCCGACAACTCTCTCCCCGATCTCTGTCGTCTCGACATCCACCGACTGTGCCTCTATCCTCCGGGCAAGCCGGGTGGGCTGAGCCTGAGAAGCACATGGTCACGCTACCAGTAACCTCTTCTAGCTCCAATCCGAGCGTGCCGATCTCTCCCATCATGTTCCACTCCCGGACTGAGATGCTAGCAGGACACGGCATCGGTTTCCTACTCAGGGCATCGGCAATCATATTCGCCTTACCCGGATGGTATAGTAGCTCAAGTCATACTCCTAAAGTAGTTCCATCCATCGCCGCTGGCGCATGTTCAGGTCTCGTTGGGAAAAGATGTACTTAAGGCTCTTATGATCCGAGAACACCTGAAATCGCTCGCCATACAGATAATACCTCCAGCCTTTCAGCGCGAACACTACTACTGCTAATTTCAAGTCATGGGTAGGATAGTTGCGCTCGTGTGTCTTCAACTGTCGTGAGCCACAAGCAACGACTCTACCCAACCACGTCAGCACGCAACCCAGTCCTTCCCCGGACGCGTCACAATAGACCTCATACCCGACCCCGTGCTCTGGCACTATCCACACTGGGGTGGTAGTTAAACGAGCCTTCAGCTCTGTGAACGCACGTTCACAACCCTCTGTCCACACAAACCCGACTCCCTTGCGTGTCAAAAGAGTCAGAGGCGCGGCTAGACGCGTAAAGTTCTGGACGAACCGCCGATAATAGCCTGCCAACCTTCAAAGCTGCGGATCTTAAGACGCTCGTGATCCGCGCCCACTTCAAAACCACGTCGATCTCCACCGGATCGACCAATTTACTGTCACGGGACACAACGTGACCGAGGAATCCCACCTTAGTGAGCCAAAACTCGCACTTCTCCAGGTTGGCGTATAACTGATGTGTGCGCAACAGGGTCAGAACATCCCTCGGATGTTCCTCATGCGCCGCCTCGTTCTGCGAGAAGATCAAGATATCGACCACAAACACCGCCACAAATTGATCTAAGAACGGCCGAAATATAATGTTCATCAGATCCATGAATGCTGCAGGTGCGTTCGTCAGTCCAAAAGGCATCACCAAGAACTCTAATGTCCATAGCGTGTCTGGAATGCAGTCTTTGCGACGTCCCCCTCTCGGACTCGCAACTGGTAATGTCCAGATCGCATATCGATCTTCGAGAAGCATGTCGACCCTCTCAACTGGTCGAACAAGTCGTAAATCCTCGGCATCGGGCATCGGTTCTTCACCGTAACACGATTCAGCTTCCGGTAGTCGATGCACATCCGAAGCTCTCCACTCTTCTTCTTCACGAAGAGTGTTTGCGCTCCCCACGGTGATGTGCTCGGCCGGATAAACCCATTCTCCCGACGTTCCTCGAGTTGACTCTTCAGCTCGGTTAACTCGGCTGGCGCGAACCTGTAAGGCGCCATCGATATCGCTGCCGTTCCCGGCACCAGGTCAATCCAGAACTCCACCTCACGAACTGGTGGCAACCCGCTCAACTCCTCAGGGAAGACCTCGGGGAACTCACACGCCACTCGCGGCTCTGCACGACCGATACTTCCTTTACTGCGGACAAGCCGACAGGAGAACTCTGCTCCTACTGCCCAGAATACACGAACCTTCCGTGCTGCCTGTTGACACCGTCACTCGTCGCCAGCAACAGTCGATATTGGCTCGGCACTTCGTCGGCCAATCCTTTCTCGGGATCACGTCAAAGGCTGTCATTTGTAAGTATCCTTCCCACGGATACACGCACAAGCTCGGTCACTGCCGAACCTCGCGGTCTCTCTAAGACCTCGCTCCTCTACCATCGCCGTGCCCACCAACTCTGAACATACCCTAATCCTCGGGGTGAGGACTCGATCCAGTATCAGGGCTCTTGAGTCCTCTCTCGAACCTCCTGTATCGGTTCACTTATCTAACTCCGCAGGCACGACAGACCGTAGTCAACACCACACCACCCCCAACCGGCGTATTCAGACGCAGGGGTGGACTCAACGGCTCTAAACTCAGCCCCAACAACTCAGCACTACTCGACGAAGCAAACGAGTGTGACACCCCGATATCCAATAAAACTGACGCCCATATAAGAGACCGGACAACTACTCCATTAGTCACACCGACAAGGTATAGCACAACCCTCACAAGATCCTCTATGCATTTACTTATAACTTTTCGCTACTCGTCCCTTGCGGGAAAAGTAGTAAAGGGGATGAGCGTTCGGCTCTCCTCCACGGACACCCGTTCGATTATGGCATACTAGTAAAGCACTAACAACTTACCAATCTAACCAGGGCAAACCACTACCTCAAAATCTGATACTGAAACGTCACGCTGCTCAAGCTATTAATACCTCAAATACTCTCTCAAGTACGGGAAACCTCGAAATGGGGATTATGTTCTCAATTCAGCAAACCACTATTGTTCACAACCTCGATACCCCAATTACCCGATCACGTAGGGAAACCTCAACGGGGATCCCATTCTTAATTCCGCAATCCCCTATTGCTCACAACCTCGATACCCTAGTTACTCGATCATGTAGGGAACCTCAAATAACCAACTCACGTGAAGGAAACCTCAAACCACCCGTTCACGCGAGGGAAACCTCGAATAACCCACTCGCGTGAAGGAAACCTCAAACCACCCGTTCACGCGAGGGAAACCTCGAATCCCCGTCCACATAGGGGGAACCTAGTTCGTATGGCGCCGCAACACATCAACCTTAACCCCTCTCCGTAGTGAGACTCTCACATCGAGGCGCTGTATCACTACCGCAAGTTATTGATGAGTCTCGAACCCAAGACCTCACCCTTTAACACCGAACTTACGACCTCTACCACCAACACAACCGTGAACAGCGCCACGCAAAATCAACACTCAAACTGCACAATCAAGATGGTGGAACAAGACAGGAATCACGGACCCTAAAAATAGCCTTAAGCGACACACACGCTCGACCACCAATTTAACAAACACACGCACAACGACTCACAGACAAATTCAAGTCACCCAACCTCAAACACAAGCCGACAAGGCCAACCAAAATCAAAAACACGCCCACCGGGCCAACCAAAATCAAAGCACGCCCACTAGGCCAACAAATTTCAAAAACACGCCCACAGGGCCAACCAATTTTAAAACACTTTCCTTTTCATTATAAAACCTCATTTCTTGACATCAGGTAGTTACAACCCGGTCCAGGCGTCCCCGAACTACATTGTACCCACTTGATATCAGCGCCGTCACGCTCGACTACAGGGGCGCCCATGAGTCGAGTCGCGACAGCTTAAAAACGTTTCACGCAGCACACACAAACAGTATGCCAGTAATGACCGTACTGCACATACACACAACAACAACCAAGACACAAGATACTACGGGTCTACACACGGTTTCCGACTTGCGTACCCAACGCACGACAGAACTTTTACTGACTCGAATCTCCCCACCTAATTGACGTACAGTCCGAGGTGTGAAACCTCGACGTCTGATACCAAGCTGTCACGCCCTAAATTCAGTAGAACCGAACTCGGAATGCGAACGTTTAAAACAATAAAACATTTTTAATCCTTTTAAATAAATCACTTTAAAACCATCAAGTACTTAATCAAAATAATTATTTACAACTCAAAAGCACGTCCCAACAAGCGGACAAAAAGCAAGGCATACGTCGCTAGACTCAAAAGTAAACCCGGACTCCCGCTCCTAGCTCTTCAACCTTAGGAAGCCCACCTAGTCCGTCCCGCGACCAGTACCTATAGGAAAAGCAGCTAGGGGTGAGCGTTCGCTCACCACCACGGATAATAGACTGACTACGGCATACTTAGCAGACAATGCCGGTAACACCAACAACATTCCAAACATCGGGACTACTATCCCCAAACTCAAGTAACCCGACTGACACACGACTATTACTTTTCTCAACCGACTCAACACTCGGACCCGTAATGTAGACCCGACACAACGATTGACGACTTCCTCCAAAGACACGACAGATAACCACGCAACACCCAAGATCACTAAGGATCGCACACCAAACAAGATCACAAAGGATCGCACTCCAACTGCTCAGTAACCCTCACGCCCTTTATCGATCCCTGTCAGGCCAGGCGGTCAACCTGTCGCACTTTTCCCGACACAAAGTCGGATCAGGCTGTCGACCTGTCACCCCTAACCACGCACGTGCGGCTAGGACCCCTTTCCTCACGGGCGGGCCCCCTACCCCGTATGAACATGCAGACGCGTGCGATCACAAGACCCCTGTTTCATGAAGCGGGCCCCCAACCTCAGGTAACCACAATCACAATCACAACCAAAGTTCAACAAACAGCAACAACACCGGTCCAACACTCCACAGGCACTCATGGCCACCCAAGACACACCAACAGTAAAGACACGGGCTCAACAACCCCACGGGCACTCACGACCACCCAAAACACCAATGGTAAAACACGGGTTCAACAACCCCACGGGCACTCAAGGCCACCCAAACACCAAAAGTAAAGACACGGGTTCAACAACCCCACGGGCACTCATGGCCACCCAAGACACCAACAGTAAAGACACGGGCTCTCATGGCCACCCAAGACACAGCAGTAAAATACGGGCTCTCATGGCCACCCAAGACACAAACATTAAAGTATGGGCTCTCATGGCCACCCAAGACACAAACATTAAAGTACGGGCTCTCATTGCCACCCAAGACACAAATTAAACAATCAACCTCCGGGCATAACCAATGCCTCCAGTAATTCTAATATCGAAAGTTCACTGCTCCTACGACACTACTAAGTGTCACATGCATTTCTATTGTTCGATACGTTCCCGTATCATACGACACCACCCGGTGTCGCCTGCCTTTCTAATATTCGATAACCTACTTAACCCACGACACCCCGGTGTCACATGCATTTCTACTGTTAACTTTCCCTCGTCAGGGCCGAGATCCGGCTACTTTTCCCTACCTCGTATGATTTCTCCAAAAGCGCACTAACAAGCTCCGGCGTGATCTCGATCACTCGCCTAGCTTTCCCTTTCCTCTGTCTGCGGCACGATCTAATAAGAACACAATTTAAATACTTTTAAGTTCGCAGACATAAACTGTAATTTAATAAACTTGACGCCCAAAAGTAACCCCGACAATGTCGATCACTCCCAAACTTCCAAATTACTCGATATTGTCGATAATGGACTCGGAAAAGCCCGATTCGCCCGACATGGCGAATCTGCCCGGGTTTTGAAAACGTCCTTCCGGGGCTCCGAAAGTTCCCGTTTTCGTTTCTACAGTCTTAGAATAATTCAAGGGTTCCCACGCAATCGACGGAATCAATTTTAGACTTCCGAGCAATTTAATTCGCGCTTAAAGTTTCTAAACCCGTCAATTTACAACTTTTACAATTTAATTCCAACTTGGAGAACGTCCTAAACCACCCGAACACGAAAAACCTGAGGCCCGAAAATGTGGGCCCCACACGGCCACACCGGAAAACATTTCTTTTCGCCCCAAAACGTTCCTAACGAACCCCAAACCTCAACCCAACCTTAATCAAACCATTTAAACTCAAACCCAAAAATTCAAACAATCCAAAATGAAAACCGGTTAGGTTCTCACCGTAGGAAATGACGACGGGAGCTCGATTCTTCAACCGTTGAGACGATCCGTCGGTCGGATTGTCGGGAAATCCCAAAACTCCAACCCTTTCCTTCTCTTTTCTCCCTTTTCTCCTTCTCTTTCCTCTCTCCACTTTCTATCTCTAATTTCCTCTCTTTTTTGTTAATGGCCGAGACCTCTCATCCTTTCCCCTTTTGTTTTTGTTTAAAAAATCAAAACTTTAACTATTTACAAACTACCCCTCAAGTATCATCATTTGTTTTGTTCAAGAAACCTAACACCATCACATAATTGACATGTGGCAGGTGGGTTCCACACCTTTTGGAAAATATCTTCTGGATATTTTTCAGTCAGATTCGCGAAATTCGGCCGTCTCGGGCCCCGAACGGGCACTTTTTCCAAGAAATTACGAAACTTCACGGGCTACAAGGAAACGGCTCAACTAAGACCGTTGTGACGACGACTAAGCTTTTTGGATCCAAAACGAGCCTCGAATGGATCAAAACGTCGATCGGTTGACTTTCCCAGCAAAAAGTCAACCCTTCCCAAATTGGTCAGAAAATTGCCCTGAGTCCCCCGGAACTCACTTTGGTAGATATCGGGGTCAACTTAAGTCCGGTATGACCCTCGGGGTCAAATTTAGGTTCATTTAAGTGTGTCCAAAAAATTTAAATTTTCCTGTTTTTCGCAGATTTGACTGGCGTTAACCGGCAGTGGTTCTTACATTTGGTACTGTTTTGGAGGTTGTGGGTGATTAAAAATGGAGTTTTTGGTGTTGATATCGTGGAAAGGAGGCTGGAGGAAGAAGAAGGACGAAATAGGTCTGGACCGTCACGGATCCGTGATGGGAACCGTGCTGGAATACGTCACGGCTCCGTGAGGGAGACCGTGACGGCACACGTCACGGGTCCGTGACGTCATCCGTGACGGGGAGCCTCGCGGCTCCGTGAACCGAACTGTGACAGACTAGTTTTGGGCCTTTGGTGTCCTTTTTGGGTGTTTTCGTTTAATTAGAAGGACTATCCTTAACCGAACATTCAAGGTTTTAACTTGGGTGTTTACCTCTTGAACCACCCTTGTTTGGTTTATTAATTCTAGTATTAATTTATGTTTCTATACTTTACTCTCGAGCTCGAAGGAGGAGACTTCTAGGCGTTATTGTGACTAAGCTTTGGAAAGCACTTGAGGTAGGGAAGAGTAGTAAATTCCCGCTTTTAATTAAAGAATGCTAATAGTATGCATTTGGGATGATAATAACCGGAAGAGTCTTAGCTTGCATGTAGGATGTGATTCACTAGAATAACCGCTTTCAATTATGGGAATTGTCGTGTTGTATAATCATATGTGGCCATGTCGAGCCTTAGGATTGCTTGTTGATTGTGTTTGATTATGGTTTTCGTCCTTAAATGTCGTTGTCTAGTCTGCTCTAGGTTAAATTAAGAATCATATTATGCCATGTGAACTATGATTAATGCAATATAAATGTTTGTTTTGTGATATGAAGGATGTCTCGTGATATGATCGGGTGAATGATAGACCGATACGGTGTCCTTGGTAAGTTGTGACGATAAGCTTCGTTGGTATGATAAGTTCAGTGTATTGTAGTTTGTGTGGTATGGTGTGTTGTGACTTGTGCCCCGAGTGACGGGAAGATACCCGACCGAGGTGTGTGCCGGTCCGGTATGTGTACATTGAGAATTGCCCCGATGTTGTGTGTTCCGGGAGGACATTTAGACCGAAGTACGTTCCGGTATGATGTATGTTGTTTCACCCCGATGCTTCGTGTTCCGAGAAGACATCTGGACCGAGGGGTATTCCGGTATGATGTATTTGTTTCACCCCGATGCTATGTGTTCCGGGAAGATATCTAGGCTGATGTGTGTTTCCGGTACGATATGTTGAGCTTGTGTGTGGAGTGGTTCTCGTGGTTTAAATATCTTATATTTCGGTATTCGTGTGTTTCATTAGTTGTTTCTGTTGGCGAATAAGTGTGTTCCGTTTGATCTCTATTGGTGTTGTCTTTTAGTAAGTATTACAAATCGACAAATTTGGTGACGGAGTGGGAGTCCTCTTTCCTTTACTACTTTTTCCTACTGAGCGTAAGCTCACCCCCCCTCTTTTTTTACTGTTTTACAGGTTTCGTTGGTGAGTAGGCTTAAAGGACGTCTCAGGGCTCGGGAGCACATTAAGGGTCCGGGAGATTACTTGTAGTAGTGACGTACTTTCTATTTTCGTACTAAACTATGTTTTTACTTGTTTGGATTTGAGCGTATGACTCATGTTTATCGGAGTTGTTTATTTTGGAACTAAATTCGGAGGTTTATTTCGTTTAATTTTCCTTTTAGCATTATTATTTATTTATTATTTTAATTCATGTCTCGAGCCTGGTCAAAACCGGATTTGGGGCGTGACAATTTTTAAAATTTTAACAGTGGGATTGTCATGCATATATCATAGGTTTTCTATAAAAAAAACCTAATTTTTCCCAATCGTTGAAACAGTTGAATTTGTGAAATTCATATAGGATGATACACTAGTCAAAAATTGCTGAAGTTTTTCATTTATGTGTTAAGATTATTTATATTTATGTTTTTTAAATGTGAACTTGAATTTTTTCGAAGTTGGATCATGGGTTTTCTAAAAACCCCACTTTTGCTGTGAATTTGTGAAATTCAAAGGAAGTGCTGCATAGTTCAAAATTTTCTATACTTTTGGTAACTGAATAAATTTTATTCGTTGGTTACTTTAAAAATATAAAATTAAGAATCTTCGAAATTAGACTCTAATTTTCTTAAAACCTAAATTTTGGCTTTACCGAAAGGTTTGAATGTGTTTTGTTAAAATTATATGCCTGAACCTAAATTGCATAAATACTCATACCTGTTAATTTTATTGACAAGCATGATTGATTTTAAGCAATGGAAAAAAAAGTAACGAGATAGAGATCTCGGGTTACCACAAAGTTACGCTTTATCGTCTTATTACTAGAATTGTACATAACATAGTCCCATATGAAAAATATTTTTTTTTTATAAGCAAAAAGTTTTATTAGAAAAACGTTCTACAAAAAGTAAAACGATGCAAGAAAAACAATCTTTAAAAGGACCTTTTTCCCTTACCGAAACAAAGGCAAACAACAATACCAAAACCAAACTGAAACAGAAAAGTGAAACAAATAGAGCACCGCCCTCCTTGCCTACTTCCTGTCCGGATTGAAGCAAAGAAATCGATTAGAGACCGAAATAGGAGTTGAGTGTTCTGAGCTCCATTCCGGGGTGACGTCGTCCTTGCTAAAATCAACGCCCTCCTCAACCTCAACCTGCTGTGGGAATGAAAAAACGGGGTGCATGGCAACAACCCTTTTCACAATTCTCTTACTAAAGCTCCACTCCCCATCTTTACTTTGTTTAGAAATGTCGATGGTGAGGCTTCCCGCTTGACCCCCCTTATCAACCGATGTTCTGGCTCTCGTCTGGTAAAAGACAACTGGAGGGGCAGACTTTTTTGGCTGTCCTTTTTTTGGACGGCCACGTTTCCTTGGAACCTCAATGGGGATAGTTTTCGGACTCAGGAGAATATCTTTCCACGGGTGGTCTGCAGAAATATCTACAGCCTTCTCAAGTGACGAGTCCACCACTGGCGTCTGAACTTGTAAAACTGTCTGGCCAAGCGATTGCGGGCTACCTTGAACCGCATGGGTGCCAACAGGAGCAACAAGACCCGAACCCACAACAGAAGACGGGCTCAGGCCAGACCCAATACGCTTAGAAGTATCAGCCAAAGAGGGTTCATTCAACTTTACTGGGCCTTTATTATCAAGCCCAATAGCCTGACTTGCAGCCAAAACTCTTGGCCCACCCTCATATTCAAGCGCACCAACAACAGGCTTCGACCCACGCGGAGCCTCTTCTTCCCCACGCGTTTTTGGATCATACCGCGCCTCGTCGTGCGTTTCCTCCAAAATAGGGAAACAATTCGAAAACGCAGGCACGGGAATCACGGGCGTAAAATCTGCGTTTTCAGTAACAGGAGATTCAAACATCAATCCCGAAGAATGTGGGCATTACAAACCAGACGAGATTGATCTGATTTGCTGCGAATTCAACGCCGGAGACCTCTCATCCTGCAACGATTTTGCAGCAACTACACACTCCTCTGAACCACCAACGTCTGGCGAACCTTGTCGGACAAAATCTGCCTCTACCGAACCAGCCACTGTGCATCCGTTGATGCTCTGTTTTGGAGGTAGAAGAACAGGGGACGTTGGACGACCAAGCTGGTCCAAATCCGGTCGAGCTAGCGCCACGAAGAGCTTATACCCGTTCAGAGTGAAACCATTAAGCACCTCAATGGCTTGTAAAGTTGACTCCTTGAATTTGAATACGGCGAAACCAAAAAATCGATCAGACCGATTTGGTTTCTTTGGGACCTCAACTGACAGAACCTCGCCAAACACTCCCAACGAGTTACTTACCCAAACCGAAGAGGTGTTGTAAGGGAGGTTGTGAATGAAAACCTTACAACCATTGGCTGCATCCACAACTGGCAACGTCATACCTGCCTGAGCTCGCGATTTTGGGCTGGACAGACTGCCTGCGACTCCACCCTGCAATGGCTTCTCTGCAGCCAAGCTTAACCCTGTAGAACCTCCCTCCAAAGGCACGACCTGATTCATCGTCGGGATTGGCTCGGCCTGAAGTTTTGACTTGGCCTTCCCTTTAACAGCAGCGATAGTGCTCTGTACACCGCCTCCGTGTACAGTGCTGACATGATGCTCCTTGGGTCGTTCCTTGGTTGATCGTCCCACCTCAACACCACCATGAGCCTGCTTGTTGCTGGTCGAACAGGACCTTTCAGTGCCTCCATGGACGCGCTTGCTGCTGGCCGTAGCGAACTTTGCCGGACGATCCATCTCCGCAGTGGTGAATATGGACCGGTACTCCATGTAGAGTGACAACATAGTTGAACAAAAGGAGGAGAAAGACATGAGATCAACATCGCACTCACCGGGGAAAAGCTTTCGGCCAGCAGGAAGTTGAGAGCGTTTCCGAGCTCATGTCATTTTCTTCCCACATTAGGATATGCATTATGAAAAATATTATGTATAACACCCATTTTAGGAAATGCTTTAGGTAAGAGTGACCTAGATGAACTATGCTATTGCGTATTAACTTTGGAATTTATTTTATGCATGATCGATTGGTTTATAACATGTCGATGATTATACTATTTAATATGCATGGTACATAGTGTAGCTCATATCTGACCAATATTATGTACGACACCCATTTTAGGACTCAAGGCAAGAGTGACCTAGATGATCTATATTATGGTACGACATTTTTTTCATTAAAAGAGTTCTAAAGCGGGTGTCAAATTTACATCTTGTATATACAACACCGATTTTTAACTTTACAAGATGTAAACTTTACATCTTATTCAAGATCAAATAAGTCCTGAAAAACTAGATTTTTAACATTGATTTTTAAATAGTAATGTACCACGTGTCAATGTGTGGAAAAGAGATATATTTTTTCTTGACAAATTCACTAATTTAATCATTTCCGTTTCCTTTCAACTCCGATTGGATTCGTTCTTACGCCAATATTTTTATTTTTCAAAGATCTTTCTGTCAAGTACAGTGCTGAATATGTTTTGAAGTATGGAAAACTGGATCATTAAGGATGTTTGAGATATGGGATATGGGATGTGTGTTGTGGGTTGTGGATATGCTTGATGTAAATTTAGGTGATAGAAGATATAGTCTTTGGATATGAAAGATGCGGTTTGTGGGTATTATATTTTGTGGATGTGTGGAATGTGGGATGATGGATTTGGTTTATGGATGTGTTAGATATGGTTCCTATATGTTTAATATTTTTTTTATGGATAGCATAGTTTCGAGTTTGTGGGGTGTTGTGTTCTAACTTTGTGTCAAGAATATAATATATATGTGTTTTGATGATAAAAAGTATTCACATTCTTATTCAAGATCAAATAAGTCTTTCTTATGTTTATTTTCTTAAACCAAACTCATTTTTAAAACGTTCTTATAATTTTCATGCATGTGATTTTTGTGTTTTCCAAAATAGCAACTTTGGTTGCATTTCAAGTAAGTTTGAAAAATCATATAAAATTCATATCTTTATCTAATTCATATTTCTTTGATGGGAAAATGACACGTAACCCTGGCTAACTATCATTGTTTTTCACATCAACCATCTAAGTATAAAAACACACTAATAAAAGTATAAAAACTTTTATTTCCATTCATGTGTTTTTATACTTATATATTAAGAAGGGTGAGAGCAAAAGAGAGATGGTTGAGATGAGAGAAGAGCAGAGGAAATAATTGGAGGTGAGAGTTTGGAGTTGGAAGCTTTGTGCGGTTGAGAGGAAATGAGAAATAGGAAGAGGGGGAGAGATAAGGATTTGAGTTTAGTTAGGTTAAGTTAGTATGTATGAAAGGATAGTTATGTCATTTAATAAAAATAAAACATCATGTGCTTTGCACATGGTTGTTTCCATCCAAAATTTAACACTGTTAGACTACAGTGAAGAAAAATAGAAGTTCAAGGAGTTAAATGTCACAAAAAATAGTTAGGGGGTGATGTGAAAAACGGTGATAGTTAGCCAGGGTTATGTGTCATTTTCCCTTCTTTGATCTTATAAAAATTTCTTTGAGTCTACTTTGTAGTGCAAAAATCAGTTCTCTATTTCCATACTCCATAAAAGAGTAATGAGTAGAAAAGTAAGCCGACATCAAATCTGCCAAAACATGTAAAAACAAATTTTATCGATTGTTTTAACTGAAAAAAATAGAATTATATATATAAGGTATTAAATGACTTATCCTACACCATTGTAAATATCTTTGATTCTTCTTTCTAACCCAACTAACTTGGTGTGATTTGGCGTTTTGTGGAAATAGTTATGATCATTTTAACAAGTAAACGTTAAAACTTTAAATTATGGATATACATAATGTAGATTCTGGATATAGAAGGCGTAGATTATGGACATGTCACATTGTGTTTGTTTTGATGATAACAAGTACTCACATTGTTATTCAAGATCAAATGTAGACTTTGGGTGTAGGTTCTGGATATACAAGATTTAGATTGTTGATATATAAGATTTTGATTCTGGATATATGGTGTAGAATCTGGACATACAAGATTTAGATTCTTGATATACAAGTTTTATATTCTGGATATGTAGATTATGGATTTAAAAAATGTAGATTTTGGATATACCAGACGTTGATTATGGATATACTATTTCTAGATTTTGGATATACAAGATGTAGATTCTGAAAAAAATATATATATAAATTAGCAAACTTTGGGAGGGTAGATCTCCCAACTCCGATGACGTCTCGACGAGTTCCGACCCAGGCGTGAAGGTATCACTTTCTTCTAGCTCGAGAATCCACTGGACAAGATCTTTATATCTTCTAAAGGAAAGATTTAAGGCTTCAAAAATGGTTCATCACCCAGTTTTGGTTGAAATTTTTTCCAACAACAATATTTTTGGGGTAGCAAACTTTGGGATGGCACAACCCCCAATTCCGGTGATGTGTCGGCGAGTTCCGACCACCGGCATGAAGATATCACTCTCTTCTAGTTAGAGCACCCATTAGAAAATATCTTTGGAGCTTCTAAACGAATGATTCAAGTCTTCAAAGAGGGCTCATTACCCATTTCGGGTTGAAACTTTTTCCTAAATCTACATCTTACATATCCAGAATCTTTATCTTGCATATCTAGAATCTCTATCTTGTATATCCAAAATATATGTCTTGTATACCCAGAATCTACATTTTTTATCCAGAATCTATATTTGTAGTATCTAAACCTTGTATATCTAGAATCTACATGGACTATATCCACAGTTTCATAACCCAAATTTACATACTTATATTGGACCTATTTTTACTTTGCTTTTCCGTTCTTCAAAATATATTCAGTATTTATCTTGACAGATAGCCCTTGGAAAAACAAAAACATTTGTGCGAAAACAAAGAAAATCGCAGTTGAAACGAAACGGAAATGTTTAAATTGATAAATTTGTCCAAAAATGGACATTTGTCCAGAAGGCGGCAAGTGGCGCGTTCTACTAATATAATATGTCCAAATTTTCCTTTTTCTCCATCTTTGTCCCGACCAGACCTGCTCCTTGAAGAAGACATGCCTTGTACTTGGGGAAACGACGACGTTCGGCCAGCAGTGTTAATTACTTCATGTGGGCCTTGACTCTTGGGCCCAAGCTCTTTCTTCTTCGACCCGCTAGCATTCAAGGTCCTGACAATGCTCTCCCCTTCAAACAGACTTGTCCTCAAGTATGAAAAAACTCCACTTTGAAATGCGTTGGGCCAAACAATACTTGTTCAATCTCAATAATAGAAAGCACACGACTCCGAAGTCCTACTATGCCCTGAGATATATCCTTGGCTGGAATACATATATCCGGTACACATTGTAATCGTTTTGGCCTTGAGTAATTAATCCCATTACTGGCTCCATCACTTAGAATATAATCTTGAGTAGACCCACCACTTTCAGTATCCTTTTCTTTTGTCCCAAGAGCTTTTGCAGCAAACTCCTTCTTGAACCAAATCAAAACCAACTCACCCACTTGACCTTCAGTCTCCAAACCCATGGTCCTACTCCTTTTCTTATCTTTGAGTTGGCTTGTTTGCAGGAGAGGACCATTAAGGGAGCTGATCAACTCATTTTCTATGCTAGTATCATCTCCTTCCTCACTTTCAACGGACTTTCCGTCTTGAGTAAAGCTCATGCAACGAGCATCCCCAAGTGGATCAGCAAACGTCTGTATTTTGTTGTGATCTGAACAACTAAAAATCATCATTTGTCCTGCTGCAGTTTCTATTATCTCCCCATCTGCAGTGCAAATATATAAGTTGTATGTTGAAAATGAATTGGAACTAACACCTCCAAGATGGCAGCCAACAACTCTCCACTTTAGTGAACCAGTAGAAACATCAAACACAGTAACATCATAAGTGTGAAGACATGATTTCCCAGCTCCCATAATCGAACAACTTCGCCCCAAGAAGATGAAGCTAGAATTCTATCTGTAAGAGACAACATGAGACAATGATGAGGACCTTCTTGGCCACCAAGAACATCCAACCAACGGTCCATCTTCATCGAGCAATTAATCGTCTCGATTGACTCTAGAGTTTCAGCACATTTTCCTTCACCACTTGGGTCTGCTGCCAGAATAACAATTTGCCCAAAAATATGGGTAGTAATTGTTCTAAACCATTTGTAGCGGAACAATTGCCAGGCAAAATTAGTCCCCTCTAATGATGCACTTAAGAGCCAACTACCATTAGTAGTGTAATGGAGAGTTGTGACCATTTTAGCATGCTCATATAATGTTACAAAGCTAGAGCATAAGGATACAGTCCAAACCTTGAATTTGCTATCATCAACTTCAGTTGCTAAGAGTAGTGAGTCGGGCGAGGATGCGAGATGATTCACATCAAAATAATTTTTCAGTATGTACCTCACTAGCCACCACTGCCACACAAGCAATTGGCAAAGTTTTGCCCAACCAAATGTCAACCCGTTTCCAACCTCATTAAAAACTACAGCAGTGAGCTTCTCTTTTGGTATTGTTAAGAGGTGAGTACACACAAAATAAGGTAACTTTGCAGAGGTTTGCATAAAGCAGTCCTTCCCCAACAACTTCCAATTCTTCTTATGCAAGTACCTGCTTCCAACCACCTTCAACCCCTTATATAACCCTTCTCGACCCAGCACATCAGCCGCACAAAAATGATCTTGCAATGTGGCACAAAAGACCTGCTCAACAGTACCCACGTCTTTGGAAGAAAAATGATCCATATACCCTTTAACCTTCTTGCCCAGCCACCCCAATTTATAAAGGTTCACGCCCAAGGTTCTGATAAATATTGAGACTTTAATTGAATCATAGAAAGCATAATCGTCAACATTTTTATCAAGTTGCACATATTTTTCCTGAATTTCCCGCCACTCATACAACTCATAGAATACCTCTTTCACCACAGCCATTTCGAACAACTCATTTCCTCCCTTCACTAGATGCACCAACTCATTTTCCCTGTTACTGACAGCTTGGTTTCCATGACCTTCGTTAAGATCAACAACACATTTCTTTATTTTTGACAACCAGAGCCACCTTCAACTCTAGCAAAACCAGCTTCCATATTGCTCATGCTAAGTGTATTGTGCCCAAGGAACGCAATTCCAACATAAACCCCAACAACAGAGAATTTACCAAAAATCATCGCATTCCCACAAGCTACTTGGACAAGATTCGAGCCATGTGTAATAACTTTCACACCCTCGATAATAACACCCTGGGCAACAGTTACATCATCATCTAACACTCCAACTTCCCTTTCTATCTTCTCAGACCCACATAAATAGAAATCAGGCGCGACTCTAAATTGCAACATTATGTTCTGCACCTCCCGCTCAATGTTCATAAGGGAAAGATAAAGAAGTTTTCCAAAAACAGAGGGACAACCCAAAATCCTCGCATTCTCAAAAGATATTGTTGCTTCACTCCAAGCAAACACAAGACTTTTAGTATCAACATGCCTCTTCCCAACAATCCCATATAACAGTTCATTAATCAAACTATAAGCCCAAAATTCAACATCTCTGTTCATGATCAAGTTCCCAAAATCACCTCTCCTATTCTTTTTTCTAACTAACCACCCCAGCTCACTAAACATCCTGACCATCATTCTTCCACAGCCAGTAGGGAGCTTAATTAAATCAATCAAAATGTATCCAACAATTCTTTGACCAAGACACACCATCTCTCTCGTTATTTTCAAAACTTCTTCAGGTTCCCTAGATGTCAACCACTTTCTATAACCAGAAGCTACACAAGGAATAGCATAAACACCCCTACAACTTGCACCAACATTGCACCACCCAGAAAAATAGAAACTTGACACATACCCACGTTGCCTCAAGTGATACCTCACATCCCCATACCAGAATAACCCATAAGGATTTAGAGTAACCCCAATACCAGTTGGCCATATAATAACTCCATTTATTTGTTTAACAAGCTTGAAAGGGTATGACTCGAATTGAATAAGAAATACCTCATATACATTGTGAGTAGTCACATTCCCAGTATCCATAAGAAGCATTTGATACCCATCTTCTGTTGCTTCTGCTTGTATCAAGAAAGCCATCTCTGCTTCCTCAAGCACAATATCAGGTTCAGGCTTAGGCTCAACTTCCATGGTTGCATTTTCTTCTTTGAATAAGCTTATGAGTCCTTCCATTTTGTGTTGGAGTAGCTTCTTCTCTTCTGCTTCAGCTTTCACTGTTGCTTGTATTTCAGCCAACAATTTGGCTTCCATTTCAGCCTCCATTTTTGTTCTGAGTTCGGTCTCCCTCTTTACTTCTAGTTCGGCTTCCCTCCTTGCTTTAAGTACAGCCTCCATTTTTGCTTGTTGCTGCTTCTCGACCTCCAAATCCCCCCTGAGTTCATACTCACGTTGTCTCCACTCGCTGATACAATCGACCATGGCATTCATCTCTGCTCTGAGAGGTCGAGTCTCCTGCCACCATGGAATCCTTCCCAGTTCCTCCTCCTTCTTCTCCAAACGTGTAATCAAATCCTCCTAGATTTGGTCACAACTTTCGATCTCTTCTTCCAGCCATGAGATTTGCAAAATCAGCTCCGATAACTCCATGGTCGCTGAATCGTTGGCTCTGATACCAGTGTCAGGATTCAATAAAAATCAACTGAAATATAAGCTATAATTGCTGTAAATTTTGATTGAAAATGAAACTAAGATCAGGTTACAAAGATGAGTCCCAAGCTTGGACCCTTGACCTTGCTCCAAGGCTCTTTACAACTTTCACTATGAACTCATAAAACGAAACCCTAACAATACAAATACTACCAACCTTAACCTAGATGGTCCCCTCCTCTTCTCTGCATCTTGTTCCCTCTGTGAACCTCAGGCCTGCATCCAATTACAGCCCTACCTTCTGAACCTTTTGGCACGACTCCATCTTTGTCCCGACCAGACCTGCTCCTTGAAGAAGACATGCCTTGTACTTGGGGAAACGACGACGTTCGGCCAGCAGTGTTAATTACTTCATGTGGGCCTTGACTCTTGGGCCCAAGCTCTTTCTTCTTCGGCCCGCTAGCATTCAAGGTCCTGACAGTTAGCTGCGGAAATCAAGGAAAGCAAAACTTGGTTGGGTTTAAGTTTTGGCGTAGCATCTTTATTAGTTAAAGAGATGACCAAATCAAGTGGGTGGTCCTTGTTGCAATTAAGAGCATTTAATTGCCCCTTGGTGTGATACACTAGCATGAAGTTGGGGAAGAAGCTAGCAAGGTCTAATTAATGGATAAGCTTTCGGCATAAACAAGTTCAAAAAGGAAGGTAATTTGTTTGATGCTTATTTTATCTTATAATTAGAGATTCTCGTCATTTAGAACTAGTGTCAACCGGAAAACAAAGACTACGGTTATTTATATTTATTCTTGTCTTGGTTGCCATCATATATTGAGAGATAGAGAATTAGGCTTGTAATTATCGGTTTATTTCTCGGATAATACAAGGAGCTCGTTGTTGTCTCGTGGATGTAGGCATATTGCCGAACCACGTATATCGTTGTCTCTGTTTATATTTCATGCACTTTGATTATTGTTCCGTGTTGTGTGTTATCCGCTGCTATTTGTTATTTCTCCACATTAACCACTTCTCCAATAACAATGGCCTCCCTATCAAACGCAGAATCGGAAAATATCATTATTCCACAATCATTGATTAGGGGCATGTATGATGATCACCACAAAAACCGTTACTTGCTCCGTTTCGAGCAAGAGAAGACATTCCAGTACAAGGTACATATACTTCAGGGATATGTACGATGATGCGTTACGCCATGACATATCCTAGTGGACGCGAAAATAAATTGAGGTTCATTGCCGCTACAAACAATTGGTGGCCACCCTAACGAAAGAGACCATGTACATTATTTCGTCCTTAAAATAGTCGTTTGTGTACTCGGTTCTTTTTGTTATCGTCCCTAAAACAGACTATGGCTCTTCTATTTTGTAGTTGCTGATTATATTTTGTTACACATTATTATATGTTCTATTTGTTAATTGGCAATGTAAAGTCTTTTCGGATCAAATTTATGATGTTGTATGTTCTATTTGTTAATTGGCAATGTAAAGTCTTTTCGGATCAAATTTATGATGTTGTTTTTTTGGTACCTACAAATTATTGTGTTTCTTGCATACTAGCATCGTGTAGTATATGACATCATCAACTTCTATGCTAAAGTTACTAGCAGAAACCAGTATCTTATATATCAAAAAATAAGAAATGTATCCTGGATACTTAACACGTGTTTGATCGGAGTTAGTAACATGATCTTGAATATTGACAGATTGAAAATTGATCGGAGCTATCAGCATGTGATTGAATATTGATCAGAGCTATCATCGAAGAGGAGTTGGGAGATCTAATCTCCTAAAGTTTCTAATATACATCTTTTTATGTCCATAAACTATATCATGTATATCCATAATCTTCATCTTGTATATCCAGAATCTACATGTTTTATACATAAAATCTATATTTTATACAGAATCTGCATATCCAGAATCTGCATCCACTATATCCACAAATTTCACCACACGATTTACATACCCATATTGGACCTAAATACAACCGAGGCATGGATGGTTATTTTGTAATTATTTAAGCGGATATCAAATTCAAACGTAACAAAACACAATAACATAAAGCGTCTTCGAACACAGGAGTTGAATGAGTACAACGGTAATAGGAGGAATCATGTGCCTGAACCACGGATAACAGACTGACTACGGCATACTAGCAGACAATGCCGGTAACACCAACAACAACCCAACACCGGGGACTACTATTCCCCAGCTCAAATAACCCGACTGATACACAACCGTTACTTTCCTCAACCGACTCAACACTCGGACACGTAATGTAGACCCGACCCAACGATTACAACTTCCTCCAAAGACACGAAAGATAATCACGCAACACCCAAGATCACAAAGGATCGCACACCAAACAAGATCGCAAAGGATCGCACTCCAGCTGCTTAGTAACCACGCATTTTTCCCGACACGACGGTCGGATCAGGCGGTCGACCTATCGCACTTTTCCCAACAAAACGGTTGGATCAGGCGGTCAACCTGTCGCACTTTTCCCAACACGACGGTTGGATCAGGTGGTCGACCTATCGCACTTTTCCCAACACGGCGGTTGGATCAGGCGGTCGACCTATCGCACTTTTCCCGACACGCGGTCGGATCAGGCTGTCGACCTGTCACACCCCAACCTCAGGCAACCACAATCACAATCACAAGCAAGGTTCAACAACAGCAACAACACCGGTTTAACACTCCACATGCACTCATGTCCACCCAATACACCAACAGTAAAACACGGGCTCAACGACCCCACGACACCAACAGTAAAACACGGGCTCAACGACCCCACGGCACTCATGGCCACCCACGACACCAACAGTAAAACACGGGCTCAACGACCCCACGGCACTCATGGCCACCCACGACACCAACAGTAAAACACGGGCTCAATGACCCCACGGAACTCATGGCCACCCACGACACCAACAGTAAAACACGGGTTCAACAACCCCACGGGCACTCATGGCCACCCAAGACACCAACAGTAAAATACGGTTTTAACAACCCCACGGGCACTCATGGCCACCCAAGACGCACCAACAGTAAAATACGGGTTTCACAACCCCACGGGCACTCATGGCCACCCAAGACACAAACTAAACAATCAACCTCCAGGCATAATCAAATGCCTCCACTAATTCTAATATCGATAAGTTCACTGCTCCTACGACATTACTAAGTGTCACATGCATTGCTATTGTTCGATACGTTCCCGTACCATACGACACCACCCGGTGTCGCCTGCCTTTCTATTGTTCGATAAACTTACTTAACCCACGAGACCCAAGTGTCACATGCATTTCTACTGTTAACTTTCCCTAGTCAGGGCCGAGATCCGGCTACTTTTACCTACCTCATATGCTTTCCCCAAAAGCTCACAACCAAGCTCCAGCGTGATCACGATCACTCGCCTAGCTTTCCCTTTCCTCTGTCGGTGGCACAATCTAATAAGAACACAATTTAAAACACTTTTAAGCTTGCAGGCATAAACTGAATTTTAATAAACTTGACGCCCAAATGTAACCCCGACAATGTCGATCACTCCCAAACTTCTCAATTACTCGACATTGTCGATAATGGACCCGGAAAGACTTGTTTCGCCCGACCCGGCGAATCTGCCCGGGATTGGAAAACGTCCTTCTGGGGCTCCGAAAATTCCCGTTTTCGTTTCCACGATCTTAGAATAATTCAAGGGTTCCTAAGCACTCGACGGAATCACTTTCCGACTTCCGAGTAATTTAATTCGCGTTTAAAGTTTCTAAACCTGTCATTTACAACTTTTACAATTTAAATCCAAAATTCGTTCCGGGTGTGGATTAACGACTTGGGGATCGTCCTAAACAACCTGAACACGAAAACCTGATAACCGAGCATGTGGGCCCCACCCGGCCCTTAAGACCCGAGGGTGGTTGGGCCGGTTTTGGGCCGGTTCACCATGTTGGTGGCCATTCCTAGCTCCGGCCAGCCACCACCCCAACTCCGGCAGCCACCATACACGGTGGCCGGAGCTCCCCCGAGCCTCCGGTCACCGGAAAACGTTCATCTTTCGCTCCAAAACGTCTCCAATGAACCCCACACCTCAACTCATCCATATTCTACTCGTTTTAACCCAAACCTTAAACTTTAAACATAGCAAAACGAAAATAAAAAGGGTACTCACCGTAGGGAATGACGGTGGGAGCTCGATTCCTTGATCGTTAAGACGATCCATCGGTTGGATAGTCGGGAAAATAGCAAACCCTAACACCCCCTTCTCTTTTCTCTCCTCCTTCTCTCTTCTTTCTATTTCCTTCTCTCTCTTCAAACTCTCCCTTTTTTGCTAAGTGTGGCCGAACCTACACCCCCTTTAATCATTGTATTTTTTTCAAAAACCAAACAACTATCCTTTAATTACCAAACTAACACTCAAGTCTCGTCTTTTGTTTTGTCCAATAAACCTAACACCACCACATTGGTGACATGTGGCAAGTGGGTCCCATCCCTTTTGGAAAATATCTTCTAGATATTTTTCAGTCAGATTCGTGAAATTCGGCCGTCTCAGGCCCTGAACGGACACTTTTTCCAAGAAAATACGAAACTTCACGGGCTACAAGGAAATGGCTCAACTAAGACCGCTGTGACGACGACTAAGATTTTTGGATCCAAAACGGACCTCGAACAGACCAAAACGTCGCTCGGTTGACTTTTCCAGCAAAAAGTCAACCTTTCCCAAATTGGTCAGAAAGTTTTCATGAGTCCCCCAGAGCTCACTTTGGTCGATATCGGGGTCAACTCAAGTTTGATATGACCCTCGGGGTCAAATTTGGGTTCATTTAGGTGTTTGTCCAAAAAAATTAAATTTTCCTGTTTTTCGCCGATTTGACTGGCGTTGACCGAGAGCGGTTCTTACAGTAGGTGGCATCCGGGAGAACCTCTTCGAAAACAGATTGGACGGGTCTTTGCCTGGCAGGTTAGGTAGGATGTTGGTTGTCACAACCATACTGGCATCTAGGGCCATAACCACCACGTAGTCTCCCGATGCTAGGTTTTTCCACACCAAACCAGGGGAAGAACCTTGGTTGTCACGTGTGATCCTCAAACATTACTATTTAAGAGATCGTTGGTGTAAGGACCGCTCCTGGTCAACGTCGTTCAAATCGGCGGAAAAACGGAAAAATTTAAATTTTTGGACATCCACCTAAATGAACCTAAAATTGACCCCGAGGGTCATTTCCGACTTAAGTTGACCCCGATATCGACCAAAGTGAGTTCTGGGTTACTCAGGGCAACTTTTTGACCAATTCGGGAAAAGTTGACTTATTAACGAAAAAGTCAACCGAGCGATGTTTTTGTCCGTTCGAGGCTCGATTTGGATCCAAAAAGCTTAAGCCGTCGTTGCAGCAGTCTTAATTGGGCCGTTTTCTTGTAGAATGCGAAGTTTCGTAAAATCTTGGAAAACGGGCCCGCAAGGGGTCCAAAACGGCCGATTTTCGCGAATCTGATTGAAAAATATCTAACAAGATATTTTTCTAACAAGTGGGACCCACTTGACACATGTCAAGATAGTTGTGGAAGGGGATTGAAAGGACAAGTTTGCCTTTGACTTAAAAGAAAAGACAAGAGAGACTTGAGGGCATTTTTTGTCATTTTGGTGTGGTGTGAATTTAAAACAAATTAAAAAGGATGAAGAGGATTAGTGTTCGACCAAGAGAGGAAAAAAAGGAGAGAGAAGAGAGAGAAAGAAAAGAGAAGAAAAAGAAGGAGAAAAGAGAAGGACTTTGTGGATTTATCGACGATCTGACCGACGGATCGTCTCAATTCTCCCGTATTCGTCATCCCCTCATCGTTCCCTACGGTAAGAACCCATCTTTTTCTCGTTTTGACAAGTTTGAATTCTAGGGTTTTGGTTAGAATTGGTTTAAAGATGAATGGTTGAGGTTTGGGGTTCGTTAGGAACGTTTTGGGCGGAAAGTAACGTTTTCCGGTGTGGCCGTGTGGGGCCCACTTGGCCGGGCCTCAGGTTTTTCGTGTTCGGGTGGTCTTGGATGATCCCCGAGTCGACAATTCACACCCGGAGCGAATTATGGAATTAATTTGTGAGAATTCGGAAATTTGGGTTAGAAACTTTAAACGCGGAATTAAATCGCTCGGGTATCAGCAATTGATTCCGTCGAATGTGTTGGAACACGCGAATTATTTTAGGATCGTAGAAATGAAAATGGGAATTTTCGGAGCCCCGAAAGGGCATTTTCCGATCCCGGGAAGATTCGGCGAGCCGGGCGAATCGGGCCTTTCTGGGCCCTTTGTTGACACTGTCGAGTAATTGGGAAGTGTGGGAGCGATCGGCATTGTCAGGGCTATTTTTGGGCGTTAAATTCATTAAATTCGGTTTTGCCTGCATATTTAAAAAGTGTGTTATTTTGATCATGTTAGATCGTGCCACCGGCCGTGGAAAGAGGAGGCTAAGTGGGTGATCGTGAGCATTGCCGGAGCGTGAGCATCGGACTTGGAACGCTTTACGAGGTAGGGAAAAGTAGCCGGATATCGGCCTTGACTAGGGAAAGTTATTAGTAGAAATGCATGTGACACTTGGTGGTGTCGTAGGATAAGTGAACTTATCGAACAATAGAAATGCAGGTAACACTTGGTGGTGTCGTAGGATAAGTGAACGTATCGAACAATAGAAATGCATGTGGCACTTGGTGGTGCTGTAGGTTAAGTAAACTTATCGTGCGATGGGAATCACATGTGGGCACCTAGTTGTGCCCGTAGGTTGAGTGAACTGATTGTGTTTGTGTGTGGCCATGTGTGCCAGTGGGGTATTGAACCCGTTTGTTGTTGACTGACTTGTTGAGTGGTAGTTAGTCGTGATGTTAATTTTGCTATTTGCGGAGTATTGTGTGATATTTGGTTGTGATTGTGATTGTTCTGGTGATACCTTGATGAGTTGTGCCCGAGAGGTGTGTCGTACCTTCCGATGCGCGACCGGTAAAGTGTCGAGGGGTGTGGTCCCCGTGAGGTGTGTCGTACCTTCCGGCGCGCGATTGGTAAAGTGTTGAGGCTTGAGCTGTCCCCGAGAGGTGTGTCGTACCTTCCGATGTGCGACCGGTAAAGTGCCGAGGGTTGTGTGTTGGGTCTTGAGGTAGGGTTGGAGATGAACCAACTCGCAGAGGAAAATCAATGAAAACCAAGAGACGATTAAAACCATGAAACAACTAACAAAGAATGTGTCATGCCCCAATTTCAGTAAACCGAACTCGGGACGCGAACGTTTTAAAAACAATAAAAAAATGAAACCTGTTTTGGATAAACACTTTAAAATCTCCATTTAATTAATCAAAATAATATTTACAACTTAAAAATACGTCCCAACACGTGGACAAAAGTACAAGGTATCCGTCACTAGACTCAAAAGACTGAACCCGGACTCCGCTCCTAGCTCCACAAGCTTCGAGAGCTCACTTAGTTCGTCCCGTGATCAGTACTTGTAGGAAAAGCAGCTGGGGGTGAGCGTTCGCTCACCACCACAGATAACAGACTGACTACGGCATAATTAGCAGACAATGTCGGTAACACCAACAACAAACTCAACTCCGGGGATCACTGTCCCCAACTCAAGTACTCTGACTGACAAACACCCACGGTGACCTTCCTCGAACGACTCAACACTCAAACATGTAAGTAGACCGACACAAAGATCACGACCTCTTCCAAGGACTCAAAAGAAACTACGCAACACCAAACAAGATCACAAAGGATCGCACACCAAACAAGATCACAAAGGATCGCAAACCAGCTGCTCAGTAACCAATTCTGTTTCTCTCGCCCTTTCCGATCTCAGTGGGGCCAGGCGGTCGACCTGTCTCAGTAACCTCTCTGTCCTTCGCCCTTTCCAATCCCAGTCGGTCCAGGCGGTCGACCTGTGTTACAACTTCTCTGTCCCTCGCTCTTTCCGATCCCAGTCGGTCCAGGCAGTCGACCTGTCTTACAACTTCTCTGTCCCTCGCTCTTTCCGATCCCAGCCGGTCCAGGCAGTCGACCTGTCTTACAACTTCCCTCACTCACGCGCTTCCCCGACACAAAGTCGGGCCAGGCGGTCGACCTGTCTCAGTAACCTCTCTCACTCAGGTAACCACAATCACAATCACCAGCAAGTTCAACAAACAGCAACAACACAGGTTCAGCACTCCACAGGCACTCATGGCCACCCAAGACACCAACCATAAAACACGGACTCAACAGCCCCACAGGCACTCACGGCCTCCTAAGACACACCAATAGTAACTCATGGCTCAACAACCCCACGGGCACTCACGGCCTCCCAAGACACACCAACGATAAAGACACGGGTTCAACAACCCCGCAGGCACTCACGGCCTCCCAAGACACACCAACAGTAACTCACGGGCTCAACAACCCCACGACACTCACGGCCTCCCAAGACACACCAACGATAAAGACACGGGTTCAACAACCCCACAGGCACTCACAGCCTCCCAAGACACACCAACAATAATTCACGGGCTCAACAACCCCCACAGGCACTCACGGCCACTCAAACCACCAACAGTGAAGACACGGGTTCAACAACCCTACGGGCACTCATGGCCACCCAAACTCAACAATAATACACGCTCGCAACTTACCGAGACTCTAACTCATAAGCCAGACAAAGAATGCTCGCAACCCCCCAAGACTCTAACTCGGTCAGGCCAGCCAAGGACACCAACCTTAGTACACGGGCTCTCATGGCCACCCAAGACTCAACAATAATAGTACGGGCTCTCAAGGCCACCCAAACACAAATAATAACACGGGCTCTCATGGCCACCCAAGACTCAACAATAAACAAATCAACCTCCGGCTTAACCAAAGCCTCCAACAGTCCTAATATCGATAAGTTCACAAACAACCTCCGGGCATGGTCATATGCCTCCAGTAATTCTAACAACGCTAAGTTCTCTGCTCCTACGACACTACTAAGTGTCACATGCATTTCCAATATTCGCTACGTTCCCGTATCATGCCTTTCTAATATTCGATAAACCTACTTAACCCACGACACCCCGGTGTCACATGCAATTCTACTGTTAACTTTCCCTAGTCAGGGCTGAGATCCGACTACTTTTCCCTACCTCGTATGCTTTCTCCAAAAGCGCACAAATAAGCTCCGGCGTGATCTCGGTCACTCGCCTAGCTTTCCCTTTCCTCTGTCTGCAGCACGATCTAAAAGAACACAATTTTAAACGCTTTTAAGCTTGCAGGCATAAACTTAATTTTAATGAACTTGACGCCCAAAAGTAACCCCGACAATGTCGATCACTCCCAAATTCCCCAATTGTTCGACATTGGCAATAATGGGCTCAGAAAAGCCCGATTCGCCCGACATGGCGAATCTGCCCGGGTTTTGAAAACGCCCTTCCGGGGTTCCGAAAATTCCCGTTTTCGTTTCTACGATCTTATAATAATTCAAGGGTTCCAACGCAATCGACGAAATCAATTTCTGATACCCGAGCGATTTAATTCCGCGTTTAAAGTTTCAAACCCAAATTTCCGAATCCTCACAAATTACAAACCCTAATTCCCTATTTCTCAATACACAAAACGATAATCCCCAAGAGAATAAATCGATGCCCTTGTTACCGATCTACTCTAAAAACATCAACAACAATCGAACAAATTTCTTTTTACTTCTCGGATCATTGTTGTCTCTCCGACCTAACTGCTCCAGCTCAATTAATCAGTGAATCTATATACCCTTTTGATGTTGCTCTTATCCCATAAGCAACAAAGATCATTTAATGCTCATACGCAACAGAAAAGAAAAGAAAAGCAACTTGTTTTGCTTCTGCTTCATTAAATGATCCAAAGGTTAAACTTTATCGAGCATAAAAAGAAGAAGGAACACATATGGGTACACATCACAATCTATAGCTCAAGATCATCTTACCTTACCAAGACCAAGCACCAAATCTCTTGTTGCGTACACAATTCAGTCGCGCCACCCAAGACAAGGAGCCATCCAAATTCCTTTCCTTTCTGTCCCAGACACGTCGCACACAAGCTCCTTCTCTATCTAAGTCACTCAAACCCTAATGTTTACTATTTGTACCCATACAAGACAAAAAGAGAAAAGGGTTTAAGTCATAAGTGGGCCTAAAATAGATTCTTGTGGACTTAAGAGATGGGATTTGATCATGGCCCAAATTAAAAGTGTTGGGCTTCAATTTTGGAACCAAACTCTACAACAGATATTTTTCAGTCAGATTTGCCAAAATCGGACGTCTCTGGCCCCGAACGGACCCATTTTCCAAGAAATTACGAAAATTCACGGGATACAAGGAAACGGCTCAACTAAGACCGTTGTGACGACGGATAAGCTTTTTGGATCCAAAACGGTCCTCGAATGGACCAAAACGTCGCTCGGTTGACTTTTCCAACGAAAAGTCAACATTTCCCAAATTGATCAGAAAGTTGCCCTGAGTCCCCGGAACTCACTTTGGTCGATATCGGGGTCAACTTACGTCCGGTATGACCCTCGGAGTCAATTTTTGGGTTTAATTAAGTGTCTGACCAAAAATTTTAAATTTTCCTGTTTTTCGCAGGTTTGACTGGCGTTGACCGAGAGTGGTTATTACAGAATGGATTCACAAGAGAAAAATTCAGCACTAGTTCTTACCAAAACAAGAACACCGGGTAAAGAATGATTGGCTTGAGTCTCCAAGACGCCTACGTATCCACATGGGAATCAAAGCCACATAGTTCTTCTCTTTGAGGACTCAAGAACACAAAAATGGAGGTGGGAGCTTGCCAAACCCGAAATTGCAAGGGAAGGGGGAGAGAAGTTGTGTTTCCTATTCTTGTCTTGTGTTTGTTATGTTGAAAAAAGATGACTTAAACATAACAAACCTCATACTTGTCCAACTAAAGGCATGGGACAAGCATGGTGACAAGTAAGGTGTAAATAGGACAAAGTATGGGAAGACAAGATTGGGTTAGGTGGTGAATCACCAACACCTTAATCTTTGTCTTGCTTACTTAGTACTAATTAATCAAGACTTGATTAACTAGTTCCATGGGCCTTGGTTGCATGGGCCTTTCATGGGCCTCTTGGAACATGAACCGTGGCCATTTCCAACGAGGTCCCGTGATTCGCTCATCGCCTCCAAGCCTTCCATACCAGAAATGTCCAACATTATCCGATGCGATCAATCCCAAGACTCTAAGCCTTGTCTCGATCCGTAAAGTCCTATTCACTTACGGGCACATGACCCAAAAACCAGTTTTGGTCATGTCCCGAGACAACTCCCTTTTGATCATTCTCCATAAATGTGTCAATGAGTTTCATCCTCCGGTGTGACCCTTAGGTTTATGCATGTCAATAGATCAACGTAAAATCCCATTTTACTTGATCGTATTTAAGTGGCAACTAACGAGACTTTAGTATTGCCTGACACTGCATAACGAATCGCCCCTGTCGATTCTAACCTTTCCGTCGTCCCTGTCATTATCCTTTTATCTCTGATATCCTGATTGAGATAAGGCATAGAGCCGTCATCCTTATTATTCTCAATCACTATTCCTTGATATGTGAGATGACTGAATATATGATACCCAGTATCATTTGCATGGCCATACTGTTCTTTCAGTCACTCTCGATCAAGCGGCCGAGAACCGATATCTTTCCCACATCTTAGTATGAGGGATAAATCCCTTAGCCGTCTTTCGTGTCACTCATGTAGCCCATCCCCAAGCCAATCATGGCCGTTATGGAAGCCCTGTTACGGACAACGTTAGGCTCAATTCAAACTCAGTTTTTTGACTACATAGCGATCACAAAGACTCCTTGATCTAAGGATACATGACAAGTTACGACACTGAATATGTTCATGACTTAATCTATGGCACATATTCAGGGCGGGTCGTCCAATATCATGTCCCACATGATATCTATGATCAGACTCCAGAATCCCATACTAATGACTAATAGAACGTAAGCCATAAAGAGCCATCTTTCATACTAGTCGCTTCTAGTGAAGCTTTGTTGACTAGGGACCCATCGAGTGTGATCTATCTCGATCTATGGTTCTATTCGCATTGTGGGCATAGATCAGAGCACACATCGATATATTACTCCAACACATAAGTAATATAAAGCCGTTTTAATTTTATTTCTAACGATGATATATACATTTGGACATTTAGGATTGAACTACGGGCACTAAGACTAACAATCTCCCACTTGCCCTAGTTCCAATCTAAACTCCAATATGTCCCCATCGACTTTACATGTCTAACATGTTTAGGCAGCGACAGTGCCTTAGTCAAAGGGTTGGCTATGTTATCATCCGTTGCAATATATGTTATCTTCACTTCACCTCGGTTCAGTATTTTTCTGATGAGGTGGATATGCCGTAGTACATGTTTGGATTTGTTATGCGATCTGGGCTTTTAGCTTGCGTAATGTCCCTTGTGTTGTCGCAAAATGGATTCACCGGGCTGGATGGGTTTTTAATTACACCCAACCCTGCCGTGAATTTCCAAGTCCACATAGCCTCCTTAGCTGCTTCTACAACATCCATGTACTTGGCCTCTGTCGTAGATTCAGCGACGGTATCTTTCTTTACGCTTTCCCAGCTAAAGCTCTGTCATTCAGCGAAAACACTTATCCTGACTGACTTCTAAAGTCATATGGATTTGTCTTGCAAAACTAGCGTCTACTCATCCTTCGACGACTAGTTCAGCATCATCTTTCCCCCGGGTTAGACTGATGTCTACTGGTACAACATAAGGCTTACGAGACATCCGATCTCGTACATGTCTTGGCATATATGATCGATCATGCCCCCAGGCGCATGGGATTCGCATCATCCTTTTCAACTCATCTAGTGTTTTTAAGACACTGAGTCTTGTTGAGATGAATGCCATGACTAGTGGGTAAGAGTCCTTTCTTTGAATCTAGCATTGAGAACCTACTCAATGCCTTGTTCACATAGGTTCCCTGACTTAAAACCAAGACCCTCTTGGTGCGATCTCTACATATCTTAATCCCTAAGATATAAGCAGCATCGCCTAAGTCCTTTATTGAGAAACACTTCCTCAGCCAAGCTTTAGTCTCGTGCAAGGTTGGGGTGTAGTTTTCAATGAGAACCAGAAAGGAAATCTTGCTCCCACTAGCCTTCTATAAACGCAAGATTCATCCTCGTTCTTGATTAAGCCAAATCCAATTACAGCTTCATCAAAACGAAGGTTCTTACTCCGAGAAGTTCGTTTCAATCCATAAATGGATTTCAACAACTTATAAATCTTTCCCTTATTCTTCGGATCGTCAGAACCTTTGGGCCGAGACATACAAATGTACCTAGTCAAATTTCCATTTAGGAAAGCGGTTTTGACATCCACTTGCCATATCTCGTAATTATGATACGCAGTTATGTCAAGAATAATTTGGATCGATTTTGACCATAGCCAATAAGGAGAAGGTTTTATCATAGTCAATCCATTGGATCTGCCTATAACCTTTCGCCACCAGTCGAGCTTTGTAGGTCAGAGGGTTTCCGTCCATGTCCATCTTCACCTTGAAGATCCATTTGCATCCGATGGTCCTCACACCATTGATGGGATCAACCGGTTCCCAGACTCGGTTATCCGACATGGATTGCATTTCCTCCCTCATGGCTCCCAGCCATAACTCGGAGTCGGACCCATCCACGACTTCCTGAAAGGTGGCTGGATCATCGTGATCCACCATGACTTCATTGTCACCTCTGGATACCATATCTTGGAGGTGGAAGATTGATCGTTTCAAATCGCCTTGGACCTTCCGGAATTGTAACAGGAATTGGTTCTTACTCTACGACAATCTCTGGCTCCTTTCTACTGGGTTGTCAATTGGTTTAGACAGATCTGTACCATCCTGAATTTCTTCGAGATGCACAGTCCTCCCAATGACGTCTTTGGAAACAAAACTCATTTTCCATAAAGACCCAACCACAAGCGACGAACACCATGTTCTCACTGGGATTGTAGAAGTAGTATTTCCTTGTTGCTTTGGGATACCACACGAAGGTGCATATCTTAGATCTTGGTTCAAGCTTAGTCGAAACCAAATGTTTCACATAAGCCTCGCAACCAGAAATCTTTAGGAAGGACAAAGCGGGCATCATCCCGTACCATTTTAAAATGGTGTCCCTTCAACACCCTTCATCGAAGCCCGATTCACTATGAATGCGGTCGTCTCTAGAACATAACCCCTGAAAGAGATTTGGTGATCAGTGTTAGTCTTAGTGCCCATAGTTCAATCCTAAATGTCCAAATGTATATATCATCGTTAGCAATAAAATCAAAACGGCTTTATATTACTTATGTGTTGGAGTAATATATCGATGTGTGCTATGATCTATGCCCACCATGCGAATAGAACCATAGATTTAGATAGATCATACTCGATGGGTCCCTAGTCAACAAAGCTTCATTAGAAGCGACTAGTATGAAAGATGGCTCTTTATGGCTTACGTTCTATTAGTCATTGGAATGGGATTCCGGAGTCTGATCATAGATATCATGTGGGACATGATATTGGACGACCCGCCCTGAATATGTGCCATAGATTAAGTCATGAACATATTCAGTGTCGTAGCTTGTCATGTATCCTTAGACCAAGGAGTCTTTGTGATCGCTATGTAGTCAACAACTGAGTTTGACCTGAGCCTAACGTTGTCCGTAACAGGGCTTCCATAACGGCCAGGATTGGCTTGGGGACGGGCTACATGAGTGACACGAAAGACGGCTAAGGGATTTATCCCTCATACTGAGGTATGAGAAAGATATCGGTTCTCGGCCGCTTGATCGAGAGTGACTGAAAGAATAGCATGGCCATGCACATGATACTGGGTATCATATCTTTAGTCATCTCACATATCAAGGAACATTGATTGAGAATAATAAGGATGACGGCTCTATGCCTTATCTCAATCAGGATATCGGAGATAAAAGGATAATGACAGGGATGACGAAAAGGTTAGAATCGACAGGGTCGATTCGTTATGCAGTGTCAGGCAATACTAAAGTCTCGTTAGTTGCCACTTAAATAGGATCAAGTAAAATGGGATTTTACGTTGATCTATTGACATGCATAAACCTAAGGGTCACACAGGAGGATGAAACTCATTGACACATTTATGGAGAATGGCCAAAAGGGAGTTGTCTCGGGACATGACCAAAACTGGGTTTTGGGTCATGTGCCCGTAAGTGAATAGGACTTTACGGATCGAGACAAGGCTTGGAGTCTTGGGATTGATCGCGTCGGATAATGTTGGACATTTCCGGTATGGAAGGCTTGGAGGCGATGAGCGAATCACGGGACCTCGTTGGAAATGGCCACGGGCCATGTTCCAAGAGGCCCATGAAAGGCCCATGCAACCAAGGCCCATGGAACTAATTAATCAAGTTTTGATTAATTAGTACTAAGCAAGCAAGACAAGGATTAAGGTGTTGGTGATTCACCACCTAACCCAATCTTGTCTTGCCATACTTTTTCCTATTTACACCTTACTCGACACCATACTTGTCCCATGCCTTTAGTTGGACAAGTATGGGTTTTGTTATGTTTAAGTCATCTTTTTTCAACATAACAAACACAAGACAAGAATAGGAAACACAACTTCTCTCTCCCTTCCCTTGCAATTTTAGGTTTGGCAAGCTCCCACCTCCATTTTTGTGTTCTTGAGTCCTCAAAGAGAAGAACTACGTGGCTTTGATTCCCATGTGGATACGTAGGCGTCTTGGAGACTCAAGCCAATCATTCGTTACCCGGTGTTCTTGTTTTGGTAAGAACTAGTGCTGAATTTTTCTCTTGTGAATCCATTCTTTGTTAGTTGTTTCATGGTTTTAATCGTCTCTTGGTTTTCCTTGATTTTCCGCTGCGAGTTGGTTCATCTCCAACCCTACCTCGAGACCCAACAGTGGTATCAGAGCCGTGCTACCTTCGGGATTCACAAGACGGTGTTCAAAGTTTCGGTTTTGCTTGAAAGTTTCGTTTTTGGCATGTTGTTTTGCTAAATTGTTTGATAACATGTTTTAAATACTTGTTTATGGATTTAATGCATGTAAAATGAATTTTTGAAAATTATTTCAAATCTGGAAATTTTGAAAAAAATTTGATTTTTCGGGTCTCGGGAGCGGGACTCTCGGGGAGCCGAAACCGGGACCGAACGGGGCTCCGTTGGACGGAGCTAGGCCAAGCATGACCATTGGATGGTTGATATGCCAAGGCTAAACCGTTTTGTTAGTTATGACAAGTTTGGAACCGTCATGACGAATTCGAAGATCAAATGTTCAAAAGTTTCATTTTTGAACAGTTTCGATAAACCGAGCATCAAAAAATTTCGAAACTTGGCTATTAATTAAAACCGGAAAATCACATGATGTTTGATAACATGCTTGTTTGATAACACGATGTGTGATGTGATGTTGGCATGGTGTACATAATAGCCCCGAGCTCAATTTAATTATTTATCGCTTTTCACGGCCTGCGAGCCGTTAGTGTTAGCGTGTAATTATTCTTTCAAGGTGTGGTCGTCGAACCACTTGTTTTTAATATTTATTTATTCCCGACCTGCGAGTCGTGTATTAAATTGTAATATTTTACTCAAGATGAAGAAAGGGCGAAAAGGTCATTTGGTGGCTTTTCGGGTGTTGGCATCGGCTTAGAGTCGGTGGAGCTCAAGAAGCTAGTGGGAGTTATTTTAGGGGGCTATTATGTGCATATTTATCTCTTTATGCTTGGTTTAGTTTATGCATGATTAATTCTATGTGTTTTAGAATTGCATGCTTAACTTTATTTACCGAGCATATCACCTCACATGCAAAGATAAAATTGGAATTTTAATCCTTGTGTGTGAGCCCTTAGAATCGTCATTACATTGGATGTAGTTGACGGGTTCGAAGGAAGAATTACATTGGATGTAATTTGAGGCATCATTGCATTTGGAATGTAGTTGATGTGCTCATCGCATCTAGGATGTGTCAAAGTTTTAAACACAACCAGACAAGTAAAAACGGGTCATGTCCGATACCTCCCAATTATCAACACCTTACTACCTCCCCGTCCTATGGGTGTCGTGCGCATTAGCGGAGCATCCATGGGAAAGCGGGGTAGTAGGTTTGGACGACATATGTGGGTGTCGTGCGCATTAGCGGAGCACCTACATAGTGACGGGCCATAGTTGAAAATTGGTGGACCCGACTACGATTCTCAGCCTGAGGTTGAGCTAGGGTAACAGATAGGGTAAGCCGTGTACATAAGTGCATACCCTAGCCAAGAGTCACATTGGATGTGATTGGATGGAGTCCTACCTACATAGCTCGATTAAGTGGTGAGCATTAGTTCAGCTTAATCGAGTGAATCAAGGATCTTGGTTTCAGATTCTAAAGGTTTAGAATTGATTGTTGGTGTTTAAGCTTGATCTTCATAAAATTTATTCAGTTTACTGATTGAATTTTATCTGTTGTAGATCAAATGGCAAATTCAGCGAACATTAATAGTTTGTCATTAAAAACCATTCTTGACAGGGTCAAGCTAAATGGGACAAACTATTTGGACTGGTACAGAATTTTGAGGATAGTCCTCAAGTCTGAACGCAAAGAATATGTCCTTGACAAGGCTGTCTCTAAGACCATATCAGAGTTACATGAAGTGTCATTAACTGCTGAGAAGAATATCTCAGGGATCTGGGATCCAAGGATATTCTGATGGTCAACAAGGGAATTGAAAGTGGCAAGGGCTGGGCCCATGCGCACTTGGCAGGAAAGATGAGATACCTGAGAATGTCTGCTTCTACTGCCAACAGCCTGGTCATTGGAACCGGGATTACAGGAAGTTCACGGCTGATCTGAAGAAGGGCAGTGGGACTGTGCCTTCATCAAATAGCCTGGATGATCTGAAGAAGGGCAGTAGGACTGCGCCTTCATCAGGATACCTGGATGATCTAAGGAAGGGCGGTGGGACCGTGCCTTCATTCGGTATTAACTCTATAGAGCTACATCTCTCTACTTCCAAAGATTCATGGGTATTAGATACCATGACTGAATCTCACACATGCACTAATATATGGTGGCTGAAAGTAGGAGAGATTTGGAAAGCACGAAATGGACCTCAGAGTTGTGGCAACTGCTGTAGGATCCATGAGTCTTGCTTTGCCAAGAGGCCTTGTCTTAGTATTGTATAATGTATATTGCATACCTACTTTTAGTAGGAATATTATATTTGTATCCGTGTTTGACAAGGAAGGATATAATGTTAATATTGGAAATGGAGTTTTCAATGTTCTATGCAATGATATGTTTTATACCAGTACTGACATGGTTGGAGGATTGTACATATTAGATATGGGTAACAATGCCTCAAGTTCTATATATTCCGTTAATACCAAGAGGTCTAAATCCAACGATTTAAACCTAACTCTGTTATGGTACTGTCATTTGGGTCGCATAAACAAGAAGCGCCTATCAGCACTTCAGAAGTGCGGGCTTTCAGGTTCATTCGAATTCCATTCGATCGATAGGTGCAAGGTTTGTTTGATGGGCAAAATGACTAAAGTTCCCTTTATCGATCGCGATGAAAGGGCGGGTGAATTATTGGGGCTGATACACTCGAATGTGTGTAGACCAATAAGTTCACTTGCCAGGAGGGGTTTTAGCTACTTTATCACATTTACTGATGATTACAGTAAATATGGTTATGTCTATTCGGTGAGACATAAGTCTAAAGCTTTTGATAAATTCAAAGAGTTTAAGACTATAGTAGAAAACCAGCTCGACAAAGGTATTAAGGCACTTCGATTGGATCGAGGTGGAAAATACTTGACCACAGAGTTATTAGATCATCTAAAAGAGAATGGGATCCTTTTGGAATGGACTCCTCCTAGGTCACTGTAGTTGAAAGGTGTAGCCAAACGGAGAAATCGGACATTGTTAGACAATGGTCTGTTCCATGATTAGTTGGACTGATCTCCCAATCTCTTTTAGGGGTTTTGCTCTAGAGACGACCGCAATCATAGTGAATCGGGCTTCGACGAATGGTGTGGAAGGGACACCATTTTAAAAATGGTACGGGATGATGCCCGCTTTGTCCTTCCTAAAGATTTCTGGTTGCGAGGCTTATGTGAAACATTTGGTTTCGACTAAGCTCGAACCAAGATCTGAGATATGCACCTTCGTGTGGTATCCCAAAGCAACAAGGGGATACTATTTCTACAATCCCAGTGAGAACATGGTGTTCGTCGCTTGGGGTGGGGTCTTTATGGAAAAGAAGTTTTGTTTCCAAAGACGTCATTGGGAGGACTGTGCATCTCGAAGAAATTCAGGATGGTACAGATCTGTCTAAACCAATTGACAACCCAATAGAAAGGAGCCAGAGATTGTCGTAGAGTGAGAACCAATTCCTGTTACAATTCCGGAAGGTCCAAGGCAATTTGAAAGGGTCAATCTTCCACCTCCAAGATATGGTATCCGGAGGTGACAATGAAGTCATGGTGGATCACGATGATCCAGCCACCTTTCAAGAAGTCGTGGATGGGCCGACTCCGAGTTATGGCTGGGAGCCATGAGGGAGGAAATGCAATCCATGTCGGACAACCGAGTCTGGGAACCGGTTGATCCCATCAATGGTGTGAGGACCATCGGATGCAAATGGATCTTCAAGGTGAAGATGGACATGGACAACAACCCTCTGACCTACAAAGCTCAACTAGTGGCCAAAGGTTATAGGCAGATCCAATGGATTGACTATGAGGAAACCTTCTCACTAGTGGCTATGGTCAAAATCGATCCAAATTCTTCTTGACATAACTGCGTATCATAATTACGAGATATGGCAAGTGGATGTCAAAACTGCTTTCCTAAATAGAAATTTGACTTAGTACGTTTGTATGTCTCGGCCCAAAGGTTTTGACGATCCGAAGAATACGGGAAAGATTTATAAGTCGTTGAAATCCATTTATGGATTGAAACGAACTTCTCGGAGTTGGATCCTTCGTTTTGATGAAGTTGTAATTGGATTTGGCTTAATCAAGAACGAGGATGAATCTTGCGTTTATAAGAAGGCTAGTGGGAGCAAGATTACCTTTCTGGTTCTCATTGAAAACGACATCACAACCTTGCACGAGACTAAAGTTTGGTTAAGGAAGTGTTTTTCAATAAAGGACATAGGCGATGCTTCTTATATCTATAGGATTAAGATATGTAGAGATCGCACCAAGAGGGTCTTGGATTTAAGTTAGGGAACCTATGTGAACAAGGCATTGAGTAGGTTCTTAATGCTCGATTCAAAGAAAGGACTCTTACCCACTAGTCATGGCATTCATCTCATCAAGACTCAGTGTCCTAAGACACCTGATGAGCTGAAAAGGATGATAAGAATCCTATGCGCCTGGGGGCAGGATCGATCATATATGCCATGACATGTATGAGACCGGCTGTCTCGTAAGCCTTATGTTGTACCAGTAGACATCAGTCTAACCCGGGAAAGATGATGTTGAACTAGTCGTCGAAGGATGAGTAGACGTTAGTTTTCCAAGACAAATCCAGATGACTTTAGAAGTCAGTCAGGATATGTGTTTATGCTGAATGGCAGAGCTTTAGCTGGGAGAGCGTAAAGCAAGATACCATTGCCGAATCTACAACAGAGGCCAAGTACATGGATGCTGCAGAGGCAGCTAAGGAGGCTATGTGGATTTGGAAATTCACGGCAGGGTTGGATGTAATTAAAAACCCATCCAGCCCGGTGAATCCATTTTGCGACAACACAAGGGCCATTGCGCAAGCTAAAAGCCCAGATCGCATAACAAATCCAAACATGTACTGCGGCGTATCCACCTCATCAGAGAAATACTGAAATAAGGTGAAGTGAAGATAACCTATATTGCAACAGATGATAACATAGCCAACCCTTTGACTAAGGCAGTGTCACTGCCTGAACATGTTAGACATGTAAAGTCGATGGGTACATATTGGAGTTTAGATTGGAACTAGGGCAAGTGGGAGATTGTTAGTCTTAGTGCCCGTAGTTCAATCCTAAATGTCCAAATGTATATATCATCGTTAGCAATAAAATCAAAACGGCTTTATATTACTTATGTGTTGGAGTAATATATCGATGTGTGCTCTGATCTATGCCCACCATGCGAATAGAACCATAGATCGAGATAGATCATACTCGATGGGTCCCTAGTCAATAAAGCTTCATTAGAAGCGACTAGTATGAAAGATGGCTCTTTATGGCTTACGTTCTATTAGTCATTGGAATGGGATTCCGGAGTCTGATCATAGATATCATGTGGGACATGA
Source organism: Erodium maritimum (assembly GCA_963921825.1). NCBI lineage: Eukaryota > Viridiplantae > Streptophyta > Magnoliopsida > Geraniales > Geraniaceae > Erodium > Erodium maritimum. Next base: position 45,659,797 of record OY997593.1, on the reverse strand, counting down.
TATTGGACGACCCGCCCTGAATATGTGCCATAGATTAAGTCATGAACATATTCAGTGTCGTAGCTTGTCATGTATCCTTAGACCAAGGAGTCTTTGTGATCGCTATGTAGTCAACAACTGAGTTTGACCTGAGCCTAACGTTTTCCGTAACAGGGCTTCCATAACGGCCAGGATTGGCTTGGGGACGGGCTACATGAGTGACACGAAAGACGGCTAAGGGATTTATCCCTCATAATGAGGTATGAGAAAGAAATCGGTTCTCGGCCGCTTGATCGAGAGTGACTGAAAGAATAGCATGGCCATGCACATGATACTGGGTATCATATCTTTAGTCATCTCACATATCAAGGAACATTGATTGAGAATAATAAGGATGACGGCTCTATGCCTTATCTCAATCAGGATATCGGAGATAAAAGGATAATGACAGGGATGACGGAAAGGTTAGAATCGACAGGGTCGATTCGTTATGCAGTGTCAGGCAATACTAAAGTCTCGTTAGTTGCCACTTAAATAGGATCAAGTAAAATGGGATTTTACGTTGATCTATTGACATGCATAAACCTAAGGGTCACACCGGAGGATGAAACTCATTGACACATTTATGGAGAATGGCCAAAAGGGAGTTGTCTCGGGACATGACCAAAACTGGGTTTTGGGTCATGTGCCCGTAAGTGAATAGGACTTTACGGATCGAGACAAGGCTTGGAGTCTTGGGATTGATCGCGTCGGATAATGTTGGACATTTCCGGTATGGAAGGCTTGGAGGCGATGAGCGAATCACGGGACCTCGTTGGAAATGGCCACGGGCCATGTTCCAAGAGGCCCATGAAAGGCCCATGCAACCAAGGCCCATGGAACTAATTAATCAAGTTTTGATTAATTAGTACTAAGCAAGCAAGACAAGGATTAAGGTGTTGGTGATTCACCACCTAACCCAATCTTGTCTTGCCATACTTTTTCCTATTTACACCTTACTCGACACCATACTTGTCCCATGCCTTTAGTTGGACAAGTATGGGTTTTGTTATGTTTAAGTCATCTTTTTTCAACATAACAAACACAAGACAAGAATAGGAAACACAACTTCTCTCTCCCTTCCCTTGCAATTTCTGGTTTGGCAAGCTCCCACCTCCATTTTTGTGTTCTTGAGTCCTCAAAGAGAAGAACTATGTGGGTTTGATTCCCATGTGGATACGTAGGCGTCTTGGAGACTCAAGCCAATCATTCGTTACCCGGTGTTCTTGTTTTGGTAAGAACTAGTGCTGAATTTTTCTCTTGTGAATCCATTCTTTGTTAGTTGTTTCATGGTTTTAATCGTCTCTTGGTTTTCCTTGATTTTCCGCTGCGAGTTGGTTCATCTCCAACCCTACCTCGAGACCCAACATAGTCCAACTAATCATGGAATGGACCATTGTCTAACAATGTCCGATTTCTCCGTTTGGCTACACCTTTCAACTACAGTGTCCCAGGAGGAGTCCATTCCAAAAGGATCTCATTCTCTTTTAGATGATCTAATAATCTGTGGTCAAGTATTTTCCACCTCGATCCAATCGAAGTGCCTTAATACCTTTGTCGAGCTGGTTTTCTACTTTAGTCTTAAACTCTTTGAATTTATCAAAAACTTCAGACTTATGTCTCACCGAATAGACATAACCATATTTACTGTAATCGTCAGTAAATGTGATAAAGTAGCTAAAACCCCTCCTGGCAAGTGAACTTATTGGTCTACACACATTCGAGTGTATCAGCCCCAATAATTCACCCGCCCTTTCATCGCGATCGATAAAGGGCACTTTAGTCATTTTTCCCATCAAATAACCCCTGCACCTATCGATCGAATGGAATTCGAATGAACCTGAAAGCCCGCACTTCTGAAATGTTGATAGGCGCATCTTGTTTATGCGGCCCAAATGACAGTGCCATAACAGAGTTAGGTTTAAATCGTTGGATTTAGACCTCTTGGTATTAACGTAATATATAGAACTTGAGGCATTGTTACCTATATCTAATATGTACAATCATCCAACCAAGTCAATACTGGTATAAAACATATCATTGCATAGAACATTGAAAACTCCATTTCTAATATTAACATTATATCCTTCCTTGTCAAATACGGATACAGATATAATATTCCTACTAAAAGTAGGTATGCAATATACATTATACAATACTAAGACAAGGCCACTTGGAAAAGCAAGACTCATGGATCCTACAGCAGTTGCCACAACTCTGAGGTCCACTTCGTGCTTTCCAAACCTTTCATACTTTCAGCCACCATATATTAGTGCATGTGTGAGATTCAGTCCTGGTATCTAATACCCATGAATCTTTGGAAGTAGAGAGATGTAGCTCTATAGAGTTAATACCAGATGAAGGCACGGTCCCACCGCCCTTCCTTAGATCATCCAGGTTTCCTGATGAAGGCGCAGTCCTATTGCCCTTCTTCAGATCATCCAGGCTATTTGATGAAGGCGCAGTCCCACTGCCTTTCTTCAGAGCAACCGTGAACTTCCTATAATCCCGGTTCCAATGACCAGGCTGTTGGCAGTAGAAGTAGACATTCTCAGGTGTCTAATCTTTCCTGCCAAGTGCGCATGGGCCCCACCCTTGCCACTTCAAATTCCCTTGTTGACCATCTGAATATCCTTGGATCCCAGATCCCTGATATATTCTTCTCAGCAGTTATTGACACTTCATGTATTTCTGATATGGTCTTAGAGACAGCCTTGTCAAGGACATATTCTTTGTGTTCAGACTTGAGGACTATCCTCAAAATTTTGTACCAGTCCAAATAGTTTGTCCCATTTAGTTTGACCCTGTCAAGAATGGTTTTTAATGACAAACTATTAATGTTCGCTGAATTTGCCATCTGATCTACAACAGATAAAATTCAATCAGTAAACTGAATAAATTTTATGAAGATCAAGCTTAAACACCAACAATCGATTCTATACCTTTAGTATCTAAAACCAAGATCCTTGATTCACTCGATCAAGCTGAACGACGGCTCACCACTCAATCGAGCTATGTAGGTAGGACCGCGTCCAATCACATCCAATGTGACTTTTGGCTAGGGTATGTACTTAAGTACACGGCTTACCCTATCTGATACCCTAGCTCAACCCTAGCTGAGAATCGTAGTCGGGTCCACCAATTTTCAACTATGACCCGCCACTATGTAGGTGCTCCGCTAAGGCGCACGACACCCGCATATGTCGTCCAAACCTACTACCCCGCTTTCCCATGGATGCTCCGCTAAGGCGCACGACACCCATAGGACGGGGAGGTAGTAAGGTGTTGAGAATTGGGAGGTATCGGACATGACCCGTTTTTACTTGTCCGGTTGTGTTTAAAAATTTTGGCACATCCTAGATGCGATAAGCACATCAACTACATTCCATATGTAATGATGCCTCCAATTACATCCAATGTAATTCTTCATTCGAACTCGTCAACTACATCTAATGTAATGACGGTTCTAAGGGCTCACAAATAAGGATTAAAACCAATTTTATCTTTGCATGTGAGGTGATATGCTCGGTAAATAAAGTTAAGCATGCAATTCTAAAACACATAGAATTAGTCATGCATAAACTAAACCATGCATAAAGCGATAAATGTGCACATAATAGCCCCCTAAACTAACTCACACTAGCTTCTTGAGCTCCATCGACTCCAAGCCGATGCCAACACCCGAAAAGCCACCAAATGACCTTTTCGCCCTTCCTTCGTCTTGAGTAAAATATTACAATTTAATACACGACTCGCAGGTCGGGAATAAATAAATATTACAATCAAAAGGTTCGACGACCACACCCTGAAAGAATAATTACACGCTAACTCTAACGGCTCGTAGGTCGTGAAAAGCGATAAATAATTAAATCGAGCTCGGGGCTATTATGTACACCATGCCAACATCACATCACACATCGTGTTATCAAACAATAATGTTATCAAACATCATGTGATTTTCCGGTTTTAATTAATTGCCAAGTTTCAAAAAAAAATTGATGCTCGGTTTATCGAAACCGTTCAAAAATGAAACTTTTTAACATTTGATCTTCGAGTTTGTCATGACGGTTCCAAACTCTTCATAACTAACAAAACGGTTTAGCCTTGGCATACCAACCATCCAATGGTCATGCTTGGCTTAGCTTCGTCCAACGGAGCCCCGTTCGGTCTCGGTTTCGGCTCCCCGAGAGTCTCGTTCCCGAGACCCGAAAAATCAAAAAAAAAATTCAAAATTTCAAGATTTGAAATAATTTTCAAAAATTCATTTTACATGCATTAAATCCATAAACAAGAATTTAAAACATGTTATTTAACAATTTAGCAAAACAACATGCCAAAAACGAAACTTTCAAGCAAAACCGGAACTTCGAACATCGTCTTGGGAATCCCGAAGGTAGCACAGCGTCTCGAGGTAGGGTTGGAGATGAACCAACTCGCAGCGGAAAATCAATGAAAACCAAGAGACGATTAAAACCATGAAACAACTAACAAAGAATGGATTCACAAGAGAAAAATTCAGCACTAGTTCTTACCAAAACAAGAACACCGGGTAACGAATGATTGGCTTGAGTCTCCAAGACGCCTACGTATCCACATGGGAATCAAACCCACGTAGTTCTTCTCTTTGAGGACTCAAGAACACAAAAATGGAGGTGAGAGCTTGCCAAACCCGAAATTGCAAGGGAAGGGGGAGAGAAGTTGTGTTTCCTATTCTTGTCTTGTGTTTGTTATGTTGAAAAAAGATGACTTAAACATAACAAACCTCATACTTGTCCAACTAAAGGCATGGGACAAGCATGGTGACAAGTAAGGTGTAAATAGGACAAAGTATGGGAAGACAAGATTGGGTTAGGTGGTGAATCACCAACACCTTAATCTTTGTCTTGCTTACTTAGTACTAATTAATCAAGACTTGATTAATTAGTTCCATGGGCCTTGGTTGCATGGGCCTCTTGGAACATGAACCGTGGCCATTTCCAACGAGGTCCCGTGATTCGCTCATCGCCTCCAAGCCTTCCATACCAGAAATGTCCAACATTATCCGACGCGATCAATCCCAAGAATCTAAGCCTTGTCTCGATCCGTAAAGTCCTATTCACTTATGGGCACATGACCCAAAACCCAGTTTTGGTCATGTCCCGAGACAACTCCCTTTTGATCATTCTCCATAAATGAGTCAATGAGTTTCATCCTCCGGTGTGACCCTTAGGTTTATGCATGTCAATAGATCAACGTAAAATCCCATTTTACTTGATCGTATTTAAGTGGAAACTAACGAGACTTTAGTATTGCATGACACTGCATAACGAATCGACCCTGTCGATTCTAACCTTTCCGTCGTCCCTGTCATTATCCTTTAAACTCTGATATCCTGATTGAGATAAGGCATAGAGTCATCATCCTTATTATTCTCAATTACTGTTCCTTGATATGTGAGACGACTGAATATATGATACCTAGTATCATGTGCATGGCCATGTTGTTCTTTCAGTCACTATCGATCAAGCGGCCGAGAACCGATATCTTTCCCATACCTCAGTATGAGGGATAAATCCCTTAGTCGTCTTTCGTGTCACTCATGTAGCCCGTCCCCAAGCCAATCATGGACGTTATGGAAGCCCTGTTACGGACAACGTTAGGCTCAGGTAAAACTCAGTTGTTGACTACATAGTGATCACAAAGACTCCTTGGTCTAAGGATACATGACAAGCTACGACACTGAATATGTTCATGACTTAATATATGGCACATATTCAGGGTGGGTCGTCCAATATCATGTCTCACATGATATCTATGATCAGACTCCGAAATATCATTCCAATGACTAACAGAACGTAAGCCATAAAGAGCCATATTTCATATTAGTCGCTTCTAGTGAAGCTTTGTTGACTAGGGACCCATCGAGTGTGATCTATCTCGATCTATGGTTCTATTCGCATTGTGGGCATAGATCAGAGCACACATCGATATATTACTCCAACACATAAGTAATATAAAGCCGCTTTAATTTTATTGCTAACGATGATATATACATTTGGACATTTAGGATTGAACTACGGGCACTAAGACTAACACTCTGGTCCCTATGAGGTGTGTCGTACCTTCCGGCGCGCGATTGGTAAAGTGCTGAGGCTTGAGTTATGCCCGAGAGGTGTGTCGTACCTTCCAATGCGCGATCGGTAAAGTGCCGAGGGCTGTGGTCCACGTGAGGTGTGTCGTACCTTCCGACGCGCGATCGGTAAAGTGCTGAGGCTTGTGGTTCCGTGATGAGGTCGACCGCCTGGCCCGACTGTATGTCGGGGAAAGTGCGTGGGGCAGGGCCAGGTCCAGCCGGATTGCTACCGGAAACTGTGCAGTATGTGTGTTGATCCTTTGTGATCTTGCGTGCATTGTGTGTGTTGATATTGCGTGACTTTGTTCACGATTGTGTTTGTTTGCAAAGGTCGTAAGCTCTGTGTTTAAGGGTGAGGTCTTGGGTTCGAGACTCATCAATAACCTACGGTGGTGATATAGCGCCTCTATGTGAGGGTCTAACCACGGAGAGGGGTTAGGGTTGATGCGCTGCGGCGCAGTACGAACTAGGTTTCCCCTACGTGAACGGGTTGTTATGGTGAGCAATAGTGTTTTGCTTAGTTGAGAATATAATCTCCATTCGAGGTTTCCCTTATGTGAGCGAGTATTTGAGGTATTGATATCGTGAGCAGTTGTGACGGTTGGTATCAGGTTTTGAGGTAGTTGTTTGCCCTGTTTATATTGGTAAGTTGTTGATGTTTTACTAGTATGCCATAATCGAACGGGTATCCGTGGAGGTGAGCGGAATGCTCATCCCTTTTACTACTTTTCCCGCAGGCCTCTGAGGTAGGGACGAGTAGCGAATACTGGTTTGGTTGCGGAAAGTTACAAGTAAATGCACATAGGATCGTGTGAGGGTTGTGCTTTACCTTGTCGGTGTAACTAATGGCATGGTTGTTCGGTCTCTGATTTGGGGTCTCCATTACGTGCACGGGTCTTAGATGGTTGGGGGGAATTGATAGTGATTTGTGTGACAGTCGGATTTAACTTGTGATGTGGGGTAGCAGTCCCCTGTGTTATTGTTTGTTGCCGGTATTCCCGGCATTTCTGCTGGTATGTCGTAGTCAATCTGGTTTCCGTGGTGGTGAGCGAAACGCTCACCTTTTGCTGCTTTTCCTACAGGTACCGTTCGCGAGGCGGACTAGGAGGATCTCTCGAGGCTTGAAGAGATGGGAGCGAGAGTCCGGGCTGTCGGGGTTGTCTAGTGACGTACACTCATGTTTTAGTGTCTTTCGTTTTTTTTTAAATTAAAACTCGGTTGTAAAAATATTGTTTTGATTAATAAAAGTGGTGCTTTTAAAGCGGTTTATTGAACTATTTGGGACTTTGTTTTACTTGCTTCACCATTCGCGTTCCGGGTTCGGTTATACTGAATTCGGGGCGTGACAGTTGGAGACCACCAGTAGAAATATGGAAATCATAAGAATACCTCCAATTTTGATGGCCGGAGGAGGATATCATGGAGGTAGGAGAACCATCGGATCCCGTAGCATACTACATAGGAGGCGATGGAGACAATGAAAGAAATGAAACCTTATGAGCCCCTTACATATCCCTAGAGCCCCTTAAATGCAGATGAGAGAGATAGAGAGAACTTATTTGGTGGGGTGGTTGAATCCATTTAATGCACAAGAGATAAGACATAGATACAGAGAATATCATGCGTGGTTGGCTCTTCTATTTTGTTGAAGATAGTATCAACTGTCCAGAACTTCAAATACGTTCAAATGCATCTATCCAAGATCTAGAAATCATACATGTTGTCCATAATTTAAAATTTATGTGTCCCAGAATCTAAAATCATACATGGTGCTGTGGCGTTTTAACTCTCTCCAGAATTTCAAATGCTTGTGGTCAGAATTTCAAATGTTGGTGTCCAAAATCAACGCATATCAAAAAAAAACCCAAATCCAAACATTTGATAAATCAAAATCCCTAACGTTTGTGTTTCTGCAATACCTTGATTCGAAACTACTAAATAATACATAAAGTGATAACATCGTCGATTGCGATTTTAGAAAACCTTCAGTCTCACCTAAACCCATCGATTTCAAAAAATCTAGAAAAGCTTAGAAGAGAAGAAGACTGAGAAGCACGATATCGAGTTTGGCGCGGTGATGTGTTTAACGCAAATACAAAATTTAGCCTCACAAAGCCCGTATTTCAAACCTACTCAACGCCGAGCACGCTATTTACAATCCGTGCCACCGAGCCTCGCCATCTAATCTCATTTGTCTACATCAACGCATCACACGGTCACGATGGAGTCGCACTGTAGCATCATGGTTGTACTCGAAATCGATCATATTTATATTTCTCTTTATTTGTTTTATTTATTTTCTATACTCTACAATAATTAAATATAAATATTTTTCTTGTAATATGAGTATTGGATTAAATAAAAAGGATACATTATATCAGAGTATATAATCTCTTACCAATTTATTTAATTGACAACACATTTTGTTTACTTCGTTATGGTCTCTCTATTTGTGTGGGGCCCTTTAGGATTCGTAGTGAAATGAAACAAATGCTTCATCCACAAGTCATGGGTAAGTTTTAGCAAGGCCCATGACCACCCAAGTCATATAATTTATGACTATTTCTTTGTCAAATTTTATTACCATAAGTAGTCTTTTACTCTTATCATTTGACGATTGTCATGACTTAACAAAAGAATAAAATCGTCATCCTTTCTAATTCGGTCTACAAGTTATTTTGATCGCGAGTGGGGATTTTAGGTGACAAATCACATGCATGGTCATGCTTCTTTTACAAATCTCTTACTCATAAGCGTGGCTCTTACTAACATCTTACTTGTATGAGTACAAGTGACAAATCCCTATGAGCATCACTCATATGTCTCACATGTGCGTATTCATATGTGAGCATAACCTTTATAGCTATCAGTTTAGGAGTATCGTTTAGTTATGTCAAGGCATGAATCAACATCATGTAGATCACATGGTGATGTCATGGTCGAAGGACTAAGAACTACTTAGGTAGTTGAGATATACTCATGTCTCTATTCTATGGAGTATTCTCAAGACGGGTCGTCCAATGTCAAACTCTTTGGCATTTGTTACTTTAAATAATATCTCTATATGCATGATTAGTAAAACATGATCTTCTCGTAAAAAGTCCTACTAGTTGTAACTGTCAATTTAGGTTGGGGACGAGTGAATGGAATTACTCCTTTATCCATAAGGGTTCTACTATTAGGAAAATGTTCCTTAATATCTTTATAGGAAGTAGTCCATTCACAGTTTCACTAACATTAAAACTTAATGATAATAAAACGTTTGCCAACTATTGTTAACTCGAATGATGTAGTACGCGGTGTTGCTTGTCCTAGGGCACAAAACCCAATAGACTCCCACTTGAACTAGAACCAATTTACATTTTGAGTAATGACCATTGTCCTAACATGACCCCCGAACTTAGGCTGCGGAAGTGCCTTAGTCAGAGTGTCACGCCCCGATTTCAGCGAACCGAACTCGGGACGCGAACTTTTAAAAACATGAACACTTGAAACCTGTTTTCAATAAAAGCTTTGACATTTCCATTTACTTCTCAAAATAATAGCATTTACAATACAAAAACGTCCCAACAAGTGGACAAGGTACAACATCCGTCACTAGACTCAACAAAAGTAAAGACCAGACTCCGCTCCAAGCTCCATGAACTTCAAGAGCTAACCTAGTCCGTCCGGTGATCAGTACCTGTAGGAAAAGCAGCTAGGGGTGAGCGTTCGCTCACCTCCACGGATAACAGACTGACTATGGCATAATTAGCAGAAAAAGCCAGTAACACTAAAACCAAACCCAACACCGGGACTACAGTCCCCAACTCAAGTACTCAACTGACCCACAACCCGTCACCTTCCTCAACAGACTCGACACTCGATAAAAACAGTGTAGACCCAATACAACTATCGACGACCTCCTCAAGGACTCGAACGAAACGACACAACACCAAACAAGATCACAAAGGATCGCACACC